>CM066050.1:26250000-27500000 GCA_033557465.1 Ichthyophis bannanicus | reverse complement strand
TACTTTGGAAATAGGATGGAATGATGCAGATGGGGCCTTGCTTAATGCTACACCCCCACTCACCGACCCTACTAAGATTGCTGTATTATACTTTGATGCCTGTGATGTTATCAATAGGGATAGTCGTTCAAAATGTGCTGATTGGGAGAAATCCTATGCTCTCAATGATAAATACATGTGTCCAGAAGGAACCACTGGATGGGGAGAGTGTACAGGTAAACGAGTTCTAGCCAATGAATATAGTACAGCCCCGGTAGCAGACTACTATTGTCCGAAATGGGAATGTGTTTTCTATGCCACATGGAAAACTGGAAAAATGGTAGAAAATACCAGAGACAATCGAATGGCGGTTTTGCAAAGGCCATATGTGAAGGATATAGAAAAGAATTGCAAGAAGGGAGCTTGTAACCCGTTAGAGTTTTTTGTAATAAATCCTAGTGCTTGGAAACAGGGATATAAATTTGGACTCAGAATTGCGGGCTCCGGGTCAGATCCCGGAACCATTGTATATATTAGATTAAACACCCAGGCCCATAGATCATCACGATACCATATACATAACACTTTTTACGAGACTATGCATATAAACAAGTTTGATATCCCTCACCCTTCCCAGAATTTGTTTCTAGAATTAGCGGGAGCAGTAGTCTCCAGTTTACACATCTCAGATTGCTACTTTTGTGGTGGAACTAAGATGGGTGATCAGTGGCCATGGGAAGCAAAAGAATTGAATTATTCTATGACTTACAACATACTGAATTGCATAAGACTACAAGCGAATGGGTCTTAGCACACTCAATAGTTGGACGTCTATGTTATGCCCGAACTGGACCTCAGTTCACTCTGCAGGTGGGACAGCTGGTCTGTCTCAGCCAAAAGTTCTATAATGACACCACCAAACAGACATCCTGGTGGTCAGGGGTTAATGCATCTGAACCCCCTAATCCATTAGCGAAATTTCCTGAACTTGCTGATCTATGGACAAATCTTGCCCTACCCCATGCTTGGCAAGCCCCACCTGGCTTGTATTGGATTTGTGGAACTCGAGCATATGCCAGACTCCCTATAAACTGGGGAGGGGCATGTGTTTTTGGGACCATTAGACCTTCTTTCTTTTTGTTACCCACAGAACATGGAGAACAATTAGGATACCCAGTATACACTAAGAGACAGAAGAGAGCAGCTTTACAGATAGGCAAGTGGGAGAAATGGGAAGGTGATGATTGGCCACCTGAGCGAATCATTGCCTATTATGGACCAGCCACATGGAATGATGATGGTATGTGGGGCTACCGGACCCCTGTATATATGATTAATCGTATTATCCGCTTACAAGCAGTAGTTGAATTAATAACCAATGAGACTAGTCAAGCACTCACACTCTTAGCTAGACAGAGCACACAAATGCGCACTGCCATATATCAGAATCGCTTAGCACTAGACTATTTGTTGGCAGCTGAAGGAGGAGTATGTGGTAAACTGAATTTAACCAATTGTTGTTTGAAGATAGATGATAAAGGTCAAGTAGTTGAAGAGATTGCTAAAAATATGCGTAAACAAGCTTACGTGCCAGTACAGACTTGGCATGGTCTTAAGATCCCTAATTGGTTCGCCTCTATTTTCTCAAGTTTAGGAGGACTTACCACTTTCCTTATGCTTATATTAATAATAATTGCTGTGTTTTTACTATTACCGTGTATAATCCCATGTTGTATGCGTTCTGTAAACAGTATTATTGAAAACACTGTAGAGCGGAAAACCGCAACTAAGATTATGGCCTTATGGCATCCTTGGCCCACTATATATGGTCGTAACCCGACCCCAGTATAGTCAAATTGAGTGATTTAACTTTCACACCTTATTAAATAATAGGGTGAGATTAATCAAAGGGGGGAATGTGGTAGGCAAAGGCCTATGATCCATGGTGTCTGAAATAAGCAGACAGGCCTAACTAGCTTGACCTGTAAATGAAGCCTGTGGAGAGGCCCATAGGAATTGCACATCCCCCAATATGCTGCTATTGTAGAACTGAAACTTAGCAAAGCATAATCAGCTTAGCTGAGCAGAATCGAAACTCAGAAAAATATAGAAAAATAAGTTTAATTGCTACTGATAAGAGAATACAGCTGCTATAGAATTAATTAAATCTGTTGAAAGAAAGGTTACAGTGCCCTACTTTCCCACATGTGCTAACTAGTTAAATGGCCTTGGAGGAGAAAAGTATCTAAGTTGGTGAACTGACCATTGTAATTGGGACTAGAAGGGGGGTAAGCAGGTGCTAAGCCCAGTCAAAGAACATCATTGGCTGGCCATATCGGTACCGGAACCAATAGAAGGTGTACGGGAGGGTACCGGGACCAATGAAATGTTTTCCTATGTCTAGAATGGAGAAGAAGTCTATAAAAGTTGTTGTTTTGCTAGAAACCATTGCTCAGCCATTTTGAATTTGATTCTGCTTGAGACTTGTGCACAAATAAATGATTTGGACCTTCTGAACAGACTCCTGGTATCATTGGTTTGTCTGCGTTCTGCTGCTACAACAGAGCTTAAAGAGTAAATCCAAAACTGTTTGCGAATATCTAAGAGTCCCGATCACCCCCTCTCATGGAAGGCCCACACGGTGACTCATTCATGGACTGAGTTAACGGCTTTTAATAAGAGGTTAATTAGAGCCCAATTACATGGTGATACTCTGGCTCAATATGTTCATTTGAGATATTGCAGGTTTTGAAAAAAACGAAGATCTTTGTTGAGGACAAACATTTTCTTTCTAAATGGAATTCCATCTTCAATAAGTGTACTTTGGATGTCATCTTGTTAATAGTGGATATCGTGTTGGAGGTGGAAAAACAACTTAATGAGAAGATAACTGAATCGATAGAGGCTGTAAGAAGCGTTATTTTCTGGAGGAATTTGAAAAAGGTCATGCTAATTTGTACAATCTATGGAAGCTTTTAAAGCTGATTTGTATCAATTGAAACTTAAAAAACTGAGGCAGGATGAGAAAGATTATCAGCAAGACACCATCTATCCTTGGATGTCAGAGAATCGGCGATCTCGTCCTCGAAGATATGTAACCTTGATGGCTTCTCAGCAGAATCACCATGGAGTGACACAGTGACATTGAAGATTTTCTGGATTTGGATGAAAGATGGTGAGATGTTTTTAGATGGCGGCAAAAATCGTGGGTATTGGCGTCAGCAATATGTGTAACCCATACCTTGGGGACCAGTTACCCGATCACAATCTCAATTAAATCTCTCTGACATGTCTATCTGCAACTCAACCGGCAGTTTTTAATTTAGGTTTTGGTTTTGTTCCATTTGCCATGACCTTTTTAAGTTCTGCATTTCATTTTTTAAAATTCATCTGTACTTTACAACTGCGGTTGCTTTTTGATGATAACCCTACCAGTATGGAGCCTTCAATTTTTTGACCAACATCTACTTGGATGCCATCAGGTCCTATGGATGCACTGATTGCTACATTTCAGAACCTGGACCTTAAAGACATTGAGACCATGAAGATATTGATGAAAGGACAATGTCCTCCGTTAAATTTTCCGTTGGCCTTGCATAAATGCCATGATTTGGTTATTTCATGGATGGATAAAGGTGGTGCTATGGTGATCCAAACTACTTTTCCTCTCTTATCTCTCTACACTCCTCCTCGGGAACTTTGCTCTTCTGGAAGATCCTTTCTATCTGTGCCCTTCTCTTCTACTACAACTCCAGACTTTGATCCTTCCATCTTGCTGCTGCTTATGCCTGGAACAAACTACCTGAATCTGTGTGTCAGGCTTCATCACTGGCCCTTTTCAAATCCAGGCTGAAAACTTACCTCTTCGAGGTTGCTTTTGGATCCCAATCCACTTAGTCTTCTATGTGTTTCCTTTCCGTTCCCCTAGATATATCCTTGTCCCCAGCTATTGTGTTGTCTGTCTTGACTAGTAAACTCTGATGAATAGGGGCCATCTTTTACATGTGTCTGTACAGCACTTCATATGTCTTGTAGTGCTGTACAAATGACCAGTAGTAGTAGTAGCAGACATCAGTATCACGTGGAGATTGACCATCAATCAAGTGATCAGAGGAGTGGAGATCTAGCCTAATGGTTAGAGCACTGGATTAGTAACCAAGAGACGAGAGTTCGATTCCCACTGGCACTTCTTGTGGATTTGGGCAAGTCACTGAACCCTCCAATGCCTCGGAAGAAAGGCCTGGCAATCTACTTCCGGTCACACTGCCAAGAAAACCCAGGAGCTGCTGGGTCAGCAGGAGTCGGCATTGACTTGAAGGTGCACATTTTGGATGCAGATTCTACTGGGAATATATGTAAAGAGATTAAATATTGGTGGATAAAGCTTTGGCTGAAATTATGCTTACAGGGAAAGAAGCACAATTTTTAATAGAGAAACATCCAAAGGTGCCTTTATTTTACACGCTACCCAAGATTCATAAGAATCTTAAACTTCTGCCAGGCCGGCCTATAGTGTCGACCTGTGGTTCAGTTTTAGAGCCTCTTTCAAACTTTTGGGATTTTTTTTTGAAGCCTGCGTTACTTTATAAAGGATTCAGCACATATGTTGAAGATGTTGCAGAGATTGATAATCTTTCTGATTCCATGTTGTTGGTCACGATGGATATAAAGACCATACTTTGATTCCTCAACAGGGTGCCTTGGATGTGATTGAAGGTTTTATATCAGTAGAATTTAACATCCCACTTGTTGGTGGATTTTTTGCGTTCTTTGGGTGAATTAGTTTTATTCAAGAATTTGTTTTATTTTAATGGCCAGTTTTATGCTCGGTTGCACGGCCTTGTGATGGATGCTACTTTTGCTTCTTCACTTGCTACTCTGTTTTTTTTTTTTTTAGAAGAGCATTTTGTTTATATTTCATTATGATTCATGCAGATTGTTATTTGGAAGTGTTTTCTAAATGTCTTTTTTTTATCTGGAATGATTCTGAAGAAGAGCTGAATGAATTTTTACTTTTGCTTAATTCTCTAAATGAGCATCTTCAGTTTACCATGCAATAGGATCAGTTTCAGATTGATGTTTTTGGAGATTCACATTCAGAAATGGCAAGATGGACTTCAAACCTCTGTCTATCATAAGCAGGTGGAACTAAACGTTTTAAACGTTTGCCAATCTTCCCAATTACCAACTTAAACGCCTTCAACTCATTCAGAATACCGCTGCCCGTATTATTACTTTCGCCCGTCGCTTCGATCACATTACCCCCATTCTCATTCGTCTTCATTGGTTGCCCCTCCGTGTTCGGTTTCATTATAAACTCCTTATCCTCACTCATCATGCAATTTACACTAACAACCCTCTAAACCTGGCTGATTTAATTTCTCTTCACACGCCTTACCGTCAACTCCGCTCCCTTCACGCTAATCGTCTGGCTTTATCATCCCCGTCCCGTGCACATCTAGAAAAGACCTGTCATGCTGCATTTTTCTTTCTTGGTCCTTGGCTGTGGAACGCCCTGCCTCCGTCCCTTCGTTTAGAACCCTCCTACCCTCAGTTCAAAGCCTCACTCAAAACCCATTTGTTTCAGAAAGTGTTCGATCTTCCTCCTGAT
This sequence comes from Ichthyophis bannanicus, assembly GCA_033557465.1. Taxonomy (NCBI): domain Eukaryota; kingdom Metazoa; phylum Chordata; class Amphibia; order Gymnophiona; family Ichthyophiidae; genus Ichthyophis; species Ichthyophis bannanicus. The sequence continues at coordinate 27,494,410 of CM066050.1, read as the reverse complement.
TTCCCTCCCTGATACCGCTCTAGGTTGATGTCCTGTCCTAGCTCAGTTTGGTCCTGCTACCCCCCTTTGTCTGCCTCTGTTGGTTGTGCTGTTTGTCTTTTGTCTGTGTTTAGTTGTTGATTATTGTTTATCGTTTATAAGGTTATTGTGCTATTCTTTTTCTTTCTTTCCTATTATTTTTGGTGTTCTTTTTCCGTAGTTTGCAGTGCTACCTTTTATTTTGTTTGTACACCGCTTTAATGTCCCGACAAAAGTGGTTTATCAAGTGTGAAATAAAGATAAAGATATTAGGTTTTCACCCATACTCTTTGAAGGCCAGTCTTCCCGTGGGTCAATTTTTGAGACTATGGTGGTTGTGTTGTTCACTGACAACTTTTAAGATGGCAGCTGGAGATCTGACTTTCCACCTGTCACAATGGGGTTACCCCTGGAGCTTAATTTTATGCACTTATAAGCAAGCAAAGAACAACTATCGTGAATGGTTATTGAATTATAAAAATCAAAGAGGAGGATTCTTGTTTGACTTATGTTTTGCCTTTTACAAATGGCATCTCAGAAGATTATTTTATTTATTTATTTAACCATTTTTTTATACTGCTCTGTCCTTCACTCAGAGCGGTTTACATTGAAACGCAACATTGTCCATGGAACAAATAAACAATATATAAGAATACTCAAACAGGAGAGGGGGAGAGAGGTAACAGGATTAACCATGTACATGGTCATTAGTGCATGACAAAACTATATACATTTTGGTGTGTCATGTTTATCACGTTGGTTATACATGGCTATGGGTCCAATCTGTAGGGTTGTGTAAGATCTTCATAGAGATGAATTAGGTGATATGTCCCAGATCTGTGTAAAGAAGTGTTTTAAGTTTCTTTCTGAAGTCTTTAATGTCTGTAGTTGCGCACATGTCATCTGGGAGTGAGTTCTATTGTGATGGTGCAAAAAGGGATAGTGCCCTTCCACATGTAGCTTGTATAGTCTTATGGTATCCACTGGGTGTGATGATCGTGTGCTGCTTGTTGTTCCTCCTGGGCCGGGTACTTGTGTCTCTTATTATGGTGTCTTGTAGGATGTAAGCTGATAGTTGGTGAATGATTTTGAAGATGACTAAGATTGATTTGTACCTGATGCGGGATTGGATTGGGAGCCAATATAGGTGATTGAGTATGGGGGTGATGTGTTCATGCTTATTTGTTCCCGAGATTAGTCAGGCTGCGGTATTTTGTGCAATTTGGAGTGGTAGGATGGTTTGTTTTGGGAGTCCCTGATAAAGTGCATTACAGTAATCCAGTGATGGGGTGATAATTGCTTGGCAGATAGTACGGAAGTGATCGTGGTCTATGATTGGTTTAAGTCTCCTTATTATTTTCATTTTATGATAGGTGTTTGCAGTAGTTTTTGCTATGTGGGATTGCATGGAGAGGTGTTGGTCCAAGATAATTCCAAGGTATTTAATTTCTTTCTTTACTGTTATTTGCCTTTGTTGTATGCAGATTGTTTGTGGTAGTGTAATCGGGGTGTTCCTGGTAATAAAGAGTGCTTCCGTCTTTTTGTAATTTATGGAAAGGTGGTTGTTGTTGAGCCAGATGATCATGTCATCTACACATGCGGTTACACTGGTAAATAAAATTCAAAACATTTTCTGTCACAGAAATGAAAATGGTTGATTCTAGTACTGTTTTTGGTTACGAATTCGGATATGTTCTTAGAAATTCTCCATCACATAACGTTTTTGAGTGACATGTAGTTTAAATTTAGACTATGTTGCTCATATTTACATTAGATGTATATAGATGTTGTCACACCCTTGCCCCTGGCTTCTGGCTTAGAGGAGCGAGGTAACGGAGAACTTCTCTTGGTGAGCTCAAATAAACTAGCTTTTCCTCAGGTGGATTCTGGGACATGTAGTTTGGCTCTTAAGAAGAAGTGTAGTCGAGCAGGGGGAGTTTTCCAAGATGGCTGCTGCAACAGTCTGCTCTGCGTGAGTTCGCTCTAATGGGGAAGAAGCGAAAGGGGAAGTCTGGGCCGTTGCTCTCTCAGCCAGTAGACGCCTCTTCGCCGGTTGTTGCTTCAGTGGTGTGTCCATTGTATCCTTTCCTTTTGCGCACAACGCGGGTTTCGGAATTTACGGGAGGAGTTTCTCGGCCAGCAGTTTCGCCGGAGTCGGAGTGCCCGGCGTCTGCGTCGACTACATCTATCTCCCCCGTATTGAGCCCTGCACCAAAACTGGCCCGTAGTCAGCCCTTGCCTGAGGGCTTCCTGGAGATATCGACACCGCCGTTGTTGGCGGGGGGTCCTTCCTCACGAGGGCCAGGATGGGCTGTTTCGACCAGGTCTGGGTGTGAGCCGGTTGGAGATCTGGGCTCACAACGTGTTTCGGTGCCACTGGGAGAAGTGAGGGGTGAGACGGAGATTGTCTTGCCGTGTGGAGACCGTGCCTTGGCGCCTATGGAGCTGTTTACATCTCCGGTTGAGTCTGAAGTGGCTTTTTCTCTGCAGAGACCGCAGAATTTTACTCTTGAAGGCATCTGGAACGCGATTGTTTCACTTGGGGAAGCCCTCTTGCCGCAAGTATCGTCCTTGTCTAAAAAAGTGACTGTGACCTCAGGTTTGGTGAATGACTTAGAAAAAACAGTTTCCAGTATTCAGACGAATTATTGTGATGTTAACAATAAGGTGGTGTCCCTTGAGGAGTATTCGGAGGGACATAGAAAGAACATACAATCCCTACAAATGAAAGTTGAACATTTGGAAAATATTTCTCGTGCTAATAATTTGAGACTCATTAATTTTCCAAGAGTATTGTCTATTTCTCCTAGGGATATGTTTAAAAAATATTTAATTGAGACCTTGGGAGTTTCCCCTGAATTAGTACCCCCCCCTTGGTAAAAATTTATTATCTACCTGTAGCGAAGCGCGCTTCTGCTTCAGGGGTTAAAGGGGGTGATCAAATTCAGGAGGACGTTCTAAATGTTACTGATGTGTTAGAAAACTCCGGTCTTGGATCACAGGTGCCTGCTACGCTTTTCATAACTTTTGCGTTGATATCTGACAAAGAGTGGCTATTGAAACTATTTTTTCAGAAGCGTAATATCTTGTTTCGTGGTTTAGTAGTACGTATTTACCCCGATCTCTCAAGAGAAACTCAAAGGCAGCGTAGGGAGTTTTTACTGCTCCGCCCGGGGGTTTTGCAATTGGGAGGGCTTTTTTTTCTTAAACACCCCTGTAAATGTCTAGTGAAATACCAGGCGGTTTATTATATTTTTTGGGAGCCCTCTCAATTGCTTGCTTTTATTAGCGCTAAGCGGTCGGAATCCACTATTGGTTCATAGAATGGATATTCCGTTATTGGATTGTTTGCATTTTCTTTGTGTATTTGGTTAAGAATTATGATGTTAAACTCCCCTTGTTTGTGGGCTAGGGAGACCAGGCAATTGGATTATTTTCCTGTTTGTATTTCCTCTTATTATGTCTGAGTTTATACTGTGGATGTATTTCTATATGCGTGTTCTATTTCTTCAAGATTGGCTTGTGTGGCCTTTCTTGTTTTTGTTTAAAAATTGCATAAATAAAAAAAAAAAAGAAGTGTAGTCATGGTCCGATGTTAAGGCAAATGACAGAATTTATTTTAAAGTAAAGGTTCGAGTAAGCTGTACACAGAAATTTTGTTCATTCAGGATTGTTTGTAACAGAGCATTTAGATCAGTATAACTGCTTCACAGTCTTTTAAACACATGCAGCTGGTTAACAACGTTGCTCAGTCTTAGAGAAACAGCTCTGCTCAGCAAGGTAAAAAATACTTCTTTTTAACCTTGTGTTTGTGAAGCACTTAACAGCAAAAGAATAACTCAGTTCCTCTGAACAACCTCTTCTTTCCCTCCTTCCTTTCAGGATAGGTTTTAAACTCAAAATAAGAAAACAAGTAACAAACATTCACAAGCTTTCTCTTCAGCGTGACTCAGCACTTTGCCTGAGAAATGCAAACACGTGGAGTTTTCTTCAAACCCAATTCCTGGCTCATTTCCAATTACCGCTTCTAGGAGACTTTCTCATTCAATGCTAGCCTTTAGCATAATGATTCCATGCTTGTAGCTTGACGCAGGGTACAGTCCATGGGGATATCTAGATCTTGCAATTCCTCCCCTGCCAACTCAATCTGCATATCCTCTGGTGTTAGGGCAGTGTCCTGTTCTGAGCTCTGGACACAGTGCTCAGAATACAGCCTCCCTGGGGGTTTTAATGTCTCTCCTGAGCTCAACTCTCCCCGATAAAGACAGTCAGTATCTGCAACACTGGGCAGTTCTCCCTGGTTGTGCTCTCTATGGTTCCTTGTCTCCTTCCAGCCTCTCTGGAACAGCTCTCTGTATTCCTCTCTGGGTTCTCTCCTGGAGATCTGCAGGTGCTCCTGGTTCCACTCCTGATTCCCCTGAATCCTCTGAGTCTTCCGAACCTGCTGAGACCTCTGCCTCCCCAGAGCTTCTTCCTTCCTCTGAGTTTCTCCTTTCCTCAGAGCTTCCCTCTGAGCTTCCTCCTTCCTCTGCTTTAGCAGGGGTTTATATTTCCCTCTCCAGGGCTCCAGCCCTTCCTCCACTCCTCCCAGGTGATTGTAATCACCTCTCAAGCCTGCAGTTACGTCATAGGAGTTAGGGTGTGGCTGCCTGAACTTTCTCTCCCTCAGGTTTCTTTCTCTATGATGAAATCCATGCCCTGCAGGGATTTCTCCTTTCTCTAAGTTAAAGTCATTGGCCTTTTCTTTGCTCATAGGCTCAAAACAGGCTTCCTTGTCACAATGTATATTGTAACGTAATGTCTCCTAAAAGGTAGTTGTATATGATTTTCTGCTGTATTGCGCCTCAAGAACATCCCTCTTAAGAGTGCAACAATAATCTGCAAGCATACTGAAGCTCCACTTGCCCTGGTACCTATTTTCCATTACCAAAATCTCCTGATGAAACCTTTCCCCATGTTCATCGCTGACTGCTCCTAGATTTGCAAGAAAAAAATCCAGGTGTGAATGCAAGAAGTTCATTTTCAAAGACATGTTACATCCCAGTTTCTGGTAAGATTTCAGTAGAGTATCCACTGATTCTGCGTAGTTGTTTGCCTTGTTATTTCCCAAGAAGTCGCGGCAAACAGTCTTAAAGGACTCCGATGCAGCTCTTTCAGTTTCGTTCAACTGACCGTCAAAGTTTTCATCTTTCATCAGTTTTCTAATATCAGGTCCTACAAAGATCCCTTCTTTGATCTTCGCCTCACTGATTCGTGGAAATGTCTTTCTTAGATATGCAAATCCAAGTCCACTTCTATCCATGGCTTTTACAAAGTTCTTCATAAGACCCAACTTTATATGGAGTGGAGGTAGATATACTTTATTCGGATCCACAAGTGGGTCATTGGCAACATTTTTCTGTCCTGGGATTAGTGATGTTCTCTTTGGCTACTGTTTCCAGATGTAATGATTTTTCCTGTCCCTGCTGTCCCACTCACACAGAAAGCAACAATACTTTGTCCAAGCAAGAGGGCAATTACTTTTAAATCGCCACAAATATTCCACTTGTATTCTTCATACTTGATATTTGTTAGCAGGAGATGCATACTGCTGTAAGTTTCTTTCATATTGGCAGCATGAGCTACTGAAACTGATGGTAAAATATTTCCGTTGTGGATAAGCACAGCTTTTAGGCTATATTTAGACAAATCAATAAATAGTTGATAGGTCTGGGTTGTGTATATCAACTGGTGTGTATACCATGATATCATTTGCATATAGTCTACACTGGATTTTGTGTTTTTTTTAAATAATTTCACATATTGGCTGTATGTAGATGTTAAATAACATTGCAGAAAGTGAAGAACCTTGTGGGACTCCTTGGTATGAGGGAAACGGTTTTGATTTAGTCGTTCCACATTTGACTTGTTGCTGTCGGTTTTGAAGATAGGATTTGAACCATGTTAGAGTGTTATGCAGTCCAATTTCTTGAAGGCGTCTGAGTAGGATGGTGTAGGAGACGGTGTCAAAGGCAGAGGATATGTCCATAAAAATGAGGATAAATTCTGTTTTTGCATTGTCAGTTCTTCTTATAATGAAGTCGAATAGGGATGGTAGCAAGGTCTCTGTGCCATGGTGCCATATTTGTAGGTAATGGCTGATCTTGTGATTTTGAGTCTTCAGTGATATCCCCAGGTTTGCATATCCTCGAGGGAAAAAGATTGCTGACTGGCTAACACATCATGTCGTAACAGAGCCTCTTGTAGTTGCTTCTTCAGGACATATAGCGTGTGGACATTGTGCTTAGTGTTCCTGTACAATTCAGGGGAGTTTAATTTCATTGCTTATCGTGGGAGAACAGCAAAGTGGTTTACAATAAAAATATATATATTAAAACCCAAAATAGGAAAGGAACGCCAAATTAGAGTATAGGAAAGGGGGGAGCATAAGACATGGCACATGAGGGGCCAAAAGAGCAGGAAAAGGGAGGAAAACAGAGGGGAAGGAGAACACAAGAGGGAGTCTGATGAGAGATGGAAAGCAGTACAGAAAAGATGACTCTTGAGCTGGTCTTGAACTTGTGAAAGGAGAGTTCTAACCGGAGAGAAGAGGGAAGATTATTCCAAGGCCCAAGAAAATAGAAGGCAGAATGATGTGTTGATTCAAGATGTTCTCAGGAGGGAGGGGATAGGAAAAGACGGTTCATATGGATGGAATGGAGGGAATGCTGAGGGGCATGTAAGATGAGAGAGGAAGCTAGATAGACTGGGGAACCGGTGTGAAGTGTTTTATGGACCTGGGTGAGGATCTTTTACCAGATACGGAAGGATATGGGCAGCCAGTGGGAAAAGATGAGGAGCAGAATGACATGATCAAATCTAGAAGAATGGAAGATTAGTCTGGCTACAGTGTGTTGGATGAGTTGTAGGCATTTCAAAGAGGATTGAGGAAGACCAGCTAACACGACAACACAATAATCCAATCTAGACAGAACAAGCGAGATGACAAGGGTGGTTAAGGCGGCTGTGGATAGGAATGGGCGAATTGCCTGGATATGGCGGAGGAAGAAAAAAGAACATTGTGTGATCTGAGTGACATGATCGTGGAAAGAAAGAGAGGAGTCGAGAATTACCCTGAGATAGCGGAAGGATGATGAAAGGTGAACTGGGATTCCATCAAGAGTTGGGGACACGGAAGGGGGAGAGGTAGGACTTGTGAACCAGGTAGCAGTGGTCTTTGAGGGATTAAGTTGAAGATAGTTGGTAGTTGTCTTTCCTACCTTGCAGCCTGGCTAAGTGTTTAAAGGAGAGAGATCTGGGCAAGATGGGTCTGGGAAACAAAAGAAGGTTGTCATCTGCATAGAAATAACCTGAAATGCCCAGTTGTTGAATTATGTGAGCCAAGGGTAAAAGAGAAATGTTGAAGAGAAGAGGTGCTAACACCGAGCCCTGAGGTACCCTGCACAATAAAGGGTATGCGGAAGAAGTAGAAGAACCTTTTAATGACATGGAAAGTGCACTGTGAAAGAAAAGAAGAAAACCACTGAAGAACAGTGCCACAGAACCCAATATCATGCACCCAGGAAAGAAGATTGTGGTTAACAAGATCGAATGCTGCAGATAGATCCAAAGATACAGCAATGGTGAACCCTGTTTTGGGGTTCACCCTGTGACTGGTCGGCAGATAGCTGCCTATTTTTGTTACAAGTTGTAACAATGATTATGTTGTTTATTTACTGATGTGCCCCTGTAATTTGCTGTATGTGGGACAAACTCGGAGGAAGATCAAGTTACGTTTAAACGAACATAAATCCTGGATCAACACTAAGGGGCTTGTTTACAAAGCTGCGGTAGCAGCTTCTGCCCAGTATCGTAGCCGCGGTCCCATTGAATTCAATGGGGCTGTGGCTCTGATATCAGGCGGAAGCCACTACCGCGGCTTTGTAAACAAGCCCCTAAGACTGAATCCGCACCAGTGGTCTCCCATTTTTTTAGAGAAAGAACATGCTGCTAGTGAGATTCACTGGCGTGTTATTGATCATGTGGCACCTTCCAAGAGAGGGGGTGATTGGGACTTCCCTTTAAATATTTGCAAATGGTTTTGGATTTACTCTTTAAACACTGACCCCTTTGGGTCTGAATATGGAAGTTGAATGTCTGGTCTTGCTTTGGTTCTACCTCCATTTTTCGATCTATGCCTTTAAGGAGCAGTGGCTTGAACTGATTGGGGGAGAATGTCCAGAAGTATAAATAACTGCTTGTTTCCTTCTATTTCAGCTTGCTAAGGAAGCGGTTTCGCTGATCATCTGACCATGCTGATGCAAATGGCATGGTCTTTTGGAACTTGAACAGAAAACATTAATTAGGTGGTGACGTTGGATATTTGCTCCTTGGAGAGTCACTTCAGTACTTCAGAGTCACTTTTTAAGCTTAAAAAGTCATGTTCAAATAGTATTTTTTAAACAGGAACTTTCCAATTGTGTAGTCTGTGATGCATTATTTTTGTTTGTTTATTACTACTGAATTTACAAGGATTTTTTATAGACCGTTTCCGCTTTAGGACCATACCATTAACTCATCTGGGAGGATATGACTACCATAATGTACAACATTGTTTATCTAATGGCACAACAAAAAAGGCTGCACTGTTTAAGTCTCTAGGGGGGTGTGCAGCCCTGCAAGTGTATTTTCAAATATAAACTCTTGTAGGGAAGGGATTTTGGATTTCGCTCACCTCAGAAGTAGCTCAAGGCAAATTACATTGTGGCACAGAAGGTATGTTCTTGTCCCCAGAGGGCTTACAATCTATTTGTATCTGAGGTAGTGGAGGGCTAAGTGTTTTGCCTAAAATCAGAAGGAGCAGTGGTGGGATTCAGACCTGGCTTTCCTGGTTCTCAGCCTCCTGCTCTAACAATTGGGCCGTATAGAAAGAGTTTCCCTTCGTAATTGTGGGACCAACTAATTCCATGAATACATTAGCACCTATGGACTTTGGATTGCGGATGACTAAATGAAATCCCTGTGCATAGTTGGATGGCTCCGCCCTCTGACCTGGCTCCACCCCTTTAGGGCAAAGTCAACTACTACTACTAATCACTTATGTAGCAGTACAAGGCAAATGCAATGTCTTGGAAGACACACTCCCTTCTCATCGGAGCTTACAATCTAATCAAGACAAAACACATAGCCAAACTGAGGACTAGCGTATGGTAAGATACACATAGGTCGCGGACAAGAGAGTGAGGAGCACCAGGATCCAGGGTCCACATAGGCTTCTAAGTTCTTTTTTCCAGAGGAGATCAGAATGTGTACAGTCCATTTCTTAGCTGGAAAATATGAGGGCGGTATTTAGAGACTGATGTAGTAAGCCACAGAGGACTCCATATAGATGAGTCAAAAACCCATGACAGAATTTGCATTTAAATAATATGTAAATTGCATTTTTTTGTGCTAAAAAGTTTGCACAAAACCACAGATTTTATTGCAAAAAGTAATTATACCTCCCCAAGATGTAGTTATGTTTTGCCAGATTTTGTGAAAATTTTCATGTGTAATTTAGTTTTATGGACATAGCTAATGAGCTGCTTTGTATTGTTCTGATTGCTTATTTTGAATAGATTTTGCATTGCACTTTGCAAAAGTTAAATTCTGTGTTGAGTCCAGCAAATAGCATGGGCAAAATTTTGCAAACAAAGTTGTGTGCATTATTTAATGTTTTTTCCTCACCCATGACGTAATTCAGCTTAGTATATTTTACTTTTACTGTATTGGGATTCTTTATATACTGCCTTGTAATTTGTTTGTCAAGTAGTAGACATTTTGATAACTTCAAGCCAAGGGTGGGCCTGGGCGGGCCATGACCCCTCCACTTTGGCATCAGTCCCACCCAGTGAGCAGCAGAGGAAAACTGGAGGCGGTGTCAGTATTCACCTCACCTTGTTACCTGCCCACGTTAATCTTATGATTTACCACAAAATCAATCCTGGTTACACCCCTGCTTCAAGCCTGCCCCACCATGATAGATATAATGAAAAGCACTTTAGCATTACTTCTTGAAGTAAATCTTTAGTTTTCTAGTATTGACTGCTCAATTTGTTTTAGCCTCATCGAGGGAGTATAGTCCCTGAAAACTAGCCAAAAAATGTATTAGAATAGTCCAAGAAAAAGGCATCACCTTACATATATTTTTAGTTTATTGACCTTTACTTCTCCACATTGAAGCAGATCAACATGGCAGCCATGACTCATATTAATCAAAATTTGTCTTCACAATCATTATAGTATTTCGTTTCCAAGTACTTTTGTCCTTTCCATGGGTAACAGAATCAAGTGGGCCACAGGGGCCGTGGCTCCACCAATATTTTCCCCAGTGCAGCATCAGCAACTAGAGAGCTTGGGGGCAAGGCTGGACATTGGTTTGTTTGGCCCCTCCAACCAATAAGATGTTTCATTGCCCCGGTCCCTTCCTCTTTCCATTGACAGGAACAAGTAGTGGGCCTAGCATATTAGTCCACTGAATGCATGAAAATAAAAGTTAACAAAAACAAAAAAAAATATACAAGGTGATAACGTTTTTATTGGACTAACTTAATACAGTTCTTGACTAGCTTTCCAGGAGCTAACACTCCCTTCTCTGGAACAAATTTCCAGTAATTCTTCACAAGAGATATATTTGTTAAAGGTTCACAGTAACAGCATGGCCTGGGTCCTGTTTTACAAGCTACCAAAAAAAAGAGAATTATTCTTATAGAGCACTCATAAAACTTCCTCCCAAAACAATATAATTTTAACCCAAATGAAAGAGAAAAAAGAACAGAACTGGAGTTTCTAGGTCATTAAGGCCCAAGTGGAGCCCAGTACAGAACCAAAATTATCAGTGGTTTGCCAAACTGCTTCCTGTAATTTGAAGGTAACCAGCAAATTACTGTGTTTACTTGAAACTGTTCATCAATGTTTTTTTCCCTTTATGGAGTTCTTGTTTCCTGAATACTAGAAGGATGTGTATCAAAGGTTTCTTATTGCTCTGGCTATTTAAATTCTAAAACCGGAGGGGCTCCTTTTAATATGTACATGTCCCACCTACCTCAGTTCTAGAGGTATTTGTGGGGAGCTGGAGAAGTGCTATGTACTGCTTGCTTTCTTCCCTCTTAAAGCTTAGCTTGTAGTGCGGGTTACCTAGTTACTGGGAAATAACATTTGTGAGCTGTGTCTTCGTACTACTGAGTTATAATTTCTGACTCCAGTTCACTGTTCTACTGCTGTGAAAGGATGCTCACTGGGAAATGCTTGCTTCTAGCATAATAAACTCTTCTCCGCATCTCTTTGCTTGGCAGTTGTTATCCTTTTCTGAATTATTATTGATCATTCTTATGCACTGTTGTACATTAAGCGAGCCCTCGGGACCATAAGAGAACGTAGTTTGTCCTCTACCCCTCCCATTGCAGTATTACAACCCTAGCAAAAGGAAATAGGACCTGCCGAAGTGGGCCACAGCAGCTTCCTAGAGGATTGTAGCAGAAATAGGCATGGAGCACACCCTCCCTTTTCTTGGCAGTATAAGAACAAGTTTGATTACTAGGAAGATTCTACTTTTTTCATGTTTTCAGACTTTTTGATCAAAGACGCTGAGTTTGAAAACTGGACAGGGGAAGGAAATTCCAGCACAGTCATTTATCAGTGGCACTCCGGGTGAGTATTGACTTTGGTGTTCCTTTTGTCTTTTGGGCTTGCATTCTCAGAGACTAGTAGATGGACCCAAGAGGATCATACCTCTTCTCCCCTTAATTTAGCATTTGGAGCGGTTATCCATTGCAAAAGGACTGGGAAACTCTGTATCATACTGGGCACATAATTGTATAGTCTTGCACAAAATCCAGCACGTGTAGACCATAACAAAGGCTTCTAGTTGATTTCACATAGGATATTCCAAAACCTTTTATCAGGCCATAAAGGTTGTAATTACAAATGGTACAGCAAGTCAGATTACTGTAACGGATATGATTTGATCTTCACCCTAGGCAAGAATCAGGAGATATGGTATAACCTCCAGGCCCACAAATCCTGATGCAAGGTAGTGTAAACATAGTGCTTCCACACATACCAGTGCATTGCGAAAGTTTGTGTCCAGCCATAGCTTTGAACCAGTTGTGAGAGTTGGCAAATTCTAAAAACAACATTGATGGGATAGGAAATTCATTTAAGCAAGATTGATTTGTGAGTTCAGAGAGAGAAACTGAATGAAAAATGATTTCCACTATCCTCTATAGAGGGCAAGTACCTTGAGCTAAAAATCCATTGGTCCAATATTCAAAGAGGCTTACAGGCTTAGCAGCTCCTATTAAACACATAAGTCCCCTATCTGTTGATTTTCAGTGGCCCCATACGGATTGTGCCACCAAAAATCTCTTTTAACACCCCTGCCGCTATTTGTATAGTGCCAGAGTGGAACAAGGGCATTCCATCCAGCTGTTCCTAGATTGGTAATATTCAACCACTATTGATATAGTTAGTCAGGTTTAAGTGAGGCCTCCAAAAAGCTGTCCTACCTATGGGAGTTATTTTAGAAGCCCTATTTGTGCTTTAAACGTGGATGCAACAGCAGAAAAATACTCTGCATTCATGTGGAAAATTTGATTTTACAAAGACGGCAAGATATGCATTTCTGGGCTGGGCACACCAATCTCAGCAAGTTTTTCCAAAAGATGTTTCAGAGTGTGGCTTGGGTGCACGATTATACCAAGCTAAAAATGTACCCTGTGTGACTCGCTAACTTGGTGAACTCTCTCCTCCTAACCGCATGCAGGAATTCGGTGGTCTTGGGCTTTCTAGAAGTCCAGTGAATGACGTCCGTGCCCCTTCTGTATTTGCTCACAGCCCTTAGTATGGTCCTGCTTGGGTGATGGCTGCATTTCCACATTCCTGACACGTTTCAAATAGTCCGGTGACGTGCAAGGTGGACATTTTGGCTCCATCAATCTAGACTTGCTATAAATCACAAATAAACACTGAACTTTGCTGTCTCTTGGGATTGCTTGTGGTACTGGTAACTGGACGCAGACCATAGTCAACCAAAAATTCACAAGTCAAGCTTGTTTCCCTGCATTCCTTCCTCATCATCTCTCAAACCCATCTTTCACACCTTTTCAAAGACCCCTCATATGCCTTGATCCCTATCAACCCCCCATCCCTCACTAGACCATTGAAAACCCACCCTATGACCCCTCTGCTTCGAAAAGATGGTTGATAGAAACTGCCCAGCAGCTCATCCAACCCAGGAACTTTACCAGCAGGTAGCTTCTTAATCACCTGGCCTGACTCCTTCCCCGTTATACCCCCCTCCAGTCCCTCCCGGGCCTCCAAATTCAACTCCTCCAGGTCAACCCCCTCAAAATACCGCTATACCTCCACGTACAAGGTGTTATACTGTAGAACTGCAAGAACTGTTCCCTAATTAACTGCTCTTTCTGCAAGAACTCATCCCTCTCCCCCTTGATTTATAATATGGAGGACTGTGACACTCTCCTCCACAATTTCCTCACAAGTAGCCTGCCCACTTTGTCTTCATATTCATAATACCTCTGTCGCACCCTCTGAAGCCCAAAGGCTATGGAATCCAACTGCAACCCCTGAAATTCCATACGAAGGTGGATCAATGCTTCAATGCCCTCTCTGACCCCATTCACTGATGTTCCCCAGCCAGCTCATTTATAGACCTCTGCAATTGATCTTCCCTCTGTTGTCTCTGTTTTTTCATCTTAGCCACCCACATCAAAAATCTACTCCGCACCACGGCCTTTATCTCCTCCAAGAGCACAATCTCCCTCACCTCCCCCTTATTGTTAAATTCTCAATATTCCCTGATGATCTCCCTGACATCAGTCACCACCCTTTCATTCTTGGGTAGAGACTCATTGAGTATCCAAAACCGAGGCTCCCGCAGATCCTGCATGTTCCCCACCTCTACCCTTACTGGTATGTAGTCAGACCAAGTGATATTTTTGATATGGGCCTCCTGAAGGACCTCAACCCATGTCTTATCCACTAGAATTAAATCTATTCTACTGTAGCTATTGTGAGGGTGAGTGTAAAAGGTATAGTCATGCCCCTCGCGATAAGAATGACCACCAGGTGAAATTGCAACATGAACCCCCTCACTATCAGGCAGCATCTTCCCCCTGCATCCCTCTCCCTATCTGGATATAAGATCAAATTAAAATCTCCCCCAACACTAATCTACCTTGTACCCTTTCTTCAAGGAGGTCCCTCACCTCCCACCAAAATGGAACCTGCCCCATTTAACATATACCGTTGCCACCATAACTGCTTCCCTCCCATATTCTCCCTGAAGAATCAGAACCCTGCCCTCCTGATTTCAAAATACCTCCTTCACCTGGTATGAATCAGACAGATTCATCATTTTGTAATAAATGTGTCTCCTGTATACAAATGATATCCCACTTCAACCTTTCTGCCTCCCAAAACAACTATTGCAGTTTTTAAAGCAAATTCAGCCCCTTTGCATTAATGGTGCCTATCTGCACCATTTTCCCATAAACAAGCCCCCTCCCAAAGTACTCCTCATCTCCCCCTCTGTTAGGCCTGTTGACTCTTATCTCTCCTTTCAACCCCTCCCCCCCCGTCTCCCCCAACTAGCATTTCCCAAATGGTATGCCGAAGTAATAGGAAATGTATTCCCCTCCAAATTGCATATCCATCTCTCCCTCCTCCACTTAACCAACCTTCCCACCCACCAACATACCCCCACAAACCCCGTCATCCTCGCCCTTCCTGCCCTTGCCTTCCTCATCACCCCTCCCCTGTATCCCCACAGTCACATGACAACCATGTCTCCCCATCCACTCAGCCTCCACATTCATCCTTTACCTCTCCAACATCCAATCAAGCCCTCTGCCTCTCAATACCCCCCATCTGTACATTGCTCATGCCCCCTCCATCCATTCAACCTTAACTCCCTGATCCAAACTCCGCAGTACACCAAGATCAACATCCTATGCAAACAACAAGAACAATAACATTAACAACTCTTCCCCACTGTCCAAATCTGATGCTTGCGAAAGGCTGACATGTCCAACATCCCATCCACTGCCTCCCACATGCAGCCCTTAGAAGACGCCGAGCTGTCCTCTGGCAAAACAGTAGAAAGCCAATGCTTGGTCCAGTGTACCAGTCAAAGGATAATCCCCAGTGACGTGAGTCGCAGCTCACTTTACTCCTTGGTCCACCTCTTCCTCCCTTTGAAAACTGATTCAGCCATTTACCCTTCATGGAAACCCACTACCACTTCAGGGCTGATGAACTTGGGATCGGCAAGGCCTTATACTCCCCCGTGCATCCCTCCATACTGGGCAAATCATGAAAACCCAAATCCTTGAGAGCCTGCCATGCCTTGCCAGTCATTTTGATCTTCTGGGAGATGCCTTTGGCCGTAAACAGCAGCCCGAATGGGACCATCCATTTATACTGCACTCTTTCATTACACAGGAATGCTGTGACCTCATGCAGCACCTTCCTCTGCTGAAGTGTGCCCTGGCAAAGATCATTAACTAACTCCACTGAGCAATTCTCCCACTTGAACGGGCTCTGCTTTCTTGATGTGGCCAGCAGCCTTTCCTTAACGACATATGACTGGAGACACACCACAATGTCTCTGGGCCAGCCTTCATGCACCAGTCCCAGACTCAGATGGGCTCTCTCAGTATGTACCAGGCCCTGTGCCTCCTCTCTGGCCTGCCTGTTCTCCACCAGCAGCTTTTTGAACAAGTGTGTCTTGCACTGGGCAGTATTTGCAGCCTGTACTGAACAAAAATGTTACATCTTAAGCAGAACTGGAACAAGCTCTTTTGGTGCCCAGGGTGTGCAGGAAAGGACATGCTCTCTCCCCAGCATTCCAGCATCAGAAGTGCTGTCTAAAGGATGGGGCCGGGTGCAGAAGTCCCAGTTGTCCCATCGTAGCTTTGGCTTTGCATCTGACTTTGTTCTGATTCTTTATACTGCTTGCTGTCAGTCCTTTGAATCTTTTACAGCAACCATCAGGCAGGCTTGGCACACAAATAGTCTTATTTGAAAAAAAATCACCACGTAAAGAAATTTTCTGTTGCTTCTTGCATAAATCAGTTCCTTTTTCCATGGAATATGCTAAAACTGTGCTGACAGCCTATGAATTTCAGCCTTATTTATTATTAGTATTTAGCTCAAATCTTTTCAGGAGTAGTTCAAGGTACTGCAGGTATTTCCCTTTCGGGGGGGCGCTTACAATGGAGTGTTAAATGTCTTGCGCAAGGCCTCACGGAGTGTCAGTGGGATCTGAATGCTGCTTTTTCTGGTCACAGGCTGCTGAACCTAACCACTAGGCAACTCCTCTACTTCTGCCACCCTCCAACCATTTTCCAGTGTGTCGCTGCTATATGTCCAGGATATGCTGGTGGAAATTTTCAGCAGCGGTGCAAGGATATGAAGCACCCCAGGTGACCCTCATTCCCGGCGACCCACTCTGCCCCTTCTCCCTGCCCCCATTGCCACTTCTCTCTGGGACTAGCAGTGGCGGCAATGGCTTGAAAGAGCAGCACAGGGCTTACCTAAACCTTGAGCGCTGCTGTCCCTGCTTCTGCTCCTCCGATGACGATTTCCTGTTTGCATGGGGCAGAAGCGGCTGCATCAGTGGCTTCAAAGGATGTGATGGGCTACCCTTGCAGAATCAGCGCTCTAGGCAACTGCCTACTTTACCTAATGGTAGTACCAGCCTTGGTTGTTATGATCGATGGGATCTATATTTAGCTGCAACAATCATTTGTTTCAACAGGGGCTGCTGTACCTAAAAAATAGCCAGAATTCAGTGCCACAATCTAGCCAGTGGCTGCTGCCGACTATCCAAACAATGCAGACAGAGGTAGAACTTCTCCGGATAACTTTCCCCATCCTAAATTTTCTGGATAACTTATTGGGGTAGCAAATGGAATATTGACTATCTCTGGATAAGTTCTCTCTGCATTATGCAAGCGCGATTAGTCGTATCTTCAATGGCCTTATCTGGATAAGTGTCACTGAATGTCAGGCTGTCAGTTGATAGAGACAGTCCTTATTAAGGTCCTAGCACTCCCTATGGCCTTGGGCAGGTCACCTAACCCTCCATTGCCTCAGAAAAATCAAACCTATCAATGTCTGTTTAATGCACATTACCACGTTTAAGTTAGAATGTAAACCGCTTTGACTGAAATGATGAAGTGGTATAAAAAACCTGTTAAATAAATAAATAGGATGAGGACTGCAGCAAGGACAAGGTGTGGCCTTGGCAGAGTATTTGGAAAGAAGTAGAAACTGGGCCTCATACGCTATCCGACAGCACACGTCCATTATTGTCTTGTGCGGTTCTGCTGGCTGCAGGGCCCGACCATGAAACACAAGTTGCAAACCAGACTGTCTGGCTGCTCTTCTATATTATCACTGTCATCCTTTATTTGTTTCTGAACAAGTCCCAAGCCCTGCGCCAGACCAAAGGCTACTGTTTTTTGCCTCTGGGAACCATGGGGCGTCAGGGGGTTAAGAGGCCTGGCCCACGGTTGACTTTGTAGCCTGATGGCTCCAGCCTGACTCCGTCCTGCTGTTAATAAAGAATGAACTACTGCTTACAGCTTCCTCTTCACCCCATAACCAACAGCAGGCAGCTCATGCCCCTGGGATTTCCTGTGTCCCACACAGACCCCTTGGAAACTCGCCTTAGTCTGAGCAACTAAAGCACTTTGCAAGAAGCCGGGCCGGGTCAGTTTGCAGGTAAAAAAAATAAAGCCAGCAATAGGCTGGAAATTGCTGCCTTTAATCATATGAATATACACAGTATGGATGCTGCGGAGTTCCATTAGCTCGTTTGTTGTCTGTTTACTTCCATCTGCAACTACACAGTGTTCTCACCTTGTGAAACACTTCATAATAACAAATATACCATCCTAGCAGCCAAGCTGACAGCACTCTGGAACTGAAGATGTATGGTGTATGCATCATATGCTATATAGCACTATATAGCACTACTTGGGCGTCCTCCCATCTCACCCCCATAAGGAGATTCAAAGCATATATTGCCCTATACCTGACCCGTGATTATCATCTACATCCGTACTACTGTATTTTACTCTCTCATGGTCACCCTGTCGTACAATATTTCAGTTCAAAGAGCCATGACATTGCTGACCTTAAGCAGTTTTCCCACTGACCAGGTGCGTAACCTGCAAAATGCCATCTCCCTGAGCTCCCAACAAGACAAGTCCCCTGCTCTAGCCCAGGGGTCCAATCGCTTGGAAGATATCAAGTGCTGCACCCTTCTACCCTAGCAGTCTGTCTGCCGAATGCACGCCTTTATACCAAATCTAAGCAATGCCTGGGAATGGCTCCTTTCTCACCACATGGACTCGTTATTATCCCCCCCTCCTCCTCGCCCTTAGCCTTTCCCTTCCAGGAGAAATGGGTGATCAGAAGCCTTGAATTTGTTCACACCCCCCAGGTCCCAGTAGCGACTGCCTATCCTGCATATGTAATTTGTTCTTTACCCAGTTGTACTGTGGGTCTCGGTAACAAAATCCAGTCCCTGGTTCTAAACACTGGACATTGTGCTCACTGAATTACAGGGTATTGAAATCTTTAGGGGGCATATTCAGCGACACTAATCAGTGCTGTTAAATAGCCCCATAAACCACTGAACAAATGCCCGGTTAAAACCAGGGCAGTCTGGGGGTAGCGTGGGGGCGATGACTGTGGCTTTCTGCTTAATGACGATATTCAACCACTAATCGGAGAGCTTAAGCAGTTAGAGTTAGGACAGGTGAGTGGCTGTCCTAAATTTAACTGCTTAGTGCTTTTTGGTTAGCAGCTGAATATTACCAAGAATCAGATAGCGTCTCCAGTGCCCATTCAGCCCAGATATTCAGCTGTGTAAACCGGGTATGTGTTGCCGTTGAATATCTGGTCTCAAGTGGAGGCAGCTAGGCACTTTACTTTGCCCTTTCACCATTGAAGACTGTATGCCCTCCTTTGTACTTAACATTGGGAAGCCAAAAACTGATAGAGATGAACTGTAAATGTTATGGATCATATCAGGACGCTTCCACTTCATGGTCTAATGAACCTCACTCCGCATCCGTTAGGTTTTGCTAACTGCCGTGACTGATTTTTAAAATCTAATTGGTGGGGCAATTGTGAACATTCTGACCTGGACCTTCCAATTTCTACCTTGATGTGCTATACAAAATAGGGCTTCACACTGGCAGGATGATTTGTGCGTCTTGCTAAAATAATACATAAAGGGGTTAATTTTATAAAGCATTTTCCTTGAGTAAATCATTCTCTGCACATGGGAAATGATCTGGGAATACATATGTATGAAAGCACGCGCGGTGGTAATGTCGTGCATATTTCTAAGGGAACTACCTGTAATGGGTCCCAGGGTGCTGGTCTGAGCAGAGCTACGAGATAGATGTGTGCATTATAAAATATGCATGGACACCACAGAAAGACCCTCATATATCATCTGCATCAGGCAACACTTAGAACACAGGTGCTCAAAGAAATATATTTCACGGCAAGGTAACAACTTCATTTCAACACAGAGGAGGATCTTCGAAGCATGATACCACGTCAGATGGGATTATGGATAGAAAGGTGAACTTTATTGGTAAAATGAATTTTTGAAAAAAATGGGGTTTGATATATTAAGAAAAATGCACTCAAGGAATTATTGGTGATAGTAATCATCTATAATTGGACAGATGATGAGAGGACCTTGAAACTTGATTGTAAGCTCTTCATGGCAGGGACTGTCTTTTATGTATATAGGTACAATGCTGTGCAGGTCTGAGAAGTAGTAACTGAATTTTGTAAGTGGTTTTGATGGTTGTTCTTAAAAAAAATATTAGCTTATTATTGCTGAGATATTTTTGACTAGTAGCCTTTATAAAGAGATGTAAAATAGTATATTTTTTTACATTTTACTCAGGGCCCTGTTATGAAACTACCCTTAAGTGGTGATGTTCTTGTCTCAGGTCAGTGATGAGATATGCTGTAGAAAATCAAATACAAAGTCCAAGGACCAGTGGTTGCAACTGGCTTGCACTTCGAAAAGGAAACTGCAAAGAATTTCCCTTTGAAAATGAGCTTGCAGGTCTGTGGGTACAAACTATTGTGGATCTGCAATCTTCCAGTCATGTTCAATCTCCTCCCTTTGATAAGTGAGCATGGGCAACTCTGGACACTCTTTACATTGTGATCTAAAAATAGATGTGGACATGCAGAAAGTTATATGCTATTTATGTGCCTAAGTCCCTATTTTAAATGACTTATGGGTGTTCTTTAGGCAGTTGCTATTTTGTAACCATAGGGCTCATTCCGTTCCAGAGTAGATCCCCTCTGTACGTTTGGCCTGAACTGGATGTACAGAGGGGATTGCAATTCTGATCCCGTGGGGCACGTCTAGCCCCATGGGATCAGAATCGTGAACAATCCTGCCGGCCTGCACATATAGGACTGTACCTGGCTAACTCAGTCAAGGCTCTTCAATGGAGCCGCGGCACCATGGTGACTTGTTGCCATGGCACTGTGGCTCCATTGAAGAGCTGCAATACCGGCCACCGGAGTAAAAAGCTTATTCCCCGTAGCTCAACCCCTGATCTGGCCTCCTAAGGCCACAGTCAGGCTGCGGGGAATGTTCTCTGGCCCCCCCTGCCCCATCCTCACCCCAGCATTGCAAAACAAACACATCCAGGGAAGTTATTCCACCTCGAAGGTAGAATAACTTCCCCGCACATGTTGCCATCCCTGGATATACAGGGCTGACATTAGAATTGGCCCTGTATGTCCAGGGACTATGACCGCCAGCCCAGACTCTGTCCCCAAGCTGCCCTTCCCCCCCATCTATCTTCCCCGCACAACCGGCGGGGAAGTTAGACGCGGCAGGGGGGAAGGCATGAATAGTTGGGATAGACATCCATCCCCGCTATTCATGGCATAGAATCGGGCCCCATGTGTATAAGTCCAATCACGTGTACTTTCATTGTGTGTGTGCGTGGAGGCGGAGCTTGGATGGAGCATAAATTTACACATTTCTGAACAATCTTGGCATGGGCACTAACACCTTCTCTTGAGCAGCAACAAGATTAAGGTGCATCTTTACACCCCTATGGTATATAGTAAAGCATGCACATACTTCAGTATTTAAAATAGGCTCCAGAAACGTGCGGGAGTTTATAAAATTACCTTCCACACAAATTCAAAGGGTAAATACAAAAATAATTTTAAATAGACCCGTGTGTGTGTTTGTGTCAAGGTGAGACACTAAAGGAAGGGAAATTGTTAAGCAGCATGTGGAAAGGAGTATCTCCCACCTAGCACCAGAGATTGTGAATTGAAACCAAAATGCAGAAAATTCAGTTTCATAGTTCACGGACTGTAAATGCAGGTCATTGTCCTCTGTAATGGTCTGGAGTAATGGAGCTCGAAGAAAACTAGAAGGACTGGGTTTGCTTGATATAAGTAGCATTGAGCAACGTGCAATGTTTTATGTTATAACACTGAAGAGCCTGAACAGGAAAGTACATGGTACATATTCCAACCATTAGTAGCAAAGTCAAAGACGATGTAAGATTTAATTGAGGACTCAGACAATTAGTCCCACTTTTACCACGGTTTTTAAAAGTTTCTACTCATTCAGATTGAGGTGGTGAACCTGGGGCCAATGCCAGTGTGGCTTATTATTCTTGGAAGGCAATGGTACCATTTTTTACCCATTTGTAATGATGCTGCTACTCTGGGGTTGAAATAGAGTGAGCAGGGTTCAAACATGGTGGTGTCACTTGATTAGAGAGGGGCAGAATGAGAAATTGTTGACAAGATTTTAAATCATCATATGAAATATCCATTTTGTTTTCAACAGCTAGAAGACTTTGAATTGAAAGTGAGCAAAGATTGGAATCGGCGTTCGGGCATCAGGCATTTATTGGAGTGATGCATTTTCTGTTGTGTGGATGGAACTGCCTCACTGTTTAGTCAACAAATCCGTTCTGTGTTTGCGTGGTACTATTACTACTACTCTGCAAGAGAAAGACTAAGTTCTCCTGCTTCTCAGGCTGTTAGGGACCAGGTGGGAGTTTCACCTATTCCTCAACAGTGGCATCTTTTGATTCACTCAAGAAACCACTTGTGCTTGGTTCCACAGAGAACCTGATTCATTCTTCTCATTTGGAAGACTATCACTGCCAGGAGGGTGGCGGGGATACTACCTGAAAGCAGAAGGCTAAGGGCATAGTGGGACAGTAGAATGCTAGTTTGTATCTATGGCTATTTCTATGTTCCTGGGATGCCTCCAGCAGACTTGGACATCTCCAGTGCCATCTTTGGACGTCTCTATACCCATTTTCAGATCTCCAAAGCACAAATAGGGCTTCTCAAATGACTCCCATAGCAAATAGTAGGACAGATCTGCAGAAGATCCCCTAATCTAGGACTATCTGCTCCTATATTATCCCAATGAAAATAGGAAGAAATTAGGTTGGCATGAAAGAGATGAAGCTCAGAAGAAAATGGAAGCAAAGATCCTTCTAAGCTGCACTGGAGTCCACTGCTGGTGTTCTGGGATGACGCTGCAGTCTCGCAGTTTAAATTGCATGGAGCAATCAGGTTCTCCAGGACTTCCAGGGAAAGACAGAACATGGCTGGTGAACTCCCATGTAGCTTAGCAGGAACATTGACTGGGAGGTATTTAGTCCTATTTATGGAGACAAGCACAAAATATGAGTAGAGGTTTCAAGTATAGAATTAAATGAAGAAACGAATTGCAAGTACAGTATTAACTGTAGTCCCAGCGAAGAGACAGGCAACAGCTTTATGAGTGAGCTGGGAAGGGGGGGGGGGGTGTAAAGAGTATGAACTATACAAGGAATCTTATGTGCTCTTTTGTCCAGGA
Source organism: Ichthyophis bannanicus (assembly GCA_033557465.1). Classification (NCBI taxonomy): domain Eukaryota; kingdom Metazoa; phylum Chordata; class Amphibia; order Gymnophiona; family Ichthyophiidae; genus Ichthyophis; species Ichthyophis bannanicus. Next base: position 27,471,453 of record CM066050.1, on the reverse strand, counting down.
TGGTGGCGTGCTAAGGATGGAAAACCGCAAAAACTGTCATGGAGCTGGAGTAATGTTTTAGAAGCAGTGTGTGCCAGAATATTCTGAGCTCTGTTACTGACCCTTTCGTAGATTGCCCCTAACCTTAGACAAATGAATTGATGCTTGTATATCATATTTTATCCAACTGAAATGCCCCCTAACCACTTCCTCAGCTCTTTTGTTGTTCAGATCCCAACACTGGTAGTTTTGTTCCTGACCACTGAAATGTTTTCATTCATTAGAAAGTAGTCGCCCTCTTTCCCGACATGATTTCATTCATTGGACATCAGTGCCAACAACCTCCTTAATAGCATTGTATAAGTATGAAATTGCACCTTTCTGTCGGAAGTACTGCAAAATCACATTTGCTAAGGACTCAACTTGTCGCCAGGCGTGCTCTGAAATACCCCCTGGCTATCGCAGATTTGGCTTTCCATTGGTTAGAAAACAATGACATTCCACGGTAATTTAAGGAACTTCTCAGCACCTGGAAAGGGCACTTAGCAGACTGCATTTTGTACATTTTGAGAGTTTAGTAAATACTACTCACTTTATAGCAGGTTCTTAGTATATTCCACTATAAACCAACACCATTCACTGTACCGAGAACTAATAACTTAATGAAGGGAGCAGTAACACCAAATATTTTTATTGGCCTTAAAAATTCCTTTAAGATGACATTGTATTTATTATACTGAAAACATTAAGTAACAGTAAGAGGATATTAGTACTGCCAAGTTCGTCTGTGGTTTGGAAGAGAGCAAGAGGTGGTTTTTGCTGGGAGCAAAATGTTAGAGTAAATGACCTCATGTTTTCGTGTTCCCTGGAACTTGGCTTTGTTCTGTTACTTTAGTTCACTGGAAATAGTCACTGAGCACTGTGATGGTGGAGCTCCTCTGCAACCTTGGAAGACTTCATGCAGAAAGGGTTGGAGGCAAAAACAATGCCTTTGAATATTAGCAGAAAAGTTACATTATATCATCTGCAATTTATAATCGGAAAGGGCTAGAGATCTAAGGTTCTGATTTACTGAGTCTTTTTCCCTTTCTGTGTGTTTGTGGTGAAAAATAGTTTAGTGGCTAAGAGACACAGTCTTCTTCATAGCTCCAAACATATTGGTTTCCCCTTGGTTGCAATAGAGTAGCTGATCCAAGAGTTCCATGCACTGAACCACTGTGATCGTAGCCTTTGCTCAGCTCCAGGTCCAGATCCATCAGGCAATGATTTCTAAGTGTGTTGTCTGGCTGGTGTCCTAAAGAGCAGAGATGCCTTAGCCGCCATGAAAAACTATTTGAGCAGTAAATGCCAGAGATGACTGTGTGCCCATTAGGCCACTTAACTTTGCCTCATCCAGTTCATTGTTCATGTTTTGCCTCTTTTGCAGATTTCTCTCATACCTGTTTTATTTATGGAAATACTTTAAGTGCAGAGTTTGCGTCTTAAATAGATTGAAGTAGAAGAAGGTCTGCAGTATTTCTGATTAAGTGAGGAATAGGATAAATTTCACATTTCCTTGGCTGCATGTCTCACAATTTAACCCTCGCCGTTAGTGTGACATCATTAGGGAAGATCGTTACTCCACTAAGCTTGCGGTTCTCCTTCCCAGACTTCTGGGGCATCACTTTCTTAAATATCTCAGCATTAACATAAAAAGAGGGCAGTGGAATTAGGAGAGGTCTGTGCGCAATAGTACCAAAGGTCAACCTGAACCACTATCGACTCACATATGTTTCATAGACACTGCCTTGAGTGAATTTGTTTATAAAGGTGGTTAATAAATAATAAAATATGCATTATTATTCTGCTTATCTTTAAAATATCTCTACAGTGATAGCGTGTCTTGCATTAACTCACTTCATGTTGGGATAGGAAAGGTCTGAGCATTCTGACTGAAAACACAGAAGCATAGAAAACAATGACCCAGCCAGTCTCCCCATCCAGACGTTCTACAGTCCCTTCCTCTCCCTCGAGACCTTCTGTATTTGTCCCATGTTTTTTAAAATTCAGATACAGTTCTTGTCTCCACTGGGAGGATGTACACACTTCCAACACCTTTCCGTAAAGAAATATTTCCTCAGTTACTTCAGAATTCATCTCCTTTCACCTTTATGCTATGATCCAGATCTACAGCAACCTCTCGGCTGGAAGACGGCCACCTCCTGTGCTTTTATATCACAGATATATTTAAATATCACTATCATATCACCGCTCTCCCGCCTTTCATCCAAAATATGCATATCGAAATCTTTGGGCCCGATTGGAAGTGCATTTACACCGTTTACAGCCTAGTAAACTATGTAAATGCCTTCGACGGGGATATTTAACGGCACATACACAGGGAGCGCTGTTGAATGTCCCCATCTATGTCCCCTACTTGCTCTGATGCTGTCCAGCTAGGATCGGGGCATGTTAGGGTTGTTCCGGGGCAGAACTGAGGCGGGGGCATGACATAACCGGGCGGCAGTGATATTGCTCTGTGCAAAAAGATAGATGAGGAAAACCCTCGCCTATCTTTATGGCGCAGGCGCTAAAAGGGTAGCGTGCAATAGCGCTGCCGCCTGGCCCCAGCATTGAATATCTGGGTTTAAGGACCCTTTAAGTCTGTTCCCATCTACCTTATGAGAAAGGCCACTGATCATTTTAGTAGCTGCTCTACACTGCCTCCCCTCCTGTTTATATCCGTTGGAAGGTGCCGTCTCCAGAACTGCACACAGCACTCCAAATGAAGTCACACTAGAGACTTAAAAGGCACTATCACCTCCTCTTTCCTGCTGGTCATTTCTCTCCCTATGCGCCCAAATGTTTTTGCCATTGCCTTTCCTACACCGCTCCCTTGGGTTTTTGCAGCTCAAATGCATGACTTTGCATTTTTTAGCATTAAATCTTAGCTGCAAAATTCTCAACAAGCTTTGTTAGATCCCTCCTTGTATTATCCACACCTTCCAGTGCGTCACATCTGCAAAGAGATAAACCTTTCCTGACAGACCTTCCACAATATCGCTTGCAAAAAATGTTAAAAAGAACAGGACCAAGGACCGACCCCTAACTCGTCGCTATTAACGCCCCCTATGTTCAGAGTGAACTCCCTTGATTATTACCCTATGGTGCCTCCCACTCAACTAGTTTTACCCAGTCATTCACTTTAGGGTGCATCCCAAGGGCACTCGGTTTATTTATAAGTTGCCAATGTGAAACAGCGTTAAAGGCCTTGCTGAAATCTGAGTATACGGCATCTAGCGCTCTCCCCCAATCCAAGACTGTTGAGAAGGTCACAGAGCTATCCACACCGGCTCTCCTCAGTACCTTTCTAACCTGGCACGTCTCCACACTTCCCACAGTACGCTCTGGCACCTTCATGTCAACTGTATCTCTCTCCCCTCCCCCTCCCTTGCACATCTAGAACCCACCCGAAACTCTGCCTCCTTCTTCCTCAGCCCCAAACTCTGGAACTACCTCCCCCTAGACCTTCGGCTGGAACTTTCTTTTAATACGTTTAAGTCCCTGCTTAAGACCCACCTCTTCTGCTCCGCATTTAACCTTCCTACTCCTTTGCCCCCAGCTGAGGTATCTCTTCCCCATTTCTCTCTGGCGCCTTCTCTTCTTGCTGTCTTCTCCTTTTGCTTTCTCCGGTCTTCCTCTTTCCTGTCATGACTATGGTGTTCCTTTCCTTTTCTGGCAGTCTGCTTTGAAACATTGTGAAGCGCTCTGATATTTTTTTCGTAGAGCGGTATACCAAGAGTCTAAATAAAGATAAAGATAAATAGCATTCAGGGAACAGGCTTGTGTGGGGATACGATTGTCTAGGGAAGGGGGTCACGTATTGAAAGTCACAGAAATTTCATCAACTAGGGCTTTGCAAGTTGAGAGAGACGTTGATTTTGTGACTTAGTGACAATAAAGTTCAGTAAGCAAAAGTAATTATACGTATATGCAGGGCCGGCCCGTCCATTGAGCGAGAATGTTTTTTGCACAGGGCCCCGCGTTTCAGGGGGCCCCGCGCAAAAAATATTCTGATCTAAAAGTAAAATTTAAAAAAAAAAAAAAAAGCTGTCTGCTGCCGCTGCCGGGGCCGCTGCGGCAGAATCGAGTGTGCCGCGGGGCCCCCCCTGCCCAGCAGAGCCTGCCCTCCCCTGTATCACCTCTCTCTTTACAGCTGCAGTTTCTCCCTCGCTGCTCTGTTAAGCCCGCGGGGGCTGATGGGAAGTTCCCATCAGCCCTCGCGGGCTTAACAGAGCCGCAAAAGGGAAACTAGTTCCTTCGCGCTCTGAAAGCCGGCGCGTGTGACTGCAGCTGCAAAGAGAGAGGTGATACAAGGGAGGGCTGGTAATGGGCTATGGGGGCTAGGACAGGAAATGGGCTGATGGGGGGGTTAAGACTGGAGGTGGGCTGATGGGGTTAGGACTGGTAATGGGCTATGGGGGGGTTAGGACTGGTAATGGGCTATGGGGGGGCTAGGACTGGAAATGGGCTGATGGGGGGGTTAACACTGGAGGTGGGCTGATGGGGTTAGGACTGGTAATGGGCTGTGGGCTGATGGGGGGATAGGACTGGCAATGGGCTATGGGGGGCTGACTGGAAATGGGTTGATGGGGGTTAGGACTGGAAGTGGGCTGATGGGGGGTTAGGACTGGTAATGGGTTATAGGGGGGGCTTAAACTGAAAATGGGGTGGGGGGTTAGGACTGGAAGTGGGTTGATGGGGGGGGCTAGGACTGGTATTGGGTTGGGGGGTTGCTAGGACTGGAAATGGGCTGATGGGGGGCTAGGACTGGAAATGGGCTGATGCAGGGACTAGAAGGGAATGGATGCTGGGTGAGGCTGGAACTAAAAGGGAGCTGATGTTGGGGGAGGATTAGAATGGGATGGGGCTGGGAGAGTAAAATGGAGAGGGGAAAAATATTTTGTGTGGGAGGGATAAAAAATCTACAATTGGCCGGGTATTGGGAGAGTAAGTGGGGATTGAGGATGGAGGGGTAAAATTTGAGTGGATGAAATAGGAATGAGGAAAGAGCAAAAGGAGAAAGATTAGTATGTTAAAGCAGATGTAGAGAGAGAATGGAAAAAAACTAGAAGAGAGAAGAAAGGACAAATGGACAGCAGACGATGGAGAGTTAGCAGAAGACACGAAGAAACCAGAAGAAAGTGGCTGGAGCAATTGCAGCTGAAAAAAAATGCACAAAAGGTAGAAAAATATCTCTTTATTTTGAATTTATTAATTGGAATATGTCAGCTCTGGTAAATGTGCATCATTAACGTCTGCGCTTTGTTTAGTACAAGAGCAAATTAATGTATTGTTTTATTTCTACAGTGTTGTACATTCCAAGTTTGGCTTTTGGGATTCCCAGTTTAATTATTGTCTTCCTGTTTCTAAATTGTGATTCCTTGTTTGGTGATGGTCTATGTTCTGCATGTGTAACTGAGCTGAGGTATTCTGTTTATGTAATTCCTATTTGACATTGCCACTTGTTCTCTTTCCCCAGTAGGTCATGTATTGTTCTCTGAAATGTATTGGTTTAATATTTGCATGTTTCCTTTTGATTGGTAGAGTATGGTGCTTTGTGAGTCCTGGTAGTGCTGTTAGGATACGGCGGGTTTGCTATGGGTTCTAAATGGGCAGTGTTTGTAGTAGTTCCTAATGTGTCTGGTGGTTGGCACTGGATTATAGTAATGTAGAAATCTTTTAGTCTTTCTTTATCCATACACTCATTAAGAGGCATGTTTACTAAAAGTTAGTATATGGTAACATTATGCAAATATTTATGCAAATGAGGCCCCTTATGCAAATGAGGCCCCGCACCGAGTCTCCGCACATGGCCCTGCACCCCCCTTGGGCCGCCCCTGCGTATATGTGGCAAGGGTTGTTTTAGGTAAGGCACGTTTTGATCGCATTATTCCTTGTCTGCATTCGCTGCAATGGTTACCGATTCAGCAGCGGATTTGTTTTACGGTTCTCTGTGTGGTTTTAAACTTCAGCTGGGTTTGTCTGCATACTTCTTCCCATCTGATTTGCCAGGGCTCGAGCAATACTCTTCTTGTGTCATCTTTGTTTCCCAACTAGTTTTCCTGTACGAACTAAAAGTGCATACATTTGAAATCACATAAGTGTGCACCTAAGTGCCAAAGCCACCCAAACTCTGTCCGCAAAAATGGCCGCTCTATAAATGCATTAACTTGTGCATGTAGTGGCACTATGTCCGTATATTTGCATGCATATAGGGCGAGCAGTTTTCAAGAGTCATTTTCCATGTATAAATCCCTGCTTGGGGTGGAGCTGCTCTTGAAATTTGTCCCTTTGTGCACAGAAAGGAAGAGAAAGATTAATGTAGAAATGGAGCTGGCTGAAACATCAGAGGAAGCCGTGGTAGGAGGGGACTAGCGCTGGATGCTAGTGGTAGTTGTGAAGTTAGGACTGGAAACAGAAACATAAGAATGGAGTGGCCTAGTGGAGGAGTGGCCTAGTGGTTGGGGCAAGGTACTTCAGGCCGGAAGGTAGGGGGTTCAAATCCCACTAGAGGACAGCAACCTTGGGCCAGAAGGACTGGGGTTTCTAGTCCCACAGGTACTCCTTGTGGTCTTGGGCAAGCCACTTAACCCTCCATAGCCCATGTTCCCTGTAAAATAGTTATCTCCAAGTTATAATGCCCTGTTCAATGTAATTTCAGTTTGTTCAATGTAAACCGCACTGATGCAGAATAGCGCGGTATATAAGAGAATGTAAAATAAATAAATAAACAGAAAAAGCAAGTGGCAGATTGGAAGGGGGCTTAGAGGCCAGACATTAAGAGGAGGATTTTAGAAGGGACTTCAAGTACAATCTGGGGAAAAAAGGAGGCAGATCCAGGTCCAGACACAAATTTCACAAATGTGGACGTGGACATGCTCGATATGGACATGGGGAGGGGGGCACATTTACATCGACTGTTTACAGAAATGTATTTCAGAGCCTGGATATCTAGAATAGATCAATGGTTAGAGTAACAGGCTAGAAACAGGGCAGCCAGGGCTGCTATTGACGACATTGTGCCGAGGATGATGGACGGCTTTCTTCTCTACGTCCTTTAGATGATTTTCAGCCAAAACAAGCATTTTTCAGGTCTAAACTGAGACTCAATGCTGGATGTTTCTAAGATCAGGAGGGGCATCCAGGTTCCTCAGAACACCTCCACCAAGCCCTCCCTCCTTTATTTATTTAACAGGTTTTTTTAAACCACTTTATCATTTCAGTCAAAGCAGTTTACATTGTAACTTAAACTTTGTAATGTACATTAAACAGGGACATTGATAACTTTAATTCTTCTGAGGCATTGGGGGGTTAAGTGACTTGCCCAAGGCCACAAGTAGTGCTAGTGGGAATTGAACCCTTGTCTCTTGGTTCCCAAGCCAGTGCTCTAACCATTAGGCTACTCCTCCATTGATTTAGACTTGGATGTCCTCATGCTGGGGACGTCCCTAAAGACAGCTTCTAAAATGGCTCTGGAGATGTCTCTATGCCCATTTTCAGATGTCCAAAGCTCGACTAGGGATTCCAAAACTAACCACTAAAGGGATATAGAGCAGTGGAGTGAAGAGGTGAAGTAGTCATGAGAAAGGGCTGGCCCTATGCATATTTGGGCATGTTGCCCACCGCCGGCCCCATGCCACCACTGCCGTTGCTATATTTCCTCAGTCACAGCATTGGCGCTGTGGCAGAAATCTCATTGGCACACAGCGCAAGGGCCTTGCTCCAAGCTCCGGGGCAGAGGCTCCTTCTGTTGGCTGCTGCTGGAAGAAGGGCAATGTTGCAGAGGCCTTAGTGTCAATAGCCCCCGGAGCGGAAGAGGAGGAGGAGCCAGTGGTGCGGTGGATGGGGAGAGGCTGAGTGAGCCAGGCCAGAAGCCCAGAGGTCAACCTAGCACTGGAAGGAACCATTAGAGTTTGAGCTGCCCTGTGCTGGGCATGTCATATCAAAGTACTTCCGGGTGGCTCAGGCAGAGCTAGGATGGAGGCAGTGGAGCAGAGGGGGAAGGGGAGCAAGGGATGATGTGGGAGCGATGATGGAGAGAGGGATGGTGAATGGCACACAGGACATAGGGAGCAGAAGGAGAGGTGATGGACACCTGGGGGTTGGAATAGGGTGGGGAAGGGGAGATGCCGGATGATGGAGGAACCAAAAAAGAGAAGGAGAGATGCTGAGTGCAAGACTGAGGAAGAGAATGGAAAATGCTGGTCTTGGGGAAGGGAAGAGAATGGGGGGTGGAGATGGAGAAGGGGGAGTTAGTAAGAACAAGGCAAGGGAAGGTGAGAGATGGGGGAATGGGAGGATTGGGATGAGGAGGGTGGAAAACTACAGCTAGATGCAGCAATAAAAGAGGAAGACTAAGGATTGAAGGGTGAGAAGAAGAGATGAAATATGAGTGGATAGAGAATCCGAAAAATAAATGAAAGAAAACTGGAAGAAGTAAAGCGAGGAGGAGAGAAAAGAAATAGCAAATGGACAGAAGACCCTGAGAACAGAGTTAAAAGACCAGAGGAAGAAACAGAACCCAGAGAATGAAAATGAGAAGAGATGATTATACAAATTAAAAGGCCTGAGAATGAAAAAAAGAACTTTATTTTTGGTTCAAAGCTTGAATGGCAGTTTTTGGACTCTCCAGCAGCTATGTTTGTTTTTGCACAGTACAGGGGGGGCTGCATTGCGGTTCCCGTTCCTCTGCTGTTGCACTGCATATAGAGTGTGGCTTCTTGGTTTTCAGTTTAGGTTACATCTACATATTTCTATTTTTAGTTTGTAGTAATTTATTTTGTACTTAGGGAAGGTCTGCGGTATATGTGTTCAGTGTGTGAGTGACTAACGCCAAATACTCTGTTAGCCTCGAGTTTCTACACAGAGCTGTGTAGTAAGTTTTCATCTGACTTGTCCAAGTCCAATTTTCCTAGAGGGCATATTGATGTTCTAGAGCCCAAGGCAACATTTACAATGCTCACTTTTCTGGGCAGGCTCCTTGCTGTACAAGTTCTTCTCCTGAATTAAACGTGTGGTACTAGAGAGGGTTTATTCCTGGGGCAACTGCCTAGCCAGTGTTCTGAGTGAGGGTTTCCTCTGTCTCTCCTCCTTTTAGGTGCCTCGGCAGGGGGTATCTATCCCTTGCTTCAGGTAGCAGATGGTCGATCCACCCCGAGGAAGAGGGCACACAGCTAAGGGTTCACCTAGGGCAGTGATGGCTAACCTTTTTGAGCCCGAGTGCCCAAACTGCCGCACAAAACCAAAGAATTTCCTCAAAGTGCCAGCACGTCAATTAAACCTCAGCTCAGTTACACATGCAGAACATAGACCATCACCAAACAAGGAATCACAATTTAGAAACAGGAAGGCAATAATTAAACTGGGAACCCCAAAAGCCAAACTTGGAATGTACAACACTGTAGAAATAAAACTATACATTAATTTACTCTTGTACCAAACAAAGCACAGACGTTAATGATGCACATTTCCCAGAGGTTTCATATTCCAGTTAATAAATTCAAAATAAAGAGATATCTTTCTACCTTTTGTGCATTTTTTTTCAGTTGCAATTGCTCCAGCCACTTTCTTCTGGTTTCTTCATGTTTTCTGCTAACTCTCCATCGTCTGCTGTCCATTTGTTCTTTCTTCTCTCTTCTAGTCTTTTTTTCCATTCTCTCTCTCTACATCTGCTTTAACATACTAATCTTTCTCCTTTTGCTCTTTCCTCATTCCTATTTCATCCACACAAAATTTACCGCTCCATCCTCAATCCCCACTTACTCTCCCAATACCCGGCCAATTGTAGATTTTTCATTCCTCCCACACAAAATATTTTTCCCCTCTCCATTTTACTCTCCCAGCCCCATCCCATTCTAATCCTCCCCCAACATCAGCTCCCTTCTAGTTCCAGTCTCACCCAGCATCCATTCCTTTCTAGTCCCTGCATCAGCCCATTTCCAGTCCTAGCCCCCCATCAACCCGTTTCCAGTCGTAGCTCCCCATCCATTTTCAGTCTGAGTCCCTTCATCAGCTCATTTCCAATCCTAGCCCCCCATCAGCCCATTTCTAGTCATTTCCTAGCCCCATCATCAGCCCATGTCAAATCATAGCTCCCCTCCACTCAGTACAATTCCAGTCCAAGCCCCCCCCATGTGCCTACTTCCAGTTCTAGCCCCTCCATGAGTCCATTTCAATTCAAGCCCCCACCACAGCCCATTTCCAATCTTAGCTCCCCCCAACAGCCCATTTCCAGTCCTATCCTAGCTGCTCCATCAGCCCATTTTCAGTCCTAGCTCCCTTCCCTCACAGCCCATTTCCATTCCAAGCTCCCTCCCCATCAGCTATTTGCAGTTCAAGCCTCCCAGACCCCTCAGCCCATTGCCAGTCATAGCAACCCCCCAACCCATTACCAGTCCTAGCCCCCCATCAACCCACTTCCAGTCCTAAACCCCCATCACCCCATTTTCAGTTTAAGCCCCCCCTATAACCCATTACCAGTCCTAACCCCCCATCACCCCATTTCCAGACATCCCCATCAGCCCAAAGCCCATTACCAGTCTTAACCCCCCCATAGCCCATTATCAGTCCTAACCCCCCCATAGCCCATTACCAATCCTAACCCCCATCAGCCCACTTCCAGTCTTAACCCCATCAGCCCATTTCCAGTCAGCCCCCCACAGCCCATTGCCAGTCCTAAACCCCCCATCAGCCCACAGCCAATTACCAGTCCTAACCACATCAGCCCACCCCAAGGCCTCCCCCCTCCCCATCAGTCCATTTCATGTCCTAGCCCCCCCCATAGCCCATTATCAGTCCTAACCCCCCCATAGCCCATTAGCAGTTCTAACCCCCCATCACCTCATTTCCAGACAGCCCCCCATCAGCCCACAGCCCATTACCAGTCTTAACCCCCCCATAGCCCATTACTAGTCCTAACCCCCCCAACAGCCCACAGCCCATCCAGTCCTAACCCCTCCCCATCAGTCCATTTCCTGTCCTAGCCCCCCCTTAGCCCATTATCAGTCCTAACCCCCCCATAGCCCATTAGCAGTTCTAACCCCCCATCACCTCATTTCCAGACAGCCCCCCCATCAGCCCACAGCCCATTACCAGTCTTAACCCCCCCATAGCCCATTACTAGTCCTAACCCCCCAACAGCCCACAGCCCATCCAGTCCTAACACCTCCCCATCATCCCCTTTCCTGTCCGAGCCACGCCTTAGCCCCTTATCAGTTCTAACCCCCCATCACCCCATTTCCAGACAGCCCCCATCAGCCCACAGCCCATTAGCAGTCCTACCCCCCTTAGCCCATTAGCAGTCCTACCCCCCCAGCCCATTAGCAGTCCTACCCGCTACCCCCCCCTAGCCCATTAGCAGTCCTACCCCCCCTAGCCCATTAGCAGTCCTACACCCCCCCCTAGCCCATTAGCAGTCCTAACCCCCCCCCCATGGCATATTAAAAAAAAAAAAAAAAAGATGGCTTTGGCTGCTGCCGCTGCTGCGGCAGCGGCAGAATGCAATGTCCTGCGGGGCCCCCTCCGCCCGCTAAGCCCCTCTGCAAGGGCTTTCAGATTCGCAAGGGAGAGCTTCTCCCTCGCGTCTCTGTTAAGCCCACAGGGGCTAATGGGAAATTTCCCATCAGTCCCTCGCGTCTAAAGGGGCTGATGGGAAATTTCCCATTAGCCCCTGCGGGCTTAACAGAGACGCGAGGGAGACGCTCTCCCTCGCGAATCTGAAAGCCCTTGCAGAGGGGCTTAGCGGGCGGAGGGGGCCCCGCGGGACACTGCACTCTGCCGCTGCCGCATCCGCGGCAGCAGCCAGAGCCAGCTTTTTCTTTTTTGCGGACCTACCCGCGTGCCAGCTGCAAGGCCTTCGCGTGCCACAGCTGGCACGCGTGCCATAGGTTCGCCATCGCTGACCTAGGGTGTCGGGTATTCATGGACCTGCCCTGACAGCCGCAGCCTTAGTGCAGGGCACCACTAGGAGAAGGGCAGCATTGCAGAAGCCGGAAAGTGGCAGCTGTCTGGTGGCCTTAGTGAGGCACAGAAAGAGCAGCCGCTCTTGCAGAACCAAACAGGAAGCACAGGAAGCAAGAGCGATGATGACACAGTAACTTTTATTAGTTGTCCCCAAAGTGTTTCGGCAGATTGCCTTCCTCAGGGGGTAAAAACATGTACAACCACCATCAGCAGGTCATCCAATAGTGAATAAAGGAGGGGCAAATAGCCAGAAAATCAATTGTTAACATCTACGCCAGATCGTATCGATGAGATTGTAGACGCGATGTTATATTGAGGATTATAGCGCCATCAAAGTAATGTATTGAACATCCAGTCATCTAGCAGATTGAGCTTTAGAAAAAAACCCACTCCGTAGAATGTTGCCACATAATCCTCAATATAACATCGCGTCTACAATCTCATCGATACGATCTGGCGTAGATGTTAACAATTGATTTTCTGGCTATTTGCCCCTCCTTAATTCACTATTGGATGACCTGCTGATGGTGGTTGTACATGTTTTTACCCCCTGAGGAAGGCAATCTGCCGAAACGCTTTGGGGACAACTAATAAAAGTTACCGTGTCATCATCGCTCTTGCTTCCTGTGCTTCCTGGTGGCCTTAGTGTCCATGGTCAAGGCCCGGCAGCCCCAGAGAGGAAGAGCGAGCGGTGGATGGGGAGAGGCTGAGTGGGCCAGACCAGAAGCTCAGAGGAGCCTGCAGCGGCTTCAGTGGAAGCCAAATCCCAGAAGGATGTGCGACATCAAGAACGAGGTGAAGGGTGTGCTACCAGGAGGGTGGATTGGGTTACAGCGGGGGCAAAGAGCCATATGGTGGGGGAAGGGAAAAAAAGATACTGGAGCTATAGGACACAGGGGACGGGGAATATGGAGAAGGAGGGGAGATACTGGGCATGGGGGAGGTCATAGGGATGGGAGGGGGATGCTGGACACAGGGGAGAGGACATACAGCTACAGTGGGTGGAAAATGGACTTAATAGGATATAGGGAGAATGGGAATGCTGGACGTGGGAGGATATTTGGATACAGTGTGGGGGGAGATATGGAGTGACAGACGTCGAGATGCTAGATGAGGAGGAGAGAGGGGTCAAATATTGGATAGGGAGAAGTTGGACAGCAGGGATAGGGAGGGGAGAGAAGCTGAAAGAGAGAAAGAGGAGAAGTAGTGATAAGAGGCTGGGGAAAGAGAGAGAGATGGGGAATGAAAGGGTTGTGGCTAAGGATAAAAAGTAGTAGATTGCAGACAAGATGTTAAGGAGAAGAATTTGAGGCCATAGAGAGATAAAAATATAAGCGGAAGAAAGCTGAAAGGAAAAAGATCAGTGTTAATGACGGATGTAGAGGAGAGAAGAAGCAGATGAACTTCAGACCCTGGAAAGAGTTAAGAGAAAATGCAGGAAAGCAGAAACCAGAGACTGGAATTGACACATTAGAAAAATGAAATGGAGAAACAGCAAAGAGAGAAAAAAAGTATTTTATTTTCAGCTTTATGACTGGCACATACCAGTTTTTGTAATTTACATGTGCTTTCTTTATATCCATCTTTATATTTCTAGGGTTTTGCACTGCATGCAGAGTATGGCTTCTTGGGGTTTCAGTTTAATTTTTGTCAACATTTCTTTTTAAGATTTTGGTCACTTATTCTGTGCTTGGTGAGGATCTATCTGCATTCTAAGTGTGTGACTGAGGCCAAGTATTTTGTAAGTATGGAGTTCCTATGTAGGAATCTGGCTTCTTTGTTTTTTCCAGTAGGTATATGGCTGTTTTAGGTGCTGCTCTTTTTGGGGTAAGCTCATTGTGGTGCGGGTTTTGGCAAGGTAGATTTGTTCTATGGGTCCTGTACTGTGGATTCTTGGTGTTTGGTCAACTGCAGGTATTGGTTGGGGGGTAGTGGAATATGGATTACCTTTGAGATTTACAGTTTTTCATGCTGCCAGTCTGAAATTTAAAATATTTTGTTAGTTCAGATTCAAGGAAATCTCAAATTTTAAGGGAACATCTCAGTTTAATTTTGTTTAGTAGCTTGATAGCTTCACCGCTGCTGATACTGGGCTGTTCCATCTCTAGTATGTCCAATCTAGCCTAGGCACTATGATCTTGAATAGTGCCTAGGCTAGCAGGATTAATTTTTCTCATTTTATCTCTTCCCTCCTCAACAATAAGCTGGTCATAGCAAAATAAATCCAGTGTGCAGATATTTATAATGGTTTGTTTGTGGGTGTGTGAAAGTGGTTTTAAGTTAAACTTGATTAAATGATTGCTATTTTGTTTATTTGATTTTTTATGTATCTTTGGAAGCCACTAGGATTTTAGATGGATGGCATATACTTTTTAAAATAAAGTAAATAAAATGTATGCAAATGAGGCCCAGTGGATAGGTAAATATTATGCATATCGGACATGCAATAAGTCTCCACACATAGACCTGCATCACCCTCAGGCTGCTCCTGTCATGAGGCAAAAGAAAATGAAGAAGAAATGGTACGCAGTGGTAGCTTTGAGAAAGAGAGAAAAGGAATACGATTCTATTCTAGAAGTTAGTGGAAAACGTAAAAGAAGTATAACACAAGAAACAGAGGAGAGCCCTTGAAAGAGGCAAACAAAATTAACCTAGGCCATAAATATTGTTGAGGGATCTGATCTAAAGAGGTCCAGGCACCAACATGGGCTAGGAACAGGGTTGCCAACTAGCCGGTTTTCAGCCGGCCTGGCCAGTTTTTCCGTGGCCAGCCGGCTGCCGGCAGAGATACAAAACCAGCCCTTGAAAAGCCGTTTTTTTGCTCTGGCCGCGAGATCGGAAGCGGCCAGAGCAGAAAACCGTCTTTGCGATCCCGTCTGTGTAATAAAGTTAATTTAAAAGGAAAGAGAACCTGTGAGGAGCCCTCCGGTCCTAGGAAACAACTTCTTCAGCGCCCGCCCCCTCTGACATCACTTCCTTTTTAGCCCAGGCACTGCAGAAGGAGTTTCCTAGGATCAGAGGCTCCTCACAGGTTCTCTTTTCTTTTAAAATAACTTTATTGCAGCCACTGCTCTGTAAGAAGCAGGAACAGCGGCTGCAAGGGTGAAGCTGCATGGGGGGGTGGGGGGAGGAAGCTGAAGCTGCCCTGGGGGGAGGGACGGAGGAGTGAAGCTGCACTGGAGGAAGCTGAAGCTGCACTGCGGGGGGGACGACGTAGCACTGGGGGGGACGGGAGGAGGTGAAGCTTTACTAGGGGGGATGAAGCTGAACTGGGGAGGGAAGATGAAGATACACTGGGGGGGGGTCAAGCTGCACTGAGGGGGGGAGGGAGGGAGGAAGCTGAAGCTGCACGGGGGGGGTGACGCTGCACTGAGGGGGGGAGGGAGGGAGGAAGCTGAAGCTGCACTGGGGGGGTGAAGTTGCACTGGGGGGGGACGGGAGGAGGTGAAGCTTTACTCGGGGGGATGAAGCTGCACTGGGGGAGGAGATGAAGCAACACTGGGGGGGGGGGTGTGAAGCGGCACTGGGGGGAGGAACAGGAGTGAACTGGACAGGGGGAGGTGAAGCTTTATTAGGGGGGATGAAGCTGTACTGGAGAGGGAAGATGAAGCTACACTGGGGGGGGGGGGTGTGAAGCTGCACTGAGGGGGGGAGGGAGGAAGCTGAAGCTGCACCTGCACTGGGGGGGAGGGACGGAGGAGTGAAGCTGCATGGGGGGGAGGACAGGGGGAGGTGAAGCTTTACTAGGGGGGGATGAAGCTGTACTGGGGAGGGAAGATGAAGCTACACTGGGGGGGGTGAAGCTGCACTGAGGGGGGGGAGGGAGGGAGGGAGAAAGCTGAAGCTGCAGAGGGGGGAAGATGAAGCTACACTGGGGGGTTGTGAAGCTGCACTGGGAAGGGGGGGGGGGCGTAAGGCTCCACACAGGTTTAAATTTATTTTTAACTTAACTTCTCTCCCTTCCAGTCCCCCCTCCTCCAGCATCAACCCATTTCCAGTCCTATTCTAGTGCTAATACAACCCAAGGTGTAAAAAAAAAAAAAATTAAACAAGTGTTTACTGGGATTCTGTGGCATCAGCAGAAGAAGGAGAACAGCAGCATCTGGAGCGCACTAGACTCCTTTGCAGATGTCGAGGCAGCTTTGGGTTGCGATCGGGGCTATAAGCTGCATGACGGTGGCTGAGTGCAGCTGCAGGGCTGGGCTCAGGCAGCATGTGGGATCATGACAGGCGTCAGGGAGAGCCGCGATCACTGTGGCTGCTCCTGTTCAAGGCCCACAGCAGCACCTGGGAGTAGCCAGAAGCACCGCAGGCTTTAAATGGGAGCAACCACAGTGATCGCGGCTCTCCCTGACGCCTGCTATGACCCCTTATGTTGCTGGAGCCCAGTCCTGCGGCTCCACTCAGCCGCCATCATGCAGCTTCACTTGTCTTTTTAAATTCTGCCACCGCTGCCCAGGGCTGTAGTTGAGCCCACCACGGCCACCAACAGCCCCAATTGCAGCCTGAAGCTTTCCTGCTGCATGCGTACGGCCAGCATCTTTAAGAGCCATGGCTGCAATAGCGATAAAATAAAATCAAAACCAGTGTGGAGCCTTCCAGCCTCCGCCATGGTACTCCTGCTGCTGCGTCCCGCTCCCTCTAGCGTAACTTCCTTTTGGGAGTGGGACGCAGCAGCGGGGGGTTCCATAGCAGAGGCCAGAAGGCTCCGCACCCTTTTTGGTTTTATTTTAAACTATTATCGTTATCGCAGCCATGGCTCTGTAAGATGCAGGAGCCATGGCTGGATCGCAGGAGAGGCTGCGGCTGCGGGGGCACAAGGAGAGATTGATGAAAAGTTGTTTTTTTTTGCTCTGGCCACAGGATCGGGGGCAGCCACAGCAAAAAAACAACACAAAACAGGTTTTCAATGGACAATTTTAGCTCTCTGCCAGCAGCCGGCCAGGCCTGCTGAATACCGGCTGGTTGGCAACCTTAGATGAGAACCTAAACTGGGCCTTCTCAAAAGAACAAAACCAAGGAGGCAAAGGAGTAACCCCCAGACATTACGCAGGAGGCAGAAATGCTCTTCCAGACCAGGTTTCCTGGGGTCACAACTGCTTCAGCTCTGACACATCCCCACCCGACAACATCATGCGATACAGTTCTTGTGGGCAGCACTGATCTTGTTTAATTCAGAGGTAGGCACTCCTAAAGGTTTTCAATAAGACTTAAATTTCATTGGGGCCCCAAATTGCTGGAGTTTCTTCTGAGAGTACTGTTTAAGGTTGTTCAGTTTCATGCAGGCTTCTTTTTTTTTTCTGCGAGAGGTTTGTTTACACCATGGGTTTAAGTTAAACATTATTGGTTTCCTTTCCTGTGTACACAATGATTCAGGGATTAAGGGCAATGAGCAGTTGCAATCTGGATCTCCAAATCTGAGTACCTCGAACGCATTCCAGCAGCCTGCGTCGGAACCAATTAAAACATACACGGGGCACTCAGAAGACTTTGAGAAAGGGCTACGAGTGGTATCATGTCGTACTGTGGCATCTCAGACTGTGCTGAGTGATGAACAAGGCCACAAACACATCACAATTGAAATGCTAGACAAAAAAAAATCAGGCTTTTTATTCTGACCTAAATGTGATGTTTACACTGTGCATATTGATAACACTGATGTAGAACGAACTGTGCAATGCAGTTTAACACTAAGTTCCTGATTTGTTTGAAATGTACGAGCAAGAGAAACGAACAGAGCGTTTGTGAACTGGGTTATTGGAGGATCCGGTTCTATCAGACTCATGTGCAGCCGATGAAAAACACTTTGTGAACCCTCATTTAGGGTCACGTACTGAGAGGGGAGACACACCCAGAACTGTTTTCTAAGATTTCCTTCATGTGGAGAATAATTGATCTTTTGAGTCATTTGTTTCCAGTTATCTGATTGAAGAGGTCTGTCCTGTTCTTGCAAAAGTCCGTGTATGGAAAGCTCTTTTTCCTAATTTAAAACAAGTTATATTCAAACTTCTTTGGCTTTTTTTTTTTGAAGGGGGGGGGATGGTTAGTTTTCAGAAAAAAAATAAGTTAATGAATGTACGTTTGCTTAGGAATTTTAAGCAGTTTTTCTTGGTTGCAGACAGAGGTCAGATGAGGCCTTTGTTTTTCACCTTATTAAAGTAATACTGAGGGTTATTGGCACTAGAAACATGAGGTGCAGTGGGTATTGTGAAGGCCGGTATATCGAGCGCCAATAAATGATATCCAAGAAATAAGTTCAACTCCCAAACTCTGCCCGATTCCTGTAGCTTCAGTACTGACTGACAGGCCAATGCAGAAAGCTGGTGCCATAATCACACGCTATCAACGTTTTATGCCTATTTGCAGTGCGCTGATAGCGAGCGACTTACGTGCTGACGTGCAGAACGGGGCTTATATGCAAATTAGCCACATGTCCGCCATTCGTTAGACTGTGTGCAAATGGCAGCGTTAAACTAGGAGAGCAAGCCAAACGCACGCGCACAGAAGTTGGCACAAGTTTGGCACGCTCTCCCAGTGCCACTGCATGGCTAATTTGCATATCAGTCCCGACAGTATTGTGATGGCATTGGGGGGGGGGGGGCTTTCTCCGATGCCTGGATCATCTGAGGAGAAATATCAAACTCCTCTCAGATGATCCAGGCATCGGGGGAGGCTGCTGATGCCATCAAAATACTGTTGGGGGCATTGGCCCCCGACAGAAAGCGAATCCCTGGTGGCCCAGCAGCTTCGAACCCCCCACTCCCCTCCCAACTAAAAATAAACCTGGTGGCCAGCGGCCCACCTACCCAATCAAAGATAACCCTGGTGGCCCCGAACTCCCCAGCCCCCTCCTGGTACCTTTAGAAATGAGTGGGAGTGCTGCCCATGTGCTCCCTCTCTTGCACCGCCATCTTGAAAACTGGTAGCACCTGGCCTCATGCACTGGGCAGGGTCACACTGCTATATAAGGTAAGAAGATGGGAGCGCAGGAGTGGGAGCGCACGGGCAATGCTCCCACTAGTTCGTAAAGGTATCGGGAGGGGGTGGAGCCACCAGAATTATTTTTGGTTGGACGGGTGGGGGGTTCAGGGCCGCTAGGTCACCAGGTTTATTTTTTGTTGGAAGGGGGTTGGGGACGGGGGAAATCGGGGGCTGCTGGGTCATCAGGAATTCGCCTTCTATCAGTGGCTAGTGCCCCCGACAGTATTTTGATTTGAAATTTCCCCTCAGATGGTCCAGGCATCAGAGAAAGCCCCCCAATGCCATCAAAATACTGTCAGGGGCATGCGCTAGATGTTTAAGCCGCCTCAAAACCAGGCGTAGAGATATTGGTGCTAAGGCTGGTTGCGAAATCCTCTACGCGTTTCTCTGCATTGGGTGCAGTCAATATTAGCATATCATTTTATTATGTGCAGCTCATTTGCCTATAATTTAAATAAATGTAACTACTTGGCATTAATCGTGCGCTAGTTTTTCCCTTTGCTGTTTATGCGCGCATCCGTCTCTTTTCTGCATTTGGCAGTGGTGGTAATTGTATTTAAAAGTGGTGTTATCTGTGCTTAAAGGTCACACTCGTTTTCTGCATCAGCCTGTGAGTCAGGAAGTGGCTGACTCATTAAAGCAACCCGTGCAACGCTTGCAGGAAGATCCAAGGAAGAAGGGGGGCTCACATGCACAGCTGCTCCTGGATCTTCTGAAGTGCCCACCCAAACCAGCATGGGGACCCTTTCTGAAATTGTTGGATGGAGGCTCCTACTTTGAACTTACGCCACTCGGAAGGAGCCCAAAATATTTCTCTGCCTAAATGGTTCATTCCTGCATAGTAAGTTTCAAGGAAACATGCAATAACAAATCTTCAAGCTATCAGTTATGTAAAAACATAAATATGTTTGTTTCTTGTGCTTATTAATATACACTCTTAGTAGCAACATCACAACAGTTTACAATTGGCTAAAAGAAAAAAAAAAAGAGTAATAACATCAAAACTTAGAAACTGTCTAGCAAGGTCTATTCCCGCCACCCATGGGCCATTATCTTCAAAGACCTGGGAGAAGACAAAGGCTTTTAGTCTACTGTAGATTCAAATTTTGGAAGGGAACTTTCCAGTTGGAGATACATTGGTAATGTGTTTCATAGAAGAGAGGCAACATCAAGAGCCAAATTATGAGAGGATTCATGGTGAGCTTGAGCAGGAGGAGGGATGAAGAAAGTTTGTCATTGCATGAACAAGGTGTGTAAATCGGAGCTTGAAGGATGAATACATTGAACAGCTGGGAGGGTAGACATCATTGCAGAACCTTGAACTTTATTCTGTAAGACACGGGCAACCAATGAGCATCTTTGAGTAAAGGGGTAATATGATTCGTGGTCTAGGAAAATTTACTAACTAAATAGAAATCTTCTAAGAGCAAGTTGATGTACTCCATTTTAGAGAGCATTATAATAGTCAAGATAACTTGTTACAAGAACGTGTGCGAGGGTTAGAATTGTGTCTTTGTCTGGTAGTGCTCAAATAGACCCAATCTGCTGCAAGGCATAGAAATAAGACTTTACCACAGAAACGAGGAACGAGTCAGGAATATCTGCCAAAGTTTTAAGGTGGCTTCATAATTTCATCTTTCTCAACTCCTCCTCTCTGTGGATGTTATTACTAAATTTATTTTGTCCTTTCTATCAAAAATCTCAAAAGCAAGAACATTATTATTATTTTTTTTTAACAGGCACAAACATATTTCCAGAGAAAGGAACCCACTGGTACCTTACATGGCTGTTGCCAGGCCTGGTGCAAGGCTGTTGGGCAACCTTAGAAAACCTTTATGCTTATTCCTCCAGCACGAGATTTTGATAATTAAACTCAACAATAATGATCATCCCAACTTCACCACTATGGAAACTAGAACTGGAGATCATCTTTTATGTGTGTGCGTCAACCTGCTCTCCCGTTTCTTGGAGTCTGGGTGACCGTCAACATCTATTGCTTTGGTCTTTCACGCCCCTCAGCAGCTTCTGCCCTAGGCAATCGCTTAGTTTTGCTAAAATGGTCAAGACGGCCCTGGCGGTTGCAAAGCTCAATTTTCCATAGAAAGACAAGCCCATTTTTTTCCTAGTCTCACAACTGTAATATATTTTATAGGCCCACCATTCAGCTTTCCCTGGAAGCCAACAGTCAGATACTGGTGTAGGTGACAGAACTTGAGAAGTACCAGAAGAGCCACCACATTAATAATGAGAAGCAAAAAAAACAACCCGGGTTAAGAACATATAATTCTGAAATACAGATTTGTGAGAGGAGACAGCAGATGCTATCAGAAAGTCAGATGGAAAGGTGTTTCTCAAAGCAGCAAAGTGAAGGGCTCAGAAGAGATTGTTTATTAGTTAGACAGTCTCATTCCACAGCTTTAGTTTCAGGTTTGTCATTTGACCGGGGGGGGGGGGGGGAGGCCTCAAGCCTTATTACTATGTGAATTTCTATGACCTTGGCTCTTTGACTTTCTCCTCCACCAACGTCTTCTTACTGAAATAGTGGTTCAACCTGCATCCAGAAAGAGATGTTACTGAGACCTGGTTCTTAAAGCTCCGATTTCAATTCCTTTCCTAACTTTTGCTGCTTAGTCCTGTTTACACAGTGGTTTAGTTGCTGAATAAGAAGGTCCAGGTGAAAGTTTGCCATTCATTCAAAAATCAGCATTAAGCCTGACTCTTGGTAAGAGAAACAGCCTGTATTACATTTCTATAATGGTATGCAAACGTGGAAACCCTTCTGGTTCCAAGAAACAAGGAGTCTATGCGTTCTGTAGACTGCAATATAAGCTTCAAAACATGAGTATTGAGCATTACTGGACTATTAGTAATCTGTCAACTATCATTAAAAACATCTGTAATACCTGAAGATTGTCATTACATAGGCAAATTGCCAATTTTTAAAAAGGGTTCTGGGGTGATCCGGGAAACTACAGACCAGTGAGCCTGTACCGGGCAAATGTACTGGATGTCAGAACTGGGCAAAATGGTAGAACCATTATAAAGAACAAAATTACTGAACATGTCATGGTTCAATGGGAGAAAACCAAGGAAGGTCTTGTCTTACTAATCTGTAATACTTTTTTTGAAGGTGTGAATAAACAGGTCAACAAAGATGGATCGGTCAATGTAGTGTATCTGGATTTTCAGAAAGCTTTAGACAAGGTCCCTTCACAAAAGACTCTTGGGGAAATTAAAAAGTCATGGGATGGGAGCCAGTGTATTATTGTGGATCAGGAGCTGGTTAAAAGATAGAAAGCAGACGGTAGGACTAAATGGCCAATTTTTCCCAATGGAGAAAGGTGAATAGTGGAGTACCCCAGGGATCTGTGCTGGGTCCACTGCTTTTTAACTTTGTAAATGACCTAGAAATGGGAAAAATGAGTGAGGTAATCAAATTTGCAGATGACACAAAATTATTCAAAGTTGTGAAAACCAAAGAGGATTGTGAAAAATTACAGGGAGACCTTGATAAATTAGAAACTGGACGTTCAAACGGCAGATGAAATTTAATGTAGACAAGTGCAAAGTTATGCACCTAGGAAAGAACTCAAACTATGGTTACACGATGCAAGGTTCCACATTAGGAACCATCACCCTGGAAAAAGATTTAGGTGTCATCATGGATAACATATTGAAACTCTCCGCCCAGTGTGCAGCGGTGGCCAAGAAGGCAAATAGAATGCTAGGAATCATAAGGAAAGGAAAGGAGAATAAAATAAAGGATGACATCATAATGCCTCTGTATCGTTCCATGGTGCGACTGCACCTTGAATATTGTGTGCAATTCTGGTTGCCATATCTTAAAAAGGATATAGCAGAATTAGAAAAGCTACAGACACCGAAATGGTAAAGGGGATGGAAGGATACCCCAATGAGGACAGGCTTAAAAGGTTAGGACTCTTCAACTTGGAAAAGAGACAGCTGAGGGGAGATGTGATAGAGGTCTATAAATGAATGAACGGAGTGAAACGGGTAAATGTAGATAGATTGGCTTCATTGCATATCCCCTGGTCTTTCTACTTTTTGATGGCATAAAGTGTAACCCATTTAAGACTAATAAGAGAAAATAGTTTTTCACTCGGGCCCATTCGGGGGTCAGGCTGTGGGGAATGAAAATAGCAGCAGCCGGGGATCACGGCTCCTAAATGGAGCTGCGGTGCCATGATAACCAGACGCCATGATGCCGTGGCCCCATTCAGGAGCCTTGACTGAGGTAGCTGGGTCCCGGCCTGCACGTACAGACCTAGTCCCGATTCTGATCCCGTGGGGCTAGACGTGCCCCGCGGGATCAGAATCATGTCTGCCCTTGTGTGTCCGATTCCGATCGGGCGCACAGGAGCCTGGACGTCCTGATCGGAATGGGGTGCTCAATGCGTAAACAAACTCTGGAATTAGTTACCAGAGGATGTAGTAAAAGCTGTCTTGGGAACTTCGCTCCGCTAACAAATTACTTCTAGCTAGGCCTTTCACTCGCACCGCTAACTCCGGACTTCACTCCTTTCACCTTGCTGCACCTTACGCCTGGAACAGCTTACCTGTGTCTATACACCAGGCACCTTCCTGGCCCTCTTCAAATCCAGACTGAAGACCCACCTCTTCACTGTCGCTTTCAGATCCTGACTTCTATCCTTTATCTCAACCTGACTCCCGTCAATTTTCATGACCGAATTGTAAAGACCATATTGTGTTTTGCACCAATTTGACTAATCCTCTGTACTGTCTCAACTAGATTGTAAGCTCTGACGAGCAGGGACTGTCTTTTGTATGTATGCCTGTACAGCGCTGCGTGCATGATGCTATATAAGTGCTAAATAGTAGTAGTAGTAGTAATGTAGCTGGACTTAAAGGTTTGGACAAATTCCTGGAGGAAAGGTCTATAAACAATTATTAAAGAGGACCCAGGAAATCCACTGCTTGCCCCTGTTTGTATCCTTTTGAAGGTGCAGTGTCTAGAATTCCAGTATTGTGTGCAACTCTGGAGACCGC
The DNA here is from genome assembly GCA_033557465.1 of Ichthyophis bannanicus. NCBI lineage: Eukaryota > Metazoa > Chordata > Amphibia > Gymnophiona > Ichthyophiidae > Ichthyophis > Ichthyophis bannanicus. The sequence goes on along the minus strand of CM066050.1, from coordinate 27,447,462 downwards.
ACCTTCAAAAGGATATAAACTGGTCGGAATCAGTACAGAGGGTGGCTACTAAAATGGTTAGTGGTCTTTGTTTTAAAGAATATGAGGACAGACTTAAGGATCTTAATATGTTATTTATTTATTTTATTTTATTTAGCTGTATTTATATTCTGCTTTTCACTGGGTCAAAGCGGTCAATTGGGGGATACATTTAACATGAGGGGATATGACACACATATGTTAATACTTACAGGGAACATGGGCAATGCAGGGTTAAGTGGCTTGCCCAAGACCACAAGGAGTGCCTATAGGACTAGAAATTCCAGTCCCCAGGTGGGACTTGAACCCCTGGCCCTCCGGCCTGAAGTACCTTGTCCTAACCACTAGACCACTCCTCCCTCCTATGTAATATGTATACTTTAGAGGAAAGGAGGGATAGAGGTGATATGATTGAGACATTTAAATACCTCTGTGGCAGAAATGCACAGGAGAAGAGCCTCTTTCATTTGAAAGCATGCTCTGGTACGAGGGGACATAGGATGAGTGCAAAAGGGGATAGACTCAGGAGTAATATGCAGACAGAGTGGTGGATCCGTGGAATAGTCTCCCAGTGGAGGTGGTAGAGATGGAGGACAGTATCTGAATTCAAAGCAGCATGGGACAAACACAGAGGATCTCTAAAGGAAAAAAGGAGACTGTTGTAGTGATTGATATGGAAGGGCAGACTAGATAGGCCATGTGGTCTTTTTCTGCCATCATGTTTCTATGTTTCAATACAAGCATTGTGGAAGCTGTATGCCTTTTTGGGAACCTGCCAGGTACTTGTGACCTGGATTGGCCACTGTTGGAAACGATACTGGGCTTTATGGACCTTGGTCTGACCCAGTTTGGCATGTCTTATGGACTATTACTGATTTTATTAAAGGAACTGGATTTCCCATAAGACTTTTCTCATTAGCTACCAGCAAAACAGAGCACAAATTTTCTTTTTTGCGGAAGGGTGGAGGTGTGTAGTTCCTTCCAAAACCCAACAGAAATTAAATAGGTATACACCTGCACTTAGGAAACATAACTAATGCCAAGACTTACAAGGCTAGACATATATGTTACCCAAGGAATGTTGGAAGAACACGTCTATAATTTGTCTGCAAGTTCCTGCTTGTTCAGAACAGAACCCCATGTTTAGAGACTGAGGGCCTAGCTGCTGGACCGAAGGTAGACAACACGGGCCTACGATGATGATCCTCCATTCCAAGCTCTCTGCTACCAGCTTACATGAGATTGTGAAGTCTTTTTTTCTGTTCAGTCGCTTTTGGAAAGAAAGGGGCAGATTCACATGCTTTACTATTGTATGGTGGCACCTTATCACGAGCAGGTTTATTAGTCTGAAATTCTTTGTACTGTTTATTTTCTGAGCTTCCATATGCTCGCTGCATAAACAGTATAGTCTCTGTTTTAAGTTTATACTTAGAAGCTGTAATTAGAGCACATGATGTGTGAACACAAGAAGCCAGGAGGAAGCTACACCAGTGAAAAGTAACTCACCAGATGGCATGAAAATGTCTTCCTTCGCTGATAAGTGGCAATGGGTTGGAATACAGTCTAATTTTGGTTATGTCTCTCATTGACAAAAATGTCCTGGCTTTCTCCTAAACCACTGAGGGATGAAAAAGATCATTCAAAATTAAGGTTAAAATGTCAATATATAGCTCAGATGGCTGCAACCGCAAGGATTGTGGTTCGGGTTCTACAGTAGGACTTTGGGCTCCAACCCAAGGCAGAGACCACACTGTAATTAGTACCAAGGAATGCTGAAAAGCCCTCGGTGCATACATCATCATAGCCACCTCTAAAGACTCGAAATCTTGGTGCCATCTGGTAGTTATTCATCTGAGAACTGAAAACCTCATGGAACTATTTGAAGCAAGTAGGAAATAACCCAAATCCATTTCCTAATTCCATCCCACCACTAACTAGCATTAATGCAGTGAAGCAGTTCCATATGATATACATAGACTGCTAGAGACTTAATGATTGCCACATTGGGCTATGTGCTGTCATTGCTATGAAGGTTAGCGACTAGTCCTCATCATCTTTGAAATTCTCTTTATGAAACGTGCAGAGGTCAGCTCAAAGCAAATAGAGTTCACTGGCAACTCTCCAAAATTATATTGAGGGTCATATACACAATAACAAACAACGTTAATCACAATTACAAGGACTAAATCCAGTTGCCATCTAAAGTCAGTTATATGATGCAGTCAGATGTTTCTTCCATTTAATCTAGTTGATGTTTTACAGTTCATTGAGTGTAATTATGGTGCTTGAAGTATACTATTGGTACTTGTAGAACTATGTATCTTGGTGCCATAAATTAAAATCCCGTGCCCAGAGCTCACTGTGTGAACTTGAATAAATCATGTAAACTTCCTGTGTTTAAAGTTTCACTGCGATTTCTTCATGACAAAGATTTCTCCTCTATAAGCTTCATCTTGGTCAGCACATTATACCATGAACTATTCCTGGATGTTCCATCACCGTAAAACATAACATGGCCAAAACAGAATTACTTATCTTTTATCCACAATCCTTAGCTTGCAACTCGGGGATCATGGTAAGTAATACTAGATAAAGACTAGTTGACCAGTCTGTTCCTTGTAATAAAAGATTGAGTGCTTGTAGGACGTTTTATGATATTGTATTTATTTATTTGTATTTCTTATCTGTGATATCTACAAAAAGTGGAGTACAACTTGCAATGCAGTGTCTACAAGTCCGTGCTGACACCTGGTGACCCAGCAGCTCCTGGGGTTTCCTGGCAATGTGATGGGAAGTAGGTTGGCAGGCCTTTCTTTCAAGGCAATGGAGGGTTAAGTGACTTGCCCAAGGAGTGCTAGTGGGAATCAAACCGGTTTTTTGGTTACTAAGCCAGTGCTCTAACCACTGGGCTACTCCTCCACTCACAGTATACAATTTACTTACATAATAAAATAAACAAAATACCATGGAAATGCCTTTGAATATCTCCCCTAAATAACTAACTAAATAAAGGCCAATAAGCGAAAAAAAGGTGATACTTATTTTTCGAACTAACAACACATTTCTTGGTTAACTTTTGGAAAACAATTTCAACTCCATAGATGCTGTGGGGCAAAACATGAACTAGATCAGTCTTTGCAGGATGACCTGGGGGAAGTGGCAACCCTATCCATGGCTAACATTGGTCATTAGTTCCTATGTCATAGAGTCAATTTCTACTAAATAAAATGCATTGCCCTTACATGTTTTCATTTGTATGGCATTTTCTGGTAAACAGTATAAAAGCAAGAGATGGGATGACAAGGGGCCTACTTTTAAGCAGTAGGTTTCCCTGAGGTAGAATTTGTGCAGAGCTGTGACTTACATATGTACTTCAACACAGGCAGAGTCCTGTAAAGGAGAACAGGAAAGTTGTGTGTAAATGTCTAAACGTACTTTCCAAGGGGAGAGTTTGATAAAGTCATAGAGCCATGCACGCTGCCTTTATAAAACAGGCTTGACATATACGGCAAAGGGGAGACGTCCCTGCCTAGGTGCTCTGTTAGAAAGCCAGTGTCCACGAGGTGTAGTTGTGACCATCTTCACTGACACAACACTGCACAATTTTCACTTCTTTCTGAGTAAAGAATCCCTTGCTCTGATCTTGTATTGGGTGCTAGTTCATTTCATTTCTTTTATTACAATTTTAATTCCATCAGATCCTCAAAGAGAGCTAAAGAGATTACAAAAGCATATATACATAATAAAACAATGCAATTTACCCCACGAAACATGGCATATATCCAGAAAACACACAACTCAAAGACAATATAGACATCCAAAAACGGGTATAGAGTTGTCTAAAGAGCCTTTTTAAAAGCAGAATATGTGGACGTCCCCAGCATGAGGATGGCCAAGTCTGAATGGGGGCATGGTGGAGACATGGCTGGACATTCCCGCCTGTTCTCAAAAATGTCCTGGACGTCCAGTGTCACATCTACGTTTAGACCTGCTCCCAGCATGAACTTGAACAGGCATCAAGAAAGTGCTTTTTTTGGCTGAAAAACATCCAAAGGATGTAGAGGAGAAAGTCTTCCATCATCCCCAGTACTCAGGGCTGGCGTTAGGGAAGAGCAAACGAGCAGCTGCCTTGGGCCCCACAGCTACAAGGGACCTCCAAGGAGAAGAATCAGAGATGGCTCTGTTGCTTTGGTGGCCACATCTCATTAAAACCGTGTCAAAGAAAGAGACCGGAAGCCAGGGCCTTTGAGCACAGTCATGCTTGTCTTGCCTTCTCTGACCAGCGCCGGCTCCAGAGTTGGTTCAAGGTGTTGGTGCCCTGGGCAAACCTTAAACTTTACACTCTCTGGCTGTCGAAATCTGCTGTCTAGCTTTGAATGCCCTGCTCTTTGCTGCCTCCTGCAGCATCCGCCTAGTTTGCTTAATAGTTGGGCTGGCGGGCTTTTGAGGTGGGCACATACTCAAAGGCTTCATGCTTGTTTCTTTTTATTTGTGCTGGTGCCCACAGGCTCAGTAAAATCTTCAGTGGTGTGGGCCACTGTGACAGGATGGGAGAGGGCATAGGCATCAGAAAGGGGTGTGCCACAGGGGCCCAGCTCCCACCAAAACTTTGCTGCTGTGTTCAGCGTCTCCCCTACTTTGGTCCACAGGCATCCGATCTCCCACAGGCAGAGGTAGGGGAAAGCCAGCAATCACGACCCGGCTGCCTGCGGGTCTCCCATTCCATGCGAGCAGAAGAGTGCTGCAATCGCAGCACAGATCCCTCCTGTCTGCCCGTGTGCGATCGGATCCCCGTGGGCAGACAGGAGGAGAAGGCCGGTGATTGCAGCTTCATAGAGTTCAGCTAGGGCTGCCAACTGGCTCCAGATGCACCCGACAGACTTGATGCAGTCCTGGGTTTACTCCATTGCATACAGGGACACGTAGTTCTGATTTCCCCATTGCACTCTATAAGAAAAGCAAGACTACAAGTCCCTGCATGCAATGGGGTAAACATAGGACTGGATCAAGCCTGTCGGGCGCATCTGGAACCAGTTGGCAACCCTAAGTTCAGCTGGCCCAGGGACGGAGCTTGGCCCCCCATGAAAGGATCACATGGTGGAGAGAAGAGAAATAGGAGATGCTGGATATGGGGTGGGGGCAGGCATGGGGAGACAGAGGGGAGATGTTAGACACAGGGGGAGGGGCCTAGAGAGAGGGAGAAATGCTGGACACAGGAGCCTAGGAAGAGAGTAAAAGGGAGAAATGCTAGACATGGATGTCTAAGTTGGGGGGTGGGGGAAGAGAGAGAGAGAGAGAGAGAGAGAGAGAGAGAGAAATACTGAACATGGGGCCAAGAAAAGAGAGAGATTGTGGGGAGGGAGAGTTAGTGAGACCAGGGAATAAGAGGCTTGGAAGGAATCGAGAGATGGGAATGGGAGGGCTGGTGTGAGAATTGAAAAGTTGCAAATAGATGCAGTGAAAAAAGGGAGACTGAAAGCTGGAAGGTTAGGAAGAGTGAAATCTGGTGACAGAGATTGAAAAATAAATTGAAGAACATTGAAATTGAGAAAGGCAAATGGACAGAAGACCCTGGAAAGAGTTAAGAGAAAAGAGAGCCTGGCAGCACCACGATTAGAAAATAAAATGGTTGGAAATATAATTCTGTTTTCAGTTTAGTGATGGGAATGTCATTTTTTGGAATTTGCACATGCTAGCTTAATATTTTGACACTGTACAGGGAAAATGCATCTTTTTCTATTTCTCTCATGTTGCTCTGCAGGCAAAGTTTTATTTCTTGGGCTTTAATTTACTTTTTGTCTAAATATTTCTATTTTTAGTTTGTGTTTACTAAGTCGGTGCTTGGTGAAGGTCTGTTTGTGTTGTGCTTGCGAAACTGGCGGCAGGTATTCTGTTAGCATTGAGTGGCTTGTTCAGTTTTCTCAATAGGTATATGGATGTTCTCAGGCCAATTGCAATATTTATGGAAAATGGATAGGAGACCTTGGAAAGCAAGTTAAGGTATCTTACATGACTGGACTTAAAAGAAATGTAGACATGTTCCTGGAGGAAATGTTTTATAAATAAATATTAGCTAGATAGACTGGGGGAGGGGGAGAAAAGAGAGGGAATGAGGGGTCCCCTCCTTAACTTCTGTTTTGGGCCTCTGCATTTCTAACACTGGCCCTGCCAGTACTCAGCACAATTTCAATGCTAGCAGCAGTGGGATTTGAACCCTGGCTTCCCCTGTCCTAGCCCACTGTAACGATAAGGCTATTCCTAGATGTCCAGGTTCTGTAATACTATTCTGAGGATGTCTATGTATCTCTTATCTCAGCAATCCAATTAGCAGCAACTGATGATCAATAGGATCCACTGCATTGAGTTTTTCTGAGAAAATAACCCCTCTCCAATTCCTCAAATAGACTATGGGCCGGATTCAGAGTTGCGGATTGCGGGGTTGCACAGCCCGGCAGAATGTGGAGCCTCGCAAGCTGTCTGGACCCTATTCCCCCTCCTGCTGTCCACACACGGCTAGAGCCACAGGAAGGGACAGCTGGTGGGGGGAGGGGGCAGGCCGAGCCAGCAGGATGTACAAGACCGATGCACCCCCTATGCACCCAAGCATCCTTCTGGCTTTTGCTGTCACCTTTTCTAACTTTGTGGCCACTTTAAAATCATCTGATTCAATTACCCCCAGGTCCTGCTCATCTTTCCCGCATTGAAGTACTTCACTCCTTAAACTGTACCACTCCCTTGGATTTTTCCAGCCCAAGTGCATGACCTTGAAATTTTTAGCATCAAATCTTAGCTGCCAAATTCCAATAATTATTCAAGCTTCACAAGATCCCTCCTCGAGTTATCCACAACTTCTAGAGTGTCCGCCCTGTTGCAGATTTTGGTATTATCCATAAACAGACAAAAGCTTAGTCGACAGCCTTTCTACAATATCACTTACAAAAATGTTAGAAAGAACAGGACTAAGAACTGATCTGTGCATATGCCACAGATAGCACCACTATCTTCAGAGTGAGCTCCATTTACCACCACCCTCTGGTGCCTCCCACTCAACCAGTTTCCTACCCAGTCAGCCACTTTAGGGTCCATCCCAAGGGCACTCGGCTTATTTAGAAGTCACTGAAGTGGAATAGGATGAAAGATTCTTGCTGAAATCTAAGTATACTGTGCTACATCTACCTCTCTCCCTCGATCCAATTCTCTAGTTACCCAGTCAAAGAAATCAATCGGATACATCAGACAAGGCCTACTTACTAAAGGCATGCTGTCTCGGACAGAGGCGTTAGAAAGGGGTGGGTCACACGGGCCCTGGTCCCACCAAAGCTTTTTTGCCTTCCTGTCTGTCTTGCCTTCCTGTCTGTCCGTGGGGACTTGATCTCCTACGGGCGGACAGGGAGGGGGCTGTTCTGCCAGCGGGGGATGGGATCCCCACGGGTAGCCTGCTGCATGCCAGGTAGCGATTACGGCAAAGACCCTTCCTGTCTGCCCATAGGAAATCGGGTCCTTGCAGGCAGACAAGAGGGGAAGACCGGAAATGGGAGCCTCACTGAGTTTGGCTGGCCAAGGGTCACAGCTTGGCCCTCCAACAGGAATGGCGTTCTGGTGCCTCTGGTCTTGGATGCCATGAAACTGTCTCAGATCCTGTAAATGTTATAAAAAGGTAAAGGTGTTCCTTGCCCGGAGATCTGAAAGTCTACGTAATATGTCCCAGCGGCATGGCTTGTGCATTGTTTGATTTTCATGACATACTTTCAACCTAAAAATGCAGTAATGCGGATGAGTCACAGCCTGTAAATCCTGTAGGAAGACTGAATTTAGTACAAAAAGCCTGGTTTTAAACAGTCTCAATTATCGCTTCATTGTCTTATATTTGTTAAAGTATGCTTCTCCGGATAAAGCCAGCACTCCATGGGCAAGTCTATAACCCTCGGAAGCAGGAAATGAAACAGGACACGCTGACCCTGTGGGCTGCTGTGTCCCCTGAGGCAGGGGGGGTGGGGGGGTGGAGGAATCTGAATAACAGCCAGAAAGAGAAGTTTGGAACAGACCTTGCCAAGAAAAATGTTTTCCTAGAAAAATGAAATTTTTTAGGCTTTGCAGGCACCAAACTATGTTGTTTTTTTGTTTTTTAAAGGAATTTAAAATTGGAGGATCTCAAGGAAAAAGTCATATTCAGAATATGGCATAAGCTGTGATTAGTTACCTGAAAATCATTTCCAATAAGCAGGTGGTGTGTGAGCCCAGTTACAGAACAAGATCGTAATTACCTTCTGTTTAATCTCAGACAATATCTGGCTATTAAGGTGTAGGGTTCATGTTGGAACCTGTAGGGTTTTCTGTTTTTTTGCAGGTGATTTTGAATAGCCTCTAAGTGCATTTCTCATGATAAAATCAGATGCAGGATAAAATATCAGAAGCCTCTCAAGTCCCCTTGCCTTTCAGTGGCTGATGGGGGCCTGAAAAGAGGACTGAATGGTGGAATTAAGCCCTAGAAACAGGAACTCTGGTAAGAAGAAGAAAAGCAAATCTAAACATTAGAATTCTTCACTTCAAGGTGAGCTACCAAGGTTGGTGGAGGGGTTGTGTTTCTTCTACGTCTATGGTTTTCACACCGCTATTACCCATTTAATCTTAAAAATTAAGAAGGTCATTTTAGGAGCTTCTACACATTGAAAGAGCTGCATTTACACGTCTTATAGTTGCATACATATGTAAATGGTGATTTTAGAAAGTTGGTATTGCATGCATAGATAGCGGGGATGAGGAGATTTAAAGGGGTGTGGTAGGAGCCGACCAGAAAAAAATGAGGCGTTTTCTTATTTTATGATGAGAATACCCATATCTTTTAAGCAATGTCCTCTCCACTTTTGCACTTACCCCAAGGGGCTCTCAAGTGCTTGCTTACTGATTGGGAGCAATGGTGCTAACCTCTGTGTCGTTTAACATTGCCTCCCAGTCAGGAAGCAAATAGGAGTTATAATGCTTGGCTTCTTGATGGCTCTTTCATACGTGCAACTTTTTAAAATCTAGTGCAGACACGTGTAAGCCCCAGCAAATACAAGTGTACATGGAGAAATTGTCGTTTGCCCATAGAGGTGCCAATGCTGAGGTATGTCGCTTATTCCCCACACAGGTATGTTTTTCAAATGGATGCGTTGGCTGTGCGTGCATTCCCGCCCTTCCTTATATGGATTTTACAGAAGGCTCTAGATATTTATGGTTATCTATATTTTGCCTAATCATCAAAGGTTGGAAACAGGATTACAAAGAATGTACATAATGAATTAGAAGTCTCGCAAAATAAACTTATCTTTGAATATGACTACAGGACTCCAAAGGCATCTCTGAATGGAAACATTTCTAATGATTTACGAAAGTCTACATTAGGTAGAGTCTTTTATAAAATACTAAGGTAAATGTGAACATCACGACCTGGACGTCCTATTTCCCACATAGAACCCCTTTGCAAAATAGGGCTTTAAATGACAGAATGAATCCTTTTAGCCTAGATGCCTCTGAAAGTTATCTGGATTGAAATATGGTTTATGGTTTATTCAATTTGATTTACTGCCCTTTGATAAAAACACAGCAAAGTGGTTTACAATATAAAGCAACATTTTTTAAAAGATAGAAATTCAGAAAGGAACTACAATGGTTGGACAGGACAGATACACATTTGTTCACACAAAGGGAGATAAATAGTAGACAGAGACAGTAAAACTGAGGCAGTACAAGAGGTCTAGATGCGGTGAGTCAGAGTACTGGGATGTTATAAGCTTGGTTAAATAAATGGGTCTTTAACACTAGAAGCCCCAAAGTGCGTCAATTGACGCAAATGCATCTTCGAAGTTGTATACCAGCGTCACTGCTAGAACCATGTCAGTCATGTTCCATGACTTTGTTAGCAAGGTCAAGATGTTCAAATATGTGCATCGAAAATTAATGACAGATGCACCACCTACCGGGAAAATGAATTTATGCCTAGAAGCCCCAAAGTACGTCAATTGATGCACTCAATTGTCTTGGATGCGTCAATTGACGTACTTTGGGGCTTCTAGGTATAAATTCATGTTCCCACTAGGTGGCGCATCTCAATCACTGTTTACAGTACAGTTTTACTCCATTACAAACAATAAACACACAATGACGTCATGTAATGATGTCACATACTGCACGTATTTAACAAATAAGTAACTTCACATTAATTCACATCTGCATTTCATGCTAAACGCAGTCGTCATGATAATGCGTCAATTGATGCACTTTGGGGTTTCTAGGTAAAATTCTTTTTGGGGCTTGTAGTGTTAACATGGTCTTAAATACTGCAAATGATGATTCTAATCTGAGAGCTTAAGGTAACGTGTTTCATGATGCAGGAGCCAGAAAATAGAAAGCAGTTGAGTGGGTGGATAGGAGGTGAGCCTGATTTGCAGAGGGAAGATGGAGTCTGTTTGCATGGATATCGCGAGGAGAGCGATGAGTAGAGTGAGGAAGCAGCAGATCAGATAAGTATTGGGAAGTACCTGAATGTAGTACATGGAAAACTGTAATCAGAAGTTTATATTGTAACTGGGATGCAATGGGAAGCCAATGGTGAGGGATCAGAAGAGGAGTGAACGTGATCAAATTGGAATGCGTGTGTAGTATGCATGCTGCCGTATTTTGCACAAGTTGTAAATGATGGAGCTGGGATTGTGGGAAGACCAAGATAAAATATAACTGTAAAAGATAGCACTAATCATAAGGTCTCCAAAGAAAACAGAGCAAGAGTTGAGGAGTTAAAATAAGACAATCGAGTGCTCTTGGAAACAAAGACCATGCTTGAAGATCAGCTAGAGGGAGTCCAAGACCGTTCTGACACATTACACAAACTAGAAAAAGAAAATCTACAGTTGAAAGCTAAATTTCATGATATGAAGATGGAAAGTGACATAAGTCTCTGATGCAACCTCATCTGGAGTATTATGTGCATTTCTGGAGATCACATCTTCAAAAGTATATGAGCAAGATGGATCCTGTGCAGAGGGTGGCTACCAAAATGATCATTGGTCTTAGTTATAAACCATATAGGGACAGACTTAAAGATTTCAATAAGTATGCTTTGGAGGAAAGGCGGGATAGAGGAAATATGATAGAGACCTTTAAATAACTCTGTGGCATCAATATACAGTAGAAGAGCCTCTTTCAATTGAAAGCAAGATCTGCAATGAGGGAACATAGGATGAGGGTGATAGTAATATGCAGAAATATTTCTTTATGGAAAGGGCGGTAGATGCGTGGAATAGTCTCCAGTGGAGGTGGAAGAGGCGAGGACAGTATCTCTATAGGAAAAAAAGGGACTATAGAATTTGATATGGAATGGTAGACTATATAGGCTATATGGCCTTGTTTTGCTGACATGTTTCTAAAAATAATTTTCTCCATGGCATCGGGTTTGCTTTGCTTGTAGGGTCTATGTATCTATAGTTTTACCACCAAGTTTTCCTTTTCCTGAAATTCAAAATTATTTCAGCCTCTTGAGTCATAAATTTCTCAGTGCACATATAGCTGATCTTTAACCCATACAAAGATCATAGGAAATGACAAGAAAATCCTTTATTTTAATTAGAAACAGAAAGATGACAACAAAGACCGTACAGCCTATCCAATCTGCCCTTCCATAGCAACTACTAAGCTTTACAGTCAGCGTCGGTATTAGGGAGCAGCAAACAAGGTAATTGCCTTGGGCCCCCTGCTAAAGAGGGCCCCAAGTCTGCCTCAAACTGAAGGAAGCATAGCCTACAGGTGAACTTTGGGGTCCCCTCACTAGTTTCTGCTCTGGGCCCCTGCATGTTTTACACTGGCCCTGTTTATAGTCCCTCTTTTTTCCTTAGAGATCCTTCTTTGTTTGAGCCCTGCTTTCTTGAATTCAGAAACAGTCCTTGTCTTTTCTACCTCCACTGGAAAGCTATTCCCTCAAAACACTCTTGCATCTATCTCCTTTCACAGGGCCAGTGCTAGGGTCCCTGGCCTCATTCTATTAATAATAGATTGCACCCCTCCCCCCTTTCCCAAAACTCCTTTGTGAACTCTGTTCACATGATACTAACATTTCTCCTTATAATCAAATGTTGCAACAAGAAAATTGCAGCGAAGGGTCAAAAGCTTAGATGGAATAAAAAGAAGTACTGAGAAATAAATATTTAATAGCGTATGAACAGGCTGTGATAGCAAAGGGTTAATATTAGTAGTTAATGGTCTTTGTTTTAAAGCATATGGGGTCAGACTTAAAGATCTTAATATGTAAAGGAAAGGCGGGATAGAGTCATAGCTAAATAGGAGAAAGCCAACATGGATTTAGCCGAGGAAGATCTTGTCTTATTAATCTGTTATATTTTTTTGAAGGTGTGAATAAACAGGTAGACAAAAGCGAGTCAGTTGATATAGTGTATCTGGATTTTCAGAAAGCCTTTGACAAGGTCCCTCATGAGAGACTCGGCAAAATTAAAAAGTCATGGATAGCAGGCAGTGTACTATTGTGGATCAGGAACTGGTTAAAAGATAAAAGGTAGAGGGTAGGGCTAAATGGCCAATTTTCTGAATGGCGAAAGGTGAATAGTGGAGTATCCCAGGGATCTGTGCTGGGCCCTCTGCCTTTTAACATATTCATAAATGACCTGGAAATGGGAACAACAAGTGAGGTGATGAGATTTGCAGATGACACACAATTATTCAAAGTTGTTAAAACCCAAGAGGTTTGTGAAAAATTGTAAGAGGACCTTGATAAATTGGAAGACCAGACATTCAAATGACAGATGAAATTTAATGTGGACAAGTGCAAAATTATGCACCTAGGAAAGAACAACCTAAACTAGTTACACGATACAAGGATCCACATTAGGAACCATCACCCAGGAAAAAGATTTAGATGTCATCATTGATAACTTATTAAAACCCTCCACCCAGTGTGCAGTGGCGGCCAAGAAAGCAAATATAATACTAGAAATCATAAGGAAAGGAATGGAGAATAAAACAAAAGATGTTATAGTGCCTCTGTATCATTTTATGGTGTAACTGCACTTTGAATATTGTGTGCAATTCTGGTCGCCATATCTTAAAAAGGATATAGCGGAATTAGAAAAGCTACAGAGAAGAGCCACCAAAACGGTAAAGGAGATGGAAGGATACCCCTATGAGGAAAGGCTTAAAAGGTTAGGGCTCTTTAACCTGGAAAAGAGATGGCTGAGGGGAGATATGATAGAGGTCTATAAATTAACAAATGGAGTAAAATGGGTAAACATAGATCGGTTGTTTACACCATCAAAAAGTAGAAAGACTGGTGGACACGCAATGAAGCTACAATGTAACCCATTTAAGACTAATAAGAGAAAATATTATTTCACTCAGTGCATAAGCAAACTCTGGAATCTGTGACCAGAGGATATTATAAAAGCTGTTAATGTAGCTGTGTTTAAAAAAAGGTTGGAAAAATTCCTGGAGGAAAGGTTCATAAACCATTATTAAAGAGGACCTGGAAATCCACCGCTTGAAGTTTAATAGATCCAAACAAATGACATCTAATAGGGCTTTCTACTTTATGGCACCACAACTACAGAATTCTATTCCTAGTGATTTAAGAAATGAGTATGATATCAAAGATTTTCGAAAGTCCCTTAAAACGTACCTATTTATTGAAGCATATGGCAATTAATCTAATTCCAATAGAACAAAATGTTTTAACCCTTTGAATTTCAATTTTCCTATAATGTTTAAATTATTTTAACATTTTGTAAGATTGCAGCTATTTGTTTAATGTAATTGTAATGAATTATGAAATGTAATTTTGCTGTAGTTTAGAATTTAATGTAATGTACTGTAGTTTACTGTAATGTACTATCTTGTTGTCTCCCTCCCCCCCTGTAGTCCCTCTGTTGTCTTATTGACCACTTTGATTGAAGGATAAGGTGGTATATAAAACTGATTAAATAAATAAATAAATTATGGAACCTGTGTCTCTTTATGGGAACCTGCTAGATTCTTGTGACCTGGATTGGCCACTTTTGGAAAGAGGATGCTGGGCTTGAACCTTGGTTTGTCCCAATATGGCATATCTTATGTTTTTATGTACCGGGGTAATTGAAATCACCCATTATTACTATGTTGTAACTTAGCATTTCATCATCCATCTGTTAATTCTGGCCATGTGGTCGGTAGTACACCCCCACTGCGATCACCTTCCCCTTTTCATATGAGATTTTTACCCATAGAGATTCTACAGTGTATTTTGTTTCATGCAAAACTTTAAGCCTGTGTGATTCAATACCCTCTCTAACATAGAGCGCAACCCCTCCACCAATTTGATGTATTCTATCATTACGATATAGTTGGCACCCAGGTATCACAGTGTCCTATTGGATGTCCTCTTCCACCAGGTCTCTGAGATGCCAACCTTTCATTTAGTGTTAAATATTCTAGCTCTCCCATCTTATTCTTTAGATTTTAGGTATTTGCATACAGGCATTTTAGAGATTGTATTTCATTCATATTAATCTGGTTATCAGTTGATAGGGGTAATTTGGAATCTTTCAGCTCTGTACTTAAGGGCATTTGGCCTATTTTTATCTTAATTGGAACTTCTCTATCGGGATGCCGTAACTTTCCTCTTTTGCTAGTATCCTTCAAGGATACATCCTTCCGAACCATGCACTCTTGGGCGACTGTCTGTTTTCCCTATTATCTAGTTTAAAAGCTGCTCTATCTCCTTTTTAAAGATTAATGCCAGCAGCTTGGTACTATTCCAATAAGCAATGGATGTTTTAAATGTCTCTCAACTCTTGAAGACCTCGGTTTCAGAAGTTTTATCCATTAATATTCCTGGTTTCTCTTGCCCTTGTTTCGAATAGAGACTGATTACTTTGTGTTTATTTCAAGAAGAGAACGGTCCCTTTTTGTGGTTTAAAGGTCTCAATGTTTCCTGATCTTACAAGAGAAACAGAAACAGCATAAACAATTTATGTTATTAAAACCTGGCGTTCTCCAGATTGGAGCGTTGTATTATTTGAAATTTCCCTGTAAATGTTTGATAACTTATAGAGATACTTGTTATAGTTTTTTTCAGCCTCTTGATCTGGTAGCTTTTCTTAATGCTAAATTGCTAGATACCCCTGTTCCTGCAAATTTGGTCGAGAATGTATAACCGCGCACTGTTGTGCCCGACTACAGTGACTAATCATTTTTTTTTATTTGATTATTTTCCTATTATTTCCTCCTTAAATTTCATCCTCCCCCCCAGCTTTAATGTGGACTAGTGGGTAACCTTTGTTTGGTGGCTTTGACCCTTTCTTGTGGTTATGTTGATTTTATTTTGCTATGGGGGATAACCCTTCCTGTACAAGATTATCTCTTGATTTTTTTTTTAATTCAAAATTTTTCAAATATAACAAAGTGGAAAGATCACTCCATAGCCTCCCATGAGGGCCAGTGGTGGTGCTCCTTATAGTGGACTGTCAGTTATGCGAACCACAAGCTTCATGCTCTGCACTGCAACACATGTATGTCTGATTCCAACCAACCAACTTGCTGGACTGGAGGATCCCCTACTCCCTCTGTTCCCTGTGTCTGGCTGTGACATAAAGGTAAGTACCACCCTAGCAGCATGTCACAGGAGGAAAGGAGGGAGGTCTAGCATCTTTGGTACCCTCCAGTGAAGCTGAAACAAGAAGTGTGACATAATTGCGCGTTTTCCTCACTCACAGGATCAGACATTTGGGGGCTTCATCTCTGTGTGTCATAGGAAGTGTCGGGGGGGGGAGGAGGTCCTTTTATGTTTGAGTGTCAGTAGGTGCAGGTGGTTGTGTCTTTCTGTGTGACATGGAGACTGCCGAAGGCTACAGACATACATGTGCATGCATGTGTGTGTCATGGGGACTATCAGGTGCTACATACATACTTGTGTGAATGTCTGTGTGGGTGTGTCATGGGCCTATTGGGGGCAACGTGTGTGTCTGTCATGCAGAGCGCTGGGGGCTGCCTTTATTTATTTATTTAACATTTCTTTTATACCACCTTTCCAATTATCAAGGCAGTTTACATTGAACACAACTTAAGAATTACATAGAACAAAAACTTATGGAGCAGATACTCAAAAATAACGAGAAAACAATAGGATGGAGAATTAAAGGTCAAACTTATTTACAAGGGCATTATCAATGGAGGCATTATCAATGGAGGCATTATCAATGGAGGTATTATCAATGGAGGCATTATCAATGGAGGCATTATTTTGGATACTTGTTGGTATGAGGCTGAAGTGGGGTTGTTGAATGAATAAAAGATGTATCTTGGGAGGGTTATGTATCAGATCCAAAAAAGTCCTGGAAGATGCAAGTTTTAATTTTTTTTCGGAAGTCTTTTTTTACCTTCTATTGCTCTTATGTTGCTTGGGAGGGAATTCCATATTGATAGACTGTAGATTTTGTTCTCTGACAGGTTGCTTGAGTGCTGTTAGCTTTATGTACTATATTTTGAGTAGGCTTTGATTTTGTTGCCTTCTCAATCTGTTGTTTCATATCCTCTGCATGATGGTAGCAGGCAGTTTGCAGTCATGTTATGTATGGTTTTGTATGTATTCATGATTGATTTGTATTTTATGTGTGCCTGTATGGATAGCCAGTGTAAGCTTTTAAGCACTGGGGTGATGTGCTCTTGTCTTGATGTCATTGAGATCAGGCGGGCAGTAGGTATTTTGGGCTGGTTATAGAGGAAGGAAGATGTATTTTGGGAAGCCTTGAAGAACTGAATTACAGTAATTAAGATGAGGGGTGATAATAGCTTGACATACTGTACAAAAGAGCTTAGAATCTACTAGTGGTCGAAGGTTGTATATTATCTTGATTTTATGGTATGCTGAAACAGAAGTTTTCTTGATATGTTTGCAAATTTAATTTCTGATCTAATGTTATATTCAGATATTTAACCTCCCTGTCAAAACTGAAGTTAATGTCATTGATCGTGATTGCTTTTGGAGGTAAGTACGATGGATCTCGGGTAATGAAGAGGACTTTGCTCTTATTGTAGTTGATCGTGAGGCTGTGATCTTTTAGTCAGTGTGTCATTTCACTGAAGCAAGATTGTATAGAGGTGAAGTCTGGATTGTTAGTCATGAAAGGGGAGTAAACATGAGATCGTCTGCGTAAATGTGGTACTTTAACATGTGGTTCTGTATAATGCTGCAAATAGGCTGCATGCATGTGTATCTGTGTGTCATGAGGAATGTGGGGGCAGGGCTGTATATTTCTATTACATTAATATCTATTGGGGGACTGTGTGTCCATGTAAAACAGCACACTTAACTGTGTGACAAAGCAACATATTTCTCCATCCTTCATTTGCACAGCCATACATATCTGGGTTTGTGTGTGTTGAGGAAGAGTTCAAAGAGAGATGATAAAGTGTGTCTCATTATGGTAGAAGAGGCTATATGAGTAATCTTTATAACTAGTAATATCTATAAACACGTCTCTCTCTTCAGATAGTGAGTGTGCGGGTGTGGTGTCTATCTGTTCATGCGTATGGTGCAGGGGGAGTAGGGTGCCTGCCTCTGTGTGTGTGGTGCGGGTGTGGGGGTTCCTGTGTGTCTGCATGCTGCCTGGGTCAGGTGCCTCTGTGTGTGTGCGTGTAAGCTGCGGAGGTGGTGTGCCTCTGTGTGTATGTTTGTGTGGCGTGGGGGAGGTGTGCTTGTGTGTGTGGTGCAGGGGTGAGATGCCTGGATGTCTTCTGGTGGGGGAAGCATCATCTTTTAGCATATATTCATTGGACTCTTTTCTGCCCTCTCTTCAACCTCCAAACCTTGCAATCGTACACCCCATGCTGTAGACCCTCTTCTGCTGCCTCCCTCAGCTCTGTTCCTTTCCAGCCTCTCTCTCTTTCTCCCTACCCCTAGCATTCTCATCTCTTGCCCCTAACTTTCTTTCCCAAACGTTATGCCTTTAAATTGACCCCTCCTACCTCCTCTGGCCCCAATTCATCTTCCTTTAGCGCTTTTGGCTGCAATTGTGGCCTTCTTCTCTTCAACCTGGGGGGACAGCTTGTTCCACAGGCACTGAACATCACTACACTGCGATTTTGGCAACATCACTGTGATTTTGGCTTTCAGGGCCTGCGGGAACAGCCTGTCTCGCGGGCTGAAGAAGAAAAAAAGGCAGCGATTGCAGAGAACAGCACAGTGATATTCAGTGCCTGGGGGAACAGCCTGCCCATGGAGCAAGAGCAGAACACCACTGCCCTGCTGGCAATCTCCTCCTCTTTTGTTCTGTGGGCACTGAACATCATTGTGCTGCTGAGCAATCATGGCTGCAAGTTTGACAGGGTGCCCTCGACCACAGCGCCCCTCTGTCATGCTTACCAAACTTACTAGGTTGCACCGACCCTGTCTTTTCACCTTCATCTTATGCCCCCCTCATTGTAGAGTTTGTTTTCAATTGAAAGAGGCTCACCTCCTGTGCATTTATGCCATGGACGTATTTAAACGTTTCTATCATATCTCCTCTCTGCAGTTTTTCTTCCAAAGTATGCATATTGAGATCGTTAAGTCTGTCCCCATATGTCTTATGACAAAGCCCACTGACCATATGGTTAGCCATCCTCTGCATCCTGTTTTTTATCCTTTTGAAGGTGTAGTCTCCAGAATTGCACGCAATATTCCTAACAAGGTCTCATCTAAGACATATACAGAGGCACTATCGCCACCTTCATCCTTCTGGTCATTGCTCTCTCTATGCACCCAAACATCATTCTGGCATTCGCCGTCACCTTTTCTACCTGTTTGACCATCTTAAGATCATCAGAAATAATCACGTCTAGGTCCCACTCTTCTTTTGTTGATAGAAGTACTGCACCCTTTATACTGTACCATTCCTTGGATTTCTGCAGCCCAAATGCATGACCCTGCATTTTTTAAGCTTGAAATCTCAGCTGCTAAATTCTCAGACATTTCCCCCAGGGTTCTAGAACTGCCCTTCTGAGCATTGTTTATTGTTGCGTTTCTTACAGCTGAGCTAAGGGCTCTTGCAAATAGCTGGAATGTTGGGCATTAGCCAATCAGAACTCTGGCTTCCCATGTTGGGGGCTCTCTCCGTCCTCAAGCAGAGAGATGCAGGCACATTCCATGGTGTTGTCCGCTGACATTTTGGAAAACAGCTTGATACAGAGCCTCTCCGGGCTCGAAACATGCATGTCGCTGCTTGGATTTTACGCTGCCCTCTTGATTTCTTCTCAGATAAGTGACTTGCACTACTGTTATTTTTTGTTTTTTTGAAAATATAAATAAAAGGCCTCTGCCGACATTGAGCGGGGAGTTTCCACCTCTCTCTGACTCTGGTCCGCGGATCCCGACAGTAAAAGCTATTTATACTCACAGTATTATTTGATTTTCTGGACCTTATCACTGATTCTTGGGGTTTGGATTGCTGACCCCCTGGCCTTTTTACACGTTTTGACTTTGGGATATTGTTGCTGTTTTGGGTCATCACATTTTTGAGGGTTTTTGCCTTTATTATGGACTTCTCTCAGCATGCGTGCCCCTTCCCGCCCAGCGTCCCAACATACAGCAAAGCAGTTTTTTCCTTCTCTACTCAGCGAATGGCCATTGCTCTCCCTTTCTGATGCGGTTCACACGAGTTTTGTTCTTTTCTTTATTTTCTTTTTTATCAGTTTGCCTGCAATCATCAAAATGAAAATAAAAGTATCTAATTTCTCTGCTCTGGCATGGTTTCCCTCTGTCCCTGGCAGCACCGTGTCGGGGCAGCGTTCTCCTCACAACGCCGCTTCCTTGCTTTGAAGAGGAGGAAACAGTTACCGGGTTCCCCAGGCTCTCTTTCATAAAAAAATAATAAATACAACCAGAAAGAGAAGCAGTGCAGACAGGAATTTCCCAAGCTGTCACTTCACTTTGTCAAGATTTAAAGGCACAGCGCTGTCCTTCATTCCCTGCCTTTTCTTTCCTATTCATAGCTACTTCCACCTCAGCCAGCACTGCAGTTCCATCGGGCCCAGAGAAGGCATGATTGGGAACAGATGAGGTTGCCATGTGCCCAGAGGGAGACTCCCTACCGGCACCGGCAACTAAGACAGCGGTCCACAACCTCAAAAACTAGGTGAGGAGCCCTACTCCATCTCCTAACCTAGCCTCTGCTGGGTGCTCGCCGAAGTCGGACCCTCCAGAAACTGCTAAACATAAGTCTAAATCTAAGCACAGCAGTAAAGTGACCCTGGAAACTCACAGGGTACCTGAGACTCCCAGATCCACAACAAAAATCTGAGGGCGACTCCTCCGAAGACTCTTTCCACAGATCAAAGAGGCCAAAACATCATTCAGACCCAATGCCGGACCTGGTGTGGGATAGATCATCCCCCAGTGACCTTTTACTACAGTTGTTACATTTTGTTCAGGACAGTGCAGCCTTACTCAGTGCTGCCCACCTGGATTATTCCACACCCTCCAAAATACCAGTTTTTCAGCCTCCACCAGCTTCTCAGTGGCCATCTTCCATTATGGGCTGGAGCAATCCCCAGTTCCCGAACTGTGTAACTACTCAGCCGTCAGTCCTTCCTAGCTCCCACAGTAGGATGCAGACACCTCTCTCTTGGGAGAGGTAGTGGAAACACCTTCCTCAGAACACCCAGTAGAGGATGAACCCCCTGAAGATTTTTCTTACCCAAAATTTCTTCAGAAGGTCTCCATAGCGTTATCCCATAGTAATTCTCAAACTCCTACCAACAAAAAATACTTTCAATCTATCTTATGGGCATGTAGCACCCCTAAGGAAGTCCTCACACTACCAGTACCTCAAGTCTTGTAAGAACTCCTTGTGTCCATCTGGAAGATGCCAGCCTCAGTGAATGCCATGGCCCAATGTCTAGATCTTAAGTACAAAGTACTCTCTGCCCCAGGATTCCAGCATCAACAACTACATCAGTCAGTAGTGTCTGAAATGGTACTAAAGAAAACTAAATCCTCCAAGTCTCATACTCAGTCTCTGCCAGGAAATGAACAGTGTACAGTGGATGCAGTTGGTAGGAAAACATTTCAAAGTTCAAACTAAACACACACTCATTCCATCCACACACACAAATTCAACACACCTCATTAGTAAATACCTTTATGTTAAATGTTACTTCTATTGTAATGTCTAAACATTGTCTAAATGTCTAAATACTGTTACGTAACTGTGCTGTCTAAATGATTACACGTACCCTAATGTTAAATGTAACCCTCCAATTGTGATGTGACGTGACCACCTTGATTGAAGGAAAAGGTGGCATACAAATCTGTCTAAATAAATAAATAAAGTGTGGTGCTAGCTTTGAAAATTCTAGCCCACTAGCTTCAGCTGCTGCAATATCATCATGACCTCCTTTCATAGATACCCAACCCGGTGGTCATTCCAGTGCTGGAGGCACATGTCCTACAAGATAATTTGCAGGAATCCCTTTACCATTTCATTTGAGCGGCACATTATGCTTTTGACTCAGTTGCCCAAGCAACAACCACTTCTATTTTTGCTCTTCGCACAGCTTGGTTACAAGTCTCTGGTCTGCAAGATTGCCACAACCGCTTAGCAGACACTCTCTGTCAAGGAGTTAGCCTGTTTGGACCTAAGGTACAAGCGGCTGTCTCAGAGGTCAAGGATCATTCTTCTACTGTACGGGAACTCTCCACTCAACCACAGGATGGAGCTCAGTAGTCTTGCCACCCACAATATCCACAATATTGTAGGGCATACCATTATCAGTATTTTCAGCAGTTTTACCCCCATCGATGTTTCCAGTCTTATTCTTGGCCTCCATCACAACATCAGCTTACACCTGCATATCAGCAACGCCCCAGGTAAAAGGGATAGAAAACATCAGTAGCCACCTCATTTCAGCCACCCAAGGCGGCACCCAGTTTTTGACTATCTACCAGTGTGAGGCCATCTTCAGAACTTCCAGGAAGCCTGGCAGTCTATCACCAGAGATCACTGGGTCCTCAGTATAATTACATTAGATTACAAACTCAACTCAGTTTCACAGTTATTCCCCCTGAAAGACCACTGCCATCCAGTAATATACCTTCTTTTGCATCTTCCTCTTCTGGCAGAAGAGATTGTATGGTTGTTGAGATTTGCAATTAAGCCTATGCAACAGCAGGAGCACAACCAGGGCTTCTACTCCTGCTTCTTCCTCATTCCAAAAATGATAGGACGACTCTGACCGATCCTGGACCTTTGAGAGCTTAACCTATATATCAAGAAAGAGAAGTTCAAGATGACTTCCCTAGCCATCATTCTGCCCCTTTTGCATCAGGCCAACTGGCTCACTTCTTTGGACCTCAAGGGCGCTTACACTCATATTCCTATCCATCCTCATCATTGGCAATACCTTTGTTTCTGTTTCAAGACCAAACATACCAGTACAAGATTCTACCCTTTGGCCTCTCTTCAGGTCAGAGGCTGTTCACAAAATGCCTGGTGGTGGCCACAGCACATATGCAGAGACAAGGGCTATGTATTTACCCTTATCTCAATGATTAGGCTGACACCTGGGTTGGGGCCTTGATTGGTCCCAAGATGAGCCAAACAACATCTTCACTCCTGGAGCAGCTCGGCTTCATCAACTTCCAAAAGTCAGAATGTGATCCTCACCAGGTCCTGGGCTTCATAGGGACTCGCTTAGACACCACAATGGCTCATGCCTTCCTGCCTGCCAACAAAGTAGCTATTTTTCAGCAGCTTACCACATAACTGCTTACTCTACACACCATCCTGCGACTATTAGGTCACATGGCAGCCTCCATGCCTATGGTTCCCTTAGCACATCTCTACAGGTGTCCTCTCCAATGGCATCTCAAACTCAACTGGAATCAGCACACTTAACCCCTCTGTCATCGGGTCTCCCTGTATTACCCAACCCTGAAAATGTTGTGCCAGTCCCTTCACTGGTAGACCCTACCATCTAGCCTCATCGAAAAATTGCCTTTCCTGGAACAGCCACATCAGCTCACTTTAATGACAGATGCCTTCCACATGGACTGGGGAGCTCATCTTCTGCATCTTATGACTCCAGGACTTTGTGCCAGCAGAGAGGCCTCTCTGCACATTAACCTACTAGAGATGGGTGCAGTTTATTATGCTCTACATATCTTCCATCAGTGGGTCTGCAACAAATTGCTCCCGGTCCAGACTGACAATCAAGTCACCATGTTCTACATCGACAAACAAGGGGGCTCCCTCCAGCTCTGCTGCAAAGCCGTCCACTTGTGGCTTTATGCTCAGTCCATTGGAGTGTTCCTCTGGGCAGTCTACCTCCCGGGTATCCAAAACCAGCTGGCAGACTCCCTCAGTCGTCATCTTGACCCTCATGAGTGGTCCCTACATTCCACAGTCCTCATCCCTACCTTTCAGGCCTGGGGGACTCCGGAAGTAGATCTATTTGCTGCACCCACAATGCAAAGTGTCCCTTTTACTGCTGTCTTTGTTCTAGTTCAACCAGATGGGCAGCGGACACCTTTCTTGTTTATTGGACGAATTGTCTCCTCTATGCTTTTCTGCCATTTCCACTTGTTTCTCAGACCCTCTCAAGATCCATGTAGATAAAGCCACCTTAATCCTCATTGCTGCTCAGTTGTCCAGGCAGATCTGGTACCCTCATCTTCTCAACATGTCAAAACAAGGACCTTGGAAGTTACCACTTCACCCGGTCCTCCTTACACAGCAGAAGGTCATCTCCTCCATCCCAACCTGCAGTCACTAGCTCTAGCTGTGTGGAAGTTGGTAGGTTGACCCACGCTCCTCCTACCATCACAACAAATGTTCAAATTATACTTCAAGTGTTCCGTCGACCTTTATGCAATGCTCCTATCTCCAAAAATGGACTCTCTTCTCCCACTGGGCTACCCTAAGGAGTTTGGACCCTGTCTCTTGTTCCCTCACTCATATCCTCCCCTATTTCCTTCACCTGTCTGACTCTGGTCTTCAGACTTTGTTAGTCCACTATCATCTCTCAGCCATAGCAGCGTCCCACCAGTACCAGGATGGCAAATCTACTTCTATGCACCCATTAGTTTCTCGCTTCATGAAGGGCTTAATGAATATTAAGCCTCCACCGAGTCCACTTGCTCCAGCGTGGGATCTCAATGTTGTTCTTTGACCCTATGGGGTCTGCTTTGTTGAAACATCTTACTTGAAAAACCATCTTCCTCATTGCTGTCACCTCTGCAAGGCATGTAAGTGAACAGACCCTTGTCCATTACTCTCCATATGCTCAGTTCCTTCACGACAAGGTGCTATTGCATACCCATCCTAAGTTTATTCCAAAGATTGTCTCCAGTTTTCACCTGAATCAATCCATTATGCTTCCTACATTCTTCCCAGTGGCCCAACCAGCACACTGGAACAATCACTGCACTCATTGGACTGCCGCAGAGCTCTACTTTACTATTTACAAGTCACCAAACAGCTCAGTCAGTCTTCCCAGCTTTTTGTCACCTTCAGTCTTAGCAACCCGGGGAAACCTGCTTCTAAACAGACCATGTCCTCCTGGATTGCAGACTGCATCTCTTTTTGTTATGTTCATGCAGGTCTCACCCCTCCTGACTGGGTTGGTCCCCACTGTCTCCGAGTTCCAGCAGCTACAGAGGCTAATCTGGCTACTGTTCCGCCTCAAGAAACCTGCAAAGCTGCCACATGGTCATCTGTACATACTTTTACGAAACACTGCACCCTGGATCACTCTTCAGCCACTGACGTTACCTTTGGTCAGATTGTTCTGCAAAACCTTTTTGCTTGCACCTCCCACTTTTAACCTGGGCTGCAGACACTACCAGACTTCAAGCGACCCTCAGCTCTGGACTCACCATGGAGTGTGCCTGCATCCTCCTGCTTGAAGATGGAGAAAGCACAGTTGCTTACCTATAAAGGGGGTTCTCTGTATTCAGAAGGGGTATGCAGCCACACTCACCTGCCTGCTATCCCCTCAACTGGAATCTCATCGAATTAGAAGCTTAAAAAAAAAAAAAAAAGAGGAAAGCAGAATTCACAAATTGCAAATTCTCCAATGGTATATTAGTTCTATCGCCCTGCTTCAGGTTAGCATCTACCAAATTCCATCCCAAGATGTTCCTCCTCTTTCTGCTATGTTTTCCTGAATTCCTTTAGCACTGGACTTGCATGCTCTGTGATGAACTGCCTTGCTGATGTCGGGGCGCTGGGCGGAAAGGAAACTTCTCTGAGCTAGGAGAGAGCCGGCACAGGTGCTGTCGGCGGACAACACCATGGAGTGTGGTTGCATACCCCTGCTGAATATGGAGAACCTCTGTTACAGGTAAGCAACTATGCTTTCAGTGAGATCTATGGGCCAATGGGGTAATGCATGAACTGGGCCCTACCATAGAAAACTGTTGTTTTCTCCAGGAATAAGACATTTCTGTTTCCTTTATTATATTCTAAATGAGGATTGAAAGCTTGATTCAGCAGACCCAGTTTTCTAATTTTTAAAGGCCACACAGGGGACTGTTGTATATCATGTACACATTTCTTATTAGGACATCAAGTATCTTCTAGGAAGAGAATCTCAAGGATAGTGACAAATGCTTGGATTTCTTCCTGAAGAGCTGCTGTCTGCTTCTGTTGTAGAGGAAACAGCATAGCATGCCAATGGCCCATCTGTTCTTCAAAAATAAATATTTTAAAATATTTGGTGGATTGGAAGGAAAAGAACAAAAATAATATGTCAACATCTTTGCAAAATAAAAACTGAGCTGGGAAAGCATATAGAATTACTGAGATTTAAAAAGCTTGTTCTGATTTCATGATGGATCTGAACAAGAATGTCATGTGTTTAAGTCATTCCCTACGAATACCCTCACTGTGGGTTATCAGGACGTTTGTCTAGGCTGGGGGGGGGTCAGCTTTTGTTTATTGCATTTTATGGGTATGTAATAGAAAAATGTGTGCAGTCACTAAAGAGTTACATCTTGTCTTCCTTGCAGCATAAAACAGAAACAGGTGGTCTAATGTTTTTAATTCAAATGCTAATTACGAAAGGCTCGCTTTTTAAACTTTTGTTTGTAGGATTCATGTATTTGAGAAAAAAATGTTTATGTAATGTAAATAACATCTTCCTCTCTTAGAAGGTACAAATTTTAAAGAATAAAAGCACTTACAAACTCCTTTGTCATGAAAGGGTCTGAACACATCATGCCTGTAATTTCTCCAGGTCCCATTTCTGACACCAGAAGACCAGACTCTGTCTCCTGTGTGTCACTTTTTTAGTTTTGCTGCCCCCAGGTCATGGAAACTGGCCATTAGGCTAAAATGTTTTCAGAAGATGCTCTGTACTGTATTTACTCAACTCTTCCCAAATGCGAGGAAGATCTGTGAAGATTGTATTCAAAGATAAGGTCAGTGTTGTAGGCTACCATGTAGAGGAACAGCCAGCTCTCCCATTCCTGAAGCCAGCTAGAGCCGTATGGCAGGGTTCAGTCCATGTGTTTGGAGGCCATCATAATTTCTGCAGAAGTTAACCAATTTGGTCCATACCTGGGTTAAGGGAAGATGCAGCATGTGTCTGGCCCAATTCACTGTATCAAAAATAATTAAATTAGTATGCTCAGTAATAATCAAAGTGATTGGATAGGGAAAAGATCCTCAAGTACCAATAAATGCAGTCAGAGACCAAGAAAATGTGGCAGAAAGATACAGAGCTATTTCCCATCGCTTTGGATGCTACAGGTTTGCTTAAAAGGAATTTCCAGGGAGCATCTTGATAAATTGCCTATAAATATTAAATCTTATGAACTCTAGAAGGAGGCGATCTTTAGCATGGTGCAAGTACTATGCCGAGCATTAGCAGTAAATCTGAGAGACAGAGGTTACGCCACATATCCTGGCTTAAGAGTCAGCTTTCTAACTCATTTGGAGAATACCCCCCTCCCCTCCTTCTGTATGCAGAATATGGATCATAGCTCATTGTGGGCTTAGTAACTTTAGCGCATGCTATCGGCTGCAACGCCATGTTACTCCTATGGGCACAGTGGTAGATCGTGCATGCTAACCTTTAGTAAACATGGCCCTGCATGTGTTAACTGTTTAATGAAAATACATCTGATAAAGGTGAGCTCATTTTCAGTAGGGTCAACGATGAAAAGTGCTAGAAAATCCATGAGTTCCCATTCACTCCAGGATTACTGCTTGGGTCTAGGTGTTCCTGGAAGGCTTCAGTTGCACCTGAAGTCATTGTATTGTGAGCACCGGTTACGTCCTTTACAGACAGGTTGGCTGCAGCTGTAACTTGGTTTGTACTTTTCAAGCCATCCTATGCTGGGACAGCCAGCTTTTTGTGTGCCAGGTTGCATCCTGTTGTTAATAATTTATTTATCAGATAATGGAGAGTCATTCAGCCAACATGTCTAAACTGCCTTTGTGTTTATCTGTGACAAATGAAGAACCACAATCACCTCAATTAATTTTTCTGTTTGATTAAAAAATACAGAGGTCAGTTTTCAAGTGGTGCTCTCGCCGTATGCGTACGCCTTGTAGCGCTATACAAATGTTAAGTAGTACTGGTATTGTGCTGTCTCTAGTGCGTAACTTAATATGCATATTCCTAGTCATATGACTATCCATGCACAGTAGATATAGGCCTAAATCTCAGGATAACATATCCATTTAGCTGCATGAATAAGGGCCGACCCCACGTCTTTTCCTTCACAAATCTTGCCCTTTATTATCCAGATAAATTATGGAGGGGGGGGGGGGGGCTGATATTCAGAAAGGCCGATTGTCAAACGCTGCAGCGCTTAAATATCAGCAGTATGTGGACAGGAGCTGAGGGGCCAAGCGGTGCTATTTGGAAAGTGCTGACACTTCTCTGGGTAGCGGGATTTTCAGTCGGTGCTCATACTGATTGCAGCTTAGGCTAGCTTTTCTTGTGGATAAGCTGACCCAATTAAGTGCCGACTGAAAATCCCACTAACTGGATTGTCAGAGCAGTCTATGGAGATCTCCAGCAACACTATCGCGGTCAGCATCCTTAGCTGGCCTCCTCCCATTGGCCAACTGGCTAAGGATTCTGAATGTCAGTCCCTGGCTCTATTGATAGAAAGATCCCAGTTTTATCTAGATCATTTTTTAAAATAGCCGGAGAGCCGAGTTATGCGTTTGCCACACACCAGCAAATTCATAACTCGCTTTCAATATTAGGCTCACAGGATTTAGATTTTTTTCTCACTAGGGGCCTTATTCAATAAAGATCATTTCCCCTGGGCACAGAAAGGGAAAATGTCTTTTTTTGAATAAGCCCTTGGTGTTGTCCATTGAAGATTTATTTTCTAAAATGTTTTAGTAGTTGAAGCCAGATGTTTTTGGGGCAGGGCTTGCAATTAATGTTGTGCTGATAGTTTCAATGTTTAAACAAGACCTGAAAGAAATCAAATGAAATCAGGTTTATCAATCACCTGCTTTTTCTTATAAAAATTCAAGGCCACATACAAAGTAAAAAGCAATAGCAAGAACATAAAAAGTAAATTGTATATAAAATTTAAAAAACCCAAATTATTATACATAAGAATGAGACTAAGGCGCCCATTTATAACATTCTGGGACTGGAGTGTTGATGTTCCCCTCTCCCACGGCTCATGGCTAAGGACCTCAGTGTGGTGCTAAGGAATACAAAAATGGAAGCTCCGCTCTTGAAGATCTTTTAATAGCAAGACTAAGGCATAGCACACACATTCTGAATAAGGATAACACATTAGGAGATTGGTTTTCTGCTACAGCACTTCCATGGCACTGGGCACTGTGCGTTTTCCCTACAACTTTGGACGGCTTCCTTTCTGGGCTGGCTGGTCCTGTTTGCTTTTGTTCTCTTTTTTTACATGGAAATATTTTTGCCCACCAAACTGAACAGCAATACTAAATTTGAAACAAGACAGACTGTGGAATCTCACGCTTGATGATCTCTCTCCGGCCAGCTGTTGCTTGCAACATGACAGAAATAGGAAGATGGAGCTAAAGGAACGGGATGGGGCAGACATGAAAAATTGCAGCTGTGAATCATGGTACAGGAAAACAAAATGCAAATGTACTATTATATTCATGGCAGAGATACAGAAGAGGACTGGGATGGAGGGTCTTCCAGTTGATCAACCAGTCACCTAGGGGATGTGGGGAAAGGTCTTGCTCTCATCGCTATCTCCTCTCTGAGGGTACTGTGGTGTTTGTCGTCCTATTTTCCCTCTGAGTAAGCTAGGGCTGCAACTAGTAGACCAAGAGAGAGCCTTTCAGGTAGCTAGGGCAGTGCTTTGCTTTGCTTTCTTCAGAGCCCAGGAACAGCATTACCATGGGCAAGTGGTACAATAGGAGGAGGACTGAAAGGACGCAGAGCAGGTTTTGACGGATGGCGTGTACTAGATATTGGTACAGTTGCAAGATTTGTGCAGCCGTTGGTATGCTTGCAAATCTACACTGATAAAACAGTTTTATCTAATAGGGTCACAGTATGAATCTCCAAGGAGGTAGATTTGGGAACAACATCAGAAGTGATTTTTTCATGTCTTCCCAAAGGGGGTAGTAAAGGCATAAACAACAGCCGAATTCATAACAACGTGGGATAAACACAGAGAATCCCTGGTGGCAAGAATATGAAAATTAGGCACTGGGGTAACTTGCACATAGTGGCCGTTATAGTCTAAAGAAGTAAGATGGTATCGCAGGTAGTGAAGGGAAGGAGAGGGTAACTGGCAAACAGCTGGGATTGCAAACCAATAACAACAAAAAGTGCAACCTAGTACTGCGAGCAACCTGCACGAAGAGGCAGCTTGACCCCGAGGGAGTAGCAAACTGTGCAGTCAGGGAAGCCAAGGTTCAAATCCCACTGACGCTCCTTCTGACCTTGGATAACTCACTTCACCCTCTGTTGCTTCAGGTACAAAGCCAGTTAGTAAAGCCCTCTGGAAACAGGGAAATATCTGTTGCAAAAGGTAAAGCACTGGGTCAACCCTAAAAAAAACCATAAGACTACTTTAAGGGGAGAATTTCATAAAGGAGTTTTTCATGCATATGGGTCTTTTGACTTGTGTAAAAGGGCTTTTATAAAATGAGCCCAGGGATTACACACAGTGACATGAAGGCATGCAATTTTATGCAGCCCACGTGCTGATATGTTCTAAGACAGAGAGCAGGTGCAGTTGCTATTTAAGTGCATTGTTTATGAAATGCGCACGTGTACTTCAGTCATACGCATTTATGCCTGCTTCTGAGCATGTGTGTCGGTGGCTTCAAGGCTAAAGATAGGAGATTGATGGGAGCATTCCTGGTATGTCCCCATGCAGTTAGTGTAGGTCGGAGGACCTTGCCATGTTATCATAAGAACATAAGAACATAAGAAATGCCATACTGGGTCAGACCAAGGTCCATCAAGCCCAGTATCCTGTTTCCAACAGTGGCCAATCTAGGTCATACGTACCTATCAGTTTCCCCAAAAGACACAGGTTCCACAATGCTTGTACTGGGTCAAGCATTGATATCCTGGGTCCCTTCTTAATAATGGTTTATGGACCTTTCCTCCAGGAACTTGTCCAAACCTTTTTTAAACCCAGCTACACTAACAGCCTTTACTACATCCTCCAGTAACAAATTCCAGAGTTTGATTACACGTTGAGTGAAAAAAAATATTTTCTTTTATTAGTCTTAAATAGTTTACCCTGTAGCTTCATTGCATGTCCCCTAGTCTTCCTATATTCTGATAACGTAAACAGTCGATCTACGTTTACCCGTTCCACTCCGTTCATTAATTTATAGACTTCTATCATATCTCCCCTCAGCCGTCTCTTTTCCAGGTTAAAGAGCCCTAACCTTTTTAGCCTTTCTTCATAGGAGTATCCTTCCATCCCCTTTACCATTTTGGTGGCTCTTCTCTGAACCTTTTCTAATAATGCTATATCCTTTTTAAGATACGGCAACCAGAATTGCACACAATATTCAAGGTGCAGTCTCACCATGGAACGGTATAGAGGCATTATAATATCTTTTGTTTTATTTTCCATTCCTTTCCTTATGATACCTAGCATTCTATGTTAAACAGGCAGCCGCCAATTCCATGGGCGCCCTTACTGCCACACGTGGTAAGCGCATCCCCCCTAACTGCATAAAGGACAGTTAGCGCTAGCTGATATCGCCCATGCGAACCCATTATATGCTGTAAACACCCACTCTCTGCCCCAAATAGCCAGTTTCCGTCTCTAACCAAACCAAGCTCTTGCTGCAGGATTTTTACTGCAGCAGCTGTTTTAGTGATGGAGTAATAGTTGCTGCGGTTTCACGCTAACTGCTTAGCATGGGATTTGTTGTTGCTGTTAAGTGCCGTCAAGTCGGTGTCGACTCATGGCAACCCTCTGGATAGTTGTCCAAAATTGTGTTCGGTCTTCAGTCAGGCAGCTCATTGTTGACAGACTGGTACCCATAGCTGCTGTTATTGTATTGATCCATCTCATTGCTGGCCTTCCTCTTTTGCGTTGACCTTCTATCTTGCCAAGCATGATGACTTTCTCTAATGATCTCTCTCTTCGCATGATGCATCCAAAGCATGAAAGTCGAAGTCTTGTCATCTGAGCTTCTAAAGAAAGCTTAGATTTGATCTCTAGTACTGACTGGTTTGTTCTTTGGGCAGTCCCTGGTATACACAGTATTCACCGCCAGTACCATAACTCAAAGGCATCAATTTTCTATCTATCTTTTTCACTGTCCAGCTTTCGCATCCATATGATGTTACTGAAAATATCATGGCTTCAACGAGTCGAATCTTTGTATGGAGAGAGACATCTCTGCTCTTGAGAATCTTGTCTAGGGGGTATGTTTACTAAACTGTGCTAACGGCGCAGCTGTGACATTATCACACGATAAGTGATGTTATCGCACGATAATGGCGCATTACCATGCAAGAACATCACGTATCGCATGATAATATGGCTGGCGGCGTTAAGATGCGCAGAGGGTGGAGTAAGGCTTCCCAGAGGGCGGAGTAAGGCTCCCCAGAGGTGGAGAGAAGGGGTCAATGGGCGGGGAGAGGCTCCATGCACGCTGTGAAATGAAGTTCTGAAAATTAGCGCCAGTGAAAACCTTGCGCTAGAGGCACATTTGCAGGAGAAAGAAACCATTTCAGTCAGCAATGTACAGCAAAGGCAGGGAAACCCAGAAAAGTGATAGTAGTGATACATGTGCAGCAGCATAGTGGCCAAGTACGAGAGGGCACGATGGTGAGGATGCAAATGGGGCACAGGGGCCTGAAGGCGGGACATGCAGTGGGGCAGCTGGGGCACAGGGTGGACCAGGCAGGTGCCTAAGTGGCACATAGGAACACAGAAACAGAAAAACAGCAAGCCAGCACTGACCAAGGGCAAACATGCCCACGAGTGTGTGACTCACAGTGTCCCAGCAGACATCACCCAGCAGGTACCCCAAAGGGCACACAACATTGACAGGCGGTGCCGGGGGGAAGCGTGGATGTCAATGTAGGCACACCTACCGCAGACCCCACACCATAGGCAGCCGCCTACTGGCACACAGGATGGCCTGGGACTGCGCACCACCAGCACCACCGGCATAAGGGCATGTCAGCATGGTGGCGGAGGGGTACTGGTGGTGGAGGGGGCAGTGGCATCTGCCCACAGCACACCAAGGCCAAGCCCTGTTCAGGTGGGTGGTGTGCAGTGCAACAGACAAGGGCTGTCTGATGAACAGTAATGCTATCCCCAGGGAATAACCTGCCTCTGTGGCAACAGTTTGGTGCAGTACACACAGCCAGTATATTCAGGGGCAGAAGGTCACAGGTTCAAAGTCCCAGCTGTGGCTCCTGCAGACCATGTCCCCTCATTTTACCCTTACTAAACCATGGTAATAAAGACGGAATCTTTATTGCAGATAAACGTAACACGCCATAAACGCCTATATTGTACCCTATAGAGCACATACACCATAAACATGTGCAATCCCTAGAGCAGAGTTTCCCAACTCCAGTCCTGGAGGGCCAAACACCATTCAGGTTGTCAGGATGTCCCTAATAAATATGCATGAGATGCATTTACATACATGGCCCCATTGTATGCAAATGTATCCATGCATATTCATTAGGAACAGCATGAAAACCTGAACCTTGTTTGGCCCACGAGGACCGGAGTTGGGAACCTCTGCCCTAGAGCAGCGGCCGACAGGGGCACAAAAACCCACACCCACAGGCCCCACTAAGCAGTGGCTTAGGAGAGTCAGGCTGTTGGGCCCTGCGCGCAGCAGCATCTACCAATACTGGCACCTGCATACCTTAGCAATGCCGTCTTAAACGTGGAAACACGTTCCACATATATCAAAAGGTTGCTATGAATAATGTCAGATAACAAATCCTAAGTTGAACACTAACTCGCTCCCTGCCGACATCCGTACCATAACCGACTTAACCCAGTTCAGAAAGGCCCTTAAAATCAACCTATTCACCAGATACTACCCCATATGAAGATAACATTTAGTCCCACTACATATCCAACTACAGTTTTTTCCCTTGCTCCCAACATTCGTGCTAATTCATGTACATAGTTCGAGCATGTGATCTAGTTAACAGATTGCATATTCCATGTAAATAGTTCTCCCTTGTTTTCCAAGTTGATAATCCTGTTATATGTAACTCCGAACAGCCTGTTGTTCTGGTTTTGTTGTGTTCTCTGTAAACCGCGCTGATGTCAAAGAGTGCGGTATAAAAGAAATTAAAATAAAATAAAAAATAAAATAAATAAAAAAATTGTTGAAAGGGATTCATCATATCAACCTTTCTGATATCTGTGGAGTGTGTTTCAGGTTTTGTTTCTGACAGTGTTTAACTCCCCTGGGGAGTGACTCTAACAGTATTGAGTACCATAGCAATGCCTGCATTGTGCCCAGGACTGGTGTGGCGGCCAGGGCTGCCAACCACCTCCATATTTGCACAATGCTGAAATAGGTGTGGTAGTGTGCGTATGTCTATCCAGTGTTATGTGGCTGCCTACACCTTACTGAGCCCACAATGCTTGCACTGTTTCCAGTGTTAGCCTGCCAATGTGCATAATGAGAGCAAGGTACTGTGGGTATGGCCCGGACAGGGCGGCCTGGGTAGGTAGCATCTGCACAGGGCATAGGGAAATGGGTGGGACATTGTAGTGCCTGGCCACCACTTGCACGGAGAGGATGGCCACAGCATGTCATGCTGGGAGGTCACTCTCACCCTGACTGAGCAGTGACCACGGCATAGCTAGGTTACCCCATAGTGCTATACAGTATTTCTCTCACGTGATATCTCTGGGTTCCCTTTTCTGGGGCCCAATCACTGACATACCTGCTTGATGTGTGTGCTCACATCCCATTTTTGGGTGCACATGGTTCCTCCAGGAACATGCACTATGTACTAGCTAGCGGACTGTCTGCAATTAGCATGTGTATGGCTGGAACACCTTGCAGGGTGCAGCGAGTGGTGACTGACGGTGCCCTCTGCTGGTGAATTTATTTATTTATTTATTTAGACAGTTTTGTATATCGCCTTATCCTTCAATCAAAGTGGTCACAACACAATTGGGGGATACATTTAACACGTGGGGATATGAGACACATACACTAATACTTACAGGGAACATGGGCAATGGAGGGTTAAGTGGCTTGCCCAAGACCACAAGGAGCATCTGTGGGACTAGAAACCCCAGTCCTTCCGGCCCAAAGTTGCTGTCCTCTAGTGGGATTTGAACCCCCGACCTTCCGGCCTGAAGTACCTTGCCCCAACCACTAGGCTACTCCTCCCTCGTCAGATAGGGGTGGGGGCAGCTGAGCTTTTCCAGACCTACTGCCCTATGTGATGCGTACAGATCTGCATTGACCTCCCTGTAGGGTGCCCATTCCCCTCTACTGCCACCATTGCAGAGATGTAGAATGTGGATCTGTTGGTGGGAGATCCTGTCCCCCACCCTGATCCACAGGGGCGAGTTAGGTGGCGCTACATAATCCGCTTTGGGGTCCAAACACCACCCTTCACTTATAACATGTGACCATGGCACCCACACAGGATATGCACTATTCCGGGTGCATCATAGTCCACAAGGCCTAGACATGACTAGGAAATACAGATGGACACAGGTGTATCCTAGGTGTGTCTGCAGGGACTACCCATCACAAACTGGCACTGATGGGGACCTGCAGTGCAGCCTATCTCAGCCATGTCATGTACTGCGGACCTGGTGCTGGGTCCCCCACTTCACCCTCAGGGTGAGCACAGGAACCGCATGATGTCATGGTCTGTAGCTACTCTGTGCCAGTAACCAGGGCCGGCCCGTCCATTGAGCGAGAATGTTGTTCGCACAGGGCCCCGCGCGAACCACATTCTCGCTCAATGGACTGCTGCAGAGGGAGCCGGGGAAGCCTGCGCGAAGCCCCGGCTCCCTCTGCACAGCCCGCCAGCGTGAAGAGCCTTTACTTTCACGCTGGCGGCTGTTTCAATGAAGCCGCGAATGCCGGGAGAGGTTAAAGGGCATTGCCTTTAACCTTTCCCGGCATTCGCGGCTTCATTGAAACAGCCGCCAGCGGGAAGGTAAAGGTTCTTCATGCTGGCGGGCTGTGCAGAGGGAGCCGGGGCTTCGCGCAGGCTTCCCCGGCTCCCTCTGCAGCCCCTTAGACGGCGCGGGGCTCTTCGGGGGGGGGGGGGCGGCTAGGACTGGATGGGCTGTGATGGGGGGGGGAAAACGGACTGGAAATGGGCTGTGATGGGGGGGGTGGTGACTGAACATGGGCTGGGATGGGGGAAACAGACTGGAAAAGGGCTGTGATGGGGGGGAAACGGACTGGAAATGGGCTGTGATGGGGGGGAAACGGACTGGAAATGGGCTGTGATGGGGGGGGGGGGAAACAGACTGGAAATGGGCTGTGATGTGGGGGGAACGGACAAATTGGGCTGGGATGGGGGGAAACAGACTGGAAATGGGCTGTGATGGGGGGAACGGACTACAATTGGGCTGTGATGGGGGGGGAGGACTGCAAATGGGCTGTGATGGTGGGGGGAATGGACAAAATGAGCTGTGATGGGGGGGAACTTGGACTGGAAACGGGCTGAGGAAGAGCTGGATTAGGCCTGCAAATGGTCTGTGATGGTGGGGGGATAGGACTGGAAATGGGCTGTGATGGTGGGGACGGACGGACTGAAAATGGGCTGGGATGGGGGAAACGGACTGGAAATGGGCTGTTGTGGGGGGGGGGGGGGTAGAACAGACTGGAAATGGGATTTGATGGGGGTAACGGACTACAATTGGGCTGTGATGGGGGGAGGACTGCAAATGGGCTGTGATGGTGGGGGGATAGGACTGCAAATGGGCTGTGATGGTGTGGGGAACTTGGACTGGAAATGGGCTGATGAAGAGCTGGATTAGGACTGGAAATGGGCTTATGGGGGCTGGAATAGGGCGAAGTGGGCTGACGAGGGGGCTAGGATTGGAAATTAGCTGATGGGGGAGCGTGGAGGAAATGGGCTGATGAGGGACTGGAATGGAACTGGAAAAGAGCATATGGGGGCTAGGACTGGAAATGGGCTGATGAGGAGCTAGGATAGGACTAGAAATGGGCTGATGGGGGGAACGTAGACTGCAAATGGGTGATGGGCTGGAATAGGACACTGGAAATGGGCTGATGGGGGCTGGAATAGGACTGGAAGTGAGCTGATGGGAGTTGGAAAAGGGCTGGAAATGGGCTGATGGGGAGTTTGGAGTGGAAATGGGCTGATGGGGGGGGGGCTGAAAAGGAACTGGAAAACAGCATATGGGAGGCTAGGACTGGAAATGGGCTGATGTGGAAGCTTGGGAGACTGGGACTAGAAGGGGGCAGATGCTGGGTGGGTCTAGAACTATAAAGGAGCTGATTTTGGGGGAGGACTAGAAAGGGATGGGAAATGAGAATGGAGAGGGGAAAAGATATTTTGTGTGGGAGGGAAGAAAAGTCTACGAAGGGCCGGGTATTGGAAGAGTAAGTGTAGATTGAGAATGGAAGGGTGAAATTTGAGTGGATGATAAAGCAATAAGGAAAGAAATGGAGGAAAGAGCAAAAGGGGAAAGATCAGTATGTTAAAGCAGATACAGTATAGAGAAAACATTTGGGAAAAAATCTAAAAGAGAAGAAAGGAAAATGGATAGCTTGCAGAAGACACAAAGAAACCAGAAGAAAGTGACTGGAGCAATTGCAACTGAAAAGAAAATGCACAAGCAACAAAAGGTAGAAAAAGACTTTTTTTATTTTGAATTTATTAACTGAAATATATCAGCTCTGGGAAATGTGCATTGTTAACATCTTTTGTGTTTTGTTTAGTACAAGAGGAAATTAATTTATAGTTTTATTTCTCCAGTGTTGTTGTACATCCCAAGTTTGGCTTTTGGGGTTCCCAGTTTAATTATTGTCTTCCTATTTCTAAATTGTGATCCCTTGTTCTTTGCTGACGGTCTATATTCTGCATTTTAACCAAGATGAGATATTCTGTTCATGTAGTTTCTATTTGACCATGTCACTTGTTCTCTTTCCCCAGTAGGAGATGTATTGTTGTTCTCTGAGATGTATTGGTTTAATATTTGCAGTATTGCCTTTTGATAGGTAGGGTTTGGTGCTTTGTGAGTCCTGGCAGAGCTGTTATGATATGGTGGATTTGCTATGAGTTCTAAAAGGTCAGTGTTTATAGACCTTCCTAATGGGCCTGGCGGTTGGCACTGGAATATAGTAATGTAGAAATCTGTTAGTCTTTCTTTATCCAGACACTCATTAAGAAGCATGTTTACTAAAAATGCATGTTAACATTATGCAAGTATTTATGCAAATGAGGCTCCCTATGCAAATGAGGCCCCGCAATTAATCTCCGCACATGGCCCCGCACCCCCCTTGGGCCGCCCCTGCCAGTAACACACACAGTCAGTTCCCCCTACCAGGCCGGGGTGCTATAGAGGCGCATACCCCATCTTGTGATCAGATGTAGGCTGCTGATCTGCATGTGCAGTGCATCATGGGTACGGGTGGGTTTACCCTATCCTGGTAACCACAGCAGACAGTTTGTGTGGTGACCTGCAGTCTTTCTGTAGCCAGCCAGCGGTGTGCTAGACGCTGTAGAGATGTAGCCCACTGGTTACTTCAATGACTGTAGAAGCAGAGGTCATGCGTTTGATCCCACAGTGGTGTTATTTAAGAATGCTGTCTGAGGCTTTTCCTTTTCATTTCAATCAGTGCTGCCAGCAGAAACACCCTCACAGTGCTGTAGCCTAAGGTGCCTCACAGGCGCCCTATAGGGTGCCCTGTAAGGCACCCTATAGGGCACATTATAGGGTGCCTTGGCAGACAGGGCACTTTATAATGTGACCTATGGGGCACCTTATAGGGCGCCTTATGAGGCACCTTAGGTTACGGCACCGTGAGGGTGTTTTTGCTGGCAGCACTGATTTAAATTAAAAGAAAATGCCTCAGACAGCCTTTTTAGATTACACCACTGCGGGATCGAACCCATGACCTCTGTCTTCACTGTCATTGCAGTAACCAATGGGCTACATCTTTATAGCATCTAACACTGCGCTGGCATGTACTTAGGGTTAACGCACGTTAACGTGCCACGGTGCCCACTATCGTGCGATACAGATTCTTGCTACCTTAGGACCGGAATGCCCACTCCTTATATGGCATTTTTCACATTATTGCTGCAACTAGCGCCGGTAGCATTAAGACGGTTTAGTAAGCATACCCCTAGGTCTTTCATAGCCATTCTGCCAAGAGCAATGAGTCGTCGGATTTCTTGACTGCTTGTTGCTTCTTTATTGATAGTTGATCTAAGTAGGATAAAGTTGTCCACAATTTCAATTTCTTCTCCTTCAACAATGAACTTATTGATTTTGTCAGTTGTCATAATCTTTGTCTTCTTTACATTAAGGTGCAGGCCCATTTTAAGACTATGTTCCTTGATTGTGAGAAGCAAATGTTTCAGATCAGCTTCACTTTCAGCCAGTAATGTGGTATCATCAGCATAGTGAAGGTTGTTGATGAGTCTTCCACCAATCTTCACACCTCTGTTATCTTCATACAATCCTGCTTCTCTGATGATTTGTTCTACATCAGGGGTCTCAAACACGCGGCCCGCGGGCCGCATGCGGCCCGCGAGAGAAGGTTGTGCGGCCCGCGACGGAGGGAAATAAAAAAAGCCTTGCTTCTGCCGTTGCCGCCGTGGCAGCGGCAGAATCGACTGTCAATTTTTTTTTTAAAACGGGCTTCTGCTGCTCAAGCAGCAAAATCAGCTGTGCTGCGTTACCTTCCTCTCTGCCCGGAGATCCTTCATTGTGCTCCATCAGCGTGTGCTTTTCAAGCCGCGAAGAGAGTATTCCCCTCTCGCGAGGCTTGACAAGTGAATAGGCTTAAGCCGCGCGAGAGGGAAATACTCTTTTCGCGGCTTAAGAAGCACACGCTGATGAAGCACAATGAGGGATCTCCGGGCAGAGAGGAAGGGGCCGCGGGACAGCTGATTTTCTGCTGCAGCAGCAGCAGCAGAAGAAGCCAGGTGTTTTTTTTATTTACCCGGGGGGGGGGGGGGTGTAGGACTGGAAAGGGGCTATTGGCAGGGGGGGGTAGGACTGGAAATGGGCTATTGGCAGGGGGGGGGTGTAGGAATGGAAAAAGGCTAATGGAAGGGGGGGGTGTAGGACTGGAAATGGGCTATTGGCAGGGGGGGGTTTAGTAATGGAAATGGGCTATTGGCAGGGGGGGGGTGTAGGACTGGAAATGGGCTATTGGCAGGGGGGGGGTGTAGGACTGGAAATGGGCTATTGGCAGGGGGGGTTATGACTGGAAATGGGCTATTGGCGGGGGGGGGGGGGTTATGACTGGAAATGGGCTATTGGCAGGGGGGGTATGACTGGTAATGGGCTATGGTGGGGGCTAGGACTGGAAATGGGCAGGTGGGGGTTAGGAAGGACTGGAGGTGGGCTGATGGGGGGAGTTAGGACTGGTAATGAGCTAGGGAGGGGCTGACTGAAATGGGGTAATGGGGGTTAGGGCTGGAAGTGGGCTATTGGCAGGGGGGGGGTTATGACTGGTAATGGGCTATGGTGGGGGCTAGGACTGGAAATGGGCAGATGGGGGTTAGGACTGGAGGTGGGCTGATTGGAAGTGGGGCTTGAACTGCAAATGGCTGATGGGGAGGGGGCTTGGAATGGAAATGGGCTGTGAGGGGAGGGAGCTAGGATTGGAAATGGGCTGATGGGGGGCTAGGATTGGAAATGGGCTGATGGGGGGCTAGGATTGGAAATAGACTGATGCAGGGACTAGAAGGGAGCGTATGCTGGGTGGGGCTGGAACTAGAAGGGAGCTGATGTTGGGGGAGGATTAGAATGGGATGGAGCTGGGAAAGTGAAATGGAGAGGGGAAAAATATTTTGTCTGGGAGAGAAGACAAATCTACAATTGGCCAGGTATTGGGAGAGTAAGTGGGGATTGAGGATGGAGGGGTAAAATTTGAGTGGATGAAATAGGAATGAGGAAAGAGAAAAAGGAGAAAGATTAGTATGTTAAAGCAGATGTAGAGAGAGAATGGAAAAAAAACTAGGAGAGAAGAAAGGGCAAATGGACAGCAGACGATGGAGAGTTAGCAGAAGACATGAAGAAACCAGAAGAAAGTGGCTGGAACAATTGCAACTGAAAAAAAATGCACAAAAGGTAGAAAAATATCTCTTTATTTTGAATTTATTAACTGGAATATGTCAGCTCTGGGAAATGTGCATCATTAATGTTTGCGCTTTGTTTAGTACAAGAGGAAATTAATTTATAGTTTTATTTCTACAGTGTTGTTGTACATTCCAAGTTTGGCTTTTGGGGTTCCCAGTTTAATTATTGTCTTCCTGTTTCTAAATCTTTTAGTCTTTCTTTATCCATGCACTCATTAAAGAGGCATGTTTACTAAAAGTTAGTGCATGGTAACATTATGCAAATATTTATGCAAATGAGGCCCCTTATGCAAATGAGGCCCCGCGTCTTATGCGGCCCCCGGGTTACTTTACAAGTCCTCATTCGGCCCTCAAAGCAATTTGAGTTTGAGACCCCTGTTCTACATATAAATTAAACAGATAGGGGAAAAGTATGAGGCTTTGTCATATACCTTTGCTTATTTTAAATCATTCTGTTCCGTTCGAACTGTTGCTTCTTGATCAATGTATAGATTGTGCAAGAGAACGATCAAGTGTTCTGGTAAACCCATGCTTCTTAGTGTGGACGAAAGTTTCTCATGGTTTACACAGTCAAAAGCCTTGCTGTAGTCGATAAAGCACAAATAGATATCCTTTTGGAATTCTTTAGTCTTTTCAAGGATCCATCTCACATCTGCAATGATGCCTCTCATTCCTCGCCCTTTCCTGAACCCTGCTTGCACGTCAGGTAGTTCTTGTTCCAGGTATGGTTGTAGTCTCTATTGAATAATCTTCAGTAGAATCTTGCTGGCATGTGGGATCAGAGCGATTGTGATAATTTCCACAGTCAGTTGGATCACCTTTCTTTAGTATTGGTATAAACACAGATCTTTTCCAGTCAGTTGGCCATGATGTTGTCTTCCATATTTTTTGGCAGAGCCTTGTAAGTACGGTAACAGCTGCATCAGATTGCTGTAATACTTCTATGGGAATGCTATCAATGCCTGGTGCTTTGTTCTTTGATAAGGCTTTCTATGCTGCTTCGACTTCTTCTTTCATCACCAATGGTTCCAGATCATAAGGTAGAGGTTGAAACGGCTGTTGGTTCACTTGATCTTTATCATATAAAAACTCTGTATATTCCTTCCATTTTTTCTTGATCTTCTCAGCATCATTCAACATAGAACCTTGAACATCTTGTAACATAAATAAATAAATTCCAATTCGAGGCTGGAATTTTTTCTTTAATTCTCGTAGCTTTAGGAAAGCCGATCTTGTTCTTCCTCTAATAGTTTCTGCTTCTATTTCCTTGCATGCGTCATTGTAGTACTTTTCCTTGTCCTGTCTTGCTGCACGTTGGAAATCTCTGTTGAGTTCTGCGATTGTCTTTCTTTCTCCTCTGGCTTTAGCTTCTCTGCGTTTCTGGGCAATTTTCAGAGTTTCTTCCATCATGCATTTTGGCCGTTTTTGCTTTTTCACCTTTTGTAGAGACTTCTTGCTTTCTTACAACACAACCTTCTTGAGAGCTCTGTCATTTGTATCTAAAGCAGAAAATTGATTTTGCAGGCAATCTTTAAGTTCCAGTGGTATATTCTCAAGGTCATATTTTGCTGCATTCATGAGTGGCTTGCTCTTTTTCAACTTAGCTGGAGTTTGCTTACTAGTAGTTGGTGATCTATACCACAGTCAGTTCCAGGTTTTGTCTTTGTTGATGTTATAGAGCTTTTCCATTGTTGGACTTCCACAGATGTAGTCAATTTGATTTTTGTGCAATCCATTGGGTGAAGTCCATGTGTACAGTCGCCACTTGTGTTGCTGAAAGAAGGTGTTTTGAGATGAATAGATAGAATTCTGCAAGAACAACAATCAGTCTTTCTCCAGCTTCATCTCTGTTGCCAAGTCCATATTTTCCAACCACTTTGCCGCCTTCTTTATTGCCATCTTTTGCGTTCTAGTCACCCATGACTATCAGGATATCCTGTTTGCATGTTCTGTCAATTTCAGCTTGTACTTTTTATAGAACTCATCAATTTCATCCTCTTCTGCAGCTGTTGTTGGAGCATATACTTAAATTATAGTTGTGTCATAAACGAACAGAGATTAAGCATTCACTGACTGTATTGTATTTCATTACAGTTCTTGCAGGCTTCTTCTTTATTATAAATGCAACACCATTTCTTCTTTGCCTTTCATTTCCAGCATAGTAGATCATGTGATCATCTGATGCAAGGTGCCCGATGCCAGTCCATTTCAGTTCGCTGATACCCAACAGATCAAAGTTGTACACGTTCCATTTCATTCTTGACCACCTCCAACTTCCCTTGGTTTATGCTTCGTATGTTCCATGTCCCAATATGTAAGACATCTTTACAGCTTCTGACTCATATCATGCGCAGCTACAGCAGCAGTCAGACTTCCCAAGGGCTTTGATCCAACCACATCATAAATGCTGGCTTTACTCTGAAACGTCTTCAGCTCCTTCCCAGTAGCTAGTTGAGTGCCTTCCGACCTGGGGATGTCATCTTCCAGCACTATAGTGCAACTTGCTTTGTTGTGACTATACATTAAGTTTTCATGGCAAAATACAGAAGTAGATTGCCAGGCCTTTCCTCCGCGCAGTTTAAGTTTAGTGTTGTTGCCGTTGTCACAGAAATGTGATCCTCCGCCGCCAACACCATCCCATTCTGCTGCTGCCCAGATGGATGGTCTGTCTTGGTCTGGCACCTCAGCTGAGACCTGTCCATCTTGGGAGACCCTGCCAGTAGTTAAACTACCGATAGCTTAGCCCTCAGCATCATTGATGCACACAAGCCCTCACAGCACGACAAGCTGCAAACCAAGTGAGGGATTTAGCATGCAGTAATAGTTATTGCATTTTAGTAAACATGCCTCTGTATTTGCTTTTGGATACCGACTCCTTTGTATCCTACTTGACACCCTTGTGTTTTTAATCACTTCCTTATAATGACACTCCCTAGGACTTGGCTGTCTTGAATAGTTTGTAAGCTTTGCTGAGCAAGGACTATCTCGTCTACATGTCTATAGCCCTATAGGAATGATAAGCAGCAGTAGTTGTCTTTATTTTATGTATCGGTACAGCTCTGCCTATATCTTATAGCACTATAGATATACTAAGGAGTAACAGTAGTCTCCAAAATTATGTGTTTCCTTGAAGTGGGTATCAGGACACAGAGCAGACCATTTCTGTTAAAAGGTTTCCAAGCCAAGCTGCCTCAGTGGTATTGGCTGATGGACTTGGTTCAATTCATGTAGAATGTATGTATGTAGAATATGTAGAAGCTGATGAGGATAAAACGGAATTACTTAACAAATATTTCTGTTCTGTGTTCACAGATGAAGAGCCAGGAGCAGGACCTAAGAAAACACCCACAAATAAGAACAGAAGCGACAGGGATCTTGAATGATTTTCAGAAGACTGTGTTCGTGAGCAACTAGTTAAACTAAAAGTAGACAAAGTGATGGGGCCAGATAGGATACGTCAGAGTATTGAAGGAACTTGGGAAGTTCTAGCGGCTCCACTGTCTGACCGTTCCAATGCTTCTTTAAAGTCGGGAGTGGACCCAGAGCACTGGAGAAAGGCACACGTGGTCCCTTTACACAAAAGTGAAAGCAAGGATGTGATTGAGAACTACAGGCCAATTAGTCTGACCTCTGTGGTGAGTAAATTAATGGAAACACTGCTAAAAACAGAGATAGTGAGGTTTCTGGAGTCCAGTGGATTGCAGGATCTGAGGCAGCATGGGTTTAATAGAGGTAGGTCTTGTCAGACAAATCTCATTGATTTCTTTGACTGGGTGACCAGAGAGTTAGACTGATGGAGAGCCCTAGATGATTTCTGTAAAGCCTTTGACACCATTCTACATAGGTGACTTACAAGTAAATTGAGCACCCTATAGATGGACCCTAAAATGACTG
This sequence comes from Ichthyophis bannanicus, assembly GCA_033557465.1. NCBI lineage: Eukaryota > Metazoa > Chordata > Amphibia > Gymnophiona > Ichthyophiidae > Ichthyophis > Ichthyophis bannanicus. The sequence continues at coordinate 27,402,807 of CM066050.1, read as the reverse complement.
ACTGGGCTAGAAATTGGTTGAGTGGGAGGCGCCAAAGGATACAGGTAAATGGAGCTCACTCTGAGGAGAAGGATATTACCAGTGGTGTGCCGCAGGGATCTGTCCTTGGTCCGATTCTTTTTAACATTTTTGTTGGTGATATTGCAGAAGGGCTGTTGAGTGAGGTTTGCCTGTTTGCTGATGATACCAAAATCTGCAATAGAGTAGACACCCAGGAAGGAGTGGATAACATGAGGAGGGATCTAGCTAAGCTTGAGGAATGGACGAGAATTTGGCAGGGACATGCATTTGGGCTGCAAGAATCCAAGGGAGCGATACAGTTTAGGGGGTAAAGTACTTCTGTCCATGAAAGAAGAGAGTAACCTATGTGTGATTGTTTCTGATGATCTTAAGGTGGCTAAACAGGTAGAAATGGTGACAGTGAAAGCCAGATGTATGCTTGGGTGCATAAGGAGAGGAATGGCCAGCAGGAAAAAGGAAGTGATAGTGCCTCTGTACAAGTCTTTGGTGAGTCTTCAATTGGAGTATTCTATTCAATTCTGGAGACCGCACCTTCAAAAGGATATTAAACAGGATAGATGCGGTGCAGAGGGTGGCTACCAAAATGGTTAGTGGTCTTCTATATAAACCATACGGGGACAGACGTAAAGATCTCAATATGTATACTTTAGAGGAAAGGCGGGATAGAAGAGATATGATAGAGACCTCCATGGCATAAATGCACAGGAGAGCCTCTTTCAATTGAAAGCAAACTCTACAATGAGGGGACATAGGATGAGGGTGAAAGGGGATAGATTCAGGAGTAATATGTGGAAATATTTCTTTATGGAAAGAGTGGTAGATGCATGGAATAGTCTCCCAGCAGAGACGAGGATAGTATCTGAATTGAAGAAAGCATGGGACAAACACAGAAGATCTCTAAAGGAAATACGGAGACTATAGTTATTGATATGGAAGGGCAGACTAGAAAGAAACATCATGACAAAAAAACAAAACAAAACCATATGGCCTATGTTTTTCTATCACCTTCTGGTCCCGGTCAGCTGGGGCTGGGAATGATGTGGAGTGTTCACAGCCTCTAGTAGCAGGAGGTCTAAACATGCAACAGCAAAATTTAGTGGCTGGATTTAGAGTCCATGATGGCAGGGTTCCAGAAGGAGCCATTTGCATAAGCCCCAGGCTAGCACTATTACTGCAAGGACTAGACTAAATGGCATATAAAATAAGGACCAATTCCTAGATAGTTGTGAACAAAGGCTCACTGTGCCAAATCCCAGTTCTGATTCCGATTGAGCTGGAAGCCCAAATGAGTAGGTCCACAAATGGCGAAAGATTCAGAAGCCAGTGCTACATCTATTCATTTAAATTTTCACTTGGTCTGTATCTACGTCTGGTTGCACCTTGTCAAGAGATCTCAGGGGCTGAGTCGTCAGGAGTCACTTCTTTTGTATTTGGAAGATGCAGATTCCATGAGTAATTTGAAAAGCTTAAAATACTTTCCCAGTTCATACGACTATAAAGCCATATTTATTTTAACATAGTTAACCAACAGCTAGGCTGAATTGCATCCTCTGCTTGTAAACTGCATTGCTCACTGTTGGAAACAGGACACTGGGCTTGACGGACCTTTGGTCTGACCCAGTATGGCATATCTTATATTCTTATTGCAATAAACCACTGCACACCTTCAAAGACGAATATCATTTTTTAGACTGTAGTTTGTACACAATGATCCAGGATGAATGAGAGCCCCATGGGTCTTCCTGCCCCTATCCTTTGCCAGGAGCTAGGAGAATCTGGAGGCTTATGGCTAAAACTCAGGCGGAACTTTGAATACTGCCAAGAATCCTAACATTATACTAAAATTGACTTTTATTTTTTATTTTTTTATTTATTAGTTACTTTTCTATTTTATTTATTTATTTTATTTAGCTGCATTAATATCCTGCTTTTCACCGGGTCAAAGCGGTTTAACAAAAAAAAGGGGGGGGGGGCAATAATCAATTCGACAGAGAAGAGAGGGGGGGCTGTCACCATGGGGGATAACATAGTTGATCTGAACAGAAAGTAATAGTACTAGACGACGTATGACGTAAGTCTCTTAGATGGTAGCTGAGGGGGTAGGTCAGAGGGTCCGGGTGTACAGTCATTGAGAGATATGTCTGTTTCAGGTCCGAGATATTCATGAAACAGGATGGTTTTTAGCTGTTTCCAGAATGCGGAGAGGTCTCTGGTGCTTCGGATCTGGCTCGGGAGGAGTTCCAGAGGGAGGGTGCATATAGTTCGAATGCTCTGTTACAGGTTTGTTGATTGAACTTAGTTCGTTCGTGTGGGATGGTGAGAGTGTTGCTGGTGGTCTGAGAGATTGGTCTGTTGAGGTGAGGGTGAGGTAGAAGAGTCCAGAGTTTGGGAGGTCTGGGTTTGATGAAGGCCTTTGTGGATAAGTAGGAGGGATTTGTATTTAATCCTTGCTTCGAGGGGCAGGATGTGAAGTTCTCTCAGGACTATAAAGTCATCTTTCACCCTTAGTGCTAGATAACTGTTGTAAGAGCTGTGTGGAAATGTAGCTTCCATTCTGTGTGTATGGGAATGTTCTCATTGCCCGATCTTTATGTTGTTCGTTTCTCTCCCTAGCTGAAATCCTGTCTCTACAAAGGGAGGCTTTGAGGCCAGTAATTACGCTGGTCCTGGGTCTGGGCAGCTGCTGCTGCTGTTGTGTCTGTAAGTCAGGCCATGGTGCTCGTCTTGCAGTTATGTTATTTATTTATTTAATCAGTTTTGTATACCACCTTATCCTTCAATCAAAGTGGTTAACAGGACAACAAAAGGGTTTACATAGGGGCATGGAGGACAGAGAGACAAGACAATGTAATGAATTACAGTACATCATATTAATTTACAATAAATTACAGTACATTGTAATAGTATATAAAGATAAACTATAATATTATACTATAACAGAACAAAACTGAGTAGAAATAGTTAGTAAGGTATCTTGAACATTTATGTGAGAGGTTGTTTGCCATAAGCCTCGATGAATAGATATGTCTTAAGGGATTTGCGGAAGTCTTTCATGTCGGTCTGAAATCTTAATTCCTCAGGAATAGAGTTCCATAGTTTTGGTGCCATAAATGAAAAAGCCCTTTTAGAAGTCATTTGTTTAGATTTATTAAAATTAAGATGGGTATTAAGTCTGTTGGTAGCTTGGGAATGTCTGGGTGTTGAGCTTGTGTCTTTAGAATATCTGCTGATGGTCCGTGAAGAATTTTAAAAATGATCATCAGATTTTTGTACTTTGATCTTGCAGTGATTGGAAGCCAATGAAGTTCTTCATGCAAGGGAGTTACATGTTCATATTTTGTGGATCCCATTATAATTCTTGCAGTGGTGTTTTGAACCATTTGAAGGGGGTGGATGGTATTTTTGGGAAGACCTTGATAAAGGATGTTTCCAAAGTCAAGTAAAGGTGTAATAACTGCTTGGCATACTGTTCGGAAATGATTTGTATGCAAAATTGGTTTAAGTCTTCTAATGATTTTTGAATGATGGTAAGCTTTATTTGTAATTTTATTTACATGTGATTTTAAATTTAGATGTTTATCTAGGGTTACGCCAAGGTACTTTACTTCTTCACTAAGTTTTATGGATTTGTTTAGGATATTAATTTCTTTAGGTGCCTTTAGGTTTTGACATTTAGAGATTTAATAGTGCTTCGGTTTTGTATGAATTTATTTTAAAATTATTATTTGCAAGCCAGTTGTTCATGTCAATCAAACATTTATCAATTATTACTGTGTCTAAAGAATTTTGGTCGATTGTAGCATAGATCATAATGTCGTCAGCATAGAGATGGTAATTTATTCCGTGCTGTTTGACATAAGGGTTGAATATAGATATTAAAAAGAATGGATGATAAAGCTGATCTTTGTGGTATACCTTGTGTGACGGGGATTTGAGAGGATTTTTTTTCTCCACATTTTACTATTTGCGTACATTTTACTAGTTGCTCCAGAGATTGAGGGCCTAGGTTGATTTTTTCTGTTTCTTGCCCTCTATCCTGAATAATGTAGCCCTGGCTCTGTGAGAATCTGAATTAGAGTCCTATAGCAAGCCAGGAGCACAGGGGACAGCTCATGCAGCTCCCTAATTCATTTCATACTGGCTTCCCATAATATCGATAGCAGAAGCAATGGACATGAAGCTACTATAGGATAATAGAAACCTTTCCTGCTATTTTATACACAGAGTATGGAAGACAGAAGGAAATTGCTTCTTAATCTTTGGACACATCTGAATCCGTGCTTTGATGGAGTTTATCAATATGCTTTTCCCATAAACTGACATTACATTACGTTGTTATACTGCAAGTTTGATGTTAAATTAAAGGTGAGTTTTTTTTCCATTTTGGGATTGATCCACTAAAGCTTTTCTCCCATTCTGTTTCTACGGGAAGTTCGTAACATCTAGTTCTTACCGTTTGTTTTGTTAACAAAAATTGGTGCTATGTAGCAAATGCTTCATGGGAGTAACTTGTGCTGAAATGTGTGAATACAAAACACTACACAGGGAAACAGCTGTAACCGAAAGTCTTCATGCCCTTAGCTCAACTTTGGCATTTCCGGGGGGATTATACAAGGCAGATGACTAGACTGCACTATTTTGTGAACAGTTTCTGGGGTCTACAGGAAGCCCTGCTGTGCGGTTTGGGGCTGTCCACACACCACCATCACCTTCCAGAACATTTCCAGTCAAGCTTCTCTGGAAGAGCTCTCATTGACTCTTCTTCTCATAAAATGAACGGTGCAAGAAAGTGCAGCTCTATAAATACGTGCAGTAAGTAAAGAGTTACGTTCTAGTCTTCCTTGTAGCATAAAACAGAAACAGGCGGTGTAATGTTTTTAATTCAGATGTTGATTATGAAAAGCTCATTTTTTAAAAAAAGTTTTGTTTGTAGGATTCATATATTTGAGAAAAAAAATGTTTGTGCAATGTAACAAGTATCTTCCTCTTTTAGGAGGTGCAATTTTATGAAATAAAAGCATGTATAAACTCCTTTCTCAGGAAAGGGCCTGAGGATATCATGCCTATAATGTGTCCAGATCTCATTCCTGCCACCAGAAGACCAGACTCTCAGTCTCCTATGTGTCACTTTTTAGCCTTGTTGCCAAGTCATGGATCCATGCCAATGTGCTTAAGAGTTTTCAGAAAGATGCTCTGTATTTTATTTACTTGTCTCTTCTCATATTTCCTTTTTAAATGATGGTTTTTCAATAGAAAGAGCTACCAAACAACCTCACATAGACAGTGCAAGAACTGAAATGAAGGAGACCCGCCATCTTCCAAACGCTCATAATAGTTGCTTTGCAAATGAATCTTTTCTAGCTTATGCCTAGACTGTAGTTGTATGAACAGATAATCCTTTGTGTTTATCTACCTTCCACATCTTCTGGGCAGCAATACTAATAATTCTGTCTTGCAGTTCCTAGCCTTTGGGCCACATCCGGTACTCTAATGAGTCTGCTGCACTCACTCTACTTTCAGTTGCATTTTTTTTCAGTTCGATATTAATGTTATATGATTTCTGGGCTGGCCTGGTGACTTGGCTTGTAATTGCTATGCACCCCTCCATGGAAGGTCCCTGTCAACTCTCCCTCTAAGGTACAAGGGAGTCCAATGCCCATGTTCCTAGTATTGGGAGTAGTAAGGCAATACACAAATTCAATCATGTTGGGCCGACTAGGTGTGAGCAACAGGGAATGGATCTCTTCTTTGGGATCCGGCTTTGGCCACTCAGAGGGGGCTTGATGGATCTTTGATCTGACCCAGTACGGCACTTATGTCCTCAGTTTATAAGCTCTTCTGTTACACACTACATACCACAGCACCAAAGCTTAATTCATCCCATTTAGAGGAAAAGATGAAATGTTTCTTTTGCAGATAATGTTTTATCTTTCATCTTAAGCACATTGAGTTGCCATCTGGCTCCAGCCTTCCAGCACAGGCTGATCTTAGGGCATGGAATTGGGAGCTACAAATCCCATAAATGCAGTGGCATAAAACCTCGTGCCATTTATTTATTTATTTGGAAACTTTTATATACCGCCCCTTCCCAAGTTCGGGGCGGTTTACATGGAACAAAGGAAACATACATAGAACATTATGCAAAATTGCAACTATCTACAAAAAAACAGTATAAGCATAGAAACTATTTACAATTATGTGCCATACTGTCAAAATACAGAAAAGGAGACACAGTCTGTAGTAGGACTTCCAACTTAACCCAGGTCAGCTGAATAGGCTTATCCAGGCCTGGTTTTGCTGCACTGCAAACAGGGATTGAAGTTCAGATTGTTCCATCGAGTTCCCTTAGATAATCAGAATTATGGCTCCATGCACACTATAAAGCAAACCCAGGACAGGTTCTGCCTGTTTAGGTGACTTGTTATCTGTAGTGCAAGATTTCTGTGCTGTGCATCCATATGCATTAACAAAGCCTAGAGTTCCTCTGCAGCAGTCCGGGCCGGTGGGGCGTGGGCAGCTTTGCGATGCTTTGGCCGATTCATAATGTTACTTTATTTTCCTATTAGACATGTACAAAGAAATCGCTGTTTGGGAACCTGATCCCAAATCCCCTCCAATGTCAAAATATTTACTGGATATACCTGTAAGATTTCATGATCATAATATTGGGTTTCGGATCCATCCTCCAGCAAAATCACAAGAATGGTGATGGGATCTCCACCACAGCCCAAGAGCTGTGCAGTATTCTCACTCTCTGTTCAATGATAATTCTGCATTCTTGGAATGTTACTTTTATTTTTTTACCATGTCTATGTCGTCACTAAAGCAAACTGATCCACATCAGTATACCAGGGTGGAAGGCACATAGAAGCATTGCCCAAGTGTAGTAAGGCGAAGAAGTAGATCCAGAGTTAGGATGAGCAGGTGGTAGGCCAGGATGTCACATAGGATTTTTGGCTAGCTATCCTGTTCTGGATTTATCCATGCATAAAGTAGATAAAACCAGGACAGGATCGGCCTGTTGCTAAAAATAATAATTGACTAGCAAACTAGCCCCAGGTTTTCAGGACTAGTTGATCCATGCTTGGTGAGTACACCTTCATAGCAAGCTTCTGAATTAGCTTTTGTTTGTTCAGACTTCTTATTGGGCTTTTTTAGAATTTTTAGCTTTTTTGTATTTATTATTTGTTGCTGTTTTATTTATTTGTATCTGTATATAATTTTGCTTTGCTTTTAGCCTCACTGGTATTTTGCTAAATTTGCTTATCCCTCTATCTCTCTTTACTTTGCTAAGGTAGTAAATTAACCCTAGTCTCCAACACTAAACTTTGTGTCTTCCTTTCTCAACTACTGACGTTTTAAAATTTCTGATCTACCCCGTGGTTTATATTTCCTATAAAGTCTTCCTGAGGCTCATTAACACTATTATTCTCAGGTGCACTCCAGTCCTCTGGGGCCTCTCCCCTGTCTCCCCATATCATATCTCCTATGATCTGTAGTCTCCTCTCTTCTGTTCCTAGGGTTCCACATCCCTTTCTCTTCTTAAATGTTAACGCTCCCTAATCTTTTCCCCCCCATTTCAACAACTCCAAACTCCTAGTCCTTATTACTCGGTCCTTATTCTCTCTATCTTCTCCATTTTCTTTTCTACCCTATCATCCGCTCTTGAACTTCAACATTTTCTTCCTCTCATTCAACCATCTCCACTCTCTCTACAGCCCCTTACCCTCTTTACCATGGTGCCTCCTTTTCTCTTCCCTGTACCCTCCTGCTCTCATCTGGAGATGATAATCTCAATCCTGGCTCCCTTAGGCAATTCTCTCACTCCCTACGGAACTCTAACTGCAAAGCCTCTAACCTTATTCATATTCCTCACCTTCCCCCCTTCTCTCCATTTCTTATGTACCGTGTGAAATGGTGAAGTGTCCACTCTGCCTCCAACAAATTATCTTCATTCATGACCCCTCTGTCTCTTAATGCTCTGCATCTTCTTGTTCTCACCGAGAACTGGCTTCGTTGGGTTGCTACTCTCAACTTTCTGCCACTTTCAACCCCTCCTTCCACCTCAGTTTCATTCCGTTTCTTTCTTTGAAGTCCACTCCATCCACCTATTTACTACACTTCCTCTCTGGGTAGATGTCATTTATCGACACCCTGACAAGTCCATTTCTTCCTTTCTCACTGACTTTGACTTTCCTTCTTTTTGGATTCATCTTCCTCTTTCTTGGGGATTTTAACCTTCATGTTGATGATCTTTCTGACTCTTATGCCCTAAAGTTCCTTGCCTTAATTATCTCATTCAACCTCTAGCTGTGTTCTACTACCCCTGCTCACCAACAAGGCTACTGCCTCAACCTTGTCTTTTTCTCCATCTGCTCATCCTCAAACTTCTTCATCTCAGCTCTTCCTCATTCTGACCATCATCTGCTAATGTTCACTCTTAACCACCCCACCACAATCTCGTCCTGACTCCATCATTTATGACTCTTCAGTCTATTGACCCTTCTATTTGCTTCACTACTGTTTCCTCTCCTCTCTCTCTTCCACTCTGTCATCCGTGTCTGTCGATGAGGCAGTCTCTTCCTATAAAAATATGCTGTCCTCCACTTTGGATGCTTTCACTCCTCCCATTCCATGCCCTGTGAGGCATACATACACTTCAGCCTTGGCTAACCTCTAAAATCCACTACTTGTTTTCCCATGTCCGCTCTGCTGAGCACCTTCGCTCAAATCCCGTACCCATGCTGACTTCTTACATTTCAGATTCATGCTAACTTCTTTCCAGTTTGTCATAGCACTCACCAAGCAAAAGTACTATGCCCACCTGACCCTCGCCGCCTCGTTGCAACACTCAACTCTCTCCTTAAGGTGCTTCTACCCCTGACCTTTCCTTCATTTTCTGCCCAAACCTTGGCTGACTACTTCTATGGTAAAGCTCACAAAATTAGTCTTGAGTTCTGTACAGGGCCACTTCCATCTCCCCTTCCTCCTCCTCACTTTCAAACGCTTCAATCAATCTCTGTAATATCACCAAGCAGAAAACTGCACATTCTCTTCTCCTCCAAACTCATTAACTGCTCCTCTGATCCAATTCCCACCTGTTTACTGAGCTCTATCCCGTCCCTCTGTCATACCCTTAACTTATCACTTTCCACTGCAACTGTTCCTACTGCCTTCAAAAATGCTGTGGTTATACCGCACCTCAAAAACCCTTCACTGGATGCTTCCCGATTATTAGCCCATCCGCCTCCTCCTTATTGTTTCTAAATTACTCAAATGAGCAGTTCACCATCGCTGTGTTGACTTTCTTTCATAAGAACATAAGAACATAAGATATGCCATACTGGGTCAGACCAAGGTCCATCAAGCCCAGTATTCTGTTTCCAACAGTGGCCAATCTAGGTCATATGTACCTAGCAGTTTCCCCAAGGGACACAGGTTCCACAATGCTTGTATAAGTTCAAGCATTGATATCCTGGGTCCCTTCTTAATAATGGCTTATGGACCTTTCCTCCAGGAACTTGTCCAAACCTTTTTTAAACCCAGCTACACTAACAGCCTTTACTACATCCTCCGGTAACAAATTCCAGAGTTTGATTACACGTTGAGTGAAAAAATATTTTCTTTTATTAGTCTTAAATAGTTTACCCTGTAGCTTCATTGCATGTCCCCTAGTCTTTCTATATTCTGATAAGGTAAACAATCAATCTACGTTTACCAGTTCCACTCCGCTCATTAATTTATAGACTTCTATCATATCTCCCCTCAGCCGTCTCTTTTCCAGGTTAAAGAGCCCTAACCTTTTTAGCCTTTCTTCACAGGAGTATACTTCCATCCCCTTTACCATTTTGGTGGCTCTTCTCTGAACCTTTTCTAAAATCGCTATATCCTTTTTAAGATACGGCGACCAGAATTGCACACAATATTCAAGGTGCGGTCTCACCATGGAACGATATAGAGGCATTATAATATCCTTTGTTTTATTTTCCATTCCTTTCCTTATCATACCTAGCATTCTATTTGCTCTCTTGGCCGCCGCTGCACACTGGGCCGAGGGTTTTAACATGGTATCCACAATGACGCCTAAATCTTTTTCCTGGGTGGTAGTTCCTAATGTGGAACCTTGCATCATGTAACCATAGTTTGGGTTGTTCTTCCCTAGGTGCATAACCTTGCACTTGTCCACATTAAATTTCATCTGCCATTTTGATGCCCAGTCTTCCAATTTATCAAGATCCTCTTGCAATTTTCTACAATCCTCTTGGGTTTTAACAACTTTAAATAGTTTTGTGTCATCTGCAAATTTGATAACCTCACTCGTTATTCCACTTTCCAGGTCATTTATGGATATGTCAAAAAGCAGCGGACCCAGCACAGATCCCTGGGGTACACCACTATTCACCTTTCTCCATTGGGAAAATTGGCCATTTAGCCCTACCCTCTGCTTTCTATCTTTTAACCAGTTCCTGATCCACAATAGTACACTGCCTCCTATCCCATTTCCTCTCAAGCCATTCTGTATCCCCTGCAATCTGGCTTTCTACATTCTACAGAAATGGCTTTTGCTAAAGCCTGTTCCTGGCCAAATCCAAGGGCCTTTACGTGATCCTCATTCTTCTTGATCTGTCTGCTGCTTTTGAAACCATTTATCAGCACCACCTCCTCAATACCCTGTTCTCACTTGAATTTAGGGGCTTGGTTCTGTCTTGGTTTTCTTCTTCTCTCTCCATTGCTGCTTTCAGTCGGTGTACCTCAGGGCTCTGTCTTGGGACTCTTCTCTTCTCTTTCTGTACTCATTCCCTTGGTGCCCTGATCTCTTCCCATGATTTTCAGTACCATTTTTATGCTGATGACTCTCAGGATTTACCTCTCTCCAGGAATCCAGGTCTGTATCTTAGCCTGTTTGACATTGCTGCCTGGATGTCCCACTGCCATCTGAAATTGAACATGGCCAAGACGGAGCTCCTTATCTTTCTCCCTAAACCACCTCCCTCCTTTCTCTCTTTCTGTGGATAACACTACCGTCATCCCAATTTCCTCAGCTCACAACTATGGGTCATCTTCAACTTTTCCCTCTCTTTCTCTTGACACATCCAACTTACATCTTTTGTTTCCTTCTCTATAAACATCAGCAAAATGGATCTCTTCCTTTCCGAACATACTACCAAGACCCTTATCTACTCTCTAGCAGTTCCAGTTTAGACTATTGCAGCCTGCTTCTCGCTGGCCTCCCCCAGAATCATCTCTCTCCCCTTCAATCCATTCAAAATTCAGCTGTGTGGCTAATCTTCAGCCAATGTCACTATGCTCACACAACCCTTCAAGTCACTTCACTGGCTCCCGATCCATTTCTGCATCCAGTTCAAACTTCTCCTACTGACCTGCAAGTGCATTCATTCTGCGGCTCCTCAGCACTTCCCTTCGCTTATCTCTACCTACATCTCTTCTCCGAAATTCTGCGCAACAGGCAAATCCCTTCTCTTCCACTGCCAGCTCCAGATTTCATTCCACTATGTTGCACCATTTTTATTTATTTATTTATTTACATTCTCTTATATACCGCGCTATTCTGCATCAGTGCAGTTTACATTGAACAAACTGAAATTACATTTAACAGGGTATTATAACTTGGAGATAACTATTTTACAGGGAACATGGGCTATGGAGGGTTAAGTGGCTTGCCCAAGACCACAAGGAGCACCTGTGGGACTAGAAACCCCAGTCCTTCCGGCCCAAGGTTGCTGTCCTCTAGTGGGATTTGAACCACCGACCTTCCGGCCTGAAGTACCTTGCCCAAACCACTAGGCTACTCCTCCACTCCATACGCCTAGAACAGGCTACCTGAGTCGCAAATCATGCTCCATCTCTGGTCCTATTCAAATTCAGGCTAAAAAAACCCACCTCTTTAAGGCTGTTTTTGGATCCTGACCCCCCTTTAGTCTTCTGTTTACCACCATGTGTGCTATAACCATTTCCTCTAGTTTCTACCCTGTTTTCTGATTGTTGTATTTGTCTGTCTTGCATAGATTGTGAGCTCCTTTGAGCAGGAACTGTATCTTACATGTACAGTGCTACATACACCTTGTGCGCTATACAAATAAGTAGTTGTAATAGTAGTTGTTGTCGTTGTTAAGTGCCGTACAAAGATTTGACTTGTTCAAGCCATGGTATTTTCAATAACATCATATGGATGCGAAAGCTGGACAGTGAAAAGATAGACAGGAAGAAAATTGATGCCTTTGAATTATGGTGCTGGCGGCAAATACTACATATACCATGGACTGTCCGAAGAACAAACCAGTCAGTAACAGTAGGTTTTAACTGCTTTGGGAAATCAGTATATAAAAATAATATAACCTAATACTCCATTCCATAAAAGGACTTGCAATGGGGAAATCAGAACTACAAGTCCTAAAAGCCAGACTACAAATCCCAGCATGCAGTAGGATAAAAGCAGGAGTGGATCAGCCTGTCCTGATAATCTGGAACCAGTTGGCAACCCTAGGGATGAGGAGTAAAAAGGAGAAACATAGAATATGATAAAAAGGACTGTAGAGAGACACTGCTTGATCTCTGGTCTTTTGTTGCCACTGCAGCTTCCACTGAATCTCTATTACATATATTCACTGCTCTTTCTATGATATTTCTTCTGAGTCTACCCCCCTGTGGCTCCTTGTTTTACAGTTTTCTTGCTTCAGAAAATAAGTTCAGTTCTTATGCCTGATATATATTTGAATAGCTCTATCATATCCTCCTGTCTCTTCTCTCTTCTGGAATATAGATATTTAGGTTCTGAAGTCTCATCTTATAGAGTTTTTGGTATTGATTCTGCAGCATTTTGGCAGTCTCGCTCTGTGTAGCCTCCATTTCTATATCCGTTTGGAGGTACAGCCTCCAGAATGGGACTCAATATTATCCATATTCCCTCCAAACTGTATGAGAGTCTGCCATCCATGTTCTTACTGTCAGGCCTAGTGCCTCAGTCTCGTGGCTTCAATTGCATGGAGCAAACAGCTTCAATGGGGCCTGCCCTGCATGACTGACCATGCAAGCTCCCTGCAATGTGTCTGATGGCAAGAACGTGGGTAGTGGGCTCCCAGGAAGCTTACATGGAACACTGTATCCAGATGGGGTCTTACTGATGTCTACAGACGTTGATTTGGTTTTGTGCCGTGTTCTTCTTCCCTGCAAATTCTGTGGTGCAGCTCTGTATAAACCAAGAGCACTATAGGAAAATAGGCAGCACTTTTATAAGGAGCCGTGGAAAGCTATGAGCCATCTACCTGCAGACACCATGTATTTTCAATGAGTGACATGCATTGATGGGCCTTTACGCATGTACTTTAGCGGGTTGCTGTTCTGTACGTACATGGATTAGACTGATGGTGTATCCTTTCACTGTGGGCGCTCACAAAGGAGGAACTTGGGCAGAATGTGAGCAGAGCACCTACTTTATAAAATACAGACATACATGTGGCCATTTATACCAACTATAAGCCTGGTGGAAATGATCACATGTAGATTCAGTGCGCGTTTCCCACTATTTATACCATGTATGTCAGTATATAAAGCAGGCACAATTGATGCATGTAGAAATACACATTAACCTATGCACGTCTTATCGAATTACCCTCAGAGGGGGCACGTGTTACCAGTGCTGGGACTGGCGATGGACTCCTGGGCACTCCAATATGGCAACACCACAAGAGGATTATTGGAATCCTAGCTCCGAGGAACCTATATTTGAGGATGGATTACAAACCTGAAAGTTGTTTTAGATAGGGGGCAGAGAAACAAATATAACATTTCCATTGCTTAGTCATTTGAACCATTCCAGCTTTTTAATAAGAGTTTAATGTGGTACCCTTGGGTTTCCTCCCTCCGCGGTATTAGAATGAGCCGTTTTCCTGTTGAGGTCCGAGTGAGGCGATATTTAATAATAACAGCTGGAATTCCTCAAACTGTCTTGTAGGAGACACAGGATCTTACTCAGATCCGGAGGTCGGAACTCTGCGCTCTCACAAGATGGCAGAACAGATCTGCCCCGCCCATCGTAAACAAAAAGCACCTTGAGAGAGGGCTCTCCTACTTCTACCTCAAATAGCTTCTCTTTATTTTCTTATCTTCTTTCAATTTTTTTTGCATACATACTTAAATGTTTCTTCTGAGCACAGGTATGTTTTGTTTCTTCTCTGGAGTGAAATGTTAGACTTGAAACCTTAATTACCTAAGAGCAGGATATTGTAGTGCAGAACAGCTGAGGACTTTATAAATATCTCATATCCTCTTCATAACAAGAAGGCTGCTATTTATTGCCCACTTCCCTGTCGACAGACAGATTGGTGTGATTAAAAACTTGGAAGGCACAGGAACTTGGTGTTGTCAGGTTCCTATCATTGTTTGTGGCTCTGGGCTTCCTTTCCTTGGGTTTAAAACAGTCAGCTAATTCTGAGGGCTCGACGGCTGGACTGTTAAAGTTACATCATTCCTTTATGACAAAGTTCTTAGCAGTTTCCCATTAGCAGAAGAAAGGGACGTATGTGGTCTTGAAAGGACATGTACTACAATATCTGTTTTGGTAATTCATAGGCTGGTCCATTAAAGGTGTCATTAGCTGCAATGAATACAGTTTTCTCGAGGGCCAACATGCTACAAGTTGGATTGACCAGATGGACTATGACGTTCTAAGTTTCTTTGTTACTAGAGTGAGCCACTCTCCTCACTTACAGGCCGATGAAGAAAAGTGCACTTTTGTTAGCACACGCGTCTGCGTTGTGTTGACACACAATTTTCTGCGCTACTGTGGGCGCAGAATTTGGAAAGGGATCTACCATGAGAGTAATTGCTAAAATGGCAGCACATAGCACATTTAAGTCCATTCAAAACAGATGGTAATAAAGCAATTAGCTATGTGGCGCAAATGCAGAGAAGGGCACAGGAGAGCAGAAGGACTTTAAAGTCAGGTTTGAGGAGACATAAGGGTTTGCCCAAGAGGTCTGTGGTCAGTGCTGAGGAGGAATTTAAGCCTGTTTCATGAGCAGCTTTTTTTTTGGGCTTTGCTGAAGTGAGTCCTGGAAAGGAATGGCGGGGGAAGTGTGCTGGAACGATGGATGCACATGTGCTGAAATGCTATGGGACACACAAGAGCAATCATTCTGCTCAGAATAATACCGGTGCTCTTGCGCGCAGGACATAGGTGCTTTTAACCCGGACTCTTGGGCACATGCAGCTGACTTGCTCTCCTGGTTTAGTGCAGACTTTTTGTGCATAACTCATTTGCATGCTGTTTGCACAAACGTCTGCACTAAACCCTTGTTAGGAAACCCTGCCTAGAGCTTTAGCGCCACGATCTAACGCAGAGTTTCTGCATTGAGCTACAGTGTAGCTCCAGAGGTTCTGAGATGAAGGCCACAACGTAAAGGAATAGTTCTTTTAGCAATTTGAGTGCCTTAACTGGACAGCAATCAGCAACTGTTTCTAGAAATATTGAAAGTGGAGTCCTGAACTGGGTAGCCTAGCCAAGGAAACTCTTAGATTAGTTCACTTTAGCTGGAATGAAAACTAGTTGAGTTTGTAAATATAAAAACACACCACAGTGCATCTTCTAAAGGGGAAATAATATTTTTTTAACAAAGTGTTGTTTTTACCTTAATTTGAGGTAGCAAATCCAAAATTAATTCTGGGTTTCCTTTGTAACATTAACTCTTTGTAGGGAGGTTAGCTTAGCACTAGATTTTACCAAGACTTGAAGGCCTAAAACCAAGCATCTTCTGTTTAAATGAGCACAATACTCCATTGTTGCTTAAGCAGAGGGCTATCAGTGGGCCTATATCCGCCTTCCTTTCACCTTCTCTAGTATGCAGAGCGTCTTTAGGCCCATTCAAGTAAACTGACCACACTGGGTCTCCACATCCAGAGAAATCTTGTACAAGAGTAGTCATACAGTAGCAGCCTTAGTACTTAAGACTACTGCAGGGTCTGGGCCCAAGTCTGTACCAGCCTTACCTGACTCCAGGCCCAATGCAAGTAGCAGGAGTGAGAAGCCTGGTGGGACCACCAAAGTGAGAAGCCTGTTCACAGCATCCTCAAAAGCAGCACTCTGAATCCTAGTTTGCTAGGAAAGGGAGGAGCAGTGCAACTGTGGGCTAGTAGAAGAGAGAACGATGGAGAACTGGGGTAGGGATAAAGACGAGTTACGAGAAGGAAGCATCCATCCAAGGCTGACTCAAAGGTATTTCAGTCATCTTTGGACCCACTCTCTGGCTCAGCCACTGCAGGGATCACAACATCAGTCTTTCAAAGGGCTCCTCTAGCTTAAGGTTGGCCTTGCCACAGTAGATTTTGCCTCCTGGCCTCCATTCACCCTCTGCAGTTCTTATGTTTCTCTTGTTAACTTTTCTTTCCATTGCCATGTTTTCTGCTGTTTGTTTTCTGGTGCTTCCCCTAGGGCTGCACTCCAGGTCTCTGCCTTCCGAAGTACATCTTCTCTTCATTTACAAAGCTCCTCATCAATCAATAAACAAATAGTATATTTCATGCCAAAGAATCTAGAACGCATTCCGTTCAGTGCATTTGCAATAAAACTGTGCAATGATGCAGAAATTAATTTCCCATCCATTGTATAATTTCTCCAAAACCAAAATGGCATTTTTCCCCCAAACTAATTTGCAGAAATTTAGACAAACAGGGGCTGTATGATGCATCCCGTGTGCAGTTTTCTGACATTATTTCTGGAAGGACCATCCACACTAGGGTTACTAACAATCAGGAAACCCATCCTATGACCATCTGCGTAAGACCAGCAGATACTATAGTACTAGAACTCAGCCTGGGCAGACAACACTGCACTCTTGGTCTAGTCCTAAGCAGACATTTCTCCATATCAAAAAACTCCTACAAAGTCAGATGCCAACCAGCTGAGGGGAGTGAAGAGAGCAGGAGGGAGACATTGAAGGTCAGAGCTGATTGAAGGAAAAGGCGGTATAGAAAACTTGTTAAATAAATAAATAAATAAATAATTGAGCAGCCATGTTGATTTGCTGATTATCAATCCTCTTTCTCTAGGCCATCAACTAACCATTTCATAAGTATGAAAATTCATCCAGATTCGAGAGAGAGTTTAGGATTCATTAGATTATCTTTTTTTTTTATTATATTTATAGTGCTCCTGGATAAACGTAGCGCCATATAGTGCTGATAAGTAATCAGATACAATATATCTCTGCCCCCAGGAACTTACAATCTAAATGGATATCTGAGACACAAGAAACAGCTGTATTCAAGCCCTTACTTTCCTGGGCCCATTGATCTGACCATTACCTCATGCACTGAAGGCAAAGTCAAATGTTAAGGAATGAGCAGTAGGATAGAAAGAGGTTGGATTGGTAGTCCCATGCGGTATCATATACCCTACCTATGCTACGTGAAGTGGCGTTTTACAAATGACGTCCAAGTGCAATCTGGGATGTCCAAGCCAGAATGTCTGGAAAAGCGCAGGCACGTCCCAGTACAGGCCTAATTTCACCAATGTGGATGTGCTTCATATGGATGTCTGTGGGGGTGTTTTTCATAGATGGCCCTGGAATAGTATTCCAGACTATCAACATCTAGAAATAGCCTAATGGTTAGAGTAGGGGGCTAGGACTAGGGAAGCCAGGATTCAAATCCCACTGTTGCTATCATTGTGATTGTGTAGAGTATTGGCGATGGTATATCTTCTTTATACTCTCTGGCTTTTTATATCCAAAACGAGACCTTCCTGATGCTATTCACGCCTGGAACAGGTATAACCTTAGATGCAACTCCAGATGTCGAGGACATTTCTGAGATCAAGTTGTGCTATCCAGGTTCTTAGGAATGTCCCACTCCCAGCCACACCTCTACCATACCCCCATTCAGACTTAGACATCCTTATGCTTGGGATGTCCACAGACCCAGCCTCAGGAGACACATTTTGGACAGCTCTATGTCCGTTTTATACATCCAAAGCACAAATGCAATGCAATGTGTGCCTTAAGTCAATGGGCTTCTAAAATAACCTCTATAGTTTTCTGTGATGGTACTTAAATCTACAGCCACTGTGCATCCTCCAACTGAGATTCCCAGAGAGGTACAACATATGTGGATGAAGAGCATAAAGGCGTCCTGGGAAAAGAAGGAGAAAAAAATAGCACAATGTCCTGCCTGCTAGGGATGGGTGGTCTTTGTTCAACAGACTCACAAGTCAGTTGAGCAGGAGAAGAAGGTACATGACCCAACAAAGCCGGCAACGCTGTGTGGCTTGCTCTCATTCCAAGTTCTGGTCTCTATTGCTGCTTCCAATTAGTTCAGTGTTCTATGGAACTTTCCATACAGGCAGGGGGTTCTTATGATCTAAATCAAGACCTAGAACTTGGAAATAGAACCTGACCAGAAATTGGGAAATTATGGGGCTCTCATGCAAATGTTTACAATTGTTTTCTTTTTTCGTGGAGGAAGGAAACAGATTGATTCAATTAATTCTATTTACAGACGATTTTGTTAAAGTCAGAGGAGCAATTATCGTAATATAAAATTTCACTTTTCTTGTTGCTCATCGGTGCCTTTTGAAACCATTTTTTCGGTCTGGTTATTGCGTAAGCCCTTTGATTCCCAGGCAAGCTACAGGAACCACAGCTTTATATACTTGCTTCCAGGCCTTCCAGCATTTTGCACTTAGAATTTTGTTTCCCACCGAAAGGCCCTGCCTCCTGCTTTGGGCTCTCACTGAAAGGAGGGCACCGGCTTGGCACGCCAACAGCAGTCTCTCCCAGTGCTAGCAGCTGCTGTTAATTCTTTGACCAAGATTGGAATGTGCAAAAGTTCTCAGCTCTGCAGAAACTGAGCTATACAGGAAAGATTATTATTGTTAGGAAGCTAAAATAAGTGTGTGTGTGCAATAGTAATTCATCTGTCTGGGACTTGCATGCCTGGCTCCCAGAGGAGGCAGAATTCTAAAAGTGGCAACTTTCAGAACCCTTCATGTGGGGTGTGAAGGACGTCACTTCCCATCATTTAACTAGCTCTAAATTAGGAATATCACACATCGCATAAACTCTGGGTAAAAATAAAACCTCAGATCACATAAAGACCAGTTCAGGAATATGTTAACAGTGTAGTTCATCTACTTGTGCTGCTGTGTAGGTAGGTTTTGAGTGAATAATTCAGATTTTCACAATGCATTCCTCTGGTAGGTACTGAAGAGTTCAGATAATCACTTGTAATCGGAAGACTGTCCTAGGGAAATGATCCAATGGGATTTTCCAAGGTTCTCTTTATGCAAACTTTTCCAAGTGGAATGGACAGTAAACCAATGACTGTGTTCACTTTTGGTACAATATATGCGCCGTCTATGATGGGAACATTATGGGATCGAGAATAAGGGTGTGCACACTCCATGCTTTTTGTTTTGTTTTGATAGGATGGGATCACTAGAAGTCATGTTAAGTTAAAAAAAGAAATCAACATGGGATCTCCAAGTTGGGGACCCCTGGAGATGGGATCCCAATTTGGGGAAAATCAGATATCCTTCACCAAGGCACCCCTGGCTTGGGATCCCAGCATACTGAGACCCTCAACAAGACAGCCCCAAAACTTCTTGCACCCCTTGAAGGGGAAGTGATGTATGTCCTCCTTGTCTCATGACCACCAGCTTGGAAAATGGCAATGATCTGACTGAAGTTTTCCAAACTGGTGGCAGTAAGAAGAGGAGGAGGTCTGGTGCCTCCCTTATTGGTCCATTAGGAGCTGCTGGAGGTTCAGGGGCTCTCTGGTTGAAGGGGAGACCAGGCCACAAATATCCTGGGCCAAGGTACCCAGACCAGGGATATCTTGACTTGAGCAGTGCCGGACCTAGGGATCCCTCTCTTCGGCAGGAATACCTGAACCAGAGAGCCCCCTTAGTTAAAGTAAAAATAACATAATGGATAATAACAGATAGAAATCAGTATGGTACATCCAGTCTGCCCAGTAGAGTTGCCAAGGAAGCACTACTATTCAGCACAAAGATTGTCTTTACTGCTTTTTGTATATAATTAGCTTATTCAATTTGAAGTAGGGTAAAAAAATTAGTGTGGGTGTAAAAAGAACTGTGTTAAAAATCTAAAGCTGATTTTTAATGCCATTTTATTACATGAGTTTGTAGGGAAAAAAAATGTGTGTGGGGGGGGGGGGGGAGGGTGTAGAATGGAGAAAGAAGAGCTTTGAAAGGAGGTGGAGATGCTTGCCCTAAAAAATTCCAAAAAGGGCGAGTGGGCCACTCTTCCATTTTGTATCTATGGAAAAAATGCTCACATCTTGTACCCCTCAGTCTTATGTACCCAAAAATCATTTACATGCTGGCAATAGACATGAAATCCAAGAGTCCTATAGCTATCAGTGATTGAGAGCTGGGTTAATCCCAAACATGAAATGAGTTACATTCCTCCAGTGGGTACTGAATCTATAAATACGTATTTAGGAATAATCAGGAAACATAGGGATATTGTTCCAGTTGGTGTTCTTTTACATCCACGGATTCCCTATTTGCACTCTGCCTTTCTGTTTGGGAGTGTAATGTTCAACACCTATACCCTATACTGTGCCAGGAGGCCCTTATGACATAGTAATGCAATGAAATAAACAGAGAGTAAGAAGTTATGGCGTTCTGCTAAGTCAGAAGTTGTGTTCTACGAGGAGAGGTTGATTAGTTTCTGGTCTTGTAACAAAACAGAAAGTTATGGACACACTGAATGATCTCTCTGCAGTTTTGTTTTGTTTTATTTAACCCTTTGAAGGCCTACTTTAAAATTTTAATCCACATTCTGCAGCCGGGTTAAATTTTGCATATTTCAGGAAAATTGTACCCGTCTTATTCAATATGTTCTAATAGTGATTTTCCTTCTGCTATGGTCATGTATGATATACCATTTGATAGGAATATTTAGTCAGAATTTTGGATCCCGAGAGTTTTGGACTCGGCCTGGAAAGGGTTAATATATGAAGCCTCTCATTTAGATTATTAAAAAATCAAAAGGAGCAATTCATGGCTTACTATGTTATTATAGATGGTTTGAATTTTGATGAAACTGTTTTGTTGCCTTTTTAATTTGTTGGCTGCAAGTCGTCTGGAACATGTTTGTGGAGAGGAATCTCATAAATCAATAGATAAATTCTGGTACCCGTGCTTCTGTTTTTTGGACTCAGAAAATGAGGTAAATGTGTATCGCATGTCATTGAGAATGTGATTAAAAGAGCTAGGGCTTGTCCAGGGTCTTACTGAGAAGTCCTTGTAAAAGAAAATATAAGACCACCAGTAATCATACATCTTTTGAAGGGTACCACATATGCATTAGATGAACAAGGCGAATGCCTACAGCACCAGTGTTTTGAGGGTGGTCCATTCTCGCCTCTTTCCGGGACCTGCAGCAGTGGAAAGAAAAATAAAAAACAGCAACACAGAACCTACCCAAAGCCTCTGGCGCTGCGTGCTGTTGGCGCTTTCTTTGACCCCCAACTTCTGCCTCACCTGATGCAGATTCCTGTAGGGGATGGAAGCAGCTGGTCAAAGTGAGCGCCGATAGCACGCAGTGCTGGAGGCTTGGGTAAATGCCATATTGCTGTCTTCAGGCCCCGGAGAATGGTGGCAGCAGGGGCCAAGGTGGGAGCAATGCGGGCTAGAGGAATGAGGGTTTGCTGAGGGCTCCTCGTAGCCCTGCACATATGTTGGGAGTAGGGAAGGTCATTAGAAAATACAGATACACAATAAACAGTCCTACTAGCACAGTCACACCTCCAGGTGCCTTATGGCACTTTGCAACCTATTTGGAATAAACACCAACATTGTCATCTGTGATGTGCAACATTTTATTTGATTCGGGTCTCTCAAATAAGTAATGATCAAACAGTGTTCATGGTTGATTAGTACCAGCAGTTATGATATGTTTTGCAATAAAAAATATGAATAGAGTACATGTGGAAACTTGAGTCTGGAATTGCATACAAACCACAAGTCTTTTATGGTACGGTAAACTTACAGGGATCAAGAGTTTCACATGCATACTTCTTCCTAGAAATGCTAAATTATGCAATTGAAGCCTTAAGCTCCTATATTTCTAGTGGCTAGGGAAACACGGTCTTGTCACATACAATAGTTTCACTCTCGTAGGTTTCTTCAACTCCAGAGATTTGAAATAGTTTAGGGCTAATGTTAGAGGCTTTTGTTTGGTATTGTATGATCTGCCTATACGGTAGAGTCAATACGTTGTTTAAATTGTTACACAATCTGTGTTAGTTGAATTATTCTGCTTAGTATTTAAACCTATGTGTGCATGTTAAGATGTTCTATGTAAAAAGTTATTTTGTTCCATGTAAAACAAGCTCTGCATTGTTAACTGTTGTTAATTGTACACCGCAACTGATCGCTGGAAGATGCGGTATATAAATAAGTGTTAAATAAAAAAAATAAAATAAATAATTGTAAACCGCTCAGATGCCTATGGTCTTGAGCGGTATAACAAATCTTTTAATAAACATAAACATTTAATAAACATTCTCCAGGGTTGTCAAGTTACTCAGGTCCAGGAGTGAGATGTTTTGCCAGGTTTGGTTTAAAATTTGCATTGCAATGCAGCATGGTATTTGTAGTCTCTAATTTACCCATTGGAATCGGTACTGCAGGTTCCATAATGCATCAGGATGAGTTTGTCAGAAATCCAGGATTGGCTTAAATCTCACTCCTGGAACTGGGTAACTTGGCAACTCTGTATCCCATTGGCACGGTTTTCAGCTGGCACTTAACCGGATTACTTCAGCTGCCACACAAAAAGCTGTCCTACAGGATGACGCAGAAAACTAGCATGGCCTTTAAGCACAATTACTGCTACAGTCAAATGCAGAAAAGAGATGGATGGATGCAGAAACAGCACAGGAAAAACTAGCGCGCGATTAACGCCAAGAGTATTTAAATGCATTTAAATTAGAGGCAAATGAGCTGCACATAATAAAAAGGCATGCAAATATTGCCTGCGTCTGATGTAGAGAAACATGTAGAGGATTTTGCAACCAGCCTTAGCGCCAGTATCTCTACACCTGGTCTCGAGGTGGCTTAAATGTCTAGCACATGCCCCTGACAGTATTTTGATGGCATTGGGGGCTTTCCCCACTGCTTGGATCATCTGAGGAGAAATAGAAAATCCCTCAATGTCATCAAAATACTGTCGGAGATCGGTGCCCCCGACAGAAAATGAATCCCTGATGGCCCAGCAGCCCCAATCTCCCCACCCACCCACGTAAAAATAACCCCTAGTGGCCAGAGGCCCTGAACCCCCCTCCCCGTACCTTTACAAATGAGCTGGAGCATTGCCCATGTGATCCCTGCGCAGTCATCTTGAAAAATCGCAGCACCTGCCCCTAAGCGGTGATCCTGGGATGCACTGGGAGGGTCAGACTGCCATAAGGTAGAAAATGCCTTATATGGCAGTCTGACCTCATCCAGTGCATCCCAGGATGCATGCATGGGGACAGGGGCTGCCATTTTTCAAAATGGCGGTGCAGAAGTGGGAGCACTTGGGCAGCACTCCAGCTCATTTGTAAAGGTACGAGGAGGGGGTGGGGGATTCAGGGCTGCTGGGCCACTAGGGATTTGCTTTCTGTTTGGGGTACCAGCCCCCCCAACAGTATTTTGATGACATCGGGGGCATTGGTGAAAGCCTCAGATGCCATCAAAATACTATCAGGGCTCATGCAAATTAGTCACACGGTGGCCCTTGGGAGGGCATGCCAAACTTGCGCTGACTTCTCTGCACATGCGTTTGGCCTGCTCGCCCAGTTTAACGCTGCCATTTGCGCACAGTTGAATGTATAGCTAATTTGCATAGGAGCCTCTTCCTACATGCCGGTTTGCCGGCACTAAAGTTGGGTGCTATCAGTGCGTTGCAAATAGACATGAAAAGTTGATAGCACGCGACTTCAGCTCCGGCTTTCTGCATCAGCCTGCTAAACTGAAATCTGGTTAAGTCCTGACTGAAAATAAGGCAAACCAGATAAGTGCCGAGACTTAGTCAGGTTGCGCCGCTCAGCCTGGAAATGGAGCAGAACTCCAATCCGGTTAGTGCCCCAGAATACCATGGCGTTTGAAAATCAGCAGGTCTGAATATCAGGCCAGTGTTTTCCAACTGGTGGGCCACGGTAAAACAGTTTCACTGCTTCATGCACAAGTCCGAAGCCGCATCTGGGCTCTGCTCTCAGCACCTCACAACAACCAGACACACCAGCAGTGACTCTTAAACATGCAGGAAGTCAGTTGTAGCAGATGTGTTCTCACACTTGCTTCTCTCCTTTCTAGGCATGGCTTTCCCTCTCCTCATGCTTCCCCATCTCTCCCTCCATCTTCCCGTCTTTCTTAACAGGACTCTATAAAAACTCTTGGCATAACCCCATCGGTGTAGTTTACCTTCTTACTTGAGGGGGGGGGGGGTGGAAGGGTAAGGAAGTCATACTGACAGTGGGGGCAGAGGTACCAGATCATCATTAATGCTTGCAACATTTGGGGGAGGCTACCGCTCAACTATGCCTATGCATTACCCTTGACTCTGCTCTCACCTTTAAACCTCATACTAATTCGGCCTCTAATTCCTGTTTTTTTGCTCTTCGTCGTCTCTGCTCTCTATGCTCTTCTCTCACCATCCTCCAGCTCAACTTGCTTGTTCTCTCTTTGGTTATCGCCTTTCCTCAGTGTAGGGTTGCCAACTGGCTCCAGATACGCCCGACAGGCTTGATCCAGGCCTGTGTTTACCCCATTGCATGCAGGGATTTGTAGTCTTGCTTTTCTTATGGAGTGCAATGGAGAAATCAGAACTACCTGTCCCTGCATGCAATGGAGTAAACCCAGGACTGGATTAAGCCTGTCGGGCGCATCTGGAGCCAGTTGGCAACCCTACCTCAGTGCTCTCTTCATTGTCTCTAACCTATTCTATGCACCACTATCCAAACTCATTTTCAGTGCCCACCTCCTCTCTCCTTATCTCCCTTTACTGGCTCTGTCTATTTTTGTTATCCCTTACAACGCTCTCATTCATCACACTCTTTTCTATTTTGTCCCCCTTACCTTGCTTCCCTTATTTCTCTCTATGTCCCTGTGGTATACTGTGGCTGAGCAATGACACAAGACTCCACAACCAGTAGGAGGTTTAAAGAAAGAATACACTATATTTTCAGGACAAACATCCAAGCAAACTGTCCTGGCCCTTCTTGGGCCTGTTCCAGGCTTTCCTCAGCTGTAATAGTTCCTTGATTAGCCTTAGCAGCACTAGTCTGCTGGGTGAGAGAACGCTGTTCCAGCACAGGCAGTTCTCAGGTAAGAAAACAAACTGCTCCTTCCCCAAAGTTCCTTCACTCTGGGGCACAACTCAGTAGTACTCTCTCAGTCTTTAGCAGCAGGGCAGCATATCCACAGGTAAAGTAAACAGCAACTCTCTATAGCACAAAAGTCTTCCAACTGGGTAGAAGTCTAACAGCAAGGCTGAAGGCACAACAACAAACTTAAACCACAGTTCCTACCTTCTCAGCAGTAATTCACCTTCAAAGGTAACTGGTCACTACATATTCCAGAAACCCCCAGGCTCCTCTCTCTCTCTCCAGGTCTCCTGCTTTCTGGGATAAACCTTGGGGCCAGGCCACACCTCCCCAGGCTGTCTCCAGCTTTTCCTCTTAAAGGGACAGGGGTTTAAGTTCTTACCAGGGCAATATGTCCCTTGGGCTAAGCTTGGCTAGGGAGTTTCCCTAAGGGGAATGGGGTGTTTCACATACACTCCATCACAGTCCCAGTCCTTGGATTCTCTGTTCCTCCTAGGACTCTCTCTTGTCCTTCCCTTTCTGCCCTCCGTCCAGTCATCAGTAGGAGCTCCTTTTGCCTACCTTGGCCCTTCCCTCTTGAACATCCTCCTCCTTCTCCAGGTTTAAAGAGGGCCTGAAGATGTGATTCTTCCAACAGGCCTTTCCACAAGCATCTACCTCCTGATCCCCACTCCCCAGGTTCAAGACAGTCTTTTGTCTTTCTTTTTCCTTAGACTTTCCATTTGTTTATTTACATTCTCTTATATACCATGCTATTCTGCATCAGTGCAGTTTACATTGAACAGGGCATTATAACTTGGAGATGACTATTTTACAAGGAACATGGGCTATGGAGGGTTAAGTGGCTTGCCCAAGACCACAAGGAGCACCTGTGGGACTAGAAACCCCAGTCCTTCCGGCCCAAGGTTGCTGTCCTCTGGTGGGATTTGAACCCCTGACCTTCTGGCCTGAAGTACCTTTTTATTTATTTTATTTATTTACATTCTCTTATATACTGTGCTTTTCTGCATCAGTGCGGTTTACATTGAACAAACTGAAATTACATTGAACAGGGCATTATAACTTGGAGATAACTATTTTTACAGGGAACATGGGCTATGGAGGGTTAAGTGGCTTGCCCAAGACCACAAGGAGCACCTGTGGGACTAGAAACCCCAGTCCTTCCGGCCCAAGGTTGCTGTCCTCTAGTGGGATTTGAACCCCTGACCTTCCGGCCTGACATACCTTGCCCCAACCACTAGGCCACTCCTCCACTCCAATGGCCACTCCATTTGTTGAATTGTATCCTTACCTTTGTCTTTACTCATCTCTTCACCTTTGTCTTCCTCACCTCCTCTCATTTAAATTTTATTGTAAACCATTGTGATGACCTTTTGGTCTTTGTGCAATATATCAAATGATTGTAATAAATATATAAATAAAGTAATTAATTAATGGGCAGCACTGCAGGACATGGATAAATGGACCTTGCTTTATGCAGAACACACATTGCACCTCTTTCTAACCATATAAAGCCACGTGGCCTGATCCATGGAGGTTGATGTGCCACACAACATCTTTATTATGCATGTGTGCCTCAGGCTTTAAAACACTGGGAAATGTTGGCGTAAAACATCTAATTATGCTTCTCTTAATTTCTGCTGGTACTTAGTATTAGCTAGCAACATCAAATAAATCTCCAAGATGCCAACCTCTACAGGGAGGAGTGGTCTAGTGGTTAGGACAAGGTACTTCAGGCCAGAGGGCAGGGAGTTCAAGTCCCACCTAGGGACAGCAATCTCAGACTGGAGAGACTGGAATTTCTAGTCCTATAGGCACTCCTTGTGGTCTTGGGCAAGCCACTTAACCCTCCATTGCCCATGTTCCCTGTAAGTATTAGCATATGTGCCTCATATCCTCTTGTGTTAAATGTATCTCCCAATTGACCACTTTGACCCAGTGAAAAGCAGGATATAAATACAGCTAAATAAATACTAAACAATCAACGTATAAAGACCAACCAAACAAAGAGCAGATAGTCTATAATTCCCAACTGGTCAACTATGTTTTGTGACATGCCACATTTCAGGCTGTCACAATTGCATCCAACAACTCTGTGTCAGGTGCCAAAACGCCTCTTGCTCCCACATAACAAAAATCACATTCAAAATGTAACATTTCCTGTTCCAATTTTATAGTGAGCGTCTGATGTCATCCCCAGATGGATAAATGTTCTGTTTGGGGGAACACTCTTCTCGGATAAATACATCAACTTTATCAGCCCCGATTGTGGCACATTGTATAGAGTTCAAGCATGACGTTCAGGATTTCAAGTGACGAATCATCGACTATGTCACTAGGGACCCTCGCCAGGGTGATCAGGTGTCCAAGCTCTAATGGTCAGATTGGATTTCTAATTTAAGAACTGTCAGTCTTCATGGTCTAAATCTGGAACATGACTGGTCAAGTCTTCTTTGAATATAAGTGTTTGCATATGGCCTTCATGTTTCTATGGTGATTTGGCCATTTTGAAGCAAAGGCTAACATTTATCCAGCTGGGGATGAAGTCAGGCGCTCGCTATAAAACTGGAGCAGGAAATGTTACATTTCAAATACGCTTTTTGTTATGTGGGAACAACAGGCTTTATGGCACCTGATGCAGAGCTATTGGACACAATTGTGACAGCTCGAAATGTGGCACATCTAAAAACATAGTATGACCAGTTGCAAATTATAGAGCATCTCCTTTTGTTTGGTTGGCCTTTATGCATTGACTGTACTTAGTATTAGGCATGGAATGCAGACTCAAAGTGGGAGGGTTTTTTTGTAGACAATTTTATTGCTAAGCAGCTGGTTTTCTTTTTGGCTACAATGAGACGTCTATCTTTTCAGCTTTCTGTATCTCTTCTTTTTCTTTCTCTCATTAGGAAACTTCACATAGCTTCTTACTGTTCTGTTCACCTGGATCATTCAAATCCAGGAAGGTTTTCAGAGGTTTTCGGGTCTTCTACCTTTTGAGTTCTGCAATCACAGTTTCCTCTGAAACTAAAATTCTGAGCTAGTGTTGAGTCATCTTCAGACCCTTGTAGTTAACTCTACAGAGATTGTGGGATAGCTTTGAGCATGTCCTGTATTTTGCTAAACAACAACAAGAAAACCTGACTTGATAATTAAGTACATCCGACCATGGGACATTTGTAGTCGGATCTCTATTGAAGCAGCTCCTGCTTGAATAAAAGAATAAGTAGATCAGTGGTTAGGCAGCTCCCTTAAAAGAATGATTTGTTGCCTGGTTAAGAATCTTCTGTTAGGGAGATGGATGGCCGCAAATAAGGCATGAGCTAAATTCTAATGTCTAGGTGTAGATTCTTATTGGCAGGAAGGTAATGACCACATCAACATTTGGGTGCCTTCCAAGGTGCTTCTCGATAAGCAGAGAACAAATGGCTGACTTTTTCAGCAATTCATGCCAAAAGCAATATTAAAGATGCTGAAATACAGGGGACGTGAGGAAAAGAAGAAGCACTGTGGATTGTGTTGGAAAGAGGAGATGGCACTGTCATCCATACTGGTGTATTTTACAAGCTTCCAACTCAAACCGAAGAAATGGATAGCAAATTGATTATTGATATTGCAAAGATAGCCATGAAGGGGGAAGTGATCATATTGGGTGACTTTAATCTACCCAGTGTGGATTGGAGTATTCCTTCTGCAAATCTGGAAATAAGTAAAACAATTGTGGTGCCTTCCAAGATACATTACTTAGACAAATGGGGATGGAACTGACCAGGGAAATCTCAATGCTGGATTTAGTACTCACTGATGGAGATAGTGTGTAGAATATCTGGTGAGTGCCCAGGTGAGCAGCAGTGATCATCACATGATGTGGTTTGAGATAAAAGCCAAGGTGGAGTCCAATCACAGCAAGCTCAAAGTCCTAGACTTCAAAAATGCTGACTTTAGTAAAATGGCCAAGTGACTTAAGGAGAAGTTGGCAGGGTGGAAGGGGATAAGGGAAGTAGAATTGCAGTGGACCAAACTAAAGGAGGCAATAAAAGGGGCAACATATACATATGTAAGGAAAGTAAATAAAAGCAAGAGGAAAAGGAAACCTATTTGGTTCTCTAAAGAAGTGGCTGCACAAATAAAGGCAAAAACCACAGCTTTCATAAAATTCAGAAGTTTGCAAACAGAGGAACACAGAAACGAATGCAGGATAAAACTAAAAAAGACAAAAAGAGAAATAAGGATAGCAAAATCCAAGGCAGAAGAAAAGATGGCTAAAGATGTGAAGTGTGGCAACAAGACTTTTTTTCAGGTATATTCGGGAGAGGAGGAAAATCAGAGGTGAAATTGCAGGACTCAAACGTGCTGGGAACGGATTTGTGGAAAGTGACATTGAAAAAATGACAGTGCTAAACAAATGCTTTTGTTCTGTTTTTACTAAAGAAAATCCTGGAGAAGGACCACCTGTGATTAACAAATATACAAATGGGAATGGAGTAGATACCACACCATTCACAGAAGATGATGTGTTTGAACAGCTTGCAAAACTGAAAGTGGACAAGGTCATGGGACCGGATGAGATACATCCCAGAATACTGAAAGAGCTCAAAGAGGTTCTTGCAGGGCAGTTAAAAGATGTTTTTAATAGATCCTTGGAGACAGGAGAAGTTCCACAGGACTGGAAAAGGGCCAATGTGGTACCTCTTCACAAAAGTGATAATAAGGAAGAAGTGACAAACTACAGGCCAGTAAGCCTTACCTCAGTGGCGGGAAAAGTAATGGAGGTGCTCCTGAAAGAGTGAATAGTGGACTTTCTTGAAACCAACAGGTTGCATGATCCGAGGTAACATGGTTTTACCAAAGGATGATCTTGCCAAACAAATCTGATTGAGTTCTTTGACTGGGTGACCAGAGAACTAAAATCAAGAGCATGCAATGGATGTGATCTTCCTGGATTTCAGCAAAGCCTTGGATACTGTTCCTCATAGGAGGCTTATCAATAAACTAAACAGCTTGGGGATGGGTCCCAAGGTAGTGAACTGGATCAGAAATTGGTTGACTGACAGACGACAGAAGGTGATGGTAAACGGAACTCATTTGGATGGAAGGAAAGTGATTAGTGGTGTGCCCCAGGGTTCGATCCTGGGACTGATACTGTTCTATGTATTTGTGAGTGATTTTGCTGAAGGACTAAATGGAAAAGTCTGTCTTTTTGCAGATGACACAAAAATTTGCAATAGAGTAGACTCCCCTGAGGGACTGGATAACATGAGGAGAGATCTATAAAAGCTGGAAGAATGGTCTAATGCTTGGCAGTTAAGATTTCATGTGAAGAAGTGCAGTGTCATGCACTTGGGAAGCAGAAATCCAAGGGAAATGTACACAATAGGGGGCGAGAGGTTGGTGTGCATGGACCAGGAGAAGGATCTCTGAGTGATTATTTCTGAGGATCTCAAGGTGGTGAAACAGTGTGACAAGGCGGTGGCAAAAGCCAGAGGGATGCTGTGTTGCATACAGAGAGGAATTACCAGCAGAAAGGAAGAGGTACTAATGCCACTGTACAAGTTGCTGGTGAGGCCTCACTTGGAATATTGTTTTCAGTTTTGGAGACCATATCTCGCAAAGGATATAAAAATACTGGAAATGGTTCAGAGAAAGGCGACCGAAATGATTTGGAGCCTGCATCAGAAGACGTATAAGAAGAGACTTGAAGACCTAAATATGTACACTCTGGAGGAGAGGAGGGACAGGGGAGATATGATACAGACCTTTAAATACTTAAGAGTATTAATGAGCAAACCAACCTCTTCCAAAGATGGGGAAGCTGTAAAACTAGAGGGCATAACATGAAGCTGCAAGAGGATAAACTGAAAGGCAACGTCAGGAAATACTTTTTCACTGAAAGGGTGGTGGATGCTTGGAATGCTCTCCCAATGGAAGTGGTGGGGGCAAACACAGTGACAGAATTCAAAATGACATGGGACAGACAGCTGATCACTTTATAGCAACAGGATAAGATCAAAATAAACATAACTCTCTTATATCTCAACAAATAGGGGTGACCTGCACGGAGTGGTGGGTACACCCCTAAACAAAGGCATATGGAGGGGTTACCTGCACGGAGCGTTGGATGCAGCTACTCTTTCCGCATTTCTGGGCAGACTAGATGGACCATGCTGATCTTTATCTGCCGTCATATTCAATGTTACTACTAGAGCAAAAATGGCATTAGTCCTGAAGGAAGTCACCTACCACCTTCTCAAACAAGAGGGAATATGCCAAAATCAGTCCTCTTGTTAATTGGGTTACCGACTTACCTAAGAAGAAAGCACCACAAATATCACTTTCATTCATCCACAGGAATTCACATGAAAGAGCCTTGCCCAGCAGAAGAGGCAGCTACCCAAACAGCAAAGAAAGAAAGACGATTTACTAACGTATAGACCATATAGGGAAGGGGGAGAAAAAAATGGTTTTAAGCTTACAAGTGCTAAACCTGAATCTAAGTGTCAATACAGGAAGTGTCTTCTAATGACATTAGGAAATGAGGTGAGTTGTTAAATCATCTCCTGCTTAAAAGATACAGATGTAGCCATAATTACCCCTTGCCTGAGGGCAGCAGGCACAGGTGGGTTCTGCAAAGACTTGCATTTCTGCCAGCTAGGGTCCTAAAGAATAACATGAAGAGACAACTGGAATGTCATTTACTGTGGAAAAACATAATAAAACTCCAAGCTTTCTTCCTGTCTTTCAGACCCATAAATTATGAAAATTACACTTGCCTGGGGCCCTGTACATATTGTTTTATTAAAGTTTGGATTAATAAGCTTAGAATGCTAAACTGCCCTCATCTTATCTGACGCACACACCTACATTGTTCAGTTGTCTGTTTATGTTAATCCGATTACTCATAAATATGTATTTAAATGGAACTAATTGATAAACGTAGCAAATAAATGTTCTCTGGACCTTTGAAATGCTGATGTACGTGAAGGGCAGAGGGATGTCTAAGGAGCTGACATACTGACGCGATTGAACGTATGAAAGTCAAATATTGCTTTGGCCCTGCAGTTCTTGAGATGCCGTAAAGGTTTCAATAGTGCACAAGACACAGACCTTTTACAAAGCCCTGGAACAAGAGGTTGGGAGTATATGGCTCCAAGGGGGTTAATTCAGGTGCAGCATTGCAAAATTGAGGCGGCAATTATGCCTACCTTCTGGTGTTTAAAATGTACTTCAAAAGGTAAAGTAGTCCACTTTAATGGCAGTTAAAATTAAAAAAAGACAAACAAAAAGGAAAACAGTCCAATAAAAAGTTTCATCTGATTTTCCTTTTTTTCAATCTTTTTTATTTAACTACTTCAAAATGTAAAACTTGCTTTTAGGAACTTTGTTTCTTAATTGTCAGTTTTTATATGTGAAGTGTTGTAGAACATAGCACTTTACATGTAAGTGCCTGAACCTACATGTCTAGATGGCAAAAATCACCACTAGAAGTCTTAGGACTGGTGCTTTACACCTAGAAAGGTGCTGAGTGCTAGCACATGCTCTCATGGCCTGTTTGGGAAGATACGCACGCACGCCCCCCACATAGAACAGTGGGCTCCACCCTCAGCAGGCCTTTTGTAAGATAGGTTGCATAAATGCCAACATAACTTGGGTGTTCCATTCATGACGTAGATAATCAGGCTTCACGTCGATCTTAAATTCCTGATGTTCTGTTCTATGCGCACAGCTGCTTGATACCATGTTGATTCTGTTCCAAAGCTGCTCTGGGGAACATGGTAGAACTGTCACAGTGCAGCCTTAAAGCTGCAAGAGCAGGCAAGCTGGCAACGTGCAGAGAAGGGCACCTAGCTTTTAAAATGATTGAAAAATCCATTTATAATGTGCATTTTATGCAATGTCTTTCATTTAGTTTCTTGTGGAAATATGTAGTTACCACAGGTTGCTAAGGTTCTTTATGGTATTTGGCTACTTCTGGAGTTGTGTCAGATAGCTTCCAAAAGGATGACAGAGATTGGGGCCAGACCCGGGCCGAGTGTTTCTACCACACCCCTCCCTGTCTGATTCAGTCTTTGGGAGAGGAGGGCCAGGCAGCTCTGTGCCATCACTTTGGTGCCATGCTCAAGGTCTACTGCTCCTGCCGCTGCCTCCCTCTGACAGGAAGATGCATCAGAGGGGGTCAGAAGCGGCAGGCCATGGTTTTCATGCCATGGGTGCTCAAGCATATGGCCTCCCGTGGACACCAAAGTGGCAGCACAGAGCCATCGTACTGACCACCAAGGTCTGCCACCCTAGGCAACGGCCTAGTGGACAGGTCACTATTTCTATTTCTTAATTGGTTGACACTATAAACAGAAGCACGGAGAAATAAATGACTTGCCCAAGCTCAACAGCCGGTGGGAGAGAGAGAGAGAGAGAGAGAGCTAAAGACCAGGAACCTTGTTCCCCCGTCCTATGCTTAAGTGCTGTTTCTTGTAATATCCAAAAGATAATAGAAGTAAATTTAGAATGCGCCAATTCTTAAAGTCTATGGAAAGGTAACTATGCATAAATGGAAGAGATTCGGTGTTTGGCACGAAATTTAACATTGCTTAACATCATAGCAGCTGAGCAATACACAACACAAAACACTTTTGCTTACTCTGTCTTCCTTAGAGACCGGTTTTAGAGTTGATTTCTGGGGTTTAGTTCAAAGAGTAGGATAGAAACAGAAAAGACATTGAGCCCGGCCAGGTCCTCCTCAGAAAAAAAAAATGCAGATGCACAAATTCAGTAAAGACTTTTCCCCATTAAAGCCAAACCCATATAGGACTGCAGCTTGCACCTTCGCTCAAGGAACTCAAAGCATAACAGATCGTAAAGATTTCCAAGATTGTTTAAAAAAATTAAAGTATAAAATGTTTTTGACTGCTCATGGACTTACATTGATTTTGTTTCCCCTGAAGAACCCATCTAGAATTATTGATTCTGCTGTTTCCCATCCTGTCTTTCTGTTCAGCACTTCCTGCTCTCTCGTTTCATGCCGTCTGGCCAGTTAGTAGAGCATCATGCTCTCAGCATTCCGGTTAGTTCCCCAGAGCTTTTCTTTATGTTTACGTAACCCCCACCTCACTCTGGCATAGCAGTATTCAAATTGGTATTATAGCACAAAGAGCAAAGTATATATCATTTAGTAGTGGGGGGGGGGGGGGTAGAAAGTAAACAAAAGCATATTCAATCCATGGAAAAGCAAAAGATAATTGGGGGAGAAGCTATTTTTGAATTTAGCCCCGTAGGGTGACTGAAGACATCAAGGACTCCCATGGGTCTGTTACTGTCAAGAGTTTTCACCAAAATTAAGGACTAAAACTTTCTCCCAGTTAAAGGATAAGTGATGAATATGAACAAAATAGAAATACTGCTCTGACTTTAGGACATAAACTTTTCTTTCAGATATTGTGTGAAATATTCTCAGAGGGCTATATGAATCTATTTTCTTGGCTTCTGTACACAGAAGTTTGGGCGCCTTTTACATTTGGTTTTAGCCGCAGGAACCTTTAGGACACATCCCTCCTGGAATATTGCTCCTTTGACTGGAAGAAAGTTTACTGGAGGCGGTTGTGCTGGTTAATTAAATTTGTTGGGGATGGGTGAAGAAAGACCCCAGCTAAGTAGAAGCCCTCAGGTAAGTGAAACATTTAAATACCTCTGTAGAAATGGGCAGAAGGGGCAACATCTGGAAAGCAGTGTGCATTAATGCCCATAGTATGGGAAATAAGATCCCAGATATTGAGGCTTTAATGGAAAAGGCTGACTTGAATTTAGTGATGGTTACAGACACATGGCTCATGGATAATCATGACTGGGATGTAATTATATCAGGTTATACTTTATTCAGAAAGGGAAGGGGAGGGGTGGTGGCACTATAGGAAAAAAAATCATATTAACACTACAGAATTACAGGGCTTACAAGGGGAAGAGGCACTGGGTTAAACTAAGAAAGAGGAAAAGGGAAATCCATTTGCATTGGTGTGATATACAGATCTCTCTCAATGGGAGAAGAAGTAGACTGGAATTTAATAGAAGACCTACACAGTATTGTCATGAAAGGAGAAGTGCTACTGATAGGTGATTGCAGTATGCTGGATGTTGATTGGCGCATCCCTGCTGTAGTGTCAGCGAAATAAGGAGATCCTGAGTTATTCCAGCAACTGCTAACAGAACTCCAACTTGAAGGGGCCATACTGGACTTGATACTTACCAATGGGGAAAGTGTTTCAGATATTATAAAGGGAGATCATCTTGCATCCAGTGATCACCAGATGGTGTGGTTCAGTATTAGACTAGAGCTGCTAAAGTCCATTCAGAATGAAGGTCATAGACTTTAGGAAGACTAACTTTGCCAAGATGGGACAACACCTCAAGGAGTTATTAGCAGGATGGGAAGAGCTGCAGGATGTAGAAAAGCAATGGGCAAAATTGAAAGGGGCTATTTTAAAGGTTAACAAAACCTTTTTTGTTAGGAAAAAGAGGCCACTATGGTTCTCAAAAGAAGTAGCTGAAAAGGTGAAGAAAAAGGAGGGTGACCTTCATAAAATAGAAGAGATCACAGAAAGAGGAAGACTAGCAGCAATATTTGAAAAAAGAAAACTTAAGAGAAGCTAGGAAAGTAGGCAGGAAAGCAAAGACAAAAGAAGAATTTAAAATAGTCAATGGAGTAAAATGGGGGACAAGACATTTTTCAGATGTTAGCGAGAGGAGAAGTGCAAGAGTGGTATAGTCAGACTCAAGGGTGAAGGGCAGGAATATGTAGAAGCTGATGAGGATAAAGCAGAATTGCTTAACAAATATTTTTGTTAGGTGTTCACAGATGAAGGGCCAGGAGCAGGACCTCAGAAAACATCCACAAATAGGAACGGTAGTGAAGGGGATCCTGCACAATTTTTGGAAAACTGTGTTCATGAGGAACTAGCTAAAATAAAAGTGGGCAAAGCGATGGGGCACATCCTATAGTATTGAAGGAACTTGAGGAAGTTCTAGTGCCTCCACTAACTGACTTTTGCAATGTTTTTTTCAAGTCAGGAGTGGTTCCAGAGGACTGGAGAAAGGCACATATGGTCCCTTTACCCAAAAACAGAAGTAAGGATGAGGTTGAGAACTACAGGCTGATTAATCTGACCTCTGTAGTGAGTAAATTAATGGAAATGCTGCTAAAACAGAGGATAGTGAGATTTCTGAAGTCCAATGGATTGCAGGATCTGAGGCAGCATGGTTTTACTAAGAACAGGTCTTGTTAGACAAATGTAATTAATTTCTTTGACTGGGCGACCAGAGTGTTGGACCAAGGGACAGCCCTTGATGTGGTGTACTTAGATTTCAGTAAAGCCTTTGAAACCATTCCACACAGATAAAGCGTAGTTACTCACCTGTAACAGGTGTTTTCCAGGGACAGCAGGAATCAGTCCTTACATATGGGTGATGTCGGTGCTGACAGAGCCCTTGCAGAAGCATCTTCCCAGCTTTCAAAGAAAGCCTTTGGGAGATGCCACCACACATGCGTAGTTCACTTCCTGCCCAAAGGTGCCATCCTACTCAGATGATATAGCTAGAGCCGACAAAAGAAGATGGTAAAAATTATACAGCAATTCCAAGGGGAGGAGGGAGGGTTGAAAGGACTGATTCCTGCTGTCCCTGGAGAATACCTGTTACAGGTGAGTAACTATGTTTTCTCCAGGAACAAGCAGGAAGTCAGTCCTCACATATGGAACTCCCTAGCTACAGGCTACCGAGAACCTGTAGAAAAGCACAGCCCAGCCGTGAGCAGCTGCAAGCAAATCTGAGGACAGAATCAGAGGACCCCAGTGTCTAGGAAAAGCCATGGCTCTGGTAGTCTGAACAAGAAGGGTCGGAAGGCAGGAGCTGCCTAAACCCCAAACAGATTACGGAGTAACGAGGCAGTAACGAGCTGCAAAAGTGTGGACTAAGGACCAGGTGGCGGCCCAGCAGATATCTGCCATGGGGACAGAGCGTAGGCTCATGACTGAGGTCGCCATAGCCCTGACGTTGTGCGCTGTGACCCTGCGCTCCAATGATAGCCCAGCCTGATCGTGGGCAAAGGCGATGCAGTCTGCCACCAGGTGGACAGGGTCCATTTGATGACAGCCTCTCCCAGTTACTGGGGTCGTATGAAATGAAAAGCTGTGAGACTTTGTGGTGGCCCTGAGTATGTTGCAGGTAGAAGGACAAGGACCTTTTGCATTCCAGAGTATGGACAACAGCCGCTGCCTTGTCGGCGTGGGGCCGTGAAAGAAAGGTAGGGAGTACCACCTCTTGGTTGAGGTGGAAGGTAGATACCACCTTTGGAAGGAATTTAGCATGGCTGCAAAGCACAACCCTGTTCTTGTAGAATGACCACCAAGGCCTGAAGCTTGCTGACTCTGCGGGCAGAGGTGAGCACCCCAGGAAAGCAACCTTCCAGGATAGGTAACACAAATGGCAGGTAGCCAGGGCTTTGAAGGGTGGCTTGGTAAGCTGCGTCAGGACCATGTTGAGATCCCATTCCACCGGAGGCAGCCAAATGGGAGCAGCAAGCTCCGCGTGAATCGGGTGATGAGGGGCTGCTTGCCCTCTATGAAGTGATAGTTCGCGGAGAGTGCGCTCAGGTGAACCCTGACAGAGTTGGATGAGTCCAGTCTGCGAGAGGTGGAGCAAGTACTGCAGCACCGTATGCACTGGGCAAGAGAATGGATCTACCCCTTGCTCTGTACACCATACAGAGAATCTGTACCACTTGAAGGTGTAGGCTCATCTCGTGGAGTCCTTATGAGAGGCCAGGAGGACTTCTTCCACCTCCCTGGTGAGGTTGAGGGGCGCTAGGGGGACCTGTTCAACAGCCATGCTGTTAGCAACAGGGACCCCAGGTTGGGGTGGGGAATTGAGCCCTCCTTCTGGAACAATAGCCCTGCTGAATTCCCCAGAGAGACCGGAAGCTCCAGCGAGAGGCAGAGTAACAGGGGAAACCAAGGTTGTCTGTGCCACCAGGATCATGGAAGCCTTGTCCCGCTAGATCTTGAAGAGGGTCCACATGATCAGTGGCGTGGGAGGGGAGACACACAACAGGCCCTCCAACAATGAGATGAGGAAGGTGTCTGCCAATATCCAGGATGGTTGTGGTTGGGGACAGCAGAAACGGGGTAGCTGAGCCTTGACTAGGCTGGCAAAGAGGTCCAGACTCGGGGTTCCACATAGACAGTCTAGGTGCCACTTGTGTGGCTGGAGAACCCTGCTCAGTCTGTCTACTAGGACATTGTCCTGGCCTGGAAGGTATATTGCCCTGACTGATCGCGTACGAGCAGAGGGCTGCTGCCTCCTAGCAGAGGCAGTGAGACCCTGTGTCCTCTTGCTTGTTCAGGTAGAACATAGGGACCTGGTTGTCTGTTTGGACCAGTACCAACTGATACTGCAGGTGGTGTTGAAAGGCCCTGATCAGCAGAAAAGTGGCTGAGCTCCAACAGGTTGATCTGCTGCTGGTTCTCCTCGACAGACCAGTTGCCCTGTGTGCGCAGTTCCTCGCAGTGGGCACCCCAGCCCAGTATGGAGGCATCAATAGTGAGGACCATCTGGGGGTTTGGGTGTTGAAAGGGCATGCCCTTCTGCATGTGCTGTGCATTCTGCCAACAATCTAGTGACTGCTAGTTGACAGGATATCAAGATCCTGTCCCAGAGCCTGCCTGTGGCTTGAGTCCACTGTGAGCGGAGGCACCACTAAGCTGTCCGCAGGTGGAGGCGGGCATTGGGGACTACATGGACTGTGGAAGCCATGTTGTCGAGCAGGCGAAGCATGGACTGTGCCAACATAGCGTGATGGTGCTGCACCTTAGTCACCAGGGCCCTGAGGCGATCCGCCCTGTCCAGGGGGAGGAAGTCCCTGGCTTGGAGGGTGTCTAGGCGAGCCCCTATGAACTCTAGGTCCTGTGTTGGAGTGAAGTGGGATTTGGGTGGTTTATCACGAACCCCAGATGTTGTAGAACCTTGATGGTGTGGGTTGTGGCCTTTTGTACCTCTGAGGCAATGTCTCCCTTTATTAGCCAGTCGTCCAGGTATGGGAAGACAAAGGCCCCTTGGAGACAGAGGTAGGCGGCCACCACTGCCAGGCATTTGGTGAAGATTCTTGGTGCAGAGGCTATGCCAAGGGTAGTACCTTGTACTGGTAATGGTCACCCCCGACCATGAACCTTAGGTACTGCCTGTGACTGGGATGAATAAGGATGTGGGTATAAGCATTCTTTGGGGCCAAGGAGCATAGCCAATCTCCCTGCTGGAGTTAGGGCAGCAATATTCCAAGGAAGAGCATTTTGAACTTCTCCTGCACCAAGAATTTGTTCAGGTTTCTCAAGTCCAGGATGAGCCTTAGGCCTCCTGTTCTTTTTCGGGACCAGAAAGCACCTGGAGTAGAACCCTTTCCTTTTAGGTGGTATGGTATGGGCTCCACAGCCTTGTCCCTGAAAAGGCCTGCAAGTTCCTGCAGCAGCAAGGCCTGGTGCAGGGGAGTCCGAGGTGGCTCCCCTGGAAAGAAAGGGAGAGGTGTCTGGTGAAGATGAAGGAGGTTACCTTCCCTAACCACCTAAAGTGCCAAAGAGTCAGTGATGATGGCAGCCCACAGGTGGATAAAATGAATCAGGTGCCGCCCCCCCCCCCCAAAAAAAAATCAGTAGCTGATCCCCCATGGGAGGGGAGGCTATGCTCTGAGAGTCAAAACCCTGGGCTTGGGCCCTTTAGGCTTAAATAGGCCCTGGCCTACTCCCTTGCCCTGATGACCCTGTTGAGAGGTCTAGGGGGGGCCTGATATGGGGGATAACCTTCATAAGACTGGCCTTTTCCCTGATGATTTCTTCCTGGGAAGAGTGGAGGCCTTCCTCGAGAGTCGAGCCTAGTGACATACTCTGTCTATCTCCGCTGCCTTGTCCTCCATCAGCTTGCCAAAGAGGTTTTCACTGAGGCAAGGGATGCTGAGTTCTTCTTGGACCCATTGCTCGAGGTTCGATGCCTGGCGTCTAGCACCGATGCCTATGGCAGCCACCCTCGCGTTGGACATGAAGCTGTTGTAGGCCGCCCAAAACAAATACTTTGAGCACTCAACAGACTTCATGAGGGTCTGGAAACACTGGAAGTGGTCCCCGCTGAGAAACCCCCGAGTTCCTTGGTTAGGTCTTGGAGATGCATGCTGATATGCTTGTATATGGCACGCTAGCATCGAGCCCTGGTAATATTTACACCAGAGGGCACTGAGGGTGCAGGACTCCCTGCCTAGGAGCACCAAAGCGTGAATCTTCAGGCTTTTTTGTCGACGCATGGCTGATTCGATCACCATGGAGGTGTGAGGGAGCTGCACCTTTCGGAAGTCGGGCCCTCTCTGGACCCGGTACATGGTGTCCAGGCGTCGGCTCACAATCAGAACCGATGCTGGCATTTCCCACATTCGGAGAAAGAGGCACCTGAGGATGGAGGGTACGGGGACCGTGAGGGCCTCCTTGGGTGGGGCCTCATATTGGAGTATTTCGAGTTCCTCCATGCGGGAGTCCTCGTCCAACTCTGTGGTGAGGGACAGCGCCTTTGTCATATCCTGGACAAGCTCAAGGAATGAGATGTCCTTGGGCAGGGACCAGTGCCTCAATGCTGGCAGGGACGGATCTGAGGGGAAGTCATGGTGTGCTCATGTCTCCAGGGAAGCCTTGTCTTTGGACTCCCAGTCGGAGTAGTCCGTTGAAGACTCGAGGCCCAATGGTTCTAAGGTTGTTGTTGGAT
This sequence comes from Ichthyophis bannanicus, assembly GCA_033557465.1. Lineage (NCBI taxonomy): Eukaryota > Metazoa > Chordata > Amphibia > Gymnophiona > Ichthyophiidae > Ichthyophis > Ichthyophis bannanicus. The sequence goes on along the minus strand of CM066050.1, from coordinate 27,361,662 downwards.
CCAGCTTTTGATGAACCACAGCTGGGGCTTGGCCAGAGCCAGAGGCGCTTGCCAGGGAGGATCTCCCTCCTGAGGACCGGGAGCAGGATCAAGACTCTTGACGAAGATTGGTTCGAGGCATGGGGCTCTCAAGGATCTCTTAGGCAGCACAGGGAGTCCTCAACATAGAGGTGCCTGTGGTCTCAGCGTGTGTGCCGGCAGGGCTGAGCATGGATGCTTGCTGCAAGGCAAGGAATGCAGAAACACTGTGTTCCAGTTCCATCATCCTGACTTCCCACTCAGGGGTTGCAGCCTTCAACACAGAGGCTGGGATGACCGTGTCGGGGAGGAGAGGGAATCCAACAGGATGGGATGGGCCACGGGGGTCCAAGATCAGTCGCCGGCAGCCTCGGCATCTATCCTGGGTACCTTGGCCGGCTGCTCCTGCTCCTGCTCCTTGGAAACCCTCCGCAGGGCTGTGGGACCTCGCACAGGACTTGCCGTGTAAGTCCCCTTCCTAGGAAGAGGTCCTCAAAGATTTTTTTCTTACGCTCTCATTCTGGGGATCCCTTAACGGAGTGCCTGCGGAGGCTTTACGTGACTCAGAGGATCCGTGCAGGGCCTTAGAGCATGCAGCTACTGGGGATGAGTCTGACCTGTGGAAGATGTCCGCTAAGGCCATCCAGAGTTGCCAGCAGAAGCAGGATGACATCTTTTTGCACAGGGAGCACGCCTCTGGGTCATGATCGGCACCTAGACACCTGAGGCAACAATCATGTGTGTCGGTAAGGGACATGTTCCTGGAGCACCGATCACACTTTTTAAATTTGGTGGCCATTGGGGCAAAAAAGGCCCCAGCAAGGTTGAAGACCTTTGATGCGGCCAGCAGTTGGAAAAGGCGTGAAACTGCACTGAGTTAAAAAAGCTTAACTAAACAAGTTCCGAGTCCCAAAGAAGAGGTAATGGGGCTCTGAGGCGGGAAAGGGACCAGTGCTAACTGGATGGTACACAGAAGTGCATGAGGAAATCAACTTTTTTCTGGGGAAGAAAGACTAACATCTATAGGGCTCTGTGGAAAAAGGGAGACTGAGTAGGATGGCACCCTTGGGTGGGAAGGGGACCACGCATGCATGGTGGCATCTCCCAAAGGCTTTGAAAGCTGGGGAGATGCTTCCGCGAGGGCTCTGTCGGCAATCGACATCACCCATATGTGAGGACTGACTTCCTTTTGTTCCTGGAGAACTTATAAATAAATTGAGCCTCCTCCTAGGAATATACCCTAAAGTGACTGATTGTCACCTTCCACTCAACCAATTTCTAACCCAAAGAGTACATGTAAATGGAGCTCACTCTGAGGAGAAGAGATGTTACCAGTGGTGTGCCACAGGGATCTGTCCTTGGTCTGATTCTTTTTTTACATTTTTGTTAGTGATATTGCGGAAGGGATGTCAGGTAAGGTTTGCCTTTTTGCAGATGATACCAAAATCTGCAATAGATTAGACACCCAGGAAGGAGTAGATAACATGAGGAGGGATCTAGCTAAGCTTGAAGAATAATTGAGAATTTGGCAGCTAAGATGTATTGCTAAAAAATGCAGGGTCATGCATTTGGGCTGCAAAATCCAAGAGAGTGGTATAGTATAGGGGGGGGTGAGGTACTTGTCTACAAAAGAAATGTGGGACCTGGGCATGATTGTTTCTGATGATCTTAAGGTAGCTAAAACAAGTAGAAAAGGCGACAGCAGAAGCCAGATGGATGCTTGAATACATAACAAGAGGTATGGCCAGCAGGAAGGAGGAGGTGACAGTGCCTCTATATAAGTCTTTGGTGAAACCTTAATTTGGAGTACTGTGTGCAATTCAAAAGGATATAAACAGGATGGAATCTGTGCAGAGGGTGGCTACCAAAATGGTCAGTGAGCTTCGTCATAAGTTATATGGGGACAAACTTAAAGATCTCAATATGTATACGTTGGAGGAAAGGCAGATGATAGAGACATTTGAATACCTCTGTCGCATAAATGCACAGGAGGAGAGCCTCTTTTAATCAAAAGAGAGCTCTGTAACGAGGGGACATAGGATGAGGGTGAAAGGGGATCGACTCAGGAGCACTTACAGAAAGAATGGTAGATGCATGGAACAGTCTCCCAGTGGAGGTAGTAGAGACGAGGACAGTATCTGAATTCAAGAAAGCATGGGACCAACACAGATCTCTAAAGGAAAAAAAGGGAATATAGTAGTTGATCTGGAAGAACAGACTGAATAGGCCATATGGTCTTTTTCTGCCATCAAGTTTCTATGTTAACTATTAAGCCTTCGTTCTACTCCTATCACTCTGCCGGTGAAGATTTTGAAAACTTAAGTCAGGGCCCTATATTCTGAATCTAAATAAAGCTGGGAGTCAAAACTCAAATGCATCAGGGTGATTCTAGCTAACACTTTCACCCTCATGCCATCTCTCTCTACATGGCCCAATGGCATAGGTATGGCCCTATAATTTTATTTCACAACATGGACCACCCCACAAGAAGCTAAGCATCGTAGGGATTCCATCACTTTAAAATGACTCAAAGCCAACAATTTGTAAAAGTGACAGTTTTAAATCCATTTGTGGCAGAAATGACTTAGAGTTCAAGAGATCTTTGAGTTGGGCATGTCTGAACTGTCAGATGGTGTGCCACGGCAGAACTATTATGGCCTCCCAGCTGACGATGGTGGGGGCAGTTCCTGCTAATTCAGGACAGGGCATTACATTTTCTGGTTACAAGAAACAGATAAATGGACCAAAGGTTTGTGTCAAAAAGAAAAGTTGGATAATGTAGGGCTCATGGGACAAAACAATGTCATATGACACAAGTGGTTGGTATGCTGTTGTTAAGTGTTGTCGAGTCGATGTAGACTCATGGTGACCCTCTGGATAGTTGTCCTAAATTTTGTTCGGTCTTCAGTCATGGTTAGTATGTTAAGAAGGAGATATCTTCAAATATGTTTGTGCTGAAACACACGTGACAGGAGGCAAAAAAAAGCAAGGAGACATATGCATATTTAATATATATTTATATATATTTCTAGATCAGTACATTCAGTTTTTAATGTTTTTTTCTTCACAAACAGAAGAACTCTTACAATAGTAGACTTTCTAAAATAAATACTATTAAAATATAGCTTCAAAATAAATATTCTATACAAACGATGCTTTCTGTGGGAACATGTGTCTTGGAAAAGGAAACCATTAACAGCTTTGTAATTTTCATTTTTAGCAACACAAAATGTGTCAAAATTGTTGATCAACAGGGGAAAATTGCTCTCTTCAAAGAGCTACTATGGTGGTGCGATAGTGATGGAACCAAATCACATGATATACCTGACTTGTTAAGAATTAGTGCTTTTCTGGGAACACCAGCACTGGAGACCTGTCTTACCAGGAGAAAGTGTAGTTTGTACTCATACTGACTGCTTTTAAGATTTGTTAACATAATTACTGATGTTGGTTTTGGTTATTTCCTTTTCTATGTATGTGCGAGTTATTTTGTACAAAATGCTGCTACCTATCTACACAGTGCTATGTCTCTCAATTCCGGTCCTCAAGAATTGTGTAAATGGATCTGGTTATGAGTATGCATGAAAATTCTGCATTTGTTAGAGTGAAATCCTAGGCTAAACAAGCCAATTTTGTTTTACCTGAAAGCCAGACCCACTTGGGGGCTCACAAGGACTTGAGCTTCGTCTTACTGGTGTGGTGTTTTTCCTGCAAACCCCCCCCCCCCCACCCCACACACACACACTGGCCCATTTTATGAGTGAAACAAGCTCATTTCAAGCTATGGATGTCCACAAGCATTAAGGGTTGAGATGTACCCAAAGTTCCAGTCCTTAGCTGGTCATGTGTCCCCACCACAAGAAAACAAAAAGGGTCTTTGAACTTAAGCCTTTAAAAAAAAAAAGGGAGATCAAACTGTTGGCCTCCAATCGATGAGAAAATTTGTTGCTTTACCTAGCTAGAGGGACAGAGCTGGTGAAACCCAGGATGGACACTGAAGAATACAATGAGCCTTCTCTAGCTGTGCTATAACGTAGTCACCACTTCTTTAAAAAGGTCCAATTGCTACCGCCACATATTGAGAAAGTGTTCGCATCTATGTACAACAAAAGTCAAAGTTGGTCAAGGCCCAAACTACTGAAAGGAATTTTTGTGAAGTGATCCATAAAATGTGTGTGTGTGTGTGTGTGTGTGTGTGCGCGCCTGTCTTTTCCTTTGGCTGTCGTTTGTGTATTTGCTACAAGTTGTTTGAAGAACAGACAGATATAACGGGAGATTTCAGGATTCTCTATATCTATAATAACACACATTCAAGAGAAGGCCATTCAAAAGTTCTGTTTAGAAGACAAATGTACTTTGCCATTCTATAAGATGCTATTCCTTAGATGTGTGTAGTACAGTCTGCAAAATAGAAATAGCTGGGTGCGTGCACTCCCAGGATACAGAGATAGAATACTTACAGTGTTATACATACTTTATCCATGGTTGTGCTTGCATCAATTTATCATAGTTGTATTTTTCAAAGAATGGGGGGGAGAAAAAGTGTGGAGAATGTTTACAAAGTGTTAGTGCGTGCCAAGTGCCAGCGCGGCTCATTTTATTCCTATAGGTGTGGGAGCACTTAGTGCGCGGTAACATCTGTTAGCACATGCTAACCTTTAGTAAACATACTTATGTCTGCAAACATAGCAGCACGTGCACATTCAGCCAGCACACAAGCATACTGGTCTGCATTTGCTTGGTTCCCCCACATGCAGTGCAAGAATTTACATGTATGACAGGGGTAAGCAAGATCTTATAAAAACATGGATGTACTCTCCCTTTGTTTATGATTTACCATGTACAAGCTGGCAAAACAGTATAAATATCAGAAAACAACAAAATTTCTAAAATTTTCCCAATCATAATAAATATCTATGGTTACAATTTTTTTAAACAAACAAAAACAAAAACAACAAAAAAACCAACAACCCCCCCACACATTTATAGCTTAAGAAATAAGAAACACATTAAACTAGTATTAACCAAACAAATGTTCAGCTATTTAAACAATACTGTACAAGAACTTCCTTTCATTCAGGTAAGTAACATAGCAAAGAAATGCTACATTAAAAAAAATTAAATTAAATTTGTCAACTGCTGTTATAATTTGAATTTGGAATGTCAGCTATATTCCACTCCCAAAACATTTATTCTGAGCTCATCCTAGAAAGTGGACTCTGCTTCCAGCATGCACTGGTTCAGTACCTGTTTTAATGTGCTGCGCTGCATGACTGAGCCTAAAGGGGGCGCTCATGTGCACCAGGAATACAGAAAGGGGAGCATAAGCCACCATCCTGCAGGTAACAGCCATGGAAAGCTACAGGCAAAATTTTCATCAAAAGCATCCCTGGCTGCACTCAGTACTTGTTAACCACTAAAATAGATTTTTTTTAAAAAAAAATTCTCTTTATGTACAAAGTTATATAAACACACTATTGTATAAGGATATGAAAAGGAGTTTAGCAGCAGCAACAGGAACCACAGGGGAAAAATATGCTTCATGTAAAATGCCATCCTACTAAAGAGAGGGAAAAGGATCTTTTGTGGAGCTGGTTTTCCCAGCTTTATAGTTGGTTTATTCTTCCTAGGGACCGCTAAATCAACGGTGAACAAAACTGTGGATTGTGCTCAGTTTGCTTTTTCAATTTAATATAAAAAACTTAAAAATTGTGACACCGTCCCCCCACTCCCAAAATAAGCTTGGTATCAGCCCAGCAGGACAATCATTTATATTTCTAAAAATGTCTCAGAAGAATAAGTACCTTCAGAATTAGACTCTAGCCTGGCCATACGCTTCCCCCCTTTTGGTTTTTGGCAAAATGACAAAAAAGGAGCCAGTTGTGAATAACTTTAACACAGATGTGTCCTTAAGACCATTGTTGCACAGTGGTCCTTTTCACTGGGCAGAAAAGAGCCTACTCCATTAAGATAAATCAAAGTGATACCAAAAGGCAAAGAAAAAACCCCAAACAAGACACAGGATAGAAAAAAGCTGGGCGCTGCGAGATGGCAGAGCGACAACGTCAAGGAACAGTAGCTTGGAAGCAATGTTCCCTCTAATTTTCTGTAGGCTGTGTGCGCATAAAATATCAGCTGTGTGCAGCTTTTGAAGGAAGGTTAAATTTTTGTGCGCCACATAATGACCCTCGGAGTTATATACTTTAAAATTTGACTACATGTCAGAATACAGTATGTACACCACATTGATTTTAATCAAATTAAATGAAAATAGACGATTATTAAATGAAGCGGGAAATTTCTAGTAATTACAATCATAACTTAAATTTTAAGACGTCTGTGTTGTTTCTATCAGAATCAGAGCCGTAATTTTTGTGCGCTCTGTTGTAAAGTATGTGCGCTCGCTCGGCGAGGTGTGTGCGCACGCACACGCGCACAGCTTAGAGGGAACAGTGCTTGGAAGGGGTTTTATTTTCATTGCACATCTTTAAAAATAAAATTCAGACCCCAATGTTTTCTTCTATGCTTTTAGGAAGAACATTTCTTGCTTTGTCATCATGAACTGCCTATAAAAAGAAAAATGTTTTGAAACAGAGATCACCAACAAAAAGCCTGTATTAAAGAACTAACCCTTCGATGGGGCTGAAGAAACCACCAGTGGGGTACTCCTCCGTCTGAAGGGACTCTCGCAGGACTCTGCACAGAGGTTCAATTAAATGGTTCTGCTGAGCCCCTGACATTTTATTACACTGCTTACTGCTTTTTTTTATTTTTTCCTTCAGGTTAGACTAAAGCAGCAAGTTCTGGGCTTCATTCTGCAAAATAGTTTCCAAGGTTCTTAACAATTCCCTCTCCCGCCTCCCCATCATAGATTCAGAAACCCTAAATTAAATGTGTAACGACTACATTTTTTGTTTGGGGGTGAGGCTAGGAAGGAATGCCTGCTGGCAGCCTAGGATATAATCTTTCACAAAAACATCACAGTATTTATTTTATTTTCACTCTCGTATCAGAAGGGCTTCCCTTGCCTACTGGCTTTGCCATCTGGTGCTTTGCAAATGACACTGTTCGTGTTTTTACATCGACATCCGGGCCGGCTCAATAGGTCGTAACACTTCTGGGAGACTTTAACACAGCCAGTGGCAGGAAGGTAGCACAGCAGGCAAGGCAAGACCAAGGACAGAGCACCCATGAAGGACCAGCGGGCACAGCAGTTTGAATAAGAGCAAGAACAGGGGTGGTCTGCACAGGAACCCTCATCATCCTCATTGGTGCAGTGGTAGAAGACCCCCTTCACGAGACACATGCAGGTCGAGTAATTCACCAGATTCTGAGCAGAACAGAGGCACCCTTGGTTGCACACCCAGCAAGAGGGCAAAGTCCTTGGGGAGGTGCATTCTTTGCACTTACACTTCCCGCATGCCTCGCACAGTAAAAAGTGTTTATCCAGCTCCTGAGGCACAGGCTCCTTCAGATCTAGGGGCTTGCAGTTGATCACTTTGGGTTGTATCCTTACCGCTCTTGGCGAGGACTGGTCAGCCAGTGGGGGCGGTGCCATGTGATCTAGAAGCCTTTGATCTGAAGATGTGCTACTACTGCTGCTGATGGAGCTTGGGCGCCCACTGAAAGATATCCAAGGATGGGTAACGTCATGGTCACACCTCTGCACCTGATGTTGATTGGCCGATATGGGTTCATGATGCCCTCTGAGGGTCTTCTGATTGGCCAGCTGAGTGAGTGTAGGGTTATCAATGTAATCATTCTCAACATGGGTGGTCTTCATTTGATCAATGGGTAGGATGGAGAGTGGATGCTGCAGCCTTCCATAGGGGATCCGACTGTCGAGCAAAGGCTGTACCATGCCAGAGTTAGGGACGACAGTAATATGAGGAATCCGGGGCTCCATTGGTAATGGTCCTCTTGGTTCACTTGGGAGTTTCACTTTTAAGTCTCCTAGAGGAAAAATTAAACATTGCAAAAAAGAATTACTGACTCTGAAACCATAAACACAGTTTGTTACATCATTGGCATTGTTAGTGTTGAGCGACCAAATCACCTGCTTGGCTACTTAGAGCAGAAATCAAATTATCTTTTGGACAAAAATATCCAAAACAGGTACCTGCAAAAGGTGATGAGTAAACTACTTCATATTTTTTTCTTTGCCCTAAAACAAAGCCTAGAAAATACAAAATGTTAGGTACATGCCAGGGGTCTAGCGATATTTTATTAAGGAGATGGGGAGGGGGCGGAGGCATGTACATTAGTGGTTTACACCCAATCCTCAGGGCTCACTCAAGTCACGCTCTCTTCCATTCATATTCCATTGTAGAGAGATTTGCAGGACTGAAGGTAGCGCATGCAACTCTCTCTACGGACACCCTGAAACTGCATCAGTGCCTCTCGAGGGCTGGGTAGAGCATCACTGATGTATATGCACGCCATGCAGTGTCCTGGAAAGCAGATTCCATTCATTCTGCTCTGCTGTTGAGCCTTTAGTGAACTGTAGACATGACCTATCAGAGGGCACTCGGCGGGACTGGCTTTTTGATCACTGGTTTCTAGCTTTAAGAGAATGTAAAGTTGCCAACAGGCTCCATTTGCGATCCAGTCCTGGTTTTACCAGAAAGCCTGTAGTTTTGATTTCATATTATATATATAATTTATTATAGCAAGTTCATTGATGCAATACGATAAAAACTAGGTCTGGATCAGACTTGACCTGTACAAATAGAATATTTCTTTGATGCAAAAAAAAAAAAAAAAAAAAAGTAGGCAACCTCCAGTTCCCATGGACACAAATCCGCTTGAGCTTTCGGGACAGCCTGATGAACAAGCATGCGACAGACGCACATATACAATGAAGTGGTGCGCGGGCAAATCTCTTGTGCATATTAGAGATGTTCTGTAAACCTGTAGGGGACGAGTGTACGGCCCATTCCTAGATAGTAACAGAAGGGAACAGGCAGACTCCGGATGCTTGTTCTCCTTGGAGAAAATCCAAGGACAATCTGATGTAGTGCTGCATGAAATATACTGTGTCCGGACACTGAACACACTTACAAAAACTTTACCAAAGTAAGACTGCTGTGTTTGTAACAACTAGCTTTCCATGGCTTGTGTTTCCAGTTTCTCTGAAACGGTGACTTTGAAACTGGAATTGATCCAGAGACTGGCCTGCAGTTTTCAGACATGAAACCACAGGAAGTAACTAAACTTAAATCAAAGAGCGGAAACAGCTTGCTTCAAAATTTAGAAGGTGCAGGTTGCGTTCTATTAAGAGGTAGTAGCATTTCCTGGCTGAGTGACCTTTACATTATTTATGAATCTGTTTGAGATCAATTTAGAAAAGCACCAGCCGGCTACATTCAGAAATTTATAAAGGCAAAAGGCCTTTGGCAGACAAAAGGAAGTCAGCCAGCCATTAAGAAAAGAACTTTTCCACACTATGAAGTGTGAAAAAAATCCCTTTGTACTTAACGGCAAATGGTTACCCACGGAAGAGAAGCCTCTGCTGTATTTCAGGGGGGGGGGGGGCAGCTGTCACATGCTTTTTATGCCCTCTTGGAGCTGAATTGTTAATGAAACATCTGAAGTCACCAGCTGAAATTCACTTGTTTTGTTAGGTAGTCAATATAGAGGGATTATACTACAGCTAGTAGGCGATGTCTGCAAAGGTTGCTTAGGCCCTCCCCATTTTTTAAAAAAATAGTATTCCCATTATTAAACACAAAAAACGTAAACTACACACAAAAAGGAAAATACAGGTAAAATTGGACCCCCCCTCACTCAGAAGCCCCCATGAGAGAGAGACATACACACATCCACCCCACTATACAACATTGAACGGGTTTTTTATAGCACTTTATTATTCCAGTCAAAGTGGTTTACATTGTAATTTAAAATTATCATCATTATTATTTTTGTTTTAGTTTAGTCAAGTCTGACTCCTGGTGACCTAGTGGCCTCTGCCAGGCCTTTTCTTCTGAGGCAATTGAGGGTAGAGTGACTTGCCCAAGGTCACAAGGAGTGCCAGAGGGAATTCAATCCTTGATCTTCTGGGTACTAGGCAGTTGCTCTAACCACTAGGCTACTTCTCCACTTGGTAATGTACATTAAACAGGGAAAGAGATATTGATGGAAAATTCCAAGTTATCAATTAGAGCGTTATTCTATCAAATTCCATGCACCCACTGGTTACAGACAAATAAGTTAGAACACCTTTTGAAAGACAATAAAAATAAACCAAATTGCAGTAGATCAAAATGTCACATGAGGCATTTATAAGGAACCTACAAATACCCCCCCCCCCTCCAACACACATATACCCCACCACATTTTGGGCTCTTCTATTGTAGAAATTGCCTCCTAGCAGGCAGGGTTGTCCTAGCTACATCAGTAACAAGTTAAGCTTTTGTCTGCAGAAAATAATATTTTATATTTCTGGAATAATAGTCTCAAGATCCTCTATTTATTTTTTTTTTTGTACAGTGAAACAAGGAGGGTATCTCGTCATGAGTGGATGCCAGAGAAGTTGTTAAAGCCACCTCCTTCCCACTAGCCACTAGATCCTCATCCTCAACTTTCAAGTCACAGTAGCAGAAGATAGTAAGTTTAAAAACAGAAATAGAATCCACATTGACTATATCTAAAAATCTTCTTAAAATTTTTTTCTAAATATCATTGGGTAAAGATGGCGTTTAAAGCTCTTTAATCTGGAAAAGAGACAGCTGAAGGAAGATATGATAGAAGTCTGTAAAACAATGAATGGCGTGGAATGGGTAGATATAGATTGGTTATTAACTCCGAAAGGCAGAAAGAATAGGGGGTATAAAATGTATTTATAAATGTAGAACATTTAAGACTAATCTGATAAAAGATATTTTTTCACTCAACGTGTATTCTCGAATTTGTTGCCAAAGGATACAGTAAAAGCTATTAGTGTAGCTGGATTAAAGAGGTTTGGACAAGTTCCTGGAGGAAACGTCCATTAACCATTACTAAAGAGGTCCAGGGAAATCCACTGCTTAACCCTGGGACAAGCAGTATGGAATCTGTGCACCTGTTTGGGAACCTGATGGGTACTTGTGACCTGGATTGGCCACTGTTGGCTTGATGGATCTTTGGCATCTTATGTTCTTAACTTGGCTCATCCTAAAATCATTTCCAGACAATTTTGCTACCTGTGTCTTGAGAAGACAAATACCTGTTGGAAAAACTCTTGTAAACAGAGTATTTGTAGTAGTAATTTTCCAAATACCTTTAAGAGAAAGATCACCATCAACACAATTTTCACAATCTTGCTTGGTAGACACCAACCTCCCAGGAAAGATAAAGTCGCCTTTGGCAAAGACGCCACATTTCCTAAATGTAAATTGGCAATAAAATTTAAAAAAAAAAATGTGGGAATTGGGAATTTTTACCCAACATTCTGGTATGTTCCTCGTTCCCTGTCCAACCAGGTGGTTTCAGGGGCTTAGAGAAGGGGTGAGTTCTACGTCTTGACCAGCTATACATTTGAATGAGAAGATATATACTCCACCTGCTTAGTAATAAATTAGGTCCCATGGATAAATGGCAGACACCACATTTGTTTTTATTCTTCCGTTTGCCTCATCCTCTTGGCATATCCTCCTATCCAGTCCATATTAACCAATTCTCCAGTAATGTTCAGCAGACCCTCAATAGGAAAGGAGCAGCACTCCCCGTTGGTCATACCCCCCCCCCCAACCATGCCTTGGGGAGTCTAATTTATGGTGCATGCAGGCACTCCTTGAGGTACAAAGGAGGAGGTGTGGCTCTCCACTTAACAAGCCTGGCCTCTCTCCCAAATCAGGTTCCCCACTCCAGTTCCCAAACCCAAGCTCCTTTCTGTTAGGCCCCTATTTACTAATGTTTTGTGCACAATAAAATCAATCGCACGTAAGACGTAATCTGCTGCAAGACCCTTTTTATGCTCCAAAGCTACCTTTCATGCATTTTAACTGTACAAAATGTATGCCGTTTTGGATCTAATTGTTAATGAATAAAAATGGGCTCTACAGAAGATAACCTGCAATGAACAGCTTTTATCATGTGCTAAGCATTAGTAACTGCCAGCACACATTAATCTGTATTTGATAACCAAACTCAGCTACGGCGATTGTACAGTGAAGGAGAGAGATTGCCTGTACAAAAGGCTAAGTTCTAGGTATCACAACTTATAAAAAATGCCTGGGAAATGCGAGTGGAAGGTATGGAACCAAGTAAGGCAGCCACTTAAAGTAAACCTCACCTTCCACAGTTTTCAGTAGCAGTATGGACAGCGCATGTGAAACTGCTTTTGATTTTTTTATGCAAGTTCTAGGTATCACAAAGATTTCCTGAGGGTAGGTAAAAACAGAAGGGACTGATGGGGCAGCTATTTAATATAAAGCGCATCTTCCAAGTGTTTCAGCAATAGCATAAAGACAGTGAAAAATACCTGCAAATACTGCTTAAGTGCTGTTTTCTAGCTACAACTTACAAAATATTAAAGTCTGGGGGAGGAAATGTGGGAAGGGGCAGCTGGGCACCAGGTGGTGCAATCATTTCATATAAAGTACGATCATGTCTTCAGTAGCAACATAAACAGTCTGAAACTGCGAAAGCATCCTGGGCGCAGAATTTTCATTTTCTCTGGGCTCACAACCTATCACCTACTGACAGAACTATGAACCTGGATAGGATTAGAACCTTTTCTTACTTTGCTCAAAAACATTTAAATCTACCGAGGATTGAAAAATCCTCGCCATTCTGGTAACAGTTTAACTTTATTTTTGAAGCAGCACCGTCACCTAGCTTAGGGATGGGTCAAAGCTCGGAAGGCTGACTCAGATGACTGAAATCTGGGGGTGCACGGCAATGTTCCCTCTAATTTTCTGTAGGCTGTGTGCGCATAAAATATCAGCTGTGCAGCTTTTGAAGGAAGGTTAAATTTTTGTGCGCCACATAATGACACTCGGAGTTATATACTTTAAAATTTGACTACAGGTCAGAATACAGTATGTACACCACATTGATTGCACAAGAAAATATTGTAGGACTTGTGAAAACCATAAATACACAACAACTTTTCAATTTTAAGAACGTCTGTGTTGTTTTCTATCAGAATCAGAATCATAATTTTTGTGCGCTCTGTTGTAAAGTATGTGCGCTCACTCGGCGAGGTGTGTGCGCGCGCACACGCGCACATCTTAGAGGGAACAGTGGTGCACGGTCTTTCTATACAAACTACCCAGGGGTAAAAGAGCAGACTTTCCAGACCATTGTGTGCTCCCCTTGTCTCAGATTAAGGGGGCTAGTTACCAAGGTGCACCAAATGTATCCCCCACTTGTGTTGTGACCGCTTTGATTGAAGGATAAGGCGGTATATAAATACCATTAAATAAATAAATAAATAAATGTTAATGTTAATTCATTGTTAGTGTGCACCATTAGTAACTAGGTCCGAATTGAATCACATGGGACCTGTGCTCAATAACACATATTATGGAGAATTAATGCACATTACCTAAAAGATTTAAGTGTGCTAAAGTTATTAGCCTTGCATTTCATGAAGCCCTGACAGTTTTACATAGTAAGACAAGTTTAGGGAGGATATTCCTTCCCCAAAGGCCTTACTGAACTAAGGGGCATGTTTATTAAAAAGCATGCCTATAGTACACGTTTGGGCTCAAATTTAAATGCGGAGGCCTGTGTCAAATTCAGGGGACATGTGCATCTGCCCCCCTGCTGTTAGCAGGGTGCAAATGAGTTGGCATCGCACTAACCAGCAATTTGTTGTATGCACCGGAAGTGCCCATGCGAGCCACAATGCACCATCAAAGCCCATGTTCCATCCCTAACCTGCTCCATTGCATGGGCTCTGTGGGGTTTAGTGTGCAGTGAGCATGTTACACTAATGGTTAGTGTGGTTTAGTAAATATATCTACAAGAAAAAAAAAGATTCATGGGCCTTGCACTATGAATTTCTACTAGCTTGTCTGCTGTCAGCACTGACTCCTGACAGTCCAGCAGTCCATGGGTTTTTTTGGCAAGGTGTGACCAGAAGTAGATTGCCCGGCCTTTCTTCCTCCAATTTCTACTAGAAATATCTGAGGAAACCCATATTGAGCACAGTATACAGCCAGGCTGACCACTTAAAGAGTTAGGGAGCTTAATAATTACAGATTTTGTGCATGGAAAGATCTCATCTATTATTAAGCTCCATAAAGCAAAAAAACAAACAAAAAAACACCCACCAGTGTATACACACGAAACCAAAATGGTCCTAGAAGACACACACAGGTCAGAGTTACTCCCCATGACATTGATGGCCTGCTAGACGAGTATAAGAGCCACATCAGTTTATACAAACACACCCCAATTTCTCCAACCCATTTGTGCCTGGAGACAGAATTTTTGGATTCATGCAGGATACGGTTTATCAGTAGGCCTCATTTTCCCCTGGGCAAGTGGATCTAAATTTTGTTGTTACCGCAAGGTGTTTTAGGTCTAAAAAGCAAGACTACAACCACATGGGAGCAGGCAAAAAGACTGAATTGGCATGGCCCTGTCCATCAAAAAATGAAGCCAGTGGGTAATCTGAACCCAGAAACAGATTTTATGCTAGTGTATATTTTCCATGCAAATGGGAGAGTAAGGGCGAAGGAACAAGAATTGGGAAGGGCAGAATCTACTGATTGTTCTTCACATTTAGGGGTAGATTCTGGCCTTGCAGCTCTTTAAGACCAATTGCTGAAACTCTAATATCTACAGACTGCAAAGGGGTTAACGTTCCATTGACTTGAATAAATATTGTTGCACACTAATTCTTCTGTAACATAACCAAGGACATGTGGGAGAGCAAACCATTCAGTTAGGAAAATAACTTCCTCTTCAATAACAAACTCAACTCCAGCATCTGGGTCAAACACCAGAGCATAAAAGATAACATTTACAGAGCCCAGTGGTGTTATGGGCAGAGCAGATTATGAAACCCCCCCAGAATCATGGCTTGGAGTAAACTGCTGGTATTTCCGCTGAAAGCACACTTGTAATTGCAGCTGTAAACCCTGAATGTCCCCAACAAGTGCAAAAGAAAAATGTTCAGCGAAAATAAAAATATATAGACATGAAGGCTAAATGTTCGGGTGCAGTCAACAAACAATTTCTAGAGCTAAGAACACTGGCAGGTAGGTGTGCACATTAATAAGAAAAATAGATACCCCTTCGATACTCCCTTCCCCAACATATACTGACAATTTGGTGTAAATAGGACACTACGCACAAAGAGTTTTTTGGGGAAGGGACAGATGGACTCTTAAATGGTGATCTCATAAGTCTTCTTCCTTTGTAAAGCTAGACTAAAAAGAATAAACTATCCCCAATGTAGCCTACCAAGTACAGAAGTGATAAATCCACTGCCTTAGTTTTCTGTTCAGGATCAATGAAAATTCAAAACAGATTTGCTGACCAGCCTGGTGGAAAGTGCTGTGCACTACAAGAAGGTCCTACATCAGATCTTGTGCTGCCTGGAATGATCAAACAGTGGGGGTGCCCTATGTCCACAGCCCCCAGGGAGTAAAGGTGACACCTAGTGGCTGGATTCGGGGGGGGGGGGGAATGGAGGAAAATGTAAAATCCATAGTTAGTTAGCAAATGAAGGCTTATAGTAGCAAATTGCACCCATCTGGGCTGAAAGTAGAAAGTGACAAGAGGAAACTGTCAGATCAAGAAATATAGGTAGGAGGTAAAATATTGTTAAAAAATACAAAAAACAAAAAGCAAAAAATATAATGCACTAAATTCTGTCTCTATATGTTGATTTTTGTGCCAGAGAATTTTTAATTCCATCAGCAGCTGAGGAATAAGAATGTGACATGTTTCCATCTCAAATGTTGACACCTCAGGGCAACAGATGGACCTTTATCAGAACTGTTCAGACACACTGCAGGAAAGCTTTTCACCTGTAATGCTTTTTCCCAATTTACAGCAAATATGATAAAACAAAACTTCATATCAGGCCCTGCATCCAGTTTTTTTACCTATCAACCCAATTTCTTTTCCTAAAGTTTACACGCTGCTGTAAGCTCGTCAGTCTGTTAAATGGGTAACAAGCCTAATCAAAATATAAAACAGACGAAAAGTAAAATATTATTTTTTTTAAAAGGAAGCATTATCCAGTGGAAAGAAAGTTCTAGAACTAGAGCCATAGGAGGCAAAAGGGGCAGATGTAGGAGTAACATTAGCCCGACAGCTCAGTGGCAGCGCGATCAGTGAAGTGAGGCCTAGGTTCCATTCCTGGCGCATGGTTTTTCTTTGCATTGGCAGGTGATGTCACAAAAGGCGGTGTTTGCGGGGGTGGGGGGGGGGGGAGAGCGTATCTCAGTAACTATGATTGCAGGGTTCTAGAAGGAGCTCTGTTACAGGCTCCCACCCCATCCCCAGCCTAGGATGCATCATGACTGGATTAGAACAAGTCGGAAGGAGAGAGATTTAAAAAAATATATAGGGGGAAAATTTTCCCTAATAGCTGTGAAGGAAAAATCATGGTGCCAGCTCCCAGCCCTGAATCTGTCTGAGCTGAAAGCCGAAAAGGGGCAGGTATGAAAAAAAAATTACCAAAATAAAATCCTTGCTGAAAATGCATTGGACTTTGAATTCTGTATGCAGGGTAGCACTTGCCTGTTGCTTTTAACCAGCTAAATGTCACCCAAGAGAAGGCCAGGTCATTGTAATTTTTATGAAATTTATTTGCAATTTTTTATTTTGTAAACCGCACTGATCCAATGAGTAATTGGGAGTATTGTGGTATAAAAGTATTTTAAATAAATAAGGTGCAGATATCTTTATCCTGGAGTCAGAGGGATGGAAGGAAGGGGACATGCCAGGCTTAAAAAACATTCAGAGGGCTGCAAAACTCCTCTGGCAAATGGAGCGTAAAAGCTGGGCCCAGCTTGCATTAGCCTTTTGGCAGGTTAAGATTTTCACAGGTATAAAGCTTGAAGATGGGAACTTAACATCTGTAGGGTCCCAAAGGGTTAACTAGATCACCACCAAGTAAGACTGAAGATCAAAATCAGCGCTACTGGAGCTACCCAGGAATGGCCCTATCTGGACCTCAAATAACTCCTTTCTAAATGGATTAGTGCACCAAGCTGCAGCAACCAGTGAACTGTTTCACCTCTAGAACTGCAGATGTCCCCTCATGACTGCAATTCTTTCAAGCAGCTAGATAATGTTCCATAAAATGTTATGCTGTAGCCCTGATGGAAAATGGATTAGTTGACAGTAACCAAAAGAGGTAGTTTTTGCAGTAACCATTAGGAAAGGCCCTGTTCTGGGGGTGAGGAAAGGTGGATAAGTAAAGGGAAATGCACTGGAGCCAGAACTGTGCACCTCGTCCATGCATCTCATGTGCAGAAGAGTGCAGAGAGACCTAGGGGCATGTTGACTAAAACGTGTTAGCTGCTCCTGTGAAAACGCGCTGCAGTAGTAGCTAATGTGGGCCAAATGCAGATAGCACTGCGCTAACTCTAGATCATGCGATGGCTGCATGCCTGGGCAGGATGTGGGCGCAGAGTGGGAGTGCCATTAACATGCAGTTACCATGGGTATCGACAGCACCTGGAACCACAGCACTTGGAACCACAGGTTGTGCAGACATCATGGGTCACTAGCTGCCAGGCAAATGCCATGCATAACCCCAAAAGATAACACCCATTTTTATTTGCAGCTAACATGGTGCTATTTGCACTAATGATCCAAATGCCAAAAGCCCTTTAGAAGACATTCCCCTTAGGGGCCCGAGACTGGCTTGCTCACCTGATGGGAGTAACACTGGGCATCACTTTACTAAGCTGTAAAGGCCATGACCTAGCCCTATCTATGTATTATTATTTTAAAGCACACACAGGAAGTGGCCTGCATACCCACTGCTGCAGTGCTAAAGCCTTTAACATAACTTAGAATTCAATTTAGGTGAAATAAAAACCACCATTGCCATTGCCTTTAGTACTAACAAATAAATATGCAGGACATAAAATATGCCAGAGGCAAAGAGGTGCACCAGCACACTCCCCCCTTCCTCTTGAATTAAACAAAGGTGCTGGCTTATACAAGAGTTCAAATAAATGATCCATTGCATTTGTTGGGGTCCTAGCCAGAATGCTGGGACTAGAATCCTATGTTCTGAATGGCTGAATTCAGGAGGAGACAGAAAGCAGCCGATCCAAAAAAAACCCCACACAGCCCACTGAATGTTTTTATTGACCATTGGCAAGTCTCCTGCTCAACTCCAGTGGGATCAGCCAACAGGGCAAATGGAGCATTCCATCTCAGCCAAGAGGGGACCATCCTCAACTCATAACTCAAAATCTTTTGCTTTCTGACTGCCACACACTTTATCTTGCCAAAAGGTTGAGAGGAGAGACAGAATAAAGAACATGCCATTCTCATCCGTGGCATCAAGTTCGATAGGGGTTAGGGGACATGCCTAGAAAGACACCCAAGACTGAGGAAAGGCTGGAAATAGTTTCTAGAAAACTCCCACCTACAGCAACCCAAGAACTGATTGTTTAGTAAGTAGGCCAGGGATTGACAGCTAGTGGGACCTTCTATGGATAGCGGAAGGAGATTCTTGTAAAGCAACATAGCTATGCCCTGACGTAGAGGACTAAACTGGAGGAACGATAAGGAACATTTGCTTTAACTAGCTTTTTTCTGGAGGAGAGAGGCTATAAGCTTTGTAAGGGGAGGGGGAGAGCATTGCATTAAAGACCAAGAATAGATGTCACCATTTACCAAACTTATCAATAATCACATTTTCTTCTTCTCCAAGCTCTCCTTCAGTCATCATAGAAATCAGTAATCAAATATTTCCACCCCAGAGGTGGCTGCATGCACGCCTGTGCAGTATAAACATGGAATAGGGTCTTGGGTTGTAGTTGGAATGAACAGCAATACACAGATTCAAATTAAATATAGTTGTTGGCTCTCTTGGAATCTGTTGGAGCCTGAGAAATTTAATATTACAAGCACTGAAAGAAATGTGTTGCCCTTTTAAGACACCCTCACCCCTAGGGGTGGTCTCGAACTGGAGAACCAAAAGCTGTCACTCTGCCCAAGCTAGTGCTCCCTCCCTCTAAAAGGAATGAAGGCCTGCAAGGTGCCTCTTCAGGAGCCTAAAGTGTTAAACATTTAAAATTCACTGAATTAGTAACCTCTAGGGATTTCTCAGGCACCCTCAGGGCTGCAAATGTCTGAAGGGGGGGGGGGGCTTGAGTTCTGAGAGTACAGCACCTTGGGGTCCACCACTGTGCACCGTCGTCTCTCCTTAAACCAGAAAGAAGGTTTTGCAGGAACACTGAGCTTAATTTTGGCCTTTCAATATATTTACAGGGGTGGGGTGGGGTGGGGTGGGGTGGGGGGGGGGGCAGGGGAGGTCAAAAGAAAAAAAAAACCAGAAGACAAGATAAATCTCCATCTGTTTGGCCGTTAAAAATCGGAGTGTTTCACCTAGCTAAATGGCATTTTATGTTGGCATTATAAAAAAAGACCAATTAATCTAATATATAAATATATATAATAAATGCAGTGCTACGTTGAATGGTAAAAAAAAAAAGGTTCTGTTGTCTTTAAATCCAGATTAATAGTCTTTACGTTTTTGGAGTTCAGTGTAACATTCTATACGATTCCCAATGTACAACAGCACACTGCAGACTTGACATTGGGGTTTTCTGTGACGTCCTCCGATTAGATTCTCTCTGTACAGAAAAGGATTTATGGGGTTTTTTTCGCAAGATGAAGTCTTACCCGCACAGTAACACCCCCTCTGGCCAAGGACGTCCACCCACTTTGCAACAGGATGTTTTCCCCTTCAATGCTAAAATGTTTCTGTAAACAGGTCGGAGGTCAGCTTTGTCTATATAAAAATAGGATCGTCGAGCAGTATCATTTCCAAATATTTTTTTTAAATCCCTGCAATTTGGTTTTATCAAGTAAAATATTATTCACGTTAGCTGCATAAACCTCTGGCCAGCATATTGCCTATTACAGGCAGCAGAGAAATGCCTGCTCAAATCTCCTGCGTATGAATTTTGCAGTCCACGACGATCCCCAAAATCCAGGCTTGGTACCCGAAGGCTGCATTTGCTACAGAAAAAGCAATAAGGCCATCAAAAGAGACAAGATTGCTGGTTTTAGTTCTACTGCAATCCGTCAGAATTATGCAATTAGTTTTACACTTAGTCTTTTGCACACATTAACAGCAATAAAATACAAAAAAATAGGCCCAGTTTATAGGATCAAGGCTGAAAAGTATCAGTGTACAAGATTTGTGATCACTTATGTAACCAAAGCCCCAAAATGCTGTTTTCTCCCTCGGAATGACTTGATTTCCCCTTCCTGACGCCTCACATCTGTATTCCCAATGCAGTGCACTTGGACTCTGAGCCTCTCTATTTGTGATGTGCTGTTTTCCCCATTTCCTCCATAATGAATTTTCAGAGCAAACCATCTAGAAACATTTCCTTTCGCCCGTGACGTCGCCATGACTAGTTAAAAAGAATCTGCCCCTTCTTTTAGCACACTGAAGATCCATTTTCTTGCCCACTAATGTCGTCGACTAAAAATGCGCCTTGCTGCCTTTTTCTAATATAGGATCAGAACTCCAAATCCAACTACACATGTAAAACCTCGCCTTAATCTACCAGGCTTAGAGTAAATCGAGGAAAGAAAATATATTAGATGTTGTGCAACCAAAGAATTTAATAGTTGGCCAAGAAAAATAAAGGGTGAAATGCTTTTCTAAGCTGTTGCGTGGAACAAAATTCACGAGGACCAAAGGTCACGAAGGGAGGATATCAAGCTATAACCGCTCATATCAAAACCGTACAGTTCAGGCAGACAAGACAAGCATTACCGAATTGTAGCAAGACAGTAAAGGCCAATTTCAACCTTTATTTGCAGAGCTTTCTATGCAAATAAGGCTTAGGATATAAAGAGGAGGAAGGTACGACTTCACAGTCATAACAACCAGCTGTAAAAATACATAATAAAGCCTCCAAGAGACAGTAAAAGTCAGTCCGTCGTCATCCTACCTCTTTCCAGCAAAGTCCCACTTGCTAAAAGAGGAAACCATGCATTAGAGCAGTCAAGGATGGAATCACGGCCTCAAATGCAAATTGTACACCATTGTATTTGCCTTTGACAAATGCAAATTGCTTCCGACGCAGTCAGGCATTCCTCCCCCCACCCCTGCCACAGTTCAAGAAATTCCACCCAAGAGAACCTGCTCAAGACCAGCAAACCTAGGATGCAGTGCTATCCAAAGAGGGAACCACTTTTTCTGGGGTTCCCTACCTCTTTCTTTGCCCCTGCCACAAAAGAAAATTAGCCACTTACTTGAAATTTATCCAAGCAAGACCATGTCTCAATATGCGTTTAATCCTAATTCCAAAGAGGTCACCAAGAGTGTAAGCAAAACGCTGACGAGAGCATTGATCCGTCCCGCAGTTCTCCTGTGCTGTGCTGTCAGCTTTCTTTCCTGTGGATGTTGCAACTGCCTGGGAAAAATGGCTTTTTTATGAATGGGAGGGAAGAGCAGCACTGCGCAGGCGTGTCTTCACAATTCTATGAATGGGTGGACACTGTGAGCAAACACGCATGTGCTAAGCTGGGGGTATTCTTTTTTTTTTAATGAATGAGAACCGGAACTTAACCCGTTGTGCATAAGAAAGAAAAACATGCAGCCTTTCTTATGAATGGAAGGCGGCTAAATAAAGGCTTCCTGCAACCCTGGGGTAAGGGTGAAGCTAGAAGCAATAAAAAAAGGGCAGAGACTGCATTATGATGGCAGTAAGAGGCCCCAGGCACAGATCACGCTAATTTACTAGATGAAATAAGTAATTTCTGCACTTTGGACAGATCTATAGTGAACTGATGTGCCATCGAGGTCTGTATCCATTTTATACTTTAAAAAACCCTTTAAAATCAAATGCAAGCTACAGTAGAATGGATACAAAATGCAATGTAATTTACAGCGTTTCAGAGAAAGGAAACGAGATTTAAAGGAAGGCAGGAGAAAAAGTATTTTTTGTTCATTTACCTACTATAAAACCAGTTAATGTGAAAATCAGAAAAGTAGTTGGGCAGAGAACATACAAGTATAGGAAGCTTAGAAATATATAAAGATACCAGCTATGGGGGCTGCAAAGGACATACCAAGGGCTAGGAAGACTAGCTAGTATGAAATTATTTTAAGGCTGCAGTTTTTCCAGAAAGAGGAATTTAGAGATAATCCCTTCTACATGCCAGTTCGCTTAGAAAAGCAATGGCTGCTGCAAGCTGCAAAGTGGGAAGGAGGGGGTGCTGGGCTGGGGGGGGGGGGGGTGAGGGATGCTTGCTTGATCAGGCTTCTGTAGTACCTTACCAGTGTCCTTTACTTTCTGCACCATACAAACAACAACCCAAAACAAATGAAAATGAAGAAATATGAAAAAATAAAATAAAAAAGCACGTGGTCGTATTATAGCTTCTCATTGTACTGGCATTGCATAGCTCTCTAGATGCAGTACAGACTGCATGCTTGTTAAGCTATTTATACCATATACTATTTTGACCATATACCACAGTACTTTTTTTTTTTAAATAGGAACAGACTCCTCCTGAGATTTTACCTTCTACACAGCAATGGTTCCCAGTTCAGTCTTGGAGGAACACCAAGTCAGTCTGGCTTTCAGGATATCCTTAATGAGCATGCATGATGTTTTTCATCTATTGGAGAATACGGTGTATGCAAACCTCTTAGGTTGGGAAACTACTCCACAGTGACCTACTCTTGAGCAAAATGGCATTTTTCTATGCAAAAAAAAAAAGCTCTTGCAGTGATTAAAGCCTTGTAGGTTGATATTTCCAGCTGGCAAGCAAATAAAACAAAAAATAAAATTCTAATAGGCATTGTAGTAATTCACTGCCCATCCTTCACTGGAGGGAAGAAGTAGTTCTGCAGGCCAGAGTATCCAATGTACAGTTAGGTTAACAGCTAGAATAGTGAGGTATGAACTAAGGAAACCAGGGGTCGGATCTCATGCCACTTCTTGTGATCTTGGCCAAGACACTGCTTCCAAGTCCCTTCTGGGTACAGAAAGATACTTATTGTTCCTGAATGTAACTTACCTTGAGCAACTACTAGTACAGGTGAGAGTTAAACCCAAATCCTTTTCTTTTAAAGATATAAGAAAGAGGTAATTTGGAGCCCTGACATGTGTGTAGGCAGCTTGCAGCATGTACTGCAACTGCAGGGTTCTTGATATGCGCCAGCACAGTTTGTAATGCGCAGCTACAGCATTCTGGCTAATAGGGAGAGGGTTTATAGCGTTTGCTGTACCTGCAGAGTCTTGGGACACGACCTAGCAACGATTACAGTGTGTACCTGCAAGGTCCTGGGGTTCTGGGTATGTGCTTGTACAGGTTGCAGTGTGACGCAGTCTAGTGGTTAATGCAGCAGGCTGAGAACCAGGGAAGTCAAGGTTGAAATCCAGCTGACCTTCGGCAAGATGCTTAACCCTCCATGGCTTTAGCTACAAGCTTAGATTGTAAGTCTACATGGCCAGGAAAAATAATTGATGTACTTGTTTGTAACTTACCTTGAACTCCGATTTGGAAATGTAAATAATTACATCTCATATTCCAATCATGCAATACCTGCTGTTATGGTTTAGTGTCATTACTTGCACATTAATACCTTGTCTCTTGTTGATTGGTTATCAAATTTCTGGCTTATCTTGTTCTTTTAATTGGAAACTTGTGCTTAATTATTGCCAGTTTTCCTATTTTCCCCCTGCGAGAACCAGTGCTAAACTATAGAATCCATGTGCTCTCTGCCTACTGGATTTCTCTTGGGTGAAACGGCCAGTATCCTCTTAGACAGGAGACTTTTATCTCTCTCATTGTGCCAGCTGCCTTTGACTGCAGCGACTTCCTAGGATAGGAAGATGCACTATGATTCTTTGAAGGTGACAGCTAGGTCTGATTTTTGAGGTAAGCCAAATATGCAAATCAACTGAATTTTTAGAGGAAAATGTGGTCAGATATATCCAAAGAATACTTATTGTGAATATCCTGAAAAGCAGACTGGTTTGCAGCTATGGAGGACTAGAAATCATTGTGCAGCTGTAAATGGAGCTAGATTCAGTAACATGTATGGATGTGTCACTTCCACAGGTGATGAGGATAAAAGCAGTGATACAATTCAGGGATGAATGGGGCATGCGGAGATCCTTATCGTCACTTACCCACTGCTAAAGTTAGAGATCAGTTAGGATCCATGGTATGGCAGTTTATGTATACCCTTGCACTTCTACGGGCTCTTCATTGAAATCATTCTAAAACAGGGTGTCAAAACTCCAGTCTTGAAGGACCACAAACCAGTCAGGATATCCCTAATGAACATGCATAAGATAGAGTTGCGTAGAGGGAGGGCAATGCATGCAACTCTATCTTATGCATGTTCATTATGGTCTAAAGGATAGGAAAGACAAGATGATCCAAGGTATAAAAACAGCATCTGCTTTCTGTCTAGACTCCTGGCACCTGTACTGCTCAGTCTTCATGGACATGTCATCAACTGTATTAGTTTTTCCACACCACTACCCTCATATGCAGCTTGCTGGCTCAGCTAGTCCTCTCAGTGCAATATCCTGCAACATAAGGCTACAAGGCCCATTATCTGGTCTATCATAGTGCAATACCAGTGCCTCAGCTTAATGCTTTACCTAGAGACCCTATTCAATTTGTGTCAGCCTAGCCAGGGAAGAGTCCGTGTAATGTTTATTTTTTTATCCTGATATACAGCATATTAAGAGATCTATCTGTGCCACTGATCCTAAACTATCGTGGTGTTCCCCCTAGCCAGTCAGGATATCCACAATGACTAGGCATAATAGATGTGCATGGAATAGAGGCAATTTGTCTCATGAATAGTCACTGTGGATATCCTGAAAACCTGATTGGCTAAGGGATACACCACAATAGGGCAGAGAACCACTGATCTATGCAGGTTGCAATATTTAAAATAAGGAAAAAAAAGGCAAAAAACAGCATTACATTAAAAATCAAATGCATAGGGAAAATAAAAGTAGGGAGAGGTAACTAGGCATAATCTATCCCATGAATGAGCAAACGAATTGTGGTACCTCCAGTGCTCTAGTCAATTATGGCTGAAGGTAAAGGAAAAGCTTGGTTCAATTGCCAAATACGGACTTGAAATTAAAAAATAAAATGTCAAGGCCCATTTTGAATTGTTTGAAAGATGGGTGTAGAATATTCCAGAGTTGGGACCACTGATCTGATGCGTGTGCTTAATAAATCTGGATGAAAATTTTGATATGGATTTATTTTCTTCTGCACCCAATTTGTGTTTTATTTTGGATGTAATAAAGTAACAAGATGCATAGTGCACAACAGTTAAAATTGTGCGCCAAATCTCAATTTAAAAAAGTGCATTAAAATGGAAGTTAAGGTAGTAAGAAGTGGCTCGATGTGGGTGAGCCATCTGAATGCAGGGCCCTTGGATAAGGACTATGGGAGCCAGGGGCCATGAGTCAGTTGGACCCAGGTCTTAGGGGACCCATACTGGGAATCCCAACTTGAGGGCTCCCCAAATTGGAGACTTCATGTCTTTAGTGGATGATTTTTTTTTTACTTGCAATTGACTTCTTAATGAAGTCAGGGCTAAGCTGCATTGGGCTGTCTTGTACTAGAATTACATAATGTAAGTGTGCAAATTCAATAAATAAAATGGAAATTCTAAGCTACATGTAGCACAACTGGGCCCCCAAGGGTATCACAATGTTTATTTTAGGAGACAAGTGTCCAACAGGGGACTAGAGAAAATGAGATCCATCATTGTTTGAAGGATGCAAATGGGATGTGTCCTACCTTCATGACAAAGTATGAAAGAGGCAAGCTTCTTCATTTTATGTATTTTATTGCTGGGCATTTGGAGACATGCATCAGAATTTTTTTAAGGGCTTCACATTTTAATCTGTGAAACAGAGAAAGCTACGCCTCTATTTTCTGATTTTTGAGAGCCTCAAAGTATCCCAGGGAAAGGCAGCAAGCCACAGCAATTCCGAAGTGCATGATCATAAGTAACAGTCTTTCTCGAGCTGGAGCAGCCGAGCCATTTTCAATGCCATGGCTACGGCTGTTGGAAACAAGTGGAGTGAATCAGGAAGACCCCAGAAATAGATACAAGGAGGCACAGATATAAAATTAGCAGCAGTGGAATGATACCCCTATCAGAAGCGTGCAGTGACGTTTTTAAAGCAGTGTGAGGGAACAAAGAATAGGAAATGTCATCATGCCATGACCCTTCCCTTGCTAGTAGGCATTTTTCCTAGTCAGAGGCAATGAATGAAAGGTTACATCAACATCTGAAAGGGGCAACAATGATGAACAATAAGAGAGGTGACTCTACCAAAAGGGGCTGGTGGGCGTCTTGATTGGCAGAGTGGGTTGCCCACAGAAGTCCCGCATGAAGTAGGCGGCACAGGGAACTGGAGATGGTCTGGACATTGCAAATGTGCTGAAATCAGATACATGTGTCTGTTAGCACTAATGTCATGAGCTAATACCATCGTTTTCAAAAAAATACTTTTTTGGACTATTGCACTATGTGGACTTCCTTGTATTAATTAACTTATAAGCCTGTTCAGTGGGACATCAACATTTCAGGAGAGTTTGCTGTGTGGAGGGCTGATGTTTAAGAACTTCCATCCAAAGGCAAGACAAAAATAATACTTTTCCTCAGCACCCCCAGATCCTGCTCAAGATCAGCGAACTTAGTGCTATCAAAGGAGAGAAAGCAGCTTTTCTCGGTTTATTTCTCTTTCTTCGTCGTCATAAACGAAAATCAGCCACTTACTTGAAATTACCCAGGCAGCACCATTTCTCCACAGGCGTTTAATCCTAAATCGGAAGAGGTCAGCAAGAATGCTGACGAGAGCTTTGATCCATCCCACAGCTCGCTTTCCGGTGGATGTTGCAACTGCCTGGGAAAATGGCTATTTATGAATGGGAGGGAAGAGCAGCACTGCGCATGCGTGCTTTCAGAATTCTATGAATGGGTGGACACTGCAGGAAAACACGCATGTGCCAGGCAATGGGGTTTTTTTTTTTTCTTTTTCGTTTTGTGAATGGAGGAAAGGCAGCTGAATAAACTCTTCCTGCACCCCTAGGGCGAGGGTAACGCCAACAGCAATCAAGGAGGGACAGTGACTGCAATTAAGCGCTAGTCAAAGGCTTCAGAGACAGATTAGGATATTTATTGGAGGAAATTGGGTCACTCTACACCTCGGATGCCGACCCAACAAAATGATGTTGTGTCATTGTGCATTTCACAGTACGCAGTGGTTTACATTTTCAGGCGTTTTTCTCCATGGGTAGCCGACTACAAGTTTGTCTTACAGATCGGTGAAAAAATAAATTACAATTCAAAACATTTCTAATTCAGGAATTCTGAACTCTCTCGTCCTCATGTACCACAAACGGGTCTGGTTTTCAGGATAAAAAGTTTTGCAAATATATTCGGTTCGTGGACCAGACACATTGAAACATACCTTATGATGAATATACCTTGTGGAAATCCTGAACACCAGATTTATTTACAGTAGACAATGACCACCTTCTTCATGTTTAGGTGGCCAAAACATAGAAAATGATGGTAGATAAAAAAAACACACATCTCTAGCAACTTCTGAATTCTAATGTCCCAAAATAGGCCTTGCAGCTGGACAGGGACAATGGAAGAATATTGGGACCCTAGGTAAAACGTCCTCTTTCACGTTGCCCCTCCTCTTGACATTTGATAGTCAAACTCAATAATCGGGATCATTCCATCACCACTCCTCACAGAACAATCCTGTAAAAATGCATAATTCAGCATCATACTTTTAAATATAAAAGTTTGCTTGGTAGTCTCTCTCTTCAGGTAACAGAATGTGCTGATGGCTCTTTGAGTTTGTGGGTGGGGGGCGACTGTCTGAATCTATTGCTTTGCTTTGATTGCTGCTGCCCCCTCTATGCCAGGCAACCACATAGGCCCTGGAGACAGCTAATCTTTAATGCATCAGGAAGTCTCTTTTCCAAAGAGGTCTCCTTTTAAGAATCCAATCTTATATAATTTTTAATTTTATATGGTAATTTCCTACTTTTGCTTTATGCCTCCAGCCCCATCAGAAAAAGAAGGCTTGGATCTTGGTGGCCATAAGCCTTCATTTGCAACTACTAAGGGATTTCCCCTTATTCTACCTCTTGCCCCTCCCCATCTATCTAATATGGTCATAGCAGAAGCAGTTGAGGACCAGCAGCCATAGAACATAAGATATACCATACTGGGTCAGACCAAGGTCCATCAAGCCCAGTATCCTGTTTCCAACAGTGACCGATCTAGATCATAAGCACCTAGCAGTTTCCCCAAAAGACACAGGTTCCGCAATGCTTGTATTGGGGCAAACAGTAGGTTACCTGGGTCCTCTTTAATAATGGTTTATGAACCTTTCCACCAGAAACTTGTCCAAACCTTTTTTAAACCCAGCTACACTAACAGCTTTTGCTACATTTTCCAGTAATGAATTCCAGAGTTTGATTACATGTTGAATGAAAAAAATATTTTCTCTTATTAGTCTTAAATGGGA
Source organism: Ichthyophis bannanicus (assembly GCA_033557465.1). Lineage (NCBI taxonomy): Eukaryota > Metazoa > Chordata > Amphibia > Gymnophiona > Ichthyophiidae > Ichthyophis > Ichthyophis bannanicus. The sequence goes on along the minus strand of CM066050.1, from coordinate 27,332,947 downwards.
TACACTGTAGCTTCATAGCATGTCCCCTAGCCTTTCTATATTTTGATGGTGTAAAGAATTGATCAATGTTTACCCGTTCCAGTCCAATCATTAATTTATAGACCTCTATCATATCTCCCCTCAGTCATCTCTTTTCCAAGTTGAAGATCCCTAACCTGTTAAGCCTTTCCTCATAAGGGTATCCTTCCATCTCCTTTACCATTTTGATGGCATTTATCTGTATCTTTACTAATTCCGCAATATCCTTTATAAGATATGGTGACCAGAATTGCACAAAATATTCAAGGCGCGGTTGCACCATGGAACGATACAGAGGCATTATAATATCCTTGGTTTTATTCTCCATTCCTTTCCTTATGATTCCTAGCATTCTATTTGCTTTCTTGGCTGCCACTGCACACTGGAGAGTTTCAATGTGTTATCCATGATGATGCCTAAATCTTTTTCCAAAGTGGTGGTTTGTAATGTAGAATCTTGCATCTTATAACTATAGTTTGGGTTGTTCTTTCCTAAGTGCATAATTTTGCACTTGTCCACATTAAATTTCATTTGCCATTTGAACATCCAGTCTTCCAATTTAATGAAGGTCCTCTTGCAATTTTTCATAATCCTCTTGCATTTTAACAACTTTGAATAATTTTGTGTCATCTGCAAATTTGATCATCTCACTCGCTATTCCCATTTCCAGGTAATTTATGAATATGTTAAAAACAGCGGACTCTGCACAGATCCCTGGGGTACTCCACTATTCACCTTTCTCCATTGAGAAAAATTTATTTATTTATTTATTTTATTTAAGGTTCTTATATACCGCACTCTTAAAAATCAGCGCGGTTTACATATAACGATAATGTGCAAAGCAGGCACTTACAATGAAACAGGGGATTGAACTTGGAATTCAACAGGGGAACTATATACAATTTAAGATAGTTATCTACAATTTGTATCTACAATATGTACAATCTTTGACAGCATTTCAAATGGCCATTTAGCCTTACTGTCTGTGTTCTATCATTTAACTAGTTCCTGAGCCACAAAAAAATATACAGATTAGTAAGACAAGACTTTCCTTGGCTAAATCTATGCTAGTCTTCTCCTATTAAACTATGACTATCTAAATGTTCAGTAATTTTGTTCTTTATAATGGTTTCTAACATTTTGCCCGGTACTGATGTCAGGCTCACCAGTCTGTAGTTTCCTGGATCACCCCTGGAACCATTTTTAAAAATTAGCACTACATTGGCCATTCTACAATTTTCAGGTACTATAGATGATTTTAATGATGGTTCACGGATTACTAATATTAGGTCTGCATTCTCATCTTTCAGTTCTTTCAACACCCTTGGATGTATACCACCCAGTCCAGGTGATTTACTACTTTTGAGGTTATCAAATACTTGTGATACATATTCCTGGTTTATCAATATTTCTCTCAATAATTCTGATATATCACCTTTAAATACCATTTCAGGTATGGATAACTTCCCTACATCTTAGAAACATAGAAACATAGAAATATCTAGTCTGTCCTTCCATATCAACAACTATAACTACTCTTCTTCAGTAAAGACTAAAGCAAAAAATTCATTTAATTTCTCTGCTATGGCCTTGTCCTCCCTTAGCTCTCCTTTTACCCCTCTATCATTCAAAAGTCCAACTGACTCTCTCACAGGGTTTTTGCTATGAATATACTTGAACAAGCTGCTATTATGCATTCTTGCTTCCACAGCAAGCTTTTTTTAAAATTCTCTCTTTGCCTGCCTTGCATCTAACTTGCCAGTGCTTACGTTGTTTCCTGTTTCGGCATTTGGCTCCTTTTTCCATTTTCTGAAAGATGCTTTTTTAGCAACAACAGCCTCTCTGACCTCGCCTTTACACCATGCTGGCATTTTTTTGGCCTTCCTTCCACTTTTCTTAAAGTGTGGAATACATCTGGTCTGGGCTTCCAAGATAGTGGTTTTAAACAATGCCCATGCTTGATGTAAATGTTTAACCTTTGCAGCTGCTCCTTTTAGTTTTTTCTTAACTCTCATTTTATCATAGTCTCCCTTTTGAAAGTTAAAAGGTGGTACTGTAAATTTCCTTGCCACGATCATGCTATGATCAGTATTGCCAAGTGGCCCTAATACCCTTATCTCTTGCACCAAATCCTGTATTCCACTAAGGACTAGGTCCAGAATTGCTTTCCCTCTTGTTGGTTCATGCACCAGCTGCTCTAAGAAGCAGTCCATTTTATCTAGAAACTTTATTCTGCTTAGGATGCACTACAGTGACATTGACCCAGTTGATACTGGGGTAATTGAAATCACCCATAATTACTGTATTGTAGCTTTTGTTAGCTTCCCTGATTTCTCTTAGTATTTCATCATCCATCTGTTCATTCTGGCCAAGCGGTCAGTAGTACACCGCTACTGCCATCGACTTCCTCTTTTTACAGGGGATTTCTATCCATCGAGATTTTACAGTGTGCTTCATGCAAAACTTTAATCCCGTGTGACTCAACCCCTCCACCAATTTGATCTACCCTGTCATTGTGATATAGTTTTTACCCAGGTATCACAGTGTCCCATTGGTTGTCCTTCCACCAGGTTTCTGAGATGCCAATCACATCTAATCTTTCATTTAGTGCTTTATATTTTAGCTCTCCTATCTTATTTTTCAGACTTATAGCATTTGCATACAGGCATTTTAGAGGTTGCATTTTAAATTAATCTGGTTATGTTGATGGGGATCATTTGGAATCTTTCAGCACTGTACTTAAGGGCATCTGGGTAACTTTTATCTTTATTGGAATCTCTCTGTTGGGAAGTCCAAACTTCCTTCTTTTGCTAGTCCTTCAAGAATATATCCTTCTGAACCATGTGCTCTTGCGTGACTGTCTGCTTTCCCCTATTATCTAGTTTAAAAGCTGTTCTGTCTCCTTTTTAAAGGTTAATACCAGCAGCCTGGTACCATCCTGGTTAAGGTGAAGCTCATCCTATTATCCTATTATTTTTTAAATTGGCGTTCCTTTCCTTTCTTTCTGTGCAGCATGTTATTTTATTATATTGTAAATTTCTTTTATGCTCCAGCCCTAGCGGTATATCAAAAGCTGACATAAATAATAAATCCCTTCGGAAAAGCCCTGCCTTTCCCCAGAATGTTGCCCAGTTCCTAACAAATCCAAAACCCTCTTCTTTGTACCATCGTCTCATCCACGCATCGAGACTCCGGAGCTCTGCCTGCCTTTTGGGTCCTGCACGTGGAACAGGAAACATTTCTGAGAATACCACCCTGGAAGTCCTTTCTAAACCCTGGAGTCCTGGACCCAGAATCTGACCACGAGGTGTCACTCTGAAACACCAAATACAGCTCCCTCTTCAGCCTATCCTGCCTTTGCTACATTCCCAATCCCAGCCAATCTGAAGATCGGGGGCCCTTCTGCTGGTAGTCCATAACACTGCCACTGGACAATTGTAATGAAAGTTAAGACTGGCTGAACCAAAGCTTCCCAAACCTATCCTTGGGACCTCTCATCCAGTTGGGTTTTCAGGATGTCCACAATGAGTATGCATGATATCAATTTTCATATTATGCTGGATCCTCAATGCACACACATTTTTGCCTATTAATTGTGTAGATCCAAAGAATCCCAGAATAGGTGTGGGAAGTTCTGGGTTAAACAATAGCGTCTTTATTCTTGAGCCTGCAAATTCATGTGCCTAAAATCCCACTTTGATTGAAAATTGGTTGTCTGAAATTCCCCCCCTTGAATTTCAGAAACTTTGCAATCAACATACTAGATACTGTTGTCTACATTAAAATTAATATGCCTGAACTAACCAGACTAAACCTATCCTCTGAGAAATGAAGAAGAGAGATTTGGTGAAGGGATTTGAAGTGTGTTAACCCACTGAAATTTAATACCAGTTAAAACCCAAGAAAGTGGATTGTTGGAGATTATTTTTATAAGAAGTTGTAATATGTGAGTTCTGGGCATTGCTAAGGCCCTCTTTTCAGTCAATGAATGAACTGAGGAGATGTAAAGTTATTCAGCTTTAGAAGGAACAGAGATTGGATTAGGTAAAGCTTAAGAACAGAAAAGTAACTTTACTGCAACTCTCATAGACTTTCTAAGGAATGCTGTAACATAACAGGCGCTTCTGATTTTAGGTTTTAATTTAATTCATTTATGTTAAAGAACTGTAGTCCACCTACAAAAACCATTGGGCTCGATGTTCAAAAGGCATTATATACAGTTTACAGCCTAGTAAACCGTGTAAATACCTTAGATGGGGATATTCAGCGGCATGTACATGGTTAGTGTTATTGACTACCCCCATCTAAGTCCCCTATGCGCTCTGATGCTATTGGGGCATGTTGGGGGCATTCTGGGATGGAGTGGGGGGCAGTGACTGCCATCAACCGGGTAACGGCGATAATGGACCACTATCTGGTTAGCGCTCCGCGGCTAAAACTAGGCCAGTTTTTGGCTCTCCTAGTTTTAGCCGTGGATCGCTACTCGGTTATGCTCTGTGGATGAATGCCCTCGGCGCCAAACCTGGATATTCAGTGTCATCGCCTTGGTACTGAATATCCAGGTCTAAGGGTTGGTGGGCAGGGCTAAGTGCCAATGCGGTGCCCAAATGAATAGGGGCCGATATACAAGAAAACATAAAATACATAAAACCAAAACACATTGCCACATAGAATCAGTACAACGGAGTCCAGGGCCGGATTTACCTCGAGTGAGGCCCTACGCCAACAAAAATTGTGGGCCCCCAGCAGGGGCGGCCCAGGGGGGGGGGTGCGGGGACTCATTTGCATAAGGGGCCTCATTTGCATGCATATTTGCATAATGTTACCATATACTAACTTTTAGTAAACGTGCCTCTTAATGAGTGTATGGACAAAGAAAGACTAAAAGATTTCTACATTACTATAATCCAGTGCCAACCGCCAGGCACATTAGGAACTACTACAAACACTGCCCATTTAGAACCCATAGCAAACCCACCGTATCCTAACAGCACTACCAGGACTCACAAAGCACCATACTCTACCTATCAAAAGGCAACACTGCAAATATTAAACCAATACATTTCAGAGAACAACAATACATGACCTACTGGGGAAAGAGAACAAGTGGCAATGTCAAATAGGAATTATACAAACAGAACACCTCAGCTCAGTTACACATGCAGAACATAGACCATCACCAAACAAGTAATCACAATTTAGAAACAGGAAGACAATAATTAAACTGGGAATCCCAAAAGCCAAACTTGGAATGTACAACACTGTAGAAATAAAACTATACATTAATTTACTCTTGTACTAAACAAAGCGCAGACGTTAATGATGCACATTTACCAGAGCTGACATATTCCAATTAATAAATTCAAAATAAAGAGATACTTTTCTACCTTTTGTGCATTTTTTTTCAGCTGCAATTGCTCCAGCCACTTTCTTCTGGTTTCTTCGTGTCTTCTGCTAACTCTCCATCGTCTGCTGTCCATTTGTCCTTTCTTCTCTCTTCTAGTTTTTTTCCATTCTCTCTCTACATCTGCTTTAACATACTAATCTTTCTCCTTTTGCTCTTTCCTCATTCCTATTTCATCCACTCAAATTTTACCCCTCCATCCTCAATCCCCACTTACTCTCCCAATACCTGGCCAATTGTAGATTTTTTATCCCTCCCACACAAAATATTTTTCCCTTCTCCATTTTACTCTTCCAGCCCCATCCCATTCTAATCCTCCCCCAACATCAGCTCCCTTCTAGTTCCAGCCTCACCCAGCATCCATTCCCTTCTAGTCCCTGCATCAGCCCATTTCCAGTCCTAGCCACCCATCAGCCCATTTCCAGTCCTAGCAACCCCCCAACCCAATACCAGTCCTAGCCCCCCATCAACCCACTTCCAGTCCTAACCCCCATCACACCCCATTTTCACTTTAAGCCCCCCTATAACCCATTACCCGTCCTAACCCCCCACCCGCCCACTTCCCGTCCTAACCCCATTAGCCCACCTCCAGTCTTAACCCCCAGCCCATTTCCCGTCCTAGCCCCCCCATAGCCCATTACCAGACAGCCCCCATCAGCCCACAGCCCATTATCATTCTTATCCCCCGTCATAGCCCATTACCTGTTCTCACCGCCCCCATCAGCCCACAGCCCATTATCAGTCTTAACCCCCCCCATAGCCCATTACCAGTTCTAACCCCCCCAACAGCCCACAGCCCATTACCAGTCCTAACCCCATCAGCCCACCTCGTATTAACCCCCCCCAGCCCTTTTCCAGGTCTACCCCCCCCATAGGCCATTACCAGACAGCCCCCATCAGCCCACAGCCCATTACCAGTCTTAACCCCCTCCCCACAGCCCATTACCAGTCCTAACCCCATCAGCCCACCTCGTCTTAACCCCCCCCAGCCCATTTCCAGTCCTAGCCCCCCCCCATAGCCCACCATAGATCCTTTTCTGTTCTCCTTCTACCCAATGAGTACCCTTTTCTCTTATCTAGCAGACTCCCTCCCCTTTTCCTTGGTCCCCCAACCGCTCCTCTCTCTGTTTGTATTCTTTTGTCCACCCCACCTTTGGGTCTCCCGCCCTTCATCATTTGTTCCCCCTTTTTCTCTTTTTCAATCCCAGGTTCAGTCTTCATTCTCTTCATTCAGAAACCTACAGTATTCCTGCAACCTTTCCACCTGCAAAACGTCTCCTCCATTCCTCTCCACTCCCTCTGATCTGAAAATCTTCTTCCCCACTACAATCTCTCACATGTTTTCCCTCCTCATATGCTTGTTCCTTCATCCAAAGCTCTCTCCATATTTTCCTTAATCCCCCCCCCCTAAAAAATAGATCTTGCTGCATTCTCCTTAACCTACTCTGAAAGATATCTCAGGCTTCTTCTCCCTCCCTACAAAGCTCTGACCAGACCACCATTCCTCACTCCCTTTGAGTTTCTCTACCTGTCCCTCTCCAGGCCCAGCTCTGCAGAGACAGCTGATAGAGGCCGCGGCAGCATGGACAGTCCCGCGGGGCCCCCTCAGCCCTGCCAAATCCCTCCCTCCACGACGGCTTTGAGAGGCGCGAAGGGAGAGTGTCTCCCTAATTTCCCATCAGCCCCTGCGGGCTTAACAGAGACGCGAGGGAGACACTCTCCCTTCGCGCCTCTCAAAGCCGGCACGGAGGGGCTCAGCCGGGGATTCGGCAGGGCAGTGGGGGCCCCGCGGGAACGTCCATGCTGCCGCGGTAGCTTTTTGTGGGCCCTTCCCAGCTGTGGGCCCTACGCCATGGCGTACATGGCGTATAGGTAAATCCGGCCCTGACGGGGTCTAGTCTGTACTGCGCATAGCAGGGATGGATGTTGCTCTATTCGCCCCCCTTCCGTCCCTGACAAAATCCTCCCCATATGAACAAGGAGTTTGTATGGGGAGGCTTAGACGGAGGCAGGAGGGGGCATTGCAGAGGTGGAGTGAGGGCAGGCAGTGGGCGGTCTGAGGCCCCAGACGATTCTGAAGTCGGCCCTGTACGTTCAGGGTTTCAGATCTAGACGGGTGACAGCAGGCCCAGGCAGCAGCAGAGAGGTGAGGGGTGTAGGGGGTTCCCTGGAACTCAACTCTGGCCAAGGAAGGCCAGATTGGGGGTCAGGCTGCGGGAAACAAAGATTGTGGTTGGAGGCCGGGCATCGCGGCTCCTGAATGGAGCCACAGTGTCATGGCAACAGGACGCTAGGGCATGGTGGCTCCGTTCAGGAGCTTGACTGAGTTAGCCCCTGCAAGATCAGAATTGGTCTGCCTCTATGCATCCTGATTTTGATCGGGCGCAAAGGGGCCTGGATGCACACATTACAATGTGCCTCAATATGTACATCTCATGCATAAATGTCTATTCAAACAAATACGTCTTTAGTTTTTTTTCTGAAAATCCATCAGAACATTAAGGGACCTTAATTTATTTGATAGCAAATTCCATAAACTTGGAGACAGAAATATAATAAAAACCCAACACAAAAAAATATAAAAGAGGTGGATACTGGATAAACATTGCAAAAACACCACTCCTGCTAGTCCTCTCTCACCCCCACCCTATGCTCTTGGCCTGCTGTGGATTCTCCATGGCTTTTGTGCCTTTTCCATGCTGAGGATGCTATAGGGGCACAGATGTTTGCTTTTCCTTCAACTGCAGTGGGTACACAGTAATAGTACCTGTGTTGCTGGGAAAGGAAACACTCGTGTTCACAACTGAAAACAGAAGCCTTAAGTATAAGTCAGACATTTGTTACCAGCGCCATAAGTTATAGGTAACATAGTAGCATAGTAAATGATGGCAGATAAAGACCAGCACGGTCCATCTAGTCTGCCCAGCAAGGTGGCAAGAGTAGGTGCACCTGCCGCTCCGTGCAAGTCTCCTCTCCCTATGCCTCTGTTTAAGGGTGTACCCACCGCTCCATGCAGGTCACCTCGACTTGTTAAGATATCTTAGACAGTTACGTTTATTTTGATTCTATCTTGCTTCTATAAAGGGATCCACTGTGTCTGTCCCATGCCATTTTGAATTCTGTCACTGTGTTTGCCCCCACCACTTCCATCGGGAGGGCATTCCAAGCATCCACCACCCTTTCAGTGAAAAAGTATTTCCTGACGTTGCCTTTCAGTTTACCCCCTTGCAGCTCATGTTATGCCCTCTAGTTTTACAGCTTCCCCGTCTTTGAAAAAGGTTGGTTTGTTCTGAAAAAGGTTTGTAAGGCCTGATATGTCAAAGCCTTTACACAGTTTACAAACCTGCAAACTGTGTAAATATCCCTAAGTGGGATGTTTAGTGGCAGTAACACAGTTAGGGCCACTGAATAGCCCTCAGTAACGCTGCTATATGCCCCAGTGCTAAACGCTTAGTACTGAGACCTGTCAGGGACATTTCTGGGGCGGAACTGATAGAAACATAGAAACATGACGGCAATGCCCGGTTTGCAATCTGCGGTGAAAGCTAGGCACAGGAAACTCTGCTCTAACTTTCACTACATATCACTAACTAGACAGCGGTGATATTGAGTGATCGGGGTCTGTGGCGACCCGGATATTCACGGAGCAGGATGTGACCCCAGCATTGAATGTCTAGGTTTAATGTTCAGCGCCGTCAGCTAGCTACTGAATATTGGGCCTGTACTTATTAGTTGTTTTGACATAGGAAAACAGCTTATTTAGCGTAAGAGAGATTAGATTGTACAACATTCTTTTAAGAGGTATTAGAGATTTTATTGTTCCTTTCCTTCTTGCCATGTTCAAGCGAGCAAAACACTCTTCCATATATCAGTATTTACACGGAAATAGCTACACTTCCAACACAGTTCAGTAAATATTTATTTATGTGCAGATTTGGTGCCAAGAGTACCTTCATTGACTGCCCTGTGTGGTTTCTCTTAACCCTTTGTCCTCCCAATAATCAGTGTTCTAAAATAATAAATAAATATAAAGATTGGGGGGGGGGGGGACTGGAATTTTTAGAAACGGATGTTTTTTGCTTTTTCTCTTAACCTAGCAGTTTTCCTTCTTTTCCTTCAGGATTCCAGTTCTTTGGAACCAGGACTGGGATCCGGCTCCTTAAACCTTCATTGGCAACTACCCAGGGATTACCACCCCACACCCCATTTTATATCCTCTCCCAACGTATTTGAGTGCAGTCATTGCAGTGATAGTTGTTAGCTGGGGTTCATGCACCAGAGCTCCTACTGCAACCTTGGCATCACAGGCCCTAAATTCTGACAGTAGATGTCAGCATTATGCAATGACTATGAATGTCTCTCCCCTCTTCCCGCACCCCCTCCCCAGCTGTGAATGTTGGCTCTGGCAGTGGAAAAAATTATTAAAGTACTTAGAAGATTTTAGAAATACTAACACCTCCAAAAGTGTTTCCTTGGTACTGGCCTCCCTGAACAGTGTATGACCTGAACTGGGAATTAAATCTAGGTCCTTCTGCCAGGGCTGGCCCTAGAGACGGTTTAAGGTATTGGCACCCTAAGCAAATGTTAAGCTTTGCAAGCCCTTGGCTGTCAAAATATATTGTTTAGCTTTGAATGCCCTGATCTTTAGGGAGTGGAGGAGTAGCCTAGTGGTTAGAGCACTGGCTTATGAACCAGGAGACCAGCATTCAATTCCCACTTGTACTCTTCGTGGCCTTGGGCAAGTCCTCCATTGCCTAGGAAGAAAGGCCTGGAAATCTGCTTCCAGACACACCACCAGGAGCTGCTGGATCACCAGGAGTCAGCACTGATTCAAAGGCACATATTGGATTTTGGCCCTGATGTTTGCCACCCCCCCAGAAGTTGCCGCCCTATGTGACTGCCTAATTTGTCCAGTGGTTGGATCAGCAGGGGATGGGGTGTACATAAAGTATTGCTGATCAAATATTTGAAGGTAGCTAATGCATAATTCTGGTTTTAAGTCCTGGGTCATGAATTCAAGACTTCCCCTGCAACTGATTGTCATTGTGACCTTGGAGAAGTGGCTTTAGCTCTACATTCCTTTGGGATGCTATAAAATGTTTCTGTTAATTTAGCTTTGTCAATGAGCAAATTAAAAAGAAAAAACACCTATGATCAGTGGTTCTCAGACCTATCCTGAGGGCTTCCCAGCCAGTGGGGTTTTAGGATATATCCTATGAATATTCATGAGAGGGATCTGCATGCACTACCTCCAGTGCATATTCATTGTGGACATCCTGAACTCCCAAGTGGCTGGACAGGTTTGGGAACTACTGCCCAAGGTAGATGGTAATGCTTCTAGAAAATAAACTGACTGATCCAGCTCCTGAATGATTCGTCTCCAGGGCGTCCTGCTTTGTAGTGACACCTGGTGTTTGGTTGCAAAGGACCACAAACTGGATTTCTGGAAGAACTGTGGACTGTGCATTTCCTCCAGAGAAGTATTAGAAATGGGTGAAATCACACAATCATTTAGATTTAACCTACGTCTTTTCATTGGCAGTTGAAGGTATGTTACATCTCACATATTTCTTTGGTTCTTGACCCAATCCTCAGGACACAGATAGCCCGTCAGATATTCAGGATCGTCACAATGAATATGCATGAGAGAGATTTACATACAATGGAGACAGTCTAGGACAGGAGGAACAACCTAATGTTTAGAGCATCAGCCTGGTAACTAGAGAGACCAGCATTTGAATCCCACTAGCAGTCCTTGGGTCAGTCACGTGACCCTTCATTGCCTCAGATACAAACTTAGATTGTAAAAACTCTAGGGACAGGGAAATACCTACTGTACCTGATTGTAACTCGCCTTGAAATACTTCTGGAAAGGTATAAGCTAAAAAAAATGCATGCAAATCTCTCTCATGCATATTCATTGTGTTTATCCTAAAAACCTGGCTGGCTAGGTGTGTTCCAAGGACTGGGTTGAGAACCCCTGGTCTAATATGCATTCATGCATATTTTTGCTATTTAACACAGGCCCATTATTGTCAGTGGGGCCTATTTACTAATAATGTGTATTAAATACCGATATCTGAAACCCATCTATTCTTAGAATTCTACAGGACAGACCCTCATCAAGAATAAACAGATCATAAGTCACGCAGCAAGACCGCTGGACACCACACCAACTACAACTCCACAGCCTCAATCCCCAGACTATTGGCTATCTGTGCACAATGGATATTCAGCTCAGATGCTAACATACAATGACGAGATCACTCATTCCCACACCCCAGCCCCCCTAAAATCTTTTACTTCTACGCCACTATGACTCAGCCATTCATTCCACCATAACCAAAATGCTATATATAAGTTAAGCCAAGTTGGCTAAGTCTTTCTAGCCATTTTTTGGCACCTTTTGTTTTACCTATTGCTTTCTATTACTTCAGCTCTTGCTCTAATTACATGTAATCCACGCTTGTCCCTGCACCTTATGCTGTGACTGCACAATCCTGACTGGTAGAAAAACGGTATAGAAAAGATGTGAAATAAATAAAATAGCTAGCTAACGCATTAATGCAGATTAGTAGCATATCTGGCCCTCAGTTTGTATGGGAGAGAGTGGAGGGTGATGTAACTTGCCCAAGGTCACAAGGAGTGTCAGAACGACATGAATCTTGGCCTCCCCAGGTCTTAGCCTGCTGCATTAACCAGTAGGTTACTCCGCCCTGAGAGACTCAGAAGTAGTGAAGCACCTTTTTGGTGGGAGGGGGCCAAACAAGCCAATCTCCAGTCCTGTCCCCAAGCTTCCTAGTTGCTAATGCTGTTGTGGGAAAAACAGTGTTTGGTCCATGGCTATGTTTATGTATATACTTATTAATAACACCTTTCAGCTATGGAGCAAACAAAGCAGTTTACAACACTAAAACAAGAATAAAAATCCAAAGTGGTTTACAATAATTCACTAAAAACAAACAATAAAGAAACAATAATATATCAACCATGGTAACAGTGGCCACCGCATTCCGCTGCCTATGAGACTCATAGCTCCATAGCCCAAGTAAACTAGGTTCTAAGTAAAATGGAGCCCGAAAGGAGTGGAGGGCAAGGATTTGGCAAGAGAGGGATTTCCAATGCTTTTTTTAAAATTTATTTCACCTGTAGCATCAACTGTAAAAATTTACTATGTGCCTTTTCTGCTGGAACAAAATCAGCAAAGGCTCAGCTGAACTGGCTGGTGAGAGGTTTTCTTTAGCTGAGGTAGGACTCCAGTCCCTTTGTTCTCATTTTCTGTCTTCCAAAAACTGTCCTGTACTTTAATTGCACAATCCATACTTGCTTATAACATAAGAGGAGGATAGTTGAGGGTAACGTTTAATTAAAAATCTTTTTTTAAATAGCTGAATGCCTTAGTCAGTTCAATGTCAGACTCAGCTTATTGGTAGTTAATCATGCGATCCAAAATCCATCAACAACCTAAAATAATTCCAGCCAATGATACTATAGCAAAAATTATATAGTTCTTGGGGAGCCCACTTTTTCCCTCAGCCATGCCACATCTTGAGAGCACAGATAAGTGTTTTGCTACAGCTCCCACAGGTCAAGGCAAGTTTTATTCCGGGAGAGAAATGTAAATTCATCATTAAAATATAACATTGCATAATTCTTCCCTTGGGAGGGGGGGGGGGGGAAGAATATACGTTTCACTCTGATTCATACATATGATGATAATGAAAAGTGAATGACTTCATTATCAGCATAACATATAGTTGTTGTTAAGTGCCATCAAGTTGATGTCAACTCATGGTGACCCTCTGGATCAGTCTTCAGTCAGATGGCTAATTGTTGATAGAGTGGCATCCATAGTTGCATTGCCGGCCTTCCTCTCTTGGGTTGACCTTCAACCTTTCCAAGCATGATGTCTTTCTCTAATGATCTTTCTCTTCGCTTGATGTACTCAAATTATGGAAGTCAAAGTCTTGTCGTTTGAGCTTCTATGGAAAGCTTAGGCTTGATCTCCTCTAGTACTGACTGATTTATTCTTCAGGCAGTCCATGGTAATCACCATAATATAGTCTTACCAAAAGTATAAAAATAATAGAATCATAGAAGACATTAATGGGTGTCGATTCAATGAATTTTAGCTGTCTTGGGCTTAAGAGGAGTAATATTTTAGGACTGCTCCAAATTTGTTTTGGACCTCTTGTGGGCTCTGCCTGAAGAAGGAGGACCTCAGTTCAAAAAGCTAGATGTGCCTAGTAACCTCCTTGTATAAAACATTTTTGCTGGCCTATAAAAGAGATTACAGCCTAAATTCAAGCCATTATTACAAAAAAATTAAACCACCGACCAAACTGGGGTTGTTAGAAGACAATTAAACGATGGAGGTCAAGTCCTAGAGACACACTGTGACAGAGATAGAAGGGACCTCCTGTTCCCCATCCCAGCCCTGTTTCTCCATAGACTAGCAGGATTGCGTCAGCCACACCTGGTGACGTCCTCCGGGCGGCGCCATAGATAAGACTTATCCTGCTGTCCACGGAGAACCCCTGTTACAGGTAAGTAACTCCGCTTTCTTTCCCCTTTCTATGGAAAAAGTGCTGTGAGTTGTGTAAGTATGAGATAATTTCAGCTGTTGTACTAACAGCACTGGAATTCACTTCCTGCCTTACCAAATGAAAAAAAAATTCTGCCCAGCTGTCTCTTTCTGTGTGTAAACAGGAATGTGCTCCATGATAAATTCAATGGGAGGGAAATTCTTTCTCAGTTCATCACAAATCTCATATCTCCCTCCCTCTTATGACCTTTTTCATGCATGGGCTGCAATAAACGGATCAGTTTCTTGAGGGGGGGGGGGAAGCTCTGTATTCTTGTTTGAGGTCAATGAACTCCCCCAGGTCTATTTGTCTTTTTAATCCCTATAAACAGTGCATCACATCTCCCCCCTTACAGCCGTTTATCCAAAAGCCAACCGCATCGCACTTCCAGCATGCGTAAGAGTCCTGGTTTAACAAATATTGAAGAGTATTTCCCTTGTCCCCTTCAGTAACATCCAGGTGCATGAGCAGTGCACATCACTAACTCTTACACATTGTCAGTTCAGAAGTGAAATCTTCAGGAGCAGAGTTTCTGCTCAGAAATTAAGTTCCTCCTCGTCTGCACATGAGCTGAGCCTCCTCAATGACGGAATTAACAAATGAAAACATACAAGGGGACATAGGGTCACCTCGCTCCTACTTTCTCGAACTTTTTTAAACCGGTTCATCAAAAGTTTGTCCAACTTTATATTTTCACTTTGACTGAGGAAAACACTGCTAAGTTGAAGTAAAACGTTTTAGGTACCAGTTGTAAAAATGCCTTTCTGCAATTTCATATAAATAAGGGACTGGATTGGTAACTCTTAGGACAAGGCTTCCAGTGTAGGGCCAGTGCAAGGGTATTGGGCACCTTGGCCTAGACGAACCTTCAGCTATGCATGTCCCCTTTCCCCACACATGCTTTCTCCGGACCCTTTCTTCCATTTCACCTCAGCACATCTGGAAATCAGATTTGTTGAAGCCTACAGCACAGTCCTCTCTTGCTTTTGACTGTTTCACACATTCAGTGCCCCTGTCTGCTGGGCCTCACCTCACAGTCTTCCCTTTGGTCCCTCGATGCCCTCACCTCGCTGTTTCGCCCTTGATCACCTGGCCACTGTCTGATGGGCTCTTAGCCACTACTGGGGTGCCCTGCCTGTGATCCATAGTGGGTGGCAAGTGCCGCTGTCATCACATGCGAGAGCTGAGGTCATGACCCTCTTTGGAACAAGCCAGGACAGGAAGGATCCTCCGCAGGCCAGCCACACTCTCCACTGCCTGCAGCACGTGACTCCCTCATCCCACCCCCTACAGTATGACACCAGAAGAGAGAGGGAAGAGCAATGTGCAAAGAATCCTGTCCTGTGGGTGGTCCTGCGGCACTCCAGAAGCTGGACTTAGATTTAAAGAGCTGCCGCCAGCCAGTGCAACCCCCACAACTAGGATGCTCTAGGCGGCTGCCTAGTTCACCTAGTGCTTCTACTGGCCCTGTTTTGGTGTTTATGTATTATAGGCAGGGCAGCGCTACTATTAGGCAAACTGGGTGGCCACCTGGAGTGCCGTTCCTCTGGGGGCCCATTATCACTGCTGTTACCCCTCACTGGGACCTATAATGGCAGCAATGGATTGAAACAGCTCCGCGGCACTTACCTGGAAACTTTGGCGCCACAGGGCTGTCTGCTTCCTCCCTCATTGATGCTTCCCCCTCTGCAAACAGGAAGTCGGCCATTGGAGGGGGTGGAAGCAGACAGCCCTGTGGCACCAAAGTTTGCAGGTAAGTGCTGTGTGGCTCTTTCAATCCATTGCCGCTGGTGTAGGTCCCAGTGAAGGGCGACAGCAACAGCAATGAGGGACAGGAGGTTGGCTGGGCACAAGGGATGGGGTTCACTTAGAGCAGCTCATTTCCTTACGCTGGCCCTGATTGTAGGAGTGGTGGTGATGGGGGGGGGGGGGTGAAGGGTCCAGGGCTGGCTTAAGAGGCGCGTCAGTGAGGCACTGGCTCAGGGCACCTAAAGCTCATCTCTTCAGTCACAGGAGCGTTTCATTTCACTCCCGCCACTGTTCTCTGCTTCAGGAACTGGCACTACAGTGTTTCTAAGAGATCCACGGAGGTGCTTCCTGCTTCGTATGAGAGGCAGGAAGCACTTTTGTTTGCCTTTTACTGATGCCATGGTGGCGGCGCCTGAAGCAGAGAACAGCTATGAGAGCGAAGGGACACAGTCCCACGGCAGCTTGTGATGGGGCGGGGAAGCAGAGGAAGGGAAGTGACTGGCTGCGACTGATGCTGGGGGGGTAGGGTGGAAGAGTGGGGATGGGAATGAGCTGGGGGGATAGTGGGGTCCATGAAATTGACCGGAGATTAGGAAAACAGTGGGGACTAGGTGGCCAGGTGAGCAGTATGAGTAGGGCCGTGAGACCGAATGCAGAAATACCACTTGACCACTTGACCCATGTCCTGTGTCATGGATCAAATGCACAAAAGAAGAACTCGCTGAAAACATCCAACAAATGGTGAACCAATCCCTTGTTCAGGGCATCATGCCCAACGCCCTAAAACTCACAACGCTTCGACCAATAATAAAAACAATAAACTTGACCCAAAAGACCCAAACTCTTACCGACCGATAGCCAGCATTCCATTTATAGCTAAATAATAGAAAAAAACGTCCAATTACAATTGCAAGACCATATCGATGAACACAAACCCTTAGACTCTCACCAGTTTGGCTTCCGCCCCTACCACGGTGTAGAAACCTTCTAACTACACTGATAGACTTCCTCATCAAAGGCACAGATGATAGCAGTCAAGGCTTCCTACTCCTCTTCATAGACATCTCTGCCGCCTTTGACAACATCAACCACATTACTTTGATCAATAGATTAGAAAATCTAGGAATAGGTGGGACAGTACTCAATTGGTTTAAGTCTTACATCACAAACAGGCTAATACGTGTTCAAATAGACCAGGAAGTGTCAGAAACCTTCCCCCAAGGACAAGGAATACCCCAGGGATCCGCCCTTTCTGCCCTCCTTTTCAACCTGTACCTCCAACCCATTACAAAAATATTCAGAAAACACAAAATTAGTCACTTCATCTATGCTGATGACATCATGCTTGCTCTCCCCATATCCATCAAAATCCTACCTACGATGCCCTATCAAACTGCATGGCGGAGACCACCTCCTGGATGGAATCTAACGACCTTAGCATCAACCTCAAAAACACTGAGGCAATGTTCGTAACAAGATCACCCGTGACTTAGGACACCTATCCATCATCAATCTCAATCATACATACAACTATACCGTCAAAAAAGAGGTAAAATACCTAGGGGTAATAATAGACCATACACTCACCATGCTACCACATATAAAACAGACGGTAAAAACCATATTCTACAAACTCAAAACCATACAACACCTAAGACCCCTTCTTGACACCCATGACTTTAGATCAGTTGTTAACACACTCATCACCCCACACTTCGACTATTGTAATAGTCTCTAAATTGGCCTATCACAAAAGTACATACCTACTTCAAGAGCCCAGAACATCTGTGCCAAAGTAGTCACAAAAGCCCGCCTAGTAGATCATGTAACCCCAATAATGCTGGAACTGCATTGGCTCCCTATAAACAGCAGAATCAGATATAAATCCTCCTAATCACATTCAAGCTCCTGAACAACATCGCCCCATCATATCTATCCATGCTATTACATGCCCCATCAGAATCAAGAACTCGCAGACTAAACGCAACACACTCACTTGAAATACCAAAATTCATTCAAAAACTAAAAATCCACCAGCACCAGAGCCTTCTCATTCACTGCCCCCATGCTCTGGAATAATCTCCCAATAAACCTTCGGATCATAAAAGACCTCACCCAATTTAGAAAGGAACTTAAGACATACCTTTTCTCCGAACACTATGAAATCCCATACCCCCAAGTCCAACCACACACCATCCCCAAACACTCAAACACAAAGCCCTAAAACCACACTCAACTACCCACACACATACACCCACCACATACTCCCACCACATACACCCCAAAACACAAAGCCCTAAAACCACACTCAACTACCCACACACATACACCCACCACATACTCCCACCACATACACCCCAAAACACTCCCAAGAGATGAAAAAAGGAAATAAATTCCTCCACACACACACACATATGAAAGGTAGAAAACTCTGACTACATATCAAAAGAAACAACTCTGATCAACACTACGCTACAGAAACTTATTAATGTATATAAAATGTAAATAGTTTTGACAATTAATGCACAGTTATTTGTATAAAGTTACAATGTTATAAATCTCTGTTAATAACTATTATCTGTATAAAGTTAAAAAAATCTCTGTTCCATGTAATGTATACATTAGTATACAAATTTGTTTACTTGTTCCATGTAAACCGCCCCTGATCTCTGGAAGGGGCGGTATAGAAGAAATAGATAAATAAAATAAATAAATAAAATAAATAAATATATAGAGGGAAAGGTTTACAGGATTTGGAAAGCGTAGGGAGGGATTGGGAGGCAGATGAAAAGGACAGGAGGCTCTGGAGTAAGTGAGAGACA
This sequence comes from Ichthyophis bannanicus, assembly GCA_033557465.1. Taxonomy (NCBI): domain Eukaryota; kingdom Metazoa; phylum Chordata; class Amphibia; order Gymnophiona; family Ichthyophiidae; genus Ichthyophis; species Ichthyophis bannanicus. The sequence goes on along the minus strand of CM066050.1, from coordinate 27,314,369 downwards.
AAGGAAGGGGAGCGGTCTTTGAAGGGGCTACAAAGGTAGAGATCGGGCTGTGTGTAACCCCCTAGGCCCCCTCACCTGCTCCTCCGGATCCCGCACCATGATCCCCCGCCATCCAGGGGGACTTATTCCACCTTCGAGGTGGAATAAGTCTCCTGTCTTCATTGAAGGCCCTGGATATACAGGGCCGACCTCGGAATTGGCCCTATATGTCCGGGGTCACGGCCCACCAATGCCCCACGCTTGCTCTGCTTCCAGACCGCCCTCGTCTAAGGTTCCCTGTACAATAGTGCTGGACATACGTCCTTGCTATTTGTGGCACAGAATTACCCCCTATCTGTAGATTTGTGAGTCCTGTAAGGGAAGAAGCGAGGGAAGGCCAGAAAATAATCCAGATAGTGGGGATTTTCAGCCCTTATTGACAGGCTTATTAAACTAAATTTATAACTTGCAGCTAAACAGTGCCGATATGGACAGTAGTTCTGAATATGCAGATTATGTTACATGGCAGTACCAGAGTTTAACTTATGCCACTTGCATAGGAGTGGAGGAGTGGCCTAGTGGTTGGGGCAAGGTACTTCAGGCCAGAAGGTCAGGGGTTCAAATCCCACTAGAGGACAGCCACCTTGGGCCAGAAGGACTGGAGTTTCTAGTCCCACAGGTGCTCCTTGTGGTCTTGAGCAAGCCACTTAACACTCCATAGCCCATGTTCCCTGTAAAATAGTTATCTCCAAGTTATAATGCCCTGTACAATGTAATTTCAGTTTGTTCAATGTAAACTGCACTGATACAGAATAGCACAGTATATAAGAGAATATAATAAATAAATTGTTAACTTGCCATGTCCACTGAAAATTTACTCCTATTTGCATAACTTATACCACAAGATTGGCCCCAAGAGGGGGGCGTAAAAGCAAACGTAGATTCAGGGCACCACAATCCCTTGAACTGGCCTTGATTGGGTCAAACCTCTCCCTGAAAGTGAAAATAAATACTTTCTTGTATAAAGTCACATCTGAACACCTACAGCCTCCAATGGAGGTGAGGGCGCCATAAACAATGTCAGAGTTTAAGAGGATAGGTGCAAATATATTGGAGAATAGCTGGTGAAAGATATTGGGCACTTTAGGTGAACCTTCAGCCTTACTGCCCCCCCCAAGATTTTGATAATTAAATTCAATATTCATGCTCTACCCACTACCACCCTTGTAAAAATGCATAATTCGCATTAGATATTAAATTTTGCTTTGTGTGCTTGCTCTCTGCAGGTAACAGAATGTGCTGATGGCTCTTTGAGTGTATCTGACTGTCAGGATCTAGTGGTTTTCTACTGCCCCTAAGAAGTGGCTGCCCTAGTAGTGCCTAATGGCTGGGCCAGCACGGGGCAGGTACAGAGGTTCTCTGAAGGGGAAGAGACAATAAGATTAAGTAAGAGGAGAGCTGGTCACTGGAATGCTCCTTAACAGCTTCTGTATATATATATATTTATACAGTATTGCATCCCATGCTTGTAAATTCTGTCATAATCTTGAGAAACAGCGGTGGGTCCTTATATCCCCCCAAAGAAGTATGTACATATCTGGCAGAATTTGAGTGTTTGCAATGAGTGTGAAATTGCAGACTTTTGGATATTAGTGCTAGGAGTAGTAGGAGATGCTCAGTAAGGGATACTCAAATGCTTTCAGAATTGGGCTAGTATATACATGGGAAAGCAGGGTGGTAGCCACTGGGGTCTCCGTGCATCTCCTTTGTGGCTGAGTTCTATCCTGTTCAGTGGTCAGATCTTGTCCGGCCCCTGTCCATTTCTATTCTGTGCTAGAGGTCTGAATGGGAGCCAAGCAATGTTATTTCTTTGGCAATTTTGAAGGGTTTCTTGGGTGTGGGTGTGGGGGGGGGGGTGTCTTTCATCCAACAGAGAACTGGAACACCCTCAGGGATGGAGAGGGATCCTGGCATTTACCAAGCTCTGAAATTATGTCCCGAAATACACTTTTAAAAGTTATTTGCTTGTTTGAATAGTGTATAATGTTCTATTATACTGCAATGCACCCATGGGACAAATATTTTAACTTCAGCTTCAAAGTGGTTCATACTGCGGCTTTAATGAAGCACGGTAACGTAGCTGGCTTGTATCGTTAAACACTTAGACAAGGAGAAATGTCATGTCTCATTTAAGTAATTCTTAGGCTGAGACTCAGGCAAAGGCAACATGGAAAACTGCCTAGAGTACCACGTTTTTCAGGCACCAAAGAGAAGCCTGCTCCCACTTACCTGGAGGCCATGTGCATGTGCTGCTTCAAAGGGGCTCCACTTTGGCAGAAGGCTAAACTGGCTCTTCAGTCCTTCAGATCTCTGACATAGTCTCCCCTCCACTGGGATCTGCTTTCTGTTCTTGCCTCTGGGCATCAAAATCTTAAATCTGGTCCCGACCATGTTCTTCATAATTCAGGAGCATGAGGGGAATGTCATCTACCCGAGGTGCCTCCCACTCCCACCCATGCACAATTTCCCGGGTGGGGGGGGGGGGTGGGGGTGGTAGAGGGCACTCTGAAGAAGGTCCCCAACTTCAGGAAAATAACTTGAAATGTTCAGTGTTTCTGGCCTGATGGATGCACAAATAGTTTAGCAGTGCAGAGCCCTAAGCCTCTTTTCCATAGATGTAGAATGGTTGCAACCCTTTAGTGTGTAGGTTTCCATGTTTATGTACTTTTCCAGTGAGTTTTAATTCTTGATTCATCCAGCATCTGTAACCAGCAGGATTCACCATTCCTTCTGCTGCCCAAAGTGTTGTGATTGCTTCATTTTATATTTCCTAGGAAGAGATATTCCAGTCTGCTGTTTTATCAGTAATTTATAGGGGTCACCTCCCAATCTAGTTACATGTGTGTGTGTGGGGGTGGGGGGGACTTATGACAAATGAGGCTGATACTGTTTTCCAAGGATCTTAATCAGCACCTAGGATTAGGATTGGACATTCAGTGACCAGGGCAGAAATTTGGAAGAAGATCTCAAAGCCATCCAGCAGGCTGTGCCCTCTGTGACCTTGGCACCGCCTGTGGCTTTCTGTGGCATTGGGCCCCAGAGCAATTACCCTGATTGCATCTTGCTAACATGGGCCCTGCCTGCACCCTTCTTACTATCATCACAAAAAGAGAGTCAATGACATTCCAGAATCATGATCCGGGCGAGGATACTGGCGGGTTACGTGCTGCAAAAGAGTGCTACATGTACCCTGGATATTTTTATTGAAGTGCTATTTGCAGAAAGTATTATGATGTTTAGAAAGAAAATTGCAGAGCTGTAATTAATTAAGCAACATCTGACCAGAATGCAACTTTCAACCCTGGAAAAAGTCCAGCAAGCAGGTGCTATAAGGATCTCATCCTAGCAATTTGGAGAAGTGGAGAGAGCGCAGTACAATTTTTAAATGTGCAGGGTGTCAGAGTCTTTAATCTTGTTCTAATCCTTTCATGATCTTACATGAAAGGACGCCTCTTTGCTTCTTTGTGGAGGTGATGGCTGATTGCAAGTCACGTGTCCTGTCCACTAGATTTAATAGAACATTTTAAGGACTTCAGGGAAGTCTGGGGTACTGGGTTGGTAGGGACTGAAAAGAGTTTTCAGGATGGTATCTGCTTTTTAATTCTGAGGGAATCCCTTATCCAGTTCTTAAATTTCTTCAGCTAGCAGGGTAGCTTGTCTCTGCAAGCCTGGACCCACCAACTCTCTCCATCCATCCATCACTCACGGGGTCACCTTGAGAAAGTCACTTTCGTTATTCAAACTTGGATGGTAAAATCTTTAGGAAATGGACACATTAATCATGTGAATTTTCTTGTGTAGTGGCATGCACTGTCACAGATATTAAAGCAGAAAATGATGTCCCCTTTGTGGTGCTTTTTTCAGGGGACAATAAAATCGGGGTTCTAAAATTATAACCTTTGATAGGTTCCATATCCGGCAGAGTACAGCAACATTCCTGCTGGTTATGAATGATGCAGATAGTGCAGACAACCTAGGGCCCCACACTAAAACTCCCAAGCTAAGTGTTTAGCATGCAATTGGGTGGCTTGGGGCCAACTACGGGTGTTGATGGTGCAGCACGATTAATGTAGGCATCTTGGGTGCCCACTAATTGCAGATGTTGCTGTTCATGAGGGTGCATGTAGCACCACCTCAGTGGGTGGTATTCAGCGTGCCCTCACGCCAGTTAGTGCAGTTCCATGTGGTTGCAGTGTTCTAATAGCAGGGGTACAGATGCACATGCCCCCTGAGGTTAGCACAGGCTTATGCGCTAGATTCGCAGCCCCGCTGCGTGCTAATTTAGCACACTTTAGTAAAGATGCCCCTGAGTGATTTACCTTTTAATAGAAAAGCTCCTTGTGCATAAATCTACTTCTAACGCTACTGTACCCAGAATCACGTTATACACAGTTCTGTTAATTAAATGCTACTGGGTTATAGGCATGAGAGAGAAGTAGGGATGGTGGAGGGAGCCCAAGTTTTAGCTAGTTACAGTGGTTACTTCTTTTCCATACTCAGCCTTATTTTGTTATTTTTATTTTTTTTTTGTTATTTAGTTTGATGTGTTACATTTAGGTACTATAGTTATTTCCCTGTCCCCAGAGGTCTTATAATCTAAGTTAGCATCTGGGGCAATAGAAGGTCAAGTGACTTGCCCAAGGTTACAGGGAGTGTCAGTGGGATTTGAATCCTGGTTTCTCTAGTTCTTTGTCTACTGCTCTAACCACTATGCCAGTGGTTCTCAACCTGTGGTCTGTGGACCTTGGGGGGTCTGGAAGACCATTTTGGGGGGTCCACAGGACACAGAGAAGAAAGAAAAGAGAGAGAAGCTGGGGATTGGCTGGGAGAAAGAGAGGGAGGGAGCGACACTGGAGGGAACTGGGTGGAATGGTGGAGAAAGAAAGAGACAGAGACTGGTGGGGACTAGCTGGAAGGAGACAGAAATGTTAGTGGAGACAGAAAGGGAAGAGAGATAAAGAGGGATACTGGGAACAGGCTTGGCACCAGGACCAGCCCAGCCATCAGGCGAACTAGGTGGTTGTCTAGGGTGGCAAAGAGCAACTCATTCAAAGCTAAACAATAGATTCTGATGGCCTAGAGTGCCAACACCTTGAACCAACTTTGGGATTGGCCCTGCTTGGTGTTGAGAGGAAGGGAGTCCAGAGACAGGGGCGGATCTACTGTGAAACTAATGAAACTTAAGCTTCAGGGCCCTAATCCTGGAGGGGCTCCAGAAGCGACTTTAGTCCACATTGCTTAAAACTTTTGGGTCTACTGTATGAGTAAGGGTTTTTAAAAAATAATAATATTAATAGTATACTGTAATTCAATACAAAATAATAAAATTAAAATTAAAAGGTTATTAAAAGGTAATAAAAATTTAAAATTAAAAGGTTATTAAAGTGGTATACAAAACTGTCTAAATAAATAAAGTATCATGTAGGCTAGTCGTAAACGAAAAAACATTCTAAGATGTAGTGGTTAAATTTTTAAATAATTTGTGGTGATCTGTCATGGAACAACCCCATTGAAGAAGATAACAGTGGTTACCCAGATCTCGTTGCTGGTTGGGAAGGGGCCCCCATAACGGTTCAAGCTTCAGGGCCCCAAAAATGTAGGTCCGCCATTGGATAGAGATGAACTGGGGGGGGGGGGGAGGGGGGTTCCCTGAACTTTCTGGAGGTTAAAAAGGGATACACAGAACCATAAAGGATGAGAACCTCTACACTCCACTCCTGCTGTTTTATTGAGCTGGTACTAGATTGGTGGGTTTTAAATGCTCTTAAATAAATAAATCCAGTGACCTAGGGCAGAGCACTTAACCTCCTGGTTTAAAACTCATCAGATCAGAAGCTTGGCAGAGAAACACCTCAGGTGTGAATTTTCTTGCACTGTATGCGCTGATGCTGTAGAAATAGTAAGTCTTATTATAAATTGGGGGAGGGGGGAGATAGCCTAGTAGTCAGAGTAACTGGTACTCCTTGTGACCTTGGGCAAGTCACTTTACCCTCCCCATTGCTTTGGAAGAAAAAGGTGATACCTTGCCAAGAAAACCCAGGGGCTGCTGCTGTGTTGCCAGGAGTCAGCACTGACTTGAGGGCACTTAGATATAGATAGATAGATAGATATACTGTAAATTAGCTCTTGCTTAGAAAGTTGCTACTGTTGATCCAGTGTTTAGCAGTAAAGCCTAATTTCCAGAGAATTGCGTAATAATGACCCCTAGAAAATCCGTCAATAAACCCGTATACCACCTCGATCTGATTATTATGCAACATGCAGTCAAGCACTCTGTTTTAGGGCGTTATACAGTGCCGAAAGGGCTCCATCGATGAACGCATGCAGCCGATAAAAGCGCGCATTTGCATGCTTTAGCGCCTTGGCCGGCTCCCCCCCCCCCCCACGAGGCTGCGGTTGCTTTAAGAGCTAGCCCTGCCCGGCCGGACACACGCCCGCAGCTTCAGGAAAGCACAGGATGTAGTGGAGGAAATGACTGTAAATGGCTGTGCAAAAAACCCCTGCTGTCCGCTTCCCTTCCCCCCGCACAGAGGAGACCCTTTTCCGATCCGACGGCGATTCCGGCCGGGGGTGGGGGAAGGCGACTTTAGGAGCCCACAGCATGGGGCAAAGCCGCTCCCCACTCCCACTGCAATCCTGGTCCAATACAGAAGCGAGCACCTACGTTTACAGAGGAAACTGCTTTGTACGTCTGCGTGTGCTGATGCTTCTTTGCGTTTGTGAAGCTGTGAGAATCTGGCACCCCTCAGACGCCGGTGCCCTAGGCGATCAGTAATGCCTAATGGCTGGGCCGACCCTGGTACTAGGGTTGGGCTGGAACTTCAGGTTGCTAACCCTGCTCTCCAGAACTATACATCCCAAAGTACAACAATCATAACCGGATGAATCTAAGTCTGATTTGAAGCGTTACAGTGGATAGACAATGGGTCTGGCCCTCTTTACAATAGTTTGTGCATCTTCCCCTTCCTGAGTGGTCAGAGGTCAAAGCACTGAGCAGGTGCTGCTTCAGAGCTGGGCCCCTGAGCATGGGATGGGGTGGAGAGGGCGTTTGGTATTAATGCATTTCTTTCAGGGAGCAGTAGGTAGCCGCAGTTTCATGCCCGTAGGACTTTTTATTTTATGCATGGCAGTTGGAGACAGCATCAGTGCAACTATTTCCTGACTTAAGTCAAGCTGAGTAATCATATTTGTATACAAAGGCTGACTGATTTTCCTCCCAGCAAACAGAGGACGCAGAGCCGATCCCGGGCGTGCATAAGTATCGCTTTCTGTTATTTGGAAGGGGATCTCCCCTCACCTCCCCCCCCCATCCCCAGTTATTTATATTATTGAGTGCACACATGCCAAAGAAACAGTACTGTTTGCTTTTTGTGCATGAAACACAATTTGTGGAGGGGAGGAGTAACTTAATGTTTTGCAAAACAGGCCAGGAGCCAGAGAAACCAGCTTCAAATCCCACTTCTGCCCCTTTGTGATCTGGGGCAAGTCATTTAATCCTCCGTTGCCTCAGGTACAAACTTATAGGCTGCGCTAGAGCTCAGCGCTAAAGCTCTAACGCAGGGTTCCATAACGCATGTTTAATGCTGACTTTTTGCAAACAGCATTGCACATGAGATGTGCGCAAAACGTTATCGCTAAGCAAGGAGAGCAAGCCAAACCCATGTGCACAGGGGTCTACATTAGCGGCCTCTGTATTTTGCACATTTATGCCGTCCCAAGAAACGGGGTCAACTGAGGTGAAGAGTGAAACATTACCTCAGACAGTGCTGGCGCCGGCAGGATCTCTAATGCCCCCAACCCAGTGTTGGGGGAGCTGGTGCCACCTAGATACTGACACCCCCTCACCCAGTACAAAAATCATTGGTGCCCCATGGACCCCAATCACCCCTAGCCTCTCAAAAAAGTCTCCCAAGTAAGGAAAACAATTCCTTATTTGGCAGACTGCTCTTCCCCCATGGTGCATTCTGGGTCGCACAGCATGGGATCAGTCAGTCTGCTGACCCCACACTATTCATGACTTTATTTGGTGCACTGAGCCCTCCCCCTCCGGGCATTGCATCTCCAAGATGCAGCATCGTACCTAGCCCTGTGCGAGCGGTGCGACCACACTGGGTGCATTTGGGACTGCCGGCCTTGGTTCTGCCCCCCATGCTGCCTGTCCTTGTCGTGTCACTGCTTTTTGTGTTTCCTTGATGGTGGCGGCAGCGGAGCAAAGATCCAATTCCAAAAAAACCCTACACGGGTCTTCCTGACTCCGAGCTTGCAAGCAGGTCTGATCCCTTTGTCCTCTGAAGCGTCAGACCTTCAAGCATGGAGTTGCAAAGACCCGCATCCTCTGACATGGGCATACGTCGGAGGAGAGAGAAATCAGACCTGCATGCATGCACGGAGTTGGAAAGACCCACATAGTTTTTGTTTTAGAATTGGAAGTCCACTTCGATGCCTCTGCCGCCAAGGAAACACAAAACGTGGTGGTGGGGCAAGGGCAGGCAGCGTGGGGAGCCAGCAGAACATGGAGGTGTAGGGTAAGGCAAGATGGGGACATGCTGGGCATGGGGCATATGGCAAACCTGTGATTGGGGGGGTGCAAGTCACACAGGGTGCAGCTCTGCCAGGATGCACTGTGCAAGGTCAGGTGTTGCCACTTTGAAAGATGGAGGCAGGTCCAGCATATGGGCATCTGCTCCTGCCTCCCAACTGACTAAAGGTACTGTGTGTGGGGGGGGGGGGAGGCTAGGATAGGTAGAGGCCCACAGAGCCACTAATGATATCTTTGGGGGGAGGGGCCCATGGGGCCACCAATGTTTTCTTTTTGAGAAGCTGGGGTGGGGAGGATCAGGATCCATGGGGCAATCAATGATTTTTTTGAGAGGGTGTGTGGGGGGTGTGGGGGGGGGGGTGTTGGAGGTCCACAGGGCCACCAATGGTTTTAGTACTGAGTGGGTGAGTATGTGGAGGGATTTGGTGTTTGATCAGGGGGCATTGAGGGTCTTACTGGTGCCTGGATCATCTGAAGGGAATTGTCGGACCACCTCAGGTGATCTTTTCACATCCCACAGGATTTTTACACCTGTCTGATGCTGGCATAAAGATTCAGCGTTAAGAAAGAATAAAAATGGGCTACATTTTAGCACTATTTTTACGTGTGTAGCAATTAAATAGTCATCATTCTGCATGCAAGTAGCATGTTCATTGCACTGTGCTGTAGTGCTCTGCTGAGCTTTTGACACTAGGTTGCTTTCTGCATTGGACAGCAAGATTAGCGTCGGAAAATCACCCCAAAGTGCTGCATTACGGCATATCGCAGGGTTTCTGCATTGGCCCCTTACATTGTAAACCCTGCAAGAGAAAGGATAATACCTGCTGTACCTGAATATTACTTGCCCTGAGCTATCACTGAAACAGGCATGAGCTAAATGCAACACCCTTCCCCCTCTTTCTTGCTGTATGAGTGAATGACTTTTGGGTTCTGTGCAAGGAGTTAGGGAATTTAATGGACAGAACTGATGATTTGCTTTTCCAGTTGTCCACAAAAAACATAAATTAAGTTGTATGGGAACAGAGTTGCAGTGAGGTGGGGGGTTTAGCCCCCTCCCTGCCACTTGCCAAAAACAGAGCTGCCAAGGGATCTAGGTAAAAAACGGACTATCTTAAATAAGAATCACGGAGGATCTGTTTTTTACCTGTTTAGCGATGGGGATTGGTGGTGATTTAAACGCGTCCTGGTGCCGGCTGGATTTCTATTCCAGCCATGAAAAACTCATGTTAGATCTGGCAGATCTAGGTCCGAAGCCGGATCCTCCTGATAGAATTTGCTTCTTTCACAGCTGGAATGGAAACCCGGGTTTCTCCAGCTGCAGCTGCATTGACTCCAGGTCCAGATCCTCTGGATCTTAGTTATGGAGGGAGGAACAAAACAGAGTCAATGCAGCTGCAGCTGGCAAAGACTCAGTGTGCCGCGTCGGCCAGGTTTCCATTGCGGCTGTGCGCGGATGTTATGTGCATGTAATTCTGAAGCGCCAGCACTTTGGGCTTACAAGCGCATAAATCCCCATAACACCCACGCATATACTGGAACTCTGTTCTGCACACAAATAATAATATTATCCCAGAATATGCTCCAAAGAAACAGATAAAAACCAATCACTGGTGCTGACCGCAGGGTACTGATCTACTCTTCACTGCTCCGCGGACCTTGCACTCAGCCAGCTGCTTTTCTGTGCCCTTCTCTGAATCCGCACTGCATAGCTAATTGCTTCATTGCCATCAATTTAAACGGATTTAAATATGCATAACTCATTCTTTACTCAATTCTCATTGTCCTCGACCTTTCTGCTGCTTTTCTTACTGTTGACCACTTCCCCCTCCTCGACATATTATCCTCTCTTGGTTTTAGGGGCTCTGTGCTGTCCTGGTTCTCGTCTCTCTCTCCCATCGTTTTTTCAGTTGGTGTAGTGTACCCCAGGGGTCGGTTCTAGGCCCTCTCCTTGTCTCTCTCTATACCCAGTCCCTTGGGACCCTTATCTCTTCCCATGGCTTTCAGTATCATTCTTATGTTGATGACTTTCAAACCTATCTATCTACATCTGACATTTCTCTTACACTGCAAGCCCTTATCTCTGCCTGCTTATCTGACATCGCTGACTGGATGCCTCACTGCCTTCTGAAATTGAACATGGCCAAAACTGAACTTCTTATCTTCCCCCCTAAACCCCCCTCTCCCCCTTCCTCCTTTCTCTATCTCCATAGATAACATTCTCATTGCAACCTCCTCCTTGCTGGCCTCCCTCTGACTCATCTCTCTCCCCTTCAATCTGTTCAGAACTCTGCTGCGCGGCTAATCTTCCGACAGCCCCGACACACTCGCTTAACCCCTCTTCTCAAGTCACTTCATTGGCTCCCCTTCCGTTTCCATATCCAATTCAAACTTCTCCTTCTGACTTATAAATGCATTCACTCTACTGCCCCTCACTACCTCTCCTCTCTCCCTACACCCCTCCTCGTGAACTCCGCTCTTCCACTGGCTTGCTTCTCTCTGTGCCCTTCTCTTCTACCACCAACTCCAGACTTCGGTCCTTTCACCTTGCTGCTCCTTATGCCTGGAACAAGCTTCCTGAATCTTTACATCAGGTCTCTTCTCTCCCCCTCTTCATGCTTAAAGCTCACCTCTTTGCGGCTGCTTTTGGATCATAAACCCTTCTTCCATATCTGATGCTACAATTTTCACACTCCTTTTTTGTAACTGGATTTTAAGAAACTCTTCATCTTACACCCACTGGTGATACACAGGTCTGCAGTGACATTTCTTCTCAAGTATGGTAGGGTAGGGAGGAATGACAGAGATGTGATCCACCTTTATTAAAGACGCAAAGAAGGTGATCCAGTCATGTCGTAAAAGACAGTGGTAGAAGGAACACGCAGACCAGCAAAAGGGAAAAACATTTTATCTACGGTTTGCAACACTTGAAATAACTTTATCTTTATCTTGATTTGTGCATTCAATATACCGCACCTTTACAGGTACCAGGGTGGTTTACGATAAACCAAATTAGCTGTGAAGATGAAGGAGAGGAAAGGAACACCAGATTCGGAAAGGACACGGTAGCTCAGCCACCCAGTGAGAGAGGAGAGTATAGGGAGAGAGAGGAGACCATGGTGGCAGGACGGGAGGTGAGGGGGTTTCACTGCGAGTGAGGGGAGGTAAAAAGCGAGCTGGAATAAATGAGGCTTCAGTTGGGATTTGAATTTAGGAAAGGCCAGCTCTAGACGGAGGTCGGAGGAGAAGGCATTCCAGAGGGCAGGACCAAGGAAAAAGAAAGCGGAGTTACAGGTGGGATTCCAGATGGGTCTGTGAAGTGGGAGGCGCAGGTGAATAACGTGGACTGAACGGAGGACACGGTGGGGGGAGTGAAGGTGAAGGAGGTCTGAGAGATACTGGGCAGTGCCGGTGTGGGTGGCCGTATGGACCAGGGTGAGTACCTTGTATTGGATTCAAAACTTAATAGGGAGCCAGTGGAGCTCTACAAGCAAGGGCGTAACGTGGTCCGCGCATGAAGCGCGAGTGATCAGGTGAGCTTGCCTTGATCTTCTCCTGGAAAGGCGTGACCTAAATGCTACTAATAAATAAATAAATACACAATCTCCTGGCTATCCACATAGTTTGCAGTTTGCTCGTAGATTCTTCATTCCCTGTAGCCACCAGTCAGCCCCAAATCATTCTGGATAGTGCTATGGCCAGCCTATGAGGTGCCAGCTTTGCTTTCCAAAACATGTTATGAAACGCTGCAGGAACTAACAAGTTCCTTTTGTAAACAGAATCCGAGCGGAAATTAGCAAATCCAGGGCAGGTTTCAAACCACAAAGCAATGCTTGCTCTGTCTGCCAGCCCTGTGATCTGGGACAAAGTCAAAACGTTTGCATGTGGATTAACAGATGTACGCTGAAACTATTCCCACAGGCATTAAACAGGAGAAATCAAAATCCCCCCCCCTTCCCTCTTCCAGCCCCAATCCATCTTCTCTTGTACCTACCCCTTCAGTGACAGAATTTGATGGTCATCTCAAGACATTTTCAGCAGCATTTGCAGTTCTGAAACGCAGGGCAAACTGGAAAATTAAGGCTTTCTACTCTCATAATGAGAAAAATAATAGCTTAGGTGCATTTAGAGTGTAAAAATAGCTACAGGATTCTGTTTCATAACTGCAACAATCTTTGGAAAACATGGACCTATGTTTTATTTCCTCGTAATCCTGATTTACTGTATTTTTATAATCCACTTACACACTATGGGGGTTATTCTGAGGCACAATTAGTGGGATGGACGGCCCAACCGGACGTCAATCCCTGCTATTCGTGGCTTCCCCTGCCCCCGAATAACTTCCCTGCCGATTGTGTGGGGAAGTTAGAAGGGGGCGGAGAGTAGGCAGGCAATGAGCAGTTGCCGGCCTTGAATGTCCAGGGCTGATTCTAATGTCAGCCCTGTATGTCCAGGGCCAGCGAAATGTCCAGGGAAGTTATTCCACTCCGAGAAGTTATTCCACCTCCGAGGTGGAATAACTTCCCTGGACATTTGTTTTTGGAAGGCCCGGGGCACGGACGGGGCGGGGGGGGGGGGGGCGGCCAGGGTTTATTCCCCGCAGCCCAACCCTGGCCTTAGGAGGCCAGATCGGGGGTCAGGCTACGGGGAATAAACTCTTTTTCTTGGTAGCCGGCATTGCGGCTTTTAAATGGAGCGCAGTGCCATAGCAACAGGACGCAATGGTGCCGCGACTCCATTTAAAAGCCCTGACTGAGTTAGTAGGGCTACTAATGTACATGCAGGCCGGACTGAATCGCAGTCCCAACCTGCACGTATATTGCTGTTCGTGATTCTGATCCCGTGGGGCTAGACGTGCGGAACAGATTCGGGCCCCATGTGTTCAAGAAGAAAAGAGGGAAATACGATTTCTTCCCCTTTTCATGTGGTTTTACCATAACTCATTAACTATTTATTGTGAGAGACTAGTGACCATAATTTATTGCTTATGGCCATTACCAAGCATCTGTTTCCGTGTTCTGGGAACGGTGAGTGAATGAAACGTGTGCACTGGGCCAACCTAGTATCTTGGCAGAAGTGCTGTGGGGAGGAGGGTAGAGTGGTTACAGGTCTAGTGCTCTCAGTTGTGGATCTCAGACATGCCACAGGATATCCACGCTCAGGAGATCCTTTCTAGAAGAGCACCCAGGAAGCGTTGTCATGCAGGGACTTGTAGTTTTGCTTTTCTTAAAGAATGCAATTGCGAACTACATCTCCCTGCATGCAAAGGGGTAAACCTATGGCAGGATCAACCCTGTCAGACAAATTTATGTATTTATTTAGTTGTGCTTATATACCGCTTTGACGAATAAGAAGGAAGTAAGCATTTGGGATGAAGGTGAATATCCCCCTTAATCTCCCCCATAAAGGGAAGGGCAAAAGGAGCACATTTTTTTCCTATTCATGACGGGGAGCAGATGCAACCCTGACCATATCCCTGACACGTTCCCTGTGCAATATAGATATGATATGAACAGTCACGTGTAAAATGGGCCTTTTTTCACATGGATGTGATTTACACGTGCAAGTGGCCATATTTACACATGTAAATTGCAAATAAGATTTCTAAAATCACCCCAAAGTAGTTAAGGCAAAAAGACAGAAAGATGGTGTGTTAAGACAGATTGTCAGGGTCGTCCCTTCCATCTGACTCGCATCCTTGGTGACCTGGATGGAGCCAAATTGGTTTCTCACTAATAAGGGAGGGAGCCCAAATGTTGTAATTCTATTACCCTCCTGTCTCCTGCTTTTAGCAGCCTGGGAAGTGAAAACCTTGGAATACTAGGTGTAAATTGAGCAGTTAAGTTTAGTCCTTCCTGCCAAGTGTCACTTACAGGCTATGGGCTTTCCTGTCAACAGCTGGAGTTGCCACATAAAGGCAAGGTAAACAAAGAAGTGGAGGTCAGGGGAGGTAGAAACTGTATCAGGACCCAGGAAAATGGGACAAGCCTAGAGGAAGTGAAGATAATGCTGGGGGCAGGGGGATTTTTAGGACTGTCCTCTTGCTGTAGCAAGGGTGAATGGGACAGATGAGAGAGATCTGCTGTCCTTGTTTCTATACATTGGTTCCTCTTCCTATTCTCTATTCTGAGCGAATTCCATTCATGTAGAAATGTATGTATTAAATTCTCAGCAGTGATCCATGTCAACTAGGATTGCTAATTTTTGAATGTATAAGAAACAAGACCTACTGCTGCCATTTCAGGTCCTGAGAAGGGCAATGGCAGTGGTAATGAGCAGCACTGGAGGCCTGGTGTGCTAGGCAACCACCCAGTTTGCGTAATGGCAGCACCGGCCCTGAGTACCAGTTGTTAGAGTTACATGCTCTTCATCAGATCAGTGCAGAAGGAAGCATGGCTCTCAAAAGCTAATCACAGATCTATTAAGTGAATCCAGTAAGCAGAGCTGGGCCCTCCACTAGGCAAACTAGGCAGTCACCTAGGATGTCAACCCTGGTGGGCAGCATCGCTAACCCCTCCCCTCCTCTCCATGAAGCAGCAGCTCAGCTGAACCGCTACTTCAGTGCCACAACGGACTTTAAAACACCCACGGTTATGGCCTGCTGCCCTGTCCCCTTCAAGGAAGTGGTGTCGGAGGGGAACAGGAGCAACAGGCCTTGAGCGTGCCTGTATGTGGGCACTTTAAGGCCCGATGCAGCACTGAAGCGGCAGCTGAGCCACCACATCAGCACAAGAAGAAGATGAGGGGTGGTGACACAGTCCTTGGGGGTGGCACAGAGGGTCTGTCTAGTGCGGCAGAAATTCTCGGGACGGCACTGCCAGTAAAGATGTATATATGCATCCATTTACATGTATTTAGCTTATCAGCTTTTCAATGGTGGCTTAAGACGAGTTACATTCAGGTACAGTAAGTTGTTCCTTGTCCCCAAGGCTTACAATCTAAGGGCCTGATTTTACTGAGCTCTTTTCCCCTCACAGACACAAAGATTGGGAAAAGGAACAGGGTAAATAAGGCCATAGGTCTGTACTTCTTGCAATATACTTAGGAGCTGATGCAAAAATGTTAATGCACTATTTACACATAGCTAGCACGACCTTTTGTATACTTACCACCGCGTCACAATGCGGAGAGGGGATTGGTGCCAGCTTTATCTGTGCACAAATGGCTGCATGCATTACATCCCAGGATACTGAATGAACTGAGCAAGGAGATTGCAGACCTACTATTAGTAATCTGTGAACGCAGAGCTCCCAAGTAAACCCACAATACGTTACCTGGGTGTCACGCTAGACCAGCATCTTGATTTGAACGCCCACATAAACAACACTGTCAGGGCCATATACCACAAGATCAGGACACTACGACACCTAAGACCCATGCTGCTGCCAGAGGACTTCCGAACAATTTTCCAAGCGCTTGTAACTCCCCACTTCGACTATGCTAACGCAATTCTGCACAGTCTCCCCAGGAGCACTCTACACCCACTACAACTTGCGATGAATGCTGCTGCCCACGTCCTCTGCGGGATATCGAGAAGAGACCACATAACCCCAATCCTGAAAGATCTACACTGGCTACCGATCAACTGCAGGCTCACATACAAAGTGCTACTCCTGACCTTCAAAGCCATCAACAAGATATCCTCCTCCTCCCTCACCGACCTCCTCACCCTCACCCCCAACAACAGATCAAGAAGGACATTAGCCACCAACACATTGGTAATCCCCATGAAAACAACAAAATGTTCTCAGGCAACAAGGAACAGAGCCTTCGCTTCCTATGCCCCGAAGTGCTGGAATAACCTCCCTCCCAATATCAGAGCGATCAGGGACCTCACCCAATTCAGGAAAGCCCTTAAGCATCGCCTATTCCTTCTATACTACTCACAGCATAATGATGCATCCCCAACTCCCACACCCCAGCCCGCACCAGCAGCACCCCCCACACACCTATGCAGACCAGGATTACGGTAGACACCAACCCAACTACTGGATATAACAATGATGTTTAACAAGTGTTTATATACTAAGATTGTAAAATTGTAAATAACTGACAAGATCTGTACATAGTTTTTAGACCCAACCACGCCTTTGTACGGCATGGTGACAAAGGGTCAAGCCTGTACAGTATATAGTTACCCCAGTTACAATTCCAAGTTACTGCGCCTGTTCAATGTAAGCACAAGGCAGGTCCTTCCTGCTCTGTACAAGAAATGTTAATTGTAAACCGTACTGATTTTAAAGAGCGCAGTATAGAAAAGCTTTTAAATAAAATAAATAAATAAATCCTTAAAATCATCTGTAGTAGCTGAGGATTGGAGAATGGACAATGTAATGCCAATTTTTAAAAAGGGTTCCAGGGGTGATCTAGGAGACTGGTGAGCTTGATGTCTGTACTGGTAAAATGGTAGAACCCATTATAAAGAACAAAATTACTGAAAATGTGAATAATCAGGGCTTTATGGGAGAAAGCCAACATGGATATAGCCAAGGAAAGTTTTACTAATCTGTTATATTTTTTCAAAGGTGAGAATAAAAAGGTAGATAAAGGTGAGCCGGTTGATATAGTGTATCTGGATTTTCAGAAAGCCTTTGACAAGGTCCCTCATGAGAGACTCTTGCAGGAACTTTGGGATAGGAAGCACTGTGCTATTGTGGATTAGGAACTGGTTAAAAGATAGAAAACAAAGAATAGTGCTAAATGGACAATTTTCTCAGTGGAGAAAGGTGAATAGTGGAGTACCCCAGGGATCTGTGCTGGGCCGCCACTTTTTAACATATTCATAAATGACCTGGAAATGGGAATAATGAGTGAGATGATCAAATATGCAGATGACACAAAATTATTCAAAATTGTTAAAATACAAGAGGATTGTGAAAAAACACAAGAGGACCTCAAAAAATTGTGAGACTGGGCATCCAGACGACAGATGGAATTTAATGTGGACAAGTGCAGAGTTATGCACTTAGGGACGAACAAGCTAAACTATGCTTACATGATGCAAGGTTCCACATTAGGAACCACCACTCAGGAAAAGTATCTGGGCATGATTGTAGATAGTACATTGAAACCCTCTGCCCAGTGTGCAGCCGTGGCCAAGAAATCAAATAGAATGCTAGGAATCATAAGGAAAGGAATGGAGAATAAAACAAAGGATATTATAATGCCTCTGTATCGTTCCATGGTGCGACCACACCTTGAATATTATGTGCAAATCTGGTCACTGTATCTTAAAAAGGATATAACGTTATTAAAAAAGGTACAGAGAAGAGCCACCAAAATGGTAAAGTGGGTGGAAGGATACCCCTATGAGGAGAGGCTAAGAAGGTTAGGGCTCTTCAAACTGGAAAAGAGACTGCTGAGGGGAGATACGATAGAGGTCTATAAATTAATGAATGGAGTGGATTGGGTAAATGTAGATCGATTGTTTACGCCATCAAAATATAGAAAGACTAGGGGACATGCAATGAAGCTACAATGTGGCACATTTGAAACTAATCAGAGAAAATATTTTTTCACTCTGCGCATAATCAAACTCTGGAATTTGTTACCGGAGGATGTAGTAAAAGATGTTAGTGTAGCTGGGTTCAAAACAAGTTTGGACGAGTTCCTGTAGGTAAAGTCATTATTAAAGAGGACCTGGGAAATCCACTGTTTACTCCTGGGATAAGCAGCATGGCTTCTGTCTATGTTTTGGGATTCTGCCAGATACTTGTGGTCTGAATTGGCCACTGTTGGAAACAGGATACTGGGCTTGATGGACCATTGGTCTGACCCAGTATGGCATATCTTATGTTCTTATATACTTTTACTGTTGGAATTGAGTTTGTCCTGATCTTGATGTCTCAATTCCGATCTCCACATCCTATCTAAAATGTGCCTTCACATGTCTTCCTATGGTAGCTGATGCTTTTATTTAGTAAACTAGTCTTTTAAAGCAGCACTTGGACATAATTCAGTATGGAGGCCATTCTCATGAACTGTGCTATTGCACATATATTGCTTTAATGAATCAGCATCTAATAAATCCAGTAATGTAAAAGAACCTTTGCTGTTGCCCTCTGCTCCATTGAGGCAGTAGATTCATCAAGAAGAGAATAAAAAATACAAAATTCCGGAAAAAAACCCTCACTGGACATTTCTGCAGTCTTCTGATGACCCAGGAGACATGACCAGAAAATGAGTCTGTAAATAACCTATCAATGGACTAACAATGTTCCAGACAAATGTGTTGACTTCAAAGTCATGTAAATAGACATAAAGGTCATCAAAATGCTGGAAGGAATCACCATTTATTAGGATAATTTTATCCATTTCTTTCTTGGCCTGGCAACTCAATCTGAATCAACCTCCGCCATCACAACCTTCACTCACAACCTTTATTATATATCTGATTCCAGCTTATTTATCCTTTTCTCAATCTTGTTCCAAACTGAGAGGAGGTCAACGGAGGAAAAGCGCACACATAGATTGTATCGTCAAATCTTTGTGCCCACTTTCCTAGTAAAATTCTGTTTTATGGTTTGTTATGATTTGATATGCTGCCATCCATTACTTTAAGGTGGTTTACAATAAATGAACATTATGCAACGAAACAAGAAAGGAAGGTCATTTGCTAATAGGAAAGAGTAGATACAAGAAAAGATACAACAGTTGATAGAAGGACAGGAAGAGCTCGCTGCTCCTAGTGTCCAATGCTAGACCCCAAAGGCCAGGATAACGAGATATGTCTTCAGGGCTGATTTGAAGGTCTATAAGTGGGTTCAAGAAGGAGCATGGAAGGCAGCTGATTCCAAAATGAAGTGGCAAGATAGAAAAAAGCAGATTGTTCTGGATTTGTAGTTGGTACAGGACACAGATGGAATGACAAGCCGGTTGTCATGTAAGGGATGTAGAATACAAGAAGGAGTATATGGAATGATTGCATGTGAGAGATAAGAGGAAGAACCTGTATAAAGAGTCTTAGAGATTAAGATCAATAGTTTAAACTGGATTTGAGAAAGAATTGGTAGTCTGTGATATTGATAGAATAATGAGGTAATTTGATCATGATTTCGGACGTGAGCCATTATTCTAATTGCTGTATTCTGGAGGGCTTGTAGTTATTTTTTCTCAGATAGGTGAATGCCTGCATAGATGGAATTACAATAGTCAAGTCTGGATATAATTAAAACATAAGTCAGGGTTGACATGGCAGGAACAATGAGGAATGGTAAGAGAGTGCGAAGCTTACTCAAGATAGAGAAGGTTGAAAGGACCATGGACAAGACTTGTTTTTTAAATTATAGTTCTGCATTAGTATCAGAAGGAGTATGTAATGGTAATTGTGGAACATTCAAATTTTTGGGGCAACTGGGGGCTTATGAAGGTGAACTGGTAATCCAGGTTGTAGTGGTTTTGGAAGGATTTAGTTTCAGTCTATCAGCGGCTAACCATTATGCCACCTGATCCAAACAAAGATTAAGGATGTAGGTCAGGATGGAGTGGGTCAGTAGAAAGAACCAGTAGACCATCATCAGCATAATGGAAGGCCCTAATGTCAGCATTCTGAATAACTGTAGCCAGCGGATTAAGGAAAATGTTAAATAAAAGCAGGGCAAAGACAGATTCCTTGGGTATGCAACATGATAACTGGAAAGATTTCAAGGAAGAAGAACCAGTAGTTACTGAAAAAGATTGGCCAGTCAGAAAAGAAGAAAACTGAAGGAGTATATTATCTCAGAGACCAATGTCATAAAGACATGAGAGAAGGAGTGTGTAATCAACTAGATCAAACGTGGCCATTAGGTCTAAAGAAAGAGTTAAAGTGATTTCCTCTCTATCTAGGTTGCTGCGGATTTTGCTTAGGAGTACCGTGACTATGGTCTTGGTACTATGTCCAGGACGAAATCCTGATTAATGGGGACAGGTTGCTCTGTACCCATGTTATGTTTCAGAGTGAAAGAACATGTGTAGTTCTGCTTTGAGAACTGGGAAAAAGTTTGAGTAGTCTTTGCTCTCAATGTGGACAGTTTGAAAATTGTCCTGTTATAACACAATATTTTTTATTTTCTGTGCTTTGCAATACCGTGCAGCCTTTGTAACAGTCTTCCACATGGAACAGTGTTGAAGACCTACTGAAGACCAGATAGACAACATTCACTACCCCTCCCTGGTATACCTCTTTTATTGTAGTTAAGCACCACTGAGTTGATGCCAGCTCTTGGCAACCCTGTGGATAGTTGTTCCTATCTGCTGGGTTTTGTGGTTGCAAGGTGCGATCAGAAGTAGATTGCCAGGTCTCTCTTCCAAGCAGTAAGTCTACAGCACCTGGTATTTCAAAGTAGTTTCTCAACCGCGTACTAATCAGGCCTGACCCTGCATAGTTTCAGCAATCCTCTTTTATTACCTCATTAAATAACTCAAGCAAAACTTCTTTCTGTGAAGCACTGGAGGTGGCCTTTAGGCCACAATAGTTAAGAGCCAAAAAGGTGTAGTACTACTCTGGAAGGTTAGGGGCATGTTTACTAACATCTACTACCAGGGTAGCGCGGTGTTAGTGTGCGGTTTCGGTGCCATGCTAAAAAGTAGCACAGAGCTCCATGTGACTCCATGCATCGGAGCAGGCACTAGGCAGGCCGAGGTGTTCCCAGTGCAGCATAGCTAGCGTGGGAGTAATGACTGGTTTGCTGTGTTGAAGCGTGGCATTCCTGTGCTAATAGCAGGGATGCATGTATACGTCCCCCTGCAGTTATCCCAAAGTCCCATGCTGGTAATACAGACTACATGTACGTTACTGGCGCAGGGCTTAGTAGACAATCCTCTTAGTGAGGGACACAAGGGGAAGGGCGACAGCACATTGGGTTCCACATAGGAATTTGTGTGCAATCCATCTTTCATCTGTTGTCATTATGCTACAGTGTGAATCTACGTTGTCTAATGTCCTGGAATCTATTTGTTTGACGCTGCTACCATCTATTTTTCTTTAGTGATGTTTCCATGGTTGCATCCTTTATTGATTCAGATTTAGATAACTTTATTGGCAAGCAATGATACATACTGTATGTTGCAAAGGCAATACATGTGAGGGTGTAATTATATAAAGCTTATTCAGTGTGTAAACCTGCTTTGCAAAATGCAATGTGTGCCTTTAAGTCAGTCCTGACTCCTGGTGACCCAGAAGCTCCTGGGTTTTCTTGGCAGTGTCACCGGAAGTAGATTGCCAGGCCTTTCTTCCGAGGCAATGGAGGGTTAAGTGACTTGCCCAAGGCCACAAGGAGTGCCAGTGGGAATCCAACCCTGGTTGCTTGGTTACCGAGCCAGTGTTCTAACCACTAGGCTACTCACTAGGCTACTCCTCCACACCTGCTTTATCATGTGGAAAATGATGTTTATAAAAGTCCAAAAGATTCAATCTGATATGTGCCTTGTTTGTCAGAGCCCCCAGATTCTTCTGAAGATTTGACTCCCAGAGTAGCCATCTACTGTAGCTGAAACATTGATGTCGGGTCTCTGGACATGCAGCTTGTTTGTTGATCTTTTAGACTGGATACGTTTTGGGAGAACACACATAGATCCCAATAAAAACTGTATGCCTCTAGTTCTGCAAACAGAAACTCCATGTACACAGAACAGAGCAGAATTGGGATACTTCCTTTTACTGCTCATCATACAAAAGAGAATATCCTGCTACCTCTCCGAACACATCACCCCTTCACACCATCCTGGTAATGGGGTGACTCATGTGTATAATTAGGTTAATATCATTTTTTGCTTAGATCTGCTCGTTTTGTTTCGATTCAATGAGAGAAGTGTAAAGCCTGAAAGCTAGTCAAAAAATAATGTATTAGGTTAGTCCAATGAAAAGGTTTCACCTTATAATATTGTCTCTGTTGCATTCTAGTGGAAGAACCAGGCAAACACACATTGGGAGAAACACTTCAGTACCAGGCAGCCCACTGCTGTCACCAGCATGCGAAACAAACACCGCTGCTCTTTTCCGCTATTTGCTTAATTGCTTCTTTTATTTCACAGGGTCCTTAAACATAAGGCAATTTTATTGCACCTTGAAACCTGCCAAGAGAGGAAGGTGGGGACAGGGCTGCACACCCTGTCCCAGGGACTGTGCATGGAGGGATGGTAGAACACTTTCTTGTGCTCTAGTTAGCTCTCAGCTAAATGATGTCTCATAATTCAGCCTACAGCCCTACAATATATTCAACTTGCTCTCTTGTATCTACATTTACATTGTACACGTGTCATTTATAGTATATATATTCTAGTGATGCAGTCGGTCCGTATTCCACCAACCAGCCACAGAACTGGCCACCTGTAGGATACCACTTTCTATTCAGGACGTCATAATTTCTTCTCTACCATTCTCAGCCCACCCAGGGAACAGCAACCCTGACTCCAGAATCAAATTGGGAACTGCCACATCATAGCACATAGCTCTATCCCCAGTCAGACAGACATATCTATTTTAAGCTTGCAGCAAATTCTTTCAAAGTCCCAGCTGTTTCTGCCAGTCTTATTGCCCTGCTGCTTTAATGCATATGTTTTTCTGTGTGCGTGTATATCTATTCATGCCT
The DNA here is from genome assembly GCA_033557465.1 of Ichthyophis bannanicus. Taxonomy (NCBI): domain Eukaryota; kingdom Metazoa; phylum Chordata; class Amphibia; order Gymnophiona; family Ichthyophiidae; genus Ichthyophis; species Ichthyophis bannanicus. Next base: position 27,291,224 of record CM066050.1, on the reverse strand, counting down.
GTGTGACCTCTGAATGGATGGGACTGCACCCGTCCCCTTCTAGTTGAGATTTAGGGCTGCAATGGTGTAAATGAGCGAGCTGAGAACTCTGAGATGGCACATGAAGAGAGGACAAAGGGTTGCACAAGGTAGCTAGTAGTTCATTAAGGGTGGACAATGAGGGGCAGGTTTCAGAACCTGCACACACTTTCTATCTGCAAACCTGCAAGCTCATTTTCAAAGCCCCTCCTCCAAACTTCCCCCGACATAAACCATGCAGCAGAAAGAAGCAAGCATCTAATCATTACAATTATCCTCTCCCTCCCCTTCCCTTTTTCCTTGTGGGCAACAGTACATGTGGAGAGGACATTCTCAAAAGGATTTTACATAGGTGAGCATAAGGTTACTTACCTATATACGTTTTGAAATGTTCCTCTCCAAAAGCTATGAGAGCATGCTCAGCCGGTCTGCACAGTAGCACATTTATGGTTTATGGTTTATTCAGACTTGATATCCCGCCCTTAACCAAAAGTATCAGAGCAGTTTACACGTCTAAAAACATTAAATACACAATATCTTAAAAAAAAGGCAAAAAGAAAAGCATAGTGAAAGAGATCCATGGACGGGACCCCTCCCGCTGGGAGAGCATTGGGTGTTGTTCCTGTCTATACCACATCCACTATAGCAAAAAAACCTCCGCACTGTAACTTGAAAGCATAATACGTAACTGATCAGAGACTGAATAAAGTTACACAAATCAGATAGTATCTAAATTTACAAATACTCCACTCTGTTGAAATGATAGCAGAAGGTCTCAGTTCACTTGGGCAGCCAATAGACTGTCATGTAATCGTCTAATGGACTTATATCCCTATTAACATCAGCGACCTTACTTCAAAGAGCTGCTACCAAGAGCGTAGATAAAAATTGCTTTAGAAGATGATTCAGAAAATGTTGTTAACTTTCAAAGAAAAAAGTGCTTAACTTTCAGGAAGACTAAACTTAGATTGTCCCTAAGTTTAGTCTTCCTGAAAGTTAAGCACTTTTTTCTTTGAAAGTTAACAACATTTTCTGAATCATCTTCTAAAGCAATTTTTATCTACGCTCTTGGTAGCAGCTCTTTGAAGTAAGGTCGCTGATGTTAATAGGGATATAAGTCCATTAGACGATTACATGACAGTCTATTGGCTGCCCAAGTGAACTGAGACCTTCTGCTATCATTTCAACAGAGTGGAGTATTTGTAAATTTGGATACTATCTGATTTGTGTAACTTTATTCAGTCTCTGATCAGTTACGTATTATGCTTTCAAGTTACAGTGCGGAGGTTTTTTTGCTATAGTATTATATTCCTCTGGCAAAAGAGACCACTAAAGAAGTTGTATACCACATCCACAACAAACCAAGGTCATCAAGAAGCTCCATGTCCTATGGGACAAAGCAGCCAGACATGGTTTTACATCATGGCACTTGCGGACTTTTATTTCCAGTTTTACCAAGATAAGCAAGTATTAGAAGTTAGCCAGGATTGTGATCCCGCAGGGCACATCTAGCCCTGAAGAATCAGAATCACGACCAGGCCTGCAGGTGCAGGCCAGGACCCTGATTCAGTCTGACCTGCATGTACAGGCCTTGCCCGAATAGCCCAGTCAGGGCTTTTCAATGGAGCCGTGGTGCCAGGGTGTTCGGTTGCCATGGCACTGCAATTCCATTGAAAAGCCACAATCCCTGGCTGCCGGTGCAAAAAGTGCTTTCCCCACAGCCCGACCTCCAATCTGGCCTCCTAAGGCCAGGGTCGGGCTGCAGGGAATGTCCAATGGCCCCCCTGCCCTTTCCATGCCCTGGGCCTGCCGTTCCCCCCCCCCCCGATGACTACAGGAATTTATTCCACCTCTGAGGTGGAATAAGTTCCCCGTTCAAGCAGCCGGCCCTGGACATACAGGGCCGACATTGGAATTGGTCCTGTACGTCCAGGGCCAACGACTGCCCACTGCCTGCTCTAACAATCTGCCCCCAATCTGCCCTTTCCTGCCCCGTCTATCTTCCCCATACAACACGCGGGGAAGGTAGACGGGATCGGGAAAGGGCCTGAATAGTGGGGATGCCATCCCTGCTATTCCTGCCTCGGAATGACCCCGTTACCGCCTATCCCAAATTTCTAAGTGGGTATGAACAACATACATAATCTTCTTTACAAAAATACAAGACAAAACAATAAATTAATAATCATGCATAGACCATCTGAAAAAGGCAGGCTTTTAGCAAACACTAAATAATCCATCATAGATCACTTAGAAACTGGAAGACTCTTCCCCAATACAGGAGCTGCACTGAAAAAACTCTCCCCCTCGTGGAAGCTTGCCTCACCATATGAAGGAAGGTATCTCCAAAAGACCTTGTGCTGCTGAGCGCAAAGACCGCTCAGGACGATATTCAACCAAACAACCCCACAGCTCATTCTGCAGTATTGAGTGCAACAATTTAAAAACCATGAACCTGATATTTTAAACTATTAATGTGGTTAGCAGACGTGCTCACCATGCTAACTGCGGTGAACGGGATATTCAGTGGGACCGGCAGTACTACCGCCAGGCTTCCCAATGCCAACTGGATAGGATCGGGGCATTGCAGGGTGGAGCGGGAACAGTATCCAGGAATAACGGCCATTGATGATATTTAGCTGCTGCCCAGTTATCCCTCAGCGGTGAAAGTCAGACATGGTAAAGGCTGCTGTAACGTTTGCCGTCAATATCGCTGCTGGCCGCTTAGCTTCCTGGCTATCTGGCTGACCCGGATATTCAGTGCCAGTGGCCGGATGTGGCCTTGGTATTGAATATTTGGGTCTAGGGTACAGTGGCGATGGCTAGTCACTGTCATTGCATTAGCTGCTGCTGCTGAATACTGGGCCCCGTAACAATACATTGAAAGTTAACACGAGAGTGTACTGGTAACGAAGGACATTCCGTCATTAAAGGCTGAACATGATCAACCACAAATAACCTGAGCAGCAGAGTTCAGTGCCAACTGCAAAGGACGAATCACACAATTCGGCAACCCTAGTGTAAATCCAGGACCGGCTCAGCTGTCCGTGATGGCCTGGAACCATCTGAAAACTTTCTTTCATAATACACTATGCTGTAGGGTAGGAATAACTATAAGAGGGGTCAGAAAAGATCCTTGTAGCATCTTCCACCCTCCCCCCCCCACACCCCCTCGTTGCCTACACCTCGAGAACGTGCATTCTTCAACCTTTTATTCCCTCACTAAGCCACTTTATCATCACTCTGGTTGAGACTTCAAAGACCAGTGTCAAGTCTAATTGACATTTGGTTGTGCCTGGAGGTTTGTTCTTCATAAAGCTTTCGTTGTCCCATATCTGACAGGGGCGTCCTCCAGGGGAGCAGGTCCTGCCAATGCTGCTACTGGAAGCTGAATACTCAGTTCAGAAACTCCCAGGCTGATCTTTTTGAGCACAAAAGAACCAGACATGGGAAACTTCCTGTCCCCAACAGGGGCAGTGACATAGAACACCCAAAGCAAGAAGTACATACAAACACTCACGGGCTTTCTCCAGGTGTGCCCTGGGATTGTGTGAGCAGTGGCAAAAATGTTTGTACTGAAACCGATATCAAGGTTTCTGGTGTAGAGTAATCAGTTCTCTAGCACTATAGTAGAATTCCTAGCGACAAATGTAGCAAGGATTCTACCCATATTTATTTATTTATCTTGAATGTTTTTACATACTCCCAATCCACATCACCTTTTAACTGGGCACTGTACGATTATAACACACACATAATCCAATTTATATTTAAAACTCATTTTTAAAATAACCATCAGAAATGCAATGCAATGTGTGCCTTCGAGTCAAAAACACCAATTAACTCAGAGAAAATCATTCAAATATTGCCAGGAACACAACAGCAAGATCCTGTACATCCAACAACTTTCCTTCTGACCATTAAAAAATACTTCCTTAAAATCCCAGTTCACACTAACAGTATACAATAATTTGTCTCTTCTCAAACCTCCTACTTAAGGTCTGCTACTTTCCTGGCATCCCCGATATAAATTCTTGCTAAAATAACCAATAATCACACTTTTAACGGTCTGAAAAATCTCAAACAATTTGTCTCCTTTCTTGACTCAACAGGTAGATCATTTCCATAATAATTGAGAAAGCTCTGGTCCAAGTCTTCACCAACCTTCCAACCCTCACCAAAGGGAACAATATCAGATGAGGACTTTCTGAACGCTGGGGGCCTAGTTGCCTGGAGTTTATGGAGCGCTATCTGCCGGTAACTAAGGCCCCCTCCTCCAGAGTCTAAAAATCTAGAAACAAGATCTTTACATTGAATTCTATATTTCATCGGTAACGGCTAACGCTGTACAGTAATACTCGTATGCTCCTGGGTGCCACAGCTGTGAGTAATTGGGCCGTGGTATTCTGGTCCAGGTGCAGAGATTATTATTACCTGGATAAACAGGTCTTATCTGTGTAGCTTTGCTTCCAGCATGGATCCTATCTATATAGCAGTGGTTCTCAACCCAGCCCTCAGGATACACCCAGCCAGTCAGGTTTTCAAGATAACCACAATGAATATGCATGAGGTAAGTGAAACATTAAATACCTTTGTAGAAATGGGTAAAAGGGGCAACATCTGGAAAGCGGCATGTATAAATGCCCGTAGCATGGGAAATAAGATCCCAGATGTTGAGGCTTTAATGGAAGAGGCTGACTTGGATTTAGTGACGGTTATGGAGACATGGTTCATGGAAAACTATACTGGGCTATACTTTATTTAGGAAGGACAGAGTAGGAAGAAGGGGAGGTGGAGTGGCATTATATGTAAAAAATAATCTTAAAGCTATAGAATTACAGGCACTGTTCCCTCTAAGCTGTGCGCATGTGCGCACGCACACACCTCGCCGAGCGAGCGCACATACTTTACAACAGAGCGCACAAAAATTACAGCTCTGATTATGATAGAAAACAACACAGACATCTTAAAATTTAAAAGTTATGATTGCAATTACTAGAAATTTCCCGCTTCATTTAGTAATCGTCTATTTTCATTTAATTTGATTAAAATCAATGTGGTGTACATACTGTATTCTGACATGTAGTCAAATTTTAAAGTATATAACTCCGAGTGTCGTTATGTGGTGCACAAAAATTTAACCTTCCTTCAAAAGCTGCACACAGCTGATATTTTATGCGCACACAGCCTACAGAAAATTAGAGGGAACATTGATTACAGGGCTTAAAAGGGAGAGAGGAGGTACTGTGGGTTAAACTAGAAAGAGGGAAAGGGAAATCTATTTGCAATGGAGTGATATACAGATCCCCCTCACAGGGCGAGGAAGTAGATGGAGATTTAATAAAAGACATACATAGCATTGCCATGAAAGGGGAAGTGCTACTTTTAGGTGATTTCAGTATGCCAGATGTTGATTGGCACATCCCTTCTGTGGTGTCATCTAGAAGTAAGGAAATCCTAGATTCTCTACAGGGAGAACTATTCAGGCAACTGGTAACAGACCCACACGTGAAGTGGCCATACTAGACTTGGTTCTTACCAATAGGGAAAATGTTTCTGATGTTATAGTGGGAGATCATCTCGCATCCAGTGATCACCAGATGGTGTGTTTCAGTATTAGGATTAGGGCTAAGAAAATCCATTCAAAAGTGAGGGTCTTAAACTTTAGGAAAACTAACTTCGCCAAGATGGGACAATAACTCAAGGAGTCATTCGGGGAATGAAAACAGCTGGGGGATGTAGAAAAGCAATGGACAAAACAGAAAGGGGATATTTTAAGGGCAACAAATCTTCTTGTTAGAAAGGTAAATAAATGTAAAAGGAAAAGGAGGCCACAATAGTTCTCAAAATAAGTAGCTGAAAAGGTGATGAAAAAGAGGAGGCCTTCATGAAATACAAGAGATCACAGAGAGAGGAAGACAGGCATCTATATTTGGAAAAACTTAGAGAAGCTAGCAAAGTAGTCAGGAAAACAAATATACAAAAAGAAGAAGAAATAGCCAATGCAATAAAATGGGGGGATACAACATTTTTCAGATATGTTAGTGAGAAGAGGAAAGGCAAAAGTGTATTGTCAGACTCAAGGGTGAAGGGGAGGAATATGTAGTAGCTGATGAGGATTGAGTAGAATTGCTTAACAAATATTTCTGTTCTGTGTTCACAGATGAAGAACCAGGAGCAGGACCTCAGAAAACACCCACAAATAGGAACAGAAGCGACAGGGATTTGAGCAATTTTCAGAAGACTGTGTTCATGAGGAACTAGCTAAACTAAAAGTAGACAAAGCCATGGGTCCGGATGGGATACATCCAAGAATACTGAGGGAACTTGGGGACATTCCAGCGACTCCACTGTCTGACCTTTTCAATGCCTCCTTGGAGTTGGGAGTGGTGCCAGAGGACTGGAGAAAGGCAAATGGTCCCTTTACACAAAAGTGGACATAAGGATGACATTGAGAACTACAGGCTGGTTAGTCTAATTTCTGTGGTTAGTAAATTATTGGAAAGGCTACTAAAAGAGAGAATAGTGAGGTTCCTGGAGTCCTATGGATTGCAGGATCCAAGGCAGCATGGATTCACCAGAGGCAGGTCTTGTCAGACAAATCTGATTGATTTCTTTGACTGGGTGACCAGGGAGTTGGACCGAGGGAGAGCCGTAGATATTGTGTACTTAGATTACAGTAAAGTCACACAGGCAACTTATAAACAAACTGAGCACCCTAAAGATGGACCCTAAAGTTACTGATTAGGTTAGAAATTGGTTATGTGGAAGGTGACAAAGGGTACAGGTAAATGGAGCTCACTCTGAGGAGAATGGTCTAGAATTTGGCAGCTGAAATTTAATGCTAAAAAATGCAGGGTCATGCATTTGGGCTGCAAAAATCCAAAGGACTGGTACAGTGTAGGGGGTGAGGTACTTCTGTCCATGAAAAAAGAGCGGGACCTGGGTGTGTTTGTGTCTGACAATCTTAAAGTAGCTAAACAGGTAGAAAAGGTGACTGTGAAAGCCAGAAGGATGCTTGGGTGTATAGGGAGAGGAATGACCAGCAGAAGAAAGGAGGTGATAGTGCCTCTGTATAAGTCTCTGGTGTGACCTCACTTGGAGTATTGTGTGCAATTCTGGAGACCGCACCTTCAAAAGGATATAGGCAGGATGGAGTCAGTGCAGAGGGTGGCTACTAAAATGGTTAGAGGTCTTCATTATGACGCATATGAGGACAGCCTTAAAGATCTTAATATGTATACTTTAGAAGATAGGCGGGATATGGGAGATATGATAAATACATTTAAAATGGAAAAAAGGGCACTATTGTAATTGATATGGAAGGGCAGACTAGATAGGCCATGTAGTCTTCTGCCATCATGTTTCTATATTTATTTATGTTTTCTTTATTTGAAACGTTTTTCTATACTGCCTCTTCCAGAGATCAGGGGCAGTTTACATTGTAACAAAGAGTTTACATAGAACATTATAAATGTGTTATAACAATTAACTATGTACATTGGTAACTTGTTCCTGTACTCACATTATGGCCCTGTCAGATGTCTACACATCTCTGGACTCTGCGTCACACTCGATCACTTCATTTGTTATAGAGGAGAAAGGTTGTGTTGACATTTAGAGACGATAACAGTTCAAAATATGAATCCAAGCTGAAATTATAGTGTGATTGGGCCTAATTGATGAGAAGATATCATGCCCTTGCTTATTAACTTTACATTTTTAGGGTACAGCGAGAAAATCTGCTATTTTTATTCGTTATTGGCATTTGCGTTTCTTTTATTATAATGCTAGTCTTTTATGCTGTTTCCTTTGCATTTTGCTTTGGGAAAGCTTTGTGAAAACATTCTGTGCCTCACAATAAAGGTTAAGAAAAGCTGGAAGGCAGAAGGCAGGGTTAGCATGGGAGAAGAGAGACAGGTGCTGGCGGCTACTGAGCAAGCCCTCCTGGGGTCTTTGGTGTCAGGATGTGAAGATTCCGGGACCTTTCCTGTCCTAAAGAGGAAGAGACCTGAGACATCTGAAAAAACAACCTCTCGCCTCCTCTCCCCACCCCCACTCCAGACCTTCTCCTCTTCCCTTTCACAACCCTTCTGTCTGTCCTCTGTCACCCCCACACTCTCCTCTCCCTCTTCCCCATTCTCCTCTCAACCGTCTGTGTCACACATCAAATCCTTTTTAGCTCTGCACGGCTTCCATTTATCAAGTCATTTTTTTCTCATTCCTCTAACTCCCCCTCCCTCCTGAAGCTTTTGGAGAGGCAGGAAGTAATGCAATGAAAGGAATGTTTCTTCTTTTGCTCCCCTTTGAGTGAAGAGACACTTGTCTTGCTATTTTATTTAGGTAAATGCCCCCCTCCCCCTTTCCGAAGCCTGAATTTGTCTCTCTAGAGAACCAACACTGGAATTAAATGCTTCCCCTGTCTCATGATATTTTAATGATTAACCAGCAAAAGCACATCTTGCAGCCCTGTTTTTCAGAGTTGCCACTGGGAAAGCTATTGGAAAGACTGGATTTTAGATAATGCGCACATCTGTAAAACTCATTATAAACTGGCCTGGACCAATACTGCTGAGTTCTGTGATGTGATAATTTGTGACATGCACTGGGTCAGTCAATTAAAAGTGCAACTTCACAAACCTCGTTAGCAAAAAAATAGAATGGAAATGATCTTCCAACGCTCCTGGTTGTAAGTGCTGGTTAAACCTGAGCAAGACACTTCTCCCTCCATTGCTTCAGATACAACTCAGACTGTACGTCCTCCGGGGCAGGGAAATAATTGTGTACCTGTTCGTAACTTGCCCTAAGCTCAGATTTGGGTAAGGTGAGTCATTATATCTCATATCCAAAACCAAGATATGCGCATAGGAATGTTGTGCGGCCAATCAAATGACAGAATTAGAAAATATCCTGTGAACCTCATGCAATAATGAGTGACCACTGAAGTTAAAGACAGAGCTGTACCCTGGCTATTCCCCAAACCTGACTGAGACTAGAATTCAGTTACAAGGAACCTGTGAAACCGTCGGAATGTGGGCCGCAGCCTGATCTGTGGTTTATGCTTTGGAAGGCTAAGCATCTTGTGATCTCATGATCTAAAGTTAGGTACAGCTACAGTGCTTCAGTTCCTCAAGACTGAGGTTATGGTCGAGATGGTGATGCTCACCCCAGAAGACTTAACTGATCTTGTGCTATGTGGATATGGAAGGGGTGGAAGGCTATAATAGAGGGATCCTTTTAGAGCATGGTGGTGTCACGATAACCAAAAACAATGGGTGAATGGCTGCTAAAGATAAAGTTCCTAGATGACATAAATGACTGCTTCTTGGAGCAGCTGGTTCATGAACCGACCAGAGGGGAAGCCATATTAGACCTAGTCCTTAGTGGAACACCAGATCTAGTGCAAGAGATAAGGGTGTTGGGGCCACTTGGCAATAGCGATCATAGCATGATCGCCTTTGATTTAATTAGTGGAGGAGGGGCAGTAAGGAAATCCACAGTACTACCTTTTAACTTTCGAAAGGGAGACTATGATAAAATGAGGAAAATAGTTAAGAAAAAACTAAAAGGAGCAGTTTCAAAGGTTAAAGACTTACATCAAGCTTGGGTGTTGTTGAAAAATACTAACATGGAAGCCCAGACCAGCTGTATTCCACGCTTTAAGAAAAGTGGAAGGAAGTCCAAAAAACTGCCAGCATGGTTTAAAGGTGAGGTCAGAGAGGCTGTTGTTGCCAAAAAAGCATCTTTCAGGAAATGGAAAAAAGAGCCAAACGACGAAACCTGGAAACAGCACAAGCACTGGCAGGTCAAATGCAAGGCATTGATAAAGAAGGCAAAGGGAGAATTTGAGAAGAAGCTTGCTGCGGAAGCAAAAACGCGGAATAAAGATTTTTTCAAGTACATTCGTAGCAAAAAACCTGTGAGAGAGTCGGTTGGACCATTAGATGATAGAGGAGTTAAAGGGGCACTAAGAGGCGACAAGGATATAGCGGAGAGACTGAATGAATTCTTTGCTTCGGTCTTTACTGAGGAAGATGTAGGGATGTTACCCATGACTGAAGTGGTATTTAAAGGTGCGGAAGAATTGAAGGAAATATCGATACATCGGGAAGATGTATTACAACTATTAGATAAACTGAAGAGTAGCAAATCACCTGGGCCGGATGGTATACATCCAAGGGTGTTGAAAGAACTGAAAATATGAGATTGCAGACCTGCTATTAGTAATCTGTGAACTATCATTAAAATCATCTCTAATACCTGAAGATTGGAGGATCGCCAATGTAACACCAATTTTTAAAAAGGGTTCCAGGGGTGATCCGGGAAACTACAGACCGGTGAGCCTCACGTCAGTACCGGGAAAAATGGTAGAAACCATCATAAAGAATAAAATTACTCAGCATGTAGATAGTCATGGCCTAATGGGAGACAGCCAACATGGCTTTAGACAAGGAAGATCTTGTCTTACTAATCTGTTATTTTTTTTTGAAAGTGTGAATAAACAGGTGGACAAAGGTGAGTCGGTTGATATAGTATATCTGGACTTTCAGAAAGCCTTTGACAAGGTCCCTCATCAGAGATTTTTGGCAAAACTAAAGAGTCATGGGATAGGAGGCAGTGTACTACTGTGGATCAAGAGCTGGTTAAAAGATAGAAAGCAGAGGGTTGGGCTAAATGTCCAATTTTCCCAATGGAGAAAGGTGAATAGTGGTGTACCCCAGGGATCTGTGCTGGGTCCGCTGTTTTTTGACATATTCATAAATGACCTGGAAAGTGGAATAACGAGTGAGGTTATCAAATTTGCAGATGACACAAAACTATTTAAAGTTGTTAAAACCCAAGAGGATTGTGGAAAATTGCAAGAGGATCTTGATAAATTGGAAGACTGGGCATCAAAATGGCAGATGAAATTTAATGTGGACAAGTGCAAAGTTATGCACCTAGGGAAGAAAAACCCAAACTATGGTTACACGATGCAAGGTTCCACATTAGGAACCACCACCCAGGAAAAAGATTTAGGCATCATTGTGGATAACATGTTGAAACCCTCGGCCCAGTGTGCAGCGGCAGCCAAGAGAGCAAATAGAATGCTAGGTATCATAAGGAAAGGAATGGAAAATAAAACAAAAGATATTATAATGCCTCTATACCGTTCCATGGTGAGACCGCACCTTGAATATTGTGTGCAATTCTGGTCGCCGTATCTTAAAAAGGATATAGCCTTATTAGAAAAGGTTCAGAGAAGAGCCACCAAAATGGTAAAGGGGATGGAAGGATACTCCTATGAAGAAAGGCTAAAAAGGTTAGGGCTCTTTAACCTGGAAAAGAGATGGCTGAGGGGAGATATGATAGAAGTCTATAAATTAATGAATGGAGTGGAACGGGTAAACATAGATTGATTGTTTACGTTATCAGAATATAGAAAGACTAGGGGACATGCAATGAAGCTACAGGGTAAACTATTTAAGACTAATAAATGAAAATATTTTTTCAGTCAACTTGTAATCAAACTCTGGAATTTGTTACCTGAGGATGTAGTAAAGGCTGTTAGTGTAGCTGGCTTTAAAAAAGGTTTGGACAAATTCCTGGAGGAAAGGTCCATAAACCATTATTAAGAAGGGACCCAGGATATCAATGCTTGACCCAGTACAAGCATTGCGGAACCTGTGTCTTTTGGGGAAACTGCTAGGTACGTACAACCTAGATTGGCCACTGTTGGAAACAGGATACTGGGCTTGATGGACCTTGGTCTGACCCAGTATGGCATATCTTATGTTCTTATGGTACATTAGTGAGAGGAAGCGGCCTAGTGCTTAGAGCAATGGGTAGCCAGGGTTCAAATTCTGCTTTTGCCACTGACACACCTTGGGTAAGTTATTTAATCCCCCATTGCCTCTGGAACCCGCTTAGAAGGTAAATTGTAATTCTGGGCAGACACATATTGACCTGAACATTCATCACCGCTGTACCTCTAGTAACGTTATACCAATGAAACGTATTAGTATTGTCTACCTGGCTGAGTTTGTGGGTGAACGCAGTGGCGGCCAGGAATGTGGTATTCCTAGGGAAATCCGATGGATTTATCACATTAGCATATCTTATTCTTCTCTAGTAAATGCATGGATTTGCTATACTGACACTAGCTCGGTGAAAACTGTCATGTGTTGTACAGATTATAGTATTACTATACTACAACTGCTACTGATCACTTGTATAACACGTCAAGGCGCACGCAGCGCTGTACAGACACATGTAAAAGACGGTCTCTGCTCATCAGAGTTTGTAATCTAATCAAGACAGACAACACAACAGCTGGGGACAAGGATATGTCTAGGGAATGGTAAGGGAACACATAGTTGGAGAGCAGGAGACTATATAATGATGGTGAAGTGATAGCTGCTATTGAAGCCCTCTGCTAAGAAATGTTTCATCTTGAAGGAACTCCAGCAGACCCGACAGCGAAAGCGCAGAGAGGAAAGGAAGTCTTGGGCGCCCTGAACTGAAGACAGTGCACACAAGAAGTAACGGCATGTGATGCTGGACATAAGCCGAGCGTGTAAGCAATTCACGGCCAGATATAAGGAGGGTGAATGAGGGAGGCTGCTTGGTAAGTTGGTGGAAAAATGCCAGAGACCCTTGTCCATTTCAGAGGAAGGGTTTGGTCTGTCCCGTCTGGTAATACGTCATCCCCGTGCTTTGGTTTTCCATGTAGGACTTGGGTAGTGATACCTAAGGAACGATAATAGGTACTGGATTTGGTAAGGGTGCTCCACAGTGCCATTTATCAATGGTTCCAATAATAGTAACAAACCTTCTTGAACGCTCCGACTAACTCATTCTTTAGTGATAATGAACAATGTTTTAGTGCTAAACTTTCCTACACAGTTCTCTGTTTTAGCTGTTTGCTCGCCTGGAGATGGCAAAATCTTTATCTATCACCTCTATCAACCAAACCTGAAGTGATTTACAACATCAACATTGCCATCCATCAATAAAACGCAGAAATCATCCCTCCCTTTACACTTGTCCCTGATTACAATGCCATAAAAAATTTACAAAACCCTCCCAACACCCCCAACCCAATCACCCAACTCAACTTTATTCTATCATTTCCCAAATACAACTGAAAAGTCCACTTGCTCTTCCATTGTGATATCTGCACCTACGTTTTCACAACCTTTCTAAAATGTAGGTAATCTAATCGGTTATGAATCTCCTCTGGTGACACATTCCATCAGGTAAGACCATCCACAGAAAAAGCCCTCTTTCTCATCTGACCTGAAGAAACCTGGCCCACCCCAGGCCCGCCGAATGAAGGATCCGATCCAGTCAACTTATTACCTTAAAAGTAAGAATCGGCATTTTGAATTTTACCCTGCAATCAATAGGGAGCCAGTGTAGGACCGTTAATAAAGGTAATGTAAGACCAGTTTTGGAAATGATGCGGAGAAATTGTTGTTTTATTCTTAGAACCAGTGTGTACAAATAAACCAGCCCAGTGTTAGGGTCAGCGGCTATCGCACAATCTGTTTTATCTTTCACCTACCTGGACTCTGCATCCTAGTAGGTTTTGTACAATGTAGAAGGATCGTCAAAGAGAAGATGAATAAAATCTATGACATTTCTTCAAAGGGCTTTTATGGGCAAAACATTCAAAGGACATAAATACAGGAGGAAGGGCTGAAGAAATGAACTCTCAAAGGGCCTTTCTGACACATTTTCATAACACTCTAAATGCCAAAGATGAAAGCGCTTCTCATCCATTTATCACTGGTTTCAGAAAAGCTTTCATGTGAGTGACTTCCTGACTGGGGACAGAGCCTGTGAAGTGTCCATGGTGTGGCCTGTGCACAGACCAGTCCAGATTGTCAGCCGTCCCTTCCAGTTTTCTAAAGGGACTGCTAGCGCTCCATGCCCCAAGGGATAGTCTAAGTCAGTTCAGATTTTCTCCTCTTGCGTTGCATGAATTCTGAGTTCTCTATAAAATGCAGCACCACATTGTCATATGTGAAGGGAATAAAAATCCGAATTGCGCTGGCTGGCCCGGTGACTTTAGGCATGGTGTGGTTGCTGCAGGCAGGTAAAATGACATCATTGCTACCAATAATGCAGCGAATGAGATTTTATGGGTTGTTTTCAGCTCGTCTATTGTTCCCGTTTTAAAACCTCCATGTCAATGGAAAGCCTGTGCAGCTCATTGGCTGAGGTCTCATGGGAATCATTTATTTATTTCATTACATTTTCATACCACTCTCCTCTCACGCAAACCCTAACCCTGCTAGTTACTGTAATATTCCCACCTAAGAATTAAGGGCTGCTGCCCACATTAACAGCGGTAAATTGGATAACACAGTTAGTGCTGCTGAATATCTGTGGTGGTGGGCTCTACTCATCCCAAGGCTGACCACTTAGCATCACTTTGTGCTGGGTGTTCTGGGGCAGAATGGATCGGTAACCGGTTAGTGGTGATATTGAACTGCTGCTGGTTAGCGATATGTGGTGAACTCCAGGCACAGGTAACTATGACCTAACTTCTGCTGCATACAATATCGCTAACTGGACAGCAACTCAATATCCCAAGGCCACAAGGAGCGCTAGTAGCAATCAAACCCTAGTTTCTTGGCTATCAAGCCTGGGCTCATTAGGCTACTCCTCCAGTCCACTGCAGTGAGCATAGTTGGGTTAAACAAGGTTTGCACAAGTTCCTGGAGGAAAAATCCATAAACTGTGAAGAAGGTAGACTTATTTATTTAACAGGTTTTTTTATACCACTTTATCATTTCAGTCAAAGTGGTTTACCTTGTAACTTAAACTTGGTAATGTGAATTAAACAGGGACATTGATAACTTGGAGGAAGGTTTGCTCTGAAAGTAAGCAGCGTGGAATCTATCTGCTTTTTGGTATCCTGCCAGAAGCTTGTCACATGGATTGGCCATTGTTGGAACCAGGATACTGGGTTTGATGGACCTTTGGTCTGAATAATAGGCAATAGCTTATAGAATAGATCAACCGGTTTCTAAATACCAAGACCCTGGAAAAGTACTCATTTCTATTGCCTACCCACCCCTGATGTGGCCATTTGAATAAATGTAGCTCTTCTGAAACAGACTGCTGTATTTAAATGTGGCTTTTCCAAATTCATGCGAACGTAAGATCACTATTAAGAGAGATGGGCACTGATGACCCTGTGTAAACAGAGCATCCTGCATACAGTAGTTATCCCAGGTTGGTTGCTACAAAACCCTAATTTGGTGTCTTTAAAAGATTTTAAATATAGATTAGAGCTGATTATAGAAAAAAATGCATTTCCTTCCCTGGATTACTCTTTTCACCTCCTCCACCCACACTAAGTACAGGAATTGCCGGCTTCCTGGACTTCACAGAACCAGGGGTTCACTTTGTACTAAGAGTGGTGTGATAATTAAAGTCCATGTGCAAAGCTGTCTGCACATATGACCCACACCAAGTCTTTTAATTAGGATGCTGTTGATCAGAAAACCCTATCAAGAGCTTCCAGTCTAGTCTGTAGGTAATCTAATCTTTCAGTGCCTCAGACCAGTAAGGTTCAGTCTGTGAGTTGATTTGACTTATGAGTTTGCTCGCATTACAATTTTAAAACCTTATGTTTGTACTATATTTCAACCAGGCACACGGAGGTTAACGCTGCTCTGGGCACAGCACTGAAGGTCCAAACAGATGTAAATGATCACAGAGCACTGACCCGACACCTCTCTCCGCCATTTACTATGGTTCTGTAAGAGGGTCAAGGAGCGCAATAGTGTCTGCTACTGTGAGGTGTCAAGACAGTTCCATATTAACTACTCAGGCTGAGCTATTGCATCTATAGAATTGTTCCAGTTTCTCTAAGGAAAGCAGGAAGTGCGAGTCCGAAAATAGAACGGAGGAAACAGGACCAGTTTAGCACATCCCTCAGGATCTGGAGCTATCTAGTCATCTTAATTAAGTCATGGCAACCTTCAAACAGAGGAGGATACACCACAGGAAAGCTAACCAATGACTGGGACATTTTTACCTAAATAATTCCATTTTGCAGCAACAAATGTGATTTGTTTTAAATGAACAAACGGATGAGAAACTGGCCTGTGAGCCTTCGGTTTCTCTCTACCTCTTCCTCCCATCTGCCCTGGTCCAGCAGTTGAGTGCTGTTGAAGTGGCCTCCCCACTGAAGTTGTAGCTTGATGATGAAGTGTAGAATCAAGACTGTGGTGTTATTAGTCATTTTCCCAGATCCTACCAGTGGTGACAGGAACCCGACTGCAAATAGACACATCAACTTTGACCACTCAAATGCTCGAATGACCTTGCAGGGGCGATGTGTAATAAATCATGGTGTACTGGTTATTATTAATATTCATTTTGTCTGTCCATTTCTTTCTTCTCCTTTGGGTTTCCAGTTTTATCAGAACCAGCCTCTATTAGGCAATGGTGTCTTGAACCTTTATTCATAATTACCTGTTTCTTTTCATATTCTCTTCAAGTGAGTCCACCCATCATGGCGACAATCCTCAGCTGGGGGCCACGCACCAAGGATGCTTTTGTCTGTCTTTGAATCAATTGCTCCTGCTCGGGGAGGGGAAGGAGCAGCACCAGAACATAACTTTGTTTTGTAGAACTGGTTTGTCAGAAATTTAAAAAATATAGAAAGTAAGTTTGGCGATCTTTTCTGTTTGACTCCTTTCAGCTCATTTGGAACCAGTGCTGGGCTCCTGGTATCAGGATCCTTACAGAGAGGTTTCACTAATTTAGATTTCTTCATGTGGCACATTTCAGGATCACTGCCCCATCAGAAAGCTCCGTGGTATGTGTAATAGTAGACCGTGGAGAGTAACCATACAGGGCTGTGGTACTGCAAGGTGGATGGGGAAATGGGCCTCATGAAGTCTGCATCTATGTTTTGGTGTTGTCCATTGACCCGGTTCATGTTTAAATGCTTTCTTAAGCTTCTGTGGCTATTATCGTAATCTCTGCAGTTTTCTGGGTTGTTCCACGTCTTACTTAGTGGAACCGATGTTTCAGCCATCATGCCATGGCCTTCTTCAGGGCAGGGCCAACCCTAGACTTGATCCAAAGTGTTGGAGCGCTTGGTGAACCTCGAGCTTTACAGCACCTCTGGCTGTCAAAATGTATTATTTAGTTTTGTATGGCCTGCTTTTGCTGTCCTCCAGTGTTGCTGCCCTAGGCAACTGCCTAGTTTGCCTAGTGGTTGGGCCAGCCCTGCTTCAGGGTGAAGTGGACATGCAGTGGATGTCTGTTCTTATATATAGTGATTCTCAAACTGGATTGGTGGGTTTGAAGTGGCAAATTTGAATTTTGGCAGGAAAGTTTGTTGAAGAAAAGGAGGGAGATTTGAAATTGATTTTGGGGGGAAAGTTTGTTGGAAAAAGGCGGGAATTTTGAAATTGAAAATTTGATGAGAAAGTTTTGTTGGAGAAAAGGCTGGAAAAGTGTAGTAGGAATTCTGGAGGGAGGGTATTTTGAATTCAAAATTCCCTACCTCCAGGATTCCTACTATACTTTTCTCACCTTTTCTTGGATGAACTTCCCCTCCAAAATCGAATTCAAATTTCTCGCCTTTTCTTCAACAAACTTTCTCACCAAAATTCAAATTTCCCACTTCAAAGCCACCAATCTGGTTTGAGAACTGCTATACATAAGAAACAATATCCACTGAAGCAAGCCACTGCATGATGGCTGAAACGTCAGTTAAGACACAGCATGACCCGGAAAGCTGCAAAGATCCTGTTTAGGTTTGGTGGGGTTCTCTGAACCTAACTCTGCAGTACCATGAGAGGCCTCCTATTGGAACTGTGGATGGCATGATGCTTGGAAGCACGTTGCCTCTGTCAGTTTTGATATGTGGATTATACAGAAGCGTCTGCAAGTAAAGAGGACTAGCATGATATTATTGTTCTTATTTATTTGGAATTAGCTCACGACTTCTTAGTAGTCGCTGAAGGTGAATTACATTCAGGCACTATAGATGTTTCCCTGTCCCCTGAGAGCTTACAGGAAGGAAGGATACCCCTATGAGGAGAGACTTAAAAGACTGAGGCTCTTCAACTTGGAAAAGAGACAGCTGAGGGGAGATATGATAGAGGTCTATAAATTAATGATTGGAGTTGAACGGATAAACGTAGATCGATTGTTTATTCCATCAAAAAGTAGAAAGACTAGAGGACACACAACGAAGCTACAATGTAACCCATTTATTTATTATTATTTATTTAGCAAGTTTTACGAGTATATACTGTATTTCCTAAGGTCAATACGGTTTACAAGGAACAATTTAAGTTATAATATGTGGTAAAGAACTTTCTACAATATGAGTGAACAGTGTTGTGTCGTGTGGATTACATTTATGGGTGCATAGACTAGTGGTTAGGATGATCAGTGTGAGTGTGTGGACTCTGGGATGGTAAGATGTGGGGAAGTCGTGGTTGAAGATGGATTATGTTTTATCCTCGAAATGTTCTTTCAATAGTAGAGTTTTCATTTCCTTCCTGAAATGGTGGATGTCATCAATGTTTTTGAGTTTAGGAGGTAAGTTGTTCCATCGTCCAGGTGCATATAAGGAGAAGGCCCTTGCACAAGTTGTTTGGTTACATTTCAATCTTTCTGTGGGTACTAATTTAAGACTAATAAGAGAAAATATTTTTTTACTCACCACATAATCAAACTCTGGAATTTGTTACCGGAGGATGTAGTAAAAATTGTTAGTGTAGCTGGGTTTAAAAAAGATTTGGACAAGTTCCTGGAGGAAAGGTGCATAAACCATTACTAAAGAGGATTTGGGACAACCACTGCTTGCCCCAGGACAAGCATCGTGGAACCTGGGTGCCTTTTCGGGAACCTGCCAGGTACTTGTGACCTGGATTGGCCACTGTTGGAAATAGGATACTGGGCTTGATAGACCTTGGTCTGACCCAGTATGACATTTCTTATGTTCTTATGTAATCTTTCACCTGAGGTACAGTGACTTGTCCAAGGCCAGAAGGAGCGTCATTGGGATGTGGCCAGTGTCCTTCTGCTTCTGAAACCTCTGCTCTAACCCTTAAGCTACTGTTCTACTCCGTTGGGTTCCCTTAAGAGGAAAAGTGAAGCAGAAGGGATGTAAAGTGACCGGCTGCTAGGCTTGGGAGATGGGACAGGGAATCTCTTCTCACTATTTTCCTTTGCCCTGAGATTTTATCCATATGCTTAGTATGGATAAAACGTTGTTCTTAATACAGAAACATTGGCCCAGGGGCCTAGCAGCATAGTGGTTTCTTAACTTAAACCAGACGCTCCTCTTTTGATTTCTCTCCTTTGCTTGGAAACTTAGTCCATCGCATATTCTGGAGCTACAGAACATAAAATCTAACTTTAGCAAATGTTTACAAAAATTTCAATGCCAATGTTTTTTTGCCTTCTGTCCCTAAGTTGATCTCTCCTATGCATCAGGGGTAAAGAGGAGGGATGTGGATGGAAGCTGCTGCTCCAGGTTCAACATATGGTAGTGATGGAAAGTCTACTCAAGCGGCCTGGCAGTGCAGGGGGTCCAAGGCACCAGAGGGCATACTTGCAGTTGCTTCTAGATTTTCTGAGATGGCCCCAATGCTCTGGAGGCCCTTTCTGAAAATGTCACTAGGGGGCCCTTAATTTCCAATTATGCTACAGACCTGTGAAACTGGCTGAAGGCAAAAAGTCATAGGAAGTGCAGAACAATGAATGCAGTACAAAAGCTATTCAGTATGAGTACAGAATTTTTAAAAGGAGCATTTTCATACTGCCCATACTTTTACTTTGAAAATCACCTAAGAGAAAATCCCTTCACACAAGTTTTGTGAGGGTACTTTACTTGACTAAAAGAAAATATAAAACTTATGTGTTGTTTCTGTCCTCATCTCTGGGAATGTCCCCCCCCCCCACACAAATATTTGTGTTGCTGCAAATTGGGCGTTCTTTTACCAATACACAGGGCAGATAATTTTCAGAATGCCATTTCCAAGGAAATGTCTCTGAAAATTGCCCCTTAAAATGCACTTGTAAAATGTTTGTGGACCATCTGAAAGTTGTAGACACATTTTATCTATTTGTGAGGCAGTATTGGGAGACCTAACCTCGGAAGAGGAGGGGTCAAAGCAACTTGACTCCACCTCCAGCAAATGGCCATCAGTGATAAGACATGACCTCCTGCAGGTGGTCAAAGGTGTATGGCTGATGGCTGGGAGATATCCTTTAACTCTAGAAAGGCAAAGACCTAAGATGACCAGAGCTACAGAAGTGCAGAAGGAACAACTGGGTGTAGAAATGACCCTTATCTAATTACCCTTACCTGCTAAAATCAACTGTATTATTTTATTAGTTGAAAAAATACTACTCAGAGGAGCTACTGGTTTGTGTTTCCCTAGAGATCCCACCTCAGTTATCTAATATATTTATAATGGAGCACTGTTACCTGGTGTCATCTTCCAAAATGGATAGAGACAGTGTTCCATGAACTCTGTCTCAAAGAACTTACGATCTAAGTGGTACCTGAGGGAAGGACCAGTAAAATGACTTGCTAAAGGTCACAGTGCTTTTTTCAGTCTTCAAACTCTGGTCTTGCAACCATCTTGGGAGGAAGAGAGGTGGTGAGTAGCCAGAAATATATTTACACACAATTCTCCATGGACAAGCAGGAAGCGTCAGCCACACCAGGTGACGTCCTCTGGGCGGCGCCATGTACAGAAGTGCTCTCCAGAGCTCAGATTTCTCACCTCCCTGGCCCACCCCTAGCCCAGCCAGTCAAATTTCTTCCGCCTTGCCATCAAGATGGATTCTCTCCATTTCCTCGTCAAAACCCTTAGAATCGCTGATTCTTACCTTAAAAATGCCAAAACCGGGATTCAAGAAGTGCCCACGCTGTGGCAGGAAGATGAACACTACCGACAGCCACGACTACTGCATCAGATGCTTGGGGCCGGATCATCAGGTACAGGACTGTTCCAAATGTTCCCGCATGTCGCCCAGAGCACGTAAACATAGAGGCCACGCTCTCCGGGACTATCTGGCTGCTTCTGAGGCTCCCATCACTGTTTCCGGCTCCTCTCCAGCCCCCCTGCAACACCTGGACTTTCAATGTGCTTCTGGGTCCCCGGCCCGGGATGCGCCGCTTGCAGCCTCCTTCCCCGGCCGGCTGCCTGCCTCCCAGCCTGCGCTCTACCCTGCTGCCCAGCCAGAGCTCCAAATGGTCTCCTCGCCGCCTCCCGGGCTCAACAGACACTCGATGGACCCCCCGGAGTCCTCCACGAGGCAAGCACAAGCCAGTGAAGATGGCGCCCGCAGTGTGCGAGTAAGCCCCGCCCCCGGGTTGCGATTGGCCAGGCTGTAGACCTATCGGGAAGTTCCCTTCGTGCCGACGTTCCCCGGCGCAGGGAGGTTTCCTCAGAGTTTCAGGACCGCCCCTCTGGCTGTAGACGTCACCGCGCCAATGCAGAGATGCCAGACTGGCCTGCCCATGCCGAAAGAGGGAAACCCCAATGGCGCGATTCAAGGAGCAGAAGCAGGGGAACGCAACGCCGCAGCAGGCATCATCGCTGAAGCCAGAAGCATCACAGCAGGCATCGCACCCCCAGAGCTTACAGGCCCCGGAGGCAGCACAGAAGATCCTGCAGCTCAGGTGAGAGCCCCTTCAGCAAGCATAGAAGGCTTAGCAGCTCAGACTCTAGCTACTGCTCCCCTACAGGCATAGCAGAGCTCTTTCATCCAGAGACGTTTCTTCTTCTAGAGATAAATCTGATGCTATTCTGGAGCTCCTTTCATGCCTGGTCAATCAGACCGCCCTGCAGGACCCCAGACCAGACCTGCCTGCGCATCTCCAGCAGTTGCTGCAACCGCACCACAGGTCTCAACAGCCAGCTACCCACGGACCTCATCAAGGTTGCCTTCCCCCAGAGACCTCCCATCCGATGCCAGCGAGGGGGCAATCATCGACCCTAACCCCGTGGGGTCCGCCGCTTCCAAGGAGTCCGCCGGCTCGGAACCTACTAACGACAAGGAGGACTCTAACACTATAAGCCCGCCGGAGGACCTCACCTATCCAAAGTTCTTGAAGAAGGTGATGTCAGCCCTGAACTTTGCTACGGACAAGGCTGCGGAGGAGCCGGAGCTACATAAGTACCTACACGGCCCAAAGTCGGCCATGGCCTTACCCATACACCAAAAACTGTGTGACAACCAGCTTTCACTGTGGCAGACCCCTGCCTCAGGACAGGCATGCTCTAGACAGCTAGATGCAAAATACCAAGTTCACCCTACCCCTGGCTTCCTCAAGCAGCAACTCCTGCACCAGTCCATTGTCGTGTCCTCCGCCCTCAAAAAAGTCAAGTCTTCCAGGAACCTGGCCAACCATCCACCTGAATGAGACGGTAAACTCCTGGACGACATCGGGAAGAAGGTCTACCAAGGAGCCATGTTAAGCGCCAGAATTGCGGCTCATCAATTCCAACACATCCACTTCCTGGATGGGTTGCTGGCGTCTCTCAAAAGCCGCCTCTCTGCCTTACCCAAGGACTTGAAAATCTAAACCTCCTTATCCGTCCAGGACATCACCGAATGCAGCAGACACCTGGTGGCCACCGCCTTTGACACCGCCATCAGGACTGCGGGCAGCGCTATCTCGGCTCGGAGATGGGCCTGGATAAAAGCCTCCGGGTTAAGAGAGGATACCCACGACAGGATTGCCGATGCCCCATGCACAGGGGAATCTTTTTTCGGGGACAAAATCACAGACACCGTCAACGACCTTAAGGAACATTGCAACATGCTGCAGACACTGGCAGCAGAGTGCCTGGAACGCCCCTCCACTACACAAAGGAACAACTACTACTGGAAGCCCTACTACCCCAACAAGCCCTACAGCTCCACTCGGAAGTGGCAGACGTAGCGCAGTTACAAACAGCCCTACCAGTCCTCCCACAAACAACATCAGAACCAGAGGGAATGCAAGACCAAGAAGCAGTCTGCCTCCCAGCCGGCTAAATCATCCTTTTGACAGTGGGTGGGCTTCGGCTGCAGGGGACAGGATCCCTGCCACCCCCCCCCCCCTGTAGGGGGCCGCCTGTCTGCATTCCTTCCGGCCTGGCAGGCAATCACCACCGACAAGTGGATGCTTCACATCATACAGCAGGTATACCGCCTACGCTTCACATCCCCACCTGTTCAGCGCTCGCAACCAGCAAGCGAGACGCCCACACAACTTTTGCCCACAATGCCCAAGCTGCTGCTGCACCTCCTTGCATCCCGAGCCATCGAAAAGTTCCCGACAGTGAGGTCGGCTCTGGCTTCTACTCCAAATAATAAATACTTCCTCATCCCCAAGAAGTCGAGAGAAGTTCGCCCGATCCTCGACCTGCGCAAATTGAACAGATTCATCATGAAGGAGCGCTTCAGGATGTATTCCCTCAACTCCATCCTACCTCTCATCCGTGCACGCGACTGGCTTGCCTCCCTGGATCTCCTGGAGGCGTATTCACACATCCCCATCCACTCCTCGCATCGGAAATTCCTCCGCTTCAAGGTGCAGGACCAACACTATCAATATAGAGTGCTTCCCTTTGGCCTGTCCCCAGCACCTCGAGTCTTCACGAAGTGTATCGTGGTAGCGGCAGCCCACCTTCACAAGCAAGGCATTACCATCTTCCCTTACGTTGACAACTGGCTCCTCTCAGCACCTTAAGCTCCGGAAGCGCGGGTAGCGATGCGCAGGACCACCAAGCTGCTGACCGGCCTCGGATTCCTCCTGAACCTGGAAAAGTCTCAACTGGAACCGCGGCAGAAGGTGCAATTCATAGGCGCGGTCATTGACACCCGCACCTCAAAAGCATTCCTGCCGGTGCAGTGGGCAACAGCCATAGTATCTCTAGCCAGAAGAATGTCGGCATCCAAACTAACTTCAGCACAATTCATTCTCTGCCTTCTGGGGCACATGGCTGCAACCACCTCTGTCCTCCCGCTGGCGCGTCTGCACATGAGACCTCTCCAATGGCACCAGCACGACCACTGGAACCAACTTTCAGAACCCCTGTCCATGCGGGTACCCATCGACAGCAAGGCTGTCAAAGCCCTCTGCTGGTCGGCTCACCAGCCAAACCTCACTCGGGGAAAGAGCCTCCAGCAACCACAGCACCAGATTGTCCTCACAACAGACGCATCCTCCACAGCCTGGGGAGCACACTTTCTGCACCTCAGCACCCAAGGAGCATGGACAACCAGAGAGCAGAGCCTCCACATCAACCTGCTCAAGCTCCGAGCCATCAGGTACGCGCTGAAGGCCTTCCAAGCACAGCTGAAGGGGAAGACCATCCTCATCCAAACGGACAACCAGGTGGCGATGTTCTACCTCAACAAACAAGGGGACACGGGGTCCAGGTCCTTGTGCAAGGAAGCAATTGCGATCTGGTCCCTGGTGCTAGCCAACAGATCCCACCTTCAAGCCTTGTACCTTCCCGGGAAGGAGAACACTTTAGCCGACCAGCTGAGCAGACAATTGGAGCCACACGAACAGTCCCTGCATCTGGAAGTGGCTGAGGGCATCTTCCAGCAGAGGGGGACACCATGCCTCAATCTCTTTGCGACGGAGAGCAACGCAAAGTGTCGTCTCTTCTGCTCCAAACACCCCTCCGACCAATGCCTGGCACAGGATGCATTCGCCATGTTGTGGGGGGACTGGTCTCCAGCATATGCCTTCTCCCCCACCCCACTGATCTCTGCAGTGCTTCAACGCATCATCACGGACAAGGCGCACGTGATCCTGATCGCACCCTACTGGCCACGCCAGATGTGGTTCTCCCTCCTTCTCCGTCTCTCGCTAGAGACCCCGACAAGACTGCCCCTACGGCCGGATCTCCTCTCTCAGAACAACGGGACCACGCTACACCCCAACCTGCAAGCCCTTGTCTTGACAGCATGGAGATTGAGCGGAGACACTTGCCGGCCCTGAATTTGCCGACAGAGGTTCAGCACGTGGTTCTGGCGGCAAAACGCCCATCCACTCGCAGGTCCTACAGCCTCAAATGGAAGCGCTTCACCATCTGGTGCACCCCCCGAGGGCTGGATCCAGTCTCCTGCCTCATATCGATGGTCCTGAAGTATCTCACATCCCTCTTCGAGCTCAGTCTGAAGACGCAATCCATAAAAGTACACCTATCCGCGATTGCTTCTCTTCACTCTGGTGGAACATGTGACAACGCCTCCATTGCTTCGCTTCCCATCGTGGCTCGCTTTATGAAGGGCCTAGCCAACCTTCGGCCACCCACTACAGCCGCTGGTACCAGCCTGGGATCTCGGCACCATCCTCCAACAGCTGACACTTTCACCCTTCGAGTCGCTTCCAACGACGGACATGAAATTTGTCTCATGGAAAGCGCTCTTCCTCATCGCAATAACCTCCGCCCGGAGGATCGGCGAGCTCCAGGCCCTGGTGGCCCATCCTCCATATACGCAGCTCCATCCAAACCGCGCATCCCTGCGCACCCACCCTAAGTTCCTTCCAAAGGTTGCCACCTCCTTCCACAGCAACCAGACATCAATCTGCCCTCCTTCCTCCCGCAACCTCACGCCTCCGAGGAGGAGCGTAGGCTCCACACATTGGACTGTGTCAGAGCCCTGTGCATCTACCTAGATTGGACGAAAGATGTAAGACAAGGGACACAGCTCTTCGTATCCTATGACCCCAACAGACCGGGCAGGCCCGTGACCAA
Organism: Ichthyophis bannanicus; assembly: GCA_033557465.1. Taxonomy (NCBI): domain Eukaryota; kingdom Metazoa; phylum Chordata; class Amphibia; order Gymnophiona; family Ichthyophiidae; genus Ichthyophis; species Ichthyophis bannanicus. The sequence continues at coordinate 27,265,464 of CM066050.1, read as the reverse complement.
GTGGACCCTGTCACTCTGGATAACGTCCTGCATCACCTTCTGCCTGGGGTGGGCTGAGTCCAACGCGGGAGACTGGATAGGAGCGCACCAGCTAAGAGTGCTGGCGGCGTCCTTTTCCAACCTGCGCTCCGTCCAGGTGGGCGACATTTGCAAAGCCGCCACCTGGTCCTCTGCGCTAACCTTCCAGAGGCATTATTGCTTAGACCTCGAAGCACAATCGGACAGTGCCATCGATCGTGCCGTCCTCACGGCGACCGTCGGAACATAGACTCTGGTTTGGTCAAAATGTAGACACATAGACTCTGGACTGCTCAACGTTGATCAACATTGGTCAATGTTACTGTCTCCCTGCACTGTTCACTGGACTGTTGCACTATGTTGCTGTGAAATCACGCTATGTCCTAAGGTTTGCACATTTGCTGTCCTATGTTACTGCACGTTTGCTGTTCCTTGCACCGTTTGCACATTGTTCACTGCACCTTTGCACAATGTTCCTGTGGTAATGCATTTCGCACGAGGATGGCGCATTGCCGTGCCCTGTACTTTGCTGCATACTAAGTTGCTGTCCCGCAGGACAAATAAAGATCCTCTATTAAAGCATATGTCTGCCTCCCTCATTCACCACAGCAAGCTCTTGCGTAGCTAGGGAGTCATGTGGTGTGGCTGACACTTCCTGCTTGTCCATGGAGAAAGCAAGGTTACTTACCTGTAACGGGGGTTCTCCGTGGACAGCAGGATAAGTCAGCCACACATCCCACCCACCTCCCCTGCTGAGATCGGCCGACCGGCTCGCTCTCTAGCCCGATGTTGGAGCTAGTAAATCACTGGCTGGGCTAGGGGCGGGCCGGGGAGGTGGGATCTCCTACCCGTACTCAGAAATCTGAGCTCTGGAGAGCACTTCCGTACATGGCGCCGCCCGGAGGATGTCACGTGGTGTGGCTGACTTATCCTGCTGTCCACGGAGAACCCCCATTACAAGTAAGTAACCTTGCTTTATTCACTAAAGGGAGAAAACGTTTTCTCTGTGATCAGTAGAATAAAAACAAAGCAGATGTCCAAAGTCACTTAAAACCTTGTTATCGCACGTCTTTGCTTGTAATCAGGAATAATGTTTCCTATGCATCTGTAATTAAGATGTGAAACATAGAGTGACAGGTTAGCTTAAAGAGAAAATGTGAGACTGTTTAATGTTTCATGGCTTAGGTCGCTGGAAAGGTTTGCTTCTCTTTTTTTTGGGAGGGGGGGTGGGAGAGGGATTAGAACCATTGAAAGGATGTGGGATCCCAATAATTGACTACTATTTATCATAGATTCATGATTACCAAGGCTGTCTGAACAGAAATATTTCTTCATTTTGGAGAAGGACTTTGATGAACGTTCGAAGACAAAGGGGCTTGTTTAGTAAACCGTTAGCACGGGATTAAGTATGCAGTAAGTATACTACGTTAAAGCTAGCATGCAGGCGCATGATAAAAATCTCATGCTAATAGTGCATGATTGGGCAGGGACTGGTGGTTTAGAAGAGTATGGGCATTGACGGCACATCGCGGTTAGCATGGATGTTTTGGGTGTGCACTAACTGCAAATGTTGCTGTTAGCGTGAGTGCATGTAACACCACCACAGTGGGTGATGTTAAGTGCATCCACGTGCCAGTTAGCAGGGTGTTGCACATTTGGAACGCGCTAATGTCAGGAGATGGATGCATACACCCTCTGAAGTTGGCACAGCCTCCGCTCTAATCTATGGTCGAAACACACACCACCAGCATGGTCTTTAGTAAGCTTGTCCAAAGACTTCTCCCTTGTTTTCTTTTGCTGCATAACGTTTTCTTGTTCTCCTCTGATATCCCTTACTCGTTTGAGGGCTGATACCCACTTCAGCTTTCTCTCACAACGCAAGATTAAAAGTAACCTCTGATGGCTGAGCAAAGCAAGATGCAGCTCCCTAAATAGCAACCACTGATGTTCCTCTTTGTCATCAGGGCAGCTTCTGGTTCTTTTACAGTACTTAGTCATAGTGCCATTCCTGGGTGGACCATGGAGAAGATAACCCAAGTCTTTCACTTGGCACTTCAACAACAAGGCTAGTCCCAAAATTCACAATTTTCCAATTACTCTCCTGGCCCTTGAAGAAAAGAACCCTCTCCTCTTTAGTCCGTGCAGTTTTCAAATCTTTCCAGATGTAAATCTACTTAGGAAAACTGTCAGTAGACTAGATGAATCAGCTAATTTATTTCAGTCTCTGGGTCCTTTATTTCACTTAAGTCCAAATTGAATTGTTTGCCATAAGCATATTTTTGCAGAGGCTCTCCAGTGAGAAAAAGCTTCTTTTTTTAATCATATGCAGTGAAATTTTAAAAGCAATATTTTGTAGTTCTGGGCTTTTTCTCTTGCATATGAAGGAGATTTTTAACACCAGCATCAAGTCACAGAAGAAAATATCCAATCCAGGTGACACTTGAATATTGGTGGTGGTGGTTATGGCAGGAGAATTATTTGCAGGTCTAGCTAGTTTATACAGCAAAGATACCTAGTTTCTGTTAACCAGTGACCGAGATCCAGACCACAAATTGTAGGCTGCTCACTTCTAAATGTCCTCGGATGTCCTCATGGAGAAACTCTTGTCAGAATAACATGTGGATGATAAAGATACCATCCTGACAGTTTCTACAGTCCGATGCATATTTTATCCTGACAAGAGCCTTCCTCTGCCAAATTCCTCTTTAGAAGCCAGGAGTGCTCAATGCATTCCGCACACTGCATTTTCTTTCTGTGGTAAGACAGAAATATAAATTAGAGTGGCAGGTACTAACTACAAGACCCAGGTCCTTTCTGGACCTAGGGCGATACCACAGATCCTGTCTAATTTTTGGTTTTATGTTTGCATCTGGTCTTGCTCTTTATTTTAATCTTCTGTTTCTCCTATTGAAATAACAGAGTTACAAAACATGGACTGCTTTGAAATAAGAGTTTCATCTTCCCACCCCCCTCCACTCTCCCACATCTGGGGAAAATTGTGGAGTTTTCATGGAGTCCTTTGCTCTTTGTAGCCTCTATTATCTGCCAGATACATTGTATTACCTGATTTTAAAGCAAACCAAGAACAAAACTGGGACCAAGTGATGCCTATGGTTGAATGAAAATACAAGGACAGCAGATGGTTGTGAGTTATCACCGATAAAGGTCAGAATCCAAATATTCCATTTCCAAAACACTTTGCTGAAATGGATGTTGTTAATTCATTTCCATTCTATGGTCACAGCTCTAGTTCATTAACCAAAAACAAAACAAAACAGCTTTAATCATTAACTGGGACCAGCTTTTTTGAGGCTTATACTCTCTGGACCTGAGGAAGGAGGTTTTCACCTTCAAAAGCTAATCAAAAAAAATGTATTAAATTAGTCCAATAAAAAGGCACCACCTTATTTTCTTTCTTTTTTTTGTTTCTATCCATTAAACATTGTCTGTGAGAGAATCAGTAACACAAATGGAAAGCTACTGCTATATATACAGTAAACAGAGGTACAGTTAAGAATCAAGAACATAAGATATGCCATACTGGGTCAGACTTAGGGTTCACCAAGCCCAGTATTCTGTTTCCAACAGTGTCCAATCCAGATCACAAGTACCTGGCAGGTTCCCAAAAGGTATACAAATTCTACGTTGCTTGTCCAAGGGGTAAGCAGTGGATTTCCCTGGTCCTCTTTAATAATGGTTTATGGACCTTTCCTCCAGAAACGGGCAAAAAACTCTTTTAAATCCAGTTACACTAGCAGCTTTTACCATATCCTCTGGTAACGAATTCCAGAGTTTGATTATGCGTTGAGTGAAAAAAATATTTTCTTTGATTAATCTTAAATGTGCTACATTATAACTTCATTATGTGTCCCCTAGTCTTTCTATTTTTTGAAGGGGTGAACAACTGATCTACATTTACCCGTTTTACTCCAATCATTAATTTATAGACTTTTATCATATCTCCCCTCAGCCATCTCTTTTCCAGTTTGAAGAGCCCTAACCTTTTAAGCCTCTCCTCATAGGGATATCCTTCTGGATAGCACAGCAATCCTTCCTAATAAAATAAGCAAAGAGTAGGGTAACTTTACATTTATCATGAATTTAATGGTATCATTGAACAAACCAGCAATTACAGTTGAGGTATGTAGACTTTTAAATCTAACGTAAATTACAGATCAGGTAAATGTTGTTGTTGTTGTTGTTAAGTGCCGTCGAGTCGGAGTCGACTCATGGCGACCCTCTGGATAGCTATCCTAAATCGTGTAGAGTACACATATTGGGAAAACCACATTTTAAAAGCCTTTTTCAACTTTTTGTGTGAGCTTTCCAGAGTTGCCAAGTTGCTCAGTTCCAGGAGGGAGATTTTTTTATATTTTTGCCCGTTTTGGTTTTAAATTTCCATTGCAATGCAGTCTGGTATTTGTAGTCCCTGGTTTTACCCATTGGCATCAGTGCTGCAGGTCCCATAATGCATCAGGATGAGATTGTCAGAAATCCAGGACCGGCTTCAAATTTCGCTCCTGGAACTGAGCAACTTGGCAACTCTGGCTTTCTGAGCGAATTTCTGGTGGCAGTGACTTGCATTATTAAGGAGATGAACATACAAACATTATTTGAAAATATTTTTTTTATATGGAGCTGTTTCACATCAGCCAGAAGGGAATTACAGTAATCTAATCTACTAAATTTTAGTGTGTGACTGAGCATCCTCAATGCTTCGAGATCTAGGTAGGGCCGTAATAATCTTATTCTCAAAAAGTAAAAGGATTTTGTCACAAGTGACGAGATGTGGAGTGTGAATGAGAATTTGTCTAAAGAAGGGGTTCTCAACCTAGTTAAGTCATTGTCATTAATTTGATAGGAAATCAGTCACCTGCAGGGCTGGTCCAACCATTAGGCAAACCAGACAGCTGCCTAGGGTGGCAGCTTCTGGAGGAAGACAAAGAACAGGGCAGTTAACGCTAAACAATAGATTCTGACAGCAAGGGAGGGGGTGTAAGGCTTAAGGTTTCCCTAGGGTGTTAACGCCTTGAATGAACTCTGGGACCAGCCCTAGTCACATGTCCAAACAATTCCACCCAATACTGTTAAATTACTCCACTGTAACCAACTCACTCAGAAGAAAACGGGAGGGTGATACTGTATTCTATTTATAATTTCAAATAATGAGCTAGTGAAATCGTCTCAGACTATCGGCCGCCTGTTGCTGGAACTTTGAAAAGTCAGGTAAACACAGCGGCGCCTATTAGCATCAATGACTGATTTCTGCTCTTTTGTTAACTTGTTATCCACCCCTCTCTCCACGTGTTGTATAATTAAAATCATAAGTCTCTGCTTATAGTGAAACAAACACTTAGCTCCTCCGTTGCTTCTCAGATTATATCTGCATCTCTTGTGTTTTCCCAACGCCTCACATTCAACGTTGTTATCGCGTTTCTCTCTGTATTCTGAGGTTCATCAGGGGATCAAGACATTAGCCGAGTGTTTAACTAAAAAGTTAAACACTCGGCTAATGTCTTGATCCCCTGATGAACCTCAGAATACAGAGAGAAACGCGATAACAACGTTGAATGTGAGGCGTTGGGAAAACACAAGAGATGCAGATATAATCTGAGAAGCAACGGAGGAGCTAAGTGTTTGTTTCACTATAAGCAGAGACTTATGATTTAATTATACAACACGTGGAGAGAGGGGTGGATAACAAGTTAACAAAGAGCAGAAATCAGTCATGATGCTAATAGGGCGCCGCTGGTTACCTGACTTTTCAAAGTTTCCAGCAACAGGCTGCCGATAAGTCTGAGACGATTTCATAAGCTCATTATTTGGAAAATATAAATAGAATACAGTATCACCCTCCCGTTTTCTTCTGAGTGAGTTGGTTACAGTGGAGTAATTTAACAGTATTGGGAGCAATCCAATTACTCTGGAAATTAGACCCGTAATTTTATAGGTTGACAAACAATTCCACCAGCATCTTCTGATTACTTAAGGCTCAGTACTGAGTTTGATTTCCGGTACATGTCCTTGGTTTTATCCTCCTTATATGCATCTACTACTTTCTTCCTCATACCTGGACCATCTTCATGTGACTTCACTCTGTGTATTCAGAACATCATGACAGCTGATCCTGCTAAGCTTTGCAAACTGCTGGAGTTGGAATTTTATCGTTTTTATAGCATATATTGTACAGACGCATATAAAAGATCCTGTTTGGTGGCGCTTACTGATTTGTCAAGACACACAAAGATATGAAACTTGCTCTCTGATCTAGAAACCTTTTAAAGTCTGCCAATTAGTTTGAAAAGCCCATAAGAAAGTTTGTGGTTCAACAAATATTCCCTTGCCCTACCCCCAACCCCCTCCCCCACCCCCCAATGTGGATTCCTTCTATAGTGACTCTTCAGTAGAGTTCAAGCAGATTTGCTGAATTTGCATGGAAAATATGTAGTGGTCAAATTCAATGTGGATTCCCACAAATTGGCACGTTCACACCAAATCCTTTCGATTTTCCCAGGTTTAATAGCAAAAATGATGTCAGACTACTCCAGTGTTTCTGAGGAAAATGTAAAAATTCCATAAAATTTGTCTGGCTCACATTTGTCCTTGAATCTCCCACACATCTCTAGTATTTACATTATGGGGGTCCTTTTGTTATCATATGCTATCTGCCACAGGGCCCACAGAGTTAAAATGGACCCTGTGGTACTCAGTCATGTGTTAGCTGCCAGGAATGCGCCGGTCAGGCCACCAACAGCTAACGAGGAGGATTTGCGCTTAACGTGCATTGGTAACACACATTAGGTGCAAAACCTTAGCAGGCTTTAGTGAAAGGGCCCCTTATAAACAAATTATTTTCTCCTGTTTATAAACAACTCTTTTTCTGAAAAACTTGGAGCATCATACAACATAAAACATAACATACAGCTGAAGTATCAAAGTATAAAAACACACAATAAATTCAGAAAAAAACACAACAAAATCCCTCACTCCCTTATACAATTCCAGCCCCCAAATCATAATTCTAAATCCCTCCACCCAATTGTATGCAACATTACATCATCATTTGTTTCCTCAAATGCTATACTGTGGCAAGCCCCTAATTTTCTTGACCCAAACCATAGGACTTCCCTCTATTAACCATACAACAGGCTAAACAACAAGATCTTTAACTACCTACCCATGCTGTAAACAGACTTTAAACACAGATCATCTTTTAAAAAGTTGGGAATCCTAATTTAACAGAAAAAAATTACTCTGAAAAAGACCTAGATTTATATAGTTTGTTTTAGGATGCAATTATTCAAGTGTTAGAACTGAAGTTCTTTGCAGTTACTCAGACTCACTACTACATCTTTCCGAGAGGACTTCATTGTTATTATTTGAAGGGTTAAAACAAAAGTAGCCTTTTTTCTAAAGTCCACTATGGTAATTATACCTCCATCCACTTAGCAGCTGAAGAATTTATCATTCAAGCAGGTAGGCCCCTGTTTCACTGGCAGCACCGTTTAACAGTCAAACAATATCGCATTACCCGGATTGTATAAATAGTATAAATGATTTCCGCTCACAGATATATAATGCAGGTATCTCTTTACAAAGCCACTACTTCAGGCCAGCTGAATGCCTGAGCAGTGCCTCAGAGATCCCGCAGCACTAATCCCTTTAGCAACAAAGATCTGTTTCTTTGCTTAGCATGAAGTAGGCCTCAAAGGCCTGTGTGTGCCTTGGCCTGTAGGCCAAAAGCCTCCTGTTTACAATTTCCCTATTCCTGTTTTTAATGTTGTACTGAGAGCATTCACAAAGGGGTAGTTTTGTCCAGCAGGAACAAGGGAGCTATTAGAGAAGGATGGAGAGAGGAAGGAAGGGGATCCAAAGGGAGAAGCCCAGGAGAGATTAGCATACACAGCTGTTCCCTAAGGGAGACAAGTTGGATGTTTTTTTTATTATTTCCCCCTCACTTCAGGTTTTCTTAAGGTCTCATTTCCTTTGTAACTCCTGTTGCTTTAGTATCATCTGCCATTTTTTACTGACTTCTTTCATTTGCTCTGATTATCCAATAAACTCCATTTTACCATCACCTTTAAACAGCTTTACTTCTCTGGGTTCTTGCCGCTTGTCACTATTTACAGACTGTAATATACATGCAACATATTAATTTGATGCCAAAATAAGTTCCCTGGATGCTGCATATTAGGCACAAATGAATAAACACATGAACCCTGCCCTTCCGTTGCATTATGGTTGATTCTGAACCATGATGGTATGAGTATTTTATAATACTGAACACCTGCACAAACCCATAAAGTTCACCGAGGGCATGTCCGATCCGCCTCCACTCATACTTCAGGTGTTTTTGAAAACTGCAGAAAACAGTTTTCCTGAAAAATAAAAAAGGTTTCTCCATTCCCAAAACCTTTCATATATACTAATACAATTAAGAAGGAAAATATTGACCGGCCGGTGTGAAAGTGACTGATGAGCTCAGTTCTCACACAGTACGTGTGAGTGTGGTTCTGAAGTGCAACGTTTAGGAGAACCTGTTCCAAGACCCAAGGAAAGGAGTCAGCACTAGCCTGGGGTAAGGTTAACAGATGTCCCCAGTTTTCAGGGATTGTCCCCGATTTTGAAAGTGTCCCTGATTCCATAGACTATAATCAACTCCTGTCTCCCATTTCAGTAGGAACAGAGGCAAAGGACGTTCCGTCTCCTGAATACTTCCCTGATGCAGTTCTTGATCCTAGTAGGAGAAGATGGAAAATTAACTTTTTCTGAAAAAAGGGGGAATTTTAGAAATGTATGGAATATTTATCTATCTATATATATATATATAAAATAAAGTTTAAGCATATATGTATGTATGCACACTTATAACTCAAGAAAGGCTACTACCGTCTTTTTTAAAACTTTTGAAATTACTGAATGCTACCTAGACTAGTCATTTCGAAATATATGGGGAAAAGATGACCAAGGAGGGAGGACTCCTGCCCCCCCAGCCCAGTTCAGCCCTGCTCTTCAAAAGTCTGGTAACTGTAGCCTGGGATTCCTCTACCCCCAGGCCCAAGATAAGATAGGAATGAGCTTGAGAAATCTGTTCAGTATCTGTGAGGAGAAATTAGTCACCGTGGACTCAAGTATTCCCCCTCTGCAATATTTTGTGGGTTGCAATAAAGTTGGGTTCTCTGTGAACATTTAGGAAATGTTTATATGAAACTATCTTTCCCACTGTCTCCTTCCTTGATCCATACTTAGCAACCTGTACATTTTCCTTTTAAGTTCAGTGGAACAATGACTCAATTTCTCTTGGCCATCTGTTTTCTCCCAAGTGTTATTTTAATGATGTTACTGTTAATAAGGGTCACCGATTTTGATCTTCTTAGGAATTCTGCTTTTTTATTGTTGTCTTTTCTGGTTTCTTTAGTGCGGCACTGCTACCGCTCAGCCTACTTTGGTCAGTATTCAAGTCAGACATATGGTAGCTTTCTACCCATTTGGCTGAGCAATCAAACCAGTACGCTCACTTTTGTGTTTCCAAGAATTAGAAGTAATAAAAAGCTCTTTAAAGAATAGGGTTTAAATATAGTTACCGCTGAGGTTCATATGCTTTTCCAGGGTGCAGTGGACTCCTTTCTGCAACAATGAAGAAAAGGAACAGGGGATATCTTAGCGGTACTAAGACAAGAAAGGTTTTCTATATAAAAATGTGTGATGCTTAAACCTTTCAAGACAAAAATACAGAAAACAGTGATAGCTGAGGCATATACTTTAATAACTTTCCTGACTGTGCCTCTAGGAAGCTCTGGTGGTATAAAATGTTAATTACTGCTTTGATATAAACTCATGCCTGAGAAAATATTTTGTGGCATAGACTGAAAGCCAAAGCGGCTCAGTTCTTCTTTACAGATTGTAAAACCCAGGCTCAGTAGTCTGGTCTTCAAGTTAAGAGGGAGGGAGAGCGATTAACATTTTCTCAATCCACCCAGGGACCTCCACTCTAAACCTTCCTTCCTGCTTGAAGTGGAATTACCATTAAGTCCTAACTAGTTTTCAAGAGGACCACTTTTTTAGAATATGGCATCTGTCCAAGAAGTGTCCAATATTCACAGATTAAACCATAGGCCAAGCAATGTGCCAGCAGGAAAGAAGGATTAATAAAGTAGATTCCATTGCTGGATGGAGAAGCTCGTTCTGAAAATTATATGAATGATACCGGCTTTCATTGATCATCTAATGAAAATGATCCTATGCAGCAGTATGTACCTGAGTGGCTAAGTTGTATACACAGTCAAGCATTAATCGCAGTGACCATGGTATTCAGCAGTTCTAACGCGGAGCGGGGGTGGGGACGAAGATAACCAGCTAGCGGCAATATTCAGCTGTTAGCCAGTTTATTCCTTGGTGGCAAAGGTTAGGCACCTGATAGGCTTACCAAACTTTCACCACTGTAACTACCGCTGAATATCCCTCCCCATGCTTTTACCTAGGGGCCTCCTTCATGCAAGACCCACTGCACCTGCCCTTTTGCCAATAGGTAAAACGAGCCTGTAAAAACAGGCAGTCTGCCCAAAATTCAAGGCAAATTACATAATGCAGCCCAAGCAGAGTCTCTAGGAGGTACATTCAGTAACCTTCTAGCATAAAACGTCAGCATGCTGACTAGAATCTAAGAAAATATGTTCAACAGAATTCAGTTGAACCAAACACTTGCATGGCAACAAGAACAAATAAAGTTCCAAGCTGGAAAACACCAGGTTTTAACAAAAGAAACTCCGTCTACGGTTTTTGAGTTTCTTTTGCTACATCTGGATGCATTCTGACTGATAAATCCAAAAAGGAGGCCTCTCTTTTCTTAAAATAAACTTTCAACAATCACTTCCTATCTGAAGCCAAGGCAAAAGTCACCGGAAGAGCACCCAACGCTGTTCTAGAACTTTCCAAAGTATCAGTTACAATCAACAGATCCATACATTGCCCCTCTATTCCTAACATTTCTTTCTTAAAGGATGGTAAATAATATGCACGTACAGCTGGTGGAACTGAATCAGATGAAATTTAGTTATTTATTTGGCTGAACTTTTATACCACTTTTCACAAAGGTCAAAGCGGTGTACATAGAACTTTGAACAGGTCAAACAACATTTACATGGAGCAATAACAATACAATAAGGATTAAAGAACAGAAACTTGTCATACATTTAAGAAGGGGCTTGCAGAGCCAGGGCCGGCCCATCCATTGAGCGAGAATGTTGTTTGCACAGGGCCCCGCGCTTCAGGGGGCCCCGTGTAAACTCCATTCTCGCTCAATGGACAGCTGCAGAGGGAACCGGGGAAACCCGCGCGAGGCCCCGTCTCCCTCTGCACAGCCGCTAGCGTGAGGCGTCTTTTCCCTCACGCTGGTGGCTGTATCTGTGAAGCCGCGAATGCTGGGAAAGGTTAAAGGCAATGCAATGCCCTTTAACCTTTCCCAGCATTCGCGGCTTCACAGATACAGCCGCCAGCGTGAGGGAAAAGACGCCTCACGCTGGCAGCTGTGCAGAGGGAGCCGGGGCCTCGCGCGGGATCCCCTGGCTCCCTCTGCAGCCCCTTAGACGGCTGGGGGCTCTTCGGAGGGAGGGAGGGGGGGGGGGCTAGGACTGGATGGGCTGTGATCAGAGGGGAACTTCTTGACTGGAAATGGGCTGTGATGGAGGGAGGTGGGAGGAAACAGACTGCAATTGGGCTGTGATGGTGGGGGGGATAGGACTGCAAATGGGCTGTGATGGTGGGGGGGGGGAGGAACGGACAAAATAGGCTGTGATGGTGGGGGGAATGGACTGCAATTGGGCTGTGATGGGGAGAAACAGACTACAAATGGGCTGTGATGGTGGGGGGTGGAAAACAGATTGCAAATGGGCTGTGATGGTGGGAGGGATAGGTCTACAAATGGGCTGTGATGATGGGGGGGAATAGACGAAATGGGCTGTGATGGGGGGAATGCAAATGGGCTGTGATGGTGGAGGGATAGGACTACAAATGGGCTGTGATGGTGGAGGAGGGGGAACGGACGAAATGGGCTGTGGTGGGGGGGAACGGACTGCAAATGGACTGTGATGGTGGGGGGAATGGACAAAATGGGCTGTGGTGGGGTGGGAACAGACTGCAAATGGGCTGTGATGGTGGGGGGGGATAGGACTGCAAATGGGCTGTGATGGGAGGGCTAAAATTGGAAATGGACTGATGAAGAGCTGGATTAGGACTGGAAATGGGCTGATAAGGGCTGGAATAGCACGAAGTGGGCTGACGAGGGGGCTAGGATTGGAAATTGGCTGATGGGGGAACTTGGAGTGGAAATGGGCTGATGGGGGACTGGAATGGAACTGGAAGAGGGCTGATGGGAGTTGGAATAGGGCTGGAAATGGGCTGATGGGGGAGCTTGGAGTGGAAATGGGCCAATGGGGGACTTAAATGGAACTGGAAAAGAGCATATGAGGGGCTAGGACTTGAAATGGGCTGATGTGGAGGCTTGGGAGACTGGGACTAGAAGGGGGCAGATGCGGGGTGGATCTAGAACTATAAGGGAGCTGATTTTGGGGGAGGACTAGAAGGGATGGGGATGGGGAATGAGAATGGAGAGGGGAAAAGATATTTTGTGTGGGAGGGAAGAAACGTCTACGATGAGCCGGGTATTGGAAGAGTAAGTAGAGATTGAGAATGGAAGGGTGAAATTTGAGTGGATGATAAAGGAATAAGGAAAGAAATGGGGGAAAGAGCAAAACGGGAAAGATCAGTATGTTAAAGCAGATATAGAGAAAGAAAATGGAAAAAAATCTAAAAGAGAAGAAAGGACAAATGGATAGCTCGCAGAAGACACGAAGAAACCAGAAGAAAGTGACTGGAGCAATTGCAACTGAAAAAAAAATGCACAAACAACAAAAGGTAGAAAAATACTTTTTTATTTTGAATTTATTAACTGGAATATATCAGCTCTGGGAAATGTGCATCATTAACATCTTTTATGTTTTGTTTAGTACAAGAGGAAATTAATTTATAGTTTTATTTCTCCAGTGTTGTTTTACATCCCAAGTTTGGCTTTTGGGGTTCCCAGTTTAATTATTGTCTTCCTATTTCTAAATTGTGATCCCTTGTTCTTTGGTGACGGTCTGTGTTCTGCATTTTAACCAAGCTGAGGTATTCTGTTCATGTAGTTTCTTTTTGACCGTGCCACTTGTTCTCTTTCCCCAGTAGGAGATGCATTGGTATTCTCTGAGATATATTGGTTTAATATTTGCCGTGTTGCCTTTTGATAGGTAGGGTTTGGTGCTTTGTGAGTCCTGGCAGAGCTGTTATGATACGGTGGGTTTGCTATTGGTTCTAAATGGGCAGTGTTTATAGTACTTCCTAATGGGCCTGGCAGTTGGCACTGGAGTATAGTAACGTAGAAATCTGTTAGTCTTTCTTTATCCAGACACTCATTAAGAGGCATGTTTACTAAAAATGCATGTTAACAGTATGCAAATATTTATGCAAATGAGGCTTCATATGCAAATGAGGCCCCGCAATTAATCTCCGCACATGGCCCCGCACCCCTCTTGGACTGCCCCTGTACAGAGCGGAGGAGTCTAGTACTTGATAACCAAGCAACAAGGGTTCAATTCCCACTAGCACTCCTTGTGGCCAAGGGCAGGGGTGGGCAATTCCGGTCCTGGAGGGCCGCAGACCAGTCAGGTTTTCATGATGTCCCTAATGAATATTCATGAGATCTAGTTGCATCCACTGCCTTCCATTGTATGGAAATAGGTCCATGAATATTCAGTAGGGACATCATAAAAACCTGACTGGTCTGTGGCCCTCCAGGACCGGAATTGCCCACCCCTGGCCTAGGGCAAGTCACTTAACCCTACGTTGCCTTGGAAGAAGGGCCTGGTGGTCTACTTCCAGTCACACTGACAAGAAAGCCCAGGGATCGGCACCGACTCAAAAGCACACATTGCATTATTGCTGCCATTATTGCTCTTTGTAGAGGGGGAAGTGTTGGGGGAGGGGGTTACGGGGAGGTGGGTCCAAAATGGAAGGTGAATAGGTGGGTTTTGAGGAGTTTGCAGAAGATGTGGAGGTGTTTGGTGTTTCTTAAGGAGTCAGGGAGGGAGTTCCAGGATGTGGGAGCACAGAGCATGTTTGCTAGGTGCTTTTTGTTATTGCTTGAGGGGTGGTTAGAGTGTTCCTTGTGGATGATCTTTGCGATCTGTTTGTCTGCAGTGAAGCTATGAGGGTTTGCAGGTAGGGAGGATGATTGGTGGCTGAGGGTTTTGTATATCATGAATCTTTAAAACTTCCAACATACATCTCCTAAACATTTCTTAAGGTGAAACTAAAGGAAGCCTGGGAAAATGTATCAATCTCAAATAGCAGAAGCACAAAGCATTTTCCAGAGATACAACTTTTCTCTGATTTATCAAGTTATCTTTCATTAAAGCTGAATGGAGAGCCTGAGAGCTCTGGATTTTCCTTTCACTCTCCTTTAAATCAACTTTAACCCGAGAAATTTCATGCTCATTATTCGCAGTTCTTAAAGCACTGTCATGGAATTGTGCTAACAATGTTTGTATTTGGGGGGATAAGGCTGAGTCCAGCTGGGAAATAGCCTTCCATACTGCTTTTGGTGATTGATGTATGGAGCAGTTATGACCTTCAAAAATTACAGTTTTCCCTGGAGTCCTCTGGCTCTGAATTTTAAATATTTTTCTGCTGTTTTCTAACATTGCACAAATGAAACAGAAGGTCCTGAATAAATGATGAAGTACATCTAGCAGTTCCTTCTCTTCTCCCATTCCCGTTGTCTTACATCAAGGTCCTCATTGACCTGCTCTCATTTTTATATTTAATACATGACAAATTATTCTCTCACTCACCTTCTGATTAGGGACTGTGCAAGAGCATTAAATAACTTCGGCAACCCTTCTGCCTTGCGCCCCTTCCCATTAGCTTTCAGGCTTCCAACCACCTGCCCCCCCCCCCCCCCATGATTTTGATAATTAAAGTCAACAATCATAATTACCCCAACACCACCTCTCCCAGTACAATTCTGTAAAAATACATAATTGGACATCATACTTTAAACATTAAACTTTATTTTGTATATATGCATAATGAGGGACATTTCTTAAAGCTATGGAACAGGGTAATTGGGCTATTGGAAAACTGCCCTTTCTCTCTGCAATTAAACTATATGCTGAGTCTTCTTTGAGTTGATGTGTTAGGATTGCATTGATCACAGTTGCTGTTTGCCACCCACCCCCCCACAAAGGGCCACCCCAGGCAATTGCCTAATCTGCCTAATGGCTAAGCCGGCCCTACTTTTGACATGTATTTTGTAAAATTCTAAATTGTTCTAATTTGGATAAATCCAAAACTGAGGCTGAAGGGGCATGCTCCAAAAAAGAAAGGGTTTGAATGCCACAGGGAGACCTACTTTGCTAAAGACAGAGATATGTTTAACATTATATTGTAAGAGAGTTGGGGGACAAAACCCAGAAGAGGCTGGGCTGCAAACAAAAGAAAATGAGGTGGTCAGGGCAACATGCGAGAAGGAAGATCAGTGCTGGTTTAACCATTAGGCAGACTAGACAGTTGCTTAGAGTGGCATTTTCTATGGAAGGACGAAGAACAGCAGCTCTCAAAGTAAAACAGTAAGTCTTGAGCGACACACAAAGAATCATCAGTGTACTGGCTGGCGATGTTCAAATAGCCTATGTGCCCAGGTAAATGTTTTTTAGAAATTATGCTCATAATATATACATTGTGCATATTATATATTTTAATATTTGAAAGTATGATGTCCGAGTATGTGTTTTTATAGGATTATTTGGGAGGGTGGTGATGCAGAATTACACACTAACTTTGCCACTACAAGTTAATTTTCAGAGATTTCCAGCGTATTTATGAAGAATGTTAATGTACCACCCTATCGGTTCATTTGAATACATATAGCAGAAGTGAAGATCATATAAACAAGGAAAATGTTTGAACTAAAGCCTGTTTGTACAAATTTTATTTCTACAGCCCCTTTATGTAAACCTAAATTGTTAGCTCCTCTACACGGGCACTGGCTGAAATGTTTAGCTTGTTTTAAGTCATGCATTTGACCTTTAAGACCACTTAGGGGCATCTAGTTCACACTAGCTGGAAAGGCTGCTTTTTCCATTGTTTGCTTGTCTTGTGTTGCTAAAACAGAAGCAGAATTTAGTCTGTCCTTCATCACCATCTGTAAACATTACAAAATTAATATATTTTTGGTTGAATTATATTCAATACATTTGATGTGTAAGATTCTAAACAAATACTTAAATTCATAGCTTCTTGGCTTAGTTATTTACTATACATACATATGGTGTTCTATTGGGGCAAGTTTTAGCTAGGTGCAAGCTGTGCTGGGCCTTGTACCCGCATAGTTTTTGTAAACTTTTCAAAGAGGAACTAGCCAGGAAAGTACAAAAGAGCTCATGGATATTGGAAGCTGCTCTTTGAGGGCAAAGGAAGGGGGCGAAATTATTATTTTTTTAAAATAAATTAAAATGGAGACATAGCGTAGTGGTTAAAGTAGCAATTTGAGGATTACAGAAGTCAGGGTTCAAATCTTGCTTCTCCAACCTATGACCTTTAGATAAATTACTTAACTCTCCTTTGCCTTGTGCAAACACATAGACCATGTGCCTGAACATAACTTGTCTTCAGCTGCCATTGAAAAAGTGCGCGCGCATTTTAAAAATGCAATTTTACACACCTGAAGGCCTTGTTAGAAAAGATGTGGAGGTCAGAATTGTTGACATTGACAATTCCAGCAGCTTTTTAGAACGAGCTCCGCCAAACATGGACCATTTTCTAAACTACCAGGCGTGGTGGTGCAGGAGTGTACGTACGTATGTCGCTATATGGAGCTGGAGGAGTAACCATGGCAACTTGGCACCTCCCACATATAAGTGTCAACACTTTCACGTGGAAGCTGCAAAATACTCGCTTCTTTATATATCGCCGATTAATTACACAGGTACACTACCAAAAAACTGCCTCCAGTTTTGCAACTGATTCCTATAGATTTTGGGGTGCTGAAGCCAGGAAAAATAGCCAAAATGTTCCATCACGTCACGTTTTCTTGCAAAATTAGATTTCTGAACAATATAAGGAATGTTCACATAATTTCTTTTAGCCGACTGCAGTTTATTTTCTTGGCCCAAAATAGAGGTTGTAATGGTTAACTAACTAGAACACTCCCTCATGATATTTTAGAGTGTTTTGTATTCATTTTATACATTAACAGGACATTGGAGGCGGGGGGCTAAATCCAGTACTCGCGCTGGCGCATGTTCTTTCCTGTTCGCCTCGCCTCGTTCGCTCGCTATCTCAAACACGGTGGTTGCGACATGAACGTTCCTGTCAATTTCAGTTTCTTACAAGTTCATTATTACCTTTTGTTTGCTCAGTCGTTAATCCAGCTTTATTTTCCGAAGTGGTTCACTACAGTTGTAGTTTGCAGTGCTGTGTATTTGTGATGGCTCACAGAGCCAGAGGTTGCGTCAACTCTCCGGGACAGTTTTTGTTTTATTTGTGGGGAATATACCGTGATAAAGCGGCATAGGAACTTATCTGACTTTATTAAAAAAGTATATTTCGCCTTTTTCGGTTGGAAGTTAGGCGATCAAGACAAACAGTGGGCTCATCACAAAGTGTGCAAGACATGTGAGTAAGATCTACGCTATGGATGGAAAGGTAAAAAAACAAAGCCTTTTGTTTCGAATACCTATGATGTGGCGTGAACAAAGAGACCACAGCAGTGACTGCATTTTTGCTCTTGCATTGTGAAGGGATACAGCTTAAAAAATAAGAACGTTAATAAGTTACCCCAACCTTCCCTCAGCAATTAGGCCTATGCCTCATAGCAACGAAGTACCTGTCCCTGAACCCACCAAAATCTTTGGATCATATTGTGTGGACGGTTCTGATCATGATGAGGACTCATCAGATGGCTTTTCCCGATGAGTCCAGTACTTCCGACGAGTTTGAAACTGAACAGATCCGAAACCTGAACTTTTCTCTCAAGCTGAATTGAATGATTTAGTCCGGGGATTTAGGACTCCCAAAAGATGCTGCCCAACTGCTAGGTTCTCGGCTTAAACAGAAAAATCTATTGTCACCAGGAAACAACTTTTTATTGGTATCGCAACCCGCGAGATACAATTTTTGAAGTATTTCAGCAAAGAGGAAGATTTGGTATTTTTTGCAACATATATACGGAAGTGATGGAAAAATTTAAACTCAAGTATGATCCTGCTGAATGGCGGCTGGTCATTGATTCGTCAAAAGACAGCATAAAAGGTGTTCTTCTCTAATGGCACACATTCGCTTCAGTCCTATTGCTCACTCTGTTATTCTCCAAGAAAAATACGAGAATTTGGCCCTGATTCCTTCAGAAGATTCGTTATGATGAGCATAAGTGGATGATTGTGGAGACTTTAAAATTCTATCCATGCTATTAGGGCTCAAGCCAATTCCGGTTCACCAAATATATCCCTGCTTCCTTTGCTTGTGGGATAGCCGGCACGCGACCTACACTGGGGGAAAAAAAAAGACTGGCCAATTCGGGAGTATTTGAGACCCGGTGAGAAAATGTTCTTCATGAGAGCTTGGTACTCGTGATAAAATTCTAATTAACCACATCTCCACATTAAGTTGGGTCTCATTAAGCAATTCATCAAGTCCTTCCAAAAGATGGTGAGTGTTTTCGGTACCTTTTGCTCAAAGTTCCCCCGACTTTCTGAAGCAAAGCTAAAGGAAGGAGGAGTGTTTGTTGGCCCTGATATAAGGAAACTCATTTCAGATGGAGCATTCGCTGAAACGATGTCTGAGAAGGAAAAAGAAGCCTGGGATTCCTTCAAGGATGTTCTCAAATTCTTGGGGAACAGGCGGGATGAGAACTATAAGGATATTGTTGCCAGGTGTTCAATGCCTTCAAAGAACAAGGCTGTAACATGAGCCGGAAAGTCCATTTCTTGCACTCCCTGTGAACTACTTTCCCGAAACACTTGGGGGCGTACAGTGAAGAACAAGGTGAAAGGTTTCACCAGGACATCAAGGACGCAGAGAGAAGGTACCAAGGAAGCTGGAACACCACTATGATGGCTGCTTTTCTGCTGGTTGCTGCTGCGGGAAAACCCCAGATGAAAAATACGCCAAGCAGCGCACCAAGAGAGAAGCATTCGGGGAAGAAGAAGAAACGGGCCCCACCAGGAGATTGATTGACCCAAGAATGACGTTTAAAATCTAAACTGTGTTGACAAATATCGTGTTTTACTAAACTTTGAAAATAAAAATTTGCTAGTATTACCATCGGGGTGTTTGTCTTCATGTATTGCAATGGTTGCGGTTTGCGTTTTCTATTCTTACATACATACCCTGTACAACATTTTTGCACATTTCTTTGCTTTGCTTTGCTTTATGTCTAACCTCGCTCTTATACGCTCAATGTTTGTGCACATGTATGTGGCTGTTTTAAGTGCAGACAATTTTGCTACCATCACAGTGTGTTTTGTTGACATTACTCTATTCTTATGTGATGCCTTTGTTACAATTTTTCTTTATTCTTATTTGAATAACTACTAAACAATTAGTATAAAGAATTCATCCAAGAAACTTTTATCTCGATCGCACTCAATCTGAAACGTTCACCTCAAACTGCTAACCCAATGTAGCAAAAAATCTGTACGTGATGGAGCAAATTGGTTACCATATTTGGATTCAGCGCACCAAAAAACGTAAAAATCAATCGAAACATTAGAGGCAGTTTAAAAAATTTTTTTTTTAGTGTACCTGTGTTATAGAAACCACTTTAAAAAAATCTAAATTCATGCCAGGGTGTAGGGATAAATCCCAACATGCACAATTTTGGCCACCCACTTGTTTTCCCTTATCGGAACTAGGAACACATGTGTAGATTTTTGACTTGCCTGGAGATTTCCGAACTCCCTTGAACCTTCCACATAGTAAGGGCACCCATGTGTAAACCGAGTCCTTTCTAAAGTGGCCATTTACGTGGGGATACCATTTACTCATGCCTATGCATGATTATACACTTGTAAATCACAAATAAGAATAAGGCTTCTAAAATAACCCCCATAGTCTGCTCTTCTAATCTAAACCTTGCCCGCTCCCTGGGAAGGCCTGTATATGCATGTTTTCAGTTTATATTTTCATGGAACGTGCACCGATTCCTGCACACTCTGGGTGTTATTTAAAAGGCTACTTGCGATTTGCATGTCTTCAAACAGGCATGCAGATGTCTGAATCACAGAAGGCTGCAAAGACATTTTTGAAGCCGGGTCAGTGGACGACCCCAGCATGAGGGCATCCATGTCTGAATGTGGGCATGGCAGAAGCATGGGCGAGGTGTTCCTATGAACCTAGATATCCCGCTTGATCGCAGGCCCTGGGCATACCAAGGTCTGTGTAAGTGGTGTGGCCACACAGGGCTTAAGTACAGAAGGGGGCACTGATATCATCACCGGGCTTCCAGGAAGCACAAAAAGAGTGAGTTACTGGGCATGGCTGGGTGGGTGGGTGGGGGCACCAGATTCATTAGTTTGCACAGGGTGAAGTTCTAGCGTGATATGGTCCTGGGGCCACCCTTGGATCATTGGCACTCTAGACGACTGTCTAGTTCACCTAGAGGTAGAGCTAGCCCTCGTGCTAGTATGCACACATATAGTGAAATCTCGCTGATCAAATTGCCCAGCATGTAGCAGTGTGTGCAATGACAAGAATGCAGGAGTTTGTACACAGCTTTCTTATAGGGGTGTTCAGGGGTGCAGCAAGGGTGGAGTTGTGATGTACGTTTATACTTTTATAAAATACACGACGTGATCAAATGTTTACAGCTGCTCTTGAGCTGCGTTAAATGTAGGCGGGGTCCTTGTACCCAGGATTTAAGCAGGGATTGTGTTAGTATTTCATAGTTTTTATAAAAGAGGCTACAAATAGGCACCTTCTTGCCCTTCTATAAATACCCTCTAAGAGGGTGCCCAGGTTTGGAGATGGAGAAAGCGCCTGTTCTATACAGACACATTGGCAGCTATGTATCTTTGTAAAATACTAGCACAAATCCTGCAGAAATGTCGCCTACACTGAAGGTGTCGATATTACTCCTGCTCTCGAGCAGGCATAAACGTTACCACATACTTTACGTCCAAAAACGAGTCTTTTATAAAATACATGCACCCGCGCTTCTCCCAAACCCCTCCCCTGACCACGCTTACTCTGCAAACGCACGTTGGCTTGCTCCGTGCATATATTTAGCATGACCTAATTTTATAAAAGCTGCTTTATGCATGAAAATGGTTTGTAAAATTCACCCCTCCCAAATGTGTAACTGTCGCTTTCTGCCCTGTTGTATCCTTATAGAGGGGCTTTACGTATATTGTCCAAGCCAATTGCTTGATTTACCTTTACTAGCATGCAGAATCACTCTGAATTGGGGCTGTGCGTCTTGGAAATGCATCATTTGCTTCTTTAAGTATGATTTGGAGGAAACACTGCGGGGGCTGCTCTTTAATAGAGGTGAGGCACATTCATGAAAGCTGCAGATATACACCATTGCTTTTTGCATATACTTCAGAGTCCTGTGTTAGCCGAAAGGTACATTCAGAACAGCTCAATGGAGTCTGCTCTTTTTCACAGAGGCTAATTTACCTTCTCATTTTAGTAATTTGGCTCTTTTCTTTCCTTTTCCGCTGCTTCCTCTCTCCTTGTAAAGTGATAGCCTCCTACCTCTTCAAGGGAATGATAGAAATCCCCTGGGAACCACTCAGAGGAGGGGGAAGAAAAACAAGAGGACCATTGCTTGAAAGACTGATACTGAGTGAATCAAATCTCTTTCTGGTTGGCTCTTTGTCAATTCACATGGGTGACAGACCCGGTCATGTACCAGCGAGGGAAAGGGATTAGTCCTTTAAAATGGCCACAGAGAATTTTGTGGGTGATGGAAATGTATTTGTATGTTTCATGATGAGAATATTTTTGGGATTTAAAAGGCATCATTTTGTAAAGCCCTTTCTGTGTGTAAAGGCTGTTTTGCGCAAAGAAAAGGGGCTTTTTAAAAACTGCGAAGCTGAATATGCATGTAAGAGTTGGCGCCCTGAGGGGCGTATTTACCAAAACTGACACTGGTAACATGTGGGCCACATTACCAGTCAGGGCCGCAGAATGCTTCTCCAATTGGAGGGGAAGCCAAGCTCTGCCTTGACTCCGCCCAAGTTCCACCCCTAGCCCCACCCAGCTTTTCCCTCTTGTTCTGCCCACGCGGATCCCATCTCCTGCAGGCAGAACAGAAGGGAATGGCTATGATCATGGTGGACTCCTGTCTGCCATGGGAGATTGGATCCTCGTGGGCAGGAAGGGAAGGCCTCAGCGATCGCAGCAAAGTCTCCTCCTATCTGCTCGCAGATATCTCTCATGGGCAGATAGGAGTCTGCCATGATCGTGGATAGCAGGCAAAATTTTTCTGGGGCCAGGGTCTGTGTGGCCCACCCCGTTCTGTTGCCTATGTTAGCAGTGCACTGACGCATGCTAACTGCAAGGGGCATGTGCATCCACCCCCTGCATGTTAGCATGGCGCTAAGGCACAGAAAATGTGGGCACACCTAATGCCACCGATTGAAGTGATGTTAAGTGCACCCATGTTAAAGGCAGCAAGCATGGTTAGTGCAAGCTAATATGCCCATTCTAACCATGCATGGCTATCAGTGCCTCCCTTCTGCCTGACCCGCCCAGTTCCCGCCTCATCACGCACTACCCAGTCCTTTAAAGTGGCCACACAGAATCTTTAGTAAACATGCTCCTGAGAGTGCCCACTTTTATGTGATTCCCAGTGCATAATTTGGGTGGAGCAGTGGTGGAGCTCCATACTGGCACGCCTTTTTGGAACTGGTGTAAATTTGTGTGTGTGTGAATTTCCACTCTATTGGTTCTGGGTCTGGGTCTGGGTCTGGATGCCTTTTTGATAGACACATTGGTGCCAATGTTGTCCCTAAAAAACATTCTAAATAAACGAAACCCCAAAACAAACCTATACACTGTAGGGGTCTTTGTGTGCCACGAATAGTGGGAATGTACATCCTGTCAGGACAAACATCCCCGCTATTCATCCCCCTGCTGCCCTGGTGCATAGGCTCCCCATACATATAGCTGTGTTGTGTTGTATGGGGAGCCGTAAGCAGAAATGGGAGGGGGCGGGGTGTGGGCAGTGAGAGACCCCGGACATACAGGGCCCATTCAGAGGTCGGCCCTGTAAGTCTGGCATTGGCCAGGAAGACAGGGGGCTTATTCCATCTCTGAGTTGGAAGAAGTCCCCCTGGACATCGGGGGATGGCGGTGGATGGCAAGTACAGACAGGTGAGGGGCAAAGGGGATTCCCCATAGCCAACCCTGGCCATGGGAAGCTGGAACAGGGGTTGGGCTGCGGGGAAAGGTCATTTTGGAAAGGCGGCCAGGGAACGTGGCTCTGTAATGGAGCAGGCCGGGCTGGGCAACGAGACGCCATGGCACTGTGGCCCACTGTGGAGCCAGGCTGAGTTAGCCGGGTATGTGGCTGTGCATGCGGCTGTCAGAATCGGGGCCCAGCCTGCACTTCCAGGCCATAGACCCGATTCTGATCCTATGGGCACATCCAGCCCCTGCAGGATCAGAATCGGGTCTATCTCTATACACCCCGATTCAGATCGGCTGTACAGAGGCTGGACGGCCAGTATGGAATCGGCCTCTATAGCATTAGTAAACTGAAAAAAGGTTTAAACCTTTTTTCAATCTCTATAAAACAGGCATCATTTTGGACTTCTCACATAGACTTCCTGTAGTAAAATTGCTCCCAAAATGTCTTGGTTTAAATGAGGGCCCCTTTTACTAACACTTAGCTCAAGCTGTCTGACACAGCTCATAGGAGTAAGATTGGCCATACAGCATATAGCTTAGGTTAAGTGTTAGTAAAAGGGGACCTAAATGTCTACTAGTGCATGCAAAGTTTAACATATACTATTTGGAATCAGTACATAATAAAAAAAGAGAAGAAAGGAGATTTTGTTTCTTTTTGTGTCGTTGATTTTTGAATGACACAAAGCAACATAAAAAATGTCAATGTTTATGTCATTTTCAATGGCACACATATTTCTGCTTTCTATTGGATTAGCCACTTTGTTAGACAATGGGCCAGGTTTTCAGGATTTCCCTAATGAATATGCATGAATAAATTTGCATACCATGGAGGTAGTGGGCGTGCAGATCTTTTTCGTGCATTTTCATGAGGGATATTCTGGAAACCTCTTCTGTTGGTGGCTATTGAGGTCTGGGAGTGAAGGCCAAAGGACTAGCTTAATGCATTTGGGATGAGCTTTCAAGAGCTAAGCTTGCTTCATCAGGTCAATGCAAAATGGAGGAGTGGAGGAGTGGCCTAGTGGTTGGGGCAAGGTACTTCAGGCTGGAAGGTCAGAGGTTCAAATCCCACTAGAGGACAGCAACCTTGGGCCAGAAGGACCTGGGTCTCTAGTCCCACAGGTGCTCCTTGTGGTCTTGGGCAAGCCACTTAACCCTCCATAACTATTTTACAGGGAACATGGGCTATCTCCAAGTTATAATGCCCTGTTCAATGTAATTTCAGTTTGTTCAATATAAACCGCACTGATGCAGAATAGCATGGTATATAAGAGAATGTAAAAACAATGAACAGCAAACAATATTGCCTGTTATACAGGTACAATACAAGCACTGTGCTCTAGGTGCAATACTTTCTCTCCACCTCTGCTACAGGAATTACATGACTGCTTAACTCTCCATTTACAAGGCAGGTTTTGACATAAGGTGACCGATTTTCACTCACATTCTCACATAAATAATACAATGATTTGGGTTGCATACAGAATCTTTAATCCAAGCAGGACCTTGCTCCTTTCCACCTTTTTAATGAATACTCAAGAGCTACCCAAGCAACCAGTTCTGGACTATATGAACTCGCACTACAACATGGACTGTCGACCAGTAGGCAGTCTCCCTAAAAGGTAATGTGAGAAAGAATGATGTTATGTTTGTCATTACTTAAACTGACATGCTCAAGGTCATATGGAGAGACAGGAGGAAAGAGGGACTTGAACTCGCACCCAAGAAAGCTCTCCCAAGGCTCCTGTTACACAATATCACTTTTCTTCAAACATTGCTTGGAGTTTGGAGGTTGCAAGAAGAGGGAGCTGGATGGGATGCTAATCTATCCAGCAGGTTTGCTTCTCTGGGCCTTATCATCCCTTAATCTCTCTTGGGAAGTGCTTCCCTGGTTGTTTACATGGTGTTGACAACACCCAATTCAAGTCTATCTCCCCAGCGCAGGAATGAAAACAGAGTTGTTCCTTGTTAACCTCTTGGACTTTGGGTAGATTGCAGGGACACTTGTTTTGGCAACATACTATAGGAGTCACTGGCCCAGCCAAGCATTTTAGGTAAAGCATAGTTTTGGGTCCTTAATGCAACCCCTAAAGTAAAATAGAAGCTTGGGGCCTGGATTTCGGTTGCTACATACACAGTTCCAGTTACAAGTTTAATTCAGAACCAGTCTGAGAAGTCAATTTTTACCAATGGGCATTTTATTTCTGATAAATTCATGCCAATACGATTACTATCAGAACAAAAACAAATCGCTCCATGAGAGAAAGAGAGAGAAAGCGAGAGAAATTGTCTTGTACCAGGAATTGTGTTAAATCTTGTAATCTAGCTTCATCATTTATTCCGGATTGTATAATGTCATTAATTTTCATAGGGCCCGATATTCAGCACCAGCGGCTCGCATGATTACAGCAGCTAGCCGCCGGCACTGAACAATAAATGCAGATGTTCAATGCCGGGGTCATAGCTGCCCCTAGCATTGAATATGCAGGGTCGCCGCAGAGCCCGATTGCTAACCAGGCAGCGGTGATATTGAGCCGCTGCCTGGTTAGGGATATGCAGTGAACGTTAGGCCAGTGTTTCCTGCGCCTGGCTTTCACCACAGATCGCCAACCGGGCAGCGGCTCAATATCACTGCTGACTGGTTTGTGATGGCCTCTGCTTCTGCTCCACTCCGGAACGCCCCAACACGCCCCGATGTTAAGTGGTTAGCACTGGGGCGTATAGTGGCGTCGCTCGGGGATATTCTATGGGACTAACTGTGTTAGTGCGGCTGAATATCCCGCATAGGGGCATTTAGATGGTTTACTGGTCTGTAAACTGTGTAAATGCCTTGCAGTATCGGGCCCGTATTGTCTTTGCCGTCTCTCACGTCTTAGAGAAAGTGTTATGAAATAATGATACACACTTTTCTTTCTGTATTTTTTTTTCTTATAGTGCTCTAGGTTTGCATAGTGCTATGCAGCCTGAAAACACAGCCCATCAAATGCAAAAAAAGACTTAGCTGGGAGAGGAGGGGGGCACATGAAAGTCAAATACTGAACTACAGTGTATGAATGGAAGATTGTGGCAGCCCTCGTCTCCAAAAATTTGCAGTCATTAGCATTTTTATCTTGAATGCCAATCCATCATGAGGATCTGTGGCCCCAAATGGGTAAAAAACTATGAAGATAACAACCTGCCTTAAACCACTTGATTTGCGGTAAAAGTATTTGTTTTTGGGTGCTGTTCTCCAGCATGCCCTTGCCTGACAGACTGCCTTATTTATTTTATTTACATTCTCTTATATACCATGCTATTCTGCATCAGTGTGGTTTACATTGAACAAACTGAAATTACACTGAACAGGGCATTATAACTTGGAGATAACTATTTTACAGGGAACATGGGCTATGGAGGCTTAAGTGGTTTGCCCAAGACCACAAGGAGCACCTGTGGGACTAGAAACCCCAGTCTTTCCGGCCCAAGGTTGCTGTCCTCTAGTGGGATTTGAACCCCTGACCTTCTGGCCTGAAGTACCTTGCCCCAACCACTAGGCCACTCCTCCACTCCACTCCTTATGGCTAGCTAGGTTTGATAGTGCAGCTCATGAGCCTGCAGAGTTGCTTTATTTACGAAGTTGGCCTTCCTGGAAACTTGCAATGAGTGACTGCCAGGACACCATGTGCTTCATAGCTGGAGCCAGTGCAATTTGCTTGCTGGTTTAACATTTTTATTTCTGTCATCTATGTCCCTGGTTCAGAACTGGTGGAGATTTGAATTGCAGTATTTCAGCTCATCTTCAGATGTAAATTCAGTAATCTGTAGGCCTGAAGTGTGCTTAGGTTTGATACAAACAGGCAAAAGGCCTTTCATCCTTTGCTCAGAGCAGAACATCTGATTGGGGATCATTTTAGCAGCTCTATTCCTGAGAGGGCTGGTAATAATCTACTTCTGGTTACACCTTGCCGAGAAACGCAGGGGCTGCTGGGTCACCAGGAGTCAGCACTGACTCAGCGGCCCCCATTGCATGAAATGAAACCCTGAGTTTATATGTGTCCAGCATGGTCATGGCTATGTTGCACTGGGACACAGAAACACTTTTGCGCTCAATATTAGAAGAGCGCTGCATGTCTGAATTTGCTAGTGGAGATGTCCATGTCTATACCTGCTCCTAGGAATGTATAGCCATCTGAACATAACTGCACAAGAAGAGGAAAATGCCCGCTTACTCTCCCAATAATTTTCATTCCTTCAGAAAAGCATGTCAGTATATAGAGGGTCCCTTTTGCTAGCTGCTACAGATCTCCATTTGCAAACTGGCAGGCTGAGACGTCTATGTGCACATCCTGAAATAGTGTCACGGACACCTCTATGTTCCGGACTCGTCCTGCGCATATCTGACACGTACAAGCTTCTAAAATCAGTCAAAAACCAGCACGTATCTGACCCATTATTCTGCATGCCCCCATTTCTTTTTCTCTTGCCGGAGATATTTATCTTTTAGGGTGGAGACAGGCCAGTTTTGCATGGCACTTACATGTGCTTACCTTCTCTGCTGCCTCTCCCATGGAATTTTGGACATTTTGACTTGGACGTCCCAGATTGCACTTAAACTGCCCATATAATATTTTGTCTTTGGTTTCCTTTGAGATAAAGCTCTGAGATTTTATGTATGATTGGGAACATTAAACAGCAGGATATGAGAGGCATTGGAAAGAAGGCGGCCAGGGTTCTTGGTAGATGAGACATATGGACAGATCCTCAGGATATAAGCAGCAGGCACTAGAATGAGTTGCGAATGGTTAGGGAAGGGCTGTTTGGAGCACATTCCTAGATGTGCAGCTCCTGAGAGACCGGGGCGGGCGGGAGTTGGAAATCTAAAATGTAGTGGTGGGAGCACTACTTCCTAAGTGATTCCAAATAGAAGAGGAACTTCTGAATCCTAACAGCCTTCCTCAGCCAATCAAAACTTGGTTATGCTCAAGAGTGTTTTAACAGAGCTACTCCACTGTGTGATCCAAAACAACAGAACAAGTTATAGTTTTCCGTTCATAGTCTGCAGTGTCTTTGAGGAGAAAAAACATTACATTAGGTTTTAATTGTATTTACGGCATTCAGAAGTTTATTTAACAAGTAAGCATATATACAATATTTTAATCTTGATATCCCAAATTTCAAAACGTCTACCTCACAATGATATATAGACATCACTTTTATGGGTGGTATTCATTGTAATTCATTTAATTTTTACATATCACATTTTTTTTAAATATCACATATTGTTGCACAATGATAAGTTCTTTTATATTCCGCATTAGAGGATTCATACACATCTTTTAATGAAGTTTATCTCTGTGCCAGATAGTCTGCATTTTATAGACACATTAATATTGTTTTGTAATATAATGCATGTTAAAGTGATTATAATCTTGCTTTGTCATTTATTCTGTAGTTAGAGTATAATGATCAAGACTACTCTACATGTGAAGCACACCATAGGGTGTTATAGTGAGTACTGACAAAATATACATGTTTTTGAACAGTTTCATTGTATTGTCTCTCCAAAACATTTTCATAATTTTCACCATTTTGGTTCACAACCTTGCATTTAGAGTCTATATGTGTCCTTGTCTCTTTGCTGCCCTGCGGTTTGGTTGAGTCTCCATTGTTTTAATATTTTTAATATTTTGTATTTAGTGTTTTAATACTTGTTTATTAACACTTGTTTTTAACTTGTGTAATCATTTTTTAATTCTCCTTGTTTTACATCCGTTTTACATTTATATTCATGTTTTTTTTACATGCACACAATATGTTTTTTTATCATTTATATTCATGTATACATGATATCGTTTTATTTTATTTTATAAGCTGCATACCCCCTGAAGAAGGCATTGCCGAAACACGTTGGGGTTCTTCTGAATAAATGCTCCTGTGATCTACACACGTCTCTTGCTCTTTGTGTTTCCAGAAGCCATTTTTATTCATGAACCAGGACTGGAGATTCTTTTTTTTTTCTGTATCGCTGTAAGTTTGATTTCATTCACCCAAGAGAAATAAAAAGGAAGACTCTTTTTTTCTTCTTTTCTGGAATATGAGCTTCGGAAAGTAAATCACTTTTGTGGAAAAAAACAGATTAACATAAGTTTATGTCAGCATTAGTCCAGACTATTTCCTATTATCCTTACACAACAGGAGATGAAAATGAGGCTTCAAAGCAAGCGTCTGACAATCACTGCATGCAGCAGGATATTGCCCATATGCGGAGCAAAGCTAATGTGGTCCTAAGTGAAGAAAGGAAACCGACAGAGTGAAGATGTAAACGACAGAGGATTCATATCCTGGAACTTGTAGGGCAGTGCCTAGGACTTTTTGTGTGGTAAATATATTTGTAGCATCATTCCACAATCTCACCCACGCAGGAACCAGAATTTCCTCCCATAAAGCCTATTTCCAAATTAAGAAGGAACGGAAGTAACAGAAAGGGTTATGGAGCGTTAGACAGGAAAATCCCTTATAAAGAGAAATAGGTTTTACCTTTCATATTATACTTAAGTTGAAACTTATCAGTCTTTGGATGTGAGTTTTTCTTTGTTAAAATGCATCGGCTTTCCTCACGGTGGGGAAATACCTCTCAAAATCCTTTTGCTGTCAGGAACGATTTAGTCTTATTAGAGTTACCATAAAGTGACCAGACGAAAACAGTCATAACTTTATAGAGTGCCCCAAAAGTTAGGAAATATATCTACAGGTAGTAGATTCCATTGCCTGTTAAATATATTGTACCAATAGGCCAAAATAATGCATCCCAACATGCTCAGCCTCTACCCAATCATTAAAATAGTGTTAAAATATTAAATTGCACAATCACTGCAAACAGTATTAAGGGTGATGTTTACAGAGATGGAGAAAGACTTTCGTCCAATCCTGAATTTTGAACTTTCACTCCAATGCATTATGGGATTTGTAGTTTTGCTTCTTCCATTTGCAATTTGCGCTGCAGATACCATGCTAAAACCAGAAGGAAGTGTCAGAAAGCCTGAATTATATAAAATTCTTGGTTCAGAATCGAAGCCATAACCACTAAGCAAACTAGGTGGTCACTAAGCTGAACAATGGATTCTGACAGCCAGAGGTGGTGGGGGGAGGGTCAGGTTTAAGGTTTGCCCAGGATGCCGACACCTTAACCAACTCTGGGGCCGGCCCTGTCCCTGGGTTTAGAATTGTGGGGATTATTTGGCCCAACTCTACATCTGTAGAATGTTGTGAGTAGGAGTTAAAGAAAAATAAAATCAAGGCTGAGGGCTGCCACGTGGAAGGTCCTGGTCGATTCCCAAGCTGAGTCTTCTGCTCCCTGCGTTTGCTGAGGCTGCCAAGGGAGGGGACATTGTGATCATTGCTGAAAGGTGACACCTAGTGGCTGGATTCAGGGCCAGGTTGAAGGCTTCTGGAAGGAGTCTTGATGCATGATGCCCAGCACCGTTGCTGAAATGACCAGACTAGGTCATTTGGGGAAGTGGGATATAAATTGGGGAGAAAATTTATTTATTTTATTTATTTATTTGGGTTTATACCACACTATTCATGATCAGCACGGTTTACAAAATAACAACATATTACACGGAACAGTTTACATTGAACATATTACATTGAACAGTTTCCTTGAACATTGAACAGTTTCCTTGAACAGAACAAATCCCTCGATAGCTGTGAATGGAGGCTCATTGCACCAGACTCCAGACCTGGTTCAGACTGAGCTGGATGTATAAAGGAGCAGGAAGGACCTGCTGGGTTGAAAAACAAAGCAGCCTTAGAAAAATTAGTCAGCTTATTCATCATGTGATCATACATTCGTTTCCAGACCCATGTAACTCACCAAGACTAACTGGCGGGGTTTTAGTTGGGGATTGCCATCTCACCCATGTCAGCCCAAAGAGACTGGGTTTGCCCCATTCAGTGTTTGGAGCTGTAGTTCTGATTGTCCCCAAGAGAAGTAGAAAGTACATCTCCCTGCATACACTGGGGCAAACCCAGGATTAGAGCCGTCTTTTCATGGGAAACCTACTTTCAAGGTTTAAACTTTTTATTTTTTTTTTGTCCATAGGCACCAGAGAGCTGCCAAGTGTGGTCTCTGGTTCTCAGACCGCTTGATCCGTTGCTGTGGAGAAACATAAGTGTTTTCTGGGGAATGATTTTCGGTCCTTCAGGAGGTAGAATTCACTCCAGGATGGGATTATAAATATAGTCTTTTAAAAAAAAAATTAACATAAACTGTAGCTAGCATTATAACACGGTCAGATAAGCACTAGGTTGTAAAGCTTTAAGTAAACGTCAGGCTTGAAAACTGTACTTAAAGGTTGAAGTTATGTGTGACTGTGAGTGTGTGGAAGGAAAAGTCATATGTGCTAAAGGATCCTGAAATTGCAGAACTGCCTTGGCATTCAGATGATGGTGCGAGACATTTTGGCTGTTTTGTGGGGATATCTAAATGAGCACATTTAAAGTCTCCCTCAGAGATTGAACCATTGCTTCTGTATCCGGAAAGTGCAGGGCACAACTGAGCAATTGGAAATGAGCGATCACTTCAGTTCTCAGCTTTTGGGTGAAGATCCAAGTGCAGGTTCTGAGCTGTGAGCTCAGCATGGTGCCTTCTCCGCCTTTTGGCTGAGATTAAGAACCTATACAATATTAGATGGTTGGGGGGGGGGATGCTAATACCTTGCCATCAGAGTTCAGTGGAAGGGACGAAGCCGGGGGGGGGGGGGGTCCTAAGTGGGCCATGGCCAGGGCCTGCGCGTCCATTGAGCAAGAATGTTGTTTGCACAGGGCCCTGCGTTTCAGGGGGCCCTGCGCAAACAACATTCTTCTTAATAGCCCAGGTCAATTAAGAAAAAAACCAAAACTGGCTGCTGTCCTGTGACCCCCCGCCCGGCAGAGCCCTCGGTGAATCAATCCCCTTGGCGCCGGCTTTCAGAGCCGTGAAGAGAGAGTTTCTCTCTCGTGGCTCTGTTAAGCCCGCCGGGGCTGATGGGAAACGGGAAGCCGGCGCCGAGGGGACTGATTCACCGAGGGCTCTGCCGGGCCGGGGGGGGGCGGCACAGGACACTTGATTCTGCCACTGCCACGGCAGCATTAAATGGGAGAGCGAGACAAACACGTGCACACAGAAGTTGCCGTAAGTTTGGCTTGCTCTCCCAGAGAAACAGGGGTACTGTGTGCTTAATTTGCATATGGGCCCTGACAGTATTTTGATGGCATCAAAATACTGTTGGGGGGCCGGTGCTCCTGACAGAAAGCAAATCCCTGGTGACCCAGCAGCCCCGATCCTCCCAACCACCCAATTAAAAATAATCCCTGGTGGCCCAGCGGCCCCCGATCCACCCACCCGCTCAAGTAAAAATAATCCCTGGTGGCAAATGCAGTGTCCCCTTTGCTGCCTATCAGGATATTTAATTGTATAGTGCAAACACTGGGACGGTTCTATCTCTGCGACATGAACTTCTACGGTGCGGCCCCTTTGAGGTATATCCTTTGTATTCTACTGACATGCTGTTATATTCCTGTTCTACTATGCAGTTTTAAGGTGCACATTACTGACACTGTATCATATTATGGCTATTAATAAGATTTAATTTTACTAACATAACATAGTATATGACGGCAGATAAAGATTGGCATGGTCCATCTAGTCTGCCCAGAAAAACAGAAACTGGAAGCACACAGTCAGATGGCGAATGAGGATAAGACGGATTGCTTGATAGATTCATTTTACTTAAGATCAAGTTCAAGATCTGAAGCATGAGCTATGGATAGCTCCTCACGGCCTCTCGGCTGAGACTGAGAACCTGTACAATACTGAAGTGGGGGGGGGGGGGGCTGCTTCTTTCACTGATCAGCAGTGAGGACGTGAAACCATTTCAACACTGACCAAACTAAGAAAATCCAGCCTGTTTCCTGTAGAAAACCCAGAAAAGCCAAGACAGTTTGAAACTTGTGAGGAGTGAAGCTCCTTCATCATGCTTTTACTGCTCACAAGCATCATTCAGGAACATGTTTCTCTGAAGCAGAAATATTGTGCTTGAAGAAACCCGAGCCAAGGTGTCAGACACAGTACTTCTCCCAGATCAGTGGTTAATGCCCAAACGCTTCCAGGGCTATGCTGGAGAATTAAAAAGTATTTCTGCTGGACACCTATCTGCATTAAATTCTGGATGAGCTCTGAGGTGTGAAAATTGTGAACAGTTGACCATAATGATTAAGTTTGGAAGATGTAATAATTGTGGCTAACAGCACCACTTTTCACCTTTCATTCAAGCAACAAGTTTTACTTTGCTCAGCACCTGCTCTCCTGTTTCTATGGACTTTTAGCACCACCATCCTTCGCCCACAACAATCTGGCGATTCTCCTCTAGTTGAACAAATCCTCATCCCCACTCTTCCTAGTCCTGACGCTGGGAATTAGGCACCCGGGGTCCTTCCACTGCTTTGCATCGTGGACTCTATCAGGTGCTACTGAGCACGACTCCCTCTGTACAGGAGATGTGAACGCTGCATCCACAGCCCCCCTAACCCCAGCAGCTGATCCAAGGTGCAGAAGACTTGACTTTGGGATCTTCCCCACGACAGCATGGAACACTGCCCCATCTCCAGCAACATGCTTTTAATGAACAAATCTGCAGATTGTCTAACTAAATTCTACTTTCTGGTTGGCTAAAGCATAGGAAGAATAGGTCAGAACATATTGGCCAGGGCTCATTGATCTCTCGTTGGGCTTGTTGCCCCTCAGTCCCCCAAGAGCAAGGCATGGTATTCCCTCCTATTATTATATTTGCAAATACTAGTATGTAACCCATCCAACGTTTCTGGGAGCAATTAGAAAGTACATCTTTGGAAAGAAGGAAAACAAGAAGTATGGCAGACTTAGCAGAACAAATAATGCCACTCTCCAAACCCCCCCCCCCCCCCAAAGAGGAGAGTGTATGGCATCAACATAAAGCCTATCTAGAGTCCCCGATGGCGGGGCATACACCAGATAGTAAAGAAAATCTTTCCCACCACAAATATTCTGCAGCTTTCTAGTCAAAAGCAGCAAAATAAAAGAGGCATTTCCTTCTTGAAGCTGGCTCTAGCCTTGAGGTATGATAAGGGGGGATCTGCACGCATTCCACATCACTACTTCCCTCTTTCAAAGGCTGACACACACTTGTCAGATTGCTTTATGAGGGTAGCAGCATCCTGCCCCGCCTCTTGCCTGTTTCCCAATGCTGTAATTCGAGAGGAAGCTGGGCCCGGTGTTGCCTTTACAGTTAATAGCCCCTTTCCTGCCCCTGACTGAAGCCTCAGGCAGGAAAGGCTACCTAAATCACTTTGAACTGTATTCAAGTGCTAACACTCAGGGTGCTCGTCATGGCCTCTCACCCCCCAGAGTGGTAAAGTTTATGTAAAACGTTATTGTGCACAAAGCAGGTTCTGAAAGTCGGAAACAGCTGAAATAAGCAAATCAGCTGTGTTACTCCACGTCCTTCTCTCTCTGCGTGGCTTTCCCACTGATTGCAATCACGATTAACATGGTGGAATCACAGAATCAGCTAAAACAGATCTTCAAAGCTACCTCGTCTGCCTTTAATGGCTATGGTGACTGACTGTTCATTCACTGCTACTGCTTCAGCGCCAGCTTGCTGCACACCCTGTAACGGAGTCCAGTTCCACGTATCTTATTCATCTGTACATTAGGGGTGTGCAGCCCCCAAATGTTCATTTCATTTTGTCTGGTGTTTTGTTGGAAATGAAAGCACATCCTACTGGACATATAATTGACCCTTAATCTAGCTACTCCTTTTCTTTATCTGTCATCTTGTCTATCTAAATTCCCCAAATGCAGTGCCCCCTTTGCTGTCTATCAGGATATTTAATTGTATAGTGCAAACACTGGGACTTTTCTATCTCTGCTACATGAACGTTCTACGGTGCGGCCCATTGAGGTATATCCTGTGTATTCTACTGACATGCTGTTATATTCCTGTTCTACTATACAGTTTTAAGATGCACATTACTGACACTGTATCATATTATGGCTATTAATAGGATTTAATTTGACTAACATAACGTAGTATATGACGGCAGATAAAGATTGGCATGGTCCATCTAGTCTGCCCAGCAAGGTGGCAAGAGTAGGTGTGCCCGCTGCTCCATGTGGGTCACCCTTCCCCATGCCTTTGCTTAGGGGTGTGTCCACTGTTCAGTGCAGGTCACACTTATTTGTTCAGATAGCAGAGATAGTTAAGTTTATTTTGATTTTATCCTAGTGCTATAAAGGGATAAATCCTGTTGCTATAAAGGGACTATCTTCAAGATTATCTCACCGATCTGTCTATTATGCTGGCATGTGGTCATTTAGCTATTGCTAAGCTTCCTGCTGCATATCTCAGCCAGGACCCTACCAAGGGCCGTCCGAGCGGTGCGGCTGCACAGAGCCCAAGTACAGAAAGGGCACCAATGTCGTCAATGGGCTTCCAGGAAGCTCAGAAAGAGTGAGTTACGCACATGGCTGAAGTGGAGGGTGGCACTAGATTCATTAGTCACGCAGGGTGCAATTCTAACTTGGTACAGTCCTGATCTCAACCATGGTTAAACATAGAAACAGAGAAAACGATGGCAGATAAAGACCAGTCTGGCCATCCATGGGAACTATTAGGTTCTACAAACACTCCTTTCTCTCAGAGATCCTTTGCATTTGTCCCAGGCTTTCTTGAATTCAGATACAGTCCTAGTCTCCACCACCAGTACTGGGAAGCTGTTCCACTCATCCACCACCATTTCTATAAAGAAAGACTTCCTCAGATTACTCCTGAGTCAATCCCCTTTCACCTTCATCTTATGACCCCTCATTCCAGAGCTTTCTTTCAACTGGAAGAGAGCCACCTCCTGTGCATTTATACTATGGAGGTATTTAAATGTCTCTTTCATATCTTCCCCTCCCAACTTTACTTCAACACATACATATTGAGATCTTTTTCTATCCCCATATACCTTATGACGAAGGCCAATAACCATTTTAGTAGCTGTCCCCTGGACCAACTCCATCCTGGTTATATTCTTTGAAGGAACGGTCTCCAGAACTGTACACAGTACTCCGAATGAGGTCGCACTAGAGACTTGGACAGAGGCGCTATCACCTCCTTCTTCCTACTGTCCATTCCTCTCCCTATGCATCCAAGCATTCTTCTGACTTTTGACATCATCTTTTCTACCCGTTTGGCCACTTTAAGATCATCTGATACAATCACCCAAAAATTCCGCTCTTCTTTCATGCTCTCGCTTCGTGGAAGGCACTTCCTCCTGCCTTGTGCCTGGAGCCATCATACCAGAAATTCAAGTCTCTTCTGAAAACCCATCTTTTCAACATAGCCCATAACATACCTCCTCTTGATCTGGTCCCTTCCTTTCCTGCTCTCCTCCTTCTTTCTGATCCCCTCTCTCCTTCCCTCTCTTCTTCTGAAGTATAATTGTTTTCTTTTAATTCCTTTCCTGTTTTTAACTGGCGTTGTTTTCATCCCTAACTTTTTTTATATTGTTTTAATGTTTGTACACCGCTCTGTTGTTTTTGCGAAGAGCGGTAAAGTACTTTGCCCCTACTTCTTCCTTGGAGTTTTGCAGCTCGAATGCATGACCCTGCATATTTTAGCATTAAACATTAGCTGCTAAATTCTCAACCATTTTTCAATTGTATCCATCTCATGTTATCCACAACTTCTAGAGGGTCTACCCTGTTGCAGATTTTGGTATCATCCACAAAGAGGCATACCTCTCTCGACAGACCTTTTTACAATATCACCTATAAAAATGTTAAAAAGAACAGAACCAAGGACTGATCCCTGCAGCATGCCACTGAAAGCTGTCCTACCATCAGAATAAACTCCATTTACCCCTACCTTCTGGCGCCTCCCACTCAACCGGTTTCTTATTCAGTTAATCACTTTTGGGTCCAAGGGAACTCAGTTTACTTATAAGCCTCCAAAGTGGAGTGGTATCAAAGGTTTTGCTGAAAGCTTTCCCTCACCAAATCTCCCCACTGAGGAGATATCCAATATTGCTCATATGACACCTGAAATCCAGCCTTAAGAAAGAACTTTAACCGGGGCTGCTGGGCTTGTATGTAGCTTCTGTTGTTAGGAAGGTGTCTTACTGAAAACAGTCCCCACCTATGAATCTACTAGAGATAAAGCCTTAGACATTAGAACATAAGAACATAAGAAATGCCCTACTGGATCAGACCAAGGTCCATCAAAACCAGTATCCTGTTTCCAGCAGTGGCCAATCCAGGTCACAAGTTCCTGACAGATTCCAAAAAAGGTACACAGGTTCCACAATGCTTGCCCTGAGGCAAGCAGTGGGTTTATCGGGTCCTCTCTAATAATGGTTTATGGACCTTTCCTCCAGGAACTTGTCCAAACCTTTTTTAAACCCAGATACACGAACAGCTTTTGCTCCATCCTCCGGTAACGAATTTGAGTTTGATTACACGTTGAGTGAAAAAATATTTTTTCTTATTAGTCTTGTAGCTTCATTGCATGCCCTCTAGTCTTTCTACTTTTTGATGGCGCACACAACTGATCTACGTTTACCTGTTCCATTCAACTCATTAATTAATAGACCTCTATCATATCTCCCCTCAGCCATCTCTTTTCCAAGTTGAAAAGCCCCAACCTTTTAAGCCTATCCTCATAGAGGTATTCTTACATCCCCTTTACCATTTTGGTGGCTCTTCTCTATATCTTTTTTAATTCCACTATTTTCTTTTTAAGATATAAGGACTAGAATTATACACAATATTTTATTTATTTATTTGGTTTTATATACCGCACTTTTACAACAGCGCAGTTTACATGGTAACAACATAATACTTTGAACAGGTACAAATAATACATATAACAGGTAAACAATAATAAATTAACAATATTCAAGGTGCGGTCGACCATGAAACGATACAGAGGCATTATGATAATTTGCTTTTATTCTTCATTCCTTTCCTTATGATTCCTAGCATTCTATTTGCTTTCTTGGCCACCGCTGCACAATCCACGATGACACCTAAATCTTTTTCCTAGGTGGTGGTTCATAATGTGGAACCTTGTATCATATAACTGTAGTTTGGGTTGTTTTTTCCTAGTTGCATAACTTTGCACTTGTCCACATTAAATTTCTTCTGCTATTTGAACATCCAGTCTTCCAATTTATCAAAGTCCTCTTGCAATTTTTCACAATCATCTTGCATTTTAACAACACTGAATAATTTTGTATCATCTGCAAATTTGATCACCTCTCTCGTTATTCCCATTTCCAGGTCATTTATGAATATGTTAAAAAGTAGAGGGCCCAGCACAGATCCCTGGAGTACTCCACTATTCACCTTTCTCCATTGAGAAAAATGGACATTTAGCCCTACTCTGTGCTTTCTGTCTTTAATCCAGTTCCTGATCCACAATAGTACACTGCCTCCTGTCCCATTACTATTTAATTTCCCCAAGAGTTTCTCATGAGGGACCTTGTCAAAGACTTTCTGAAAATCCAGGTACACTATATCAACCGGCTCACTTTGGTCTACCTTGTTATTCACACCTTCAAAAAAACATAACAGATTAGTAAGATAAGACTTTCCCTGGCTAAATCTATGTTGACTTTCTGCCATTAAACCATGGCTCTCTACATGTTCAGTTATTTTATTCTTTATAATGGTTTCTACCACTTTGCCAGGTACCGATGTCAGACTCACCGGTCTGTAGTTTTCTGGATCAGCTATTGAACCCTTTTAAGATGGTTTTAATGATAGTTCACAGATTACTAATAGTAGTTCTGCAATCTCATCTATCAATTCTTTCAACACCATCAGATGTATACCATCCGGTCCAGGTGATTTACTACTCTTCAGTTCATCAAATAGTTGTAATACATCTTCCCGCTTTATCGATGTTTCTTTCACTTCTTTTGATATATCACCTTTAAATACCATTTCAGGCATAAGTAACTCCCCTACATCATCTTCTGTAAAGACTGAAGCAAATAATTCATTCAATCTCGCCGCTATAGCCTTGTTTTCCCTTAGCGCCCCTTTTACCCCTCCATCATCCAATGGTCCAACTGACTCTCTCACATTCACATTCACTACTATAGACTTCCATTCAAAAGAGTCTTCTGTTCTGCTACTAAATGGAACAGAAAGCTTTTGAAATTAGGCTCTTTATTAAATGCTGCCCTAGAGAAAGAAGCCATATTGTAAATGGATTGACCTAAGCGTGGAGTAAATATAAACTCAAGAATCTTAATGGTGAGACAAATATAAAATAGCCTAAGGCCTGAGCTAAATTCTAATAAATAAATAAATAATAATAAACAAGCGCATTAAACAGTGAGCAACTTCTTCCTTGTTCAAAAGTAGGTCCAGGTTATTCACAGTTGCCAAGCTTTCAAAATCAGAGTCTTTTGATGGATGAAGCCGATACCTCTGGGGCCTTGACTGAAATGCAGTGGTGTTGGATTTACATTTTGGAGAGTTAAAGCAGCAAATGGTCTCACTCCCTTTCCTAAACAAGGTTGGGTCCCTACTGAAGATAAAGGTTTTGCGTTGATGTCGTTTACAACTGGGCAGTAGTGACAAACTAAACTGAACCCTGATGAGTTTTAAATTTTATGTTCCTACTCAATAGAACATATGGGTCCCATTAAGTATACATTTACATTCTTTTCTCTCAAACGAGAGCACCACAAAGCGTTTGTTTATTTAATGTAAAGTGCAATTGGTTTAATCGGTTTGGCCTCTACAGGGCAGATGCTTGTTTGACTTTTCATGGTCTCTTTCCTGATACAGGATAAACATCTAAAGGAAATTGCCAATAGATAGGATATTTAAATGCTTTCCAGGTTTTCTTTCTTCAGATCAATAGTTCCGGGCCATTCATGTTTATTTTATGGTAGGATGTGCACAGATGAGACCTGCAACCCTCCCTACTTCTGCCTAGGCGGTCCAAGTTCAAATGGGCAATTTACTACCAAAAATGTTCTTTCTTCCCTATATCATTTTTGTCTAGAATTTTTTCGAGCTCTCTTATTCATACTGAAGATCTTAAAAAGAAATAAAATACAGCTTTACTTAAACTCATTTAGATCAATATATGCAGACTTTTAAATGGTGCTCACTCTAATTTCTGAGGCACTGCAGATGTAACTTGCAAATAGATTTCACTGAATCTTCCTCTGAAGCCAAATGCATGTCTTCAGGGTTGCTCCAGCAGCTCATTGGCAGGGTTGCGCACTCTTATGGAGAGGGGCAAGAATTCAATTGTTGGCTCAGGCCTTCTGCTTCTTGGGGTGATAGAGTCTGGGGATGTCATGGAAGCAGCATTTAGAGTCCTAGAGGAGGAGTTATTGTCATTGGACTCTGGTGACACCAAGTGGCCAAATTGAGGGCTCATTATTGCAGGGTTCAGAAAGGAGCCCTAGTCTGAGGACCGTTACTGCAATCATTGGGCTAAAGTAAGTTGGAAGAGGCTACAACATCAGGAAAAAAGCCACAGGTAGTTGTGAATGAAAGCTGAAGGCAGGGCT
This sequence comes from Ichthyophis bannanicus, assembly GCA_033557465.1. Classification (NCBI taxonomy): domain Eukaryota; kingdom Metazoa; phylum Chordata; class Amphibia; order Gymnophiona; family Ichthyophiidae; genus Ichthyophis; species Ichthyophis bannanicus. The sequence continues at coordinate 27,224,421 of CM066050.1, read as the reverse complement.
GACTCCGGAAGTAGGTGGGTGTAGGACCTGGGGTGAATCAGTCAGAATGGGGTCCTGAGCTGACGGAAAATTATAGTATGGAGGCTTGGTTACTTTGATGGAACGGGACCCATAAAGTGCTGGGCCTGGTGCAGTTGGCCTGATACCTCCGCCCTTGGATGGCCCTGATTTATGGTGTCACTTGTCAACCCTGGTTTCAATTGAACTGGAAGCCCAATGGAACAGGAGGAAGCTGCCAGACCCAAAAACATGTTTAAGCATTGACTGAGGACGTCAAGTGGATTTCGTTTGAAGCAATGAGGGTTTGAGACCATGAAAGAAATCTATAGCAGATAAGTGTTTGGTCTTCTTCATTTTTTACCCCTGAAGCAGGACATATGAGAGTATAAAAAGTCCGAAACAGCGCTGTGTTGGGTGTTGTTTGTGGACAATTTTATTGTGATCGGGATTGTTTGAAGAATGAACTGACAGAATAAAATTTGAAGATAAAAAAGCTATATAAATATATTAAAACTGACCTTTAGGTTTTACCTGATAGTGTTTGAGTTTATTGTGACTATCACGTTGCTGTGGATTGGTCCGACAAAAAACATTTTTTTTAGTCCGTTGAGAGTGAATGGGCCCAATCTTTATTTCCAGATCAAAAAATAAAGCAAAAGTCATGGGAATTAGAGGGAAACTGTATTTCATCCCTTGCATGCATTGTATTTGTGCTGAGTTTTAGTCAAATTTCAGTGCCATTAATGTTGTGCACCTCGACTCAATGACATGTGGAGAAAATGCGTGCAGTGCAGTTTGTGGGCCCGGTATTTGTACCTTCTGAGAGGATGACACTAACATCCCCTGACTATAGGACTGCGTATGTAGTGTGGCCCTGCCTCACTAATAGGCCAATGCAGAAAGCCAGCGCTGAAGTCGCGTGCTATCAACATTTTATGCCTTTTGCGGCACACCGATAGCGCCTGACTTCAGCGCCGGTATGCAGGAAGGTGCTCATATTGGGCTAAAGTAAGTTGGAAGAGGTTACAAATTAGCCATGTGTTAAACTGGGCAGAAATGGCAGCATTAAACGGGAGAGCGAGACAAACACGTGCACACAGAAGTTGCCGTAAGTTTGGCTTGCTCTCCCAGAGAAACAGGGGTACTGTGTGGCTAACTTGCATATGGGCCCTGACAGTATTTTGATGGCATTGGGTGCATTCCCTGATGCCTGGATCATCTGAGGGGAAATGAACCAGGCATTGGGGAAAACTCCTGGTGCCATCAAAATACTGTTGGGGGGCCGGTGCCCCTGACAGAAAGCAAATCCCTGGTGACCCAGTGGCCCCAATCCTCTCAACCGCCCAATTAAAAATAATCCCTGGTGGCCCAGCGGGCCCGATCCCCCGACCCACCCAAGTAAAAATAATCCCTGGTGGCCCAAAAGCCCTGAACACCCTACCCTCCTCCTGCTACCTTTACAAATGAGCTGGAGCGCTGTCCACGTGCTCCTGCTCCTGTGCTGCCATCTTGAAAAATGGCACACCTGGCCTCAGACGGTGAATCCTGGGATGCATCGGGTGGGGCCAGGTATTGCCATTTTTCAAGATGGTGGTGCAGGACCGGGAGCACGTGGGCAGCTTTCCAGCTCATTTGTAAAGTACTGGGAGGGGGTTTGGGGCCACTGGGCCACCAGGGTTATTTTTGGTTGGTTGGGTGGGGAGGGGAGGGGAATCGGGGCCACTGGGTTGGGGGGTGGGGAGATTTCCATCTGAAGTCTGACTGTAATTCACTTTTGATAGGATTCTAGTTACCTATAAGGTTCAAACACTTCCGTCAGGCCCAGGTGGCAGAGGAAGAAGCAGCCTGAGGCTTTACCATTGGTCGTCTCCTCTTTCCGGCGGTGATGCAAGAGGGAGCAGGGAGGGGACAGGGAGGTGGGGTCGAAGGGAAAAGAGGGAGACAGAGACTGGGGGACAAGGACTGTGAAAAGAGCTGGGGCTGCTGGGGTCTACTTTTTGGGGGAGGGCACTGAAGGGCACTGGTGTTTTTTATTGGGAGGGGGATGTGAAAGAAGAATTGGGGATAGGGATTTTGGGTGGGGGTCCTGGAAGAAGAGCAGGGGCCAGAGGTTGAGGGCTTGGGGCAGGAGTTTCTGAAAGAGGGAGGATGGAATAGGAGGGGTGAGTGAAAGACTAGATGGGTGTTAGGTGAAATGGGCTGGGCAAATGTATTTATTTATTTATTAGTACATTTTTCTATCCCGCCTCTTCCAGAGATCAGAGGCGGTTTACATATAACCGAACAATAATAATAAGGAGCGTTATTATTATTTTACAAAGAACAATTTAGGTAGTTTAACTAAAGGCAATATACAATGAAACAGGTGGCAAAAACGTGCCGATATAATAACAGCAGATGACATTTAACTAGCATCAAAGAACTATTGAGATACCTGAGGAGTGTGACATATTCTAAGCTATTTGCATTTTAACTTGCAGCGAAAACTATTTACATGAGTATAGTATTGAATATCCATGAAGAGTGAGGAATTGAATAGTAACTGATTTAACAGAAGAGGTGTGAGTGTATGCTATGTCTAGATAGGATTGGGATAAGGTTGCTGGCTCGTACCTGGTCGGACTGCAGGCTGTAGAAGTGCTGGGTAAATAAGAATGTTTTCAGATCTTTTCTAAATGATTGGAGGTCCTTCATCTCTCTTAACTCTGTTGGGAGGTGTTCCACAACGTAGGAGCGTAGAGCGAGAAAGCCGAGTTGCTCGTCTTCTGCTTTGATTGCTGAATGAATTCTGGTACTCGCAACATGTGTAGGTTTTTTTCTCCTTCTTGACCTGCTTTCTTGAGGAGCATGTATTAGAGTTGTCAGGAAGGATGGTGCTATGTTGTTAATAAGTTTGTAGGTAATTCCCTGTAAAATAGTTATCTCCAAGTTATAACACCCTGTTCAATGTAACTTCAGTTTGTTCAATGTAAACCGCACTGATGCAGAATAGCGCGGTATATAAGAGAATGTAAATAAATAAATAAATAAAATAATTCTACAGGATACTGGGAGCCAGTGCAATGCATAAAGGATAGGGGAGATGTGGTCAGTTAATTGGATGCGTTTAAAAGAGGGCCTCAGGAGAATGGGGAGACGAGGTCTCCTGGGATAGAGAGAACTTCAATTCTCTTCTCCCTCGCCTCCTCTACCCTTACCCTAACCCTTTCTTCCTTCATCCCAAATCCTCCCTCCTGCCCTCTCTTCATCCCCAAGAGTTCTTCTTCTCACCTCCCTCACCCTTAAAACTCCCAAAATAATGAAAATAAATTATACAGATTCAAAGCATTTTTGGAAAACTGCAGTACTTTATCTTTATCATGCAAATATACATTTAATTCAATATACAAAATGATTCAATATATGCAGATGTGTCCCAAACTGCCTCAGAATCAAGAAATCTTGTTGCAAAATCTTGAAAAATCTGCCTCAGGAAACCGGGGCTCTGGTAATAATGCACAAAAACAAACCTTTTCCAAAGGAAAGGAAGCCGTAGAAGCAGGGGGTAATGACAGGATGCTCGAAAGCAACATCAGGAAATCTCTCTTCACAGAACGGTGCTGGGTGCCAGGAATGCTCTCTTGGAGGATGGAATTCAGATATTCAGACAGACGCGGGATAAACACAGAGGCTCTCTTTACGGGAAAAGGATGGGAACCAAGCTTTGAGCAGCAGGGAAAGAATTTTTTGCATTTCAAAAAGGCAGGTGAGGTAAATGGCATAGGGTGACATTTACACCGTTAAGAAGAGGAGAACACAAGCAGAACATGGCTCATGGAATTCTTTCCAACCCCTCTGGGCATGCTCATACGCACACACGTGTATTTGTATCTGCTTTGTATATAGCTCGCACCTTTCCAGTCATAGTTCAAGGTGAGTTACATTAGGTATGTCTCTGTGCCTGAAGAGCTTACAATCTAACTCTGTACCTGAGGAGATTGAGGGTTAAGCGTCTTACCCAAGGTCACAAGGAACAGTAGTGGGATTTGTGCACTGGCTTCCCTGGTTCGAGCCCACTGCTGTAACCGCTTGCTGTGGAGTGGAGGAGTAGCCTAGTGGTTAGAGCAACTACCCAAGAGATCTGGGTTCAGTTTCCCACTGACACTCCCTGTGACCTTGGGTAATTCACTTTACCCTCCATTGCCTTGGAAGAAAAGGCCTGGCAATCTATTTATGGTCATACCTTGCCAAGAAAACCCAGGAGCTGCTGGATCTCGAGGAGTCAAGATTGACTTGAAGGCATTTTAAAAAAAACCCAAAACTCCTCTGCTCAATCTGTATCTGTGATCCTGATATGCAAAAAAGCTGGGATCCTACGTTTGTGCACTATTTTCAGCCATACTTAGGAGCCTAGGGGGACATATTCAGCAGTGCAATAAAACGTCTAGTCACCACCAATTTAATTTAAACCAGATATTTAGTAGCGGAAGAACTATGGTTTCCGCCACTGAATATCTGGGTTGGCCCGCCACTGATGCCGCCATCTTGTTAACAGTGATCTTCAGCCACTAATCGGATAGCCCCAAGTTGTTAAAGAGGACAGTCATTCCCCTGTTATCTGGTCTAACTTAAAACTGCTTAGACTAGCTGGTTAGTGGCTGAATATCGTTGCTAAGTGGATAGTGGCTGTCACCGTCCCTGCTCCACCTATAGACCACCCAAAAAAGGCTGAAACATTTGGAATATGCTCCCCCTTAAATTTTTAGCTGAAAATTCAGCCTAATTTAGCAGCCTAAAACGTAGCGCTTTAAATGATTATTATTATTAGTAGTAGTAATATCTAACCATTAGATGTCACTGTAAACATATTTCAAGGATGGGTTTTACAGTGAAATCACAGGGTACCTTCCTTCTCTACCACAAAGAAGCAATGCACATAGCAAACTGCATGGCTCAATTGCTAGCTGTCACCATACACAGTGAGCATTAAAAAAAGCTACACCGTTCAGTCACTAGGTTTCACAGTGCAATTTACAAGGAAAATGAAATACACATCTCAATCGTTAAGGGCCAGCCCACCTGGGATAGGAGCACATGATGGGATCATGCCTCAGGAAATTATTTTCTACGTCTCTGCCAATGGTTGTGGGTGTGGGTGTGTCTGTTTTATTTATTTATTTGTTGAATTAAAATGTTTAATATGTTGCTTATCTCCATTTCTGAGCAGGTTTGACTTTAATGATGTCTGCTTTGTATCTGAGCTCATATTTATGTGTGTGTCTGTTTTGTGTGCACGGGTGTGCTTGTTTTTGTGTATGTGTATATTTGTTTTACTTGTGTGTGGATATGTTTGTGTGTGTGTCTGTTTTGTGTGCACGGATGTGCTTGTTTTTGTGTATGTGTATATTTGTTTTACTTGTGTGTGGATATGTTTGTGTGTGTGTCTGTTTTGTGTGCACGGGTGTGCTTGTTTTTGTGTATGTGTATATTTGTTTTACTTGTGTGTGGATATGTTTGTGTGTGTGTCTGTTTTGTGTGCATGTGTGCTTGTTTTTGTGTATGGGTATATTTGTTTTACTTGTGTGTGGATATGTTTGTGTGTGTGTCTGTTTTGTGTGCATGTGTGCTTGTTTTTGTGTATGTGTATTGTCGTCAGCGCTCCCTAGTGGCCAGTGGCTGTAAGGGCAGGCTGAGCATTTTAATTGTTTCAAGGAGGAAAGGGCTCTTTAAGGCCAAGTGCAGGTTGGTCTTTGTAGTCCAGCTCCTTGTATGAACAAATTGTATAAGCCAAATAGAGGGTATTAAGGCTTTTATTTCCCCTTTAACGCTAAGGCTCAATAAGGCACAGAAATAAAGAAAGTCCTTTCTTTCAGGGTTTCACCAAACATAAGCAAGAAGAAAGACTGTGTGTGTCTGTTTTGTGTGCACGGGTGTGCTTGTTTTTGTGTATGTGTATATTGGTTTTACTTGTGTGTGGATATGTTTGTGGGCGTGTCTATGACCAAGAGATGAAATGAGAGAAGGCTGTTTGAAAGGCTCAATTCCCTAACTGCTATGTTACAATGAATCAGTGTGTATATGTTACAGCCACTCGAGCTGCTTCTACTATAGAAATACATCAGGCCATTTCTTTTTTTGGGGGTGGACTTATTTTTCTGGGACCTCTGGTCTGAAGGAGCCCATTTTTGAACTTGATGTGTTTCACTAGTTTTTCCAATCCAACAATTTTGGTCCTCTTTCACTAATGTTTTGGAGAGTTATTCTGCCCCCAGACAGACCAAATGACAGACAGACAGACAGTGGTGTGCCCCAGGGATCTGTCCTTGCTCCGATTCTTTTTAACATCTTTGTTAGTGATATAGCGGAAGGGCTGTCGGGTAAGGTTCGCCTCTTTGCGGATGATACCAAAATCTGCAATAGAGTAGACACCCAGGAAGGTGTAGATAACATGAGGAGGGATCTAGCTAAGCTTGAAGAATGGTCTAGAATTTGGCAGCTGGGATTTAATTTTAAAAAATGTAAGGTCATGCATTTGGGCTGCAGTAATCCAAGGGAGCAATATAGTATAGGGGTGAAGTACTTTTGTCCACTAAAGAAGAGCGGGACCTAGGCGTGGTTGTGTCTTATGATCTTAAAGTCGCTAAACAGGTAGAAAAGGTGACGGCGAAAGCTAGAAGGATGCTTGGGTGCATAGGGAGAGGAATGGCTAGCAGAAAAAAGGAGGTGATAGTGCCTCTGTATAAGTCTTTGGTGCGACCTCATTTGGAGTATAGTGTGCAAATCTCGAGACCGCACCTTCAAAAGGATGTGAACAGGATGGAGACGGTGCAGAGGGTAGCTACTAAAATGGTTAGTGGTCTTCATTATAAAGCATATGAGGACAGACTTAAGGATCTTAATATGTACATCTTAGAGCAGTGGTTCTCAACCTTTTTTGTACTATGACCCCTTTTACCATCGGTCAACGTGATGACCCCCAATGATAAAATCGAATGCGTCTCTCTTCCTTTACTGTTAACGCATTGTCGCTGTAAACATTTGTTGAATTATTAATATATTATAGGCCTTTGCAATATGTTTTTATTTATAAAATTTAGTTATTTAAACCACAATTATTAATCACAAAAACAAGTAACAATATTTGATTTCAAAATTATTATGATTTTGTAGTCAAATCACTAATATGAAATAAAATTATTTTTTCTACCTTTGTTGTCTGACCAATTTATTCTCTGATCATGCTGGTCCCGATCTGAGGCTTCTGCTTTCCTGTCTTCTCTTAGCTCTCTTTCTGTGGTCTATGGTCCATCTGCCATTTCTTATCTCCTCTTTTGTTTTCTTCACTTCTTTCCATCAGCCTATTTTCAGTCCCAGTAACCCTCCCCAGTATCAGCCCCTTTCCAGTCCTCACTCCCAGTACCTTCCAATGTCAACTTGCATTCCCATGACTGCCACTGGTGTCCATTCCCTTCTAGTCCACCTCCTTCCCACTGACCAGTCCCTTCTAGTACAAATACCATGGCAGCCCCTCTTAGATCCACCCCCTTCCAGTTCCATTCTCCCATCCCCTCGTATCAGCCCATTTGTAGCCTTAGCCCCCAGTTTTCTTCCAGGGCCAGCAGCTCTATCCTCCCCTCCCCACCATCAGCCCATTCACAGTCGAAGCCCCCTAATCAGCTCACATCCAGGGCTAGTCCCCCCTCAACCCCATTTCCAGTGCTAGCCTCCCCTAATCAGCCCAATACCATTCCTACCCCCCATCGGCTCATTACCAGTCCTAGCCTCCGCTAATCAGCCCATTTCCAGTCATAGCCCCCTCCCCCGATCAGCTCATTTCCAATGCTAGCCTCCCATTAGTCCATTACCAGTCCTACCCCATCCCATCAACCTATTACCAGTCCTAGCCTCCCCTAATCAGCTCATTTCCGGTGCTAGTCCCCCCTCAACCCCATTACCAGTGCTAGGCTCCCCTAATCAGCCCATTACCAGTCCTACCCGCCCCCCCCCCCATCAGCCTATTACCAGTCCTAGCCTCCTCTAATCAGTCCATTTCCAGTCCTAACCTCCCCGATCAGCTCATTTCCAATGCTAGCCCCCCATCAGTCCATTACCAGTCCTACCCCCCTAGCCGCCAATTACCAGTCCCAACCCCCCCTTGATCAGTCCATTCCCAGTCCTAGCCTTCCCTAATCAACCCATTACCAGTCCTAGCCCCCCCCCAATTGCCCATTATAATCCTAACCCACAGTCTCTCTCCTCTGTCCAGCATTTATCCCGTCTGTCCAGTATGTCCCCCTGTCTCTCCCCTTTGTCCGTCAGACCCCCTCCCTCCTTCCATGTCAGTCCCCTCTGTCCATGTCAGCCCCCCTCCCTCCATCCATTCATCCATGTCAGCCCCCCTCTGTCCATGTCAGCCCCCCTCCCTCCCTCTGTCCATGTCAGCTCCCCTCCGTCCATGTCAGCCCCCCCTCACTCCCGCCCTCCCTCCATGTCAGCCCCGTTGCAGGTTCCCTGCCCCCTCCTCCCCTCTCCCTATGTCTGCCTGCTACTGTCCTGTTCTTCTGCAGCCACGGCTCCCTGTCTCTTAGAGAACCGCGGCTGTGCCTGTGAAGCCGCTGCAGAGCCTTCCTGTCTCTCGACAGGCTCCGTGCAGCATTGTCCCGCCTCCAAAGGAAGTTGTTTACCACTTCCTTTGGAGGCTGGACAATGCTGCACAGAGCCCGTTGAGAGACAGGAAGGGCTCCGCAATGGTTTCACAGGCACAGCCGCAGTTCCCTAAGAGGCAGGGAGCCGCGGCTGCAGAAGAAGGGAGGCGGTGAGTTTGCTGCTGCCGAGAAGCGGACTCGGCAGCGGCAGCAACTTGTGCGCTTTTTAAAAAATCTTTTTAACTTGGCAGAGTGAGGCAACCCCCGCTAAATCCTGTGCCAACCTCTGTGGAGGCCACGACCCACAGGTTGAGAACCGCTGCCGTAGAGGAAAGGCAGGATAGAGGTGATATGATTGAGATGTTTAAATACCTCCGTGGCATAAATGTTCAGGGAGAGAGCCTGTTTCAATTGAAAGCAAGTTCTGCTACGAGGGGACATGGGATGAGGGTGAAGGGAGATAGATTCAGGAGTGATATGCGGAAATATTTCTTTACGGAAAGAGTAGTGGATCTGTGGAATAGTCTCCCAGTGGAGGTGGTAGAGATGAGGACAGTAACTGAATTCAAAAAAGCATGGGACCAACACAGAGGATCTCTAAAGGTAAAAGGGGACTGTTGTAGTTGTTGTTATGGAAGGACAGACTAGATAGGCCATGTGGTCTTTTTCTGTCGTCATATTTCTGTTTCTATGACATATTTTGACCCTTTAGTATAATTTCTTTCCAACATTCTGCTAGATTGGAAGGAATAACAAAGGCATTGGGGGAGGAGCAACCTGCATGAACCACGGTTACAATTCTAAGCACCTTACATGGCGGACAAAATGGAGCATTTTGGTCTTCATCTGCTGATCTACTATGTCACTATGTAAACATCAAACATACTGTAGTAGCAAAGCACTAGGAAGGCGGATGTTCAAATGGTTTATTTGGTTAACTTCAAGTGTTGATCAGATAAATCTTCACTTTGAATTTACTTCCCCATTGACTGGATAATTTCCATGTGGACATCTTGATGTCTGGCCAAATGTTATGCGGTTAAGTACAGGAACAGTCAGAAGCTTGCTGGGGAGCAGGTTAAACCTTCAACCAGATAGTGCAGATACTTAATGCTGTCCAGAGTGAATAATATCTGTCCTATCCTGCTAATTTTAACTGGAAATATTGAAAATCAGCAATATAATCAGTAACCTTTCTTAATTTTCTGGTTAAGGTTATCCTGGCCACCCTTGGGACGTTTTCATGGAATGTGAAAGATCTCTCTTATCTGACATTCCATTGAGAGGCCAACAGAGGACAAAATGAGGTGGGGCAATTGATGCCATTCTTACTAGTGCCTTTTAGAGATGAAGGAAAGACTTCACTAGACCAACAGAAATGTTACTTTGTGGCTCTGAATGTGACTCCGGCCAAGTGCTAACAATCTCCCCTTCCCTACCACAAGTTTTGTCTCAGAACTCTTTCTATTAAATTAAACACAGCACTTTTATCTTTGAAGCCATTTTTTCACAGTTAACTTGCTCTGGCTCTAAGTAAAAAACCTTCTTATCTCAGGTTAAATTGAACGAGTCTTGAGTTAGTAATCTTACTCTCTGGTACTTGACCAATTACATAAGCTTCCTTAGGGACTGTTGTGAGGCAAACTGTTGACCTCTTTTCTGCAAATGGGTGTCAAAGATACAGAACATCAGGATTTCTATGCTTCAGACCACTAATTAAAGAAGGCCCTGAGGTTAAAGACCTATTGTTAGACAGGTAAAGTAAATTTAGTGTCACAGATTCCAGTTTCAGTGTCTCCAGTTTAGGATTCCAATTAGCTCCTCTATTGTGCATTCTCTTCCCTTAATGCAGAGTGGTGAGAGGACACCAGACCTGTGACAAGCCTGCAATGGAAATGGGGTGGGGGGGGGGGGCACAGAGGGCAAAGGGGAGTTCTGGTGTGTTGTGGAAAGACATTATGCTCATTAAAGAATACTATCCTTCCAACAAGCAAGCCAAAGGTCTTTCCCTTTATTTGTTAATTGTATGCCAAATTTGGTTAGATAAATTACAACTGGAATCAATAAAGACCTAATGCGTACACGGAAGAAATGAAATTAATTTTCTTTCAAGAGTTTTTCAGCTGCAATGACCCTCCTAGCCTCTATCTCCTTTCCCCCCATCCCACTTTTCCAGTAGGTTGATAAAGGAAAAAGGATGGTGGGAGCAACGTTGACGCAAAGCCGAAAAGTGATATCGCAGCACCTCCCTCTTCTGGCAGCAGCGCAGAGGAGAACTCCCGTTGAGTTTCACAGGAACATTGAGTAGGAGACATATATACAGTATAATAATAGAGAGGTCAAGACACATAACATCATCACACAACTTATTGCACGACAGTCAGATCACTTAGCTGCTTCCTACAGCGGGCTTTTCCCCTTATCCTGTTCACCTCTTCTCTCTTTAAGAAATAAAGATGACCAACGAGTGGCACAGCTGACCTTTATTTCTACATCGTCAAATGGACTGAGAAGGCAGCCATCCCATTGAGACTCTTGCCTTGCTGGAGAGCCCCCTTGTGGCCAATTTGTTTAGCTGAAAAAGGACAAGTCAATATATGAAAGTGGGGAGATGTGCTCTGTAGGGTTCTGAACCCTGTTGCGCTATCTTAAATCCATGAAACGCAAGATTAGTTGTCATGCAATATATCCTGATATAGGACAGTTATACAGTTAAAATAAAAAACTAAAAAGTCTATATAGATGTAATTTGAATGAGTTTAAGAGGTTAAAAAGTGGACACTTCCAGTGTTACACAACAGTGAGTTTCCCTTGTGCCTTTTTGGCAGAATTGAGCATGCAGGGCTGACATTAGGGCAGGAGGAGCCAGACAGTTGTCTTGGGCGCTGTGCAACAAGAGGCACCACCGGGAATGCACAAGACCCCCATTGATCCACCTCAACCTGAGCATGTGCAAGCCAGTTGGACCATGTGACCTCCCGGTGAGATAGTCCAGCTGACGTGCACATAAGCCAAAAGACTATCATGACGGCACATTTCCCCCCACCAACAGAAGCCTGCCTGCTCTCCACTGGAGGTGTTGCCATTGGCATGCCCCATCTCTCCTGGGATGGCACCATTAGTGCTCCCTCTCTCTCCTGAAAGGGTGCTGTCGACCCTCCGCCCATGATGCCACCCACCCCAGAATTATCCCTGCAGGCATATCTACCTGGTCTAGCACCAGCATCTCGGTGTCCCTCTTCTCTGTATTGCTGACACCATGCCTGGCTGGGTCCATTGATCTGTCTCCTGGCTTTCTGCCACCCGTCTCATTTCCAGGGCTGGCGCAAGGACGTGAGGTACCCTTCTTGCCACCCCCAGCTTTCATTCTTGCTCTTACCACCACTGCTGCAACGACATCACTGCCACTAAAACAAGGCGCTGCTTAGCGCAGCTTGAACTGCTGAGCGGTAATGAAAGGCCAATTCGTCCCACCCTGTGCAAACAGAAAATCTGCCTTGAAGGTGGCAGGACCAGCTGAGCATTCAGAGTACAGCACCAGCACACAGTGGTTCAAGCTCTGCGAAGGGCTTTTTGTTGTTTTATTGATATTGCTGCCCCTGTAGACCCCAAAGAGGTGTGGCAGCGGCAGTAATAGCAGGAATGGGAGGCCCTCCAAAGCGACACTCTAGTGACGGCTTAGTTTGCCTGATAGCGCCAGTACTGCTCATTCCTCTTTGCCCTCCTCATTTGCAGTCTGCCCTTACTTTTCTTGGGCTGCAGAGCTGTCAAGTTACTCAAATCCAAAAGGGAGGGAGACATTTTGGCCAGTCCTGATTTTGAACTTCTTTAATTTCTGATTCTTTTCATGGAAAACAGTGCAGTGGGTTCCATGATGCGTCAGGAAGGGGTTGTCAGAATCCAGGACTGACCTAACCTCTCCCTTCTGAAACTGCTCCAAGAGAAATACTGTTACTTCTGATGAAACAACAAATATTTCTCATGTAAATTTTCCCTACCTGAAATTTTACTGGATAATTAAAAAAGGTTCAACTTAAATAATAGTTTCCTTAAAACCTTACTAAATTCATAGCAGAATGGAAGTCTCTGTATTTTGCTTGGCATTTAGAAAGAAGCTAAAAATATGACTGTTCGAATGATTGTTGGATAAGTGATGACCTTAGAGTATAGAAGCTCATTCTTTAAGGGTATATTCAACCAGCAAATTAAAAACTAATTGTACAAAGTGTTTTTTTTTTCACACAGTGCATAATTAAGCTGTAGAATTTATTTTACAGAAGATGTGGTCAAGATGACCAAAAGAAGTTTTGACATGTTCCTGGAGAAAAAGTGCAGAAAATGTATTAGCCAGATAGACTTGGGTGAGCCATTGCTCATCCTTGCAAACGAGCTATGAGAAATAGATCTACATTTTGGCATCTGCCAGGCACATGTGACCCAGACCTGCTACTGTCTGACAGGCTGCCGGGCCCGATGGACCATGGCTTAACTCAGCATAGCTTTTGTTATGTTCTTACATTTATTGGAGAGCAGCTCGGCTGAATTTTGTATTTCTAATCTTCAAACACTTTAGAAACACTTTAATACTGTCAAAATTACTTAAGCTGGGGTGATGGCTTAAAAAATCAAAATTTAAAAAATATTAAAGCTGGACAGTGTGTCTGAACTGTGCCACTAACTCATAAGGCACAATATATAATCCGATGTCACACAGAAGGTAGAGCCCAAATACACAAATTCCATATATAGCCACCCTCTTCCCTGCAGCTTGCTTTCATAATTAAACGTTATTACATATATCAATAACAATCTTTCTCAATTTAAGAGATCATAAAAAAAAGTTCTATCGTGCATTCCTTGTCAAAGAACGTTTATAACCCTTCAATGCAATCATCGGTCTCTATTATACCTTCATATTTCTATATTGCACTTAAAATCATTTCACAGTCACTTATCTGAATTGGTGAAATATACTGAAGTTCCCAAATTCCCGACATGAATTTAGGTTTCAAGCACAAGCTTTGCGTCAGGGGCTATTTTTCAGATTTTTCCTCAGTCGGCGTAACCGCTGCCCCCTTCATGCTTGGGCCACAGAGTTCCGCCATTTTGAGGAAGACAACTGTCAACTTAACGTCAACTTAGAGTGAGAAAATAAAAGGGGGGGGGGGCAGAGGTTGAGAAGGTGGAGGGAGACTATGACTAGAATATGGAGGCGAGAAGAGGATGGGAAACTAAGATGATGGTGATATAGAGGCTAGAAATTGGGATCAGACAGACATTAAGAGGACGAGATGGAAGTAGAGAAGGGGTGTGAACCATATGGGAGATAGGGGATGAGAAGTGGGATGATAAATGAATGAGAGAATTGGGCTGGAAGGGGGGAAGGCACTGGGGGCAATCAGGAAGGCTGGGAGGATGTGATGAGGCAGAGAGGTGGAGAGGTAGGGCAGGGAGGAGCAATGGAAATGAAGAAAGGATGTGGGAAGGGCTGATCAATAAGATGTTAGTAGGAGGTGGTCTAAGATGGTCTGAAAAAATAAGAGGGGCGATGAAGGGCTGGGAAGAGGTAGAGAGGGAGATGGACTAAGTGAGGCTTAGTAAGGGGAAGAGCTGCAGCGAGAGGAACATTGCAAATTCATATTTATTTATGCATTTATTGAGTGCAAAGTCACATTGTGCTCTCTGTTGGGGAGGCTGGACACATTGTTCATGCTCACGCAGGATGCGGTTTCTCATTACCAGTCACTCCAGGGTTGGCCTGGCCAGGAAACCCGCACTGTGACCTTTGATTCAGCAACAAAGCGGGTCTTTCACATCACAAGGGTGGGGACAGGAACCTCACTGGTTGCAGGGAACGCCCAGTTGCCCGAAAGGAATGAGATTCCTTTCTGACAGCTTATAACTAAAGTACAACAATACGGGATTGTCATGGCTCATTGACAGACACAGCAGACCTTGTCTGATGGGTTTAAATCTTTATACCACGTCAAATTACAGCAAGTGTTAAAGCACAATTCACTGGGTAGCATCACAAAATACACCATAATCCGATGGCAAGTGCTGACATTTTTACATGGTGAGCATGCCTCCCAGCCGTCTGAAGTGCTAAAATGCATCAGAAATTATCACAAAGGTTACTGCTATATTCAGGCACAGGAAATGCATGTTTTTGCTATCCTGATATTCATTGTTTAGACATGACCATCAATGTACCCAGCAATGGCACGGGGAAGGAAATTGCTCTGAAGATCTTAGTTAGTTAGTTGTATTTAAGTATTCACTGTAGCATTCGAAGCAAGTTACACTAAATTCAATAAAATTCACCAAACTGTAAACTAATACAATAATCAGCTAAACCTCAGCCCTAAATCTTCCAGTCCCAACACAATCACTTAATCTGCCTAAAAGACCATGTCTTCAGCTCTTTCCTAAGCCTTGTGCCAGCCCTCTTGTGCCAGATGGTATTGTTCTGCAGCAGGCCATTCTCAAGGACTATGACATTTCAGCATCAGTCCTAAAAATTCCTTCAGTACAATACTTAGTTTTCTTATCGGGAGCAGTAGCCTAGTGGTTAGGGAGCAGACTGAGATCCAGGCAAGCTTCCACCCACTCATGATCATTGTCACGTCACCCTCCGTTGCCTCAGGCCCAGGTTAGATTGTAAGCCCACATGGACGGGGGGAAATTATTTGTGCACCTGCTTGTAGTTCACCTTGGGCTCAGATTTGGGAAAGGCAAGTCATTAAATCTCAAATTCAAATGATTATTCACAATATCTCTGCTCAAAAGGGTTTACTGTCTATGTTTTAGCACAGGGTCTTGGTAAAGGTCACGGAGCCCACCATGGGTGTCTTGTTCCAATTTAAAAAGTTCTGAAATTAAAAGCAGCCAAGAGACAGCGTCTTTTGCTTTGGCCAGCATGATGGTTCTGTGGACATGCTGCAAACTGCTATGTGGAAGGATCTGGCTTTAATTCCTAGCGGAGGCCTTCGCTCCAAAACTAGCCAGGGCTGGGATGCTGCGGAGGCACCATTCAGAGATCATGGCTCATTGTGTAACAGTGACACCTAGTGGTGGGATTTAGGGCCCTTATAGATAGCCCTCAGCCAAAGACAGTCACTGCAATGACTGAAATAGAGTAAATCAGGGGAATTTATAAAACAGGAGAAAGATTCTTTGGCTAACGGTGATGGATCCCATCTCTGGTTCAGACTGAGCTAGAAGCCCCCCCCCCCCCCCCCCCAAAGCAGTGACAGAATTCAAGAAAGCCTGGAACAAACACAGAGGGTAAGCCTGGAGATGATGGAAGGTCCGTGGGCTTGTACTGGGAAAAGAGAATGGGTCAACTAGAGGAGCCTGGAGTCGCTTCTTTGCCATCCTGCTCTGTTGCATGAATGATATGCAAATGAGTTTGCTGTTATTTGTGCTGTCTTAAGGCCTCTTTGAAACTGGCTACCTAATTATGTCCATTCCACTTCCTTCACAGACAGACTGAAATCCTTTTGCTTTCTCCAAAATTCAACCTAAGAAAACCAGTGCACACAAGTAGTGAATTAGTTGCTGTGCTCATTAGCATCGGCAGCAGGTGTGCTAGATGCGTGGAAAGGTAATGGAGCGTCCCGTACACTGTAGCATCTGAAGCTGTGTAAAGTGAGGGAACACTTGTTCTTATGCCGCTACTGTGAACTTTCTAAACGGCATCATGAAAGCAGCGTCCTTTTCCTGTAACACCTCTCATGTCAATGATGGTACCTGTCACTGTCCATTGACTTTACACTGTAAGCCCTTCAGGGTAGGAACCACAGACTGGAACCTTCTATGCCTGAATTATGCTTTTGGTGCAATATGATCCAGATGGTGTTTCAAATGGTAATCTTCTTAATTTCTTGTTTGGATTATCATATTTATTTTATTTGTTTTTAATTTACTTTGCATGAGTTTTCTGGTTTGTCATGATGGACTGTGTATGTTTTTTGTTACTCACCTTGGTTATTGTGTGGGCTATAAATAATCTTAAATAAATAAATTATTTGTATGTTTGTTTTGTAGAGTTCTGGTATTTTCTTCAACTCCTACCACATGTATCTGCTGTGCACCTTGGACACACTCTACAAACAACGCACGGAAATCGAAGTCAACAAATAAGGTGAAATATTTTATTGAACTAACTTTATACATTTCTGGACTAGCACCTCTAAGTGCACTAACCTGGCTACAACAACAATAAAGCTAACATCCAGAAAACCAAGCTGGCTCTCTCTGGAACGATTTATTCAGCTTACAGTATCTCCATTGCTGATTTTGGCAGCGGATATCCTACTATGGAAAAAAACTTTGCATAACTGTTCACCTTTCACTCTACTTGAAGGAATTAAGTTGAAAAATCCTCTTTCCAGTGGCAGATGCCAAAGCCTTTTAATTCTGAAACTGCTACGTTTGTTCTTGGGCACAGGCAGGGAGGGGCGCTGGTTTTTGTGAGTGACTGAGAGAGCTTGGAGGGGTTTGTGAGAAGCAGGACATTACGCCCTCAGGCAGTGGGTGGAGACTTCTAACTAGGTTCAGCTCTGCTATCTAAGAAGCAAAAAAAATGATCCTAATGCTTCATCTAAGTGATTAGGCTTTCAGATACAAGGATCCTCGCCTATGATATATATGCCTTGGATATAGGCAGACATACATAATACATGCATAATACATGTCACAGTTCTAACAAACAAGAGCAGTCAGGTGTTGCTCTGCCATGGGAAACCATGTTGACTATGGAGCTTTGCTAGAACTGCTTCCCCGTGCGATGGGATCCAGAAAATCTCTTCCTTCGACGGTCCTTGGGGCTACAAGGCTACCTCTGAGCTGCTGCATCCAACCAAATCTTCCCATAATGCAAGGTGGTGATTTATCTATAAGCACCCCTCAGAGAAAAAAAAACATTTTTGTTGGACCATAAAAAGGAGAATCTAGCCAGATAGGGCCAGTTCAGCATAGGTCCGTTTTACTTATTATAGTGCTAAAAATATATATAGATTCCAATTTTAATTCTTTTCAAAGGCAAAAATATTTCTTTTCAAGCTGCACCTCAGAGAACAAATAATTCAAAGCCAATGGTGTCAACCAACATGTTGTGTTTCGAACTTCATTATTGAAATGATCGCTGCTCCAAGGATGAGTATTTAAAAGGAAATGTATTTTAACAAGGAACTATATTTTGAAATAGTGTTTTCCTGAAGGAGAACTGTGAAGTTTCATAATCAGTATGAAACACGATGTTGTGTCGGTTGACACTGTTGGCTTTGAATTATTTTGATCTTTGAGGTGCAGCTAGAAAAGAAACATTTTTGCCTTTGAAAAGAATTAAAATTGGAATATATATATTTTTAACACTATACTGAGTAAACTGGACCTATGCTGAATTGGATATACGGGCTAGATTCTCCTTTGTGTGGTCCGACAAACAATTGTTTTACTCTCTGGGGTGGTTGGTTCTGAACTTTGTGGGGATCGGTCTCCTGACTGAGGTGCCCGGTGTGCGATTGGGTGATGGACCTTACTTTACATTTTGTTACTAGGATTCATTTAGTTTTTGCCCTGGTAAGCTCTTTTTTCTACTTTTTCTTCCAGCCAGTAGTGAGATTCTGGTGCTACGAATCTTCATTCATAGCTACCTGGGCACTTTTCCACTATTTTAATAGACCCTCTCCCCCACTGTTCCTAGTCTGGTCATTACAGCAATGCCGAAAGCCATGCATTCGGGCTCATTCCAAAACTCTGTATTATGGGCTTTAAATCTGGCCACCAGGTGTCACCCTTAACAATGACGAGGGATCTCCCCCAGAGCCTCTGTCCTGAGAGGTGAAAGAACCAATCCAGGAATCAAATTGATCTAGTGACCCTCTGCATAGCAATGCGCTGCATAGGACCCCATCTGCCACCAAGCCACTAGGCTGGCCTGTCTTATTAGGATTCTGTACATTCGGTACGTGTGGTTATAAGAACATAAGAACATAAGACATGCCATACTGGGTCAGACCGAGGTCCATCGAGCCCAGTATCCTGTTTCCAACAGTGGCCAATCTAGGTCATACATACCTAGCAATATCCCCAAAAGACAGGTTCCTCAATGCTTGTACTGGGTCAAGCATTGATGTCCTGGGTCCCTTTTTAATAGTGGTTTATGGACCTTTCCTCCAGGAACTTGTCCAAACCTTTTTTTAAACCCAGCTATACTAACAGCCCTTACCACATCCTCCGGTAACAGATTCCAGAGTTTGATTACACGTTGAGTGAAAAAATATTTTCTCTTATTTGTCTTAAATAGTTTACCCTGTAGCTTCATTACATGTCCCCTAGTCTTTCTATATTCTGATAGCGTAAACAATTGATCCACGTTTATCTGTTCCACTCCATTCATTAATTTATAGACCTCTATCATATCTCCCCTCACCGCCTCTTTTCCAGGCTAAAGAGCCCTAACCTTTTTAGCCTCTCTTCATAGGAGTAGCCTTCCATCCCCTTCACCAATTTGGTGGCTCTTCTCTGTACTTTTTCTAATAACGCTATGTCCTTTTTAAGATACGGTGACCAGAATTGCACACAATATTCAAGGTGCGGTCGTACCATGGAGCGATACAGAGGCATTATAATATCCTTTGTTTTATTCTCCATCCCTTTCCTTATGATACCTAGCATTCTGTTTGCTTTCTTGGCCGCCGCTGCACACTGGGCCGAGGGTTTTAACATGTTATCCACGATGACTCCTAAATCTTTTTCCTGGGTGGTGGCTTCTAATGTGGAGCCCTGCATCGAGTAACTATAGTGTGGGTTGTTCTTTCCTAGGTGCATAACTTTACACTTGTCCACATTAAATTTCATCTGCCATTTGGATGCCCAGTCTTCCAATTTATCCAGGTCTTCCTGCAGTTTTCCACTATCCTCTTGGGTTTTAACAGCTTTAAACAGTTTTGTGTCATCTGCAAATTTGATAACCTCACTCGTTATTCCCTTTTCCAGGTCATTTATGAATATGTCAAAAAGCAGCGGGCCCAGTACAGATCCCTGGGGTACTCCACTATTCACCTTTTTCCATTGGGAATATTGGCCATTTAGCCCTACCCTCTGCTTTCTATCTTTTAACCAGTTCCCGATCCACAATAGTACACTGCCTCCTATCCCATGACTTTTTAGCTTTGCCAAAAGTCTCTGATGGGGGACCTTGTCAAAAGCTTTCTGAAAGTCCAGATACACTATATCAACCGACTCACCTTTGTCTACCTGTTTATGCACACCTTCAAAAAACATATCAGATTAGTAAGACAAGATCTTCCTTGTCTAAAGCCATGTTGGCTGTCTCCCATTAGGCCATGACTATCTACATGCTGTGTAATTTTGTTCTTTATGATGGTTTCTACCATTTTCCCTGGTACTGACGTCAGGCTCACTGGTCTGTAGTTTCCCGGGTCACCCCTGGAACCCTTTTTAAAAATTGGTGTTACATTGGCGACCCTCCAATCTTCAGGTATTACAGATGATTTTAATGAAAGTTCACAGATTACCAATAGCAGGTCTGCAATCTCATATTTCAGTTCTTTCAACACTCTGGGATGTATACCATCCGGTCCAGGTGATTACAAAAGATGTACCTTCAGTTCAGGCTGAACATCAACAGAAAACTGAGCATGTGATGACATACAAAATCTATTTCCATTCTGAAGATTTTATGTGACATCTGAATACACAGCACAGCAAACATGGAGGAAGGCATTTTGTTTACATCAATGATGGCACACATAAGTCTCATTTCATTATAAATAAGGTTTCTGATTTAAAGTTTTAACTGACAAACGTTAATAAAATAACCCTGATGCAAAAAATGTAAAATAGATATTTACTGGATAAACACCGGAAAAACACCTCTCCCAGCCGGTCTTCAATCCTCCACTCAATTTTTGTGTCTTTTCTGCATTAATGACTCCTAAGTAACCCAAACGTACATGTTCAGTTCCAGCAATAGTACCTGTGGTGCAAAAGCACTAATACTGATTTTTTTTGTACCTCAAAAAACATCTAAGAAGCTGAAGAATAAATACCTGACTTTAAAATTTACAGACACTTAGAAACAGAAGCCTTAAATATAAACCATCCAGTTTTCATTCTTGCTTCTCAACAATGCATTTGTTACCTACAAGCACTACTGTAAGATATAACAAAAGTACACAATGAGGCCACACATCAGTAAACAAAACAACTCCCTCCATATTACTAGAACTGTAGGATGAAGTACTACGTAAGGAAGTCTGCAGAACGGCAAAACGTTCTGTTTGCATGAGGACCTTTCAAAGAAAATGATTTTAACCTGATTGCTCACCTTAAGAGCTTCTGATTTTAGTTGGATTCACTGCTTTATTTTTGTCCTGGTTGAATTTTATTTATATACCACTTTTCCGGTAAAATTTACTGTGTAGAACAGCAAACAACAGCAAATTATAAAGTACATATCACATGAAATGTCTGTCAAATAAAAAATACATAGGTCAATGAAACTAAAACAGTAAAATTAAAAGAAAAAAACAATATAATCAAATGAATAAAAACAGATACAAATATTTAGGATCTTGGAAAATCATAGAAGCTAAATCATAAAAAACGGATCAAATACTGATCATGTACAAAAACAAAACTCTTCTAAATAGTTCTACTAAGAATATTCTGAGAGTATATATTTACACCTCTATGAGGCCAATGTGCTAAACAGCGTTCCTGCCAAGCTGCTTAACAGTCCGCCACCCATGCTGCTGGTAGGGGGGGAGTAATATCCTCCTTCCAGCAGCAGTGTGGGAGGAGGACTCCTGCACTGTTTCGTACGAATGTTGGTGCTAAAGTTTGCTACTATGATAGGAAATGTTAACATGTGTTTAAAGTGCTTTTAGGGGCATGTTTACGGCAATGCGTAATATCAGCGCAAAGGGTCATGCTAAACGGCAACAGTCGCGGTTAGCGTATGCTGTGACATGCTGTCAATGCCAACACTATGCACCTCACCTTTCCTATCCCTGCCTATTAACATGCTAAATTTCAGCATGGTGCGCTTGGTGCACGCTGAACTCTGTGCTACTTGGTAGCGCCATTTAGCAAACATGCCCCTTGATATGTTGCCTTGTGCATGTTTTAACACGGAAATCTATGTTAATCAGGCAATGAGATGCAAAAGAGCTCAGTTACTTATTAACACATAGAATAAGGGTTAAAACATGCAAAAGTGACCCATTCATGCAAAACATATAACTACTCCCCCAGGAGGTGTAGATACGTTTTTGCAGTAACCTCCACATGAACTTTAATGTTAGTAAATTAACATACAATTCACTTGCATGTCGTTAATATGGGCCATTACAGGCCGTTCTTAAGATGCTTTTAGACCACTGGCCTCTCTGTGTGTTCTGCAGATAATGTATTTAGAGGCACTAAATAACTACAATTTAATATTTATCTATGTATAAAATATTGCATTTTTTTTCACTTAATAAATAAATAAAAAATAGAACACAATTCCAAACAGCATTAATCAGAAAAGTTATAGTGTTATGACTTGGGCATGTCTTCCTTTCAGACCCTGGACCCAGATTAAAAAGCAGGTACATTTATTAAACAGTGTTATTTATCTTTCTGAAGGTAGATTTCCAACAGAAATTTGCACAATTCCAAGAAGTTTCTATTACCAAGACTTCAGATGATTTCTAATTTCTGTAAGATACTTCTAAACTTTCTGTGAGCACGAAACTCTCAGGAATATGATTGGCTAACTAGTAATGCACTCTCTATCCCGTGGCGCTCTTAGACTATGGGGTATAGGGACAGCCTTATGCAATTCCTCATAGTACAAAGGTCAGTTTAGAAGAGTTTGGCTCTTTGTACATGTGTTAGAAGCTAATTTACTGATGTTAGTGATTTTAGAAAAGCCATTGCTTAGACAGGTATACCGGCAGCACGTAAAGCTTTAAGAGAGCGTGTTCTGGGTGTGGTTTCCTATTCCGCAATAGCAGGACACATAGGGGTATGTGTACTAAACCGTGTTAGGCTTTTGCAGCTAATGCTGGATGAGAGCTGCACAAAGCTGGCATTAGCTACAAAAGTCCCGCGATAGGTGCAGGGGGTGTTCCCAGAATTTCCTTTGTAGATACCACGGAGAAAATGCTGGGATCACGGAGGACGTGGTTCACAGATGCTGCTATCGCTACCCACTGAGGTTGCATCTGTGAAGCCTGCAAATTTTGGTAATTACCATGCGCTGGTAACGTCCCTGGAAGCTCACCCACTCTCTACCCTCATCCCACCCAAGCGTGCACCTACCGTACGGACTGGAGACTACACAGAAAACCGCCACAGTGTCTGCATTTTCCCAAGTTAAGTGCTACCACCGCGTAATAATTCACATTAGTGTGATGGTCGCAGTAAACCTAGCCCATGGACTTCAAAATAATTCCCCATCGGCCTTTACACCTGCTCCGAGTCATGTGCTGACGCCAGCTAGTCACTTGTTTGGACCTAGGCTTTGGAAGAGTGATGGAGGAGGCAACTGGGCTTGCTTCTGTGGTGCTCAAAACCATCTCAAAAATACCAAACTCGACTCCTTAATAGGCTTCCCTTGGATGCCCATTTTTGTGAAATCCGCCATTTATGTATGTAAGCAGCATGTGTGCGGTATTTGCAAAACACGTCTAAGTGCGCCTGCCTACACGTTTAAAGCCCCAAATGATGACGCTCATTTTTTTTAGTGCATTTTTGTAAAATTGTTGTGTATGTGCTGCCTCATACAATGTATAATTTCCATAGCCTCCAGCCTGTGTCCAGTGTATGCAAACACATGTAGTCTAATACTTAGAGCAGTGAGCTAAGAACCAGGGGAACCGTGTCAAGTTCCCAAGATCCTTGTGATCATGGGCAAATCACTTCATTCTTCATTGCCCCAAGTACAAATTTAAGATTGTAAACCCTTTGGAAACAGGAAAATTCCTACTGTAACAGGCAAACAGGAAGTGTAATCGGAAGGGTGTAGAAGCAGGAACAGCACCACGGCGCTGGAGCTCAAGGTAACTCCAGCGCTTCGGTGCAGCCACTGCAGTCCAGGGAAGGGGTTGCATCGGCTGCAATTAGAGTGGAGGCTGCTGCAGGTTCACCTAGGCCGCCTCATACCCTTGCAATGGCCCTGGTCCTGAGGAAAGGGGTGAGACCTCTGGAGTGCTGAGGAGAGGCCAGTGTGAGTGTGCTGAGAAGCAGGTGAAAGTGTTCACCCAGGAGAAAGGACAATTATGCCTGACTCCTGGTGAAGATGTAGCTCCAGGTAGGCGCTGAATCCCAACAGTAGAGTATTTCCTCCTAGTGAAATAACGGAGGTCCTGTGGATATGCAAATACTTATGCAAATCAGACCCCGCAATTAGTCTCTGCACATCTTCAGGCCACCCGTGCACTTGTGAGTCATGTTACTCCCCTACTGTCCCCCTCTCCTCAACCTTCTTCTGCCCCCAGTATCCATATCACTTAGGCCGTAAGCTCCATTGTCCCTTCTATGTGTCTGTGAAGTGCAGAGTAAACCTGGTACCACTAGTATTAGTGATTTTTCTATTGGATTGAGAAAAGGGAAAAGGGTTAGTGAGACCAGCAAGGTCGTCAATGCAGGAAGAAGGAAAGCATTTGTAAATCCTTAAACTCTGTTATGAGACTACAGTCTGCAATGGGGGGAGAAGTGAGATCTGAACGTTATATGTTGGACCTGTGAATCTGAACCCAAAAGCCCTGTAATTAAAAGTCGGCCATCTATGGAACCACCCTTTAGGAGTACATAAGAACATAAGATATGCCATACTGGGTCAGACCAAGGGTCCTTCGAGCCCAGTGTTGTTTCCAGTAGTGGCCAGTCCAGGTCAGAAGTACCTGTCACGTTCCCAAAAGGTACACTGATTCCATGATGCTTGTCCCAGGGGTAAACAGGGGATGTCCCAAATGTCTGTGGTTCTCCCAGGGTCTCAACTAAACTAACATCATCTGCCACAGAGAGGATTTGGTCACTGTTATATTTCAATTCTTTCATCTGTGGTCCATTACATCATCTGTTTGACCACTTAGGGATGTCCTCCTCCACCCTATAGAAAGAGTTATGCTGGCTTTAAACTTCAAAGGGAAGGACCTGCAGACTGTGGAATGATTTGGAATTCCTTTAAAGAGGTTTGAAAATGATTTCAAAAACAGTGCAGAAAACGTCAGCCTGCGGTTAAAAAGACCAATGTTTTTTCTACTGGATGCCGAACTGTATCCATGGGATGCTTACGGATATACAGCAGGGCTGTACCAAGGGCTGAACGAGTGATGTGGCTGCACAGGGTTCAAGCCCAGAAGGGGGCACTGATGTCATCACTGGGCTTCCAGGAAGCTCAAAACAAGTCAGTTACTGAACATGACTGGGTGAAGGGGAGCACTAGATTTGTTAGTCGCACCGGGCTTATTTCTAGATTGGTACAGCTTGATATAGAGTGCCAATTTGTTCTTTGTACCATTAACCTATTAAGGATACAACTGAGCTCTTGTGAAAATGTTTATAATCTCCCCTGGAAAGATCCAGAAAGAATCTTCCTGACACTGGTGTACAACCAAGTCACCTGATCTTGGAAGCTAAGCAGGGTTGGACCTGACTAGTCCTTGTATGGGTGACCACCTTGGAATACCAAGTGCTGTAGGCTTACTGCATGGAAGAAAGGGCTGACAATCTACTTCCAGTCACACCTTGTCCAGAAATCCCAGGGGGTAGTCACAACTATCCACAGGGTTGCCAGGAGTCAGCATTGACTCAACAACACTAGGGGTGGAATGATTCTGCATTGAGTTGCCATATGTTTAATTTCTAAAGAGATACTTCATGAATACACTGTTCTGGATGTACCTTCACTAAGAGTTTAATTTAGTAAGAGACTTCCTAATTTGCACATAAACTACACATTTTACCAAAGGGAACATGCGCGCACACACATACCACTGCATGCCTTTGAAAGTTATCGCACCAAAATTACATGCACATATTTTCACCTGCTATTTAGTGCACACAAAATGCCTACATTTGAAAATCCAAAAATATGTGCATTAAGTCAAAACTCCACCCCAACTCTGCCCTGGAAATGCCTCAGCTCATCCTGTGTAAAGGTATGTGAGAAACGACCTTACTTTCACCTGTATATATTTGGGTAATGTTTAACAGAATTTTTTCTGTGCTTAATCTTCTATTTTATGCTTATGAAGGGCTTTTAAAATTAATCCCCCCATGAGTCTTAGCTACCAAGGATTTCTCTCTCAGCCACCAGTGAAAAGCCCTTATCAAATAAGTCTTGCCCTAAAAAGGCTTCTCCACTTGAAAACCATGTAACTGGTACCATCATGCACCAGGATGGGGGGTTGTCAGAAATCCACAACTGATTTCAGTGTTTCCCTTCCAGACCTGGGCCACTTAGGAGCTCTGTCAAACATTTGCTGAAGCTTTTGTGTTATTCTGTCCCAATTCCAAAGGTCTATAGCCTTAGAATTAAATGGAGGGCCCTGTATGCTCATATCTGACTTCTGAACCACAAAGTGAATGTGAACGATTTTATATTCACAACAGCCTCCAAAAAAACGTAAATTTAGCATCTGCGCAAATGGAGCAAAGACAGGTATATCAACAAAGTACTACAGCCTCTATCGGCCATTTTGTTTTCTATGTGGATTTCCATATGTTCTTTTTACATATCTGTACGGAACCTTTGTTTTCTGCTTTTGAAGAACACCCCACACAATTTAAAAACCAAGACGGAAATACCTAAAAGCACAATGTAACTTAGGATCCATGGGCTATTCAGCAGGCCACCCAATAGAAGGAGCCATTTTGTGAAGCAAGAGGTTGGCAATGTGACGGCTGAGGACTCCCATGATGCCTTGCTTGCAGTTTCTCAGTCACTTGACAGTGGCAATGGAAGGAAGAGAATAGCTTTTTGGCCATAGTGAGTCCGCGGTCCCAGCTTACTGGCTCCATTTTTCTTTATGCCAACGTACCAGTTCTTATCGGCGTGCTTCTTGGATTTGTACGTATTATAATTATTCTCCTCTAATCGCTCGAAGAAGAGGCAGTCCTCATTCAGCGATGGCTGAAAAAGAATACAATTTATTCTACTTTTTCCACCAACTCTGTGTTAAATCTTTCCCACTCTCTTGGGCAATCATGGAGGAGTAGCCTAGTGGTTAGAGTAGCAGGAGGAGGGCTCAACAACTGCTTCATCTACTGATGCACCTTGGGCAAGTCGGTTCACCATTCATTGCTTCAGGAACAAACTTAGATTGTAAGCTCTCTGGGGACAGGGAAATACCTACTGTACCTGAATATAACTTACGGAGTCTTTTACTAAAGGACGCTAGATGTCAGTGTGGGTCTGCTGCATCGGACTCACATTGGCAGCTAGGGTGGGCCATGACAGTTGTCATCACTGGATTTTGGCACTAACTGGTCATGGGAGGGTTGGGGTGGAGAGTGAGGAGGGCGAGCGCTGTGCTACCTTCACGGCAGGCTAATAGCACGGGTGCATTCACCATCAGCTCCATAGATGGCGTTGAGCGCGCCTGTACTCCTTTAGTGCCGCAGCAGGGCTACATAGACTGCAGGAACTGCCGGAAACGTGCTTTCCATGTTCCCAGCAGTTAATGCTGTGGGGTAGTCGTAAGGCTAACGCATGATGGATTCGCACATTATGGGCACATCTGGTGCAATGCTGTAGCTCCCTTTAGTTAAAGGGCTCCTTAGTCTTGAGCTACCACTGAAAAGGTCTGAGCTCAGTCCAAAGCTTATGATTATTTTCTGTATATGATTTATTTGTAGTGAACTCCCAAGGAAACGGAAGGGCTTTCTGAGCCAAGGCCTTCACTGTAAAGTAGCCAGCCAGCAAGCTACTGTGTTGTTGTGGAGTCTGCACCTCCCCACCCCCCACATCCCTGCAGGAGGCAGAGCGAGGCTATGCTGTCAGCAGTTGCAGTGAAGAATTTTGTGTGAAAAGCGAAGAGGCAGAATTTTAGCAGAGTTTTCTGATCATAAAGTAAGTCACCAGGTCACCCTGGAAAAGCTTATTTTTAAAAAACTCGGCAAAAAGCAACTATGTTCCATAAAGATCCTACAGAAATTCCATCAGGTTAAAATCTGGTTCCCTACTACGTGAACCTCAACTATTTGCTAATTAATGACAAATATATTCTGATGGCTGGTAAAAGACACTTGCTCATAATAATTTACTCTGAAAAAGAGAGCAAACCTCTTTCTCTCTCGCGTGGGGCAGAGGTTGCAAATGTTTTCTCCTGATCTGAGTCTAAGGGCAGGACGCTCAGTTCAGTGGTCCTGAGAGCGTGAGACAGTTCAGCGGTTTAAGCTGTTGCAGGCTTTAAATGTATTGAATTCATCTTGGGCTGACTTCCATGGCTTTATTGGGGGTGGGCATATTTGCAGTTCTTTCTTTTTTTCTGATATTGTTGGATGGAAGACGCATGAGTCTGGCAATTCCTGAAACACTGAGGAACTTTTGACTATACATCTGTACAGGATGTGAACTAGCTGCCCACACATGCACAGTATAGCTGTAATATTTGTCTAGCATCATGGTTGCTACCCAAGTTGCTATAATTCACTTAGGGGCTCTCTGCCCTTATTGTGGGGGTAGAAATTTAAAGGCAAACACAGTTCTGAGCATAAAACTCAAATGACCCCGATTGCTGCCATTTTCTGCCATGTTATTCCCTGGTACCAGCCTCTGTGGCACGTGCCATCATCATTGGTGGCAAACATCTCGCCTTGATGGCAAGCGATTAATAAGCTTGAAATACAAAGTCAGAAATTTAACTGCACCTCTGCACTCCTGACCTACAGCCCACTCTTCCTAGTGAAAATCTCCCATCGTTAAAGGGCTAATCTGATCATTTCTAAGCATATTTTTAGCTGAGAATATTTGAATTAATTCTCTTCCTGCAGCACTTTACGATTCCTTTCTATGCTAACGCAGAGAGCAGTGGTGTCCTAGGTACATATATCTTCCATACTTAAGACACCTAATGGAACGAGACTGGTCAATTTAGAAACGGGGAGGATGTCTGATCCTTCATTGTCCGTACCTACCAACATGCTGATGCCATAAGATGTCTGCTATGATGGAAATGTTTGAAATTTTAAAAAAGGAGAGTGACAGTGGTTTAGAAATGTTTCCAGGGATGTTTAATATCACTAACACCTTGATTGCGAAGAAGATTCCTGTTTATATACAGTAGCCTCCTATACCATCTACTGGCAATTTGATAGTGCAGCGTTCATTCTGATATATCTTAACATCATTTTCTTTCTCTCTCTACATATATATATACTGTATACACACACACTCACATGCACACACTCACATACACACATATACACATGCACACATTTAATAAGGCGAAAGGATTTCAGACACACAGGGAGGTAAATGGACTTGCCCAAGGTCACCCAGAAAGTCATTGGTAGAGGGGTGTCTTGACCTTCTATTCTGATATTCTGATACAGAGCTCCAGACACTAAGCTGGGGGGTAGATAAAAGTGGAACTTGCTGAACCATGTCTTGCAGGAAGCCAGTAGATTTGGACAGTAGCACGGTGATAACAAGCTGACAGCTATCAGAGCTACTAGGAAGCAATAGACCTGATAAGCAGTGCTACTGAAACCAATCTTGAAGGACTCTATGGCCAGCATTATTTTCAGGATAGCCACATGAAGTCACCAACTGAAGAGCCTCGTTCTTTTAAAGTGGAGAGACCATATGCTAGGTCCCATAGTTCTGAAAGATACTAGATGTTAGATCAGTGGTTCTCAACCCAGTCCTCTGGGACCCCCAGGCTAGTCAGGTTTTCAGGATATCCACAATGAATATGCAGGAGATAGATCTGCAGACAATGGAAGCAGTGCAAGCAGATCTACCTCATGCATATTCATCGTGGATATCCTGAAAACCTGGGAGTCCCAGAGGACTGGATTGAGAACCACTAGGTTAGATGAAAGAATTAGCAGTTATCTTTGCAGCTCAGGACAGCAAAATGTGCTCCTTTAAAATTATTCCAAGTTGAACATCTAAATGGGCTCACAAATTCCGATATAATATTGCAACCTGTTTTTATTTTCTAAGACTAAGGCAGGGTAGAGGGTCGCAATGCAGCTGAAATAAAGAAACAGAATGCAATTGTCATGCACCATTTGCATTAGTCGTAGCTAAAAGACTTCTGGAAACCTCAAGCATGACCCAGGCAAACCCCATACTTACAGATCCGTATAAAAGCCCGGTGGCATCCATGCCCAGATATTGCTCCATCTCAGTGCTCTTTATAGACACCTCACCAATATTCTCTGCATTTAACTGCAGCTGGACTGAAAAAGACATGGCAAGAAACATAAATACATATGAAAGTCACTGACACAACGAAGCTGAGGATGGAGGCTAGCAATGGAAAGGACATTCAGAACGAATCTGTACCCCAATACGTTTCCCCTTCATCAAACCTCTTATACACCCGCACATTGATTGCACAGTAGGCCTTATGAGCTGGAAACATCTGGATTGCCACTGAACTTAAAGAAACACCTTTCTATGCTTTAGTTTACTAAGCCAGAAGCTGACAAACCTATTTGACCATTGCAAGGCTTCTACATCTGCCAAAGGCTAAACAAGTCAACGGGTTGAGCTGTGCTGGCTAGGGACCATGCCTACATAGGTGAGAGGCAGAGCTAAAATCATTCAGCCGAGTCCCCAAGCTCTCTTCAAAATCTCTTGAGTCACATTGCCCCTTTTCCTAAATCTTGTTAGCGGGTTAACATTTATTTATTTAAAGTTTCTTATATACCGCACTATTCATCATCAGCGCGGTTCACATTGAACAAAAATAACTCAGTACAATTGAGCAAGTATGAGTTTACAGATAACAGGGCAAAAACTTGGATAACAAAGGGTAACTATTTACAATACAAACTCAAATGACTATTTACATGTGTTTTAATGCATGGCAAATGGTAATTGGTCTACTACCGCACGCTAAAACACACATTCATGGGCAATTGCTGGATGGGACGGGGAATGGGCAGAGAATTGGCATGGACAATGCATTTCAGTGGCAATGCAGCTCTTAACGTGTAACGGCTCCTCTATGGGAGTCATTAAGTGAACCTGCTTTAGTGGAGCACACATTCAAGTTAGAACATACCGGCCATTCCCTAGAGAGCTAACACGGAGGCTTTGCAATTAACATGCATTAATTGCAAATTCTTTACGGGCTTTAGTAAAAGGGGCCCTTAGTAATTTGCAAAACCTATAAAAGGACCGAAGTAGATATATGGAACCATTCAGGTCCCTACAAAGTTCATGTATTCAGTATTTTTTTCCACCTCTCTTCTTGTCCTTTAAAATTTCATAAACTAAAAACATCAGTTTTTTCCAGGACCAATATAGCTACCAAAACTACACTTATAAATCTTTTGTTAATAACCCTTTTTGCAAAGTTTTGATCAAGAATTTGCTTACAAATTTTGAACGGGATCTATTGACCATTTAGCAACAACGTAGTTAAGTGACAGAAGACAATGAAAATGACTCATCCAGTCTGCCCCGTTTCAGTTTATTCTCTTGGTGCATGTGAATACAGAATTTCCTAATGCAACCTGCTCATGCCGTCAAATGCAGCGGTTCTTAACCCAGTCCTTGCGGCACACCTGGCCAGTTGGGTTTTCAGGATATCCACAATCAATATTCATGAGAATATACTTGCAAACTGAGGTGCGTGCAAATCTCTCTCATGCATATTCTTTGGGAAAATCTTGAAAACCCCACTGGCTGGGTGTCCTGAGGACTGGATTGAAAACCACTGTTCTAACTCCCATTTAATATTTTCAGATTATTATATTTTTTAATATTCAATGGGCATTTTGCTTTTAATTGTTTCAATTCACAGTGGCATCTTTTGCCGCTCAGCTGCGGATGATGTCAGGTTACCATGGCAACTGCAGGATCTTTCGTTTTCTCCCAGCTTTGACCCTGTAGTCTGCTGATGCTGGGAAGCCTGGTCTTTTCAAGAAAAGTTCTTATGCCTCCATTTTTTTGATAAAAAGAAAAAAAAAAGAATATGGAGAGATGATATTTTTCAAAGCATCGCTACCTACAGCAGCTTCAGGACGTTTAAATTGCCCCTGAGGTTGATGCAGTTCTGCCAGCTAATAGCATCTTTCTGACCATTAGTGATGGAAAAGTTCATCATTTGGTTTAAGAGCAATTCAAAGTTCTTTCAAACGGTTAAGGGCCCCTTTTATTCAAGTCTGCTAAGGTTTTGCATATAACGTGTGAAACAGGGGCACATTACATGCAAAGCTTCTGCGTTAGATATGGGGGACGTGAGCAGCATGACCTAACGGGAATGCTAACATGCGCTCCAGTAAGGCAGGTCACTCACGGAAGTGTCGTTAGGTAAACTCATGTCAAGTGCAACATTTCCACTGAGTGTATGACAAATGCCTTGGGGCTAGCGGTAATACGCTGTCCATGTCGACAGTCCACCTATTCCCTACCCTATTCCGCGATGGCCAATTAATGTGCCGCATAATAGTGTTCATGACTGTCAGTTGCCACATGTTAAAATGCATGTGAGCTGGTCACTGGGCTTTAGTCTAAGAGGCCCTGATCTTTAAATGCTTGGTTCTTTTAGGTTAGTGTCCCTCATGTGTGATTATATTTTTATTCATTTTTTTTAGCCTACTGCAGTCTTTGTTGTATATATTTTGCTGCCTGATGCCCTAATATGTAAGCTTTCTATATTACTTTATTGTTTTGGACATCAATCATTTATTTATATATTACACAGGTACACTAAAAAAAAATTTTTTTAAACTGCCTCTAATGTTTCGATTGATTTTTACGTTTTTTGGTGCGCTGAATCCAAATCTGGTAACCAATTTGCTCCATCATGTACAGATTTTTTGCTACATTGGGTTAGCAGTTTGAGGTGAACGTTTCAGATTGAGTGCGATCGAGATAAAAGTTTCTTGGATGAATTCTTTATACTAATTGTTTAGTAGTTATTCAAATAAGAATAAAGAAACTTGTAACAAAGCAGCACATAAGAATAATGTCAACAAAACACACTGTGATGGTAGCAAAATTGTCTGCACTTAAAACAGCCACATACATGTGCACAAACATTGAGCATATAAGAGCGAGGTTAGACACAAAGCAAAGCAAAGAAATGTGCAAAAAATGTTGTACAGGTATGTATGTAAGAATAGAAAACGCAAACCGCACCATTGCAATACATGAAGACAAACACCCGATGGTGTGAAAATAAAATTCTAATAAATGAGATCCGACACTGTGGTAATAACTAGCAAATTTTTATTTCAAAGTTTAGTAAAAACACGATATTTGTCAACACAGTTTAGATTTTAAAGTCATTCTTGGGTCAATCAATCTCCTGGTGGGCCCGTTTCTTCTTCCCCCGAATGCTTCTCTTGGTGCGCTGCTTGGCGTATTTTTCATCTGGGGTTTCCCGCAGCAGCAACCAGCAGAAATCAGCCATCATAGTGGTGTTCCATCTTCCTTGGTACCTTCTCTCTGCGTCCTTGATGTCCTGGTGAAACCTTTCACCTTGTTCTTCACTGTACGCCCCCAAGTTTTCGGGAAAGTAGTTCACATGGGAGTGCAAGAAATGGACTTTCAGGCTCATGTTACAGCCTTGTTCTTTGAAGGCATTGAGCATCCTGGCAACAATATCCTTATAGTTCTCATCCCGCCTGTTCCCCAAGAATTTGAGAACAACATCCTTGAAGGAATCCCAGGCTTTTTTTTCCTTCTCAGACATCGTTTCAGCGAATGCTCCATCTGAAATGAGTTTCCTTATATCAGGGCCAACAAACACTCCTTCCTTTAGCTTTGCTTCAGAAAGTCGGGGGAACTTTGAGCAAAGGTAGCGAAAGCACTCACCATCTTTTGGAAGGGACTTGATGAATTGCTTAATGAGACCCAACTTAATTTGGAGAGGTGGTAATAGAATTTTATCATGAGGTACCAAGCTCTCATGAAGAACATTTTTCTCACCGGGTCTCAAATACTCCCGAATTGGCCAGTCTTTTTTCCCCCAGTGTAGGTCGCGGGCCCGGCTATCCCACAAGCAAAGGAAGCAGGGATATTTGGTGAAACCGGATTGCTGCCCTAATAGCATGGATAGAATTTTAAAAGTCTCCACAAATCATCCACTTATGCTCATCATAACGAATCTTCTGAAGAATCAGGGCCAAATTCTCGTATTTTTCTTGGAGAATAACAGAGTGAGCAATAGGAACTGAAGCGAATGTGTTGCCATTATGAAGTAGAACACCTTTTATGCTGTCTTTTGACGAATCAATGAACAGCCGCCATTCAGCAAGATCATACTTGAGTTTAAACTTTTCCATCACTCCGTATATATCGTTGCCAAATATCAAATCTTCCTCTTTGCTGAAATACTTCAAAAATTGTGTCTCGCGGTTGCGGTACCAATAAAAAGTTGTTCCTGGTGACAATAGATTTTTCTGTTTAAGCCGAGAACCTAGCAGTTGGGCAGCATCTTTTGGGGAGTCCTAAATCCCGGACTAAATCATTCAATTCAGCTTGAGAGAAAAGTTCAGGTTTCGGATCTGGTTCAGTTTCAAACTCGGAAGTACTGGACTCATCGGGAAAAGCCATCTGATGAGTCTCATCATGATCAGAACCGTCCACACAAATATGATCCAAAGATTTTGGTGGTTCAGGCACAGGTACTTCGTTGCTATGAGGCATAGGCCTAATTGCTGAGGGAAGGTTGGGGTAACTTATTACGTTCTTATTTTTTAAGTTGTATCCCTTCACAATGCAAGAGCAAAAATAGCAGTCACTGCTGTGGTCTCTTTGTTCACGCCACATCATAGGTATTCTGAAACGAAATGCTTGTTTTTTTACCTTTCATCCATAAGCGTAGATCTTCCTCACATGTCTTGCACACTTTGTGAGGAGCCCACGGTTTGTCTTAATCGCCTAACTTCAAACCGAAATAGGCGAAATATACTTTTTTAATAAATGCAGAAATGTTCCTCTGCCGCTTTTTCACGGTATATTCCCCACAAATAAAACAAAACTGTCCGGAGAGTTGACGCAACCTCTGGCTCTGTGAGCCATCACAAATACACAGCACTGCAAACTACAACTGTAGTGAACCACTTCGGAATAAAGCTGGATTACGACTGAGCAAACAAAAGGTAATAATGAACTTGCAAGAAACTGAAATTTGACAGGAACGTTCATGTCGCAACCACCGTGTTTGAGCGAGCGAACGAGGCGAGGCGAACAGGAAAGAACATGCGTCAGCGTGAGTACTGGATTTAGCCCCCCGCCTCCCAATTGTCCTGTTAATGTATAAAATGAATACAAAACACTCTAAAATATCATGAGGGAGTGTTTCTAGTTAGTTAACCATTACAACCTCTATTTTGGGCCAAGAAAATAAACTGCAGTCGGCTAAAAAGAAATTATGTGAACATTCCTTATATGGGTAAGAAATCTAATTTTGCAAGAAAACGTGACGTGATGGAACATTTTGGCTATTTTTCCTGGATTCAGCACCCCAAAATCTATAGGAATCAGTTGCAAAACTGGAGGCAGTTTTTTGGTAGTGTACCTGTGTTATTTATTTATTTTATTTATTTAGCATTTTTTTGTATACCGCATTTCCTAAGGTCAATGTGGTTTAGATGGAACAATTATATGTTAATGTTAGACAATGAACAGGGAGTGTTAACTTGAAGGATACATTTAACAATGGGAGTAGAACAGGTATGAACTATTTACATTGACTTCAGATACATGGTTGTGTGTATGTTGAGAGGTGATATTTCAGGAGAGGTCATTGGAGGTAGAAACATAGAACATAGAAACATGACAGCAGAAAAAGACCACATGGCCTATCTAGTCTGTCCTTCCATATCAACCACTATAACAGTCCCCCTTTCTCCTTTAGAGATCCTCTGTGTTTGTCCCATGCTTTTTTGAATTCAGTTACTGTCCTCATCTCTACCACCTCCACTGGGAGACAATTCCACAGATCCACCACTCTTTCCGTAAAGAAATATTTCCACATATTACTCCTGAGTCTATCCCCTTTCACCCTCATCCCATGTCCCCTTGTAGCAGAGGTGTAATGATCTGGTTGGGGGGTCATTTGTTAAGACAGGTATGGAGTCTTATTGTCCGTTCTATATGAAGACAGCTGAGGTGCCAGACGAAGACAAACCACCCATCTGGGCAGCAGCAGAATGGGATAGTGTTGACGGCGGAGGATCACATTTCTGTGACAACGGCAACAACACCAAACTTAAACTGCGCGGAAGGAAGGCCCGGCAATCTACTTCTGTATCTTGCCATGAAAACCCAATGGATAGTTACAACAAAACAAATTGTGCTATGGTGCTGGAAGATGAGACTCCCAGGTCGGAAGGCACTCAACTAGCTACTGGGGAAGAGCTGAAGACTTTTCAGAGTAAAGCCAGCATTTATGATGTGGTTGGATCAAAGCCTTCGGGAAGTCTGACTGCTGATGTAGCTGCGCATGAAATGAGAGTCAGAAGCTGTAAAGATGTCTTACACATTGGAACATGGAACGTACGAAGCATGAACCAAGGGAAGTTGGAAGTGGTCAAGAATGAAATGGAACGTGTACAACTTGATCTGTTGGGTGTCAGCGAACTGAAATGGACTGGCATCGGGCACTTTGCATCAGATGATCACATGGTCTACTATGCTGGAAATGAAAGACAAAGAAGAAATGGTGTTGCATTTATAATAAAGAAGAAACTTGCAAGAACTGTAATGAAATACAGTGCAGTCAGCGAACGCTTAATCTCTATTCGTCTACGAGGATTGCCTATCAACACAACTATAATTCAAGTATATGCCCCAACAACAGCTGCAGAAGAGAATGAAATTGAAGAGTTCTATGAACAAGTACAAGCTGAAATTGACAGAACATGCAAACAGGATATCCTGATAGTCATGGGTGACTGGAACGCAAAAGTTGGCAACAAAGAAGAAGGCAAAGTAGTTGGAAAATATGGACTTGGCAACAGAAATGAAGCTGGAGAAAGATTGATAGAATTCTGCAAGACCAATGATCTATTCATCTCAAACACCTTCTTTCAGCAACACAAGCGACGACTGTACACATGGACTTCACCCAATGGATTGTATAAAATCAAATTGACTACATCTGTGGAAGTCAACGATGGAAAAGCTCTGTAACATCAACAAAGACAAAACCTGGAGCTGACTGTGGTACAGATCATCAACTACTAGTATGCAAACTCAAGCTAAAGTTGAAAAAGAGCAAACCACTCATGAATGCACCAAAATATGACCTTGAGAATATACCACTGGAATTTAAAGACTGCCTGCAAAATCGTTTTGCTGCCTTAGATACAAATGACAGAGCTCCGGAAGAGTTATGGAATGACATCAAGAAGGTTGTGCTGGAAGAAAGCGAGAAGTCTCTACAAAAGGTGAAAAAGCAAAAACGGCCAAAATGGATGACGGAAGAAACTCTGAAAATTGCCCAGAAACGCAGAGAAGCTAAAGCCAAAGGAGAAAGAAAGACAATCGCAGAACTCAACAGAGATTTCCAACGTGCAGCAAGACAGGACAAGGAAAAGTACTACAATGACACTTGCAAGGAAATAGAAGCAGAAACTATTAGAGGAAGAACAAGATCGGCTTTCCTAAAGCTGCGAGAGTTAAAGAAAAAGTTCCAGCCTCGAATTGGAATGTTACAAGATGCTCAAGGTTCTATGTTGAATGATGCTGAGAAGATCAAGAAAAGGTGGAAGGAATATACAGAGTTTTTATATGATAAAGATCAAGTGGACCAACAGCCGTTTCAACCTATACCTTATGATCAGGAACCATTGGTGATGAAAGAAGAAGTTGAAGCAGCATTGAAAGCCTTATCAAAGAACAAAGCACCAGGCATTGATAGCATTCCCATAGAAGTATTGCAGCAATCTGATGCAGCTGTTACCGTACTTACAAGGCTCTGCCAAGAAATATGGAAGACAACATCATGGCCAACTGACTGGAAAAGATCTGTGTTTATACCAATACTAAAGAAAGGTGATCCAACTGACTGTGGAAATTATCGCACAATCGCTCTGATCCCACATGCCAGCAAGATTCTACTGAAGATTATTCAAAAGAGACTACAGCCATACCTAGAACAAGAACTACCTGAAGTGCAAGCAGGGTTCAGGAAAGGGCGAGGAACGAGAGACATCATTGCGGATGTGAGATGGATCCTTGAAAAGACTAAAGAATACCAAAAGGATATCTATTTGTGCTTTATCGACTATAGCAAGGCTTTTGACTGTGTAAACCATGAGAAACTCTGGGCCACATTAAGAAGCATGGGTATACCAGAACACCTGATCGTTCTCTTGCGTAATCTGTACATTGATCAAGAAGCAACAGTTCGAACGGAACAAGGAGAAACAGAATGGTTTAAAATAAGCAAAGGTGTAAGACAAGGCTGCATACTTTCCCCCTACCTGTTTAATTTATATGCAGAACAAATCATCAGAGAAGCAGGACTGTATGAAGACAACAGAGGTGTGAAGATTGGTGGAAGACTCATCAACAACCTTCGCTATGCTGATGATACCACATTACTGGCTGAAAGTGAAGATGATCTGAAACATTTGCTTCTCACAATCAAAGAACATAGTCTCAAAATGGGCCTGCACCTTAATGTAAGAAGACAAAGATCATGACAACTGGCATAATCAACAGGTTCATCGTTGAAGGAGAAGAAATTGAAATCGTGAACAACTTTAACCTACTTGGATCAACTATCAATAAAGAAGCAACAAGCAGTCAAGAAATCAGACGACGCATTGCTCTTGGCAGAATGGCTATGAAAGACCTAGATAAGATTCTCAAGAGCAGAGATGTCTCTCTCCATACAAAGATTCGACTTGTTCAAGCCATGGTATTTTCAATAACATCATATGGATGTGAAAGCTGGACAGTGAAAAAGACAGACAGGAAGAAAATTGATGCCTTTGAATTATGGTGCTGGCGGCGAATACTGTGTATACCATGGACTGCCCGAAGAACAAACCAGTCGGTACTAGAAGAGATCAAACCTAAGCTTTCTTTAGAAGCTCAGATGACAAGACTTCGACTTTCATACTTCGGACACATCATGCGAAGAGAGAGATCATTAGAGAAAGACATCATGCTTGGCAAGATAGAAGGTCAACGCAAAAGAGGAAGGCCAGCAATGAGATGGATTGCTACAATAACAGCAGCTACGGGTACCAGTCTGTCAACAATGAGCCGCCTGACTGAAGACCGAACACAATTTAGGATAGCTATCCAGAGGGTCGCCATGAGTCGACTCCGACTCGACGGCACTTAACAACATATGAAGACAAAGCGGATTGTAAGAAAGTCATAAGTAAGGTAGTCGCAGGAGAAGTCTAGTTATGTTTTGTCCTCAGAATGGTCTTTGAAAAGTAGAGTTTTTAGCTCCTTCCTGAATTGGGATATTCCCTTTATGTTTCTATGTATTACAGGGAGGTTATTCCAGAGTCCAGGTGCATACAACGAGACGGCACATGCGCAAGTTGTTTGGTATTTATATTTTAGGGATATTATGGAAGGTGTTTTTACTTTTCACTATGTAGATAGGAGCCTCTTGGAACCAGTCATGACCCCTGCCATCATTTAGGGGCATGTTTACTAACGGTTTTAATGCATTTCATTTCTATGGGCACAGTGACGCTTAACACGTGTCAACCTTTAGTAAACGTGCTCCTTAATATGTCCTTTGTGGTGTTAATTTTTTGGTATGTTCTTTTGGTGTATTTTTTATAGAGTGTCTTTATTATATATGTTGTATCCTCACTGATTTTATTTTATTTTAGCAATTTCGGTGTAAACAATCAAAACATTGCCCCTGACGCAGGTTTTTGCCGAGACCTGGCCAAGTTGGGCATCAGCTGGTTCTTAAGGAAGTTGGTAACTGCCTGGCATTTGCTGTGGATCCAAATATGACAAGCATGAGGCCAGGGGTCTGGGGATTTAAAAAAACAAACTGCGAATATTTAGAGCCCGGTATGAAAATCACTTATGTGGCTGGTGACTGCATAAGTGTTTTTTTAAAAAAATGGCACCAGCAATTATCTATATACTTCTGGATGTACAAGTTCTTGTAGGTCCACAGTTATGTGCTTAATACAGAAATGGTTTGGGGCAATGCCAGAGTAGGCCAAAAACATGCACATTCTGCAACAAAATTTAGCCACTGAACGTATCAGCTGTACATATAAGTGTCGATGCACAAATAGCAGGTATAACTGTACATGCGTGGCTTAAGTGTTTAAAGTTATATATGTATATTCTGTGTTGGAGTCATAGGCATAAATGCATAGCTTTATATGTATACAGTGTTGCTGCTATTGAAGATCTATCTTACAGTTTTCAGTGGACTTCTCTTCCCACAGATTTCCAAAATGAACCAGCATCAGGAATGCAAGAGGGTGGGGTGCTGTTGGGTGTGAGTGAGAGAAATGGAAAAGGGATGTGGGGAGAGAGAGCAGGGACCGGAGAGGGTCTAGAAAGATCAGAGGTGTGAGTGAGTGGATAGGAGTTGGAGAGTTGTGGAGTAGGAAGAGAGTAAGAGGATCAGAGGCGCTGTGGAGTGTGAGGGGATTGTCCTTTCTTATCCTGATCCTGGATCCCACGCCCTGATCCAGGATACACTCTCTCCTCTTCCGCCCTCTGCTGAGATCCGCTCTCACCCCAGATCCCTTAGTCTCTATCTTCCTCCTCCCTTCCCAGTACCAGCCACTAAAATCCCTGGATCTCAAAACAGGATGAAATAAATTAACTGAACACATGAGAAGTGTCAGAAAATTATGTTATTTATAGAAAGAACAATTGTTTACATCATTAATGCAAATCTATGTAATTGTGCAGCGTAATTGACACAGAATTTTCCATCTTCTTCCATAGAATCCAGCCTGGAGCTCCTGCAAGACACTGCGGGCTATGGTCACATTAACATAAGACACTTTCCACCTCCCTCTTGAGGAAGGGGTTTTACTTGTGGCAGCAATGAGAAGGCGGGACAGTATATGCTCTAGGACGGAAATGTCCTAGAGCTGCCAGCACCCTGTCTGAGTGCCCATCTCCAAATCCTATGTGCTTTAAGAGTCGCAAATAGCTGGATTTATTCTGCGGGGCAGTCTTCCCCAGTCTGGCAATATTTCTGCAGCTTAGGTCATATTCCTTCAATCCTCTGTGAGATTTTCTGTGTAATTACAGCATACCACATACCTTGCACAAATTGCCAAGTCTGAAAACTCCTGTGGTTAAAAGAAAACAAAAGAAATGCTTTTCTTAGAACTTATGAAACCTGCACAACCCTGGCAGCTGGGATTTTTAAGCAGCAGGATCGCATTAATAG
This sequence comes from Ichthyophis bannanicus, assembly GCA_033557465.1. Classification (NCBI taxonomy): domain Eukaryota; kingdom Metazoa; phylum Chordata; class Amphibia; order Gymnophiona; family Ichthyophiidae; genus Ichthyophis; species Ichthyophis bannanicus. The sequence continues at coordinate 27,183,227 of CM066050.1, read as the reverse complement.
GATCATATCAGATAAGTGCGCTGCTTGCTGTTCACTCTTCCTTTGACTGGGCGTGTTAGTGTATAAAAGAAACGGTCCCCACACCAGGGCATGCAGGTTTTCGGAGGTAACTGTGCCAGATGTTTGCTGTATCCTCCTGATACTCAAATCACTTCTCAGGAGCACCCTGGCCATTTGGATTCCCTAAGGGGAGTGTTTACTAAACCGAGCTACCAGAGTAGTGTGGGGTTAGTGCATGGCTTCCGCACTGTGCTAAAAAGTAGCATGGGGTCCCCTGCGTTAAAACTCCCACACTACTCTGGTAACACATGTCAGGGTGGAGAATAGGCAGGACACAGCAGCTAGCATGAGCGTTAGAGACCCATTCTATCCATGCTTGATGCCCGAGACATGGGTGCAACTAATGCCACTCAGTGTGTGGTGGTAGATGCACCTGGGTGTCGGTTCGCATGCTGCCGGCACTCTAGGCCTACACAAACTGCAGAGAGCTGGAGATGATTTGTCTATTGTAATGTCCCTCCTGGCGTCCAAGAAGGCTGAGAGCTGTCCCCCCACTGGAGGGTCGGCTGGGTACATGCCATTAAAAGGAAGGTGTACTCTTGCTTGACAAGGGGGCAGTTTGCTTTTGCTGCTTGTGGTCCCTCTGGTGAGGCTTCTGTTGGTAGGACGCATGGTGTGGTTGTTGCTTGAACCGTTGAGACTGCCACTGGTGGTAGGAACTGTGGCGCCAAGATGAGGAATAGGATTTGCATTGGTAGCTTCCCTTCTGGTTGCTGGAGTTGCACTCAAGGACCTCCACAGAAAGAGTCTGCAGGGTGGTGCAGTGCTTCATCAGGCCATTAACCACATCCTTGATCCTGTCCCTGAACAGGGAGTCCCCCATGCAGGGAGCATCTGCTATCTGCTCATGGATATCTTCTCTCATGCATTTCTGCTTTTCCAGATAATCACAGTAAATATTTGTAAGATGCATTTGATTTAAGAAACAAGTTAATTCTCATCGCATGAATACCCTGAATTCAGACCTATGTGCAGCCCTCCTGGACTCCTGGCTTAAGCCATGGGTAGGCGACTGGTCCAATTTTTAGGCTAACTAAAATATGTAAAATAAGCAATTTGCAGGGCTCCTAGACCAAAGGTTTGCAGATTTATCTGATAAACCTTCATTGAAGAAGTGCAGAAATCCAAAGGAGCTGTAAGTGATAGTAGGAGAGAGGCTGACGTTTATGGAGCGGGAGAGAAATCTTGGGTGATAGTGTCTGGGGATCTCAAGGCTACGAAACAAGGAGATGGCCAAAGCCAGAAAGGGAGGGGCATAACCATTAGAAAGAAGGAGGTGATAATGCCACTATAGGCCACTGGTAAGACCTCACTTGGAGTACTGTGTTCAGTTTTAGAGGCTGTCCCTCACTAAAGGGCGCTAGCTGATAGCGCATGCTCTCGGATATGCTGAGAGCACACGGCAACACACGCTGACAGCTACCTTGGGGCCATTATAGCGTGGCCAGATTTCCGCGCTGTCCATGGTATGTTAGAGGAGCAAGTATGCGGGTTTGGGGTTGAGAGTGTCAGGGATAGTGTCTTGCAGCCAGTTAGAACAGGCGCAATTACCACCAGCTCAACAGACGGAAGGAATTGCACTTGTGCTAATGTGACATGCATTACATAAGAACATAAGATATGCCATACTGGGTTAGACCAAGGTCCATCAATCCCAGTATCCTGTTTCCAACAGTGGCCAATCTAGGTCATACATACCTAGCAGTTTCCCCAAAAGACACACGTTCCGCAATGCTTGTACTGGGTCAAGCATTGATATCCTGGGTCCCTCTTTAATAATGGTTTATGGACCTTTCCTCCAGGAACTTGTCCAAACATTTTTTAAACCCAGCTACACTAACAGCCTTTACTACATCCTCTGGTAACAAATTCCAGAGTTTGATTACACGTTGAGTGAAAAAATATTTTCTGTTATTAGTCTTAAATAGTTTACCCTGTAGCTTCATTGCATGTCCGCTAGTCTTTCTATATTCTGATAACGTTAAAAATCTACGTTTACCCGTTCCACTCCGTTCATTAATTTATAGACTTCTATCATATCTCCCTTCAGCCGTCTCTTTTCCAGGTTAAAGAGCCCTTACCTTTTTAGCTTTTCTTCATAGGAGTATCCTTCCATCCCCTTTACCATTTTGGTGGCTCTTCTCTGAACCTTTTCTAATAATGCTATATCCTTTTTAAGATATGGCGACCAGAATTGCACACAATATTCAAGGTGAGGTCTCACCATGGGACGCTATAGAGGCATTATAATGTCTTTTGTTTTATTTTCCATTCCTTTCCTTATGATACCTAGCATTCTATTTGCTCTCTTGGCCGCCGCTGCACACTGAGTCGAGGGTTTTAACATGTTATCCACAATGACGCCTAAATCTTTTTCCTGGGTGGTGGTTCCTAATGTGGAACCTTGCATTGTGTAACCATAGTTTGGGTTGTTCTTCCCTAGGTGCATAACTTTGCACTTGTCCACATTAAATTTCATCTGCCATTTTGAAATATCTTCAGTGCACTTATCTTTTGTAGTCCATAGTCAACTTTTCTTTGAGTGTATTCTTCAGTGAAACTGTGCTATTTGGGTCTGAAATGAAGAATATGCTCGAGAAGAAAAGACATGTTGGCTGTGGAGTATAAAAGTTAGTGCACTAAAGTTGTTGTCTGATATTTTAGAAAAATCTGCTAAATTGGGGTAGACTGATATCCACATAAATATATTTTGGCTAAATACAAGTGGACATTTATTTTTGTGCCTAGGATTACTGAGTAAGCATCAGAAAGTCATGCTATGATTGGCAGTGGGGATGCTTAAATTCGGAGACTTTTTCCTCCCACTTGATAGTGATGAGCTGCTTTTAAAGAAGTAAGGTTAAGTATTAAATGCTACATGTTACGCATTTTTGTAGAAGGTGATACTATTTTGTTATTTAAGTATTAGTAGTCCTTCATTCCCTGGTGCAGTTTTTTATATTACTAAAGAATGTCCATCGGAGGTGGCCCAAGGGGGGGGTGTGTGTGTGGGGCCATGTGTGAAGACTCATTGCAGGGCCTCATTTGCATAAGGGGCCTAATTTGCATAAATATTTGCATGAAGTTAACATGCACTAACGTTTCATAAACATGCCTCTTAATGAGTGTCTGAATAAATTAAAGAAAGATGACCAGATTTCTACATTACTATACTCCAGTGCCAACCGCCACACACATTAGAAAGTACTATAAACACTGCCATTTAGAACCCATAGCAAACCCGCCGTATCATAACAGCACTACCAGGACTTACAAAGCACCAAACCCTACCTATGAAAAAGGCAACAGTGAAAATATTAAACAAATACATCTCAGAGAATACCAATATATCTTCTACTAGTGAAAGAGAACAAGTGACACTGTCAAATAGAAACTAGATAAACAAAATACCTTAGCTTGGTTTCACATGCAGAACATAAGAACATAAGATATGCCATACTGGGTCAGACCAAGGTCCATCAAGCCCAGTATCCTGTTTCCAACAGTGGCCAATCTAGGTCATACGTACCTAGCAGTTTCCCCAGAAGGCACAGGTTCCGCAATGCTTGTACTGGGTCAAGCATTGATATCCTGGGTCCCTTCTTAATAATGGTTTATGGACCTTTCCTCCAGGAGCTTGTCCAAACCTTTTTTAAACCCAGCTATACTAACAGCCTTTACTACATCCTCTGGTAACAAATTCCAGAGTTTGATTACACGTTGAGTGAAAAAATATTTTCTTTTATTAGTCTTAAATAGTTTACCCTGTAGCTTCATTGCATGTCCCCTAGTCTTTCTATATTCTGATAATTTAAATAATCGATCTATGTTTACCCGTTCCACTCCGTTCATTAATTTATAGACTTCTATCATATCTCCCCTCAGCCGTCTCTTTTCCAGGTTAAAGAGCCCTAACCTTTTTAGCCTTTCTTCATAGGAGTATCCTTCCATCCCCTTTACCATTTTGGTGGCTCTTCTCTGAACCTTTTCTAATAACTCTATATCCTTTTTAAGATACGGCGACCAGAATTGCACACAATATTCAAGGTGCGGTCTCACCATGGAACGATATAGAGGCATTATAATATCGTTTGTTTTATTTTCCATTCCTTTCCTTATGATACCTAGCATTCTATTTGCTCTCTTGGCTGCCGCTGCACACTGGGCCGAGGGTTTTAACATGTTATCAACAATGACGCCTAAATCTTTTTCCTCGGTGGTGGTTCCTAATGTGGAACCTTGCATTGTATAACCATAGTTTGGGTTGTTCTTCCCTAGGTGCATAACTTTGCACTTGTCCACATTAGGGGACAGGGCTGCATAATAACTGATGGGAACATGCTTTCTATGCCCCCCGGCAGTAAACACACCTAACATACCATGGTTTTGCATGTTATTGGCACATTTGCTGCATATCACATGCACTATTTATTTTTTACAAATTTTTAGCTTAGAAAAAACAAACAAAAGGAAATTGCATACAGAAATAATCAATGGAAAACATAAGAAAATCATGCAGGAAATTAATGAACATGCTCTTTAGTCCCCATCTCGAGGAAGCAAAGATCTCAAACAAAGTCGAGTCAACTAAATACAACTTATAACCAGATTACTTAGCCTCTAAACATTAAGAATCAGGAAAGACAGAAACATAAGAACATAAGATACGCCATACTGGGTCAGACCAAGGTCCATCAAGCCCAGTATCGTGTTACCAACTGTGGCCAATCTAGGTCATACGTATCTAGCAGTTTCCCCAAAAGACACAGGTTCCACAATGCTTGTACTGGGTCAAGCACTGATATCCTGGGTCCCTTCTTATTAATGGTTTATGGACCTTTCCTCCAGGAAACAGAAATGAAGGAATATTTAGACAGACACAGGATCCTATTTACCCACCATAAAGTTTTCCAATTAAAATGAGTCCACAAAAACATACCTCACCCTTTGATAAACCACCAGACATTTGCAAGGGAACCGGAGGAAGAAGGGCCCGCCAGCTGCCAAAACTGGAGGAAACTCCGCCTACAGTTCTCTCCTTCTTACAGAAATAAGCCCATAAAATATTAACTTTATCTAGTTCCGTAAGAAAGGAGACAATCAAAGTAGCACGAGAGGGTATCACATCTATTGATGACTCCAGGAGATTGGTCAAATGTAATTCCATGTTCACCTCCACTTGTGTTCCTTCAGTCTCATTCTGAATAACCTTCCTATTAGGTAAATAATACAAACTGGAAAAACTATAGAATCAACCTGTTGTAAGAATACCACTTCTTTTAAATCAGCGGTTCCCAGGCCAGTCAGGTTTTCAGGATAAGCACAATGAATATGCATGAGATAGATCTGCATGCACTGCTTCCGTTGTATGCCCATCTCTCGTGCATATTCATTGGGGATACCCTGAAAACCTGACTGGCCTGCGGGTACCGTGGTTTTAAATGCTTTCTCAATAGGAAACTGGAGTCAACAATCGAGTCCTAGGGAAGTTCAAAAATCTTAGATTTTTACTACAATACATGTTTTCCATAGACTGACTATGGAGCAACAAACTATCCTTAATACTTGCTGTATCAACAACCTGCAATGAACTAACTTGAGTCTCCAATGTTTCACATCTTTGAGAAAAATTATAAAGTTGTACATCATGTGCTTGCAATTGTTCAACAATTTGTTCAGAGAAATGCACAGTTTGTTCTATTAAACCTTTCAACATGTTATTACTTTGAGTCACAGTCCTCCCAGAAGAATTCAAAGAAACAGATCCTAAGGAAAATGTAATTGGGACGGGCATTAATCTTCCTAGGCCCTGCAGTGAGAACAGCCCTGGAGAAGGTTCAATAACTCGAGCTGAACCCACTAAGGGGGTAGAAAAATCCCACAGGAGGAAGAGGAGGAGTTCTAGTTATTGGGCCAGAAAGGTCCCAGAGGTAGATGATGACACTAGGCGGGGGTAACCTTGAAGCCCCCACTGTCCCTGCCACCAGAGCCTACACATGGCGATCCATTGGGCCAGATATTATCTTCGGGGTAGATGATTCAGCAGCAGGCTTCGTGGTCTTGACCTTAGCTTTCCTCTTCCATCCTCCTTTGGGTATCTCCAAGTACTTCAAAGCCCTAAGGGCCCTGTAGTGGCACCGAAGGGCACCAAAGCAGCATACCCCTTTTGCCATCAGTTTTAATGGGTCCTGGGTGCTAGGAAATGATGCCTTGTTTGGGATCTTTGCTTCCGCGAGATGGGGGACTTATCTACTAGGTTATTATGCTACATTTAAGCAGGGGCACTTCAACCCCTTAAGGGGCCCTGGGCAAACTTTTGAAAATGGTCCACCTTCCCCCCCATTCACCGCCACCCCCCCGGCAGCAACACAGTTAGCTTATTTCTCTTTCTGTGCTCCCTCAGGCCTCTTGCAAGAGAAGTGGGAGGCGCTTTAGTGAATGGATGATGACTTCCTGCTTGCAGACCAATCCAGCAATATGAGCTTATAACGCAAGACTGGCCCACTAGCAACATGTCTCTGTTCTGTTCACTAAAGCGCTGCCCAGTTCTCTTAAGCTTTACATCCCCTACTCGCCCCCACCAGCTGTCAAAATCTATTGTTTAGTTTTGAGCTCCCTGCTCTTTACCATCCCTCAGAAATTTATTTATTTATTTATTTAGACAGTTTTGTATACCACCTTATCCTTCAATCAAAGTGGTCACAACACAGTTGGGGGATACATTTAACACGCGGGGATATGAGACACATACACTAATACTTACAGGGAACATGGGCAATGGAGGGTTAAGTGGCTTGCCCAAGACCACAAGGAGCATCTGTGAGACTAGAAACCCCAGTCCTTCCGGCCCAAGGTTGCTGTCCTCTGGTGGGATTTGAACTCCCAACCTTCTGGCCTGAAGTACCTTGCCCCAACCACTAGGCTACTCCTCCCCCTAGTTTGCCTTATGGTTGGGCAGCCCTGTTTATAGCCCCTCCCCCTAACATAGCTTATCTGGTCATCACAGTGATAGTTTTGGATCAGGGGTCATGCATCAGTGCACTTTCCAAGACTGTGAAATCATGCGCCCTGACTCCAGCCACTAGGTGTCCTCCTTGAGCCATAACCATGACTCCTTCTCCCCTGGGACTGTGAACTCTGCCTCTACATCTTTAGTGAGTGGAAGACACAACTGAAGGATCAAACCAGGAAGCTTTCGCATGGCAGTGCGTAGCATTTACCACCTGACCTGTGCCACTGGGCCAGCCAGAGCAATTGTTGGATAAAACAGAGACCATGACATGGATTGCTTTTGGTGCCCCCCTTCTGTTTTGGGCTTATATGCTTGTAGAATGACTCAGAAGGACAGTGTGATGACCCAAGAGCCTTACTGCACCATAAATCTTTTACACCTGGTAGTCATTTGGCCAGTCTATGAAGCCGATTCATTAATGAATCCCACTAGTTCAGAGATACGGCATGTCAGAGGACTTGCGCCCACAGAGCAGCCAGCCTGGACCTTATATTTCAGGGGAGTGAAATTCAAGCCTTTTCCAAACTATTTTATTTGTATTGGTTTAGCTATTCGAACATAACAAGATGACTAAAATAGAAATTAAAAAATAATGAAGCATGAGAGCAAAAACAAAAAACAGTATAATTCATAAAACCTTACGGGATATTCAACTCCATAATTCCAGAAGGACCAGGATAGAAATCAAATTGTGAGAAAAAGAAAACAGAGAAAAAACATCTATTTCAAACATAGTAACCAGCGACCTTAGTTCTAAGACACGAGGCTTCGTCAGTGTTCCCACAAAGCTGCACCAAAGCCCTCTACCCACGCTGCTGCCACTGGGGGGGAGAGGTAGATACAATATCCTGCTTTTAGTTGCAAGGAGCAAGCAAGGCTACTTAAAGCGCGATATCGCAGCAGTGCAGATGGAGGACTCCAGCGCAGATTAACAAGAACATTGCTTCGGGAAAAATGAAGAAAGGGGACATTTGTCCTACTGGGACATAGGAAGAGCAGCAGATAGGTTGAGGGCATGTTTCAGACATATTTATGTGGTCAAACAGCTATTTACCTGGAAAAAACACAATCTGAAAACTGTATGCCCCCTTAGAACAGGTAAACTGTGTCCCCTCTCACCACATAGCACATCACAAAGGCCCTGTGCTTTTATTTTTGATATTCCAGCTCTTCCTCCAGTACGTCCCTCGTCTCTCGGACTCGCGCCCAGAGGCCATGGCCCACCTCCCAATCCTGCCCCCCCCCCCCCCCCCATCGTTGGTACACCATTGACTTTTACTCACAGGGTAAAAGGGGGAGGGGAGGGTTAGATCCTATGAGGAAATCTTCTGTTGAAATCCCTATCCATACTTTCACGGCTCAAAGCTCCTTCCACAGAGGGTTAAAAATTTGTCCCCCTAAGAACGACTATAAGTTGCTCAAGTGAAAACCAAAAATCCTGTTCTGTTTCCCTGATAGTTCAGAATCCACTTACAGAGAAACATTAAAGATATTCCAGCCTTTAGCTATGACAGCATCTGCTGTGTTGTGATACAATAGAAGCTGGTGATAGGATATGACATAAAGCAGTCACGCACGCCAGTGGCTTACTCACCCTTGTATCTGCAGACACAGGAAAGATGACAGCATCAAGTGTAAAAACACAAGCCTTACGTATTTCTTTCTATTTTCTTCCGTCCATAGCTCCTTGGACAGATGCTTCCTGTGTGAGTCTGGACAGACTATTTAGTCTGACACCTCTGAGGCTGACATTTCTACGTGAATCTAGTCATATACTTGTCAAGAACAGATAGTGAAAGAGTGACTCAGAGAGATACTAAGGGGCATAAAAGGACAGGCGTGCCTTGTAGACAAAATAAGGTGATTATTCCACTACAGAGGTCATTGGAGAGGCCACACCTGGAGTATTGTGTTCAGCTCTGGAGACCATCTCAGAAAGGATATAGAAAGAATGGAGGTGGTTCCAGGTCCATCTTACCATTAAGCAAGACTAGGTGGTCATCTGGGGCAGTGGCTTTCTGGGAAGGAGGCAGAGATCCTGACAGCCACACACTCAAAGAACAAAATAAACACACACCAACACAAAATGAAGATTAATATTGGAAAGTGTGATGCCCAATTATGCATTTTTACAGGCTTGTGGTGTTGGAATGTACTAACATAGTAAATGATGACAGATAAAGACCAGCCTGATCTAACTACTCTGCCCAGTAAGGTGGCTAGAGTTGTACATTGTGCCTGCTGCCCTCGGCAGGTTCCCCCCTCTGTGCCTCTGTTTAGGGTTATACCTACCGCTGATCATGATTGTTGAGTTAACTTATCAAAGTCATGGTTTGGCAGGGGGAGGGGCAGGCTAGGGGCCTGAAAGTTATTTGAGGAGGGGCGCGTAATGCTGAAGATTTGCCTAGGGCACCCAATATTCTTGCACTGGCCCTAGGTGGTCTGGAGATGGGCAACCAAAATGGTGTGAAGTCTGCAACTCCATGAAAGGCAGCTTAAGGACATAAATACGATGGAGCTCTTCAAGTCCCTGAAAGCTATTAAGAATGTAGAAGTAAACAATGGAAAGGAAGGTTCTAGAACAAGTATTCTTGAGATGAGGGTCTAATGACATAGACTCAGGGCCAATGCTATGAAATATTTTTTTCATGGAAAGGCTGGTTGATGCATAGGATGCCCTCTCAGAGCACGTGGATTCAAAAAGCCATGGGATGAGCACCAAGGATCCTCAGTTGCAAAAAAGGTAGCAGAAACACAGCCTAGAGACAGCAGAGGCCATGGGGGTAACCAGGGCGTTACTAGCAGGCTACAGTCATGATTAAGAATGAGAAGAATCAGATTCATAGCCATTTTGCTTATCAGGCTACAAATTCGATTTCCAGGATGAAAAGGGCTCTTCCTCCATCCCAATGCCGCTTTTTTACAACTCCCACATGACATCAGTGGTTTTAGGATAACCGCACTCAGTATGCATGAGATAGATTTGCATATTCATTGTGGTTATCCTGAAAACCTGACCAACTAGGTGTGTCCTGAGGACTGGGTTGAAAACCTCTGGTCTAGAGGCATTTAAAAGGAAAATCCAGCTCTGATGCTTGGGCCATTTGGTCTTTTTCTGACGTTATCACCCATGCTGCTATGTTAATATACAATATACACAGAGGATGATATTAATAATTCCTAACTGTCCTAGATTTTTTGGTTGTACTAATTCACTGGGTGCTGTTGATTTCCAGCACACTTTGCAAGTAACTGTCACTGTCTGATAATATCTTTTATTTTATTTTCTCTGAACAACTAGCAAGCCTTGCCTGCAGAGAGGTTTCCTCACCCATGCAAGCAGAGATAAAAGCATGAATAAATGAGTCGTGTGTATGTGTGAGTGCGATGGTGCATATTCAGACTCAGGCCAACTATATTTTTACAGGGCCCTTATGATTTACTGTATATGATCCATCTCCTAATGCACACCGATGGGAATAGCATGAAATCCGAAAGGACGGCCGAGGGGGGGGGGTGACGGCACTCATCAGATACTTGCATACTAATGCTCTGAACTGTTCTGACTAGATTGTAAGCTCCGATGAGCATGACTCTGATGGGTAGGGACTGTCTCTTGTATGTTGGCTACCTCTTGTAGGTTAGCTGTGCAGCACTGTGTGCGTGGTGCTTTATAAGTGCTGCTGAATAGTAATATTCACAGAAGAGGGCTGATTTCACCCAGCTTTGTTGGTTTCTAACATTTGCAGGTTTCGGGGTTTCAGATGTCTTAGCCCACTTGGTAGTTTTGCACAGTGACCCTTTGTGTGTTCTTTAACAGCTGGGTGGCAGTGGGGGAAGGAGACTGCCTTGGTTTCCTGGCTGGGGGAGAAATGAAAAGCTTCTCCCCAATTTGTAAGAAGGTGCCACACATAGGCTCAGCTCAGCCACCCCCTAGATCCTATACCCCTGTACGAAGCAGCCTGAGAACAGAATTAACGGAAGGTTTGCTTACTGTGCTCATCGTGTCTGTCTCTTGTCCCATCCACTTTGCCATCCGGAAGAATCCTCAAGAAGTGCCCTCCGTTGCTGCAGTAGAGGAGTTTCGGCTTCTTGTAATGCCCCACTGGAAGGTCAAACTTTTCGGTCAGGGCTGCAAATGTTGTAATTTCTCCTTCAGCCATCTCTCAGCCCTTCCCAGTGCCCGACCTTGAAGACTGTAAGAAATTCAACATGCTCATAGCGATATTAGCAACAAAGAGTGTGGCATCACACTATCTGCATACATACTTTTAAAAGGGGAGGGAAATGGACTGGAAGCGGAGTGACTCCCTGAGACTGAGATGACATATTTGACCGAAATTACCGGGAGCTTCCAGAGTGCAAAGAAATCTCTTACAGATCAGCACTGGAGCTACAGCAGCAGGTGAGATTTTGATTTATTTCAAAATTCATGCTCAAGGCATGTTTACAATTCCAGCACAGTATGTAAGTCCCTACCCTGGGGAGCTTACAGTCTCTGCTGGTGCCTGAGGCAATAGAGAGTGAAGTGGTTGGCCCAAGGTCACAAAGAGCATTAATGGGAAAGGCAGGATTTGCAGCCTGGCTTCCCCGAGTCTTAGCCTGCTGCCAGGGCTGTCCCCAGAGTTGGCTCAAAGTGTTAGTGCCCTAGACAAGCCTTAAGCATAACATCCCCCCTGACTGCCAGAATCTAAGGTTTAGCTTTGAATGCCCTACTCTTTGCTGCCCCTCAGAAGCCAACACCCTAAGCGATCATCTAATTTGCCTAGTGTTTGGGTCAGCCCTGCCTGCTGCTGTAACCGTCAAGCTCGTCCACAGAAGGATGGCTTAGATTTCCCTGCTTTCAAAGATGACTTGAGACAATAGGTTCCTTTAAATGCAGAGCTACCCGGGTCCAGGCAGGAGATTTTGGGCTAGTTCTGAATTAGTAACATCCCTATTGTGTTGCACTATGAGACCTGCAACACCGATTTAATTGGGTAAAATTATGGACAACAAATACCACCATGCTTTGGGAAGTAATTGCAAAACCAGACCTGGCCAAAACATCTCTCTCAAGGAAGTGGGTAGCCTAATAGCTCTCTGTAAATGGCCTAACGGACTCCATATTAGACGCCAGTTGAATTTCTGATATACTTTATATGTGATCAGTTTTTTTGGATTGACTGCATACTTTCTGCCTCGCCATTCTTGTCTCAGCACGTCTTGCTCTCTCTTACCAGTCCGAGTCACTGTGTTGCAGAAAGGAAACTTTTGGGCCAGTCCTGGTTTTGAACTTACATCCTAAAGCAGCACAGAGACCTTGATTCCTGCTACTGCATCAGATTAGGGTTATCTGAAATCCAGGACTGGCCTATAATCTCCCTCCTGGAACAGGTATCTCGGAGAAAGAAGGGTAGGTGTGATATGAGCTGTTATGCCACCGAGTACCTTTGATTAAACACATTTGGCAACACAAAATCTGTCCAAGGACGCCAGTCGAAGGGTTTGTTTTAAAATGTAAATATTTCCCCCCTTTTGTCAATTTTCAAAATAAATCAGAAGAATGGTTAGCATACCAACATTTATAACTTATGAGTGGTAACAGCACTGTGGAAGGCACTTGAATTAATTATGTTTAAATTTGTACCATTTTCAAGATTAAACATCATTAACACTGCTCTCAGGTTCTGACTTATTTGTGATGTTTTTAATGTGGCTTTATTTGCAAATGCAATGTGTGCCTTTGAGTCAGTCCTGACTCCTGGTGACCCAGAAGCTCCTGGGTTTTCTTGGCAGTGTCACTGGAAGTAGATTGCCAGGCCTTTCTTCTGAGGCAGTGGAGGGTTAAGTGACTTGCCCAAGGTGAGCTAGTGGGAATTGAACCCTGGTTGCCTGGTTACCAAGCCAGTGCTCTAACCACTAGGCTACTCCTCCACTCTGTGGCTTTATTTATGATATTTTAATTCAGTTTAATTGAAACCAGCCAGATGGCTTCCTATCATACGGGCAAGGCAGACACCGTCCAGTTTTAACTCCTCCCCCTCCTACTGCCAATCATTTCTATAGCGCTACGACCCATACGCAGCACTGTGCACATACAGATGTGAGAGTCCCTGCTCTATAGAGCTTACGATCTGTTCAAGACAGACAAACAGTACAGGGGACTAGGGTACTTCTTACAGGGAAATGATTAACACATACATGGGTGGGGACAGGAAAATAAGGTGGCAAGGATCCAGGATTTGGGCTCTTGGGTTCTAATTCTCCATGAGAAGTTGGAACTACAGGGCCCAGGATGCAGCAGGGAAGACCCAGACCAGGTTCACTCTTTACTTCAAGACATTCAGTCGTTGATTTATTTGGATTTAGCTAAGAGTTTTCCAGTGCTAGCTCAAAGTGACTTATGTTCAGGTTCGATAGGTATTTCCCTGCCCCCAGAGGGCTCACAGTCTATGGGGCCTATTTACAAAGCTTTTTCTCTTACACACCACTTGAGTGAAAACCATTAATAATTTGTAATTGAGGCACCAGGGGTGATGTGACTTTCTGAAGGTCACAAGGAGCATCAGTAGAATTGGAATCCTGGCTTCCAGGGTCTCTGCCCTCTGTTGTAATCACTAGGCCACTTTCCACTCTGTGGAGCCAACTGGTCAACTGTAGGGTTACATATAGTAACATAGTAAATGATGGCAGATAAAGACCAGTATGGTCAATCTAGTCTGCCCAGTAAGATGGCAAGAGTAGATGCACCTGCTGCTCAGTGCGGGTCACCCCTCCCCATACTTTTGTTTAGGGGTGTACCCACACTCCATGCAGGTCACCTCTCTCTCTTTAAAGATATTTAAGTTTGCTTTGATTTTATCCTCTTCCTATAAAGGGATCCACTGTGTCTGTCCCATGCCATCTTGAATTCCACCACTGTATTAGCCCCCACCACCACAATCGGGAGGGCATTCCAAGCATCCACCATCCTTTCAGTGAAATTTCCTAACATTGCTTTTAAGTTTACCTCCTTGCAGCTTCATTTAATGCCCTCTAGTTTTACAGCGTCCCCTTCTTTGAAAAAGGTTTGTTTGTTCATTAATATCCTTTAAATGTTTAAAGGTCTGTATCATATCTCCCCTGTCCCTCTTCTCCTCTAGGGTATACATATTTAGGTCTTCAAGTATCTTCTCATACATCTTCTGGCTAGGGTTGCCAACTGGCCGGTTTTCAGCCGGCCTGGCCGGTTTTTCCATGGCCAGGCCGGCTGCCGGCGCAGAGGTAAAACCGGCCCTTGAAAAGCCGGTTTTTTGCTCTGGCCGCAAGATCGGGAGCGGCCAGAGCAAAAAAACGGCTTTTTCCTCCCAAACCGTCCAAAAAAAAAAACCTTCCCCGGGGTGGCCCACACACCGGAGGGCTTCAGAGGGAGCCGGGGAAGCCCGCGCGAGGCCCCGGCTCCCTCTGTACAGCCGCCAGCGTGAAGAGCCTTTTCCTTCATGCTGGCGGCTGTTTCTGTAAAGCCGCGATTGGTGGGAAAGGTTAAAGGCAATGCCCTTTAACCTTTCCCAGCATTAGCGGCTTTACAGAAACAGGGGGAGAATGGGCGGAGAATGGGTGGAGCATGGGTGGAGCATGGCGAGCCACAGGTGTCGGGTTTTTCTTGGTGAAAAAGTTGGTAACCCTACTTCTGGCACAAGATCCAAATCATTTTGGTGGCTTTCCTCTGAACCGTTTCCAGTCTTTTTATGTCCTTTGTGAGATATGGTCCTCATAACTGAACACAATACTCCAAGTGAGGTCTCACCAATGATTTATACAGGGACATTAATACCTCCTCCTGTTAGTGGTTATTTCTCTCTGTATGCAACCCAGCATCCTTCTGGCTTGGGCCATCGTCTTGCCACCTTATTTTGCTATCTTGAGATCCTCAGAAACAATCACTCTAAGTTTCTTCTCCTAGTCCATGCACACCAACCTCTCGCCCCCTATCGCATATAATTCCCTTGTATTTCTGCATCTCAAGTGCAAGACTTTGCAATTCTTTGCATTAACTGCCAAGCACTGGACCATTCTTCCAGCTTTTGTAGATATTTCCTCATGTTGTCCACTCCCTCAGAAGAGTCCACTCTGTTGCAAATTTTTGTGTCATCTGCAAAAAGGCAGACTATTCACTTCAGTCCTTCAGCAATATCACTCACAAATACATTGAACAGTATTGGTCCCAGGACCGATCCCTGGGGCATACCACCTTCCCTTCTTCTGAGTGAGTTCCGTTTACCACCACCTTCTATTGTCTGTCAGTCAACCAATTTCTGATCCAGTTCACCACCTTGGGACCCATCTCCAGGCTGCTCAGTTTATGAGGAACAATATCAAAGGCTTTGCTGAAATCTAGGTAGAGCACATCCATCGCATACCCTTGATCTAGTTCTCTGGTCACTCAGTCAAAGAATGCAATCAAATTTGTTTAGCAAGATCATTCTTTGGTAAAAACATGTTGTCTTGTATCATGCAACCCATTGGTTTCTAGAAAGTCCACCATTCTTTCTATTCCATTACTTTTCCTGCCACTGAGGTAAAATTTACCAGCCTACAGTTTGTCATCTCTTCTCTATTACCATTTTTGTGAACAGGTATTATTATTATTATTATTAATAAAGACTTATAAAGCACCGCAACATATGAAGCGCTGTACAAACATAGAAGAGAGACAGTCCCTGCTCATCAGAGCTCACAATCTAATAAGACAGAAAACAAAATAAGTTACATAATACAAATAACAAAAATTTACAGGACAAAGTAAGCAAATGTTGATAGAGAGATCAAGATAGGGTAAGACAGGAATGGAAAGCAATAGTGAAGAGATGGGATTTTAGTCTGGACTTGAAAATGGCCAGGGAGGATGCCTGGCGCACAGAGATAGGAAGACTATTCCAAGCAAAGGGTGCTGCCAGTTGGAAGGAGCGAAGTCTGGAATTGGCAGTACGAGTAAAGGGCACAGATAAACGAAGACTATTAGAAGAGCGAAGCAACCGAGAGGGGGTGTAAGGAGAGATGAGAGATAAAAGGTACTGGGGGGGGGCAGAAGAGTGAATACATTTATAGGTCAGGAGGAGAAGTTTAAATTGGATACAGAGATGAATGGGAAGCCAATGAAGCGACATGAGGAGAGGAGTGATGTGGGAAAAACGAGACTGGCGGAAAATGAGTCGAGCAGCAGAATGTTGAATTGACTGAAGAGGAAAGAGGTGGCTTGCAGGGAGGCCGGCAAGGAGAATGTTACAATAATCAAGATGGGAGGTGATTAAGGAGTGGACAATCAATTTAGTGGTGTCAGAGAGGAAGGGTTGAATTTTGGAAATATTGTATAAAAATTGTGGGGCCCTGTATCCCACAACAAATGTTTTCTTTTAGATATCACCAATTACCAATTAGCAACAAATTACTCAGACTACAAATTGCTCTAATACAATGCTCTTTATTTCGGGTGCCCCACAAAAGAAACGACAAGTTTTAGCAATGAGCTGGATATGTGAAGAGAAAGAGAGAGAGGAATCGAAGATAACACCAAGGTTACGTGCTGAAGAAACAGGGTGGAGTACAGAGTTATCAACAGAGAGAGAGAAAGGGGAAAGAGGAGGTGAAGCATTCTGGGGAAAGATAAGAAGCTCAGTTTTGGCCATGTTCAGTTTTAAGCGGCGGTGGGACATCCAGGCAGCAATGTCAGAGAGGCAGAGTGAGAGAGAGAAGAGGAGTGGACCTAAGACAGAACCCTGAGGAACTCCTACAGGTAGTGGGATTGAAGAGGAGGAGGAGCCATCAAAGCACACACTGAAAGAGCGATGGGATAGATAGGAAGAGAACCAAGATAATACAGAGTCTTTGAATCCAAGTGAGGATAGGGTGATAAGAAGAAGGTTATGGTCAACAGTGTCGAAGGCAGCAGAGAGATCAAGGAGAATGAGAACAGAATAAAAGCATTGGACTTTGCCAAGAACAAATCATTCGAGACCTTAGTAAGAGCAGTTTCAGTGGAGTGTAGGGGACAGAAGCCGGATTGTAAAGGATCCAAGAGGGTATGAGAGGAGAGGAAATCAAGACAACGGTGATAGACTGCACGCTCAAGTAGTTTAGAGATGACAGGAAGGAGAGAGATGGGACAATAGTTAGAAGGACAAGTGGGATCAAGTGAAGTTTTTTTGAGGAGGGGTGTAACCACAGCATGCTTGAAAACAGAAGGGAAGGTTGCAGTGGAGAGAGAGAGGTTAAGAATATGAGAAATAGAAGGGATGAGAGATGAAAAGATGGAGCTAAGGAGGAGGGTGGGGAAGGGGTCAGAAGAGCAGGTAGTAGGTTTGGAGGAAGAGAGAAGGAGCGACGTTTCCTCATCAGAGACCATAGGGAAGGAAGAAACGGTGGCAGAAGTTTGGGGAGGGGAGAAATGGGAAATAGGGGGGGAAGAGGGGGAGGAGTGGAACTGGAGGGTGATTGTGTGGATTTTGTCATGGAAGTAGTTAGAAGGGATGAGAGATGAAAAGATGGAGCTAAGGAGGTGGGTGGGGAAGGGGTCAGAAGAGCAGGTAGTAGGTTTGGAGGAAGAGAGAAGGAGCGACGTTTCCTCATCAGAGACCATAGGGAAGGAAGAAAGGGTGGCAGAAGTTTGGGGAGGGGAGAAATGGGAAATAGGGGGGGGGGGAAGAGGGGGAGGAGTGAAACTGGAGGGTGATTGTGTGGATTTTGTCATGGAAGTAGTTAGCCAAGGTTTGGGCAGAAAGGGAGGGAGGAATCAGGGGTGGAGGCACACTGAGGAGAGAATTGAGTGTGCTAAAGAGACGACGAGGATTAGAGGAAAGAGAGTTAGTCAGATTGAGGAAGTAAATTTGTTTGAAAAGCGCAATGGTTGATTGGAAGGAGGAGAGCATGAATTTAAAGTGGAGAAAGTCAGGATAAGAGCGGGATTTGAGACAGGCACGCTCAGCAGAGCGGGCACAAGAGCACAGAAAGCAGGCAATAGGGGAGAGCCAGGGCTGAGGAGAAGAACGCCTAACAGGACAGGGGATGAGGGGGGCAAAAGCATCAAGGGTGGAGGAGAGTGCAGTATTATAAGAGATATCAATAGAATTGGAAAGCAGAGTGGATGAAAGAGATAAGGAGAGAGAGGAGGAGAGAGCTAAAGGATCAATGGCAAGAAGATTTCTAAATAGGTTAGTGCAGACAGGACGAGGCTGGGGTGGGGGATGATGAATAGTAAGGCTTAAAAGGTGGTGGTCAGATAAGGGAAGGACAGAGATTGGAAGGTGAACAGTAAGAGAAGAAAATTAAGTCAAGGCAGTGACCATGTCGGTGAGTGGAGGCAGTAGAACAGAGTTGAAGGTTATGTGAGGAGGTAAGGAAGAGAAGCTCTAAAGCAGGGGGATCAGAAGGGCTGTCAACATGAATGTTGAAGTCACCAAGAATAAGAGTGGCGAAGGAAGGGTGAAGAAAGGTAGAAAGCCAAGAATCAAAATCAGAAAGAAAAGTAGAGACGGAAATGTCAGGAGGACGATAGATAACAGCGACTCGGAGTGGAAGAGGAGAGAAGAGGCGGATGGAGTGGAATTCAAAGGAGAGAGGGGAATGAGAGTGAGGTGGCATGAGGGTCTGGAAGTGACAGGAGGGAGACAACAGAAATTACCCCCACCGCAACCAGTAGGACGAGGAGTGTGGGAAAACTTATAGCCGCCATGACATAGAGCAGCAATGGATGCAGTGTCATCAGAAAGAAGCCAGGTCTCAGTTAGGGCAAAGAGGTGAAATGAGCAGGAAATAAAAAGGTCATGAACAAAAGCAAGTTTATTAGAGATAGAATGAACTTTCCATAAGGCACAAGAGAAGGGGAGGGCAGACGGGGAGAGAAGAGGAATCAGAACAAGGTTAGATAAGTTGCGAGAAGGCCTAGACCTAACGTGAGAGAAATAATTAGGGAGCTCAGTAAGCCTAAGAGAGCGAGAAGTACATCTAGGGAGACCAGAACTAGGGAAGACATAGATAAGGTTCGCTAGATTACGTAAAGGCCTCATTATAACAATATAAGACTTGGAAGTAACGTACCCGAAATGAGGAAGAAAGGAGGAGCAGAGTACGAAAGAGACAAGAAGGGCAAATCAAATGTAAATAAAGAATCAAATATAGGGAAGGGAGCACATAGAATCAGCAGGTTAGGGAACACGAGAAAGTCACAAAGTAGAGAGAGCATAGTTCAAGTTGCCCAGCATACCAGTGGAGTAGATATCGCTGGAAGCGGCTAAGGTCCCGCGCCTAAGGGCCATGCCAAAGGGCCCTTTGGCGTGGCCCTTAGGTGCGGGCCCGCCAGGCGCAGGCGCACCCTCTGGCGCTGCAGTTCAAAAGATTCCGATCAGCTGGGCTGGGGGAGGGGAGTCTCTTCCGGCTCCAGATCAGGTGATCAGTAGGTGTGCACTGATAGAGAGGGACACAAACCGCCCTCTGGCGCTGCAGTTCAAAAGATGCCGATCAGCTGGGCTACATCAGGTACCACATCAGCCCTTCTTCAGTCATACAGAACCTCTCCCCTCTCCAAGGATCTATTATAAACATCCCCTAAAGGTCCTGCCAGAACCGCTCTGAGCTCTTTTAGTATCCTTGGATGTATCCCATCTGGTCCCATGGCCTTGTACATTTTCACATTTTCAAGCTGTTCAAAAACATTATCGTCTGGAAATGGTATGGTACTTACTCCATTCCCATTTGTATATTTGTCAATAATATGTGGTCCTTCTCCAGGATTTTCTTTAGTGAATACAAAGAAGAAGTATTTATTTAGCATTTTCACTTTTTCAATGTCACTTTCCACGAAATTGTCCTTGGCACTTTTGAGTCTTGCAAATCCACCTCTGATCTTCCTCTCACCAAGGTCAACCCAAAGAGGTTGAGATAGTCCTAGATTTACCTCATTTTTAAAATCAGCAAAGGCGTATGACAAGGCTGCATACTTTACCCCGACCTGTTTAATTTATATGCAGAGCAAATCATCAGAGAAGCAGGACTGTATGAAGACAACCGAGATATAAAGATTGGTGGAAGACTCATCAACAACCTTTGCTATGCTGATGATACCACATTACTGGCTGAAAGTGAAGATGACTTGAAACATTTACTTCTCATGATGAAGGAACATAATCTTAAAATGGGCCTGTACCTTAATGTAAAGAAGACAAAGATCCTGACAACTGGCAAAATCAATAAGTTCATCATTGAAGGAGAAGAAATTGAAATCGTGGACAACTTTAACCTACTTGGATCAACTATCAATAAAGAAACAACAAGAATGGCTATGAAAGACCTAGAAGATTCTCAAGAGCAGAGATGTCTCTCTCCATACAAAGATTCAACTTGTTCAAGCCATGGTATTTTCAATAATGTCATATGGATGTGAAAGTTGGACAGTGAAAAAGATAGACAGGAAGAAAAGCAATGTCTTTGAATTATGGTTGCTGTGTATATCATGGACTGCCCGAAGAACAAACCAGTCAGTACTAGAGGAGATCAAACCTAAGCTTTCTTTAGAAGCTCAGATGACAAGACTTCAACTTTCATACTTTGGACACATCATGCGGAGAGAGAGATCATTAGAAAGACATCAAGCTTGGCAAGGTAGAAAGTTAATGCAAAAGAGGAAGGCCAGCAATGAGATGGATCGATACCCTAACAGCAGCTATTGGTGCTACTCTATCAGCAATGAGCGCCTGACTGAAGACCGAACACAATTTAGGACAACTATCCAGAGGATCGCCATGAGTCAACACCGACTTAATGGAACTTAACAACAATAATGTATGGAGATGTCATCTTGATTTTCTTAGTAGAATAAAATTACATCTCCCTCCATGCAATGAGAGCAAAACCAGGACTGGATTAGCTTCTACAGGCTGACTTGGATGAAGTTGCAACACTACCTGTAATCACCTTCATTGTATTTCAAATGTTCCAGATTACAATTCCCTGGCGTTCACACTTACAGGTAGAGGAATCACCCAGGTGAACCTGGAGAGGCTGATCTTTTCTGATTTTGCCCCATTGAATATACGTGGAGTTGTGATTCCAGTTTGCATTGGACACTTGGTGATGTTTATGAGTTTGACAAAAATTCTCTATTAGATTTGGGGCACTCAGTATGATTTGTATAGATGAGGAGTGCTTTTTGGAAACCCTTTTGATGATAGAGGTTTTGATATCAGATTGATTGTGTGGTAACCCTACTTTCGAGAGTTTAAATAAAGTAGAACAATTGCCAGGTTAATCCATTTGGATACCTAGAGAGAAAGTCAACAGCCTCTTGTAAGTGAGATGTATTTATTAGATTGGCTTACTACATTTGTGCTTAGCTTTCAAGAGCTATGCGCCTAGGGTTAGATTTTCCATTAGAAAGGTGTCTTGTGTCCAGAGGGTGCCATTTGTTTTTAGGGGGGGTGGGTCTGAGGCAAAAAAGGGTTGCCTGGACGAAGAAATAAGAGGCGTCCTTTAACTCTGGGACATCTTCCTTCTCGCCCCAGTGCCACAGCTTTCAAGAGGGTCTCTCCCTACTCCGTCATCCAGGAGTGCACCACATGTCAATACAGTCCTGTATGTGTCCTTCATCAGGTCCTTACATAATGAGCTATAAACTGTGGGTTGACATTATTTCTATGTAAGGCAGTCTCAGAAAATCCAGTGCAGCCCCTACTCAGAACCACAGGCTGACTGCACGCCTTTACTTTCATTGGAACGTGGAAGAAGTGGCTACAGAACTATCCTTCATTCAGCAACAACTAAACAACCCTAAATAGTTTCTTGGATTGTAAATTACATGTTTTTAGGCCCATCCTGGTATTTTTAGAACACATTCTTCCATGCCAGCTGCCTTTGAGTCCACAAGAAAAGTGAATGAAGACTATTTTCCATTCCTTTGTTTCCTGTAACCAGAGACTAACGCTTGCTCATGCTTTTAGAAGTGTGTCATTGCTATTCTGCACACAGGGAAACTTATAGTCTACTATTATACATTTGGCAAGGCTACAGCAGGTTCCTGAGGAAAGAGATAGAGAGATAAGGGGGATGAAATTAAAGCGGCAGTCCTTGCAAGATTTCTCCAAATGTTTGCCCGTTTCCTGGCTCAAGTGCACCATCTTTGGCTCCAGATTTCCTCTTTTCTTTTCTTTTTTTTCTTTTTCTGCCTATTTGGTGCCACAGCATTCCAGGGGTAAGCTCCTAGTATGTTCCCTGTGTGAGGTATGGTGTATGCAGGAAGTAGCATGCAGGAGTTCCTGTCACCCCAGCAGCAGCATGAAGGTATAACTGAAGAGGACGTTTCTAATTGGCTCCCTCCATGGAATGTCAGCGGAGAAGTTGTGATGTCATGGAGATTGATAGTTGGAGTGTTTGGGAAGGCGCCTGGCATTTCTCTCACCTTCCTTCTGCCAAGCTGACTGGATGGGATGCTGAGCTCCCTAGTCAATAGAGTCCTGGGTGCTAAGTTAGAACAAGAGCAAAAAGGGGGGTTTTGCCCTCTTCCTGCCTCTTAAAAGCATGCTGGGATCTTGGAAGTCAAAGCCTCAGGTCTTGTGATGAATGGAACTTCATCATGCCAACCCAAAACAGAGGCAAAGTGAAAAGAGAGGTACTATGATAGAGAAGAGTGAAATGTCAATGGTGAAGGACGATTACATAGATTATTATTATCCATCCTTTTACTTACCAAGCAAACTGTAAGCGACAGGTTGCATTGCATTGGAATCTAGGACCAGCTGGGGAAGAACTAGGAAGAGGACAAGAAGTTAGAAGCATTCACTGAGGGGGCCCATGGCCATAAGAGGTTCAGGGGAGAGGTCATCCAGCTGGCTCTTTCATGTCAGGGAAATCGTGACCTGTCTGGAGGGAGAGTTCCAAATAGGAGTCCATTGGGGTTTGGAAAAACCCCATTTGTGAAACTGCAGAATATCATCTCAGAAGAGGAAGAGACACTCTGCCAGAGGATCATCCAGGAACTGAAGAGAGGGGGAACTATTGATGAGGGTCGTGCCTAGAGGAGCCTAAATATATGGCGAACCAGAAGATGAAAACAGGGAAGAAGACTTCAGAATTAAGTAGTGAGTGTCTGCTTTGGAATGTTTTATTTTGATAGTTTTTTTTTCTCTCTGATGTGTTTCTAGGAATTAACAGATTCACCCAGTAAACTGTAAGCTTCATTTTCAGCCGGAGATCTGGTCCCGCTGAATATATATATAATTTTTTATCTATATACTGGATGAAAACAGACATTCACCAGCAGGAGGCTTATCTATATAACTCACTTTGAATATCAGGTGCTTTATTTTTCATTAAAGCTGCCTGAGTGATTGGGTCTTTTGGAATTGGATTGGAAGACAATGTGACTCTTGAGAAATTCTTTCTACACTAGGGCTTAAAGAAGCCTCTTCCCTCCTGCCCCCCCCCCACCCGCCCTTACAATCATTCTCATTTGTAGCCCCTGAAGCCTCCAATGCAATGGTTTGCCGGGGATACACTACCTGCAAACGGCAGTAATGTCTGTCCAGTCTCTGTAGCCTTATGAGTCCATAGCATGGAATTATCCAGAAGAAGAGAATTAGAAAACTTAACTCAGCCAAATTGCCTTTTAAATGTGTGTGTGCAGGGTAAGGTGGAGCAATCCAGCAAGGACTAAAGCTGGGGGGAGATTCTGCAAAAGGGAAAATCCCCAGGTAGTTGCAAATGGAGGCTGCTTGAGGCTGCCATGTTGCCTGTAAAAGCCAGAAGCCAATAACATGCATAATTTGTGAAGAAAATACAAGAGAAATGCCATAGTGTATTTTTTCATATCTATTATGTGCAACATCTGTTTCGCTTATTTTTAACAGAAGTTTAATCCTTTTGTCTTGACAGTGTTCAATGCATAATCATGTACCTAGTGGGGTCAGGTGGCATCAGCTCTACATAAGAACATAAGAAATGCCATCCTTGGTCAGACCAAGGTCCATCAAGCCCAGTATCCTGTTTCCAACAGTGGCCAATCCAGTTCACACGTACCTGGCATTTTCCCAAAAAAACACACAGGTTCCACAGTGCTTGTATTGGGGCAAGCAGTGCATTTCCAGGGTCCTCTTTAATAATGGTTTATGGACCTTTCCTCCAGGAACTTGTCCAAACCTTTTTTAAACCCAGATACACTAACAGCTATCAACAGTAACGAAGTCCAGAGTTTGATTATGTGTTAAATGAAAAAATATTTTCTTTTATTAGTTTTAAACTGGGTTACACTGTAGTTTCATTGCATGTCCCCTAGTCTTTCTACTTTTTTGATGGCATAAACAATCACTCTACATTTACACGTTCCACTCCATTCATTAATTTATAGACCTCTATCATATCTCCCCTCAACCATCTCTTTTCCAGACTGAAGAGCCCTAACCTTTTAATCCTCTCTTCATAGGGGTATCCTTCCATCTCTTTTACCATTTTGGTATCTCTTCTCTGTACCTTTTCTAATTCCACTATATCCTTTTTAAGATAAGGTGACCAGAATTGCACACAATATTCAAGGTGCTGTCGCCCAATGGAACGATACAGAGGCATTATGATGTCATCCTTTATTTTATTCTCTATTCCTTTCCTTATGATTCCCAGCATTCTAGTTCTTGGCGGCTGCTGCACACTGGGCGGAGACTTTCAATGTGTTATCCATGATGACACCTAAATCTTTTCATTGGGTGGTAGTTCCTAATGTGGAACCTTGTATCGTGTAACCATAGTTTGAGTTGTTCTTTCCTAGGTGCATAACTTTGCACTTGTCCACATTAAATTTCATTTGCCATTTGAACGTCCAATCTTCCAATTTATCAAGGTCCTCTTGCAATTTTTCACAATCCTCAACAACTTTGAATAATTTTATGTCATCTTCAAATTTAATAACCTCACTCGTTATTCCCATTTCCAGGTCATTGATGAATATGTTAAAAAGCAGGGGACCCAGCACAGATCCCTGGGGTACTCCACTATTCACCTTTCTCCATTGGGAAAATTGGCCATTTAGACCTACTCTCTGCTTTCTATCTTTTAACCAGTTCTTGATCCATAATAGTACACTGCCTCCTATCCCATGATTTTTTAATTTCACCAAGAATCTTTCATGAGGGACCTTGTCAAAGGCTTTCTGAAAATCCATATACACTTTATTGACTGGCTCACCCTTGTCTACCTGTTTATTCACACCTTCAAAAAAATATAAAAGAATAGTAAGACAAAAAAAAACCTTCCTGTTGGCTTTCTCCCATTAAACCATGACTATCTACATATTATACAGGTTCTCAGTCCCTATCAAAGATCAAGGAGGGACCATCCTTGGCTCACAGCTCACAGCCTACACTTGGATACCAACCTTTGTTTGCCCATAATATTAGGACAGAGATAGCCAGATATAAACAGCATGAAAGACCACTGCAATAAAAAATCACATCTCATTTCTAGCACTTACAGGTTTTCAGGTTAAATTCACAACTAATAGGTTTGTGGCATTCAGAAAGTTAGTATCTCCTCTTCTTTTGTATTTATGAAAATTCTTGTGAATCAGAGGGAACAGCAGAGAATTATGGAACATAGGCTTATTTTTGGGCGGAAAAAGTAGAGACAATATGCAGAAATTGCAGAGGAAGCGTGAGCAGATGTCTGCAAAAATATGCAAATAAAAACATATTCCAGTTCCCACGAGCAGCTTCCAAAGAAATTTAGCAACCTAACTGCCTATGTAAAGATTACTGTACCCTTTCCAAGAACAGGCACACATAGGCACTGCTGTCTCACACATATTGTAGGGATGCCCAGGAAGGCAGCCAAAACCTTTTGTCATTGGTTCAAGGCTTCCCAAACCTGTCATGTGGACCCCAGTCAGTCAGGTTTTCAAGATATCCACAATAAATACACATGAGATAAATCTGCATACATTGGAAACTAACTTTATGCAAATTTAAGAACTTAAGAACATCAAGCCTAGAATCCTGTTTCCAACAGCGACTAATCCAGGTCACAAGTACCTGGCAGGTTCCCAAAAAGGTACATAGATTCCATGCTGCTTATCCCCTCCACCTCATCTTCCCCCTCTTCAATCCCAAATCCTTCCCTCTGGTCACCCTTTTTTCCTTTTCTGAAACACTTAGGAGGAAACTGCAAATCTTCTCTCCTCCTCCAAACTGACTACTTGCTTCTCTGATTACATAAGAACATAAGATATGCCATACTGGGTCAGACCAAGGTCCATCAAGCCCAGTATTCTGTTTTCAACAGTGGCCAATCTAGGTCATATGTACCTAGCAGTTTCCCCAAGGGACACAGGTTCCACAATGCTTGTATTGGGTCAAGCATTGATATCCTGGGTCCCTTCTTAATAATGGTTTATGGACCTTTCCTCCAGGAACTTGTCCAAACCTTTTTTAAACCCAGCTACACTAACAGCCTTTACTACATCCTACGGTAACAAATTACAGAGTTTGATTACACGTTGAGTGAAAAAATATTTTCTTTTATTAGTCTTAAATAGTTTACCCTGTAGCTTCATTGCATGTCCCCTAGTCTTTCTATATTCTGATAAGGTAAACAATCGATCTACGTTTACCCGTTCCACTCTGTTCATTAATTTATAGACTTCTATCATATCTTCTCTCAGCCGTTTCTTTTCCAGGTTAAAGAGCCCTAACCTTTTTAGCCTTTCTTCATAGGAATATCCTTCCATCCCCTTTACCATTTTGGTGGTTCTTCTCTGAACCTTTTCCAAAATCGCTATATCCTTTTTAAGATACGGCGACCAGAATTGCACACAATATTCAAGGTGCGATCTCACCATGGAACAATATAGAGGCATTATAATATCCTTTGTTTTATCCATTCCCACCGTCTACTGAGCTCTATCTCTTCCACCATCATCCTTTCCATTTGTTTTATCCTTAACCTTTCAATTTCCACTCAACTGTTCCTGTGGTCTTCCAATATGCTGTGGTTACACCTCTCCTCCAATAACTTTCACTAGATCCTACCTGTCCTTCCAGTTATTGGCCTATCTCTCTCCTCCTCTTTGCTTCAAAACTATTTGAACAAGCAGTTCACCTCCACTGTCTTGACTTTCTTTCCTCTCAAACCCTTCTTGATCCACTGCAATCTGGCTTTTGATCTCTACATTACACAGAAGTGGCTCTTGCCAATGTCTCCAGTGACTTGTTCCTCACCAAATCTAAAGACCTCTATTCGATTCTCATCCTTCTTGACCTTTCTGCTGCCTTTGACACTGTTGATCACCACCTTATACTCAATACCCTGTTCTCGCTTGGATTTAGGGGCTCTGTTCTGTCCTGGTTTCTTCTTATCTCTCTCATCGCACTTTTAGTGTATATTCTGATGGATCCTCCTCTACTGCCATCCTGCTGTCAGTTGGTGTACCTTAGGGCTCTGTCTCGGGACTTCTCCTTTTCTCTCTCTACACTTAATCCTTGGTGCACTTATTTCCTCCCATGGTTTTACCATCTTTATGCTGATGACTATCCATTGGGTTTTCAAGGCAAGATACAGAAGTAGATTGCCAGGCCTTTCCTCTGCGCAGTTTAAGTTTAGTGTTGTTGCCATTGTCACAGAAATGTGATCCTCCACCATCAACACTGTCCCATTCTGATGCTGCCTGTACCTTTTGATCCAGAACCATTGGTGATGAAAGAAGAAGTTGAAGCAGCATTGAAAGCCTTATCAAAGAACAAAGCACCAGGCATTGATGGCATTCCCATAGAAGTATTACAGCAATCTGATGCAGCTGTTACCATACTTACAAAGCTCTGCCAGGAAATTTGGAAGATAACATCATGGCCAACTGACTGGAAAAGATCTGTGTTTATACCAATACTAAAGAAAGGTGATCCAACTGACTGTGGAATTTATCGCACAATCGCTCTGATCCCACATGCCAGCAAGATTCTACTGAAGATTATTCAACAGAGACTACAACCACACCTGTAACAAGAACTACCTGGAGTGCAAGCAGGGTTCAGGAAAGGGTGAGGATGAGAGACATCATCGTGGATGTTAGATGGATCCTTGAAAAGGCTAAAGAATACCAAAAGGATATCTATTTGTGCTTTAGTGACTACAGCAAGGCTTTTGACTGTGTAAACCATGAGAAACTCTGGGCCACATTTAGAAGCATTGGTATACCAGAACACCTGATCCATTCTCTTGCACAATCTGTACATTGATCAAGAAGAAAGAGTTCGAACAGAAAAAGGAGAAACAGAATGGTTTAAAATCAGCAAATGTGTACGACAAGGCTGCATACTTTCCTCCTACCTGTTTAATTTATATGCAGAACAAATCATCAGAGAAGCAGGACTGTATGAAGACAACAGAGGTGTGAAGATTGGTGGAAGTTTCATCAACAACCTTTGCTATGCTGATGATACCACATTACTGGCTGAAAGTGAAGATGATCTGAAACATTTGCTTCTCATGATCAAGGAACATAGTCTTAAAATGGGCCTGCACCTTAATGTAAAGAAGACAAAGATCATGACAACTGGCAAAATCAATAAGTTCATCGTTGAAGGAGAAGAAATTGAAATCGTGGACTTTAACCTACTTGGATCAACTACAGAAGCAACAAGCAGTCAAGATTCGACTCATTCAAGCCATGGTATATTCAATAACATCATATGGATGCGAAAGTTGGACTGTGAAAAAGATAGACAGGAAAAAAATTGATGCCTTTGAATTACGGTGCTGGTGGCCAATACTGTGTATACCATGGACTGCCCGAAGAGCAAACCAGGAGATCAAATCTAAACTTTCTTTAGAAGCTCAGATGACAAGACTTCGACTTTCATGCTTTGGACATATCATGCAAAGAGAGAGATCATTAGAGAAAGACATCATGCTGGGTAAGATAGAAGGTCAACACAAAAGAGGAAGGCCAGCAATAAGATGGATCAATAACAGCAGCTACGGGTGCCAGTCTGTCAACAATGAGCCTTCTGACTGAAGACCTAACACAATTTAGGACAACTATCCAGAGGGTCACCATGAGTCGACACCGACTCGACGGCACTTAACAACAACAACAACATGCTGATGACTCTCAGATCTACCTTTCTGTGCCTGAAATCGCTCCAGGAATTCAGGCCCAGATCTCTGTCTGTTTATTGGCATTACTGCCTGGATGTCTTACTGCCATCTGAAATTGAACATGGCCAAAACTGAGCTCCTCATCTTTTTCCATAAACCCATCTCCCCCCTTCCTCCCTTCTCTATTTCTGTGGATAACACTACACTACTCCCTGTTTCCTCAGCTTGTAGCCTTGGGGTCATCTTCGACTCTACTCTCTCTCTTTATCTGCACACATCCAACAGATAATTAAAAACTATTGCTTCTTTCTCTATAACATTGGCAAAATTTGTCCCTTCCTTTCTACACACATTACTAAGACCCTCATCCATTCATTAGTCACCTCCCACAATGACTATTGTAACCTGCTTCTCACTGGTCTCTCTCTGAATCATCTGTCTCTCCTTCAGTTTGTTCAAAACTCAGCTGCCTGGCCTATCTTCCACTAGTGTCTCTATGCTCATGTAACTCCTCTTCTCAAGTCACTTCACTGGCTCCCTATCCGTTTCCACATCCAGTTCAAACCTCTCCTAAATACCTACAAGTGCATTCGTCCTGCGGCTCCTCACTACCTTTCCTCTCTTATCTTACTCTACACCCCTCCTTGGGAACTCCGCTCCTCTGGCAGATCCCTTTTATCTGTGCCTTTCTCTGCCACTACCACAGTCAACTCTAGACTTTTCCACCTTGCTGCTCCATATACCTCGAACAAACTACCTGAGTCTGTGCATCGGGCTTCTTCTCTAACCCTATTCAAGTCCAGGCTGAAGACCCACCTCTTTGAGGCTGCTTTTGGATCCTGATGCTCCTCATTCTCTTGCCCAGTACTTATGTGTATCTTGCCTTACTCTAGTCGCCAGTTCTGCAATGTTTTTTCATCTTGATTAGATAGTAAGTTCTGATAAGAAAGGACTGTGTCTTACTTCTATAGGTACGGCACTGTGTACACCTTGTAGCGCTATACAAATTATTAGTAGTCGTAGTAAGCAGTGGATTTCCCCAGTCCTCTTTAATAATGGTTTATAGACTTTTCCTCCAGGAACTTGTCCAAACCTTTTTTAAACCCAACTACACTAACCACTTTTACTACATCCTCCGGGAATGAATTCCAGAGTTTGATTACCCATTGAGTGAAAAAAATATTTTCTCCTATTAGTCTTAAATGGGCTATAATGTAGCTTCATTGCGTGTCCCATAGTCTTTCTACTTTTTGAAGCAGTAAACAACTGATCTGTGTTTACTCGTTCCACTCCATTCATAAATTTATCTCATGCATAATCATTGTGGACATCCTGAACACCCTATGGGCTACACCAGGACAGGTTTAGGAAGTTCTGTAATAGTCCTTTCACTGAGTCCTGAGATCAATAGTCCTGGGATCTCCAGTGTTAGAAGAATCCAGGAGAGCAGTCTTTACTGGCCCCCAGTCGGATATTTCTTGCTGGTATTTGCCTATGGGTTTGTATTGTATAGCTATGAGATATGCATGAAGAATGACAGGTGCTCTTATTGCCAGGCCAGCTTTAACATTCAGCATTGCAAACTTCAGGTCAACAAGACTGCACTTCTAATGCAGGGGGTACCAGCTGAAATGAGCTAAGTCGATGAAGGTTTGGTCAAACAGAAGCATGCCATAGGCAGCAGAAGGGCTGAGCCATAGATGCCGTGGCCTCACCAATATTTTGACAAACACAGCATCAGGAATAGAGAACTTGGGGTCAGGGCTGGAGATTGGTTTGTTTGACCTCTCCAACCAAAAAGGTGTTCCGATGCCCCTGAAGGATGAGCTTAGTATGTAGTGGAGAATCCAAAGTGTTACGGAAGATAGAAAAAGCTGTACTTATTTACATGACATTTTTCCTCTCCTAACTTTCTTCTATACAAAGAGATATTTGGGAAATCTATGGCATTTTTCTTTTTTAGATTTCGAAGTCAGGCATTTCTTTCTCTCTTTCTTGTCTCATAGTTTTCAGAACATTCATTTTTTCTATTCTTGTTTGCAGTGGGAAAATACTGCAGACCATGTCAGTGGATAATTTCTCTTTTTCTTCTTTAATGACAGACTAGGGGACATGCAATGAAGCTACAAGGTAAACTATTTAAGACCAATAAAAGAAAATATTTTTTCACTCAACGTGTAATCAAACTCTGGAATTTGTTACTGGAGGATGTAGTAAAGGCTGTTAGTGTAGCTGGGTTTATGAAAATGTTTTTATTGTGTTCATTAGAAATATTACAAACATTCAACCAGAACATCAGAAAGTTAAATGGAACAAAATACAATCATCAGCAGTATTACCAGCATCCTAACTACACTACCCCCCAACCTCCCCCCCATCCCCACCCACCCTGCCCCCCCCCCCCCCGTCCGTACCCATACCCACAGCACACCACACAGGGGCACAAGCCACCCACCCAGAGGCAAGTGCTTCATACTGTGTACTACATACTTTGAGGGCAAGCCAGCACGCAAGCAGCCAGGGAGCCCATCCCAGGCACTCAGAAGCACATTTAATC
This sequence comes from Ichthyophis bannanicus, assembly GCA_033557465.1. NCBI lineage: Eukaryota > Metazoa > Chordata > Amphibia > Gymnophiona > Ichthyophiidae > Ichthyophis > Ichthyophis bannanicus. The sequence goes on along the minus strand of CM066050.1, from coordinate 27,151,515 downwards.
AGGGAATATCCCCTCCCAGAGCCCTATAACCATCTCCACCCGTTTTTGCCCTAACAGTTTAGCTGTCTTCATCTCCATAGTATACAGATCTCTCATTTGGGTATGCCACTCGCGGAGCCCCGGGGGATGGGGCTCCATCCAGTGTCGCAGAATACAAAGCTTCGCAATGATAAAACCTTTCCCATATAATAGTCGGTCAGAGTGTCTCAGCCCCCCCTCCCCTCCAGGGACTCCAAATAAGCACCATAGTAAGGAGAAGGGATTGGTCACCTGTCACCAACTCAGCAGCTGGCTTTCCACACCCTGCCAAAACTGTTGGATGTGTGTGCAGTGCCAAAAACGGTGGAGTAGTGTCCCACGTTCTCCCTGACAGAGTGTGCATAGATCTGACGAAACCAAACCCATCTTAGCCGCCCAATTATTAGGAATATACGCTCTCCAGAGAAATTTATACTGCAGCTCTTGTAGGCGGATCGACTCAGATAAAGACTTAACCTCGGAGAAGGCCGCCGTCAATAGGGACCCCGACATCTGTGGCACTCCGTCCGCAACCCAACGGCACGCCAGCTTCCCTAGGGCTTCCCCATCCCCCCCGGGCCAGAGTGCCTGCCTAATCGTCCGCGAGGAGAAGTCACCCTCCAACACCCCCAAGAACTCCCAAAGGGCTCCTGTACCCATTCGTAAGCCCCCCCTCTTTTGGAGGTCTCGCACATAGTGGCGCGCCTGTAGATAAAAGAAAAAGGAGGCGGGCTCCAACTGATAGCGTCTGGCCAACGATTGAAAAGAATCGAGTTCACTACCATCGGGCATAAGCATATGCCCAATACAGCAAAGACCCCTGTTCCGCCACTGGATAGAGACCGAACTCTGCAAACCAGGGATGAAATCCTTGTTGCGCTCCAACGGCAGACACTCCGTGCACTTCCAAGTTAGCCCTCTTAGCCGGCAAAGGCTCTGCCACGCCTGTCTCATCGCCTTGAGATATACCGAGGTTTTCCAGACTTTCGGCAAAAGCCCACCAGGCGCATGCAAGATATAAATCGGATGGTAAGGCGCTGAGAACCGGTCTAATAGGGCCAAGGGCAGAATAGCACCATGGGCCCCAAGCACATCAACCAGCGGTCGAAGCATACAGGTCAAATTGTACTGCCATAAGGAGGGCAGGCCAATCCCCCCCTCCTCCCGAGGCCTCATAAGTACTGAAAAGGCTATTCGGGGTTTCCTACCCCTCCAAAGAAAGAGTGCAATGGATTTCCGCAAGAGCTGTAAGTCCCGTCTCGTCATCCAGAGGGGGAGGTGGCGGAGGACATAAATCCACTTAGGGAACTCCACCATCTTCAACAGTGCTACGCGTCCCATAAGGGAAAGCGGGAGGTCACGCCACTTCAGCAAGCGCGCTATGGTATTATCAAGCAGAGGCCGAACATTAATGTCATACAAGTGTTCGGGGTGCTCAGGTAGATAGATACCCAGGTACTTCAAGGTGTTCTGCGCCCACACCAGGGGAAAAGCACCCTGCCATTTGGATTTAACTCGGCCCCCCACATCTAAAGCCAACGATTTGTCTTGATTGATTCGCAGCCCAGAAAAGGAGCCAAAGACTTCCATAAGACGTAAGGCCCTAGGGAGGGATTCCTCCGGACTGCAGAGACAGAGAAGTAAGTCATCTGCAAAAGCACTAAGCTTAATTCCGCCCCCCTCCCACTCTATCCCATTGATCTGTTTGCTCCCGGAGAAGTCTCAAAAGCAGAGGTTCCAGTTGAAGCACAAAAGCAAAGGGGACAGGGGGCATCCCTGCCGCGTGCCACGGCGCAATGAAAAGGATTGAGAGACTCTTCCACCACTAACTACACAAGCCAACGGATCCAAGTATAACGCTTTTACCCAATCCAGAAACCCACCAGTAAAACCAAATTGAGTTAAGACCTCAAACATATAGTCCCAAGAAACCCTATCAAACGCCTTCTCGGCATCTAGGCTTACCAACAGCAGCGGAGTATCGCGTTGTAAACAATAGTCCATGCCCAGTAGAACTCTGGTGATGTTCGCAAAAGCATCCCTACCGCGAACAAATCCCGATTGATGGCTCCCTACGAGTTCGGGCAAGACTTTTTGTAGCCTCTCCGCAAGGATCGAAGCCAAAAGTTTCATATCATAGTTTATCAAGGATATAGGTCTATACGAGGCTGGATTCTCCGGATCTCTGCCCGCCTTAGGGATAATGGTTATCGCTGCAGTCCGCATATCTCTCGGGAAGGAGCCCCTCTCTCTCGCCTCTTCATAGAGAGCCATCAAGGTGGGAGTGAGCGAGGCCGATAATATTTTGTAAAATTCCGCACTGTAACCGTCAGGCCCTGGGGCCTTATATGGTTTCCCCCGTGCTATAACCCGTTGTATTTCGTCTCCCGTAATGCGCGTATTTAACTCAAGTAAAGCCCCCTCCCGGAGCTTAGGGAGTTTAACAGCTTTTAAGAAGTCGCACTGCTGAGCCTGGTCAGGCGTCTCCGGGGTATAAAGGGTCTGGTAATACTGCCCAAACACATTTAAAATTTGTTCCGGATCTCGTTGCCGCGTCCCTTGTCGGTCTTTAATTACCATAACATTCTGGATCCCACCGCGGTCTTTCACTAAGCGCGCCAATAGTTTCCCTGAGCGGTCCCCAAAGCGGAACAGCTGATGACGATAGTATTGCGCCGCGTAGACCGCTCTATCCTGCAATGCGGCATTGAGAGCCTTCTGGTGTTGCAGATATACCCCCAGGCACTCTCGGTTGGATAGGGCCTCTCGCTTAGCCTGTACGAGGGTCTTAGTGAGCTCTAGGATAGTAGCATTAACTCTCTTCCTCTCCCCCACAACATATGCAATAATATGGCCCCGGAGGACGGCCTTACCCGCCTCCCAAAAGGTCGAGACAGCCAAGTTGGGAGCCTCATTCAGAGACAAATATTCCTCCCATTTTTGAGTGAGATATTGTCGAAACGATGTATTCTGCCACAGATGCCTCGGGAAGGCCCATCGCCCATGTGCAGGGGATCGCCCCTTAAGGTCTACAAAGACCCTAGCATGATCCGAGATCACAATTGGCTCTATCTCCGCTCGCACTATTTTATCAAAAAGGTCCCTGGAAACTAAAATGTAGTCTATTCGTGACCAAGTCTGATGGGCTCTCGAGAGGTGGGTATAATCCCTCTCTTGTTCATGCAAAATTCTCCACACATCATACAGGTCCCCCCATTGGCACAAATACGCCACACCTTTGTTAATCCAGTTTCCCCCCCCACCTTCTCCCCTTCTCAGACCCTGCGACCTGTCAAGTTTGGGATCATGAGGGCAGTTGAAATCTCCTGCAAGGAGTAAGGGTACCCTGGGCGCCTCTGTAATCCGCCGCAGGAGCAGCTGAAAAAAGGTATGGTCATAATTGTTAGGAGCATAGATATTACCCAAGAACATTTCCTCCCCAGCAATCTTAGCATGCAAGAATAAATATCTCCCCGGGGGTCGGCGTCCTCTCTGATAACTTCTACCGGAAGTCCCCGGCGTATCAGAATGGCCACCCCCCTCTTTCGACCCCCAGACGAGGCAGAGAAGATCTGTCCCACCCAATCTTTTTTCAATTTAGCGTGTTCCAATTGTGTTAAGTGAGTTTCTTGGAGCAGAGCAATCTGTGTACCCCCTTTCTTTAAGGCCTGCAGTATTTTCGTCCTTTTTACCGGCGTGCCTATCCCTCCCACATTCCACGTGGTGATTCTTAAGTTAGAGTGCCCACCTAGCATTTGGAAGCATGATACCCAACCTGGCTGCTTTCGTTACCGAAAAGCTGGCTCCAGGCCGCCCAGCCTCGACCCCGAGCCCATTGCCTGCCCCTGGCAAGCCCCGCCCGCGCACTACCCTGCCCCAGATAGGATAGATGAATTGGAATGGTGTAGTGGTCCCCAATGGTACCCCCCTAACTTCTGCAGTGTGCTTCCCCCCCCCCGGATCCCCCCCAATTCTCCCACCCCTCCCCGAGCCTCATCCCATCCCCCCCCCTGTCCCTCCCCATAAAAAAAATTTCAACCATTAATCTCAGCCGCCCCTGCTGAGCCGAAATCCCACCGTGTGACATGCCGCAGGGCTGCCCCAAGGCTATCACTTTGTATAATCGTGGCCTATGTGCCTTCCCCACAAAGGTAATCCAGCTTCTCAGCCAGAGCTTACAAAATAAAGAACAAACCGCTCAGTATCAAAAAAACAAAAACAAAAACAATCATATACATCATATACATTGGTGTCCTCAGCCCTCCGCTAACAATCCAGGAAGACCGCCATCAGGGCAGGGCATAACAACATCTGCCGTCCTCAGCTCGGCGGGAATATCCTGTACAGGGGCCCATATCCTCAGCGTCGGGTAGCCTGCTGCTCTGCTCCCGCACTAACCCCTCGGGCTGCATCAAGAAATCGCTGCGCCTCTGCCGGGGTCGAGAACACCAGGCTTTTCCCCTGGTTCCAGACACGCAGTGTTGCGGGGAAGGCTAGCATAAAACGAATGTTCCGCTGAAACAGCGCCGCACATACCCCAGAATAGGCTTTCCTCTGCTCTGTTACCAGCGCCGAGTAGTCCTGAAACATCAAAAGCTTATGATTTTCCCAACGAAGCTCACCTTTCTCTCGGTACGCCCGCAAGAGCTGCACTTTGTGTTGAAAATTAAGGACCCGGAGGATCACGACACGCGGTCGCTGTTGGTCGTCCTGCCTCCGGCCTAATCGATGTGCACGCTCTACACGCAATTGCCCCACTAGGGAAGCGAGGCCCAGCTCTTTCGGTAGCCATTCTTCAAGGAGCGGCAAAAGCATCTGGTCCGTTTGAGTTTCAGGTATGCCGACGAGCCGTATGTTGTTCCTGCGAGATCTGTTTTCCAGATCGTCGAGCTTGAGTTTGAGAGCCTCTAGCTGTTTGCGCTGCTCAGTAAGTTCTCTATCCATGCGGCCCTCATCCTCTTCGACGCTGGAGACACGCTGCTCCAGTTCCTCCACCTTCCTGCCCATATCAGCAAAAGAGTCATTTAAAGTATCCAGCTTCTGCATAAGCTGATCAAATTTGGGCTCAAGCAGACCTGCCACTTCTCTGGCCAGGTCCGCCGCTGCCGAGTCAGTACTCAGCGCCCCCGGGGATGTCGGCATCATCATGGTCGTGGTGGAGGCCCCGGATTTACCGGGCTTCTCGCGCTCCTTTTTTTGCTGGCTTGGCGTCTCTCCACCCGCTCTCAAGTTGCGCTTCATTTAGTGGTCCCAGGGGAGTCTCAATAGCCGGAGAAGAGAGGTTTTACGGGGAGTCAGCCCAAAAAAATGCAGATTAATGCTTGAGGCAGCCCCGGAGCGAGCAAACACACGTCTTGCTCACTCACGCATCACGTGGGATCCCCGTGTAGCTGGGTTTAAAAAAGGTTTGGACAAGTTCCTGGAGGAAAGGTCCATAAACCATTATTAAGAAGGGACCCAGGATATCAATGCTTGACCCAGTACAAGCATTGTGGAACCTGTGTCTTTTGGGGAAACTGCTAGGTACTGTGATAAGGAAGCTTATCATAGCTCAGGAAGGAGCTATAGAAAAGGTGAAGTGACTCTGAACAAGCAACCTGTCAGTTCTGGTAGAAATAAGAAAACAGAATTTTGCCATAAAAGACTACCAGTCCCAGAATGCACCAGGTTTCCAACAGCCATTAGAGGAGCTGAAGTGGGGAAACGTGTGTTCAATCAGGAGGGCTATGAGGTAATCCCTAAGCACTCATCTCAAAGGGCAGGGCCTGATTCAGCACAGCTGCGCTGTGTTAGGGAGGAGCACTCATCTAAGCAGAATAAGAGTAGAGTTTATTCTACAGATGACCATCTTCATGATCACCTTGGATATCCAGAGAATTGTCCTCAGTATCCTGAGAATCAGCTTGAGTTTGATCATCAGTTTCATCTGAAGGATCATCAGAAGCAGAAACCAAACCGGACGGACAGAGAGGGAAAGAGACCCTTTGGAAGAAGGAAGAGAAAGGCCTTTGAGAGGTCTAGAAGAGTCCAAAGCAGTACGTATACTGGGAGGTATTCCAAGGGCCAGCATACACCATTGGACTGGGGAAAGCCAGAGGAATGGTGCTGCAGAGCTAGGAATCACCAGAGGCTACCTGTGAGGGAGACGGCTGCACGTGGAAGGGACCCTAAGACCTGTGCCAGAAGGTATGTGAAGAGAGATCCAGTGTCCAGGGATCTGGATTGGAAGGCTGGACATAAGAACTGGACTACATACTGGCCAGGCTATATAGAGAGGAACTCTAGCAGCAATGGAAGCTCAGGTATGAACACTGATCTATGCCCTAGCTATAACCTTGAAAGACAGCAGGGAAACAAGTATTCTCCTGAAAATGCTCCATTGAAAGATTCATCTGTGCCAATCCATGATATTGAACCCATGCTTGTTGAACAAGGGGGAATAATAGCAGATGAGGATCCTATTTATATGGACTGTTCTCTGTCTAAACTCCGTTGGTAACTTTCTGTTATAAAGTACAGCAACCATCATAAAGAAATACAAATTTGTTCTTTAATCTACTCAGAAAAGCTCCTGAAGCAGGATTTGACCCACACAGTGGAAGGCAAGCCAGCTAAGAGGTTTCAGCTGGTGACTGTTAGCAATTAAGCCTTACCTAATTGCTTGTGAGCTAGGAGAGAATCACTTCTGTATCTATGTGGGAAGTAATCAGAAGTTAACCTGAAAAGAACAGTTTGTTTCTTGCTTTGTGGCTTTTCATTTGTTGTTTTCCTGATTTTGACTTTGTTTTTCCAAGTTAACACTGAAAGCAAGTTACCTAATTTATGTGCTACCAAGCATATCTGTGTTGGGAGAAATAACCCCATAAATAAATATCTTATTGGCTTTACCCAAGAGCACAACTAAATTATTGTCAGCAGCTGTGTCTGGTGTGAATGAACTTGCAAATCATATAGAAATATGCACTTGCCAAGAGTGTGAAGATTCTCACCCAGGCAGCCGTCTGACAGTACGTATGACCTAGATTGGCCACTGTTGGAAACAGGATCCTGGGCTTGATGGACCGTGGTCTGACCCAGTATGGCATATCTTATGTTCTAAAATAAATAGTACTTTCAAGAGGAAAGAGTTTGGAATGTCACGTTTAGTACAATGCTATGTGCTTTAAATCAGCATTGTATTTCTTCGACCAATTACACAGGTACACTACCAAAAAACTGCCTCCAGTTTTGCAACTGATTCCTATAGATTTTGGGGTGCTGAATCCAGGAAAAATAGCCAAAATGTTCCATCACGTCACGTTTTCTTGCAAAATTAGATTTCTTACCCATATAAGGAATGTTCACATAATTTCTTTTTAGCCGACTGAAGTTTATTTTCTTGGCCCAAAATAGAGGTTGTAATGGTTAACTAACTAGAAACACTCCCTCATTATATTTTAGAGTGTTTTGTATTCATTTTATACATTAACAGGACAATTGGGAGGCGGGGGGCTAAATCCAGTACTCGCACTGGCGCATGTTCTTTCCTGTTCGCCTCGCCTCGTTCGCTCGCTCAAACACGGTGGTTGCGACATGAACGTTCCTGTCAAATTTCAGTTTCTTGCAAGTTCATTATTACCTTTTGTTTGCTCAGTCGTAATCCAGCTTTATTCTGAAGTGGTTCACTACAGTTGTAGTTTGCAGTGCTGTGTATTTGTGATGGCTCACAGAGCCAGAAGTTGCGTCAACTCTCCGGACAGTTTTTGTTTTATTTGTGGGGAATATACCGTGAAAAAGCGGCAGAGGAACATTTCTGCATTTATTAAAAAAGTATATTTCGCCTATTTCGGTTTGAAGTTAGGCGATCAAGACAAACCGTGGGCTCCTCACAAAGTGTGCAAGACATGTGAGGAAGATCTACGCTTATGGATGAAAGGTTAAAAACAAGCATTTCGTTTCGGAATACCTATGATGTGGCGTGAACAAAGAGACCACAGCAGTGACTGCTATTTTCGCTCTTGCATTGTGAAGGGATACAACTTAAAAAATAAGAACGTAATAAGTTACCCCAACCTTCCCTCAGCAATTAGGCCTATGCCTCATAGCAACGAAGTACCTGTGCCTGAACCACCAAAATCTTTGGATCATATTTGTGTGGACGGTTTCTGATCATGATGAGACTCATCAGATGGCTTTTCCCGATGAGTCCAGTACTTCCGAGTTTGAAACTGAACCAGATCCGAAACCTGAACTTTTCTCTCAAGCTGAATTGAATGATTTAGTCCGGGATTTAGGACTCCCAAAAGATGCTGCCCAACTGCTAGGTTCTCGGCTTAAACAGAAAAAATCTATTGTCACCAGGAACAACTTTTTATTGGTACCGCAACCGCGAGACACAATTTTTGAAGTATTTCAGCAAAGAGGAAGATTTGGTATTTTGCAACGATATATACAGAGTGATGGAAAAGTTTAAACTCAAGTATGATCCTGCTGAATGGCGGCTGTTCATTGATTCGTCAAAAGACAGCATAAAAGGTGTTCTTCTTCATAATGGCAACACATTCGCTTCAGTTCCTATTGCTCACTCTGTTATTCTCCAAGAAAAATATGAGAATTTGGCCCTGATTCTTCAGAAGATTCGTTATGATGAGCATAAGTGGATGATTTGTGGAGACTTTAAAATTCTATCCATGCTATTAGGGCAGCAATCCGGTTTCACCAAATATCCCTGCTTCCTTTGCTTGTGGGATAGCCGGGCCCGCGACCTACACTGGGGGAAAAAAGACTGGCCAATTTGGGAGTATTTGAGACCCGGTGAGAAAATGTTCTTCATGAGAGCTTGGTACCTCGTGATAAAATTCTATTACCACCTCTCCACATTAAGTTGGGTCTCATTAAGCAATTCATCAAGTCCCTTCCAAAAGATGGTGAGTGCTTTCGGTACCTTTGCTCAAAGTTCCCCCGACTTTCTGAACAAAGCTAAAGGAAGGAGTGTTTGTTGGCCCTGATATAAGGAAACTCATTTCAGATGGAGCATTCGCTGAAACGATGTCTGAGAAGGAAAAAGAAGCCTGGGATTCCTTCAAGGATGTTGTTCTCAAATTCTTGGGGAACAGGCGGGATGAGAACTATAAGGATATTGTTGCCAGGATGCTCAATGCCTTCAAAGAACAAGGCTGTAACATGAGCCTGAAAGTCCATTTCTTGCACTCCCATGTGAACTACTTTCCCGAAAACTTGGGGGCGTACAGTGAAGAACAAGGTGAAAGGTTTCACCAGGACATCAAGGACGCAGAGAGAAGGTACCAAGGAAGATGGAACACCACTATGATGGCTGATTTCTGCTGGTTGCTGCTGCGGGAAACCCCAGATGAAAAATACGCCAAGCAGCGCACCAAGAGAAGCATTCGGGGGAAGAAGAAACAGGCCCACCAGGAGATTGATTGACCCAAGAATGACTTTAAAATCTAAACTGTGTTGACAAATATCGTGTTTTTACTAAACTTTGAAATAAAAATTTGCTAGTTATTACCACAGTGTCGGATCTCATTTATTAGAATTTTATTTTCACACCATCGGGTGTTTGTCTTCATGTATTGCAATGGTGCGGTTTGCGTTTTCTATTCTTACATACATACCTGTACAACATTTTTGCACATTTCTTTGCTTTGCTTTGTGTCTAACCTCGCTCTTATATGCTCAATGTTTGTGCACATGTATGTGGCTGTTTTAAGTGCAGACAATTTTGCTACCATCACAGTGTGTTTTGTTGACATTACTCTATTCTTATGTGCTGCCTTGTTACAATTTTCTTTATTCTTATTTGAATAACTACTAAACAATTAGTATAAAGAATTCATCCAAGAAACTTTTATCTCGATCGCACTCAATCTGAAACATTCACCTCAAACTGCTAACCCAATGTAGCAAAAAATCTGTACGTGATGGAGCAAATTGGTTACCAGATTTGGATTCAGCGCACCAAAAAACGTAAAAATCAATCGAAACATTAGAGGCAGTTTAAAAAAATTTTTTTTTAGTGTACCTGTGTTATTCATTCATATGAGTTCTTTCATGCTATGGAATTACAGCAAGGCTACAGACGGTGCTCCTTATTTCTGGGTTAGGACTCATTTAATGGGGTATTATAATCCAGTTTGAGTTTAGCTCCAGCCATAAGAATCACATATAGATCTGGCTTCAAGATAACCAGCACATACAGGATAACTAGATTCTTGGACTAAAATCCAGATGTTCTAAAGGAGTCTTCCCTTTTTGTGGGAAAGATGCATACAGGTGAATTTTCAAAGCAGCTTAACCAGATAAGGCAGCTATAAAGATGGAAAAACTGGATTCATCGCCATGTAAATGTACCGTTTCCCAGAATTTCACAGCTGAAGAAAGTTTATTTCAGTACCGTGTGCCTTTAGAACACTATCCAGAGGGTGTCTACCTCCAAGACCTAGAAGCAAGTCTTCCGCAAGCTCAGATATGGTGGCCACACTACTTTTTCCAGGGATAGCGTCCAATACGTAGCCCAAGCAGAAAGTGGAGGATCTTTTGGTTATCATTAACGTTCAGGCCCGGCTTCTCAGACAGAGATCTTTTGAGTATCCTAATTTTTTAATGCTATAGACAAAGGGAGTATTGATATAGCTAGTGCGTTCACTACAGTTTGCCAGTAAGAGACTTGACTGTTACAAACTTCCTTTCTTTTCCAGCACGTACAAGGCAAATCACCCCCAGCTGTAGGGATGCGAACATTATACCCATCACACCATGCTTTGCAATTATAAAATGTTTCCTGTTAATTTTCCAGCTGTCTTAAACGAAAGCTTTCCAAACTGCTAACTGCTTGCAATCGCTCATACCATTGTATGCTCAGCTGGTGGACGTTTGTGCTTATTTCAGTAGAAATGGAAGGAATCAAACCGAGAAACCTTTATCATTACTGCATTGTCCCTTATCACAAACGTCTAGGGAGAAAGGTAATTGGTCATCTTAGTTCTTTAATCTATTTGCAACCTTTCCTGGTGGTGTGATCTAACCTTTTGTTAGGCCCTTATTAGGGTACAAATAATTAATTGAATCCCTTCTATAGCAAAGTGAAGGGTGGGGTATTGGCTGTGTCAGTAGAGGATGCGGGAGAAAGAGAGAGAGAGCGAGAAACATCTGCAGGAGTAGTTTATAGGATGTTATTGAGAGAGGAGAAGAGGAGTGACCGCTGTTTTCTTTCTGGAGAGGAAGGGTAGGTGGATTTCAAAGCCCTTTTCCTTCTGTCAGGAGACGATCTCACAGCTGTACATATCTTGGATAATCAGGAATGTGAGAGCACTATAGTCCCCTCAGCTCAGAGGATCTCTGGGATATTACTTACTGGGATGTCCTGTGGGTGACTAGTAATAGTTTATCTTCTTGATTTGACTAGCTGGGTTGAAGTTGAGTAGAAACTGCTCAGGATTAAAAAGGCTGCTGTATAACCATTCAGAAAATGACAAGGAGTCAGGGAGTGAGGCAGGCTCTCCCCGACTTGGACAGTTTTGCACAATGAATTTTTTTTGGGCGATGGGAAGAGCAAGTTTCAATAGACTTTACCCAGGTAAAACTGGGGACAGAAAAGTGTCCCCCCCCCCTCCCCTTCTGCAGGGAAACATACCCGGTGTCACAGAGTGGCAGGGGTGGAGGGACAGACTGGCAAACAGCACATAGGGATTTAACGGCGTGGCTTTTGCACTTGCTGCAAAATAGGCCCAAATTCCGCCAGCACTCGAGCATCTGTGGCTCTGCCCAGACTCATGTTTTCCAAGGGAAACGCTGTAGGGAATTTGCCTTTGGAAATGCGCTTTCAGTCTCGTGGCTACCTGCGTCAGAGAGTGTGTCTGTCTAACAGCACCCGGAGAGGACCTGTAAACAGATCGGCTTTCTCATCTGCAAGATTATTCTTGTACTCGGATGCACATAGACTTCTTAAATGGTCTCTTTCAAGAAGCTTTGCCCTGCCAGATCACCGAAGGACATGAGATCAGGGAACTTAGTGGTGCAGGGAGGACCTATATTTATTTGTTTATGTGTTAAATTTATTTTGCTTCTCCACAGCACCTCTGAGTGGCTACAGTTTAAACATCCATACGGCAGTAATATACACATCATAATTCATAGACAATTGAATTACAAAGAACAAAAACACTTAAACAACAATGCAACATCTAAAAGCAATTACAATGCCTCATAAACATAATGCACCCATTATCCTTAATTCTTTCAGAACAGCACTACAAAAATTTACTAGACTGTACTAGAGTTTCTTCTCTGGTGAACTTGGGTTCAAGCCCAACTCACTGTAAGTCTCACATGAAATGCACAGTAATCAGTTTTATCTAAGTCTCTAATGGATTTTCATTCACATCAAAAAAGCAGTGCCCAGTGGATAGGCCTAGGTCAGGGCTGGTATTGCACCAGAAATTGGAGAGGGGACCTCAAAGCACACCAACAGGCTGTACGTCCTTCAGCTTCAGACAGGCCAGCAGCCCCCTATGGTATTTTTATTTTATTTATTTATATTCTCTTATATACCGCGCTATTCTGCATCAGTGCGGTTTACATTGAACAAACTGAAATTACATTGAACAGGGCATTATAACTTGGAGATAACCTTTTACAGGAAACATGGGTTATGGAGGGTTAAGTGGCTTGTCCAAGACCACAAGGAGCACCTGTGGGACTAGAAACCCCAGTCCTTCCGGCTCAAGGTTGCTGTCCTCTAGTGGGATTTGAACCCCCGACCTTCCGGCCTGAAGTACCTTGCCCCAACCACTAGACCACTCCTCCACTCAAATGGTACTCTATGGTATGGGGCTCAGGGCGACTGTCCTAGTTACCCCTCCATCCCCTGCAATGTTGGCCCTGAGGGGTGGGATTCTTGGCTTTAGCCAGTAAAATCATGATGGTCCTACCTTTGTTAACGTGGCCAGTGATATATGAATTAGGACCACTATGGTCCTGTATTTTTATTACATTAGGACCTCTAGTGGCTCTACTAGAGAAGTTCTAGCTAAGCTTTCTGTAAATGTCTGTTTCTAGAACAGGATGGAACTTTCTAGCCTCTGACTCCCTCAGCTAATCTTAGTGAGATAATGCTGGGAGGGTCCGCAGTTGGTAAGCATGTGTGAGCAGTGAGGAGAGGAGTAATTTTGGAGGGAAACTGTAGGAGGCATAAAACCTCAAATCTGGGTCTTTGGTTTCATTACCACTGCAACATAGAGATGGATTAGGAGTCTGCTACTGTACCAAAGCAGGATCCCAGCTGAGCACCTAAGAGAGGGAGGAGAAGTGGTGCAACTATTGCTCTAGTTAAGGAGAAGCCAGAAGCAACGCCGGGGAGCTGCTACATATCTGCCCAAGGACCTCTGAGGAAGGATGTTCAAGGCCGTTTAAGCCAAGGCCCCATCAGGAGCTACTTGACAGAACCACCAGAGGCTGTATCCACAGAGAAGAAAGAGCGTTACAAGGAGACACAGGGCCTTTGGGTCTGAGCCAGAGGGAAGTTGCATGCTGAAGGGGAACAGTTTCTGTAGTTCATTCTAAACCAGAAGGACCCTATTAAGTGACTCTCTGATTTGGAGAGGAACAAAGTGGGAGGTTTGATTCTGCATGCCAATAGCCAAGGGCCATGGACTAAATTACAAAGTTAGGAGACTGTAATTGGTTTGCTGAATTTTGTGTTTGCTACCTGTTAAGAAGCGACATTCTTAATACTGGATATTTTTTGAGTATGTTTAAGCTTTTTTGAGTAAATCCACCAGGTTCAGAACCAGTTTCTGGACTAGGTTATGTTTTTTCAGTGGAGAGACTGGAAAGAGGGTTATCTGAGTACAAGAGACCTCCCAGGTCTTTCCTGATCCCGCTCCAAGAACCCTCTTCTACATCAAAAGTCAGACTTTGCTGGGTTGGTCTGGAAATTGTGTCCTCAGACTGTCTAACAACACTGCATGGCACTGAAAGGGACATATAGCCTGGAAGGGTTATACATGGTACTTGCAACTATCAGAATTCTTTAATCTGTAAACAGAAAAAGCAGGGTAAATAAACAGCCAATATCTTGCAGTGGTTTGTCCAAAACGGTCCTGTTAATCCCACAGCCAATCAGGTTTTCAGGATATCAACAATGAATAAGCATGAGATATATGCAAATTTATCTCATGCATGTTCGGTGTGGAAATCCTAAAAATTCCACTGGCTGTGAGTTCATGAGGAAAGGCTTGCAAACGACTACCAAAAAGGTGTGAAAGAAATCAAAATGAACAATTTTTTCCGAAAAAAATATTTCATGCTAAAAAGAAAAGCAACGGGAAGGTGCTGCGAAAGCTCCTCCCTCGGACTGAGAATATGTCAGCATGTTATTGGCAGAGACTATTCACGCATGAAGGCAGCTTCCATTAGCTCTAAATTACTGGGTGTGTCTGGCAATTACCTAAGCACCAGCCTTTGAGAAAAGAAACCTTTATTGGGGGTGGGGGATAAAGAGGTTTTGACATTAGTTTTTAACTATGGAAACATTCAAGATTTTTAGTGGTCTTTAAAAACTAAGTTCCAAAATTAGATGACTGCAATTCATTTGCTTAGATTTAAGCACTTAAGCTAGGCGCCCATTACTAAGTGCCTAATTTGTTGCCTCCTCTATCTCCACCCCACATATGTCTACGTTTTAGCAACTTCATTTACATGCCTAGTAAAAACAGTCCCCCAAATTTAGAAGCTCAGCCCAACTTAGTTTTCAAAGAAACTGATCTAGGAGCCTAAACCATTTAAAAATGGACCTCTTTATTTAAGAAGAGGGGAAACTACTGACTCGTCCTCTCTATTTTTGGTTGAGCAGTCATCTCTCCAAAGCTGTGCCTCCAGCCTACTTCAGTCAGTGGCATCACGCTTCTCATTGTCACGAGACACGAGGATACCTGCAAAGAATCCCAAGCAGATAGAACGACCTCTCCAAAGCTCCATGGACCCACGTAAGCAGCTCTGCTTTACAAATCTGTGATGCATATACGGATCACTTTTATCCATATAACTCAGAGCAGTAGGTTATATCTACAAAATGTATGCATGTACCAGTAAGCTGGGTTAGGAGCCGGCACAAAATTTATCTGGAGAATGGCAAAATTCAGCTAGGGATCGCTCTCCAGATAACTTCTACACATAAGTTAGGTCGGCAAAATAGCTGAGCAGCAACCCAGTCTAACAGCTGCTGCCACTGGATATACAGAGGAAGCTGGGCGCTGGCACCGACATTGGTGTTTAATTTTATGTGGCACGAGGCCCAGCTAAATATCAGGTGCTATGAAAATAAGAACAGGTAAATCCATTTTCTATGAAGGGCTGTACAGTGCTAGGCATGCAATTAACCATGCAGAAACACCCTGGGAATGCACATGCAGGACTGGAATGAGGGCAGGGCCACTAGGGCTTCCTGCCCCGGGCATTACATTTTAAATGGTGCTTCCTGCATTGCTGTGCAGGGGAGGGGAGGCGACTGTAGTGCTGATAGGAGGGCTGGTGTAACTCTGGCACTGAGCATATGTTCAAAGGGCTTTCTGTGGGCTTCTGGAAGGGTGGATGGGGGAAAGGATTCCCATCAGTGATGTTGCCCAAGTGTGCTGTCCACAAAGAACACCCATTACAGGTGAGGAACTTTGTTTTGCCTCTGTATCGTTCCATGGTGCGACAGCACTTTGAGTATTCTGTGTAAGTCTGGTCACTGCATCTCAAAAAAGATATAGTGGAATTGGAAAAGGTACAGAGAAGGATGACCAAAATAATAAAAGAGGATGGAAGGATTCTCCAATGAGGACATTTAACAGGTTTTGTTATACCACTTTATCATTTTAGTCAAAGCGGTTTACATTTTAACTTAAACTTGGTAATGTACATTAAACAGGAATTCTTCTGAGGCAATGGACACAAGATGCCCCTCAAGGATCCACTCTTTCAGCACTACTCTTCAACATCTAAATGCAACCACTCTGCCGAATCATCCAATCACACAACATCTTCTATCATGCTGTATGCAACATTCAACCTAAACAAACCTTCCTACAATGAACTACAACAATGCTTCACAGATGTCTCCCAATGGCTAGCCACAAACCACCTATCCATAAATCTCAAGAAAATCAAATCCGTATTCATCACCAAGAGCGACTCATTTACCCCACCCACATCCATCACCCTGTACCATACAGAAACTCAAGTATGACCCGAAGTAAAATACTTGGGAATCACTCTAGACCATCACCTCACCCTGAAGACCCAAGTAACAAACACAGCAAAGTCAATCTACTCCAAAACATGAATCCTTCAGCATCTCTGCCCTCTACTCGCTCCATCAGACTTCTGCTCCACTCTACAAGCTCTGATTATGCCATATGTCGACTACTGTAACTCCATCTATCATGGACTACCACACTCAATGCTCCTTCCTCAGCAAACAGCCCTCCATACGACAGTTCGGATTATCCAAGGAGCCTCCAGATACAATCATATCAACCCCATTCTCAAGTACTTGCACTGGCTCCCACTACAGAGCAGAATACAATACAAAATTCTATTAATGACATTCAAAACTCTCAACAACCAATCATCCCTCCACCTTCAAAGCCTAATTGGACCAACCCAGACAAACAGACCACAAAGACATTCCACAAGGAAAGTCTTAGCCATCCCCCAAGTAAAAACAAGAAGCACTCAGCAAGCATGTGCTAGATCCTTTGAACTCTACACCCCCACCATCTGGAACTCCATCCCCGACACAATAAGGAACACCAAAGACCCCCCCCCCCCCCCACATTCCACAAACTCCTCAAAACCCACCTGTTCATCCTGAATTTTGGACCCACCACCTAACCCTCCCCCTCCATTGTCAAACCTAGCTCCCACAATGAAGACTGCTCTGTAAATAGTTAAGGTACCATGCCTTTGCCGCAACTTAATGTAAAAAGTTGCTGTTCCTTGCAAACGTTGTTTAACCAGTTCAAAGTTCTATGTACACTGCTTTGACCTCTGTGAAAAGTGGTATAAACATTCAGCCAAATAAATAAATGACTTGCCCAAGGCCACAAGAGTGGAATTGAACGCTGGTCTTTGGAACCCAGACCAGTGCTCTAATCACTAGGCTACTCCTCCACTCCATAGGATAGGCCATTTTAGCTTGAAGAAGAGACGGCTGAGGGGCAATATGATAGTCTATAAAATCCTGAGTGGAGTGAAAACAGTAAACATGAATCAACTGTTTACCCTTTCAAAACAGACTAGGGAGCACACCATGAAGTTACAATGTAGTACATTTAAAACAAATAGGAGAAAATATATTTTCTCTCAATGCATAACTGAGCTTTGGAATTGTTTCCAGAGGATGTGGCAAAAGAAGGTTTGGATAAAGTCTTGAAAGAAGAATCGTGAGGAAGACCTGAGGAAAGCCACTGCTTATCCCTGGGGATATGTAGCACGGAAGTTGGCTACTTTTGGCGAACCTGACAGGATTTGTATCTTGGATTGATCACTGTTAGAAACAGGATACTGGGCTTGATGAAGCTTTGGTCTGACCCAGTATGGTAATTCTTATATTCTTAAAGAACATAGGGTATATTAAAATATAAGAACCTAGTAAGTGCAGAATACAGAACGACTGCTTCTACTGCGTATGGCAGTGTATTAACAGGCTCTAAAATAAAATATAATTATTCACATGGAGAAAAATATCAAACCCTCTTCAGTTTACTTTCTAGGCCCAACCCCTGTATACATTTCACTTGTTCTTCTTCCCCATGACCCAGTTTCTTCTTCATACCGCATTTAGCATATACTCCCCATTCTCTCTCCTAGTGTCTCTACAGTCTGCCATTTTGTTTTATTCACTCTTCTGAGTTTTCAGTACCTCTCAGTGTCTCTATAGATAATAGTAATTTATTTATTTATTTAGATAGATTTGTATGCCATATTTTCCTTCAATCAAGGTGGTCACGTCACATCACAATTGGAGGGTTACATTTAACATTAGGGTACGTGTAAACATTTAGACAGTACAGATACGTAACAGTATTTAGACAGTACAGTTGAGGTAACATTTAACATAAAGGTATTTACTAACGTGGTGTGATAAATTTGTGTGTGTGGATGGGATGGGTGTGTATTTGGTTGGTGGTGGTAGTAGTGTTGTTGTTTGGGTAGGGGATGTTGCATGAATGCTCATAGGTTGATGTTGCTTGAATGCTTATAGGTTTCTATAAATAACCATGTTTTGAGGTCTTTGTGGAAGTCTGTGAGGTCTTCTAAAGCTCTCAGGCTCATTGGTAGGGAGTTCCATTGTGAGGATGCCAGTAGTGATGGTGCTCTTTTTGGAGTTGCTTGTTTGGTTTTGTGATAGCCTGCAGGTGTGCTGATCATGTTGTTGTTATTGGTTCTTCTTGGTCTATTGCTGATGTCTCTTGTTATAACGTTTTGGAGTGCGTCCACAGAAAGATGGTGAATGACTTTGAAGATTATCATGATTGTTTTGTATTTAGCTCTTGCTATCATTGGGAGCCAGTGTAGTTGTTGTAGGACGGGAGTGATTTGCTCGGTCCTTGGGGTGTCTGTAATGATGTGTGCTGTGGTGTTTTGTATCATCTGTAGTGGGTGTAGTGTCTGATGAGGAAGGCCTTGATATAGTGAGTTTCCATAATCAAGCAGTGGTGTAATGAGTGCTTGACACACTGTTCGGAAGTGGTCTTGCCGGAGCATTGGTTTGATTTGTCTGACTGTTTTCAATCGATGATATGCTTTGTTTGCAGTTTTGGTGATGTGGGATTTAAGGTTCAGAGCTCTGTCTAGTGTTATGCCCAGATACTTAACTTCTTCTTTGACTACTATGTGTTTGTCTAGGATGCTGATGGTTTGTGGAGGTATGAAGGTGGGGTTCCTGGTGACGAACATTGCCTCAGTTTTGTCGTAGTTCACCGTTAAGTTGTTGGCTATGAGCCAGTCATTCATGTCTTCGAGGCATTTTGTTATTGGTGTAGTGTTTAGTGCCAGTAAGTTGATTGGAGCATACACCATGATGTCGTCAGCATAAACGTGGTAGTATAGTTTGTGGTGCTTGATGATGTTGCATATGGGTTGTATGTAGATGTTAAAGAGCATTGAAGAAAGGGCTGAGCCTTGAGGTATTCCCTGCGTGACGGGGAATTGTAGGGATTTCTTTTGATCGCATCTGACTTGTTGCGTTCGCTCTTCCAGGTATGATGTAAACCACTTTAGGGTATTCTTGCATAGTCCTATTTGTTGTAAGCGTTGCAATAGCTTAGGGTGTGACACGGTATCGAAGGCCGCCGAGATGGCCATGAACACTAGAAGGAAGCCGTTTTTTATGTTGTCTATGCCTCTTAGGAGATTGTCAAAGAGGGAGGTGAGTAGTGTTTCCATGCCGTGTTGGGGCTTGAATCCATGCTGATGTATGTCCAGTGGGGCATTGATATCTATATGGTCCTGAAGTTGCCTTTGGACTGCTTTTTCCATGACTTTAGCAAGGAATGGCAGGCTGGAGATGGGACGGTATGATTTTGGTTTGGATGGGCTCAGATTGCTACTTTTAAGTATTGGTCGTATCATTGCGTGCTTTAGGGGTTGCGGCATGTATCCTTGTTGGAGTGATTCTTTGACGATTTTTTGAATGTGATGAGACAGCTGGCTTTTTGTGGCTTTGATCCAAGACACTGGGCATGGGTCTGATGGTGAAGTTGTTGTGTTTAGTCCAGATATAATATCTTCTATTTGCTGTTTTGTTGGTATACTGAAGCTCTCCCATATTTGATGTTGCTTTTTTATTGTGTAATTTGTTTGTTTGTTGTGAAGCAGAGTATGTTTGGTTAGAGTTTTTTTGACTTCATGTAGTCTGCATATTTTTGTGGGTCAAGATGGTAGGTGCTTTGTTGCGTGTCGTCCTTTGTGAGTTTTTGGACAATGCTAAAAAGTTATCTTGGTCTATTGCTAGATTTCATGATTAGGTTGGTATGGTGTTGCTGTTTACATTCATTTATTAGATTGTTATATTCTAGTTGTTTGTCTCTGTATTGTGTTAGGAGGTTGTGTGATTTGTTCTGTCTCCATTTTCTTTCTAGTCTTCTTAGTATGCGCTTTGCAACTCTGATTTCGTGTGAATACCATGAAGAGAGGCTACAAAGGTTAGGGCTCTTCAACCTGGAAAAGAGACGGCTGAGGGGAGATATGATAGAGGTCTCTAAATTAATGAATGGAGTGGAACGGGTAAACATAGATCAACTGTTTACGCTATCAGAATATAGAAAGACTAGGGGACATGTAATGAAGCTACAGGGTAAACTATTTAAGACAAATAAGAGAAAATATTTTTTCACTCAACGTGTAATCAAACTCTGGAATTTGTTACCAGAGGATGTAGTAAGAGCTGTTAGTGTAGCTGGGTTTAAAAAAGGTTTGGACAAGTTCCTGGAGGAAAGGTCCATAAGCCATTATTAAAAAGGGACCCAGGATATCAATGCTTGACCCAATACAAGCATTGTGGAACCTGTGTCTTTTGGGGATACTGCTAGGTACGTATGACCTAGATTGGCCACTGTTGGAAACAGGATACTGGGCTTGATGGACCTTGGTCTGACCCAGTATGGCATATCTTATGATTTTATGACCATGGGGCACTGGATCTTTTGTGAGTTTGTGGTTCTTTGATGGATGGGGCAGATGCTGCGTTGGCTATTATTGTGTTCCATTTGTCTATATTAAGATCCAGGGTGTCGTGTTCCTGTTGAAGTTGTGGAGTGATTTTGTTTATGAATGAATCTCTGTTAAATGTTTTGAACCGTCTGGTTATTCTTTCATCTTCTTTGCGTTGGGTGGGGTTATTCAGGGTCATGGTGAATTCAATTACATGGTGGTCTGACCAAGGGACTAGGGTGATTGTTGGTTTTGTGGTTTTGTTCTGTTCCACTAGTTGTGTTGGCATGAATACCATGTCCGCAGTTGTACCATGTCAGTGCGTTGGGGTGTTAATTGTCTGGCAGTATTTTAGTGACTCCATGGCTTTTAAGAACGTTGCAGTTTCTCTGGTGGGTGCGGATGTTAGGTTGTAGTCTCCTAGTGCAATGAGGGGTTTGTGTCTTTTGTTATGTGCACATATCATTTCAATTACTGTGGATAGGTGTTCAGTTGTGGTTCCAGGTGGTCTGTATGTGAGGGAGATGGTTAGGTACTTGTTGGCTATAGTGAGTGTATTGTATTCAATTGTGTTAGTAATGGCGATTGTTTTGAATCTGAAATCCTTTCTGGTAAGTATTAGTACTCCTCCCCCTCTCTTTTGTGCTCTGATGCAGTTAAATGCTGAGTATCCTGTTGGGGTTACTTGATTTAATATGACTTGGTCTGAATCGTCTAGCCAGGTCTCAGTGATGCATGTTATATCAAGCTTCTTGTCGTGGATCAGGTCAAGGATAGTATTTGGTTTGTTCCTGATAGATCCGGCGTTTAGTAGGGCACATCTGATGTTTGTTCATATGATTGGGTTTGTGTGTTCATTATTTGTGTGGTGAGAGGGTGTGTTACATGTGGCATTGTATGGTTTGTGGGCTGTATTCTTTGATTGTTGGCGTTCTTTGGATATGTGTGATGCTGGTGTGCATCTAGGTTGGGTGGTATGTGGGTTTATCAAGGAGATTTGTTCGTTGACTCTGATGCTGTGTGTGCAGAGTGCAAACATGTGGAGGAATGTGAGGTAGGCCATGAAGTAGTGGGTAGTGGAGTGCATTTTATAACTTGTAATTACTGACCTGGGATAGGGTTTGTGGTTTGCTGACCTGGGCTCGACTTGACTTGTAGTTTTGCATTAGAAGTGGTATCTTTACTCTGTGCATTGTGTTACTTATGGATAGTTTGCAGATTAGTTATGATGTGGTAGTTGAAGTAATGGAAGTAATAGGCTTGTGCAGCATGAGTTGTTTTACGAACCAGGCTATGCCTGTTTTTATTTACTTTCCTTACATATGTATCTGTCGCCCCTTTTTTTGCCTCCTTTAGTTTAGCCCACTGCAATTCCACTTCCCTTATCCCTTCCCACCCTGTCAACTCCTCCTTCAGGCACTTGGCCATTTTACAATATAAACAGGATGGAGTCGGTGCAGAGGGTGGCTACCAAATGGTCAGTGGACTTCATCATAAGGCATATGGGGACAGACTTAAAGATCGTAATATGTATACTTTAGAGGAAAGGCGGGATAGAGGAGATATGATAGAGGCGTTTAAATATCTCTGTGGCATAAATGCACAGGAGGAGAGCCTCTTTCAATTTAAAAAAAAAAGCTCTGTGAGGGGGCATACGATGAAAGTGAAAAACGATAGATTCAGGAGTAATTTGCAGAAATATTTCTTTATGGAAAGAGTGGTAGATGTGTGGAACAGTCTCCCAGTGGAAGAAGTAGGACAGTATCTGAATTTAAGAATGGATAGGACAAACACAGGATAAAGGAGAAAAAAAGGACTATAGTAGTTGGTATGGAAGGGCAGACGATATAGGCCATATGGTCTTTTTCTGCTATCATGTTTCTACGTTTCTACTGCTGCTGTTGGAAAATAAAGACTTAAAAAGAAAAAGAATACTACAAGAAAGAGTCCCAAAGGTCTTTTATTGTAAAGAACAAACCAGCCAGTAAAATGACCAATATAATTATTTGATAGCATCGTTCAAGAAATCCTTCGTCATGGGATTGATGTCTGCAGCCTGTACAGGAAGGGACAGAATCTCAGTATAAACCCGACACCTCCATTTCTGTAATTCACCTGCCACATTCCTCCAATAATGGAGCTCGGATGTCTCCCCTTACAACTCACCCTGCAAAAATGTGGCATCAACTTAGGAACAAACCCCAATGTTCCAAAGCCAGACACCCTGTGAAAGTAAAAGGGAAGCCGGCAAAAAAACCATGTTGAGGGCATTCTATAAGGGCTGCTTAGTTCAGTGTGCATTATCGCTGTGTATTTGGTACTTATTCTATAAAGTACGCACATAATATGCTTTCCAGAATACAGAAGTAAGTGGTGAGATAAGCTCGACAAATCTAGGCACAACCACTTACACCAACTCTAGACTCGGTGTAAATGCCCATGACTAGATTTGTAGGAAGCGGGCATAGGTTATAGTATTCCATAACTTATGTGTGGAAATTTGCACTCCGCCTATGTTCCGTGATTGTGCTTGCCCACTCCAAAACTATGTGCCATTGCCCTGGCCCACTTACCTACAGAATAATGACTGCCTACAGTCCACGTATTTGGCCATTCCCATGCGCAAGTCATTTAAAATAGATGACTTATGCGTGTTGATGGCAAATTTCCAGGCTCGTTATAGAATGAACTCCTCAATATCTATGTAGTGAACACCACATTGAAAAAGCTCTAGATCTCACAATGCGAACTGCAAACAATCCTACCTAGGAAAAGGCAATACTGCGAGTATTACCCTGGGTCCTAGAACATTAATGTTCCATCTCCAGGGAAATGGAGCTGCTATAGATCTACGCATTGGCAGGCTGCGTCACCTAGGTCACACGCGCAGAACACAGATGAACTCCCACTTAACAGAGAATAAGGGGTCGCAAATTAGAAAGAAGAGCATGTCGACAAAATCTTGAAAAAGCCAGAGTGAGAAGTACAATACTGGAAAGAGAGAGAGAGAAATGCATTTTCTCCTGTACTTTGCAAAATATAAAAATTAAGAGAAGCCCCATTACCCAGTGCCTAAAAATTGAAATTCCTTTTCTAACTTTTTATCTGGACATTTTGAGGCTGTTATTGAAAGGATTTATGCTTATAACTTTGCGAGTTATGCTACTAAGTTGGCCTTTTGGAAAATCTATTAGGGCTGAGTGCCCACATTTATACTCAAAATTCAACTAAACTCCTAAATGTTGGTGCATAAAAAGGGGATGGCAATAAGAACAGATTTAGGGTGGAGAAAACAGAACATTAACACTGATTTTCAGCACGTGGTTCATACATCTAGGCACTAAATGGCAGGCCTGAATTTATAAGCATCACTTTTAAGCTCCTAATTCAAGATGAATTTTCAGCTAAAAACTTTTTACTAACCTGTGCTAACCATTAGTGCAGAGTTTAGCACAGGGACCCTGTGCCAAAATTCTCATGCTAACTGGGGAGCATGTGACTGGGTGAAGATAGAGCGGGTTAGGGACAGAACATGGGTGTTAATGGCTCATCGTGGTTGGCATCGGTGTTTTGGGCACTCACTAACCATGTATGTTGCAGCTAGCATGGGTGAGCTTAACACCATCTCAATGAGTGGCATTATGTGTAGCCACACGCCAGATGGCAGTGCACCAACGGCAAGGGGATGAATGCAAATGCCCCATAAAACTGGCATGGCCAAAAACAGACTACTGGCGTGCTCGTTAGTAAACATGTCCCTTAGGCTCCTAAGTTGGCTGAAAACAGGGCACAAATTTGGAAGCATAACTCTGGATCCTAAATTTAGGAGCTCAGTTTAATTTTTCTGATTGGGTTAGTCCTAGGGGCTTGTTTACAAAGCCGCGGTAGCGGTTTGCGATCGTAATCGGAGCCGCGGCCCCATTGATTTCAATGGGGCCGCGGCTGCGATCGCGATCGCGAACCACTACCGCGGCTTTGTAAACAAGCCCCCTAGTCTCTCTTTTCTACTTTCCTTGTATGAGGTTTCTCCTAAGTTCTCCTTTCCTTTTCTTCTCTGTCCTCCTGTCTTCTTCCATTCTTTTTTCTACATCTGTCTCTGAATGATCTTTCCTTTTCAAGTTTTCTCTCTTCTCTACTTCTCCACTCATATCTAGAGTTTACCCTATTCTCCACTCCTCTCACCTTCAATAGTATTTCCTCTTTTTCACTTCTCACCTACCATTATCTCTTCTTCATCTCCCACTCTTATCTCCTCTCCAGAATTCCCATTTTCCCTTCTCTTTTACCCATTCCCTAGTCCCACGTTTCACCCCCTCAGCCCTCGTTTGCTTTCTTCTGCCTCTTATCCCCTTACCAGCTGCAGATGATGTATTATTTTACATCAAAATCAGCTTAACCCTATGTAAGGGGCCATATACCAAATTAATAAGCCACATCACTCATTACTTTCCAGGTCTCCTGTCCATTCTTCTCTTTCTTATCTCCTGCCCAACCTCTGTTATATCTATTTCACTATCTGGCCATGAGGCATTGCCATTGTGTGATGACTATGATTCCCTTTCTCCCTCCCCAGGCCTCAAACATTTTCAGATCTAGCTGACCTCAGGAGTGGAGGATCCAAGCTGAGATCTACAAAGTCAATGGGCTGGCCTCAAATGGATGGGTTTTGATGACAAGAATAATTTGATCAGCCAACATTTTCCTTGTGATTCTACAAGGAATCCTATTACTGGTGTATCATAAAGAAAATCATATATTTTGGCCTTTATCTTCCAGTCATTTACAGTGTTACTGAGTTACTTCTGTCCTTATATGGCTAGTACTCAAGCATTATTTTAAGATTGTATGAGTGGGAGGAGCTAGAAAGCCTCTGTAGGCCATATTGCATTCCTAGCTAATATTAATTTTCATTCACTTTTTCTATAGATGTACATATGTAGAACACATGTTGTCCAATCCATAGATTTAAAGAGTCAACTTTGCCACCCATCTTCATCATCATGGGAGGTTCATCCAGTCCTGGTCCTCCTTGTTGTGGAGATGGCATTGACATGGCAGTTGGAAACTTGAACCAGATCAGAATCTCATAGGATAGGTTTGTGTGACGAAAGATTTACTGTTACAGGTTTAGGAATGGCTACGCTAGTCACAGCAAGGGGATAAATAAATTGTTTGATGGTTTCTGAGTTAATTTCCAAAGTAGGCAGATAAAAACAACTGGTAAAAATGATCATATTTTACACATGCAGTTCAGTGGCTGACGACAATATGCAGAACTTATTCCCACTGGCCGTCACTAAGTCTTGAACCACAGAGAAAAAAACAGGGAACTCACCACGAATATAGAAATGTCCCAGAATCTGCCGAGTCTTCAGTGCTCTTTGGCTGCAATTTTGGGTAATTTTACTGTGCTTGGGAGTCTTTAAGATGATGATGGATAAGCAAGTACTGGTTGGAAATAGCCACCGCCCATCTAATTAGGAACAAGGCGTGTATTGGCATGATACTGGAAACGGGAGATTAAAAAGCAAAAGTTCTCTTACTAACCTTCACCACTTCCTCCCCTCTGTAGTTACTCCTCCAAACCAAGGTCTGAATGAAATTGAAAGACCACAAAAATACACATTAGTTTTTCCTTTCATATCATTTGAGGAGCAGTTGCTTCAGCAATGAGATAAGAGGACTATTCTTTCCACCCACACAGGCTCATAGTCTCTGGCCCACTTCCTCCTGTTGTCATATCCCAGAAAAGTCAAACAAAACTCGAACCACAAGATTTAAGCAGCGCTGGCTCCAAACTTGAGCTTCAATTTTACTGTCCTTTGTGTATGAACATTTTCCTCCTGGGATTCTGCCTCATTCTTGTTAGGATGCATATCAAAATAAAGGTTATTAAATAAAAACAAACAAAATAAAGAAGATGATAGCTTTTGATTTGATTAACTTAATACATTCTTGTTAATTTCAAAACATCTGATCATTTTAACTTTAAAAGTCTTACATTCCTTGATTGCTTTAAAGTTCCATTTGCTATTCTGATCCTAAAGTGTCACCTTGGTTTGTTTCGGAGGCCATTTCTCCAAATAGGTTAGT
Source organism: Ichthyophis bannanicus (assembly GCA_033557465.1). Taxonomy (NCBI): domain Eukaryota; kingdom Metazoa; phylum Chordata; class Amphibia; order Gymnophiona; family Ichthyophiidae; genus Ichthyophis; species Ichthyophis bannanicus. The sequence goes on along the minus strand of CM066050.1, from coordinate 27,124,704 downwards.
TTTGCGCATACCATGACAGTAATATAGTAACAGAGTAATAACATAGTAAATGACGGCAGATAAAGTCCAGTATGTTCACTCTAGTCTGCCCAGCAAGGCGGCAAGAGTAGGTGCCCCTGCCGTTCCGTGGTCACCCTTCCCCATGCCTTTGTTTAGGGGTGTACTGACCGCTCCGTGTAGGTCACCCCTATTTGTTCAGATATAAGAAATAATTAAGTTTATTTTAATTTTATCCTGTTGCTATAAAGGGATCCACTGTGTCTGTCCCATGCCATTTTGAATTCTGTCACTGTATTTGCCCCCACCACTTCCATTGGGAGAGCATTCCAAGTGCCCACCACCCTTTCAGTGAAAAAGTATTTCCTGACATTGCCTTTCAATTTACCCCCTTGCAGCTTCATGTTATGCCCTCTAGTTTTACAGCTTCCCCATCTTTGGAAGAGGTCTGTTTGTTCATTAATTCTCTTTGAATCATATCCTGTCCCTCCTCTCCTCCAGTGTACATATTTAGGTCTTCAAGTCTCTTCTCATAAGTCTTCTGACGCAGGCTCCAAATCATTTTGGTCGCCTTCCTCTGAACCGCTTCCAGTCTTTTTATATCCTTTGCAAGATACGGTCTCCAAAACTGAAGACAATATTCAAAGTGAGGCCTCACCAGCGACTTGTACAGTGACATTAGTACTTCTGCTTTTCTGCTGGTAATTCCTTTCTGTATGTAATCCAGTATCCTTCTAGCTTTTGCTGCCGCCCTGTCACCTTGAACCTCACTCCCAAGCCAGGGTATGTGGAGTAAGATTTCAGTCTCTCAAATTTACTGCTAACTCTCGCTGTAGTACTTGTATCATGCCAAAAAGAGCTTCCTTCTGGAGTTCATAAGATGTAACATGTATAGGCAACTTATCAATGTGCCATTGCAAATTCCTCTTAATCAGACCTGTGACTCCCAATATGTTGGGAAATATTTCTGTATCTTTTTGCCACATTTTCTCGGCCTCTGACTGCATTTCTTGGGATCTCCTGCCTCTCCATATGATTCACAGAATAATCGCCTGGAACTGACAATCTTGATTATCGTGTTCTTCTCGTGTTATCATAACGTCTTCATTCTGCAGGATTCTCAGGATCAGGATCTCAGTGCTCTTCTGGTACAGCGATGCTGTAGTGCTTATAATGTTTCCAGAGGATGATATGTGCTACCTTGTGCCTTTCTGCATAGGAATTTTCAGCCATCAAAATTTGCAACCAGCTACGAGACAAATAATTGTTTCCAGCTCTTTCTCATAGAATCTGCATATGTCTGTTTTGCCAGTCCTTTCTATGCTCACTCTGAGCCATTGCGGCAGAAATCCACTCTGTTGGTCTGCAGCTATCAATCTGTCATCATTAGGTTTCAGCTCGCCTCTCCTTCACTAATGTATCCTGGTTTGCAGGGTGGCTGTCTTCCGAGGTGCTCATTGCTGTCACTGCTGCTCCTCTCTGGGACCTGAAGCTGCGGCACTGCAGCACTTAGCAAACTCTCTGGCGTGGCGTTGCTGCTCCTTCTTTCCGCCCCTGCAATGCATTCCCATTTAAATGGTCTCTCGGAGAGGGGTAGCAGAAACAGCAACGGGGCGGGAGGAAGCAGGCGAGTGGCATGATTGAGGGCTCGCCTAGAACGCCTCATTCTTTGCACTGGCTGTGTGGTTAGATCGACAAATGGCTCCTGGAATAATGATTTGTATTTCCACTGCATTTACACCTTTGCCACCTGTTGCTTCTTTCCCTGTGTATACTGATGGATTTTCATCCATTGGTTCTGCTCATTGGAATGCTGTCTAAGTTTGATAATGGAGACAGATTCTGTTTACTTTCATATTGCAAAACCTTTCATGCATTTGAGTTTGTTAATTCTGTTAAGTAGGCCTGGGGGCCTATAATGGTCACTGTATATGTATAATCAATTCCTATAAGGTCCATTCCTCCTTTGGCTCTATGGATGCACAGTCTCGGCATGCAGTGATTTTTATAAACTAGCATATGGTCATGTAGAAGTTTCCTTTTTCATACATCCAGTTTTTCAAGATAGTTCAGAGGCCAGTCTACAATTTCAAAGCTATATGAGAGTATGGGGATTGCAAGCTGATTGCCTGTATCTTATTCCTTAATGTTAGCGCACTTTTCAGAATCAGCTTCAGTCTCCTGTAATGTTATTTACTGCTCTTTTCTCTCAATACTTTATACTGAGTTGTTGCCCCTTTCTCTTCTCCTAGATATTTATATACGTCTTCCTGTTCAAAGTTCCTTTATGTCACATTCATCAGTTACAGAAGTATTTCCAGTTGTCCTCAGTTTTCCTCCAAGGAAGGATGCCTTAGCACATTTGTCCAGACCTGAGGTCATCCTGATGTCATCAGGGAAGCTTCACACTCAAAGAAATGCAATACAAAACAAGAGTGGTGACAAGGAGTCTCTCTGAAATATTAAGAACATAAGAACATAAGATATGCCATACTGGGTCAGACCAAGGTCCATCAAGCCCAGTATTCTGTTTCCAACAGTGGCCAATCTAGGTCATACGTACCTAGCAGTTTCCCCAAGGGACACAGGTTCCACAATGCTTGTATTGGTTCAAGCATTGATATCCTGGGTCCCTTCTTAATAATGGTTTATGGACCTTTCCTCCAGGAACTTGTCCAAACCTTTTTAAACCCAGCTACACTAACAGCCTTTACTACATCCTCCGTAACAAATTCCAGAGTTTGATTACTCGTTGAGTGAAAAAATATTTTCTTTTATTAGTCTTAAATAGTTTACCCTGTAGCTTCATTGCATGTCCCCTAGTCTTTCTATATTCTGATAAGGTAAACAATCGATCTACGTTTACCCGTTCCACTCCGTTCATTAATTTATACACTTCTATCATATCTCCCCTCAGCCGTCTCTTTTCCAGGTTAAAGAGCCCCAACCTTTTTAGCCTTTCTTCATAGGAGTAGCCTTCCATCCCCTTTACCATTTTGGTGGCTCTTCTCTGAACCTTTTCTAAAATGCTATATCCTTTTTAAGATATGGCGACCAGAATTGCACACAATATTCAAGGTGCGGTCTCACCATGGAACGATATAGAGGCATTATAATATCTTTTGTTTTATTTTCCATTCCTTTCCTTATCATACCTAGCATTCTATTTGCTCTCTTGGCCGCCGCTGCACACTGGGCCGAGGGTTTTAACATGGTATCCACAAGGACGCCTAAATCTTTTTCTTGGGTGGTGGTTCCTAATGTGGAACCTTGCATCGTGTAACCATAGTTTGGGTTGTTCTTCCCTGGTGCATAACCTTGCACTTCTCCACATTAAATTTCATCTGCCATTTTGATGCCCAGTCTTCCAATTTATCAAGATCCTCTTGCAATTTTCCACAATCCTCATGGGTTTTAACAACTTTAAATAGTTTTGTGTCATCAGCAAATTTGATAACCTCACTCGTTATTCCACTTTCCAGGTCATTTATGACTATGTCAAAAAGCAGCGGACCCAGCACAGATCCCTGGGGTACACCACTATTCACCTTTCTCCATTGGGAAACATGGCCAGTTAGCCCTACCCTCTGCTTTCTATCTTTTAACCAGTTCCTGATCCACAGTAGTACACTGCCTCCTATCCCATGACTCTTTAGTTTTGCCAAAAGTCTCTCATGAGGGACCTTGTCAAGGCTTTCTGAAAGTCCAGATACACAATATCAACCGACTCACCTTTGTCCACCTGTTTATTCACTCCTTCAAAAAAACATAACAGATTAGTAAGACAAGATCTTCCTTGTCTAAAGCCATGTTGGCTGTCTCCCATTAGGTCATGACTATCTATATGCTGAGTAATTTTATTCTTTATGATGGTTTCTACCATTTTTCCCGGTACTGATGTCAGGCTCACCGGTCTGTAGTTTCCCGGATCACCCCTCGAACCCTTTTTAAAAATTGGTGTTACATTGGCGATCCTCCAATCCTCAGGTATTAGAGATGATTTTAATGATAGTTCACAGATTACTGATAGCAGGTCTGCAATCTCAAATTTCAGTTCTTTCAACACCCTTGGATGTATACCATCCGGCCCAGGTGATTTGCTACTCTTCAGTTTATCTAATAGTTGTAGGACATCTTCCCGATGTATCGATATTTCCTTCAATTCTTCCACACCTTTAAATACCACTTCAGTCGTGGGTAACATCCCTACATCTTCCTCAGTAAAGACCGAAGCAAAGAATTCATTCAGTCTCTCCGCTATCGCCTTGTCGCCTCTTAGTGCTCCTTTAACCCCTTTATCATCTAATGGACCAACTGACTCTCTCACGGGTTTTTTGCTACGAATGTACTTGAAAAGGTCTTTATTTCGCGTTTTTGCTTCCGCAGCAAGCTTCTTCTCAAATTCTCTCTTTGCCTGCCTTATCAATGCCTTGCATTTGACTTGCCAGTGCTTGTGCTGTTTCCAGGTTTCATCATTTGGCTCTTTTTTCCATTTCTTGAAAGATGCTTTTTTGGCAACAACAGCCTCTCTGACCTCAGCTTTAAACCATGCTGGCAATTTTTTGGACTTCCTTCCACTTTTCTTAAAGCGTGGGAATACAGCTGGTCTGGGCTTCCAAGATAGTATTTTCAACAACACCCAAGCTTGATGTACGTCTTTAACCTTTGCAACTGCTCCTTTTAGTTTTTTCTTAACTGTTTTCCTCATTCTATCATAGTCTCCCTTTCGAAAGTTAAAGGGTAGTACTGTGGATTTCCTTACTATCCCTCCTCCACTAATTAAATCAAAGGCGATCATGCTATGATCACTATTGCCAAGTGGCCCCAACACCCTTATCTCTTGCACTACATCTGGTGTTCCACTAAGGACTAGGTCTAATATTGCTTCCCCTCTGGTCGGTTCATGAACCAGCTGCTCCAAGAAGCAGTCATTTATTTCATCTAGGAACTTTATCTCCCTAGCATGTCCTGCCGTGATACTGACCCAGTCGATACCAGGGTAATTGAAATCACCCATTATTATTACTGCGCTGTAACTTTTGCTAGCTTCCTTGATTTCTTTGAGCATTTCATCATCCATTTGTTCATTCTGGCCAGGCGGACGATAGTACACCCCCACTGCCATCGCCTTCCCCTTTACATGGAATTCAATCCATAGAGATTCTACAGCAAATTTTGTTTCTTGCAAAACTTTAATCCTTTCTGACTCAATGCCCTCTCTAACATAGAGCGCAACCCCTCCACCAATTTGATCAGCTCTATCATTCGATATAGTTTGTACCCAGGTATCACAGTGTCCCACTGGTTGTCCTCCTTCCACCATGTCTCTGATATTCCAATCATATCTAACCTCTCGTTTAGTGCTATATATTCTAACTCTCCCATCTTGTTTTGTAGACTTCTAGCATTTGCATACAAGCATTTTAGAGACTGTATTTTATTCATGGCTATTGGTAGACATGGGTAATTTGGGATCTTTAAGTTCTGTCTGCTCCATACTCGAGGGCATTTGGGCTACTTTACTCTTTTTTGGAACCTCTCTGCTTTTTGTAGTATCCTTCAAGGATACATTCTTCCGAACCATGCGCTCTTGGGCGACTGTCGGCTTTCCCCTATTATCTAGTTTAAAAGCTGCTCTATCTCCTTTTTAAAGGTTAATGCCAGCAGCCTGGTTCCATCCCGGTTAAGGTGAAGCCATCCCTTCGGAAGAGCCCCTCCTTTCCCCCCAGTTCCTAACAAATCCGAACCCCTCATCTCTGCACCATTGTCTCATCCACGCATTGAGACTCCGGAGCTCTGCCTGCCTATTGGGTCCTGCGCGTGGAACGGGAAGCATTTCGGAGAACGCTACCCTGGAAGTTCTGGATTTCAACTTCCTACCTAAAAGCCTAAATTTAGCTTCCAGAACCTCCCTACCACATTTTCCTATGTCATTGGTACCAAACATGTACCAAGACAGCAGACTCCTCCCCAGCACTATCTAAGACCTTATCTAGGTGGCGTGTGAGGTCCGCTACCTTCGCACCAGGCAGGCATGTTACCAGGCGATCCTCACGTCCACCAGCCACCCAGCTATCTACATGCCTAATGATCGAATCACCAACTATAACTGCTGTCCTAACCCTTCCCGCATGGGCACTTGGCCCTGGAGAAACCTCCTCGGTGCGAGAGGGGTTTACATCACCTGGAGGACAGGTCCTAGTTACAGGATCACTTCCTGCCACACCAGGGTGATGCTCTCCTGTCACGTGACCTCTCTCCTCCATGGCAACAGGGATGCTGCCAGACTGGAGGTGGGACTTCAGGACTATATCCCTGTAGGTCTCGTCTATGTACCTCTCTGTCTGTCTTATGTTTTCCAAGTCTGCTACTCTAGCCTCTAGAGAACGGACTTGTTCCCTGAGAGCAGAGAGCTCCTTGCACCTAGTGCACACGTAAGACCTCTCACCAGCTGGGAGAAAATCATACATGTGACACTCAATGCAAAAGACTGGAAAGCCCACATCCCGCTGCTGGACTGCTGTCTGCATCTTAGTTTTAAGTTTGTGTGTTAGATCTTTAAGTTCTATATGTACTAAAGGGTGCAATGGATATTTATACCACTAAAACTGTACCTAAGAAGTTTAATATACCTTGTTCACCTGAAGCTTAATTAATCTCAGGTCCTTGGTGTATGCCTGATTTGGGTAATGAGCTTCACCTGAGAGCACCTCCTGTCTTTTAAGTTGTGCAAGTACCTATAAAGCTGTGATTTTCCCAGGGGAGGGTGGGTGAGGGGAGGGAGGGAGGGATATAACACTTATTAAAAAGGGCTGCTACACAGTACCTTGTCCTGTGCTGCTGAGGAAAACTATATTCTGATTTGATTTAAATTATAGCTCTTTGCTGCTACTAGGCTCTAACCTATTATGAAATTTAAACTACAAGCTCTCTGCTGGATTCTAAATTTAACCAGAAAGCTCTCTTCTGTGTTTTAATTTGAAACTAAAAGTACTTTGCTGATGCTAGGCCCTGAGTGACTATGAAATTTAAACTACAGCTGTCTACTGGGTATGAAAGGTAACCAGAAAGTTCTCTTCTGTGTTTTTTAAATTGAATCTTAAACTGTTGCTACTAGGCCCTGACTGATTTAACAAAAAAAATAGTGGGTTCACAGATTAATTAGCTTTAAAAGAAAAACAATTCCTTTCAGAAAAATTCCCAGAAGTATATACTCACAATTTCAGATTTCTCTCCAGAAGTAACAGTCCCCTTTCCAGTCCTCGCTGGATCTTGATATTAGGAAGAGTGAACTGTCCATCTGCATACTATAGGTGGAGTGTGGTTTGCCACATTTTAATGGCGAATTTGATATAGTCAATCAATTTGGAATTTATTTTGGACATTTCAAGGCAATTTGCTATCCAGGAGTGCAGGGCACTATCAAAGGCTTTCTCATAGTCAATCCACACTACACTGAGATTTCTGCTTTTCTAGCACCAGCCGTGATGGCTTTGCTTAGCTGGTCTTTGGTTCCATATACTTCCCTTATCCTTCTGATCTACTACCATGATGCTGTTGCAATCAATATGGTCATATATTCTGTCAGCGTCTATTGCAGTGAACAGCTTGTTCATTGTAGGCAGATAAGTTATTAGTCTATAATTTTTGGGAACATTATTTGGGTCTCCCTTTGGAAGGAGAAGTGTTTTTCCATTATTAGCCATTGTGGTGATTTCTGTGGTTTTCCAGGTCTTGGTGAAGGGATGTTAACTGAGCCAAAAATTGGTCACTTCACCTGGGCCAGGGTTTTTCCAGTTGAGGCTCTTTTAAATCGATTTTCCATTTTCTCTGTGGCACCTGATCTGATGTTTAAGCGAATTGATTCTTGTCTTAAACATCTGGCCCTTCTCCCCAGTGCGACATCCTTCTTCACATTTTCTGCACTATCTGGAGACAACAGACTTGCTGCACACTATATACAGGGGGGCACGTGTCCATACCTGCTGCTAACACTAAACATGATGGAGTCAATATTTAAAAACTTGCTGAATGGGCATAATAACAGGGTATTATGTCAACGGGAACATTCAGCTGCGCTTACCTGGCTGGTTGTTGGCTGAATATCTGGCTAAATTTATCTGCTCAAAATCTGATTGGGTAAATTTAGGCCTACCATTTGTGCAGTCATGGGTTCCTGGTTAAATTTAGCTAATTAGCTTTAAATATCACCATAAGCAGCTAAGTTTGAAAGTGCATACCAAGAATGCCTCCCACCAAGCCTTCACTTTTCCAGCGAAATTTGTGTGGCTTATGATTTAGAGCATACAAGGAGTCAAATTTTTCAACGGGTATATTTCGATGGCATAAACCCAATTTTAGTTGGGTAAATCTGTTGCATATCAACCCCAAAAGACATGTGGAGGATGATTTTAGAAACTCCCATGCAGGCAAAAGATGTTGCTGCATGCGCATTTGGGGTCTATTTCACAAAATGAACTACATGCAATGCTTCACTTTAGAAAACTGGGGCATATGGCTGTGTCTACACCTAGACAATGACGGTTACTCCTGGCCATGCCTAGATCAGCACAGAGATGCACTTAAGTCAAAGTATCGAGGCCATACATAGAGATGCACTTAAGTCAAAGTATCGAGGCCATGCCAAGTGCTGCCTCTGTGCATGCCCCAATGGAACTAATGCACGATGAGCACTTGTGTGCATGCTTACAGAGTAGCAGCTAGCTGAGAGCAAGCATAAGAGTCCATTCACATGTGTAGGTCCCTAGAAATAGGGACTTAAGCATTTAAGTAGCATGGAACTTTCCGCACAGCCCTTATAAAATCAGCCCCATTATGTGTCCATGCGACGCACAGGATGTTGAAATTAAGTATGGGTGCAGTACAGCAGTGAAACATGTAATTGTAAACAGCATGGGAGGCTTAACATATGAAATGATGCCGTTCACTCTAACTTCTCAGGAAGGTGTCATTAAATTTTGCCTGTCTCTTAGGACTGTAAAAGGACTCCTGGGTTTTCCAATCTGAGATCCTAGTTATAACCCTTTCCTTCTCCATTCTTTCCTTACTGATCTCATATTATTCGGTCTCTCCTCCTCTTTTATAGCTCCAATAAGTTTAGTGCTCAAGGAACTGGAAACTGAAGTTTACTGCTGGTCCATAGCTGAAGGGCGGACAGGTCAGTGCTAACATGAGCGCCCCTACAAAGCCTTGTAATGTGTTTGTAAACTGTTATGGGGGTGCAAGGCTTAGTCAGACTCAGAGTTGATACAGTTCTTGGCCTGAGGTACCATGAAAGTATCAACTAGTGCAGCTAGTAGTGCTGGTTCTAGTGGAGTATCTCTTAGAAATTAACTGAGGCCACCGATTTATCTCGCACACATCATTCCGTGGTAGGCTATTGGAAACAGACAGCCCACGCCAAATGTGAACTTGCAGCCCAGAGGTAAATGTCTATGAATTCCTAGGCCAGGCTAGAAACCACTCAGTCCTGTGGCCAACAGAGTTTGCAGAATTCCATCACCTTTTCTGAAGACACATGACCTCCTTTGTTTGTCCTGTGAATCTTGGTCAGTCTGGTACCAGGAAGGGTATCGTGTTTGACAAAAAGTCTACATGAAAAATAAAAGCTTGTCTTTGGAAGCAGGATTTGGATGGGTCATGTGCTTCTCCCAGGGAGTAAACATATTTCTTCACTGTGTTACAGTAGGTAGCTTAAGACCAATGCAATAGGTGTTTGGAAGAGCATCAATTTGGAAACAAAAAGTCAACACAAGGCTGCTCTTCTGTTACAAACCCTAATTAAAAAGACTCTTTTCCTGTAACATAAGTACATAAGCCACATGTTCCAGTCAGCCCGTCCCACACCCCTGTGCCTGCTATTCACCTCCTTTCCAATAATTTTAGCCAGAACAAACCTGCTGCAGGCAAATAGATACCTTGCTCCAAAGAAACTTTGTACAGCTTATGGCCTGCTTATGCTACAAGCAAAAGGCTGCTTTCCTTACTTAGACACTGAGACCTATAGTTGCCATAGACTTAGATAAACACTCACTTATTTTATTTATTTAACAAACATTTCTATACCGCGCTTTCCCATGGATCACTTGTGACCTGCTTCCTGGTTTTAAAGAAGATCTTTAAGCTTAAATGTTCCCTGAGAGCATATAGTCATGGAATATTCTAGGCACCGTTTTGTTTGCAATTTGTGATTCGGAACTCCCCTGGATACTCCTGTTGGCTCTCTAGTCGTGCTCTACATCCCAGCCTAGGACTCATGTGGGCCTGAAGCAACTCCTTGACTGTCTCAGGACGTTATTCAGAGCAAACCTGCTTCAAGGTCACCTCCAATGTCGGTTATTTCTTTTCAAAGCTATAATTAACGGAAGAATAGGAGATAATTCAAGTTGAATTTGTCTGCTATATTTTGTAATGGGTCAATTATATCCTATAAGCATAGAGTATAATAAAAATTCTTAGCATTTGACTTCAAGAAGCAAAGGTGCTTTAGGGGTTAGAGACTCAACCTGCAAAGCAGGAAAGTTTCTGGGGTGCAGATTCAAATTCTCAACCCTCTCAAATCTGTGGAACCCTAAGGAGGGCACATGATTTTCCCTTGCTTCAGCCTATACAGTTCTAACATGATCCCTTCACCTGCTCAGAAAGTTTTATGTAGCCTGGCAGTCCAAAAGTGCTGCCAGGGCTACCTAGCTGCCAACGTGGATAACACGTTGAAACCCTCCTCCCAGTGTGCGGCGGCGGCGGCCAAGAGAGCAAATAGAATGCTAGGAATCATAAGGAAAGGAATGGAAAATAAAACCAAGGATATTATAATGCCTCTATATCCATGGTGAGACCGCACCTTGAATATTGTGTGCAATTCTGTTCACCGTATCTTAAAAAGGATATAGCAGAATTAGAAAAGGTACAGAAAAGAGCCACCAAAATGATAAAGGGGATGGAAGGATACCCCTATGAGGAAAGGCTAAAAAGGTTAGGGCTCTTCAACCTGGAAAAGAGACGGCTGAGGGGAGATATGATAGAGGTCTATAAATTAATGAATGGAGTGGAATGGGTAAATGTAGATCGATTGTTTATGCCATTAAAATGTGGACAGACTAGGGGACACGCAATGAAGCTACAATGTAGCACATTTAAGACTAATATGAGAAAATATTTTTTCACTCAACCTGTAATCAAACTCTGGAATTTGTTTCCGGAGGATGTAGTAAAGGCTGTTAGTATACTGTAGCTGGGTTTAGAAAAGGTTTAGACAAGTTCCTGGAAGAAAGGTCCATAAACCATTATTAAAGGGGACCTGGGAAATCCACTGCTTGCCCCGGGACAAGCATTGTGGAACCTGTGTGCCTTTTTGGGAACCTGCTATGTTCATTTTGTCAGTTCATGAACCAGCTGCTCCAAGAAGCCGTCATTTATTTCATCTGGAAACTTTATCTCTCTAGCATGTCCTGCTGTGACACTGACCCAGTCGATACCGGGGTAATTGAAATCACCCATTATTGCTGTGTTGTAATGTTTCTTAGCTTCTCTGATTTCTTTTAGTATTTCATTATCCATCTGGCCAGGCAGTCCGTAGTACACCCCCACTGCCACCCCTTCCCCTTTTTACATGTCATTTCTATCCATAGAGATTCTACAGCATATTTTGTTTCCTGTAAAACTTTAATCCCGTGTGGCTCAATGCCCTCTCTAACAGAGCGCAACCCCTCCACCAATTTGATTTACCTTGTCATTGTGATATAGTTTGTAAGCAGGTATCACAGTGTCCCACTGGTTGTCCTCCTTCCACCAGGTCTCTGAGATGCCAATTACATCTAACCTTTCATTTAGTGCTATATATTCTAACTTTCCCATCTTGATTTTTAGACTTCTAGCATTTTACAGGCATTTATATACAAGCATTTTAGAGGTTGTATTTTATTCACATTAATCTGATTATCAGTTGACAGGGGCAAATTGGAATCTTTCAGCTCTGTCTACTCTGTACTTAAGGGCATCTGGGTTACTTTTATCTTTTTGGGACCTCTCTGTAGGGATGCCCTAACTTCTCTCTGTTGCTAGTATCCTTCAAGGATACATCCTTCCAAACCATGTGCTCTTGGGCGACTGTTGGCTTCCCCCTATTATGATTTGGACAAGGCTTAAATTCAACAGTATATAGCCATAGCTGAGCTCCAGTAAATGTTTTCACTCACAGTGCCAGAACAGGACAGTTGATCTTGTGACCTTATGCAGAGCCGTAGGGTTGCCAACTGACTCCAGATGCACCCGACAAGCCTGATCCAGTCCTGGATTTACCCCATTGCATGAAGGGATATGTAGATCTCTTTTCTCCATTGCACTCCATAAGAAAAGCAAGACTACACATCCTTGCATGCAATGGGGTAAACCCAGCGCAAGGAGATGAGATGCCCTAGGGAAACCTCCTCCCTTGAGCCCCCGTCTCCTTTTCCCGCAGCTGTCACCCCTCTCTAGGACCCACAGCAGCGGCAGTGCTCACAAACAGACTTGCAGCGCTTACCTTCAACCTCTGGCACTGCGAGGCTGTTGGGTTCCGGCCCCTGCTGAAGCCCGATGCTGACTTCCTGTTTGCAAACAAGAAGTTGGCATTGGGCAGCAGCAGGGGTAGAATGGAAGCAGCCTCGCAGCACAGGGGGTTGAAGGTAAATGTGGGGCTGTTTGTGACCACTGCTGCCTCTGCAGGACCCAGAGAGGGGTAGCAATGGAGCGCACCCCCCAGACCATTAGCACTCTAGGCCGCTGTCTAGTTTGCCTAATGGTCAAGCCAGACCTGATCATATGAGCAGGAAGAGAGGCATATGGTGGGGGGTACCTTTTAAGGGAATGAAAATTGAATTTAGCTCATGCCTTCAAGGCATGTTACATTCAGGTACAGTAGGAATTTTCCTAACCCCAAAGGGTTTATGATCTGAGTTTGTGTCTGAGGCAATGGAGGGTTAAGTGACTTGTCCAAGATCACAGGTAGCTGCAATGGGATTCAAATGTTAAGTTCTGTGGTTCTAGGCTCGCTGTTCTAAATATTAGCAGAGTTGCCAAGTTACCCAGTTCCAGGAGTAAGGGTTTTTTTGCCAGTTCTGTTTTAAATTTGCATTGCAATGCAGCATGGTATTTGTAGTCCCTGATTTTATCCATTGGCATCAGTGCTGCAAGTCCCATAATGCATCAGAATGAGACTGTCAGACATGCAGGACTGGTTTAAAATCTCACTCCTGGAACTGGGTAACTTGGCAATTCTGCATTAGGCTACTATTCCACAGAGAGCCTGATGGTACAGACTACACTGTGCATCTCTCAGAAGTATGATTTCCTCAGAATGAGGGGCTCCAGGAAATAGTTTCTAAGAATTTAAGCCCTGCATTTGGAAAATTCTATTGAGATCAAAGATGCTGTGGAAATCCAGACTGTTGTGTGAGATAGAGCCTGTAGAGGGCAGTGCTTACTAGGTTGTCAAGATAGAGGCACTAACTGGGTCTCTAAGGGTTCCTCTCTCTCTGTTTCCTTTTCATCAAAGAATGTATTTGTGTAGATTAGGAGGCTAAAATAGGAACAAAATAGTTTACTTTAGTTAGAAATAGTTGACAGGAAACTTCAAAGCAGAAAGAGTAACATTTATTCCCATTCTGTCAAAATAGCAAAAAGCAGATTTGCTGCACATGCACGATGTGAAGTAGAAAACGTACCCCAGCGGTGAATGTCTGACAGCAGCAACTGAAAAAATAGTTTGTGGGTAACTCGGCAGCCCGTCAAAAACTCATGAAAATGTTTTCCTCTGATCTAGTTTTTATTTTATACCAGAGGAGCATTCAATCACCCACTTGCTAGAGAAGAGTACAGTGCTGGAGTGTGATTTAGGAAGAGTCCCAGGGTATGAGCTGAAGGCACAAACAGCTGAATAGCAGATCTTTGTCAGAGACCCATGCAGACAAAATGTTGGTACACGTAAAGCATGAACACAGCACAGACAGTTGAAGAACAGATCGTCATCAGAGCTTCTTGCAGGTATCAGAGTAACCAATCAAGCGATCAGATGCGTTTATAAGTCACTTATCTACAGCACAGATGGCTGAAAAGTGGATCTTCATCACAGCTCCATGGAAGTATCACAGAAATATATGTAAACTATGAATACAGCACAGACAGCTGCATTCTTGGAATGGAACAGAAAGGCAGAAATATCAGCGATAAGAGCGATTCTTCCATCAAAGCCCCACATAGGCATCACAATATTACACATAGAAAGGGCAACGGTACAAAGGCTCTTCAACAAAGCACCATGGAGGTTTTACACTGCTAAATGAAAAGCATGAATACAGCACAAACAGCTGAAGAACAGATCTTCACCGGAACCCAGACAAGTGTCCCACTCATTCATATGCAGTATGTATACAGCATGGAAGGTAAAGAGAGCAGATCTTCATCAGACTTCCATGCAGACACCGTACTCATATGTGATACTGCAGAAGGGATTTGTGAAAACAGGGATGCATGGACAAATGTAAATCTGTACCTCGTTAATTAACAATAGCAAAACCATGTAAGAAATCCAAAATATATCAAGCCAAACACTGAAGGCTCGAACAGGAAACAAAAACTTGACCCAAAGGGGTATGGGGCCCAGGCCAAACCAGCCTGTGCAGACCCCTGCCCTCTATCCTCTCTGCATTATCACAATCTTCTTTCTCCCTCAATAGCAGGAGCAATCAGAAGGCAGGTGCTTCATGTTATCACCTCCTCTGTGGCTTCAATCTGAAGTCTGGACCTTGCGGGACCTCTAGTCTTGTACTCAGGTGACTCAAACTTCACATTTAAAACCCAAGGAGGCTGCAAAAGGCAAGCACTGTCCTCTTCCTGCTGATGGGGAGGGGATCAAAATATGGAGTCAAGAGTTATTACCTCAATTGGCCCCTCCAAAGGGGTACAGGCCGTGTTTGAACAATCTGGTTGGTGCATTCAGCTCTGACTGCAAAGCATAGCCGGGAGGCGGTGGAGACTTGATAAGCCGGGCAAATTCCCCTTGCAAAGGTCCTCACTGGACTACTCAGATGAACTCATTACTAAGGTCAAAGAGCCACTGGAAGACATTCTTTGGTCCCATGACAACGCTCTTGCACAAATGAATACACTGGAGCCTATTTTCAGAGAGATTTTGTCATAGAACAGTAATGGAAAAATCTGTTTCCAAAATATTGGGGAGCTGTTTTCAGCAAGAGGCTTCTAGAAGAAATATAAGAACCTGTCATGTACACGTAGCTCATTGACGGCTCTGGTTAATGGCACCCTGCTTATTGAAAGTTTGCAAAGCTATTTTATAGAGTTATTTACTCTGAGGTTAGGGACTAGAAAAAAACCTCCTCTTTTGTTTATCAGCGAAGTAAGTTCTTCAGAAACATGTCTCTCTGTTGCTCCATGGTGCAGCTGCCCCTTGAGTATTCTGTACAGTTCTGCTTGCTGCATCTCAAAAAGGACATATCGGCATTAGAACAGATAGAGGGAAGGGCAACCCAAATGATAAAGGGGAACATAACATAAGAACATAAGATATGCCATACTGGGTCAGACCAAGGTCCATCAAGCCCAGTATCCTGTTTCCAACAGTGGCCAATCTAGGTCATATGTACCTAGCAGTTTCCCCAAAAGACACAGGTTCCACAATGCTTGTACTGGGTCAAGCATTGATATCCTGGGTCCCTTCTTAATAATGGTTTATGGACCTTTCCTCCAGGGACTTGTCCAAACCTTTTTTAAACCCAGCTACACTAACAGCCTTTACTACATCCTCCGGTAACAAATTCCAGAGTTTGATTACACATTGAGTGAAGAAATATTTTCTTTTATTAGTCTTAAATAGTTTACCCTGTAGCTTCATTGCATGTCTCGTAGTCTTTCTAAATTCTGATAACGTAAACAATCAATGTACGTTTACCCGTTCCACTACGTTCATTAATTTATAGACTTCTATCATATCTCCCCTCAGCCGTCTCTTTTCCAGGTTAAAGAGCCCTAACCTTTTTAGCCTTTCTTCATAGGAGTATCCTTCCATCCCCTTTACCATTTTGGTGGCTCTTCTCTGAACCTTTTCTAATATCGCTATATCCTTTTTAAGATACGGCGACCAGAATTGCACACATTATTCAAAGTGCGGTCTCACCATGGAACGATATAGAGGCATTATAATATCTTTTGTTTTATTTTCCATTCCTTTCCTTATGATACCTAGAATTCTATTTGCTCTCTTGGCCGCCGCTGCACACTGGGCGGAGGGTTTTAACATGTTATCCACAATGACGCCTAAATCTTTTTCCTGGGTGGTGGTTCCTAATGTGGAACCTTGCATTGTGTAACCATAGTTTGGATTGTTCTTCCCTAGGTGCATAACTTTGCACATGTCCACATTAAATTTCATTTACCATTTTGATGCCCAGTCTTCCAATTTATCAAGATCCTCTTGCAATTTTCCAAAATCCTCTTGGGTTTTAACAACTTTAAATAGTTTTGGGTCATCTGCAAATTTGATAACCTCACTCGTTATTCCACTTTCCAGGTCCTTTATGAATATGTCAAAAAGCAGCAGACCCAGCACAGATCCCTGGGGTACACCACTATTCACCTTTCTCCATTGGGAAAATTGGCCATTTAGCCCTATCCTCTGCTTTCTATCTTTTAACCAGTTCCTGATCCACAGTAGTACACTGCCTCCTATCCCATGACTCTTTAGTTTTGCCAAAAGTCTCTGATGAGGAACCTTGTCAAAGGCTTTCTGAAAGTCCAGATACACTATATCAACCGACTCTCCTTTGTCCACCTGTTTATTCACACCTTCAAAAAAACATAACAGATTAGTAAGACAAGATCTTCCTTGTCTAAAGCCATGTTGGCTGTCTCCCATTAGGCCATGACTATCTACATGCTGAGTAATTTTATTCTTTATGATGGTTTCTACCATTTTTCCCGGTACTGATGTGAGGCTCACCGGTCTGTAGTTTCCCAGATCACCCCTGGAACCCTTTTTAAAACTTGGTGTTACATTGGCGATCCTCCAGTCTTCAGGTATTAGAGATGATTTTAATGATAGTTCGCAGATTACTAATAGCAGGTCTGCAATCTCATATTTCAGTTCTTTCAACACCCTTGGATGTATACCATCCGGCCCAGGTGATTTGCTACTCTTCAGTTTATCTAATAGTTGTAATACATCTTCCCGATGTATCGGTATTTCCTTCAATTCTTCCGCACCTTTAAATACCACTTCAGTCATGGAAAACATCCCTACATCTTCCTCAGTAAAGACCGAAGCAAAGAATTCATTCAGTCTCTCCGCTATCGCCTTGTCGCCTCTTAGTGCCCCTTTAACCTCTCTATCATCTAATGGACCAACTGACTCTCTCACAAGTTTTTTGCTACGAATGTACTTGAAAAAGTCTTTATTTCATGTTTTTGCTTCCGCAGCAAGCTTCTTCTGAAATTCTCCCTTTGCCTGCCTTATCAATGCCTTGCATTTAACTTGCCAGTGCTTGTGCTGTTTCCAGGTTTCGTCGTTTGGCTCTTTTTTCCATTTCCTGAAAGATGCTTTTTTGGCAACAACAACCTCTCTGACCTCCCCTTTAAACCATGCTGGCAATTTTTTGGACTTCCTTCCACTTTTCTTAAAGCGTGGAATACAGCTGGTCTGGGCTTCCAAGATAGTATTTTTCAACAACACCCAAGCTTGATGTAAGTCTTTAACCTTTGCAACTGCTCCTTTTAGTTTTTTCTTAACTATTTTCCTCATTTTATCATAGTCTCCCTTTCGAAAGTTAAAAGGTAGTACTGTGGATTTCCTTACTATCCCTCCTCCACTAATTAAAACAAAGGTGATCATGCTATGATCACTATTGCCAAGTGGCCCCAACACCGTTATCTCTTGCACTAGATCTGGTGTTCCACTAAGGACTAGGTCTAATATGGCTTCCCCTCTGGTCAGTTCATGAATCAGCTGCTCCAAGAAGCAGTCATTTATTTCATCTAGGAACTTTATCTCCCTAGCATGTCCTGCTGTGACACTGACCCAGTTGATACCGGGGTAATTGAAATCACCCATTATTATTACTGCGCTGTAACGTTTGTTATCTTCCTTGATTTCTTTGAGCATTTCATCATCCATTTGTTCATTCTGGCCAGGATGGAAGAACTGTCCTCTGAGAGGTAAGGGCTCTTCACCCTGGAAAAGAGATGCCCAAGAGAGAGGTGATAGCAGTCTATAGCAGCTAGACAGGAACTGATTGTTTACTCTTTCCAAAAATTCAAGGACTAGGGACATGCCATGAAGCTACACAGTAGTATATTTAATACAGAAAGGAAAAGGTATTTTTTCTCTCATTGCATAATTAAGCTTTGGAACATGAGCCAGGGTCTGTTGCATATGATCTTACTTAAATTTGGAACCTGCCAGGTGCTTGTGATCTGGATTGGCCACTGTTGGAAACAGGGTACTGGGCTTGATGGACCTGGAGACGTCTGACCCAGTATGGAGGTTCTAATGTTCCTACATTTACTGCTAGTGCTCATCTATACTTGAATGCGCCTCACTTTGAACTATCACTGGAAAGATGTGAGCTAAATCCAAATAAAGATATCCAACTTCAAATCCTAAAGCTCATATTGTGCCAACGAAGCGTCTTCTGGGTGCAATCTGCATATCAAGGTGCAGTTTGAAGTTTGTTTTCAAGTCAGTGCTGACCAGTACAATACAGACTGTTTCCTGTCTGATGTGGGCTTCTGGGGTGTGCATGTCAGGAAGAGCTTCTCCTTCCCAGTGACGCCCCTCAGATCCCACACCAGAGCTCAGGATGCAGACCGCAGCCTAATTAGTATTTCTGTGTCTTTTGGGTAGGTAGTGATATGTTATCCAGTGCTGGATTTGGGTAACTCCCATAGTTACAGATCAGCTGTGCCTTCCCCCACTGCGTCTAATTTCCCCGCCGATTGTGTGGGGAAGTTAGACGGGGGCAGCTCGGGGGCGGAGTCTGGGTGGGTGGTGGGTGGTGGGCGTTGGGCGTTCGCCGGCTCTGGACAATCAGGGCCGATTCTAATGTCAGCCCTGTATGTCCAGGGCCGGCGACTTGTGCAGGGACGTTATTCCACCTCCGAGGTGGAATAACTTTCCTGCACGTCTCTTTTTTGGCGGCCTAGGGCATGGATGGGGTCGGGGGGCATGAAGGCATTCCCCACAACCCAACCCTGCTTTAGGAGGCCGGATCGGGGGTCGGGCTGCAGGCAATGAAGTCCTGAAGTCCGGCGACTGGCATCGCAGCTCTTCAATGGAGCCGTGGTGCCATGGTAACATGATGCCATGGCACCGCGGCTCCATTGAAGAGCCTTTACTGAGTTAGCTGGGTACAGTTCTACATGTACAGGACTGTTCTCAATTCTGATCCCGTGGGGCTAGACGTGTCCTGCGGGATCAGAATCGCAATCCCCTCTGTACGTCTGGTTCAGACCAGACGTACAGAGGGGATCTACGTCCGGGACTGAATAAGCCTGATGGGGGGGTCATTTACTAATGGTTAGCATGTGATAACGCTGTTATCACATGTTATCTGCCTCAGAGTCTGTTAGCAAATGACCACCACAATTTAAGGATAATTCATTCTGCAGTTCATAATCAGTTGGAAATTGATTTCCAAAATGGTTTGTAAAGAAAGCTAAGTAAGGATTATCTCGTACATTACTGGTACTTAGTATTGGACAAATTGGAGAGACTTGAAGCCCAGTCAAGAATCAAAGTGTTTACAAAGTAATGGATAATAAAATGGACTACCATACTAACTCTGTGTCCCGCTAACAGGAATCAATTAAGGAATTGGTAAATGTGAACTTTGACCCTTTCGGAATGGGCTGGTTTACTTCATTTTTCTCAGATACTCCTCATGCATCATGCCATAACAAAACTGTGTAATTTAGGATGTTTTTCAACATATGACGTCCAGCTGCTTTGCACAGGCGTGGGGGACAGAAGAGATTCAGAGGAGAGTTGATCTATGATTTCTGACCGGATGGCAGCTAATTCCTTGGAGCTGAATCCTCAGAAGACTGACCTTGTGCTCCATGTCCAGCTGTGATTGTGGTACCGCACTTATGAAGGTCAGGTGTCAGGCACGTCACAAAGCTTAGGGGTCAGGTTTGGGCCCCAGTTGGACTATAGAGGTCATATTCTTTCATTATTGAGAGCTGTGTTTTTAAAGTTGTGATTGATCTGTTCTTTACGACATTTTGTTTTTGTGCAGGATAGATGTTTGTGTCAATCTATGCACCAATCACCTGGAACGAGCTCCCTCACGACTTACAGACCACTCAAGAACTCACTGAATTCAGAAGAAAGATAAAATCCCACCTCTTTAAAGTATACTTTGGGACCTAGCACCACACTCTGGGACCTAAGGTCACCTCGCTCAGCATACCTATTCCCACCTCTCAACTATCGCCCCCCCCCCCATGACCCTCTTGTCTTCCCACCTACCCACTCCTCATTTACTTTCCTTCCTCCCTTAGTACATTGCTGATCCTACATACCATGTTAAACTCCTCACACTTATTGAATATTTACGTCTCCACTGTTACTGTTACCAAAGTTCTATATCTCTCTCACTGTTTAATGTAAGCCATAATGTAAAGTTCCTATGCTAGCCATTGTTCATGTTCTCTGTAACCAGCTTTGACTTTAAGATATAGCGGAATATAAAACCAATTAAATAAGTAAGTAAATAAATAAATAAGCCTGCTTGATTATTGCAATGAATTGTATGTAGGGCTCCCTATGGGCCTGTGTGCTTCGGGTCTCACAGTTGATGCAAAATAAGGCTGCCCATTTAGTTGCTCATTGTGGCCCTAGAGACCGTATGATACTTATTATACAAGCTCTTCACTGACTACCCATATCATCTTGTATACAGTTTAAGATCTCATGAAGACACCCTGGACTATTTTAGAGAGATCTTTAGGGTGGCCAAGTTAGCACAAACACCAACATCTGGTTTTTTGATAGTGGCACATCTGATGTGCAACGTCAACCCTGAGTAAGTATTGTCTGAGTGTAACTATCATTTATTTCGGAAACAGATGAAAGCCTACTTTTTCCAATGTACTTTTGATTCTGATTAAGATTCGTTTTTGGCACGTGCGTCTGTTAAGAGGTGTTGGATTAGGGTGTGTTGAGGGTGGGTATCTTTGTCCTTGTCTGTGGTATTTATTGCTACAAGGTGTATGCAGCGCTGTACAGACATATGTAAGACAGTTCCTGCTCATCAGAGCTTACAATCTCATCAAGATAGACAATACCACTGGGGACTAGGATATATCTAGGAGATGGGTAATGAAACACACGAGAGGTGAACAGGAGACTAAGAGGATCAGGATCCAAATGCAGTCCCAAAGAAGTGAGTTTTTAGCCTGGATTTGAATAGATGGAGCCTGACGTACTGACTCAGGTAGTTTGTTTCAGGCAGAAAAAGCAGCAAGGTGGAAGGATCAAAGTCTGGAGCTGGCAGTGGAAGAGAAGGGCACTGCTAGAAGGGATCTGCCAGAAGAGCAGAGTTCCCGAGGAGGAGTGTAGAGTGTGATAAGAGAGGAAAGGTAGTGAGGAGCCACAGAATGAATGCACTTATAGGTCTGTAGAAGTTTCAAATGGATGTGGAAATTGATAGGAAGCCAAAGATTGCATAGAACTACTGCGAGTTGAATACCAACATGTAAATTGCTAGAAATGTAAATAGTTTCCCCCCGTTTACCTCCATGTTAAACCCTGTTATATGTAAACGAAGGTCATATTCAAATGACCAAGTGTTATATTGTTTCAATGTAAACCGCACTGATGACAAAGAGCGCGTTATATAAGAAATGTTAAATAAATAAATGAAGTGACTTGAAGAGGTGTAATATGAGCATGACGAGGCTGACAGAAGATTAGCCATGCAGCTGAGTTTTGAACAGATTGAAGTGGGTGGGGAGAGGTGATTCAGAGGAAGACCAGCGAAGAGGAAGTTGCAATAGTTTAGATGCAAGGTGAGTAAAGAATGGATAAGGGTCTTTGTAATATGTTCAGAAAGGAAGGGACAAATTTTGCCAGTGTTACAGAGAAAGAAGCGAAACTCCTTGGCAGCCTGTCTGCAGCGTTGATGAGCCCGTTTAATAGCTGTGATACCATGAAAAGATAAGTTTGGTTTTCTATTTTAAGGGTATTATATGCACGACGTGTTGTCTGTTTGAGAACTCACATCATGGTCAAGCCATGCTTAGAGAGATTGCAGGAGATGATTACGAAGATGTGAATTGTGATTTGATATAATTTTGATATAATTCTGACAAATTAGTTGAGTACAATAAATTGAAGAAAGTGGTGGAAGGAGTTTTTCAGAGCCATTGATGTTAAGAGGTTTGGGTTTGAGGGTGTACCGCTTGTGCCAGTTTTCCCACCTCATTGGATTCTGAGGCTCTTTTCTCCTTCCATGCTTATATACATATTTTTCCATGTTCACACACATGATGTGATTATGTGTGTATTTGTAGAGTGATTATTTTTGGACTTATCGAGAGAAAGAAACGACAGGTTTTAGCTATCTGTTGGATGTGTGTGGAGAAGGGAGGAGTCAAAGATGATTCCAAAGATGCGAGCTGAGGAAACAGGGAGAGGTATGTGTATGTTTATTAAAACTTAATATACCGCTCCTTAAGCAGGTAGCAGGGAGGTTTACAAACTAGAAAAAAAAACAGTAATAAAATCAGAGTTAAAAGAATGCCATAGTATTACAGGAAAGCCAAAGATGCACACAAGAGAAAAGCAAGGGAAGGCGATCAAGAGGGTAGGGAAGGGGGAGGGGCATCAGGGATGGATGGGGGGAGATCGAAAACCAGCTGAAAAAGGTGATTTAAGTTTTGCCTTGAACTGTAGGAAGGAGGATTCTAGTCGAAGGTCGGGGGGGGGGGGGCAGAGAATTCCAAAGGGCAGAGCCAAGGAAATAGAGAGCAGAGGTGTGGGTAGATTCCGGCTTTGCATGTGAAGCTGAGGGTAGATGGAGACGATTGAGATGTATATTGCATAGGACACGATGAAGGGTATGAAAATGAAGGACAGTGGAGAGATAGGTGGGAGTGTTAGTATGTAGTGCCTTATGTCCAGGGTCAGAAGTTTGTACTGAAGATGGTATTTGAGGGGAAGCCAGTAGTAACGGATCACAAGTGGTGTAATATGTTCATAACAGGAAGCGAGAGCAATTAGATGGGCAGCAGTGTTCTGAACCAGTTGTAAACAATGGAATTGATATTGCGGAAGACCAAGAAACACAACATTACAGCAATCAAGTTTAGACATAATCAGTGAGGAGTAGAGTAGTAAGAGATGCATGTGATAGAAAAGGATGAATGGCTCAAATACAACAGAGAGAAAGAAAGGATCATTGAGTCAAAGCAGAGAGGTGGGGGTTGAGCAAAGTGACGAGTCCAAGATGACTCCAAGGAACAGATTGTCAACTACAGGGATAGGGCCTGAAGGGAAGGAAGGGAGAAGGACCATGAGCAGGAAACCAGATAGCAGCAGTCTTAGCAGATAAAGGAAATTTTGTGTGAGCCAGGTCGAGACACAGGAGAGACAGAGATAAGTTTTCAAGGGGGAGCAATTTGGGGGAAGAAAGATTAGTGTGATAAAGAAGAATGATAATACATAGAGATCTCGTGCTGCTGAAAGAGGAGAGTCAGGGGAAACAAGAAAATATTGAAGAGAAGGGGTGAAAGAATGGAACCCCGAGGGGCACCACAGGATAAAGGAAAGGAGGGAGACGAGGAGGAAGGAGAGGTACCCGAGATGGAAACAGAACGTTGTCAAAGAAATGAGCAGAACCAGCTACGGAAAGCGCTGGGGATCCCAAAGTCGTGCAGATGAATGAGAAGAGGGACACGATCAACTAAATCAAACGCTGTGGAAATATCCAGAGAAACAGCCAAAGAAATATCACCCCGATCGTGAAAGAAACGAATTTCATTCAAGAATGAGAGAAGAATGCTTTCAGTCTATGGCCCATGCGAAACCCAGATTGGCAGGAGTATGGTGCATGTGTGGAATCTAGATGAGCTGAGAAAAGACTCCTCTTTCCACCACCTTGGAAAGAAAGGGAATCGTGGAGACAGGAAGGTAGTGAGCTGGGACAGAGGGATCTAGGGAGGAGTTCTGTATAGGCCTAACCAAAGCATGTTTCCAGTGGGAGGGGAAAAATGCCACAAAGGAGACTGTTATTGAACATAGAGAGAATTAAAGATAAAAGAGCAAGGGAGGGCTCAGAAGCCAAGCAGAGGGGATAGGGTCTGAGGGACAGGTGGTTTTGCGAGATGAGGCCAAAGTCTTCTGCAGTACTAGAGAAAGGAGGAAGGGGGGGGAGGGGAGGTGGGCTTAGGGGGAAAGATAAGGAGCTTAGTTTTGGCCATGTCCAAGTTCAGATGGTGGAGAGACATCCAGGCACTAATGTTGCAATTTGTGTGTTGCATTGTATACTGCCTAGATAGGTTTTACTGGATGGACGCTCTATAAGTTGTTCTAAACAATAAACAAAATTAAATATGTCAAAGCAAGGAAAGATCCTCTGTTCTCAATAAATATAGAGAATGAAAGAGTAATGGGGATGTTTTCCATCATGATACAAAAGAGGGGTGCACAGGAGGTAACTGAAGAGGGACAAGAATGGTTAGCATTCATTACTTTCTCCTTTATGAAAGCAGACTCAATGTAAATACTGGACTATTAGTTTAGCTACAGTAGTGAACTTTGATATGCCAAACAGGTTTATTTAACAGGTTTTATATACTGCTTTATCATTTCAATCAAAATGGTTTACATTGAAACTTAAACTTGGTAATGTACATTAAACAGGGGCATACAAGGTGCAGAACCATTGATAACTTGGATTTTTCTGAGGCAATGGAGGGTTAGGTGACTTGCCCAAGGCCACAAGGAGTGCTAGTAGGAATTGAACCCCAGTCTCTTGGTTCCCAAGCCAGTGTGCTAACCATTAGGCTACTCCTCCACCCCACTCCTCTACATGTGTGTTTAGCATTTCATCACCTGGTTACTCCTGGGTTGCATGATTTAAATTGCAAGTCCTTGTGAAACCATTTTACAGTGATTCCTATCACCATGGGCTTGCCACCATTATCTGCTCTCCAACATGTTGAGCCATTAGAAGAGAAAACTCCAACTCAGAGCCAATAGCACCAGATCTTGATAAAGACAAAGATGTCATCACCCTGCCGTCAGCTTTGGTAGACTTAGAGTTTGGCAATGGAGTTCTGCTATTAGTTTTCAAGTTCAGAAACTATTTGAAGACCCTTTGAGGGGTAAGACACTAAAATAGAATTAGAGAAAACAAGCATATTCCCCTAAGTCAATCTACATAAAGGTATTGTTATTATCTGAAAAGTATTATTTTTCTTGTTTTGGTATGTAAGCTTGAAGATCAGACTTTTAAAGCTTGCTGGATTAACAACACCGGAGGAGTGATGCAAGCCATGAGGAAATTAGATGCACCTTTTGCAGTTCTTTGAAGAATAAAGGCGGCGTCATTAGCTACCTCAGTGCATTGTGCTCAGAACAGTCATCTCAAGTCATCACATAGCAACAGCCGAGGATTATTTTGATTCCTCTACATACTTTTCTTCTTAATTTCGAATTACAGTTTGTGCATTCATACTGTAAACTAGCAATGTCTCCTCTCTGCCCTTAACCTGCAACATGCTGGAAGGAAAGCAATCATCATTTGGAAAGATTCCTCATCTCATTCTTGCAATGCTCACCTCATCCAGCCCTCGCACATGAAAAATATTGCATTACTAACCTTTTGGTGTCTGGCAGCTGATTGAGCTATCTTTGATTAGCACAAGATTGTACATTTTTGTCCAATTACTGATTCCAATATACTGTGCTGTCAGTGTTCATGGTTAGCTCCTGCGCTTTGTATGCCATTTTCCTTCTGTTGCTGCAAAGCGCATAAGAAAATGACCTGATTCATTCAGAAAACTCTTTTTGTCTGAAATTCAAGTATTTTGCTTTCACTGGGGTACCAGATGAGAGTCCTTCATGGCCTCTGAGCTAAGCGACTGTAGCCAGTGTTTTATGTCACAAAGCTTCTTTACAGCACCTGAACATTATGGACCATGCATCAGTCACCCTGCTGATGATACAAAAGCCTTTATGAGGATCACGTTGCCTTTATGGTTTAGCCATGGATCTGGTTCCCTATCTCAGAATTCAGCTCAGTAGCTCTGATTGCCATTCAGCTGGACTGTGTTTCTCTCTCTCTCTTTCTCTCTCTCTCGGAGGTACAGATTAACACATAGACACACATGATCAGAAAATAAATGAGAAATCCATCTACAGTCATGATATTAGACAGCTGGTACGTACCTGTGGCTCAGGCGCTACAGAGAGGCCTAATTGACTGGCTGTTTGTGTTGTGTAAGGAGGGAAATCGTATGCTGTATGCCGTCGCAGCGAGGAGGAGGAGGAGGAGGGGCAGACGGTGTCAGCAGGTTTCACCTCCCCTGAAAGCCCAGTCGACTCTGCTTTCCTGCTCAGGCCATGAGAATCCTTTATGACTGTAGTGGTGTGAGAGGAGTTGGCAAGCTGTGACACGTACACAACACAGGAATAATTCCAAATGATGTCACAATGGCTCGATCCTACACTACAGCTCAGAGCTACGGGGGAGCTGCAAAACAGTGCTGCATTTGTGGGTTCCGTCAGGTTTGATGGGATTATGGATGTGCTGGCCTAGACCAGTGGGCAGGGCTACCTATGGGGTTCCATATTGAAAATTATTACTGGCATAGCTACCTAAAGTTGGCTACTAGGAGCCAGGTCAGCTGGGTATCTTGCTTGTGATTAAGCTTTAAAAATCTGTACCAACACATGTGCATCTAGACACACACGCTAACCTGATGAGAGCCCTTCACAGCCTCCTGATGACTGATGGTAGCCAGCATCTTATGTGACAAGGCTTCACTGCTGCAGCTCCTGTGTTAAATATTGGTGGTGTTTGTAAATTTAATAAGAGTAATTCAGATGTTTAAGACAAGGATATGACTGAGGTTTGTGGTGATGCATGATGTGTTTGAGAGGGGAATCACCTTGGTATTGGTAGGCAAGGTGAGTTCAGACTACTCATACACAATTGCAATGATATAGCAAGCACCCACCTGTGGCAGGTGAAGGCCTGTGATCCACAGTGTCTGACATAAGCAAGCAAGCCTAACTAGCTTGACCTGTAAATGAAGCTTGTGAAGAGGCCCATAGGAATTGCACATCCCCCAATATGCTGCTGTAGAATTAGAACTCAGTAAAAGCATTGATTTAGCTTAGACAAGCAGAACAGATGGAAAAATACAGAGAAATATGTTTTAAAACTGCTGACAGAGAAATTACAGAGCCCTGCTTCCCTACACGTACAAACTAGCTCAATGGCCTTGAAAGTAGGAAAGTAACAAGTTGGTGAACTGGCCATTGTAATTGGGACTAGAAGGGGGGTAAGCAGGTGTTGAGCCCACTGAAAGAACATAATTGGATAATCATATCAGTACCGGGACCAATAGAAGGGGTACGGGAGGTACGGGAGGTTACTGGGACCAATGAAATGTTTTTCTATACCTAGAATGGAGCAAAAGTCTATAAAAGTTGTTGTATTGCTAGAGAACATCGCTCAGCCATTTTGAAATTGACTTTGCTTGAGACTTGTGCACAAATAAATGATTTGGACCTTCTGAACAGACTCCTGGTATTATTGGTTTGTCTGCGCTCTGCTGCTACATATTCTTGGTGCGTTGGCTGGTAAGTTGTGGAATCAGAGTGTATATAGGGCAATATACCACGACTTTCCGCCTCTATAGGTTTGGTCCTGCCGGGATCGCGCCCTTCCGACGGGGGCTGCTCCCTGGCGCCGCCGGTCCCTTGCATCGGAGGGAGCTGGTCGGACCTCGGCGGGTGCCAGACCCAGCTGGAGCCAACACCTCGAACCCGAGTGAGGGGAGTCCGAGGTCCAACTCATGCGCCTGCTTGGGAAGTTTGAGGACCGGATCCGGTGAGTAAAGTTTTGATTTGTTATGTCTAGACAGATAAGAAAGAGCAGTGCTGCCATTTGGATATTGAACTTGGAACTTGGAAATTGGTAAGAGAGCTTGATCACCTCTCAAAGACGGGCCGAGTAACCCCGCATGGGTATTCGCAGGGCGAAACCCCCGTCTTCTTGTATTTTGGAATTTGAACAAGACTAGTCAGAATAGATAGAAATGAATGCATTCTGGGATACGTTGCTAGCATGATTGTATGAATGAAGTGTGAATGAGAGGTCTGGCAGCACGGACCAAGCGAAGGCGGACCCCTGAGTAGCGCATTTCCTGACCGGGCGACCGCGTTCAGGTCGCAAAAAGGGGGAAGCGATTGTCGTCTTGTCTTGTTATTTGTTTTCCTTATACGTTTCTAGGACCGTGAGGACCCCTTACCCACGGTCCGCCCTCCTTTTCCCTTTTGTCTGTTGTTGCGCGCACACATCGAAATGGGAGGGGCGGGGTCTACTAGGAACACTCCATTAGAATGTATGATCGCACATTTTAAAGAAGGATATTCCGGAGACTATGGTATTAAAATGACTGCAGCCCGTTTACAGATTTTGTGTACTAGGAAGTGGCCCGATCTAGACCCTACCTGGCCCCGAGAGGGAACCTTTAATGTAGGAATTATTCAGTTAGTGCACCGTAGAGTGCGAATAGCGCACCCCGATCAGTATCCCTATATAGATTCCTGGTTAAGTATTTGTGAAGATCCGCCCCCTTGGGCGAAGCGCTGTTATGAAGAACAGTGCAGAATAATGTTAGCAAAGACAGATTATAGTCAGAAAATAGAACAGCCTAGAAAGAAAGGGAAAGGTGAGAAATCCAGGAAGAAACCCATCCTGGTAGATCCTGATTCCCCAGAAATGATCACCCGACAGCCCCAAACCCAGCGCCCAGTGAGAGTAGCCCCACGTCCTGCCCCAGAGCCTCGGAGACAGCAGGAACGGGACCCAACCCCCAAGCTATTACCCAAAGAGCAGGTAGATGAGCTCCCTTTGATTGAAGAAGATGATTCTACCGAGACAGAAAAAGGAGAATCAGATACAGAAACAGAGAAGGAAGAAGCTGAAAATTCCCCGAGTGATACTGACAGTGTAAAAGTGGCTGCCAGTGTTAGCTCGCCAGTGAAAAGTAAATCTAAAGTAAAGCATGAAGAAAAGAAGAAAATAACCCCTGACAGGACAGTTACGAGAATATCTCTCAGATCCCAAAAGACATCTACTGCCAAGATGATGCCTTTACGGCAAGTCCCGGGAATACCCATAAGAAATGAAGATAATGAGGTGGTGGCGGGACCCCTAAATTATGTGTATGTCCCCTTCTCTACCACTGATTTGTTAAATTGGAGGACACATTATGCCTCCTATACCAATAAACCCCAAGAGCTTACAGAATTAGTGAATACTATTATGGAAACCCACCAACCAACATGGGCAGATTGCCGCCAGCTCCTGTCCACCTTATTTACTACAGAGGAGCGGACACGAATTAGAAAAGCAGCTATAGACTGGCTGGCAGATAACCCGGTAGCTCCAGGAGAAAGGGGGGAGGAAAGAATAGATAATCGGGAAGCGGCCCAAAGAGAATTCCCGAATGAAGACCCCCGATGGGATCCAAATACAGAAAGAGGATCCAGAGCCCTAGCCCGTTTTCGCCAAGGCTTTATACAAGGCCTGAAAAGGGGGGGCCAGAAAGCTATGAATCTTTCCAAAGTTACTAAAGTTACCCAAGGCATAGATGAGAGCCCAGCAGTGTTTTATGAAAGATTAACTGAAGCATATAGAATGTATACTCCCTATGATCCCGATGCACCAGGAAGTTTATGCATGGTGAATTCTGCTTTTGTAAATCAGTCTCAACCAGACATTAGACGTAAATTACAGAAATTAGAAGGGTTTGCGGGTATGAATGCAACTCAGTTATTGGAAGTCGCTCATAAAGTGTATGTGAATCGTGATAATGAAAGGCAGAGAGAATGTGATCGAAAGATGAAGAAGAAAGCTGATTTTTTGGCTGCGGCCATAGTTGAACAGAAAAGGGGAGGCATCCCTAGTCGACGGAGCAGAGGAAGGGGGCGGGGCCAAGGCGGAGGCCGGCCCCAGCTAGGCGTAAACCAATGCGCCTACTGCAGGGAGGAAGGACATTGGAGAGATGCATGCCCGCAACTCGAAGACGCCCATCAAGATGACGAAAACAATCATCAATGGAGAGAAGAAAGACGAGGCCATCCCCGGAACCGCGGAGGAGCCAATCGAGAGCAATACCAGCGAGAAAGAGGAGAAGCCATACAAGCATTGGCTACGACAGCCCATGATGAAGATGACGTGGATTAGGACAGACCGGGCTCCGAATTTGCTTTAGGTCTCCAGGAGCCTATGGTCGGAATACAAATAGGAGACCAAGTTATGAACTTTATGGTTGATACTGGAGCAGAACATTCAGTAGTAGACAAGAAGATAGCCCCATTTTCTACAAAAGCAGTCACCATTGTAGGAGCAACTGGTGCCAAAGCTACCAAGTCTTTTCTTCAGAATCGCATATGCAGTTTAGGAGGACAACAAATAACTCATCAATTCCTTTACATGCCTGAATGTCCAGTGCCACTACTGGGACGAGATATGTTAGTCAAGCTACAAGCCCAAATATCCTTCACTGAAAGAGGAGGAATGCAAATGACAGTAAATTCTCAAGCCAAACCAGCAGGAATAATGCTGCTTACAGTTCCCCGAGAAGAAGAATGGAGATATTACAGTGATGAATCTGCCCAAGACACCTATTTTGAACAAACTTTGAAAAGCATTGATGCACCACCTGGAGTATGGGCAGAAGGAAGTCCTCCAGGCCTAGCCAAACATATAGCTCCAATAATTGTAACTCTTAAGCCCAGTGCTACACCAGTACATGTGAAGCAGTACCCTCTCCCAAGAGCTGCAATTGAAGGCATCCACCGCCACTTGCAAAGATTACTAGAACATGGCCTACTGAAAGTATGTCAATCCCCATGGAACACTCCACTTCTGCCAGTGAAAAAGCCTGGAACAGATGACTACCGCCCAGTGCAAGATCTAAGAAGAGTGAATGAAGCAGTTGAGACCATACATCCAGTTGTACCCAATCCTTATACTCTTCTAGGACTGATACCTGCAGAAGCTACCCACTTTACTGTATTAGATTTAAAAGATGCATTCTTTTGCATAAGATTAGCCCCCTAAGTCAGATATTGTTTGCATTTGAATGGCAGGACCCTATCTCTGGAAGAGGGGGCCAACTTACTTGGACACGATTACCCCAAGGATTCAAGAATTCGCCTACCATCTTTAGTGCTGCACTGAATCAAGACCTTTCAAGCTATCCAGTGGCCCCGGGGAAGAGAGTGCTTCTCCAATACGTGGACGATCTGCTGATAGCTGCTGTATCAGAAAGTGAATGTATACAAGCCACTAAAGATCTCTTGCAGTTACTAGATGAAGCTGGATACAAAGTTTCCAGAGCAAAAGCACAACTATGCCAAAAAGAAGTGAAATACTTGGGCTTCCGTATAACCAAAGGAAGCCGAAAATTAGGCAGAGAGAGAAAAGAAGCAGTATGCAGAATTCCAACCCCAACTAAGAGAAAGCAAGTCAGAGCCTTTCTGGGAGCGGCAGGATATTGCCGAATCTGGATTCCCAACTTTGCCCAAATTGCCAAGTCACTGTATGAAGCCACAAAAGGAGAAGAAAAGTCGCCACTGGAGTGGGGACCTGAGCAGGATACAGCCTTCAAGCTGTTAAAGGAAGAATTGATGTCATCACCAGCCCTTGGACTACCAGATGTTCACAAGCCTTTCCACTTGTTTGTACATGAAGCACAAGGAAATGCCTTAGGCATGTTGACTCAGAAATTGGGAAATTGGGAGCGACCTGTAGCATACCTATCGAAACAATTGGACACTGTGGCCAAAGGATGGCCACCTTGCCTGAGAGCAGTTGCAGCTACAGCATTGTTAGTGAGTGAAGCAGATAAGCTCACACTAGGACAGAATCTACGAGTCACTGTGCCACATGCAGTCCTTGCCCTTATGGAACAGAAAGCAAATCATTGGCTCACCAATTCCCGAATGTTGAAATATCAGAGCATGTTATGTGAAAACCCACAGATACAACTGGAAGTGAGCCATGCCTTGAATCCAGCCACATATATAGCTGTTAGTGAAGAACTCCCAGAATATGATTGTATAGAAGTCATGGACACTGTATTCTCCAGCCGACCTGACCTGACAGATGTGCCCATAGACAATCCTGACCAAGTCTATTACGTAGATGGAAGCAGTCTCATCATCAATGGACGACGCTGTGCTGGATATGCAGTAGTCACTCAACATGAAGTCGTTGAGTCATCAGCTCTAGCCTCAGGTACATCAGCCCAAAAAGCAGAATTGATAGCACTTACTCGAGCACTACTGTTAGGTGCAAAACTTATGTTAAATGTATATACAGACTCTAAATATGCCTTCACCACCCTACATGCCCATGGAGCTCTCTATAAAGAACGGGGGCTCATCACATCCGGAGGAAAATCAGTCAAGTATGGCCCCGAGATACTGATGTTACTTGATGCAGTATGGGCCCCAACTCGTGTAGCTGTCATGCATTGCAGGGGACACCAAGCAGGAAAAGGAGAAGTTGCCCGAGGAAATAGGTTTGTAGATGCCTCAGCACGACAGGCAGCTATGACAGGACAAATTACACCACAAGCTATGCCGATGCAGGCAGTATTGTTTCCAGTACCCTTAAACTTATGGACACCACGATATGCCACCAAAGAATTAGATTACTACTGTAACAAGGAAGATGGAGTACTGAAAGATGGGTGGATTGAGCTGCCACCAGCAGAGGGTAGTCAACCCCCAGGACGAATAGTAATTCCCGAAGTGTTAGGTCCAGCCTTTGTCAAAGCGTTCCACGAAGCCACCCACTATGGAAAAAGTGCTATGGAAAGAGCACTCAGACCACATTTCTGCATTACCATGTTAGCAGCCCTATCAGCTTCAGTGGCACGCCAGTGTTTAATTTGTGCCAAAAATAATGCCAAGCAAGGTCCCACACCACCACCCCGAGTTCAGTCAGGAGGTGTAACCCCCATGCACCACCTGCAAATTGATTTTACTGAAATGCCAAAAGCCAATGGATATCACTACCTATTAGTATTAGTTTGTACTTTCTCTGGGTGGGTAGAAGCCTTCCCAACCAGAACTGAAAAAGCTCGAGAAGTCACCAAAGTTTTACTGAGAGAGATTGTCCCTAGGTTTGGAATTCCAGCAGTAATAGGGTCAGACAATGGACCCTCATTTGTCTCCCAGATTACTCAACAGTTAGCAAAAGCCCTACAGATACAATGGAAGCTTCACACTGCATACAGACCCCAGAGTTCAGGGAAAGTTGAGCGAATGAATCGTACCCTAAAAGCCCAAATGTCTAAGCTTTGCCAGGAGACACGCCTGAAGTGGCCCCAAGTGCTCCCAATAGCTTTACTCAGAATACGCTCAGCTCCTGTGAAGTCAACAGGCTTTTTCCCCTTTTGAAGTTCTGTATGGTAAACCCCCACCAATAGTGCAGGGAATTAAAGGAAGTCTAGCCCAAATTGGTTCAGAAATAACCAGGCAAGAACTCCTAGCTCTTAGTTTTGTTCTGCAGACCCTCCATGCGTGGATCCAAGACCAGTTGCCTATCAACTTGACGGAACCCTTGCATCCCTACCAGCCTGGTACCTCGGTGTGGATCAAAGATTGGAAGAAGACACCGTTGGAACCCCATTGGAAGGGACCATACACCGTCATCCTGTCTACCCCAACTGCAGTAAAGGTAGCAGAAATCGATTCCTGGATCCACCACAGCAGAGTCAAGCCCGCAGCTGATCCCGAACCTGAGCAGTGGACAGCAGAACAGCATCCTGATGCACCTTTGCGAGTTACTCTGAGATGGCAACCAGCAGCTTAGACACTTTGTCACAGTGCCCTGCAGTAGCCAAGTCTTTCGAAGAGGATTGCTGTTTTCCATACAGCAAGAGTTTGTTTCAACGAACCTCATGTGTGTGATTTTACACACTACTTTGATGCTACATTGATTGACCATACTTCAGAAGCCAACTGAAATTGCTAAGTTGGTCAATGTGTGATGGACAACTTGAGGATCTTCAATCAAAACTCAGCACCCGTTGAATTGCTTTATTAGCAAACGGGACGAAGAAAAGAACGTCATGGTCAAGATCTGCAAGCTGAGGATTCAGAAGAACTCCAATCAACATGTATCTTTATCTTTGCTTTGCCCTGGTTGCCTATCCTGGAGGCTCTGAACTAACTTGTGCATTACCTCCATGCACTGCATGCATTACTTCCACTTGGACTGGAGCGAAAGTAACTCAGACTCTGCTTTACCATTCTTACTATACCTGCACTGGTAAAGTGACTCGGTGTATTTATAACACCACTGAACTAAATGGTTGCACTAAAGGTAAATCTAGAGTATGGTATAATCCGCATCAGAATCCATCCTATTACACGTTGGAAATACGATGGAATGATGCAGATGGACCTTTAATCAATGCCACACAACCACTTAGAGATTCTAGTAAACCTGCTGTTTTGAATTTTGATGCATGTGATGTTATAAACAGAGATAGTCGCTCCAAATGTGGTACCTGGGAAAAAGCATACCGTAATGATCATAAGTATATGTGCCCAGAAGGTGCCACAGGATGGGGGAAGTGTACAGGTAAGAAGGGTTCATATAGTACTGCAACAGCAGCAGATTATTTATTTATTTATTTATTTAGCAAGCATTTGTAGCCCGCTCCTTCCAGCGATCAGAAGCGGGTAGGATTACTATTGTGAAACTGCCGAATCAAGGCAGGTACAAATTTTGTTTACATACAGATTGTCAGAAAAGCACATCATACAGAGTTAACACTTCTTAGCTATGGGGGAGTTCATTTACATATATACATAAATACATATATACAGGATAATCTTCTTGGACACAGTGGTCAGGGGCTGCTCCATCTGTGGGTTTAGTTCAGGTTGAAATGTGATTGGAAAATGTGCGTTTTGAGTTTCTTTCTGAAGTCTAGAAGGTCATTGCTAGCTCGTAGTTCTGGTGGGAGTTGGTTCCACAGTGTTGGCGCCGCATATGAGAAAGCCCTGTGGCTGGTGTTAGCTTTGGCAGATCTTATATCTGTTGGAGTGTGAAGGATGTTGGAATTGTGGGTTCTTCTGTTTCGGGTAGGAGGTTGCAATCTTACTAGGTTGTTGAGGAAGGAAGGTGCTAAGTTGTGGATGAGTTTGAAGGTGGTTGTTAGTATTTTGTATTTTGTGCGAGCTGTTATGGGTAGCCAGTGTAATTGAATTAGTACTGGTGTGATGTGGTCACTTAGATTTTTCTTCATTATGACCCTGGCAGCTACATTTTGTGCCATTTGTAATATGTTTAGGTTTTTTTTAGGTAAACCTTGTAGGATGGCGTTGCAGTAGTCAAAATGTGGCATGATGAGTGCTTGGGCCACTGTTCTGAAGTCTTGGGGATCAATAATATTCCGAATGGGTTGGAGCACTCTAAGCTTGTGGAAAACTGCTCTGTTGGTCTTTCGGAGGTGTTTTTCCATCTTTAGGTCACAGTCAAATGTGACTCCTAGATACTTTATTTCTTTTTTTGTTTGGTAAGTGTTGTTACATAGTGTTATTGATGTGGGAGGGTCAAAATTCGGTTCTTTGGAGATATACATTACTTCGGTTTTTTTGTGATTAATTGACATACTACTTTGTTGTAACCAGTCTTGCATCTCTCCGATACATGTCTCCAGTGGGTTGTAGTCTGGGTTTTTAGTGTCTAGTTGTGTGTATAGCATGATATCATCGGCATAGATGTGGTAATTAATTTTGTGCCGTGAGAAAATTTTGCATAGTGGCTGCATATATATGTTAAACAGAAGTGCTGAGAGAGCAGAGCCTTGGGGGATTCCCTGTGTTTGTGAGAAAGATTCTGCTTTTTCTCCGTTGAATTGAACCTGTTGTGTTCGATTTGAGATGTAGGATGAGAACCATTTTAGTGGGGTTCCTGTTATTCCTATTGATTTTATCCTATTTATGAGGGTCCCATGATTAACTGTATCAAAGGCAGCTGAGATGTCAATGAATACAAGAATGTACATTTTCTTTTTGTTTTCAAGGCCCTTTAGGAGGTTGTTAAGTAGAACTAGTAATAGGGTTTCAACTCCATGATGTTGCCTGAAGCCATATTGCTGGTCATCAAGAGGAGCACTGTCAGTCAGATGGTCTTGGAGTTGTAGAAGGACCGTTTTTTCTATGATCTTTGCCAGGAATGAGATACTTGATATGGGACGGTAGGAGGCTGGGTCTTCTCCGTTGAGTGTAGTGTTTTTTAGGATCGGTCTAATGATTGATTTCTTTAGTTCTGAGGGCATGATTCCTTGTTGTAGGGATAGGTTAACTATGTGTGCTATGTGAGGTGCTATGTCTTGTTTCACTGCCTTGATCCAGGATGCAGGACAGGGATCTAGTGGGGAGGTGGTGCTTTTCAGGCTTGTGACAATGGCTGTGATTTGCTTGGTTCCTATTTTGTGGAAGTGCTCCCATAACTGGTTTTGCGTTGTGTTGTTCTCACTTCTGATTTGTGGTGTTGGTGGGGGGGGTGGAGGACCAGGGGCCGTCAGTTTGGTCGCGTAGTGGTTTGCCAGTGTTTGGACCTTGATGGATTTGTTGAGGTTGGCATTTTTGGTCGGTTTTGGTTAGTGATTTGACTAGTTCAAATAACTCTCGTGGGCGATTGATTGCCTTGTTTAGGATGTTGGTGTGATGTAATTTTTTGCATTGTTCACGTCGTCTTTGTATTTTGCGAGATGGGCCATGTATTTAGTTTTGAGATCGGAGGATTTGGTTTGTCTCCATTTTCTCTCTATTTTACGGAGCTCCCTTTTTGATTTTATTAGAGTTCCTGTGTACCAGGTTTCCGAGTTGATCTTATGTGGGTTTGATGTGTGTTTCAGAGTTGGGTTAGATGTATTTTGGATGTGTGTGTTCCATCTGTTAGTTAGTTCGTCTAGGTCTGTGGAATCTAGGTTTATGTGGGATGCAATGGTGCTTATGAGGTGTTCCTCGTTGAGTTTGCTGAATTTCCTAATGGGGTTGGTCATTCTCATCTCCTTTGAGTTTTTGGGTTGGCACTGTAGTTTAAGTTTACAGTTGATTTGGTGGTGGTCTGACCATGGTACTTGAGTTATGTTTATTATAGGTGGTTCATTGCTTTGTTGTGGATTTCTGGGTATGAAAATCATATCTAGGATGTTTCCTCTATCGTGTGTGGGGTTGCTTATTATTTGCTGGAAACCCAATTGGTCGATGGCTTCATAGAAGGAGTCCGTGTGGGACGGAGGAATTGATGCTAGGTTCAAATCTCCGAGGATGATCTGGAAGTTTTTGCTTTGTGTGGATGTGATGGTTTCTAGTGCTGTGGCTAGTGTTTCGTGCTGTGGTGAGGGAGGTCGATAGATTAGGCAGATGGATAATGTCATGCTCTCGACTTTAAGTAGGTCAAGATCTGGATTTGTGACCGTAGATGTGGTTGTGAGTTGAAGGCTGGTTTTGGCTGCTATAAGGACTCCGCCTCCTCTTCTGTTGATGCGTGGGCAGTTGTATAGTTGGTAGATTACTATTGCCCAAATTGGGAATGCGTCTTTTATGCTACATGGAATGCTGGTATAGTAGAAGAAGATATAGATCAGCGATGGCGAACCTATGGCACGCGTGCCAGCTGTGGCACGCGAAGGCCTTGCAGCTGGCACGCGGGCCATAGGTCCGCAAAAAAAAGAAAAAGCTGTCTCTGACTGCGGACGCGGCAAGGGCAGAATGCAGCGTCCCGCGGGGCCCCCTCCGCCCGCTAAGCCCCTCTGCAAGAGCTTTCAGATCGCGAGGGAGAGCGCCTCCCTCGCGTCTCTTTTACGCCCGCTGGGTCTCAAGGGACATTACCCATCAGCCCAGTAAGACGCGAGGGACTGATGGGACATTTCCCATTAGCCCCTGCGGGCTTAACAGAGACGCGATGGAGACGCTCTCCCTCGCGAATCTGAAAGCCCTTGCAGAGGGGGCTTAGCGGGCGTAGGGGGCCCCGCGGGACATTG
This sequence comes from Ichthyophis bannanicus, assembly GCA_033557465.1. NCBI lineage: Eukaryota > Metazoa > Chordata > Amphibia > Gymnophiona > Ichthyophiidae > Ichthyophis > Ichthyophis bannanicus. The sequence goes on along the minus strand of CM066050.1, from coordinate 27,086,379 downwards.
CAATCTGCCGCGGCAGCAGCCAGAGCCTGCTTTTTTTTTTAAAAAAAATTTGCCGGGGGGGTTTAGGACTGCTAATGGGCAGGGGGGGGGGGGGTTAGGACTGCTAATGGGCAGGAGGGGGGGTTAGGACTGCTAAATGGGCAGGAGGGGGGGTTAGGACTGCTAATGGGCAGGAGGGGGGGGGGTTAGGACTGCTAATGGGCGGGAGGGGGGGTTATAACAGATATTGGTAAGGGGGGGGAGGTTAGGACTGGAAATGGGCAGGAGGGGTGGTTAGAACTGATAATGGGCAGGAGGGGGGTTAGGACTGCTAATGGGCAGGGGGGGGAGGTTAGGACTGCTAATGGGCAAGGGGGGGGGTTAGGACTGCTAATGGGGCAGGAGGAGGGGGGGTTAGGACTGCTAATGGGCAGGAGGGGGGGGGTTAGGACTGCTAATGGGCAGGGGGGTGTTGTGTTAGGACTGCTAATGGGCAGGGGGGGGGTTAGGACTGCTAATGGGCAGGAGGGGGGGGTTAGGACTGCTAATGGGCAGAGGGGGGGGGGGGGTGTTAGGACTGCTAATGGGCGGGGGGGGGGGTAGGACTGCTAAATGGGCTGGGGGGGTAGGACTGCTAATGGGCTGTGGGCGATGGGGGCTGTCTGGAAATGGGGGTGATGGGGGTTTAGGGCTGGAAGTGAGTTGATGGGGGGGGGCTAGGACTGGTATTGGGTTGGGGGGTTGCTAGGACTGGAAATGGGCTGATGATGCAGGGACTAGAAGGGAATGGATGCTGGGTGAGGCTGGAACCTAGAAGGGAGCTGATGTGGGGGAGGATTAGAATGGATGGGGCTGGGAGAGTAAATGGAGAGGGGAAAAAATATTTTGTGTGGGAGGGATAAAAAATCTACAATTGGCCGGGTATTGGGAGAGTAAGTGGGGATTGAGGATGGAGGGGTAAAATTTGAGTGGATGAAATAGGAATGAGGAAAGAGCAAAGGAGGGAAAGATTAGTATGTTAAAGCGGATGTAGAGAGAGAGAATGGAAAAAAAAAAAACTAGAAGAGAGAAGAAAGGACAAATGGACAGCAGATGATGGAGAGTTAGCAGAAACATGAAGAAACCAGAAGAAAGTGGCTGGAAGCAATTGCCAAACCTTTGTGTAACTGAGCTGAGGTATTCTGTTTATGTAATTCCTTTTGACATTGCCACTTGTTCTCTTTCCCCAGTAGGTCATGTATGTTATTGTCTGAAATGTATTGGTTTAATATTTGCAGTGTTGCCTTTTGATAGGTATGGTGTGGTGCTTTGTGAGTCCTGGTAGTGCTGTTAGGATACGGCGGGTTTGCTATTGGTTCTAAAATGGGCAGTGTTTTGTAGTAGTTCCTAAGTGCCTGGCGGTTGGCACTGGATTATAGTAATGTAGAAATCTTTTAGTCTGTCTTTATCCATACACTCATTAAGAGACATGTTTACTAAAAGTTAGTGTATGTTAGCATTATGCAAATATTTATGCAAATTGACGTGCTGGCACTTTGAGGAAATTCTTTGGTTTTGTGCGGCAGTTTGGGCACTCGGGCTCAAAAAGGTTAGCCATCACTGATATAGATAATCGAGTGGCCACTTTAACTAAGTCAAAACCAGATGACAAATGTAAGAAAGGTGCCTGTAACCCTTTACAATTATGGATACGTAATCCTAATGTATGGAAACAAGGATACAAGTTTGGTTTATGTATCGCAGGTTCCGGATCAGATCCAGGAACCATTGTGTATATAAGATTGAATACCCAAGCCCACAGGTCATCTAAATATCACATCCATAACACTTTCTATGAGGCCATGCATGTAAATAAGTTTGAGATCCCTCATCCTTCTCAGAATTTATTCTTAGAATTAGCTGGAGCGGTAGTATCTAGTCTTAAAATCTCAGATTGTTATTTCTCTGGCGGAACACAGATGGGTGACCAGTGGCCATGGGAGGCCCAAGAATTAAATTATTCTCTGACTTACAATCAGACTAAATTACACAAGACTACTAGCGAATGGGTGTTAGCGCACTCAATTGTTGGACGTCTTTGCTATGCCAGAACTGGACCTCAGTTTACCCAACAGGTAGGACAGCTAGTCTGTCTCAACCAAAAGATTTATAATGCCACCACCAAAAAGACGTCATGGTGGTCAGGAGTCAAAAGACCTGAACCTCCTAATCCATTAGCCAGATTTCCTGAACTTGCTGGTTTATGGACTAATCTCGCCAAATCCCATGCTTGGCAAGCCCCACCTGGCCTGTATTGGATCTGTGGAAACCGAGCGTATGCTCGACTCCCACCACACTGGGGAGGAGCATGTGTCTTAGGGACCATCAGACCTTCTTTCTTTCTCCTACCCACAGAACATGGAGAACAATTAGGATACCCAGTATACACTACTCACAGACACAAAAGAGCACTAAGACAGAAGAGAGCACCTCTGCAGATAGGTAAATGGGAAAAATGGCAGGGTGATGACTGGCCACCAGAAAGAATCATTGATTACTATGGACCTGCCACTTGGGAACAAGATGGCACATGGGGCTATAGAACCCCAGTTTATATGATTAATCGTATTATCCGCTTACAAGCAGTAGTTGAAATAATAACTAATGAAACTAGCCAAGCTCTCACACTTTTAGCTAGACAGAGTACCCAAATGCGCACTGCTATATACCAGAATCGCTTAGCACTTGATTATTTGTTAGCATCTGAAGGAGGAGTATGTGGTAAGCTGAATTTAACCAATTGTTGTTTAAAAATAGATGATAAGGGTCAAGTAGTTGAAGAACTTGCTGAAGATATGCGAAAACATGCTTATGTGCCAGTACAGACTTGGCACCCACTAAGATTACCTAACTGGTTTGCTAATATTTTCTCATGGTTAGGAGGACTTAAGACTTTCCTTATATTAGTACTAATAATCATTGCGGTGATTTTTCTGTTGCCATGTATAATCCCATGTTGCATGCGTTCTATTCACAATGCTATTGAAAGTACAGTAGAACGGAAGACCGCCACTAAGATTATGGCTTTAGGACAACTTCATCCTCCTGCATATAGTCGGAATCCTCTGACCATAGTATAACTATTTTGAAGTGATTTAATTCTCACACCTTATTAAGTATTAGGGTGAGATTAATCAAAGGGGGGAATGTGGCAGGTGAAGGTCTGTGATCCACAGTGTCTGACATAAGCAAGCAAGCCTAACTAGCTTGACCTGTAAATGAAGCTTGTGAAGAGGCCCATAGGAATTGCACATCCCCCAATATGCTGCTGTAGAATTAGAACTCAGTAAAAGCATTGATTTAGCTTAGACAAGCAGAACAGATGGAAAAATACAGAGAAATATGTTTAAAACTGCTGACAGAGAAATTACAGAGCCCTGCTTCCCTACACGTACAAACTAGCTCAATGGCCTTGAAAGTAGGAAAGTAACAAGTTGGTGAACTGGCCATTGTAATTGGGACTAGAAGGGGGGTAAGCAGGTGTTGAGCCCACTGAAAGAACATAATTGGATAATCATATCAGTACCGGGACCAATAGAAGGGGTACGGGAGGTACGGGAGGTTACCGGGACCAATGAAATGTTTTTCTATACCTAGAATGGAGCAAAAGTCTATAAAAGTTGTTGTATTGCTAGAGAACATCGCTCAGCCATTTTGAAATTGACTTTGCTTGAGACTTGTGCACAAATAAATGATTTGGACCTTCTGAACAGACTCCTGGTATTATTGGTTTGTCTGCGCTCTGCTGCTACACACCCACTCCTGGCATAATCTTAGATTTATAGGTTCTTAAACCTATTAAAGGGAAAGAGGTAGTCAAATTCACTTTCAGATTCAGCTGGTTATCTTCATCAGGAATAGATTAATGAAGGCCCTGAAATTAATTAATCTTGAGGTGAACAAAGTCCCTTAAATTTATTACATATAGTTGTATTGGTACAAGTACCCCTAACAACTTTAAGTAAGTAAACAACTTAAATATCTAAACAAATCTTTGAAACTAAGATGCAGGCAGCAGTCCAGTACCGAGATGGGGGCTATCCAGTCTTTTACATTGAGTGTCACATGTACGGTTTTCTTCCACTTGGTAAGGGGTCTTACATGTGTTCTAAGTGCAAGGAGTTCTTTGGTCTCAGGGAACAAGTCCAATCTCTGGAAGCTAGAGTAGCAGACTTGGAGGAGCTAAGGAAGACAGAAAGGTATATAGACAACACCTACAGGGACATAGTACTGAAGTCCCACGTCCAGTCTGGCAGCTTCTCTGTTGCAAGAGGTCACATGAAAGGAGAGCATCACCTTGGTGTGGCAGGAAGTGATCCTGTAGCTAGGATCTGTCCTCCAGGTGATGTAAAACCCTTTTGCACTGAGATGGTTTCTCCAGGGTCATGTGCCCATGAGGGAAGGGTTAGGATGGCCATTATAGTTGGTAATTCGATCATTAGGCACATAGACAGTTGGGTGGCTGATGGATGTGAGGCTCGCCTGGTAACATGCCTGCCTGGTGCAAAGGTAGCAGACCTCATGCACCACCTAGACAAGGTTTTAGATAGTGCTGGGAAGGAGTCTGCTGTCTTGGTACATGTTGGTACCAATGACATAGGAAAATATGGAAAGGAGATTCTGGAAGCCAAATTTAGGCTTTTAGGTAGGAAGCTGAAATCCAGAACTTCCAGGGTAGCGTTCTCCGAAATGTTTCCCGTTCTATGCACAGGTCTCAAAAGGCAGGCAGAGCTCCGAAGTCTCAATGCATGAATGAGATGATGATGCAAGGAAGAGAGTTTTAGATTTGTTACGAACCGGGCAATATTCTGGAGAAGGGAAAGGTTTTTCCAAAAGGATGGGCTCCACCTTAACTGGGGTGGAACCAAGCTGCTGGCATTAACTCTTAAAAAGGAGATAGAGAAGCTTTTAACACCTCCAAGCTATACCAACAAATACAAGGTGTACCCCAAGGTTCCACACTTTCTGCACCCCTCTTCAACTTATATGTCCAACCCATCTGCTCGATCATTAAAAAGCACAAGATCCTCTTCCACATATATACCAATGATGTTATGTTATACTACCCACTATTCACTAAACAACCATCATATGCATGAATTCAGGACTGCTTCAAAGACGTCTCCAACTAACTTATGGCGAACAACCTAGCAATAAATTACAAAAAAAACAGAAGCTATGTTCATTACAAGAGACTCCTCATTCACCCCACCAACCACAATCACACTAAACAACACCCAGATAAATGTTAAACCAGAGCTAAAATATCTAGGGATAACTCTTGACCAAGTCTCCTTCAAAACTCATGTAAAAATAACAGCCAACATAATCTACTTCAAAACTAAGACTCTACAACGTCCGCCCCCTCCTCAAACCAGAAGACTTCTGCTCAGCACTCCAAGCCCACACTCTCCCTCATACTGAGTACTGCAACACTATCTATCACAAACCACCCTCCTCCCCTCCAATCTGCACTCCACACAGCTGCACGTACAATCCAGAGCGCTGCTAAACATGACCATATTACCCCCATCCTAAAACAACTCCACTGGCTGCCCCTCCCTAGCAGAATTAAATATAAGACATTGCTCCTAACACACAAAGCACTTCACTAACACCCAGCCACTCTCCTCCAATCCCTCCTTCATTTGTTCACTACAAACAGACCACGTAGATCTGCTACAACCAACAAGCTCAAAATATCACAATCTTTATTCTTTATTCTTTATTTGGCAGATTTGATATACCGCCTTTACAATAGTATAAGGCGGTTTACAATACAAGCAATCGCGGCTGCAGGAAAGAGAAACAGGGAAAAGAACGCCATTTAGGGGACAGGAAAGTAATAGAAAAGAATAGCAAGGATAGCAAAGAGCAAGCTGTAGAAAACAGTGTGAGGATGAACATGGAAACTAAGAAAGACAGACAACAGACAGACAGCAACGGCAGACAATAAGACAGAGTGTAATTGACAAAACAGACAGTGAAGGTGGGACTGACAAAACAAACAGACAAACAACGCAACAAGTGAAACAAACCATACGGGGGAACGTTAAAACAGGGAGAACAGCAGGGAGGCTGACTCGGAGGGCCTAAGGAGGTAAACCAGGTAGACGCAGAATGTTATAACCCCTCAAGAAAATGCGAGCGGGTAGGTGCGCTTGACTGAGAGGCGGTGAAGGAAGGGAGGGGAAGGTCAAAGGCTTGAGAAAACAGATAGGTCTTAAGCATAGCCTTAAAGTGAGAGAAGGAGAGCTCGGTACGGATAGTATGGGGGAGGGAGTTCCATAAGGCGGGGCTAGCGAAGAAAAAGGCAGCGTGGTGGGTTGATTCAAGGTGAGCCTGGGTTGGAGAAGGGAGGAAGAGACGGTTACTGTGGATAGAACGCAGTAAGCGGGGGGTGGGTTGAAGAAAAATAAGGTCAGCTAGGTACTGGGGAGTGTCAGTGTAGAGAACTTTGTGGGTAAGAAACTTGTAAACATAGCGTGCTTTGATAGGGAGCCAGTGGAGGGAAAGTAAGCAGGGGGTGATATGATCCCGAGGAGAAGAAAAGGTGAGAAGATGGGCAGCGGTATTTTGGATCTAAATCTAAAACAAAGTTTAATCAACAAACTTGCTGAAGAGTATTTGAGCTCTCCACACCATCTCTTTGGAACTCCTTGCCAGACATAATAAGGAACATCACCGACCTTCCCTCCTTCCGCAAACACTTGAAAACCCACATATTCTCCGACCACTTTGGACCCACCACTTAACCTGCCCTCTGACATGACACAAATTAGACAGACACACATAAGACAGAACCTACACCTGTAAATAATTAAAAACATATACCACTGGGTACAGCCATCCTAATTGTATATAGTTCAATAATTGCAAATATATAATTAGTGAGTTATTTGTTAAGGAAATCCTGTTATCTGTTAACTAAAATGTTTATCTGTTCCATGTAACTAATGTTTTATTCACTGTAAACCGCTTTGACCTGGTGAAAAGTGGTATATAAGCATAGGAGTGGAGGAGTGGCCTAGTGGTTGGGGCAAGGTACTTCATGCCAGAAGGTCGGGGGTTCAAATCCCACTAGAGGACAGCAACCTTGGGCCGGAAGGACTGGGGTTTCTAGTCCCACAGGTGCTCCTTGTGGTCTTGGGCAAGCCACTTAACCCTCCATAGCACATGTTCCCTGTAAAATAGTTATCTCCAAGTTATAATGCCCTGTTCAATGTAATTTCAGTTTGTTCAATGTAAACTTCACTGATGCAGAATAGTGCAGTATATAAGAGAATGTAAATAAATAAATAGCTAAATAAATAAATACAAGGAGATAGAACTAGATAACAGGGGAAAGCTGACAGTCACCCAAGAGCACATGGTTCAGAAGGATGTATCCTTGAAGGATACTAGTAAAAGAGGGAAGTGAGGGCATCCTGTTAGGGAGGTTCCAAAAAAGATAAAAGTAACCCAGGTGCCTTTAAGCACAGAGCAGACAGAGCTGAAAAAGATTCCAAATTTTCCCTGTCAACTGATAACTTGATTAGTAATATGAATGAAATACAACCTCTAAAATGCCTGTATGCAAATGCTAGATGTCTAAAAAATAAGATGGGAGAGCTAGAATACTAAATGAAAGGTTAGCTATAATTGGCATCTCAGTGACCTGGTGGAAGGAGGACAACCAATGAAATACCATGATACGTATGTGTCTGAGGATCTCAAGGTGGTGAAACAATGCAACAAAGTGGTAGCTAAAGCCAGATAGATGCTGGCCTGCCTACAGAAAGGAATAACCAGCAGAAAGGAGGAGGTATTAATGCTCCTGTACAAGTCATTGGTGAGGCCTCAGTTGACATATTATGTTCAGTTTTGGAGACCATATCTCGCAAAGGATATAAAAAGACTTGAAATGGTTCAGAGGAAGACGACCAAAGGGATTTGTGATCTACAGCTAGTCACTTAATTCTGCATGTCTCTGTGCTCTCTGGATGTTTAAGGTGAAAACAAGCACTTTCCTGATGCCTGGAGCAGGTATAAACATGGGTGTGCCTGCAGACGTTTCCAATGTTTCTGAAATTGAATGGGAGACGTATAAGTCCATTGCTCCTCCCCAGACATGCCTCCATCACATCCTCTTGCCAAGTTGAATGTCCTTGCACCGGAGAAGCCTGCCAGCCTCATTTGTGGAATGGCTATGGAAACGTCTCTGATTTTGCTGTCCACATGCACACGTTCAGATGTCCAAATCACCTTTTTAAAATGACCCCCCTAAGTGATTAATCTGCAGGCAGGACACAGGTTTGTAAGGGTGCAGGAAGCTTGTTGCGGAAAACTGGTGATCCCGAATGATCTCCATTTTGGTCACAGGGCTTATGTTGAAGCTTAGCCTTCAATTGAATCTGGTGAATTGTAGCTTGATGTTGCAAGCTTCACGGAGTTGGAAAAGACATGGGAGGGGGCATTACACCATAACTTGGGATCTACTTCTGTGACTGGGAAAGGGACACTCAGTCTTTACCACATTCCACCCAGCAAAGTCATGCCCGGAGCTCATTCCACACCCATCCGGATCCCTTGGGGATAATGAGGGGTGGAGGTAGATCAAACAAGTCTGGATGACTACCTTGTAATAAATAAGAGCAATAGATGAAGAATTTGGATATTTGAGAGTTGTTAGGGTTGTCATATCCTGAGAAAAAGAGCTATGTCCCTCTGACCCTCCCTAACCTACGTATCACAAAGAAATTCAATGTATCCCAAATCCCTCAGGCAATGTCAAAGATCTCAAAATGGAAAGCTCGTACTGCTGGGAAAGTCTAGTATCAGAGGCATTAACTTGGGGACACAGCAATCCCAGAATCTTCAGCTAGCACAAATAAAAACCAAATACTTAGTGAAGTCAGAGAAGAAAGTAAGGATTTTATAACTGATATTATTGTTCATCTGGGAGCAAATGGGAAGCAGCATTTCAGTAGGGCAAAGAGATTTTCAGGTTTGAGGGCAGAGGCTTCACTGGGCAATTTCAGAAGTTCTGCCAGTTCATGGTAAGGGAGAAGACTATCATGCAACCAGTTTCAATACCTGGATCTAAAAATGATATTAACAAGAAAGTTTTAGATATATAGGAGGCCGCGGGCCCACGTGCCCGACGGCCGGGAATAACCGGGGGGGCGGGGTGGCGCGCACCCCTTCCGCGGCGGGGTGAGGCGCGCGCCCGGCGCGTTTTGATTTAAATCAATTGGCTCCCGCTTGCCCATGTGGCCGCGGGAGCCAATGAGGGGATCGCTGTACCCAGGGGGAGCGAGCGGTCGGACGCCAGTCCTTGGAAGGCGGAGAGAGAGGACGGGCATCCCCACCCTCCCTCCCTTTGGTGGAGCCTGGGGGATGGGGGGTTGCAGCTGGAGGGGGGAGGCGGGATCCCGGAGGTGTCCGGGGTCCGGAGGCATGGCAATATGCAGGGCGGGGGTGGGGGTACCCCTGACCCGGAGAAGCCCTCGGTTTTTGCTAGTAATATGGCGAAGCCGGATGAGGGGGATGGAATTGCCAGGGATGGTTCTCGGCGGAGGCGGGAAGGAACTCACTTTGCTACCCATATGGCTGGTGAGGGATTGTCCCGCTGCCGGAACCGTAAGTTAACAGTTTGGTTGTAAATGTTATGTTGTGCTTGTTTAATAAAGCTGCGACCAGTTATTTTGCCAATAAGCGATCATGTGGTGGTTATTTTGGAAGGGAGAGAGGGGGGGGGATGTGGGAGGGAAGGGGACTGTGGGCCACGTCCGCCTTACCTGGTTAATAGACAGATGGGGCAATAGATAGAGGACAAAAGGCTGTATTGTAATGACAGATTATATCTTTCTGTGGCAGGAAAAAGTATCCTAAGCAAGAAATTCAAACAATATTTAGCCAAGTGTTTAAACGAGAGGAAGGTGGTGACAGAAGAAAATGAGTCTGGGATGTTGTCCTAAGAAAGGTATCAGTAAACTGAAGAAAATCGCAAAAGAAATCATTTAAATCCATCCATCAGTAACAAAGTGTAAAAGAAGACCAAGGACAAAGCCGCAATGCTGACAGTCTACGAAGGGCGACCAAATGATAAAGGATTTGATTTGATGAATTATCTTTGACAGATTAATCAGTGCAGATTACAAGAAAGTATAAAACACATAATCAAATATAAATAAGAAGAATGAATCATAAATCGTAATACAAACATAGGGCCTGATATTCAAAAGGTTTATCCAGTTACTACTGAGCCTGCTACTCAGTGGGACTCGATCTCTGCAGATGGATAGTTCAAGGGCGCAGATGAGCCAGTCACAGCACTTATCCGGCTCATGGCGAATTTCAGCCCACTAACTGGCAATAGCTGTCCTGACCTTGCTTTCTGGATAGTGGCTCAATATTGCCGCTAACTAGAAAGCAAAGAAGGTCAGTGCTGAACATGTACATTCAGCTCCGGAGTCTGGAACTGAATATCCCGTATCTCTTTTGCCCATAGCGGCCAGGCGCTTTACAAATGCTGACTATTGGTCCCATAGCCTTCAATGTTTTGCAGAAGCAAAAATAGTTTGATTCTTCTCAAATCTCCTGCAGGAGATAGTTCCACAAAGAAGGACCTAAATATATGAAAAAATGACATCTAGTAGATGCTAGATATATCACAAACAAGGGTAGTAATTGCAACAATCTCATCTGAAATGAGCGCAAAATACATGTAGATTGATAAGGAACCAAATACTTTGCCAAATTTTGTGGGATGCCTCTGTAGTAACATTCACACTCTAATTTTGAACACCTCCCTTATGAAGAAAGACTAAACAAGTTAGAGCTCTGCAGTTTGGAAACAGGAGAGAGGATATAGTGGAAGTTTATAAAATCATGATTGGAACAGTTAAATAGGGAATGGTTGTTTAATCTTCAAACAATTCAAAAACAAGAGAACAAGCCATGAAACTAATGACCAGCAGACTGAAAACAAATTGTAAAAAGTTTTTTTTTTATGCAGCACATAATTAAGCTATGGAAACTCTTGCCGGAGAAGTGGTCAAAACACATAAACCAAAAAATAGCACATCTTAGACCATATAATTCAAGATAACTAAGATAGTGGAATTCAAAAGAGATTTGGACAGGTTCATGGAAGAAAAGATCATAAAGAATTATGAGCCAGATAGACTTTGGAGAGCCAGTGCTCATTCCTGGAAATGAACTATGAGAGGTAGATCTAATTCATAGGATCTGCCGGGTACTTGAACTGGACGGCCATTGTTGGAGACAGGATGCTGCTTCGATGGACCTTGGTTTGACTCAATATGGCTTTTCTAACATTCTTATGTTCTTAAATTCTCAAGAAATTTCCAGATTTGGAAGCTCTCATACTAGAAGTGGATTTGAACATTGTGACTATTATGGAGACGTGGTTCATTCAGTGAGTCTCATGGATGGGATACAGCCATAGCAGACTATAGTCTATTTAGGAGGATAGCGATAGTGTATCAGGGGGAAGACAGCTATTGAAGGGTGCTATAAACGTTTTGGAGAATCACAGAGAGAATTTGATTTACCAGTGCACCAATTTCAACCTTCTATCAAGTTGACTAAGGTGAATCATCTGTAGGCGTGGCTTGGCACCTGGAAGCAACATGCCTGAAGATAGGTACCCTCCCAAATTCTGCCTCCTGGTTTTATAAGCTGTTGCAAGGTGATCAACAGCCTGTTCAGGGCATGGAAAGAGTATGGCTGGCTAACTTGAGAGATATGCTTTCAGAAGACCTGTGTGAAAAATTATGGTCAAAATGAATACAGGTATCTTTCAGCTGCTATGACAGAGTCTCTATTTTTTATGGCATATAGAGCCCTATGGACTCTGGTCAAGGCTGCAAGATGCAAAGTAGGAGAATTTAATCAGTGTTAGTCATGTAAAGGAGCCACTGAAACTTTACCATATATTTTTATAAGTGTCACAATCCATTTCTGTATTGGAATAGGATGTGGAATAATGCAACCAGGATCCTGAGTGTTTCAGACAATCTATCTTTTCAGGTAGTAATTTGGAGGTCGCTGGTCCTCACATCTCGATTAACGAAGGCAGATTCTTCCTTGTTTGATTTCTTAATGTCGGTTGCCCTCACTGATTATCAATTGGAAAGATATTCCTCTAAATATAAATATGTGGCAGAATATGATATGTCTGTTTAGGAAATATGAACATAGGATGACAGAGAAATTACATCAACAGTCCGCTTTTAAGTTACATTGGCACTTGCTTGATAAGTATACGAGGTGTGACAAAAAAGAAACGAGACTGTCCCTTAAATGTTTTATTACAAAATCTACAGAGAAATGACGCATTGTCCCCTTCAAAGTAATCCCCCCAGAGTTAATGCACTTCTGCATTTGCTTCTGCCACATACGGAAGCACTTGGTAAAGTCCTCCTCCTTGAGGTCTCTCAGCTCCCTCGTCACAGTGGCCTTGATCTCTTCTACAGAGGCAAAATGAGTTCCTTTGAGCACAGTGTTCAGCCTGGGGAAGAGCCAGAAGTCGCATGGTGCAAGATCTGGGGAATAAGGAGGGTGGTCGAGAGCTGTGATCTGTTTGTTGGCCAAGAACTGCCTCACACTGAGCGCGGTGTGTGTGGGTGCATTGTTGTGGTGGAGCACCCATGACTTGTCTCTCCACAGAGCCTGCCTGCTGCGCCAAACCCAGTCATGGAGGCGATTGAGGACCTGCTGGTTAAAGTGCTGGTTGACTTTCTGACCCTCAGGCACAAACTCATGATGGACCACTCCCTTCTGGTCGAAGAATGCGATCAGCATGACCTTCATCCTTGATTTGGACATGCACACCTTCTTGGGTCTGGGTAACAGTTGAATCTTCCACTGCAGGCTCTGTCTCTTGCTTTCAGGGTTGTACTGGAAGACCCAAGTCTTGTCTCCTGTGATGACTCGGCCAACAAACTCTGCATCTTCTCCGATCTTCTCTAGCATTTCTTGAGAAACATTGACCCGGTGCTCCTCCTGGTCGTCCGATAAAAGCTTGGGCACCATCTTGGCGCACACCTTCCGCATTCCCAGCTCCTGCACCAAGATGGTCCACACTGACTCCCTGTTCAAGCTGAGCTCCTCAGCTATCATCCACACCATCAATCTGCGATCACTCCGCACCAGCTGGTTCACTCTGTCAGTGTCCTCAGCCGTCTTTGTTGTGGAAGGCCGTCCTGACTTGGGGTCATCCTCCACCTTCTTGCGGCCAGTCTTGAAGCATTGGTGCCACTTGAAGACTTGCGGCCTTGACATTGCATCTTCTCCATAAGCCTTTTGGAGAAGTTGGAAACACTCAGTTGGGCCCTTCTCGAACTTAACCAGAAATTTCAAATTGATTCTTTGCTCCATATTTCTGCCACCTCCAATTGCGTGACAAAACGATGGAGCAGTGTGCTACAAAAAAATCTGATAAAGAAAAACAGAGTGAGAGAGATGAAAAATATCATAGCAGAATAGTGGCGAGATGTTGCACAACACAGTGACATAAGCGGTTAGCCAACTGGCATTGAGTGATGGGCGTGACTGCCGCAGTCTCGTTTCTTATTTGTCACACCTCGTATATCTGAATGTTACTGGCCTGTGGAACCTAACTGGTAAGAAAGCTGTGTAAGGGGGTTTATTGTTTTGTGCTGTTATAGTTTAACAAGTCAATGAGAATTTGAGAAAAAAAAGAAAAGGGGGAGGAGTAGCTCTTTGTCTTCTGCCAAAAATATCGGAACCAGTGTCACTCTTCAGTCAGCTGTTGTTCGGATCGGGTGTGTTATTCCACGTATTTCCCTTCACTTAATGTATCTTCCTTGCGTTTATCTTACATGCGTGCAAGTCAGCACAATTAACTGTTGCAGGAGAAGATGAGCTTACAGAGAACTGAAACGGAAACACTCATCAACACATACGGCCTCATTCTGTTTCTCCCAAAGGAATACCCTGCTATCATAAAGATGGCGATTAAAGCATTTCTTCTTTTCTCACCATCTTATCTGTGTGCGGCTGCTTTTTCTGCTATGAACACAATGAAGAGCAAGAACAGGTTGCAACTTCAAACACTGCAGGAGGACTTGAGGGTATGCTTATCAACCATCCGCCCTCGGACAAGGGACATCATGAAACATCACCAAGCACAGAATTCCCACTGATTTCTCTACAACATCAAGAAAGTTTGCCCTTTCTGAACACACTATAAGACACTTATCCACTCCTTAGTCATCTCCCGTCTAGACTATTGCTGGTCTCCCTCTGAATCATCTCTCTCCTCTTCAATCTGTTCAACAGCATGCTGTGCGGCTAATCATCCACCAGCCTCATCATGCTCATATTACTCCTCTTCTCAAGTCACTTCATTGGCTCCCTATCCATTTCCGCATCCAGTTCAAACTTCTCCTGCTGACCTATAAGTGCATTCACTCTGCAGCTCCTCACTACCTTTCCTCTCTTATCGCACTTTACACTCCTCCTCGGGAACTCCGCTCTTCTGGTAGATCCCTTCTAGCTGTGCCCTTCTCTTCTACCAACTCCAGACTTCACTCCTTTCACCTTGCTGCTCCTTATGCCTGGAACAAACTACCTGAGTCTGTACGTCAGGCGCCTTCTCTGACCCTTTTCAAATCTAGGCTAAAAACTCACCTCTTCGCTGCCGCTTTCGGATCTTGACTCACCTGATCTCCTTTGTGTTTCCCTACATTCCCCCTAGACGTATCCCATGTCTACAGCTACTGTGTTGTCTGTCTTGACTAGATTGTAAGCTATGGTGAGCAGGGACCATCTTTTATATGTGTCTGTGTAGCGCTGCATATGTCTTGTAGCGCTATACAAATGTTCAGTAGTAGTAGTGATTTATTTTTTTAAAAATAGCACAATGATTAACATTTTAGTTATTGAACTTTAAACACAATCTTAATACTTGTTTTTTAAATGATAAAATATATCCTTAAAAAACGGATAGTGTGCCTTGACAATTTTAGAGCCTTGTCAGTGTGCCGTGAGATGAAAAAGGTTGGGAATCACTGAACTACAATCTAATAGGTTGCAAGATCCAAGGCAATATGGTTTTAGCAGAGACAGACTGTGCCAAACAAATCTGATTGATTTCTCTGATACAGTGACTAGAGAAACTAGATCAAAGTCCCTTACTGAATGTGGTCTAATTGGATTTCATCAAAGCCTTTGATACTGTTCCCTAAAGGAGGCTCATGAATAAGTTAGGAGTGGGTCCTAGGGGTGGTAAACTGGATTAGAAATTGATTGACTGACAAACAACAGAGGGTGGTGGTAAATGGGATTCACTCGGAAGAGAGAGAGGCGAGGTGCCTCAGGGATCAGTCCTGCAACTGGTTCTGTTCAATGTCTTTGTGAGCAATATTGCTGAAAGTTTAGAAGGAAAAGTTTGCCTTTTTTGCAGATGACATGAAGAATTGCCCCAGAGTGGCAGGTGAGCTTTAATGTGATGCATTTAGGGTGCAGAAATCCAAAAGAGGTGTATGTAAGAGGGCGGGGGTGAGGCCAATGCGTACGAATCAGAAGAAAGACCTTGGGGTGATGGTATCTAAGGATATCAAGGTAGCAAAACAATGCGACAAAGTGGTGGCAGGAAGGATGCTGGACTGCATAGAAAGAAGCTGATCATTAGCCAAAAAGGAGGTGATGGTGCCCCCTCTACTGGTCATTTGGTGAGGCTCAGTTTTGGAGGCTGTAATCCTGTAAAGATACAGAGAAGCTAAAATGGTCCGGAAGAAAGTGACCAAAATAGTGCAGGGCCTGCAGCACAAGGCTTATGAGAAGAGACTCAAGGCCCTAAATAAGTATATCCTAGAGAAGAGGACAGACAAGGGAGACATGATACAGATCTTTAAGTACTTGAAAGGTAATTAATGCACAAGAAATAAACCCTTTCTAAGGGCAAGGAAGCTGTAGGAGCATTACATGAAGCTGAAGGGAGGTAGACTCAGAAGCAACATCAGGAAATATTTCTTCATGCCTGGGAATTCCCTCCCGGAGGAGGTGGTGAAAACAAAAACAGAGATGAAATCCAGAAAAACATAAGATAGACACAGAGGATCCCTAAATTGCAAGAGGATAGAGAGCAAACCTTGAGCATTATTGCCCTTTGCACTTCTGAAAGCACGGGAGGGGGGTTATAATCTGCACAGAGCTGGCTGCAGTTACAGCCCTGACCGCCTTACAGAGCAGACCGGATGGGCCATTTCAGTCTTTATCTACAGTCATCTGAGCCACAGCACAGTACACGGTGAACTGGGTTGGGGGAGGGGGAAAGGTCGGACTCATATCATAGCAGATCAATCAACAGTTGGCTTGAGCTGAGTGACACTTCTGGTATTACCATAGCTAAATGATGGTCATCCCTTGGCTCCATGTCATTCAGTCAAGCTGATCCAGTCCTTGTCTTACCCTGACTTTTGCATGGGTTCATAGAAATGCTTATTTAGGAGACTTCAGGTTGTTCAGAACCCAGTTGGAGGTAAAATCTGGGAAAGGATCTCCCCTTTGCTGGTGGAGCTTCATTGATTGCCCAGAGTCCTCTGCCTGGCGTTTCAGGTCCTGAAGGGAACTGGTCCTGGGAATTGCCTGATACAGGACGGCAGAAGCGTCACGATCTAGCCAGTGTGGGAATCTGGTGATTCCCTGCTGCTCCAGGGTTGCTGAATAACCTCCCCTCCTGTCTGAAGGAAGAGCAGGTTTGGGATTATTTTGCAGTCTGGTGATGTTTATTGTTTCTGACTGGGATTGGGAGGTTGGATTTTGGTATCTGAGGGTGGGCAGGGATGTTTGTGTGAAGAAGAGAACGGGAAGGGATTCTAGAATTTCCATGATTTATGGTTGGGGCAAATAGTGCGGGTGGGGGTAGTTTAAGCTGCTGGAAATGTACATTAGTGGTTTTCTTTCTTTCTGTTTTTTTTATTTTGTGATTACAGAGCTGCCAATTTACCAGGTTCTAAGTGGAGGACTTTTGGCCAGTCCTGGTTTTGAACTTATATCCCTAGTGCAATGTGGGTTTTGCAGTCCCTGCTTCTACCCACTGAAATCAGTGCTGCAGGTCCCACAGTGCAACAGGATAAGATTAACAGAAATCCAGGACTGGCCTAAAATCTCTCTCCTGGAAGTGGGTAACTTGGAAGTTTTGTGATTGCAATCCAGCTTGTACTAGTCTGGTACTGGGCTTTCGGTTAATATAAATTGGATAAATTCAATTAAATTTGTCAGTGTGCCAGCTGACTCCAGATTTTCAAGATAAATTGATCCAGCCCTGGATTCAACCACTTTGGGCTGAACCTTTTTTGAAAGAAAGCAGTATATAAGAAAAGTATAACATCACAGTACCCCATTCCATGCAGGGACTCGTAGTTCTGATTTCCATATTGCATTGCATAAGAAAAGCAAGACTACAAATCCCTGCATACCATGGAGTAAAACCAGAACTGGATCAGCCTGTCCTGAAATCTGGAACCAGTTGGAAACGCTCTAGGTATATGGACTGATGGCTTGAGGATATCTGCACATCTGCCGAGTTGCCCAGTATCGAGACCTTTTGGCCAGTCCTGGATCTGAACGTTCCAAACTAGTGCAATATTCATAGTCCTTGATTCTATCCATTGGAAATCAGTGTTGCGGTTCCCTTAATGCATCAAAGTGAGGTTGTCAGAAATCCATTGCTGGCTTAAAATCTCACTCCTGGAATTGGGTAAATTGGCAGCCCTTTATTTCTTTATTAGTATTTAGCTCATGCCTTTCCAGTGGTAGTGTATGTAGATAGTTCCCTGTCCCCAGAGTGCTTACAATCTAAATTTGCACTTGAGGCAATGGAGGGTTAAGTGACTTGCCGAAGGTCATAATGAGTGCCAGTGAGAATTGAACCCAGATCTCTTGGATACTAGGCTGTTGCTCTAACCACTAAATAAAACCAGTAATGACCAGGCTTGTCCAACTAATGTGGAATCAGTGAGACAATCCTCTACCTGAAACAGTACAAAACAGCTTCAGACAAAACCTTGTGGTCCCTTTCTTGGTCATAAGATCAGCACTGAACCCGCCTGATCTCATGAGTAGATTATGTGATTTGGCAACTCGGCTTGTTGGCAGATGCTAGACCATATTGTGTGCACTACACAGGAAGTCACCAATATCACTTCCTGATCCCCCGAGGCATTCTTTTGCTATTAAAATTCTGAAGCAAGTCTCTTGGCAGTAACCTCTTGGAACCTTCCGCCTCAGATATGCCTTGGGGAAAGTAAGGTTCAGGGCACGGCATGATGAACACTGGCTTGGGAGGCAAATGGATGTGGAAATAGGTGCTTAACCGTTTGAAACTCAAGCGATTCTAAAAACGCCTTAGCCTTACCAACAGCAGATCAATTTATGCTTTGTTACCAGAAGGTAAAAACTACAGCAGGTTGCAATGAAAGAACTCACAGTATGACTCTGAACTCACAGAAATCTTTACACGTAGAGTGCTTATACTGCATTAGGGAACTGTAACTTTGTTTTATCTAAGAAACGTAGCCAGGGGCCAGCCTGCTGCATGCTGACATTAGGAGGGCTTGAGCTTGATTCCTGTGTCAGGTCTTTTATTTCCTAGGGCCAGTGGGGTAGGGGGGTGCTGTGGGATAGTGTTCATAGCCCTGGAGAGGAAAAGAATCTTAGCTTTAATTCAGTGGTGACACCTACTGGCCAGATTTAAGGTGCACATGTATTGGGTGTAATCTGGCACTTAGCTAAAGAATATCCCTACCATAACTGGAGCGGATGACACAACAAGGCAGAGTTGCAAACAAAAAAATAATCATAATATTAAAAAAGAAAGAGACAGGACTACATTTCCTTGCATCTGATGGAGTAAAACCAGGAATGGATCAGCCTCTCTGGACTGACCTGTAGTTTTGAACAAAGGCGATATTCATGCCACTGGACACAAAGAATGCAAAAATTTAAATAGCTTTAGGCAATTGTTGAAAATGCAACGTAAGGAGGTTTGAAGCATTATATGATGCCTCTTTTAAACAAAAAGTGTTTTTGAAAAAAGTGAAGAGTTTCTGTTTTGTCGAGATAACAATTTGTTTTGTAGGAAACAGAAGAAAGATGCAATATTTTATGTGTCTTGGAACAGTGAGCACCCAGAAGGCATGTTCAGATGCACACAAGGAAGGTATAGATGTGTGCACAGACTCTATGCATGTAGGAATATATTTTATAAAATACTTGCCCCAACTCTACCCCTGGGAAAACCACGCATAACTTAAGTATGTGCGTTAATGTCAGCACACATGCTGAAATGCGTGTATACAGTCACCTGATTTAGAAAAGCCTCTTTTTCCACTTATAAAAGCAGCTTGAGTGTGGAAAAGCTTTTTATTTTAAATGATCTTCCAAATACAAAACCTGTAAGCAGAAGAAGGGTGAAGAGCTAGCTACTGCTTAACACAGTGTTTATGTTGACTACTGTATTTGCTTACAGCCGTCCATTATCAAACAGCAAACATGCGTGTCATTGCAAGGTCCCCCTGTTTAAAGCCATGCAGGAAGCCGTGTCTCTCCTGAGGGATAAAGGTTGTTCGATAGCACAGCAGAGCAGGAGATATAGTTGTGGGGTAGGATCTGCCCTGCTCACTGTACCCGCCTCGCCAGGTTGAGAACAGAAGCAGAATCAGCACTGGAGTGCTATCAAAGCGTGGTATTCTTTTTTTAGAAGGGTGAGAGTCTGGCCAGCATGGGTGTGCCCTATGCTACATCTCTGTTAATTATGGGCTGTATGACAAGATACCAGGTGTTATTTAATGGCTGAAACCGCACTGGATATAATGGCAGCTGGCGTGATAGATACTGTATCTTATAATAGTTGTTCTTTTTTTTTTTTTTTTACATATTTTTAATATATCTATTTTTTATTAATGTGTTATTTCTTAAAATATATATTAAATATATTTAGTTCTAGCTGAGATAAACAAGGAAAATGAACACCTGAACATCCATGCTTCTCCAATTAGAATAATCACAAGATTTTTAAATACCCACACTTTCTATTAACACAACTCTCTAAACAATATCTCTGGAGAGTTAGTATCTCTCCAATGTTTATTGCATTTTATATTATATCCCCCTTACACTCATGCTACACTCACACTAACCCACTCCTCACTGTTCATATCACAAGAGTTGCTCGCCACACACCCCCACACCACCCCAGTAAAGGAAAAATACTGTATGATCTATCGCATTTGTATGAACCATATTTTCTAAGATAACTATAATATTTTCCTATCATGTAATAACAACTGTATCCCTGGGGACAGGGATAGGTGGTCCCGTAATCAGGTTGAGTAGCTGGTATCCACTTATTTGGAGTCGTTTAGATTTATTTATTTTATGGGTTTAAATTGCCTTCCCCAAAATGCCTACAAAGTGGGGTGCAAAACACGGAAAGATCCAGCCATTATTTATGGCCTGGAAGGCTAGAAATTTTCATGAAATAAAATAAATGCATACCAGGCAATAAAACGCTTAAAAGCATATTTAAATAGACGGGCTTTGAAGACTGGGTTTCCAAGCTGAATCTCACCTAGCTCTCAAAATCCAATTTCTTGGGGTTAGTTGGAGTTTTTCAGTCTTGGCTTGATTAGAATTCCTATTCTGGTTTAGACTGAGTTTGCACCCTGTGTGTGTGGGGTGGGGGGTGGGGGGGAGAGAACAGGAAGATCTCCCGTGATCTGATCTAATTGACTCTCAATAGCAACCTTACTGTATTGAGATATCAAGGGAGCCCGCAGTCCAGATTTGTCTGGCCCTTCCTCCACAAACGGGGTTTAAAATGGCAAACAGAGCTGTAGTGGCGTGGATAGCATGGATTTTGGGACACAGATTCAACTGTAACTCGGAAAGTTTAAGTGATATGAACCCCAAGAGCATGGAACTGTCTCAGATTAAAACTTGGCTGGAAACTCTGACGGATACAATAAGCAGCAGCCAGTGTAATAACATTAATATGATTTGGGAGTTTCTCTGCTATTGTTGGAAATCAGGGCCTGGCGGTCAGTAATTATATCATACATTTCATGTAACAATGATCAGCTCGGCCTTGAAATGAGCTTATGGGCTCAGGGAAGGGCAGATGGATGCAGCCTAGTTCATCCTGTTAAGAGGTTGCAGACTGCTTCAATACCTTCCCCCCTTTTTGGCCAGTTATTTCTAATTTTAGAGAAGTTAATCTATCCTGTAAGTGTTACTTGAACAGAAGAATGTACTGTAGAGAGGGGTCTTATGCTGTTTATAGATAGATAGATACAACTGAACATGCGATCAGTCTAGAGGAGATCATCGCAGCAGACAGACTAAAAGAGAAATACTACAGTTTGTTGTACTCTGGCCCTGTAAGAGCGGCCCAAACGCTGGACCCCTGTGGAGAGGCTCCCGCCCTCCCAGTACTTACCTCGGTTTTGTGGGTTTCAGACAGATTCTAGCTGCTGGTTTGGCCGAAGCACTTCAGACAGCAAAGTTCCTGCTTCCGAAAGGA
This sequence comes from Ichthyophis bannanicus, assembly GCA_033557465.1. Classification (NCBI taxonomy): domain Eukaryota; kingdom Metazoa; phylum Chordata; class Amphibia; order Gymnophiona; family Ichthyophiidae; genus Ichthyophis; species Ichthyophis bannanicus. The sequence goes on along the minus strand of CM066050.1, from coordinate 27,064,805 downwards.
AGGGAGTTTCTCCAAAGAGAGAAACCAGACTTTCCAGCGGCTGGTGTCCTGGTGAAGGATAGGTCAGTGATGCTGTGCTCGCATTCTCCTTTTCCACAGACGTTCTCTCTCTCTCTCTCTCTCTAAAGCTGTGGATGCATATAGGGCTGGCAGGCAAACTGAAAACCTAAAAATGGTAAAAATCAGAACATCATCTTGTGATACAAGCAAAAAAATTCAGTCTCTCGTTAGAGCCAAACACCCTACTTTGAACAAGACTTCAGGTCCACTGCCTCGATACCAAGGTCCCCTGCAGCTCAGATCAGTGCTCTGGCATCGGGACAGGACAACGAAAGAAATAAAGACAATAATCTTGTTTTGTTTGGGTCATGTGGTCATTTCTTGGATTCTGTACCGCAGCTATTTTGGGGGCTGGATTCGATCCCAGGTGAAAGGATAGGGCTCAGGTCCAGTTTGCCTCCCTCATACTCTTAAACCTTGAGGGAACAGTAACGCCTACGGCGTTGCCATGGTTTCTGAAATGTCTGGCTTCTCCCAGGAAAGTGAAATCGTTTTTCCTCAGTTCGACAAGATTTCATGATCTAGAGCAACAGATGGAAAAAACGCCTGGAGATATTAGGCCTGTGGTATTTTTCCTCCAACTGCAAACTAGCTATGGGGATATTTACTTCGGCCCCTTGGGGACTTACTCCTCTGACCACAGAGAGGCCCAAGGGAGAAAATAACTGAGGATGTGAAAGGGACATTATGGCCACCCAAATACATAATGTGGTTTCTAGTGACAAAGGACACCATTCAGAGGAAATAAAATGGGGCAGTGTAGCCATTTAAATATGTAGAGACAATTCTACATGTCAGGTAAAAGCAGGGGAGCAAGACAGTTTGCTTGTATAATTTTGAAACTTTGCATTTTTTTCTCCAAGGATCTAGTTTCTTCTAACTTTAAAACAATCAAAAGTGCACAAACCTTTTGCCTAAAGGGCTTCAGGACCCTTAATCTAAAGGGATAAGTTTAGGAACCTTGTAAAATCCCCAAAATAACCCATTCCATCTACTTAGCATTTTATCCACTTCAGGTGATGGACATAGAAATTCCCACAGGGAACCCATCGCCTAGCCTCACTTTGCCCATGCCCTCACCTAACCTCTTACAGTAGTACCATTGGCTTTTAAGGTTGTAACTGTGCAGATTATTCCCAAAGCCTTCTCATAGATCCAGTGGTTTTAGGGTTCTAACTGCCTCTCGGTGCAGGTCGCTCCTGAAGCTTTCTCATAGATCTGATGATTTTATGGTTTTAATTGCTATTTTGTATGGGTTGTCCCCATCGCTGTCTTGCTGCTTTGGGTTGTAACCGCCACTCTATATAGGTAAATATAAGGCTGTCTCAAGCAAGGCTAGATGGTCGCCGAGGCTGGCAGCTTCTGAGTAGCGGCAAACAGCAACAACCCCCCAAACTCAAAGAACCCTCAGCACATACTGTTCCCTTCAGAGAGCGACCACACGCATGCATACTAAGCAACGTCTGAAAGTATGCCCGCGTATGCATTTTTACAGGACTGTTGCTCGAGGGCTGGTGTTAGGATGATCGTGATTTGTTGAGTTTAATTACACTGGTCAACATGGAAATCGTTACTGACTTTAAAAGGCCCTAATCTGTAGTATCTTGGTGAGCTGAACACGAAATAACATTATAAAAATGTTATTGGCTCTCGTTTTGAAGATATTGCATGTAGTTCATTTTTGACGTTTCACTGTGTAACTTTATCCAGTAGGACATCAACAACATCCCAAATAAGCCTTGAATGATGTAATATTGCATCACATTGCATAATACCAGCATGCACACACCATCCAGAGTTGATTGCATTATTTTCTGATGCAATGCAATACTACTGCCAGACGGCTGCTGAAGCCATCTGACGTCAGCAGTGTACTATACGCAGTCAGAAAGGAAATTTATCTGGTATTCTGTTCCGATATTGAAAGCCTCATGAATGCCTTAAAAATCACTCATGACCCACAAGACTGGAGGCTATTTATAGACTCTTCGAAACTGAGTCTGAAGGCTGTGCTTTTGAACAATGGAAACTGTCTTCCGTCTAGTCCAGTAGCGCATGCCGTCCACATGAAAGAGCCATACGATAAAGCATCTACTGACTTCCATTAACCATAACAAGTACTGCTGGCACCTCTGTGGTGACTTGAAGGTAGTTGCCCTTTTAATGGGACTGCAGCAGGGATATATAAAATACATGTGTTTCTTATGTGAGTGGGATAGCCGAGCAAGGGATTGGCACTACTTGCGGAAGGAATGGAATCGCAGACAAAATGTAACAGTTGGAGAGAAGAATATCCAGCACCCAGCTCTGGTTGAGGCTCACAAAATCCCACTACCACCTCTTCACATCAAACTAGGTTTGATGAAAAACTTCGTGAAAGCCATGGACCGCACTTCGCCAGCTTTCCGATACCTGCATGAAAAATTCCCTCGACTCAGCGAAGCAAAGATTAAAAAGGGAGTTTTTGTGGGTCCTCAGATTCGAGAGCTCTTCAAAGATGACCGGTTTAATAACTTACTGCAGGGTGATGCGAAACAAGCATGGAATGCTTTTCGCCTAGTGTTAACAGACTTTCTCGGGAATGTTAGGGCAGAAAACTACAAGGAACTAGTAGACGACATGCTGATGCAGTATCAGAAACTTGGCTGCAATATGTCTCTAAAGATCCATTTCCTTGATTCCCATCTCGATTTCTTTCCTGACAACTGTGGTATGGTTAGTGATGAACAGGGCGAACGTTTTCCCCAGGATATCGCAACGATGGAGCAAAGATACCAGGGAAAATGGTCCACTACAATGCTGGCTGACTACTGCTGGACACTCCCAGAGAAGCTCCCAAACAGCTGTACAAGAGACAGGCGAACAAATCTAAGAAGTAGTCTATGACTTGTTTTTTTACAGGTATTAACCAAAGGCCTATTATATTTACTATTGACATGCATTTCGTGATGTAAACATTAATTCTTGTAGATTACAAAAAAACTAGAGCCAACTTTGCAATTTCACTGTCATATTCGTGTTCAGCATATAAAAATTGATAAGAAATGACTATTTTTATTTCAGTAACATGACTTTTGTAAAAATTTGTTGACCAGTGTTATCAAAATCTCCAGGGGAAGGGGTCATTAGGCTGAAGTTTTGCCTAGAGTGCCAAAACCTTTGCACCAGCCCTGAGGTGAATCCCATTACTATCCTGCTATTTTGGATAGTTAGTGCTGCTCTGTGCTGCTTACCCCAGGGCTTCATCTCTGTCCTCATGTCACTTGTGTTTCTCCCATGCTTTTCTGAATTTCAGTACCATTTCTGTACTACTAATAATAATTTGTATAGCGCTACAAGGCATATGTAGGCTGTACATATAGATGTAAGACACAGTCCCTGCTCATTAGAGCTTGCAATCTAATCAAGCCTCTTTCTGGAGGCTTTACTGATATCCACCATGTGTTCCATGAACAAATCTTTTCTGGCATAATTCCTGTGACTATCCCCGTGGAGTTTGGTATTGTGACCCCTGGTTCTAGAATTATTTTCCACTGAAAAAGGTTTAATATCTGTTTGGTGTTTAAGTAGAGAACAATATGGTTTATGGCTTATTTTAGACTTGATATACCGCCTTTAGCTGAAGACGACAAAGTGGTCTGCAAAAATTTTTAAAAAACTTTAAAATATGGAAAAAGGAGAGAAAAACAATGGGGGTTAGGTGAGGTTAGGCAAAGGTATAGTGAGAGAAGGGGAAGTTACTTGGTATAGACCTGTGTCCTGTCGACCACCCTGCTTAGATCCCTGCTTGAAAAAAGGCCGTGTGACCCACACAAACCACTGAAACAACAAGAGCACATGAGAAAAGCAGATTCTTCTTTAATGGAATCACCAAAGCACAGACATGGAGCGACTAAACCCTGCATGGCCATGTTTCGACAACAGGTCTTCCTCAGGGGTATGAGTCTTAATACAGCCCAAAAGAGAATTTTATTGGCACTCATTTTTGTTTTGTAAACAGCTTTGTCACTAATCGCTAAAAATGGTATATCAAATAATAAATAAACCGTAAGTAAAAGTTTGCCATCTCTAGTAAATGTCTCCAACTCCAAAGATACTCCAGAATATGCACAATTAAACGTGCTTATGCTAGCATGCTGCGGGTTATTTAGAGAAGATTTTCTGGTCTCCAGGAAACATGGCCATTTAGGGTCTTGTTGCTTCTAGCCGTGCTTTGGTGATTCTTTTAAAGACAAATCTTTGATTTTCTCGTGTGCCCTTGTTGTTTCTATCAGCCGTTCCAAAGGGTCAGTAATTGGAAAACTGCAAAGTGCTAACATTGTCCATAAAAACTGGACAAGATAGGCCAAAGCTGAGCCCTGAGATCATGCCCCCCCTTGCCTCCCCCTTCTGTCAGACTTGCCTATAGGGTTTGTATAATTAGATCTCCAAGCCTCATCTGATGCAGACACCACACTGCTTGGGTTTATTTTTATTATTATTTTATACCACACTATTCTGTATCAGTGTGGTTTACATTGAACAAACTGAAATTACATTGAACAGGGCATTTAACTTGGAGATAACTATTTTACAGGGAACATGGGCTATGGAGGGTTAAGTGGCTTGCCCAAGACCACAAGGAGCACCTGTGGGACTAGAAACCCCAGTCCTTCCAGCCCAAGGTTGCTGTCCTCTAGTGGGATTTGAACCCCCAACCTTCTGGCCTGAAGTACCTTGCCCCCAACCACTAGGCCACTCCTCCACTCCAACTTTCTGGAAAGGGTTGCCTTTCTGTGGACTGCCTCTACTCTCTGTCTATGCTTTCTGAGATAAGCTATTCAGTGCAACTATCTGGATCCGGAGCAGCGCTGAATACATGTATAGGGCAGGGTCAGCGCCATTTGTTATCCAGATAGCAGGAATATTTAGTCCACTATCTGGGTAATGATCCAGGTCATTTTAGAAACGCCTTTTTGCTGGCCTACAGTTATTGAGATCAGGATAGCAGAGGGAACTATCATGTCCATCTTAGCCCTAAATAGATAGTGCTGGGGCAACTTGGAAGGATTTTCAGTGGCTGCCGATATCCAGATATTTGCTTTTCAGTATCAGGAAAACAATAACATAGCATAGGACGGCACATAAAGACCAGCATGGTCCATCTAGTCTGCCCAGCAAGGTGGCAAGAGTAGGAGCACCCGCCGCTCTGTGCAAGTCACCCCTCCCCATGCCTTTGTTTAGGGTTGTACCCACCGCTCCGTGCAGGTCATGGAGATATAAGAGATAGTTACGTTTATTTTGATTTTATCCTGTAGCTATAAAGGAATTCACTGTGTCTGTCCCATGCCATTTTGAATTCTGTCACTGTATTTGCCCCCACCATTTTTTTAGGAGGGTTTTTGCCATGCTAAGCAGGCCCGCCAGTGGCTCCCCTTCTGCTGCGCCATGCCATGCTGTCCCTCCTCCCAGCATTCATTATCTCACCTGGGGGAGGTGGGTGGCATAGCGACCCTGCCATGATTTTTCAAAACAGTAGCTTTCCGCTGCTGCTTTAGCACTATGGCAGGTCTTAAAGCCCCCAGGTGCATGTACGCACTTAACATCCTGCCACGCCAATGTAATGTTCTGTCAGAGGGGTCAGGAGCAGAGGTCATGAGTACACGCAGGTGCTGTAAGGTACTGGCAAGTTAAATGTAAAGCACTGATAAGGCAGACAAAGAGAAAATTTGAGAAGAAGCTTGCTTTGGAAGCAAAAGTGCATAATAATTTTTTCAAGTGTATTCATAGCAAAATACCTGTGAGGAAATCTGTTGGACCATTAGATGGTGGAGGGGTAAAAGGTGCACTGAAAGAGGACAAGGCAGAGAAACTGAATGAATTTTTTGCTTCAGTCTTTACTGAAGAAGGTGTAGGAAACTTAGCCATGGTAGAAATGATATTTAAAGGTGCTGTATCAGACGAATTGAAAGAAATCTTGATAAATCAGGAAGATGTCATACAACTAATTGATAAACTAAAGAGCAGCAAATCACCTGGACCGGATGGCAGATATCCCAGGGTGCTGAAAGAATTGAAATATGAGATTATAGAACTACTATTAGTAATCTGTGATCTATTATTAAAATCATCTGTACTACCCGAAAATTAGAGAGTGGCCAATGTAACGCCAATTTTAAAAAAGGGTTCCAGGGATGATCCAGGTAACTACAGACCAGTGAGCCTGACATTAATATAGGGCAAAATGGTAGAAACCATTATAAAAAACAAAATTACTGAAAATATAGATAGTAATGGTTTAATGGCAGAAAGCGAACATGGATTTAACCAAGGAAAGTCTTGTCTCACCAATCTCTTTTATTTTTTTTGAAGGTGTGAATTAACAGGTAGATAAAGGTGAGCCAGTTGATGTGGAGGCCTATTCCAATCTGTATGTCTCAGTCTGTTGTACATCCGGATGCACAGAGGTAGATAGAATTCTGATCCTGCAGAGCACAACTAGCTCCCGCGGGATCAGAATCACGTCTAGGCCTGTATGTGCAGGCCGGGACCCGATTCCCAACGGCCTGCATGTATAGGCCTTTGCCCGGCTAATGCAGTCAGGCTCCTTGCCATAGCACCATGGCTCCATTTAGGAGCCGTGATCCCCAGACGCAGATCACTTTTTCTATTCCCCGCAGCAAGATTCCCAATCTAGCCACCCATGGCCAGGGTTGGGCTGTGGGGAATCTCTTGCACCCCTTACACCCTTTTCCGCTGTCCGGGCCTGCCGTCCCCCAATGTCTAGGGAAACCTATTCAACTTCAGAGGTGGAATAAGTTCCCTCTCTAGTCTGCTGGTCCCAGACGTACAGGGGCTGACATCAGAATCGCCCCTGTACGTCTGGGGTCATGGACCGCCCACTGCGCACCCTAACTCCGCCTCTGCACCGCCCCCTTCTTGTCCCCATCTAACCTCCCAGTACATACTCCTTGTTTGTATGGGGAGCCTTTGAACAGGGATGGCAGTGGGTGAATAGAGGGGATGGATGTCCCCATGGGACATCCATCCACGCTATTTGTGTTTCAGAATAGACTCCATAGTGTATCTTAATTTTCAGAAAGCCTTTGACAAAGTTGCTCATGAGAGACTCTTGGGGAAATTAAAAAGCCATGGGATAGGAAGCAATGTAATATTATGGATTAGGAAGTGGTTGAAAGACAGAAAGCAGAGCGTAGGGCTAAATGGCTAATTTTCCCAATAGAGAAAAGTGAATAGTGGAGTACCCCAGGGATCTGTGCTGGGTCCCCTGCTTTTTAACATATTCATCAATGACCTGGAAATGGGAATAATGTGTGAGGTGATCAAATTTGCAGATCACACCAAATTATTTAAAGTTGTTAAAACACAAAAGGATTGTAAAAAAATGCAAATAAACTGGGAGACTGGGTGTCCAAATGGCAGATGACATTTGATGTGGACAAGTGCAAAGTTATGAACTTAGGGAAGAACAACCCAAACTACAGTTACACAATGCAAGGTTCCACATTAGGAATCACCACTCAGGAAAAGGATTTAGGTGTCATTGTGGACAATATATGGAAACCCTCTGCTCAGTGTGCAGCAGCAGCCAAGAAAGCAAATAGAATGCTAGGAATCATCGGGAAAGTGTGGAGACTAAAACCAAGGATATTACAGTGTCTCTGTATCGTTCCATGGTGCCACCACATCTTGAATATCGTGTGCAAATCTGGTCGCCATATCTTAAAAAGGATATAGCAGAATTAGAAAAGGTACATAGAAGAGCCATGAAAATGGTAAACAGAATGGAAGGATACACCTATGAGGAAAGGCCTTTAAGGTTAGGGCTCTTCATCTTGGAAAATAGACAGCTGAGGAAAGATATGATAGAGGTATATAAAATAATGAATGGAGTAGAATAGGTAAATGTAGATAAGTTATTTACTCCTTCAAAAAATAGAAAGACTAGGGGACACGCAATGAAGCTACAATGTAACACATTTAAGACTAATCGAGAAAATGTTTTTTCACTCAATGCGTAATCAAACTCTGGAATTCGTTACCAGAGGATGTAGTAAAAGCTGTTAGTATAGCTGGATTTAAAAGAGGTTTGGACAAGTTCCTAGAGGAAAAGTCCATAAACCATTATTAAAGAGGACTGGGGAAATCTGCTTGTCCATTGAACAGCAGCATGGAATCTATGTAGCTTTTGGGAGCCTGACAGGTATGTGTGGCCTGGATTTGCCACTGTTGGAAACAGGATAACAGGCTGGATGGATCTTCGGTCTGACCCAGTACAGCATTTCTTATGTGCTTATGTTCTAAGGTCCCTGCAGTGCTGAAGCAGCTTTGAAAACGTTTGGAGGGGTCACTGTGCCGTTCTGCCCACTGGGGTCTGTTGCCCTAGGTAGCTGCCTAGTTCACTTATTGGGCTGGCCAGCCCTGAGACTCAGCAGTGAGCTGTACAGACGCAGGATCGTTCTCTTATTATTGCTGCTTATGCCTCTCGCTCGGTATCCCAGAATCCCTCTGGTTCACCGACATTTCCTTAAAGGTTTTTAACATGTTTTTAACAAAGTATACCTCGGTTACCATTTAAACAAAATGCTGGCACCACTGGAAAGTTGTAAATGTGAGGGATGTTATTAGTTAACATCTTTATCCTCTGAAAACAGTTTGGAGGCCAGTGTGAGCTGAGCTGCTGGATATGGGGCGGCTTTCAGGGACTGGATCCAGTAACTGGCAATCACTGTCAACAATTTTAGCAGAGGGTCTGAGGATTAAAACTGCATTTGGAATGTTTTACCCATCTTTCTAGATGGTTCTTGTAGAGTAGATTTGAAGCATATTGACTGGATGGTATGGGGACATTTGTACTGTTGCTGCCTATATCCTACCTATTGGGTACCAATGTTGCCAGTCCAACACTACTCCTGGTTTCTGAGTCGAGCCAGCATCTTTCTTGAGATAATCCATCTCCAGTTAAGTCAATACAGTACATTGCATGAGTTAGTTCAGCATCTCAGCCAAGTCAATGTAAGAAGACAACACATTTCATGCTAGATTTCAGCACGTTCAGGAATCAGATACTGCCCACAAATCAACTGAACGGCCATCAAGCATCAGTCTAGTAACTTTCACAGGTCAGTTTGGCACCTTTTTCAAGTTAATGTGACTCTTCCAGAGTCAGTTAAACATCTTTCAGGGGTCAGTGTAACACTTTCATCAGCATTAAGTTCATTAGAACAAATGCTAAGAAATTAAGAGCATGTGGATATATTTAACATTGTTTGCAAAGAACTGGCCAGAAAAGATGAGACTCATGACTTTTTTTTACAGTGACCTTGTTTGTAAACTCTTAAACACAGATCCTCATGCACAGAAAACATAACAACTCCAGGGAATATAAAGGCAGCAAGCCTTGTATTACTTCATCTCAAAAAGTAGGAGAAATGCAAAATCTATGGCAGTCAAAAGATAAGAGGCAGCCAAAACTCATTACAAACTATCCAACAGTGACACCTGCAGTTTATCAAGCTGCATTGCAGTTGTGCAGAAAAATGTATCATTTGTACCCACAGTTCTTAACTCTAGTCCTTGAAGGCTGGAACAGATTTCATTTTCATGGTTATTAAGCTAGTCATATTAGTTTTCTACTCAGATAAGATGTATGCAAATATATATAAAGACTATTCATTCATTGCAGATATCTTAAAACAAAATTTGTGTCAACCCTCACTAAGAACTTTAGGCTAAGCATAGAAATTACACAAATGGACCCATTGCAAAGTGCTTAGATCCAGACAAATGTTCTGGGAATAAAAAACATGTTTTATCATCATTTTTTAAAACATTTTAAAATCACGATCATGGGTTACCTTCTCAAAGTCCTGATTACAAATAAAATAATCCATTAAGCCTCCCTCCCCACAGATTATGATGTATTATCACAGGAAACTCCAACCCAATAACATTTAAGATTTCTGTCTGGAATTAATCTAATTTGCGTAAAAACTCTGAAACTGATTTAGCAAAGAAAATCATCTCTCAGATCAATTTAAATCAAAAGGATATAGGGTACGGTAGATTTTCAAAAAAACGACTGTGGCTAAATATTTGGTTAAATCTGGAGACACAAAATCTCTGTGTTATATTTACAGTGGCCATTTTGGCAGGCTCGGCCAAACCTGTGCACACAGTAATTTTATTACCTGGATAGAGGGAGGAGGAGGGAATTTTTGGCCAGGCAGATTTATGTAGCTAAGTCAGTTTGAACTGTATAAATCTTTTGAAATCGATACCGGAGCCATAGCATTGTACATCGGCACACCAGCTTACTGCAACCTTGCAAATCCCTGCTAGCACTGTTGCATATTCTCCTCCCTCCAGAGCCAGATTTCCTAATAGTTTCCAGTCTGCATTTGTCTTTAAGGTCCCCATCCTATGGAACGACCTGCCCCCACAGCTATGTCTTGAATCCACATATGGTATACGAGCTTTAGAGCTGGCCTAAAAATCATACCTTTTTGGACAAGCATTCAAGAATGGCTGACTGATAGGCTTGCATGGTAGAAAAGAGTTCTTTTCTTCTTTTAGACTGTAAACCATTTTGCTTTTACTTTGAAAGGCAGTATAACCAGTGATAATAAACTACAAACCATTGCCTTTCATGCTAATTGCATCCATGTTATGTCTTTGCAAACATTGGTTTCCATAGGGCAGTAAAGGTGAGTCTCCCTTTCTCTGTCTTGACTGGACTAGTTCTGTGCCTGGCAGACAGGGCGAGAGCTGAGGGCCTTGTGCTGTCCGGAAGAGGAGTTGTGTGAAAGGAAGATGAATAACTCCAGGACTCGATGCCCATTATGCTATTATTGTATTGCATTCTCTGGCATCATGCGCTTAAAGATTTATTTTATGTGCTTATAAACTTTCTAAACATTCTGTGAAGCCCTTCAGGCAGGCTCTGAATCTGACTCCCAGTGCAGGGCTTCTGCTCCCCAGGCTACCAGGGCCAGCTCAACCATTAGGTAAGACTAGACGGTCACCTGAGGCGGCAACTTCTGAGGGTGGCAAAATGCAGCAGCCGGCAAAACAAAACAATGGATCCTGACGACCACACAAGGTTCATGGGTCAGTGTCTTCAGCAGAGACGTCCCAGTGGACTCGCACGCGGATTCGACTGGAGTGCCATTGAGAGGAATGAGTTCCTTGTTCCATATTTAAATGGGGATCCCAGGTACTCAGGGAGGGACACAGATGAGTTCATTTTGCCTACAGGAACTAACAAACCATGCAGCAGTTGTGAACTGACACGTTTCACAATAGGTGGCTGCTGTATGACAGGAGCTGGGTTTGGGGCTTTAAACGGTCTGTGGCTGGGACTGAATGCCTGGCCTAAGCCTAGGAACGCGCACAGGCAAGGAGCACTGTGGGCTCACACATTGCCTTACAGTGCATTCGGAGTTATCATAGAGAAGAATGGGAAGCAGAAGATGACCTAATCACAGGAGCTGCGGGCAGCACATTTGAGATGCTGTATAATCCACAGCGAAAAACAGCAAACAAATAGTGACCCAAATACTCTAGTTGCTTTGAATTAACCCTCTAGAGCTCTTCCTATGAGCCAACAAAATCATTTTGTAATTTCAAGACTAAAAAAAGAGCCTGATCTAGAGCCGGCCCTCAGTTATGGAATAATTTTCCATCACAGTTACATCGAGAAAAGGATTCTGCAGAATTTCATAAAAAATTGAAGTTGCTGCTATTTGTTACTACTTTTAGTTAACTTGCTTGATTTTAACATATTCGTGTGTTTTAGAAGCTGTGTATATTTTTAATGTAACTCACTTACAAATTTATGATAAGCGAGCTATCTATACATTTTTGAAATTTTTTCAAATTTGAATCAGCACATTCTTTTGCCTGCGGGAGAGTGGCCCACATATACATACAAAGCAAAGTTTAATATCTAATTTTTTTTGTGGGGATGGGGGGGGGGGGGGATTTTCAGTAGCAGCGGAAAGCACAGTTAAAGCAGCTGGCTGTCATCGCTTTAACTTTACCCTGGCTATTCAATTCCAGTGCCATATCTGGGCCCCGGCATTGAATAACTGGGTTGCCCAGATTACGAGCTTGCAAACCGGTCAGCTTCTGGCTGGATAGCAGAACCAGCTAAAGCTAGGACAGCCAACCTAACTTTAGTCAGTTAGGTAACCGGGCAGCATCTGAATATGGCTACTGCCCGGTTTACCCTGGAACATCCCACCACTAAGCGTCAGGGTGTTTAGCGGCTCAAACCTGAGATCTTCAACAGCACTATGACTTTGCTGAGTGGCATTTACGCGCTTTGCCTTTGAATATCCCCCCCCCCCTCGATATCCAATTATACATTTCTACAGCATTGTATGGGTGGGGTGGTGTTAGGATGATTATGATTAATGAGTTTAATTATCAAAATCTCAGAGAAGAGGGGGCGTAAGGCTGAAGGTTCGCCTAGGATGCCCAATACTCTTGCACCATCCCTAAAAGACAACCAGGGCTGATGTTGCTCAGGCAACATTCACAGCCTCCTGGTGGGGAAGGAATTCCTGCCATTCTGCAATGGCGACACCTAGTGCCCAGATCTGTGGCTCCAGACAAAGTACTAGCGCACGTCCCTGGCTGAGGACTGTTGCTATAATGACTGAGCTAAAGTGAGCTGTGATATAGGAGAAAAAACCTTAGGTAGTTTCAGATGAAAGCTCCAGATTCCAGCCCTGGTTCTGAATCAGCTGGAAACCTCAAAAGAGCATGAGGGTGCTGTCAGGCCCCCTATAAAGCACAATAGAGTAGGATCAGTCTTCAGACAGTTCAGGGCTGAGTTTAATTTCCTTGTCTGTACATCTTGATCCGATCTAGGGAAGATAAAAGCAAGATCTAGGTATGGTTTTCTCATGGCAAATGTGTTTGGGAGGAGTGGCCTAGTGGTTTAGGACAAGGTCCCACCTGGGGACAGCAATCTCAGGCCAGAGGGACTGGGGTTTCTAGTCCTATAGGCACTCCTTGTGGCCTTGGGCAAGCCACTTAACCCTCCATTGCCTCAGGTACACATAGATTGTGAGCCCTTTGGGGACGAGGGAATGTATCCAGTACCTGCTTGTGGTGGTTGTAAACCGCTCTGATTCCCTTCAGCCTGGGCGGTATATCAAGAAATTGAATAAACATAAACTGATAACAGAAGACTTTCTCCATGAAAATTCTTGATGTAGCTAATAAAAGTCTCAAGACACAGCAATTTTTTTATTCCTTGTACATTAAAATTCTGATTCCATGAATCACTGTTTCCTGCCTTGAAACAGAAAGCATCACTGGGATGTTGCCATATCCTAATGTCAGGATCTCTTTAGAGTTTCTTCATCTTTGGGGAAACCACAATCAGCACATTATAACCACCTCCAAACCCAGAAGAAACATAAGAGCTTGGCAGGACTACTGGACTATCTGCAAGAGCATTTACCTATAGGGATGTACAAGGTTCGTTAGCACACCTTCATAAGATTAGTGCACACAAAATTGATTTAATATGTGGTAACCTACAAATGAAACACATAAAGTCAATTCCTGCAAGTTCAACTTTTTTTTTATTACTAAAAATGTTTGAAACATACCCAAAAGTCCAAAAATTGGGAAAAGTTCAAAAATGACACAAAAACAAAGCAAAATGTTTTCATATGTGAATCCCTATTACACTGTTGGATTGCTCTAGATGACAACTGTCTGCCCCCTTCACAGTGGCTGACAGAACGTACAAGCTCTCATGATATACATCATTTAAATTTTCGGCTTTATAAGCCACCTTTCCATCCATGACAGAATGATCATGACAGTTTGATTAAAAAGAGGCATTTCCAAGGGTGCAGTTATATCAGAGGCAGAAAACAGTGCATGTATGATAGATTTTCAAACCTACGCACGCTTTTATCCCTGATCGACCAACTGCAGAAACAGCAGGTACAATGTCTGAAAGCATTTTATATCCACAAATATTGTAGGTAGTTTTCTAGGGGTCATTTCCTTTGACAATGAATAGAGAAGTGTGCAGTGCCCATAGATCTCGCGTCAAAACAACCTGTTGAAAATCACCTCCTAAATGCTTTCCTGCGTTATTTTTTGGCAAGATTGTTCTAGTCCCTTCCCATTATAATGTGGTATAGAACAGATTTCATAAGCGAAATCTATGCAATTTTTTTCTGTTAGGGTAATTTGGTGACTTCAGTAAGGAAAGCATACTGGAGACCATTTTTAATATTTCTATGAGGCTTTGAACATTTACGGTATCTCAGCAAATCCAAAGCTATACATATGCACATTGTATAAAGCATGTAGGGGAGTTTCAAAATGAAATTGCTCTGGTTTCATTGCTGACTGTGCCCTTCACCTTCTTTGGTCTCATTTTTAATCTAATAAAAGTGCTAATATTACACTCAGTCGCAGAAAATTGAATGCTTGCAATCTAAGTTTGTACCTGATGAAATGGAAGGTCGTCACTTCCCCAAGTTCAAAAGGAACGGCAGAGGAACCTGAATACTGGCTTCACTGGATCTCAGGACCCTCCTCTAACCATTAGGCTACTCCACCATACCTTTGTGATGTGGGTAAAAGTACTCATATGTGTGGGGAAGGGGGTCATTTGAATCTTCTAATTTTACCCAGGAAGCTGCTTAGTTATTCGGTAAAATCTTTTGAATATTTATTTATTTAACATTTCTTATATACCGCCTTTCATGATATCAAGGCGGTTTACATTGAACAAACTGAAATTGCATTGAACAGGGCATTATAATTTGGAGATAATTATCTTACAGGGAACATGGGCAATGGAGGGTTACGTGGCTTGCCCAAGACCACAAGGAGCACCTGTGGGACTAGAAACCCCAGTCCTTCCGGCCCAAGTTTGCTGTCCTCTAGTGGGATTTGAACCCCTGACCTTCCGGCCTGAGGTAACTTGCCCCAAGCACTGCTTGTCTGCAAAAGGAGAGTGCTGGCTTCAAATCCATTAAACACTGAAAAGTTCCAGATGTACTCAGAAGTCCATAGAAAATGATAAGCACAATTTTGTATTCAAATGCAGACGTCTCTAAATCAGCCCAGTTCTCTCTTCACATGCCACTGAGGACTCACTAATGGAAGAACAGACAGTTGTTTGCAAAGAAGCAAGTCCTTACTGAAGTAATTTCTGACAGTGCATTTGAAATTGCTTTCAAACCAGCATAGTTTCTAACGCACCCAGCTCCAGCAGGGTATTACAGAGCAGTTCTGGATTTCTGACAACTCTATCCTGATGCATTAAGGTTCTGGCAGCGCCGACTTCAGTGGATAGAATCAGAAACTACAAACACCACATTGCTTTGGGGATGTAAGCTAAAAACCAGAACCGGCCCAAAATGTTCCAAATGCAAATGGGTAAGTTACCAGCAATGAAGCCAGTTTTAATTTGGGAGGACTTCAGCATTCCGTCAACACAACAAATAAAAGACATAATAAATGGACTCAATACAACAACTTCACCGTCTGACCCATGCCCAGTATCTTGGCTTAAAATTACCAGAAGCCAACTCTCCAATCACATTCACAAAATTGTTAGCGAATCCCTTCAACAAGGATATATGTCACAATCCTTGAAGCAAGCCATGATACAACCGATGCTTAAGAGCAGTGCGCTATCTCCCTCTGATCCAAAATCATATCGTCCCATCTCCAGCCTACCATTCCTTGCGAAGATCATTGAAAAAACAGTACAAAGGCAACTTCAGGACCACATCAACATGAATGCCCCACTGGACATCCACCAACATGGTTTTAAACCCCAGCACAATGTGGAGACGCTACTTATTTCACTTTTTGATAATCTGTTGAGAGGCATAGATAGCATAAAGAATGGATTCTTGCTAGTTTTCATGGACATCTCGGCTGCATTTGATAGTGTCCCACACCAAGTTACTGCAACGCCTGCAGCAGATAGGATTACGCAAAATTACTCTGAAGTGGTTTACCTCCTACTTGGAAGACAGAACACAACAAGTCAAATGTGCTCAAAAGAGATCTCTGCAGTTCCCTGTTATGCAAGGAATACCACCGGGTTCAGCTTTGTCATCAATCCTCTTTAATTTATTTATTCAACCTATATGTAATATCATTAAACGCCACAAGCTTCTTTACCATCTCTATGCTGATGACATCATGGTGTATACTCCAATCACCTTCAAGCACCTGACACCACAACAATTACTAGATGTCTACGAGACATGAGTGCCTGGCTCACTGATAATAACCTTACGGTCAACTATGATAAAACTGAGGTAATGTTCATCACTAGGAACCCCACTTTCATTCCGCCTCAATCAACCTACTAGACAAACCAATAGCAGTTAAGGGTGAAGTTAAATACCTGGGCATTATAATGGATAGAGCTCTGAATCTGAAATCTCACATCGCTAAAATCGCAAATAGGGCTTATTTCTGCTTGAGGATCATTAGAAAGCTCAAGCCATTACTCCAACAAGACCACTTTCGCACTGTGTGCCAAGCTCTCATCACACCTCTCCTCGATTATGGAAATTCGCTGTATCAGGGCCTTCCCCAACAGACCTTATACCCACTCCAAATGGTGCAAAACACCGCTGCATGCATCATTACTGGCACTGCAAGATCAGAGCACGTCACTCCTGTCTTACAGCGGCTGCACTGGCTTCCAATGATTGCCAGAGCAAAATATAAAATAATCATGATCATCTTTAATATTTTTCATCATCAACTGGCAGAGGCACTCCAAGATATAATAACAAGGGATATCATTAATAGACCAGGAAGAACTATTAATGACAATAGAATTGGCACTCCTGCTGCATATCACAAGACTAATCAAGCAATATCAAGAAGAGCTCCTTCACGTCTGGCCTCCTCACTTTGGAACTCTCTCCCGATGGGTCTGAGGACCTTGAATGACGCTAAAGACTTCCGCAAGGCCCTTAAAACTGTGCTCTTCACGGAAACGTACGAGGAAATAGACAACTAATAGTCTACACCCAAATGGTTTCCAACTACCTCCATTAAATCGACACTCGTCCACCCAACTTGTTGTTTAAGTTCAATGTACATTGTTGTTAACTACCTCTTGTTAAATGTAACCTTCCAATTGTAATGTGACCACTTTGATTGTAGGATAAGGTGGGATACAAATCTGTCCAAATAAATAAATGTATTCAGTCATAGGATCGTGCTGACCGTATACTGCATCATAAAGGGCCACAAAGAGCAAATAATATTGGAGCCCCCTTAGTGAGAAATGAGATGAGGTGGCACATGAAAAACTAATCACTACAAATGTAACCTCCTCCCAGCAACCCCAGTGTAAGTTATTTGTTCATCTGATGGCATGAGAGCATTGTGGGACGTATTTACTAAACTGTGCTATTTGGTTTGCATGTGATTGGATGGGAACTGGGAGAGTTAGGGGCATAACATGGGCACTGACTCACGGCAAGTATGCACAGTGCTGCATGTCAGGGAGACTAATACACATGCTCCTAAATATTAATGTGGGCCTCCATGATAGTTTGGCAGTGGAGTCGCATGCTACCAGTGCGCACCTTAGTAGACATTCACCTGACCGGCCAGCTACAGAGTGACATGTTGCAGAGGAAGGACAAACATAGTTACATTAATTTAAGTGAATAGTACTGAGTCGTTAATCCTGACACCAGGCCTCGTTTTAGACGGATAACAAGCAACTGCCTAGGGATTCACATTTTGAAGATGCCAGTTACTTATGAACATAAGAAATGCCATAGTAGGTCAGACCAAGATCCATCAAGTACAGTATCCTGTTTCCAACAATAGCCAATCCACATTGCAAATATCTGGCAGGTTCCCAAAAAGGTACACAGGTTCCACAATGCTTGTCCCGGAGTAAGCAGTGGATATCCCGGGTCCTCTTTAATGATGGGTTATGGATCTATCCTCCAGGAACTTGTCCAAACCTTTTTTAAACCCAACTACACTAACAGCTTTTACTACATCCACCAGTAACGAATTCCAGAGTTTGATTCTGCGTCAAGTGAAGAAATATTTTGTCTTATTAGTCTTAAATGGGTTACTTTGTAGCTTCATTGCATGTCCTCTAGTCTTTCTAATTTTTGATGGCATAAACAACCAATCTATGTTTACTCGTTCCACTCCATTCATCTTTATCATATCTCCCCCCAGCCAACTCTTTTCCAGGTTGAAAAGCCCTAACCTTTTAAGTCTCTCCTCATACAGGTATCCTTTCATCCCCTTTACCATTTTGGTATCTCTTCTCTGTATCTTTTCTAATTCCGCTATATCCTTTTTGAGACACGGTGACCAGAATTGCACACAATATGCAAACTGTAGTCTCACCAAGGAACGATACAGACAAATCTAGACAAATCCTTTAATCAATGTAGAATGCTTCATGTACAAAGCCTGAATTATTATTAATCAAACTAGCAGATACCAGCAAACCATTTGCTCACTACCACATTCCATCCCAACCGAGGCACTTTCCTTGTCTCCCCTCCCCCCCCCCCAGTCACTTTCTCTCTGTTTTTCCTCTGCCCAAGACCCTCTCTGTCCTTCTCCCCCCCTCACTCTCTTCCCGTTCCCCTTCACTCCTCTTCTGGGCTCCAGCAGACCTGCGGCACTCTTAGGACCTCAGATTTCTCTATGAGTCAGGTCTCTTTGGGGTGCGATGACTCTTGGCCTCCCATGGCACTGCCCTATAGCTTCCCAAAACCCCGACTACCCTCTAGATTTGTCAAGACTGCATGACTCGGGTCAAAAATGATAAGGACCAAGTGTGTGAATGCACCATACCCCCCCCCCCTCACCCAGCAGCAACAACCAACCTGCACCTCCATCTACTATTATACTATATAATATATAGAGAGATAGAGTGATGTGTGTCTGAGTCTGGCCCTAAATAAGGTTTAGTGGCTGCAGGTTTGAAAGGATATGAAAGGTCTTGCAGAAGATGTCAGGACCTGGTAGTCATAGTAAAAATGACGACTGGTTTAAGAGGTCACTAAGGCCTGTTTCTTTTTTTCACCCTAGATTTATTTCGTGAAAATTTATACTCAATCTTTCTAAAAGAATAACGCCCACCCTTGGCAAACAAATTCTGAGACAAGTTCATCAGACAGCCTGACCTCCTGGATCACCCTGCAGGACCCTAAGGAGATTATACCAGGGGGTGAAATCGCCTTTCTTCACAACCAATGTCTTACCAGAGTGCTTTTGCCACTGTTGAACTTAGAAACATAGAAACATAGAAATATGACGACAGAAAAAGACCACATGGCCTATCTAGTCTGTCCTTCCATAACAACTACAACAGTCCACCTTTTGCCTTTAGAGATCCTCTGTGTTGGTCCCATGCTTTCGTGAATTCAGTTACTGTCCTCATCTCTACCACCTCCACTGGGAGACTATTCCACGGATCCACTACTCTTTCCGTAAAGAAATATTTCCGCATATCACTCCTGAATCTATCTCCCTTCACCCTCATCCCATGTCCCCTCGTAGCAGAACTTGCTTTCAATTGAAAGAGGCTCTCTCCCTGAACATTTATGCCACGGAGGTATTTAAACATCTCAATCATATCACCTCTATCCCGCCTTTCCTCTAAGGTGTACATATTAAGATCCTTAAGTCTGTCCTCATATGCTTTATAATGAAGCCCATTAATCATTTTGGTAGCAACCCTCTGCACCGACTCCATCCTGTTCACATCCTTTTGAAGGTGCGGTCTCCAGAATTGCACACCATACTCCAAATGAGGTCGCACCAAAGACTTATACAGAGGCATTATCACCTCCTTTTTTCTGCTAGCCATTCCTCTCCGTATGCACCCAAGCATCCTTCTAGCTTTTGCTGTCGCCTTTTCCACCTGTTTAGCTACTTTAAGATCATCAGACACAACCACGCCTAGGTCCCGCTCTTCTTTAGTGGACAAAAGTACTTCACCTCCTATACTGTATTGCTCCCTTGGATTGCTGCAGCCCAAATGCATGACCTTACATTTTTTAACATTAAATCCCAGCTGCCAAATTCTAGACCATTCTTCAAGCTTAGCTAGATCCCTCCTCATGTTATCTACCCCTTCCTGGGTGTCTACTCTATTGCAGATTTTGGTATCATCCGCAAAGAGGCAAACCTTACCCGACAGCCCTTCCGCTATATCACTAACAAAGATGTTAAAAAGAATCGGACCAAGGACAGATCCCTGGGGCACACCACTGGTAACATCCTTCTCCTCAGAGTGAGCTCCATTTACTTGTACTCTTTGTCGCCTCCCACCCAACCAATTTCTAACCCATGCAGTAACTTTAGGGTCCATCCCTAGGGTGCTCAGTTTGTTTATAAGTCGCCTGTGAGGAACAGTGTCAAAGGCTTTACGGAAATCTAAATACACCACATCTAGAGCTCTCCCTCGGTCCAACTCCCTGGTCACCCAGTCAAAAAAATCAATCAGATTTGTCTGACAAGACCTGCCTCTGGTGAATCCATGCTGCCTCGGATCCTGTAATTCTGTTCTGAACCTCTGTGTTTGAATAAAATAATTTAATGGAAGGCCCCCCAGAACCTCACCCAGTACCTCACTGGTCTGTCCCTACAAGCGTTCAGATCTGGGGGTGACTGAATTTCATCACACCCCAGCTCCACATGCTGCAGCCAGTCCTTTCTTGTAAAGGGGTTGCACCGATTCCTTTTTATTTCCTTAATGAAAATGTCTTTTGGCCACCTTTGCTCTGTTTATTGTCCCTAGTGTTGTCATTCACTTTTCTGCAGTGAAAATGAGGTTTTCTTCCGCCTCGCTGTGAAGAAAGTATGAGCTGAGACCAATTCCTGCACAGCCTGGGGACTGATTAATAAGTGCAGTAATTCACCGCCATGGTTTCCTCCCAATGCGCCCACTCTCCCTGGCAGGGACGTCTAGGAGCCAGTCCCCAGGGGCAGGGCAGAGCCTTTGCTCTATGCTGACTGTGGAATCGCTTATTTCATTCCAGAAAATCTTAAGCCATTCCTTATTTTGGCTTCGGTCTCTGCTGATCTCTGGGTAAATAGTGTCAGGAAGGGTCATTCGCACAATTGGCGGCTGATTGCGAGGCATTCTTTGCTGGCAATCGTGAAAACAAAAAGGGAGAAAGAAAACTTTGTGTCTGCTTTCCATGGGCTTTCCAGCAATTCCCGCCCCCCCCCCCCACCCCGACACTCTGTACTCGGCTTCAGTCTGCAGCCAGAATTTAAAAAGCTTCTATCAGTTCTAGCAGCCGCTAAATTCATTTGACGGAGTAAAAGAAGTTGAAGAATGTTTATTATCTTCCCGACAGAGCACTGTTTTTGTGAAGAGATTAGTCACTGAAAATGTATTTATCAAATCATAAAGATCCCTGCCCATCCCTTTCACCCATCTCACTGTTCTTCCACTTACAGCTTGGTGGATGGACATTGTTACAAGAAGAAACCCCTCTTGTTCTTATGTTTTGTGTGCTGAAATAATCTCGTTGAAATTAAAATTGTTTCTAAAAAAAAAGAATATCTCCTGGCCTGCCTGGGTTCAATTCCTGGGACAGGCTGTCCTCTCCCCAAATCAACTGGGAAAGGGGGTGCTATAGAGGCAACATTCATAGCCTCTGGAGGTGGGGGATGGGGGAGGGAAACGAGTTCCACCTAGTGATGGGATTTATGATTGCAGGCTTCTGGAAGGAACCGTGGTGCATGGTCGCTGCCTGATGACTTGGCACAACAATTGAGCAAATTGAGTTGGGAGAGAGGTAAAAATAGGGAGGAGACCGGATAGACAATGCTTATTTTTATCCGCCATTGAGTGTTACCGTTTCCTTCTGAAACAACATCTAACACAATTTGGTCCTTCTCACTGCTCTTCCTGAAACGTGGTCAGGATGGCCTTCCACTCTGGAAGGAGGTCTATCCAAATGTCCCCCTCCCCTTCCTCTAAGATCTTCTAGAACCTTCTAGAATGGAGACACCTATTTATGTAAACCAAAAAGAAAAGTGCATCACTATTCTCAAGTGCCATCTTGGATAGGACGGTCGGCAGCTCTAGTGCACCAATACTCATTGTGTTCAGCTTTCCCTTTCTTTCACCTTGTTTCCAGGTCTTGATCAGTTTTGATGTCATCACCCCAGAATGTTCTCTGCTTTCTTCTCTCTCTCTTTATCCCTTTACAGTACTCTCCATTATCAGATTTATTTTACCACCAGAACCTCTGAGTAGAAAAATGTTACCTTTCAAAGTTATCTGTGGGGACTGATCCGATGGGCTGCTGGTGCCACTCAGAGAAGGAAAATCCGGTGTCTGACCCCAAGGCCAGGGGTACTGTAGGAACAGCACTTATTATCTGCACTGACTGACTGAAGGATGCATTTATACTAGATTCCAAAGGGAGCTCTGATCTATGCCCCTCAGAAAGAGCACCAATCCAATGACCAGGAAACGAATCGGGACCAAAGCAGAAAGAGAAAAAAAAATGATGGCACCTAGGATAGCAGCTATGATAAGCAAGAGAGAGCGGACTCGATGGCCTGGAACCTCAGGATCTGCAGGGGAATAATCAGTGCAAAAATGAATTTGGAAAGGATCAACTTCATCACAAGGCTATTTTTGAGCCCTAATCTTTTTGCTTTTCTGTTCTTACCCATTTTTTTGGCATGAAATACCAAAAAGCAATCGCAAAACCTTTTTATAGTTTACATTTTATAAACCCAAATGAATGCTTCTTTAACTGGTGGTGTCTGTGGGTACTGGAATGGGTGTGTCACTCGCTTCCCCTTATCTCGGCAGACAGCCATCTCCTGCCTTCAGCCTTGTATGAATGTCTTTGGTGCGATACGATACCTCTTTCATTTCTGTGACTCAGTAGAAACAACGTGCAGCCAGTGGAAGGAAAACATGTGACTTATTCAATATTTTGCAAATGAAGAAAGGAACAGGTGGTAGTGTTTGTAGCTCAGTCATTACCTGCATTACGCTAGACTGTGGAACGATGGTAAATGAGCATGCTTGGCTACCAGGGCGAACTCCAAAGAAATCTTACAAGTAATGCTCCACCGGTAGCCAGGGGCAACTCCTATGTCTTGGCTCAAAGTGCCTTGTGTAACTTTTAAGCTACTGAATTCATTAAAAGAGCTACTTCAGCAGCTGGAGGAAACTGATTTCATTACATTCAGATGGAGCTTAGCACCTGACTTATTGAACTGCCGGAGTGCAGGGACGATGATATGAGGGAACAGGCAATACCTACATTGGAAGAGTGAAGCAAATGTATTAAGAGTGAAAAACATCCAGTGCAACAAAAGTTAAGAAAGTCACTGCTGCCGACAAGCAAAGAGCTATGGTGCTGGAGACGGTCGGTCTGAACTGAATCACGAGCTCCATTACCATTTTCACAGGCCACATTAGCGCAGATTTTGCTAGCAGCTTCCATGATTTGCAGCAGCCTCCACTCCTGGCCGTGCACCTGCCTTTAATCAATCTTCATAATCCAAACACCTTCGTGAAGGAAACAGCTTCTGATACTCACTCACCTCGTGTACACAACAGGGACAGCGTGTACCATGTGTTCAATGTAGGCACTTTTCTTCAAAAATAGGATTTCCAGCCTGTCTGTGGGCATAGAGTTTGGTAAGGAAACAAAAATCTACAGTACTTAGAGGAATAAGATGGAGGAATTCTTAAAATACAGTTTGATAATAAAGAACATATGTGATACGAACAGTGTGGTTGAAAGCACCATCTACTGATACCAGTGTATTTAACTACATCTTGCAATAGCTGAATTACACCTCATGGGAAAAGCCTCATTGATGCAGGCCAGTGTTTGGAAAGACGAGAATGATTGCTTACGAAATCTGATTTTTCTTTTTTAAATTTGTAAAGCTAGTCTTATTCTGATTTTCTGTTTGACATACTGCTTGGATATGAATGATGATTATGAACTTAAGCAGTCATAAAATATTTCCAGAGAATAAAATGTGGATACTCATCGACAGCTGGTTTCTTTCTCCATACTTTACTCTGACCATGTAAGTGAAAAACATTACCAGCTGTTGACTTGGAGCTGTTTTGTCCAGTTTTTCCAATTATTTTTGTGTTTTTTGGGAGGGGGACAGGAACATAAAAGGCCAATAGTATGTTGCTCTAATGCCAAGGTTATTACAGAGGGAACATGTTTGGTAGGTATGCTCCATAAAACAGGGACAAGCCATTGGCTTCCATGTTCTAACAAACTGCAGCAGTCTTCAAATCCTTTTTATTGTAGTAATATGTGAATGCTCTGTATCTGGCTGCCAGAGAAAGTGAAGATTAGAGAGCCTGAAATCTTATCACATAGGATGGTGATTCTAGACATGTGCAGAGTTGGGTTTGGTTGGTTCTTGGAGAGGAAGACTTCCAATAAGGTCTCCTAGTTAGAGAAAGTTAGAGCAATGGGCTGACTCCAGGGAACTCAAATTCTGCTTCTCCCACCAACTGTCCTTGTGACTCTGGGTATGCTACTTTATCTCCTGTTGCCTCAGAACTCACTTGGTTTGCAAACGCTTTGTGATACCTGAATATTAATCTTGTTGTAAGCTACCTTGAGGATTATTTGGAAAGACAGGCCAAAACTCCAAAATGTGTTATTAATGCTAGCATTTCAAAAGTGGGAACTCTCCTCTCTGAGCCGACATAGATCCATTGCACCCGTATGATGTAAGGAGTATTGTGTAATGTGACCTCTCTCTGCTTAATGGGAATTCAATAGCGCAGGGCAGTTTTCATAAGAATAGGGATTCTAATACCAATGTAATGGCGGTAGTCCAGCATGGGTTGTGAACTCCTTTCTGCACAAATCTCTGCAATAGAGAGAACTCAAGTGAAGCTGTGGGAAAGCTCTGTGGCCTTCTCACATGCATTTTAATGGAAAATGAGCTGTCCTTTCTTTCAAATCTTCCCCCTACAATAGGCCACACCTTCTGCACACCCTACAGTATTTTCCAAGTATGTATATGGCCAAAATTTCCATTCACCACTTCCCAGTAAAAGAACATAGCAGCTAAGTTCTTATGTTCTAAATGTTTTAACCAGCTCTTCCTCCCACCATCCTTTTCTCTTGAATCTCAAGAAGCATCTGTGCTCCCAAGTTCAGTTGTCAAGGGCTGCCAACAGGGTCAGGTTTTCAGGATCTCCCTAATGAACATGAGGTAGATCTGCATGCATACTACATCCATTGTGTGGAAATCTGTTTCATGAATATTCATTAGTGATATCTGGTGGCCCTCAAGGACTGCACTTGTTCATGTTTTCTTACATGGATCGGCATCTGATGCTCCTACAGGGCTTGAAGACCAATGGAATCCCATGTGGGCAAAGTAACCTATGACGTTGTTGTCCACATGACTGCACCAAGAGCTTCTGGAGAGTTATGGAGATCTGCTTACCAAAAAAAGGACATAGTAGCTGAACAGTTAAGGAGTATGGGCTGAATATTTCTATCTATTGTGTATACTATGGAAATGCAGCACGGTACACAGGGCATATAGCTTTCCGAGGTTGGAATCCTCCTTTCATATACTGTATATCTCAACTGTTGATATTTCTGTCATTCTTGTGTCCATTCTTGGCAGCATGAATCATAAAACTGCCCAAATTCCATTTCTTCAGAGGTGTCTCTCTATTTTAGGGTATAAACTCCTAGTTAGAGGGGGCATGTCGGCAGTGTCGTCTGAGCTAGTGTCAGAAGCAAATTTTCTCTACTGTAATGCACACAGAGCAAATAAGTGTAGCACAATCATGGAGAGTACTGACGCAAGGATATCAGGCATCGTGGGCAGACCTTTAGCCTTATATCTCCCTGAGGTAACGAGTCATGATCATTCGAACACCACACCTCTCACAATAATCTTGTAGAAAAACATAACTGGACATCATACGTTTAACTACTGAACTTTGCTTTGTATGTGTGTGTGTGCAGCCGCTCTCTCTGAAGGTAACAGAATGTGTTGGGGGGGGGGAGCTGTCTGAATCTATTGTTTTGCTTTGATTGCTGCTGCTTTTTATTGCCCCTCAGAAGCTGCTACCCTAGGTGACTGCCTAATGGTTGAGTCTACTCTATGGACACTGTGGGGCATGTCTACTAAAGGATTTTCCCATTTTGTGTCTAAGGGGAAATGCTTAGTAGACATTCCCCCATGAATCTCTTACTGCATGTGTAACATGGCTAAAGATCAAAATGGCTCATCCACTCTACCCAGTAAAAATGTGTCCATTTTGGCTAAATATTTATTTATTTACAATCTCTTATATACCGTGCTATTCTGCATCAGTGCGGTTTACATTGAACAAACTGAAATTGCATTGAACAGGGTATTATAACTTGGAGATAACTATTTACAGGGAACATGGGCTATGGAGGGTTAAGTGGCTTGCCCAAGACCACAAGGAGCACCTTGTGGGACTAGAAACCCCAGTCCTTCCGGCACAAGGTTGCTGTCCTCTAGTGGGATTTGAACCCCCAACCACTAGGCCATTTCTACACACCACTTCCAATATGCAGTTTTACACTAACTGCCCTTTCTTCGTATATTCTACCTGACCTCTCCGTGCTCCTCTCCCCCACAACACTGGCCTCCACATATGCCCCATACATGCCTAGCATCCACTATAGGAATGGTCTTCATCTCTTTTAGTAATAGACTATCCTTGGTTCTGCTAAGAATAGCAGTCAAGCCAACACCCCAGGCACCCTTCATGTCCTTTTACATTTTGTAACCCCCCCCCCCCCCCCATCTACCAGAGTTAATGAGGATGCTGTAAAAAACATATTCCCCCTATGCTCATTGAAGCCTGGGATTTAACCACGATCTCTGCCTGCTCCACTTTTCACATTGTACTGTACTCTGCTTTGCTCATCTCTGATTGAAAAAGTAGATTCTAGATGTTTAAATTAAATTAAATTAAATTGGTAAGATGTCTGCTACTGGTCAAGTCACGAGTGAGTGTTGGCATGAGTAAGGAGAGGGGTACCTGATCAGAGCATGCAAAGGTGCAAAGGTATTTCCAAATTTTGTGGCAGATCCCTTCAGTGGAAAGACAGTGTAAGCCTAATCCATTTTGAGGTCCAGAAGCCGGGAAGTCAGTCCAGGGGACCAGGAATACTCAGAAGCAAGGTGGGACTCCAGGAACAGAGACTCTAGAGCAGTGATTCCCAACCCAGTCCTCGGGTACCACTAGACTAGTCACGTTTTCAGGGTATCCATAATGAATATGCATGAGATAGATCTGCATGCAACCTGATTGGCCTGGGGGATCCGAGGGCTGGGTTGGGAACCACTGCTCTAGAGAAAGCACCTGAGAATGTTACTGCCAGGGAGGATTGGTTTCCAGAATTCTCCTTACATTCTGCTACCAGTCAGGGTATGTCTCCTGCTTCACCAGTCAGGAAATCATAATGCTGCTGGATAATAATATGTTAAGCTATAGCAATTCTTGATCCTTCTGTGAGTCTTCTAAATGTTCCAGTCATTGGTTCAAGACCTGCTGGTTTCACACCTGAATTCAGTTTTCTGGAAAAGTAAGTTGCTCTTGTATCTGTGATGATGAGCCAATCAGCCCTGTCTCCCACAGGAGTATCACCAGCTTACAGGTGGAGTTTAGATTGCACATTTCCAGCCCTCCTTTGCCAAAGACACCTGTAAGTATCTTGCTGTTGTATTTTTAGAACTGATTGAATATTTCTACTTAACCTCAGGACGCATTTCAGTGTAAAAGAGTTGAGATTTTCAGTGCTATAGCTTTGAAAGTGTATTGGAGAGCACTCTGGGACAGGGGAGAGTTTCTTTCTTTCAGAGAGAAGTGTTTTCACTCCAGTGGGGTCTGGGTTCACTCATAACAGGGGTGCACGTTCAGTTCTTGAGGGCCGCAAAGGGGTCAGGTTTTTAAGATATCCCTAATCAGTGCATTTTTCCTAGCAAAAAAGGTACCGGTACTCATATGAAGGGCTCTTTCATTAATACATGAGGATTATGGGTCAGTTTAAGCAGGGAATGAAAAAGGTGCCAGTAGACCGTACCACTGCACCCCCTCAAAAAAAGCCCTGTCCCTAATGAATACGCCTGAGAGAGATCTGAATACATACTACCTCTATTGTATGTCTTCTATCCGGAAAACCTGGCCTCTTTGCGGAGAACTGAGGTTGTGCACTCTGGATCTACGAGTACAATCCAAAATGGAGACAAAATTTAAGCATGCTTAGGGCTGATACAGAGGGCAGCAGAAGAGCAAGGAAGGTTGAGCAGATGGAGAGGAAGTGACCTAGTGGCTGAAAGCCAGAAGAGCCAGTGTTCCAATCCCACTTCTGCCACTGATACTTCTTGTGACCTTTGACAACTCATTGCCACAAGCATCCATGTAGACTGTAAGCTCTTTAGGGAAGGGACATACTTATCACAGCACAGCATTACGGGCTTCCAGTAACACTATAAAAATGCCAAGCATCATTAATGAGACTGGGTGAGCCATCAGGTCCTTAGCTGTTGTGGACTGTATGCTGTTGAATATCCCGATTTAGGGCATTTACATGGTTTACTGGGCTGTAAATTGTGCAAATGTCCTTCGAATATTGGGCCCAATATGTCTGGTTCACTTTCACACCTGCATTTTAACAATGTCTGTATGTCACTGTCAAACAGCGTACGGGGACAGTGGCATAAATTCAAATTCCATATCGTCCTGCTTGACCAATCCAGACAAATGGGTTGTGTTCTCTTACCAGCAGATTGGTGGAGACAAAGAACCAATGAAAAGCCCAGGTTTTAATGACATCACTCCTGAGCATCTATCCGCCTCAGACACCAGAGGTCCCTTCAGTATTTGACCCAAAGCAAACAATGTGGGCAACAATGAGTAAACGACAGTAGACAGCTATGTACAGGAAAGTAGAAATAGAAGGCTGTCAATAAAAAATAGAAAAAGGTTTGGACAAGTTCCTGAAGGAAAGGTCCATAAACCATTATTAAAAAGGGACCCAGGATATCAATGCTTGACCCAATACAAGCATTGTGGAACCTGTGTCTTTTGGGGAAACTGCTAGGTACGTATGACCTAGATTGGCCACTATTGGAAACAGGATACTGGGCTTGATGGACCTTGGTCTGACCCAGTATGGCATATCTTATGTTCTTATGAGCCTGCAGAGCCAAATACAGAATTCATTAGTTCATTGTCTCCACCAGTCTGCTGGTAGGGGAACACGACCCACTTATCTGGACTGGTCTAGCAGGATTGAAAGAAAGAACATTATCTGGTAAGTTAAGGGCCTTAGATTGGGGGTTCTACCTGGGAAGATCCAAAAGCAGCTGCAACTGGGCCCTCTTCTTCCTTGGTCCTCTGTGCACTGCAGGAGCTGCTTGGACAGAATTTCCGCCACTGGACCAGGTCATACTGTACCTGCAGGGGTCACAGAGTTACTGGGGATAAAAAGGTAATCTTCAGCACCCCTAGCATTTATTTTATTTTCCAAGAATTCCAGCCTCACATGAATGACTGCACACAAAAAGTAAGAAGAAAACATTTAACATGGTCATTATTTCAAAATGCAACCTAATCATAATCTGTTTTCTTCAGACCTTGGTTTTGGCATGCATTTACAGCAGACAAATGGGGATTTCCATGCCATGTTTTCAAGTCTCCGATTACTGGGTATTCTTTTCCAAACTGGTTATTTTACTGACTCTCCCAGGTGCTGTGATCCAAAGTGAAAGTTTGTGCACACCTCTCTGCCTGACACACTCTCCACAGGCTGCAGACTGCACTTTGAATGTCACTGTTGTGCAGTAACTCCCATGGTTTGGGTTTTCTTTTCAGCGTAAATCAGAGTAACTTGCAGTCTGCTTTTCTCAGTAGTTTGAATTTACATTCCTGAGGCTGTGCTCTGAGTACAAATTAGCAGGAAATTTCTGATCTAGCAGTTGCAGCAAATGTGTAACTGAATCAGCTAGACAGTGAGAGTTAAAAGCCTTAGACAAGAGCACCCCCTCTCCACCCCCATACATCAAGACCTCAGCCCCAAGTTTTAATTGTAGCTAGCCATTCCCTCTTTCATTTTCACTTACAAAAATAAAAAATCAATTTTAAAAAAAAGACTTTTTTTCTTTGAAAATCTACATTTAAAAAAAATCCTATATTTTATGGCGGTCATCTTAGAAACCCTATTCGTGCTTTGGACATCTGAAAATGGGCATGGGGACGTCCAAAGCACGGAGAAGACCCTGGGGCCATTTTAGAAGCCGGTTCTGTGGATGTTCCCAGTGTGAGAACGTCCAAATCTGAAAGGGGACATGGTGTAGGTGTGTCCGGAACATTATCAAGAACCTGAACGTCCTCACTCAACTGCAGAAATGCCATGTCCAGGTTTATACCTGTTCCAGGTACAACTAGGCTGTGGAAAAGTGCTCATTTTGCCGGCAAACCTCCAGAGGGGTGGAGAAGGAGGTTAACTCCTATCCCATATGTTTTTTGTGTTGACAACGAGCTCTGTCAGGGAATGGGGGCTCCATATTTCAAGTCTGCCACATCTCTGGATGTCTCCATATGCAACCTTGCATACAGTAGATGCGCCCCTCCCCCACACTATTTTGTAGGTGAGACGTCTATGTGGATGGGACCTCGGACATTCACATTGGGGACATCTACTGCATGCTTCTAAAATCAGGCTGAATCATAGACGTCCCCAACGTTTTTCTGCACCTTTCACCCTGGATGTTCCAAACTGCATTTGGATGTTCTTTCTAAAATTCCACTTAATAAACGACGGCTCCTGAATCACTTCTTGAGTCCAGTTGTGCCAGCCAAGTGCTTTACGATCTGTCATAGGGTTACATAGGGATGAATGGCATTTTCAAAAGTGCCTTCTTGTGCCCACCGCAGACCAAAATTCTACAAAGCCTGAGAACCAGGCATCCCAAGAACTGGTGCATTGGGTCTATCTTCGTTTTTACCTAGACTGTCTAGGCACAAACAGCCTTTAGTAGCGCAGTAGAGCATGTCGGCATTGCTGGAACTTAACACCCTCATTAATGGAAGAATCAGTTATCCCAAGACAGTTACTTGTTCATCCGCAGTGCAGTTAAATTGTTTTGGTTTCTTCAGGAAAAACTCCTATTTTCTCATTCTTACCACAATGCAAAGTATCACGATTATCATCTTCGCCCATTTGGAAATATAGAAATAAGAGCTAATGAACAATTTGGAAGTAACTCAAAATATTATTATAATGCCCCAATTTCTTTTGAACTCTGTCTTCCTCCTCCCATTCACTTAAAACTAAGGAAAAATAACGTGTATCAGTTTTTCATTTACCTAGGATTCTGCCTGCCTGTTCAGGGAATAACTTAGAATTTGGGGGTTTCCATTTCAATAAGCTGCTTCTGAGAAAGGAGTGGACAGAAAAATTAGGAAGCTTTCTGTTTTAGGAGAGAGCTCAAGGATTTGCTCAGTGTTTTCCTGAACAGATAAAGAAAGATTCCTCTTCTCATCAGATCTTTGTGCATCAAGAGATCTGACAGCTAAGGGCACTGCTGCCTTGCAGTAGCGGCAAGAAGTCCCTGCTAGGTCTACTCCTTGTTTTACAGAGTCAATCTCTGCCTTTGTAGACATGAAGGAGGAAGTAATGTAGCAACACAAGAGCAGTAGCAACCAGGAATTATGGACATGCAAACATTGTGGTCACACACAGGCGTCCACTTTTGAGAAAGCGGAACACTGACATTGCTTAATAGAGTTGCAACATAGACCAGGAAGTAGCAAAACTGTAAATCTCACAGAGAGGTAAAGGCTTCAAAAGATGACAGGTGGACAAAGAGATGGCTTGCTGATTGTCACCCAAATAACCCTGTTCAATGGGGGGAGACTTGGAATATAGGTGAAGTTTAAGGTCTGCACTGAGAACTACTTGGTGAAATTCATATTTTTAACAATAAAGTTTACTTGCTAAATGGGTTGGCCCAGTGGCTCAGGTGGTAAGTGCATATACAGTAGTGGTCAACATTATTGGCATCCTTACATTTGAGGTATGTTGTAGACATAATCCTGAGAAATAAATGGAAATAATCCAACTGTATGTCATCATAATATTTTAATAGTATGTTCAAAGGTATACAACAAAAAAAAAAGTCTGTGCAACTTAAACGTAGTCATTTCTGAGAAAAAAGAAACAAAATATGACCTGGACAGGATTAATGGCCCCCTTTACTAATATTTGATTGCACAACTCTTGGCAGTGATGATAGCCTCCAAATGTTTCTTGTAGCCATCTATAAGTTTTGTACATCTGTCTGCTGGTAGTTTCTCCCACTCTTCAACTACGATTTGTTGCAGCTCATGAATGTTTTCAGGATTCCTTTTACCAATGGCAGGTTTCAGCTCTTTCCAAAGGTTCTCAGTCGGATTGAGATTAAGACTCATTGCTGGCCAGTTTAAAACAGTCCATTTGCTCCTTTTTAACCATTCTTTTGTACTTTTTGATGTATGTTTTGGGTCATTGTCTGGTTGGAGGACCCATGACCTTTGACCCAGACCTAGCTTTCTGACACTAGGGAGCACATTTTGCTCCAAAATACCTTGGCAATCCTTTGACTTCATGATTCCTTTCATACATTCCAGGCCTCCAGTTCCTGAGACAGCAAAACAGCCCTACAACATTATGAAACCTCCACCATATTTAACTGTGGGAAGGGTGTTTTTTTTCCTTAAAAGCTTCATTTCTTGCCTGTATATGCACCTCTGGTCTGCATTGCCAAAGAGCTCAAGTTTGGTTTCATATGTCCACGGAACATTTTCCCAGAAGGACTGTGATTTCTCAAGATGAGTTTGGGCAAAGATCAGACGTGCCTTTTTATGTCTGTCTTTGAGAAGTGGGGTTCTCCTTTGCCTTTGCACATGAAGTCCTTCTTTGTTTAGTGCATGGTGCATGGTGCGGGTTGAAACCATCGCTCCAGATTACTGCAGGTCAGACTTAAGCTCTTTGGATTTTGTATGTGGTGTTTTTCCAACTGCTTCCATTAATTTTTGAAGATGACTTGGATGAATTTTCCTCTTCACACCATATTCTGGGAGGTTCTTGACAGTTCCATGACCAGAAAACTTTTTAATACCATTGTGAACTATAGACACGGGAATCCCGAGGTCTTTGGAGATGGCATTGTACCACTTTGAAATTTGTTGTTTGGTGATAATGGCTTTTCTGATGGTCTCAGGCAGCTCTCTTGTCTTCATCATTGTGAAAATGAAAGAGGGAGTGAATGTGGTCATTTTAAACATTAGAGCCATCATTTATTGGTTGATTCAACTTAAGTGAGTAGTCAATTGATCACAGATGCATCTAATTTTACTGCAATTGGAATGTGTTTCTTCTGTTCAAACTGATTTGCATTGTTTATAAGGGTACCAATAATCATGTCCTGGCAATGCCCCAGTTTTTATACTATTTCCTTTTTTAATTGGTCTTGTTTTATTTGATCCATCGAAACACAAAGCGGAGAAAACCAAAACCACAGCCACACCAAGGATAGACTTAACTGCGGAGTACCCTTCTCCTTTGTTTGGTGGCTTGTTTTATTTCATTCTTGTATGTGTGCATATATAGTCCAAAGCCATTTCACTGGCCACTTTTTTAATGAGATATTTGACATTAAGGGGTTGAACTGCAAGGGTGCCAATAATGTTGACCACAACTGTAGAAGGTCTTTGGTTCAGTCCCCAAGGTGGGTCTTCTGCTCCCTGTGTCATTTGGGGCAGGGATGTTCACAGCTTCCAGGGGAGGGGATGGAGCTGTTGCCATTGAAAGGACTGGTCACTACAGTGATCAGACTAGACATGTTGGAGGGGCAGAGGGGATACAAACAGCTGACAGATCCCTGGATAGTTGCAAATGAAGGCTCACAGTTGCAGGCCCCAGCCCTGGCTCCAACTGAGCCAAAACAAGAGGGAGGAAACTGCTAGCTAAGGAAACAAAAACAGGTACAGTCTGAGCCATGGGCAATGTCTTCTTGACCTTTTGACTGAGACTGAGAATTTGTACAATACGGGGAGCTTAATGGGCTGCTACTCGACCCCAATGCGGCCACCGTGATACAGCCAGCGCCAAACTAAATAACCTTGTGCCCAACCACCTCTTAGGGGTATGTTTACTAAACCGGGCTAACGGTTAACCCGGGCTATCTGCAACAAGGTCCCATTGAATAATATGGGACCTAGTGGCAGATAACCCAGGTTAACCGTTAGCCCGGTTTAGTAAACAAACCCCTTAGTGTCAGAATGCGCCTTCCAGCAAGGCTGTACGATGTGGAAACTCAGACTCTAATTTGCTAATAGACTATTTTTCAGCCTCTCAAAACTGGGTAAGAAAAAGCTGCACATATTAGCAATGAAATTTTGGCTTTCTTTTCAGATGCTATTAATCAAATGTTTTCCAGTTCTTCATGCCAACTATTCATCATCCCACCCCCTCACTCTCCATTTCCATCGCACAGAGAGGGTGAAGAACGACAGCTCCTCAAACCAAACTTTGCTAAGAGTGTCAG
This sequence comes from Ichthyophis bannanicus, assembly GCA_033557465.1. NCBI lineage: Eukaryota > Metazoa > Chordata > Amphibia > Gymnophiona > Ichthyophiidae > Ichthyophis > Ichthyophis bannanicus. The sequence goes on along the minus strand of CM066050.1, from coordinate 27,030,128 downwards.
TAGCAGGGCGGTGAATACCTCTGTTTCTAGCTGCCCTCCGAGCACCGTTGTGGTTGCTCAGCAGCTCTCTGCAGGTTCACCACTAACTCCCTCATGTCCTTCTGATAGGATGAGTCATTTTATAACAGGCCTCTGAACTTCTGCAACAAGAATCTGCATAGGTTACACCAGTTTTCAAAGGGAAATCTAATAATATTTCCCCTTTAAAATGACCCACAGAAGGTACGCATGCACATTTACACCCGCTGTTTAGTATGCACAGATTTCCAGCTTAATTTAGGCATGTACAAATGTGTTCTAGAAAGTTGGAAATGCCAACCCTTCCCCACCCCCACTATCAGGGATGCTTCTGCACAGCTTGAGTGCACACTGGTTGTATGCTCGTGTGTGGCTGTCAGGGCCGGTGTTAGGAATGGCAAACAGGACAACTGCCCTGTGCCTCCATGCCAACCGGGGCCCCAAACCTGCCTTAAGCTGAAGGAGGCATAGCCTGCAAGTGAGCTTTGAGGCCCCCTCACTAGTTTCTGCCTTGGGCTCCTGCACATGATAGGTTCACCGCAAGTAGTAGCCCTTTTACGTAAACACTGGCATATCCTGCAGCTTGATCCCGTCTTTCAATCAGATCTGATGATTGCTTATCAACGTGGTGCAAACATCAGAGATTTTGTAGTACATTCTATAACAAGATTGGAGCGTCCAGAGAGATCACGATTAAATGTGGGACATTTTTCTTGTAAATCTTCTCGTTGCCAATGTTGTTTACAATCACAAATTGGAGCTACATGGACACACATCCCTACGGGACGAATTATTCCATTGAAATGGCATACAGATTGTATGTCATCTTTTGTAGTTTATGTTCTCACATGCCCTTGTGGTTTACACTATATAGGTCGTACGATTTGCCCTGTGAAAAAGCGTCTCTCAGAACATAAATCTCGAATTCACACTTAGACACTTTCTGCTCCCTTAGTGGCACATTGTCTCCAAATGAATCATACCTTTACTGACTTTTTTTGTTGTATTTTGGACCATGCGCCTGATAGTCCCCGTAGAGGAGACCGGGAACAATATTTGCAGGTCCTGGAACAACGCTGGATTTTCTCTTTAAAATCAGTTATCCCCGAAGGACTTAATCAAGAACTTGAGTGGTGGAGCATTCTGCCCACCTGATAGGATGTTGTCTGTTTTTTCAGGGTTCAAAATGGCTGATTGGAATCGTGACGTCAGACGCCATTCTTGTCTTTGAGAGGACGCTTTATGAAAGAAACAACAGCTGGGATTTTGAAGATTGCAGTTTTTGTACCATCTGATGCAGGGTTGGAGAACCCGAAACACAGCGCTGGGTTATGGTTATGAATTTACAAAGCTCTGAAGACGTGTTTTCTCGTTGGAGCTGTTTGTGGAGTTTCTCTGATGAAGGGGAGCCTTCTCGTCAAAAATATCCCGAATGGTGAACATCTGCTGCAGGACCCCATTGCCAGCTAAGTCTTTGACCTTAAATTTCTTTGGTCTCTAAAAAAACAAATTGTTTTCTTAGCACGGTGGCTCTTTGGGTCTGCTTTGTTCTTTTAAAAGACTGTTGAACTGATTGAATGAATAATAATAAAAAAGATTAAAGGGAGAAATCCGATTATATGAAGGGGTTCTTCATCCCCTGATTTAATGGATGTTCCTACATTTAATTGTGATTTTTTATGTTTTTATGTTGCAAGTATTAGTATATGTTTGTCCTATTTATCAGATCTGATTTTTTGAACGGGTTTTATTTGCGGATCTAGAATTTGGCAATTTTTTTTGGGCTCCTGCATGCCACGCAACAGCCCCGGTGGCCATTGAGTCAATGCTGGTCCCCCATCCAAGCACTAACCAGGCCCTTCTGAGACCAGCCAAGATCATCCTGATTCAGGGCAGCAAAGCCATCGTGCTTTCACCCAGATGTCGGGAGAGCAATTTTCTAAAAGCCTATTTTTCCTGTAAAACCCTGTTTAACTTATGTAAATATCTTTTAAAATGAGCCCCTTCAAGGATAATTTTATAAGGGGAGAGCCTGGCTAAAGTACTATTTAAATCACTCATCTTAAGTCTAGTTTATAAAGGCAAGTCTTTCTAAAATGCAGAGATCATGCCTTAAGTAGAGGCGCAGACATTTATATCAACCCTAGAACAAGCGCAAAGGCCCGTGCCTAATATTTTTCAAGTATGCATGCAAATAAAAATATTTTATAGGTTATGCACGTGCTTGTGTGCCGCACCCATGCTCTGTGCAAACTCCACCCATATCTACCCTCACCAACAATCACAAATGTGGGAAGGTTGGGATCTTATGAGGACATTCACAAGCATCAAATACTACCAAAGTAGACACATACTCGCTGCTTAAAGCGTGCGCCCCATTAATGTCCATATTGTCAGCTTTTGTAGCATTGGCTGCTTGTCTTCTGCCACCAGAACCTGCCATGTTCAGGTACTGGTTCAGAGAGGCCCACTTCTGGAGGCTCACTCTGTGGCACCTGAGGCTGTATGGAGGTGATTTAGACAGCAAGAGCCTGATTCAGGAAGGGGTACATCCGGGCCATCCAGACGGCCTTGAGCAGGATGGGCCTCTTTGGACCCGATTCTGAAACCCGGAAGCAAAACGTTCCCATGGCATTCAGAATCAGGCCCAAGGAAAGCCTGGCATGCCCCTGCAGCCATCGGGAGATGTCCACACCACCTCCCAGCTAGTCCGCCATATCCCTGACTCCCTTTACCCCACTGCCCAACCCCCCATGGGGCCAGCAAGGACCTGGATCAGGCATCAGGGACCCACCATGTGCGGCTGTCACTGGAATCAGCACTGTACATCCGGGGGGTCAGCCCACCCATGACCCTCCCACTCTCCACCCCGTCACGCCTCCATCCCCCGCAGCATGCACAGCAGCTCTGTGCGTGCAGCAGGGGATGGAGGCAGAATACCAACAGGGCAGATAGCTATCTGCCTCTTAGAATCCTGCCCCAACTGAATAGCCAGGAAAAGAAGTTAAGAAAGTGAGCAGCATGTCTACGGTGTAATCTTTTGATAACATTTTCTTTTTTTTTAATTGTTGCTATTAGAGAACTTTTTCTATATTTTATCTTCTTGGTCCCAATACAGCAACTAGCATTTATATTGTTTTTTGTATTTGGCAGTATTTTTTTCCTCCTTGCAATTTCCAGTTGGCACTTACTTAGGGGAGAGAGGTTACGGTACTAGGGGTCTTGATTACAACTACTTTGGCATTTTTCTCCCTTCTATTACCTCTTTCTATCAAGCCTCTGACCAGGCACTATAGACCTTGCTTCTCTGGAACCTGAGGTCCATTCACCCAAGTCTGGCCACTGGGTGTCCCTGTTGGGCGATGACTGAGCCCACCCACCAGCTTGAAGGCTTGCTTTTCAAAATGAATTTTTTTGCTTGTACTTTACTCCTGATTAAACCCTTTAAAAAATGTAGTTGTCTTCTTTCCTAGACCGGATGGTGATAGGGAAAGTGGAGAAGGAAGGATAAAGACATAAGAGAGTAAATGCTTGCTGGAAAGAGACATCTATGGAAGACTTTGCTCAGTCCCCTACAAATAAAAGTTGGATAGAATGCAGAACTGAACAGAAAGACAGTGAATGCCGAGTAATCGGAACAGGAGCTGCATGTTCCCAGCCAAACAGCAGGTTTTGTGCACATGTCCTAAGTCTGATATAGTGGAAGAAGGGAGGCCAATGGCTAGGAAACTACAGTAACAAGTATTTGGGGGATTAGTATGTGGATGAGAGTTGCTTGTCACATTACTCCACAGCTGATGGACCCAAAGAAGAGCAGTAGTTCTATAACAACCAAAATGCTAAAGGAGATTTCAATGTCTCCCCTATGAAGATAGGCTGAACAGGGTAGGGCTCTTCAGCTAAGAGAAGAGACAGTTGAGAGGGGTTATGATAGAGGTTTATCAAATGATGAGTGGTGTGGAACAAGTTAATAGGGAACGGTTATTTCCTCTCTCAAATAGTTCTAGGACTAGGGAACGCTCCATGGTACAGATTCCATATATGTTTAAGAGGAGAAATGTTTTAGCCAACACACAATTACCCTGTGGAATTTGCTGCTGAAGGATATGGTCAAGGCCAGTAATTTCGCTAAGATTAAAAAAGATTTTGGACAAGTTCCTGGAGGACAAAGCCATCTACAATTTTTAACCTGGCAGATTAGGGTATCACTCTAATAAGAACATAAGAACGTAAGAAATGCCATACTGGGTCAGACCAAGGTCCATCAAGCCCAGTATCCTGTTTCCAACAGCGGCCAATACAGGTCTCAAGCACCTATCAGGTTCCCAAAAAGGTACATAGATTCCACAGTGTTTGTTCCCGGGTAAGCATTTTGGCAGCAAACAACATGTAGAAGATTTTCCTTTTAGGATCTACGAGGTGCTACCAAGTGATTTGGCTATGGTCAGAGATGAGATGCTGAGTTTGAGGGACCAGAGGTTTCACCTTACGTGAAACTTCTTATGTTCTTCTGATTGCTTTTAGAAAATGATGACCCCTCAGTATCTAAAAATCAGATTCCATGCACATGTGTGTCTTCAGGGGGTGACCGAGAAATGGGGAGTGAGTAGTGGTCCATTGTTCCCTTTCCAGCATTTCATCCAAAGATGCATTTCAAAGGAATGCAAACATAAATTAAAAGTTACAATATCAGGAAATGAATGAAAATCACAGAATAGCAAAATACTCATGAATAATATAATTTCCTTATATTAAAACACATAAATTTCTACAGCCCAATTTCTCAGCCAAAGTCAAATAAATTGGCTGATAAAAATACTTCAAACATTCCATTAAAATGATCAAAATATAAAAAAAAGCAAGCTAGGAACTAGTTTCTCCTCTTTAAGAACATAAGAACATAGGATATGCCATACTGGGTCAGACCAAGGTCCAAGCTAGATTGCAAAAGACAATAAGAAGACAATGCTCAATAATAGTTTTAACCCATTGTTTAACTCAATAGTATGGGCAGGTTTTAAGTCCTTTGGCTTGTTTTCTTATTCTTGGCAAGCACCGAAAAATCAAAGTTGCACCTTTCCAACCATAAGGCTTTAACCTGAGCATCGGGGTTAAAAATGCATCTTGTAAGCATTGCCAGCTGTGAGATTACCAGATGTTAGAACTTCACCCCCTCACTAAAAATCCCCCTCAACAGCCTCAAGTTCAGGATCCCTAGATCAGCTGTTTCCGGAGAGAAGCTGAAGGCTCCTTCCTCTCCTGTAAATGTGTCATTTTTATGACAGTGCAACCCATGAGACATGCAAGTTCTTCGTTTTTCACATCTTACTCCTGAAGCTTTGGAAGGTTGATTTGTATGGAATCACAATATCCATTAAAGTCTATTGTAATAATGAAAATGCATTTTTTTCTGTCTGAAAAATGACAGCCCTCCTCCCAAATCAATGAATGAGCAGGTTTACAAAAAGAACAGACGTTTTCCTTCAGGATTTATTTTTTCGTTGTATTTGATTGGAGTGCTAGGAGGCTTGAATGTGTCAGACACGTTGGCTGCTTGCACCAACAGAGGTTCTGAGATCATTCTTAGCGATAAAGAGCCTCTCTGGGGCTCAGATGAAGCAGAGAGTTGTTTATGAGTAGGAACATTTGGGATTCACATGCTGTGAAGCTGCAGTGCTCCTTACGTGGGCAGCAACTCTGTGACTAATAAAACTGACTCACAGAAAGCACTGCAATCTGTGCGGGTAGTGGTGAGTCAGCAGCAGGAGGTGCTGTGTACTACAAGATAGAAGACCTAAGTTTAATTCTCATGTCAAGACAAATGCAAGACTTCTCAATTCAGACCTCAGGACACTCTTAACTGGTCAGGTTTTCAAGATATCCACAATGAATATGCATGATATTAATTTGCATGGCCTGTCTTAATTACAGGCAAATCCATCTCATGCGTATTCATTAAGGATATTCTGAAACTCCCAACCCATGTGACCCTGGAGGACTAGAAGTGAATACCATGTGTTCCATAAGGCGCTTGCAGGTAGGGAAGGTAAGAAAAGTGGATAATTTGCCCAATCTCCTGATGGAAATATTGCAGGAGGGCAGACAAGTAGGCTGCTGAAAGGCCATGACAGTAGAAGAAAAAAATGGTCCTAACTAGAATCCCTTCTGTCACATTCACTCCATTTGCTGGTTTTCTTATGTATTTATTTTCATTCTCTTATATACTGTGCTATTCTGCATCAGTGTGGTTTACATTGAACAAACTGAAATTATGTTGAACAGGGCATTATAACTTGGAGGTAACTATTTTACAGGGAACATGGGCTATGGAGGGTTAAGTGGCTTGCCCAAGACCACAAGGAGCACCTGTGGGACTAGAAACCCCAGTCCTTCCGGCCCAAGGTTGCTGTCTTCTAGTGGGACTTGAACCCCTGACCTTCTGGCCTGAAGTACCTTGCCCCAACCACTAGGCCACTCCTCCACTCCACTTATATAGATTTTGAAGAGCAGAAGCCTGATTTATTGCAACTTAATCAATTATTTTGCCCATTTAGATACCGTGGTCCCTGTGTCCTTAGTTAAACTCTGCCTAACCACTCATCTTTGAGATTTTGAATAATTTCTACAAACACTCTTATTTGCCTTCTTTGACTGATCTGACTAGATTGTAAACTTAAGGATTAGGTATTCTCTCTTATGTGTTACAGTAGCACTATATAAATGACCATTAGTAGCAGTATTTTATTTATTTATTTTAGTACTTAGTTCAGGCCTTTCTAGTAGCAGTTCAAGATCAGTTACAATCAGGTACAGGAGGTATTTCCCTGTCCCCGGAGGGCTTACAATCTAAGTTTGTACCTGAGAGAATGAAGGGTTAAGTGACTTGCTCAAGACCACAAGGGGTATTGTCATTTCTTTAGTGTTACTAGAGGTGCATTACCCCACAAGCCTTAAACATTGAAATCAAGTTATCTATTGTACAGTGTGAAAGCCCTGCTAAGTAAATAAACAGGCTGGAAAACTGCACATTTCTAGTGTAGCAGAAGGAAGGTTCATTTCCCTATCATGCCACAAGAATGGCCCCACCTTCTCAGTACAGCCATGGGGGGCCCTGCCCCAGGATAGATTTGGCTGAAAATGGACAGGAGTTGGCATTTGCATTAGCACTTCCGTTAGAAATTCTTCTAGTCAAATCAATTGTAATACATGAATTGCACTGATAAAACTCATCTAAAAACTGAATCACTAAATCAGTGCTGAGAAATTTTAAAAACAAGGGCCTGGTGATTTAGTAAGTCTTTTTCCCATTCTGCCAGTATCTATGACCTTGGTCTTCTCTTCATTCCTTGTCTTGGAAGGCTGCAACAGATCAGGTTTTCAGGCTATCCCTAATGAAGATCCTTTAAGAGAGCTAGACATGCATATTACCTCCACTGTATGCAAATCTCTCTCATGCATAATCATTAAGGTTATCTTGAAAAGCTGACCTGCTGCGAGCCCTGGGAGTGAATACCAAGGGTCTATATGCGGGAAAAATCTTAGCAAATAAGGCCCTAAGAATGCAACGGCTTGAAATAAACGCGAGAACCAAGGGGCTGCACCTTTCTTTACAGGCGGGTAGGGTGTGGGGCGATAACTCCGCCGGAAGCTCCTCCCACACGGGGCATACTGTCACTCCGGTGGCCCTCCGCCTCTTTTTTCCTGCTCGCGAATGTCACCTCCCATGCCTGTTCCGGATTGGCTGAGCGGGGGCGGGGGCGGGGCGAGGAAGCCCCTGTTTGATAGGCGGACTCCAATGAGAGGGGCACGAGCGCAGAGTGGCGGATGCCATCGCAGTCCGCATTAGCTCCCCCCCCCCCCCAGCCAACGCAGCGAGCGGTGCGAGAAGTTTAAGCGCGCTCCATGGCGAGAAGCAGCCCCCAGGGCAGGTCGGCGTGCGGCAGCAAGTGAGGCTGCCCCCCTGAGCTCTGCTGTTACCCCGCCCTCCCCTCTTCGGATGCCCGCAGTGCAAAACCTGCCTTTCCCCGCCGAGGAGGGTGGGGGGCTGCGGATCGCGTCTTGATAGCTTTTAAACGAAGCGGAACGGAAGCAATTAAGGGATCGTGTGTAGTCTTTTTTTTGCCTTTTTTTTTAGCTTTTGCGTTGGATTGTGTGGAACTTTTATTTTTTTATTATTTTAGACCATGGGATTGCCCGCCTTGGAATTCAGCGATTGTTGCATGGACAGTCCGCAGTTCAGGGAGAAGCTGAAATCGCACGAAATGGAATTGGAAAAGACCAACAAGTTCATTAAAGACCTGATCAAGGATGGCAAATTGCTGGTAGCAGCGCTTAAAAGTAAGTCCTTGTCCTCCCTCCCTCCCCCTGGGCAAGAAGGCGTTTGGTCTGTGGTCTTCCGGACGGATCTCGGTGCTGGCAGCGGTAACAGATCATGCCCAGGGCTGTCAGGCATGCTTGACCATCGCCTGAGCCCGCAGAATGCCTCTGTGGTAGGGGAGGAGGTGGCCACCGTCTGATGAGCTTCCAGCAGGTAAAAGAAACTGGATTTGCACGCAACACCTGGAATCCGCACAGGATCTCCAAGTGCCTTTACAGTACTCGCCCTGGGGCAGCTTTCTGATCCTTAGCCGGGAGAAAATTATTATGCAAAGTGAGTTCACTTCCAGGAGTTGTCTTTATCATTCATAGTTAGGTTATTGTCACTCATGTTCTTTGCTTGTGAATCAGAGAATCCATCTGTTCCTCAAACCTTCTTTCTCTAGGATGCAAATGGGTCAATTTTCACTATAACATGGTTGTAATGAACCTCACTCCTAAGCCAGGGTATGTGTGTCACCATAGGCTGGTGCAGAAAAATGTGCTAGGCTTTTGTGCACAGGATACAATAGCTTGCTTTTAGCACACAATTTTGTGTGCTACTAAAGCAAGAACAAGTTTTTCACACAAGCTACATGTGCACAAAGCCTCAAGCCGACAGCACAGCAATTCATTTAAGTAGGCGAGCAACGAAACAATTGGCTATGCAGCGCAGATACAGAGAAGTGTGCAGAGGTCAGAAGACTAAGCGCAATGATGGTGTTTTTAACGCAAGGCCCGAGGTAGCTTGTTCTACAGTCAGCGCCACTGAGGAGTTTATGCCAGCTTCTTCTGTGGGCACATGATGGGCTGTTACTCTGTGTGTGTTTTTTTTTATGCACAAGGACCTCTGATGTGTTGACCTGTGTGTGGTACTTTAGAGTTGCATGCACATATGAATAAGGACTATTCTGCACATAAATAATAACATTGCTATGTGCACACTAGTACCCCATCATATGGTGCTGATGCAGCGGCTGGCATGCACGTATGCTCTGCATATACTCTCCCATGTTAACATACGTTTTATGCAGGCCGATACAGAAAGCTGGTGCTAGACCCGTGTGGACCGACTTTTTACGTTCCCGACAACACACACATTTTAACATGCAATGCAGAAAGGACAGAGTATGCAAATGAATGCTGCGATAACCATGCACATGCAAATGAGCCACCGCAGCATTAAACTGGGAGAACAATCCAAACACATGAGCACAAGAAGTCTGCGCTAGTTTGGCTTCCTCTCTGGGCACTGTGTGGCTAATTTGCATAGCAGCCTAGAACCCCCGACAGTATTTTGATGGCATCGGGGACGATCACGGCATCGGGAAAAGCCCCTGTTGCCATCAAAACACTGTCAGGGGGCTGGTGCCTGACAAAAGAGAATCTCTGGTAGCCCAGTGGCCCCGTTCTCTCTCCCAACAGTATTTTGATGGCATCGGGTACGATCATGGCATCAGGAAAAGCCCCCCAATGCCAGCAAAATAATGTCGGGGGCCGCTGCCCTGACATAAAGTAAGTACTTGCTGGTCTAGTGGCCCCTGTACCCCCTACTCCAAAGTAAAGCAAAACAAAATAAAATAAAAATCATCTGGTGGTCTAGCAGTCTCTATACCCACCACTCCCCACTAAAAGAATATAACCTGGTGGTATATTGGCCCATGTACCTCCCACCCCAAAGTAGAATAAAATAAACTAAAAATCACCTGGGGGATCTAGCAGTCTTTGTACCCCCCCCCCCCCCGGTTATATTCTTTTGGTGGGGTGTACAGGGGCCGCTAGACCATTAGGTGACTTTTTTTTTATTTTACTTTGGGGTGGGGGGGATAGAGGGGCTATTAGACTACCAGGTACTTACTTTCTGTTGGAGCATGGGCCCCCAATAGTATTTTGATGGTATCGGGGGCTTTTCTTGATGCCGTGATCATCCCCGATGCCATCAAAATATTGTTGGGGGGGGGGAGAACAGGGCCGCTGGGCCACCAGGGATTCTCTTTTATTGGGCACTGGCCCCTGACAGTGTTTTGAGGGCATTGGGGGCTTTTCCCGATGCCTGATCATCTGAGGAGAAGACGATCTAGGCATCGGGAAAAACACCCAGTGCCATCAAAATACAGTCGGGGGCACGCATTAGAGACCCTGGAGTAAAAATTTACTCGCTATGATTGGTTGCAAAATCCTCTACACCTGTCTCTGCATCGTGCTTAGCCATGATTTGCATACCAGACCATTATGCTCAGCTGATTTTAAATGTGCATGGTGTTAATTGTGTGCTAGTTTTTCCATTGGTGTTTACGTTGGCTTTCTTCATTTAAAAGATTTGTAAAGTGTGCTTAAACGTGACATTATGAGTTCTTAAAGGCTGCGCTAGCTTTCTGTATTGGCCTGTTGGTGAGAGAATGTTTAGCATTAGGTTTACATGAAAAAAAGCTGTGCTGAGATTTAGCACCTAGCTCTAACACAAGATAACTGCTTCGACTTCTCATTCGCTGAGATGTACTGCCAATGCTCAGTACAGAAGCTGCCGCCTCCTAGAGTTCACAGGATATATGCTACTTATCGTGATGTGCTTGGAAATTGTGATTTTAATTAGCCCAGTGGTGCACAGCATAATGGGAAATATTTGTTTCTTTCTACCATATTGTCTTGGTCTCTTTCTCTCTGTATCTGTCTATCATTATGTAGACATCATATATATGGAATCAAGATGTATTAGCCATTTATTATGAAAATATCTTTCATTCTGAGGTTTGTTTTAGTTTGTATGACCTGCTGCTCTCTTTTATTTCATCTAAGAGAGAGAGTTACAAGTAGGACATATAAAATACATAGTTTTTGCTTGTGCTTGGTCACTGTCAGTGCCTACAGTTTTTGGTTCACACAGTGCCAAAAAAGGATTTTTAATGTGAGTGCTCCCCAAATTTTATCTGTACTGATACCTGGCAGACTAGAAAAAGGTGTGCCAAAATGTATGGAAATGTTCTGTTTTGATTTAGGCTTATTTTTGCTTGTTCTGGTATATATCTGTTGTTGTTAAGTGCCGTCGAGTTGGTGACTGATGGCGACCCTCTGGATAGTTCTCCTAAACTCTGTTCGGCCTTCAGTCAGGCGGTTCAATGTCGATAGAGTGGCATCCATAGCTGCTGTAATTGTATTCATCCATCTCATTGCTGGCCTTCCTCTTTTGCGTTGACCTTCTTTCTTGCCAAGCATGATGTCTTTCTCTAATGATCTCGCTCTTCGCATGATGTGTCCAAAGTATGAAAGTCAAACTCTTGTCATCTGAGCTGCTAAAGAGAGCTTAGGTTTGATCTCCTCTGGTATAGACCAATTTATTCTTTGCCAGCATCATAATTCGAAGGCGTTGATTTTCTTCCCATCTTTCTTCTTCACTGCCCAGCCTTTGCATCCATATGACGTTATAGAACGTACCATGGCTTGGACCAGTCAAATCTTGTTTAGGTCCTTCAAAGCCATTCTGCCAAGAGCAGGATGTCGCACGATTCTTGACTGCTTGTCATCCCTCTAGCCATTCTGGGGGCTAGAGGGAGGGTCGGGCTTCCACTGTGGTGGTAGGGGGCTTGATCAGGGGAGGGGGTTCTAGTGCCCACCCAATTACTTTATCTTTTCCTAAGGAGGGGGGTTCTATTCTTGGGGGGGGGGGTCACTGAGAGCAGTTAGTGGCACTTGCCACTGGTGTCACTGTGACTGATCTGCAGGAGTGAGGCAGCATCGGGCCTTGCGTTACATTACTATTACTACTACTACTATTATTAATCATTTATATAGCGCTACAAGGCGTACACAGCACTGTACAGACACATATAATAATGAGAAGGCCCCTGCTCCTCAGAGCTTACAATCTAAGCAAGACGGACAATACAATAGTTGAGAACAAGGGTACAAATAGGGAAAGGTAAGGAGACACAAGGGATCAGGATCCAAAAGCACCCTCGAAGAGGTGAGCCTTCAGCATGGATTTGGAAAGGAGGAGAGATGAAGCCTGACGTACAGACTCGGGGAGCTTATTCCAGGCATAAGGAGCAGCGAGGTGAAAGGATCGAAGTCTGGAGTTGGTATGTGAGAAGTGTCTGTTCTGTGTGGTAAATGCTGGGCACGTGCGCTTTGTCTTACTGTACCTTAACTGGCAAAACTTAGGGTGAAGCAAACACTTATAATGCCTCTGTATCGTTCCATGGTGAGACCGCACCTTGAATAGTGTGCGCAATTCTGGTCGCCGTATCTTAAAGGATATAGCGCTATTAGAAAAGGTGCAGAGAAGAGCCACCAAAATGGTAAAGGGGATGGAAGGCTACTCCTATGAAGAGAGGCTAAGAAGGTTAGGGCTCTTCAACCTGGAAAAGAGACGGCTGAGGGGAGATATGATAGAAGTCTATAAATTAATGAACGGAGTGGAATGGGTAAACGTAGATCGATTGTTTACGTCATCAGAATATAAAAAGATTAGGGGACATGCAATGAAGCTACAGGGTAAACTATTTAAGACTAATAAGAGAAAATATTTTTTCAGTCAACGTGTAATCAAACTCTGGAATTTGTTACCGGAGGATGTAGTAAAGGCTGTTAGTGTAGCTGGGTTTAAAAAAGGTTTGGAGAAGTTCCTGGAGGAAAGGTCCATAAACCATTATTAAGAAGGGACCCAGGATATCAATGCTTGACCCAGTACAAGCATTGCGGAACCTGTGTCTTTTGGGGAGACTGCTAGGTACGTATGACCTAGATTGGCCACTGTTGAAAACAGGATACTGGGCTTGATGGACCTTGGTCTGACCCAGTATGGCATTTCTTATGTTCTTATCACACTTTAGTATTCATCCATATATTAATCCGGAACTGTAAGAATTTTGTGGGTCTTCACGCTGTACCTCTGGGTCCTCCTGCTATTAAGAGATGACGTTTATTCAGATTGATTTCTGTGTGTTCAGCACAACCTGATACCTTTGTTTATTGGATTCACTCTCTTGTGTACCTGTGATTGTGGAGATTCTATGCAAACAAGACCTTGTAAATTGCCATCTCTTCGATAAAACTGATGGGGACGTAATTGAGATGCATTTATGTGATGAAGCATTGCACTAGCTAACTGTCAAAAATAGACTTAACAATTCTTGCTTTATATGAGTCATATGCAAGAAGTTTGGCCTAACTAAATACACTTGTAACTACCTTCCAAGGGCTACTCTCCTTTCATCAGGTCCTAGTGGAATGAATTACAAATAGGTGGCATTGGGTCGTTGGGTTACTTGCCTTTGATATGTCTGGAAGTACTGGAGTTGGGGGAGGGCGGTGAAATCCACAGTAATGGGGTGAGGGCAGGTTCCTTCCAAAGATGATTCACAGTAAGTGGGTGCCTCCCTGTGGGTGGCTTTTTCACCTTGGCACCTTCTGGGCGTCTCTGTGCTAGCACTCCTCTGCCTAATGGGATATCTGGTGCTGGGCATAGCGCGCAGGTAGAGCTTTTAGCTGGAAACTGCCATGGGGCTTCCAAAGCCACCAGCTCTTACAGGTTGGCACCGCAGCTGTTATTCTTCTTGTCATAATTGATTTATTTATTATCTAGGACAAAGCTGGCAGGTGTGGCATCTGATAGTCCTGGATTTCGTGGTTCCATCTTTATGCATTCAAGGGTGTGGACCTGGGGGAGGCCTGGAGTGAAGAGTCTCTGCTGATGATTTGCAGCTCTAGTGTACATGAAAATAAAATCAAAATAGAACTTACAGGGCACAACCTCTTTATTGTGCTTTTTATATTATCTCGACTGTATTTCAGGAGCCTTTCATTAAGTGGAGTGGGGGTAGAGAGGTAGTCTAGTGGTTAGAGCAATGGCCTGTGACTAAAGAGACTGGGGTTCAAATCCCACTAGCAGTCCTTGTGGCCTTGGGCAAGTCACTTAACCCTCCATTGCCTCAGGTACAAACTTAGGAGTATGTTTACGGGGCTGCGGCTCCCATATCGCACTGAAGCCACTGCCGCCGATTAGTAAACACACCCCTTAGATTGTAAGCCCTCAGAGGACACAGGAAAAACCTACAGTATCTGATTGTAAGTCACCTTGAACCTCTACTGGAAAGGTGTGAGCTAAATACTATTTATTTTATTTAGACAGTTTTGTATACCGCCTTATCCTTCAATCAAAGCAGTCACAACACAATTGGAGGATACATTTAACACGCGGGGATATGAGACACACACACTAATACTTACAGGGAACATGGGCAATGGAGGGTTAAGTGACTTGCCCAAGACCACAAGGAGCATCTGTGGGACTAGAAACCCCAGTCCTTCCGGCCCAAGGTTGCTGTCCTCTAGTGGGATTTGAACCCCCGACCTTCTGGCCTGAAGTACCTTGCCCCAACCACTAGGCTACTCCTCCTCCTTTAAATACTATAATAAATAGGTCTAAATACGTTTGGTTTGATTTTGTTTAGACTTGGGGACGGGATGTTTTGGTTCCCAAAAACGTGTAAAAAAATTCATTAGTTCAATAAAAAGGTATCATCTTTATAATATAATATTTTTTTATCTTTATTGTAATTTGATATACTGCCCTAGGCAGCAAGGCATCGGAGCAGTTTACAAAAATCTAAATTAAAAATAAGGAAAAGGAAACCGCCAATCATATATAGGAGAGGACAGAAAAGAAGGAGAATGGGGAAGAGAGCAATGAGCGGACGGGGAGGAGAGGAGAAGAACTTAGACTAAGAAGGGAGCGAGCCAAGGGGGAGACTGCTCAGGGGAAGAGAGGGAAGATCATACGCCAACTGAAACAGGTGTGTTTTGAGCTGAGATTTGAACCAGAGGAAGGGGGTCTCTGCTAGTAGTGAGGCAGGTAGGGAATTCCATAAGGCAGGAGCAAGGAAAAAGAAAGTGGAATGACGCTCCAAATGTGCATGGGAAACTGAGGGGAGGGCCAAGCGGTGAGTGTGGAGGGATCTGAGGAGACAGTGGGGGGAGTGAAAATGAAGGTCAGCCAAATATTGCGGTATGCCTGTGTGGGTTGCCTGGTGAGCGGATATGAGAATTTTGTAATCTACGTGAAATTTTATGGGAAGCCAATGAAGTCGGGTCAGGGTGGGAGTGATGTGTTCACGGTGTGAGGCGTAAGTGATAATCCGGGCTGCTGTATTTTGGAGAAGTTGCAATCGACGAAGTTGATAGTTGGGAAGACCAGCAAGAGCACTGTTGCAATAATCTATTCTAGAAATTACTAGTGATAGGAGGAGGGTAATAAGGGAGTGCTGGTCGCGAGAAGAACGAAGAGCACAGATCCGACAGAGGAAGAAGAAAGACCGTTGGACAAGGGAGGAAATGTGGCTGTGAAATGACAGAGGAATCTAGAATGACCCCAAGATAGTGGAGGGAGTGAACAAGGGGGACTGGGGAGTTGGACAGAGAAGGGGCTATTGTGGGTCGTGGAATATTAAAGGTGAGCCATATTGTGGAACATTTGGAGGGACTGAGAGAGGGACGATAGATTAACATAATGACTACTACTTCATCTCCAGATTAGAAAGAATTAGTTGTAGTCGTGGATCAGCTCGATAGGAGGTTTGTGAAGTAAGGAGTCCTGTTTAATCTTATGGTCCCTCATCAATAATATCTCTGTCATTGAAGGCCATGGTGTTTTGTGTTGAAAATCTTGCCCATCTGCTCAAATTATGTTAACCCAAACCTGACGACTACAATATAAAGCTGCAGTTTCTTTTAATGGGCTCTGCTTAGACTGGATTTGATTTTAGATTTAATTACTTTCCTTTCCAAACCCAAGCACAAGGTGAGCTACAGTTCAGGTAGAAGAGGTGGGCCTTGTCTTTCCCTGCCGTCTAAGTCTGCGCCTGAAGCAATGATGGGTGAAGTGATATGTCTAAGCTCATAAACAGCATCGGGTGGGAGAAATGGGATTTGAAGCCTGGCTCTATCAACAAGGGTACTCCTTCAAAGCTGCATAATAAAGATTGGAAATGAGAGGCAGGACTAGATTCTCTCGCTGCCATCAGTTTACTACGTAGCCCCTAATTTTGCTATGGTTGACAACCTCGGAGAAAACACATTTGAAGGGGGAGGATCCAGTTGAGTCTCCTCTGTTTTTTCACAGCAGTAAGCAGTGTGAGATTAGAATTTGGTTGCCCTCTGAATGGGAGATGTGTGGAGAAAATGCAGCTTCTTAGAGATACAGAATTAGCTCAGAGTGCCTCTTAGGACTTGAAGCTGGTTTAGAGATTGTCAAACAGGGGAGGATGAATGTGGTTAAGTCCTCAAATCCCAAATAGAGTCGGAGTGACCTAATCATGCAAAGCACTCCAAAGGACTCCTGGACTACCCGACTAATACAGTAATTCCATTTTAACCCTCAGTCCATCTGTATTTTAAGCTAAAGATGGATGTCTTTAGAGCTGCTTGAGTTTGTCCCACCTGGATTACAATGTTTTGGGGAAGGGGGAGTGGAATTGACATCCATAAAAGGTCAGTTTTTCCTAAATTTAATTCTTCCTGTCTGACCATTTACTCAGCAGTTCTAACACGCCTTCTCTCTCTGTTTTCATCTGTATATCTCTTCCAGTTGCTATGGGGACCAAAACTTGAGTAGCATCTGTATATAATAGATGCGGACTTGTTTTCCCATTATTGAGCTGTATGGGACTGAGCTGCTGTAACCATCAAAACCTATAATGTGAAAGCTGTGTAGTAGATACTTGCTAAGGCAGAAGTACACAAAGCAAGTTTTCAGCAATGAGTCTGAGAAGGTAGATCTATTTCTATGCATAGAAATTCCATGTAAACAGGGGAAGGCGATGGCAGTGGGAGTGTACTGCTCTCCACCGGGCCAGAATGAATAAATGGATGATGAAGTGCTAAAAGAAATCAGGGAAGCTAACAAAAGTTACAGCACAGTATGGGTGATTTCAATTACCCCGGTATCAACTGGGTCAGTGTCACTGCAGGGCATGCTAGGAAAATAGTTTCTAGATGAAATAAATGACTGCTTTTTTGGAGCAGCTGGTTCATGAACCAACAAGAGGGGAAGTTATTTTAGACCTAGTTCTCAGTGGAACACAGGATTTGGTGCAAGAGAGAAGGGTGTTAGGGCTACTTGGCAGTACTGATCATAGCATGATCACATTTGATTTAATAAATAGAGGAAGGATGGCAAGGAAATCCACAGTACTACCTTTTAACTTTCAAAAGGGAGACTATGATAAAATGAGGAAAATAGTTAAGAAAAAACTAAAATGAGCAGCTACAAAAGTTAAAGATTTACATCAAGCACGGGCATTGTTTAAAAATACTATATTGGAAGCCCAGACCAACTGTATTCCACGCTTTAAGAAAAGTGGAAAGAAGGCCAAAAACTGCCAGCATGGTTTAAAGGCAAGGTCAGAGAGGCCGTTGTAGCCAAGAAGGCATCTTTCAGGAAATGGAAAAAGGAGCCAAATGACGAAAACTGGAAACATAAAACTGGCAAATTTAGATTCAAGACATTGATAAGGTAGGCAAAGAGAATTTGAAAAAAGCTTGCTGTGGAAGCAAAAATGCATAATAAAAACTTTCAAGTACATTCATAGCAAAAAACCTTTGAGAGAGTCAGTTGGACCATTAGATGATAGAAGGGTAAAAGGGGCACTAAGAGGGGACAAGACCATAGTGGAGAGAATGAATTAATTCTTTGTTTCGGTCTTTACTGAAGATGATATAGGGAAGTTGCCCACGACTGAAATGGTATTTAAAGGTGATGCTTCGGAAGAATTGATCACTCCACTCTTCGACTATGCAAATATCATCCTACAAGGACTCCCTGGATATTCAATACATCCTTTAAAATTAACATTGAATACCGCGGCACGAACCATCTATGGAGCATCTAGGTATACAAAACTGTATCTCCTTTCCTAATCCAACTTTACTGGCTCCTAATAAGCAGTCGACTCAAATACAAAACGCTCCTGATAACGTTCAAGATTCTCCACCACCTATCGGCATCCTTACTTGAAGATCTTCTAAATTGGACTCTTGAAAATAGAATGAGAAGAACAAATTTTGATAAACACTCTTACCATCCCATCTACAGCAAGAAAAAACTCTCAATTTGCCATTAACAGAGCCTTTTCCCTCTACACCCCTCTACTATGGAACTCCCTACCTCTTCCTATTCATCTTATATCAGATTTGGCCACCTTTCGCAAAGCAATTAAAACTCGCCTATTCCACCTTGCTTTCGACCATATAACTTAGGGGCATGTTTACTAAACTGGGCTAACGGTTAACCTGGGCTATCTGCAACTAGGTCCCATTGAATAATATGGGACCTAGTGGCAGCCTGGGTTAACCGTTAGCCCGGTTTAGTAAACATACCCCTTAGTGTCTCATCAACATCATATTCAAGATCCTTGCAGTATGTAAATAGTTCACCAATATTATGACACCATGATTGATCTACTGATCTACCAATGTAAATAGTTAACAGTATACATCTTGTTCACATGTTTATTATGTTAAATGTAAACGGTTCCTTGTATGAAGTTGTTACCTTGTAAACCGTGCTGATCTTGAATAGCGTGCTATAAAACCAACTAAATAAATAAATATCGATAAACCGGGAAGGTGTTTTACAACTATGTGATAAACTAGAGAGTAGCAAATCACCTGGACCGGATTGTATACATTTGAGCATGTTGACAGAACTGAAATATGAGATTGCAGACCTACTATTAGTAATCTGTGAACTATCATTAAAATCATCTGTAGTACCTGAAGGTACGGCGAATGGCCAATGTAATGCCAGTTTCTAAAAAGGGTTCCGGGGGTGATCTGGGAAGCTACAGACCAGTGAGTCTGACGTTCGTATTGGGCAAAATGGTAAAAACCATTATAAAGAACAAAATTATTGATCATGTAGATTGTCATGGTTTAATGGGAGAAAACCAACATGGATTTAGCCAGGCAACGTCTTGTCTTACTAATCTGTTATATTTTTTTGAAGGTGTGAATAAATAGATAATGTGAGCCAGTTGATATAGTGTATCTGGATTTTCAGAAAGCCTTTGACAAGGTCCCTCATGAAATACTCGTGACAAAATTAAAAAGTCATGGGATAGGAGGCAGTGTGCTATTGTGGAACCAGTTAAATGGTCAATTTTCTCAATGGACAAAAGTGAATAGTGGAGTACCCTAGGGATCTCTGCTAGGTCCGCTGCTTTTTAACATCTTCATAAATGACCTGGAAATGGGAATAATGAGTGAGGTGATCAAATTTGCAGATGACACAAAATTATTCAAAGTTGTTAAAATATAAGAGGATCGTGAAAAATTGCAAGAGTACCTTGATAAATTGGAAGACTGGATGTTCAAATGGCAGATGAAATTTAATGTGGACAAGTGCAAAGTTATGCACTTAGGAAAGAACAACCCAAACTATGGTTACACGATGCAAGGTTCCACATTAGGAACCACCACCCAGGGAAAAGATTACACGTAGAAACCAGTATTTCAGGCTCTTATATTTCCACACCTGGACTTCCACAACAGCATATACCAAAGACTTCCCAAA
This sequence comes from Ichthyophis bannanicus, assembly GCA_033557465.1. NCBI lineage: Eukaryota > Metazoa > Chordata > Amphibia > Gymnophiona > Ichthyophiidae > Ichthyophis > Ichthyophis bannanicus. The sequence goes on along the minus strand of CM066050.1, from coordinate 27,010,189 downwards.
TACGCATTGCATCTGCCGCAGATGGCCCAACACACTGCGGCCCGCATCATAGTAGGAGCGATGAAAAGTGACTACATCACACCAATACTCAGAAATGTATGCTGGCTTCCCTTAGCCAGCCAAATTAAATATAAATCAACAATGAACACCACCTTCAAAAATTATACACGACCAATCATCAGCATACCTAAAGTCCCTCATCCAAATACCAACAGTCAACAGAAACAAACACAAATGCAGGCAAAACTTGCTGACCCTACCTACTGAAATAGCAAGAGCAAATCAAGCAACATGCAACAGGGCCTTTTCCATGTATGCACCTGATCTCTGGAATGCCCTTCCAAACAACCTTGGAGATATACATGACCTAACATCATTCTGGAAGTAACTCAAGACATACTTGTTCAAAGAACATTTCAAAGACTACATGGGATACCAGATGACACTAGAGACAACACCCCCCCCCCACCTCTTTAGTTAATGCCCAACTGCAAGAAACACCTATACCTTTTGTACACCTACCCCACAACAGGCCAGAATATTTCCGCACAACTCAACTCTGAGCAACCAAGGTTGATGGCATTGTTACTTGCTTTCTGTCAAACCCAAACCTCAAGCAAACTGAAGTTGTTCAGTGTTACTTATTTGTCATCATTACTAAACATAATCACCCTGTTTTCTCTGTTCATTGTTCAATGTAGCACAGTTAAATGGTTTTTTTTTGTTATTTATTTAAATGGATTTGTATCCCGCCTTATCCTAAAATCAAGGCGGCTTTCATATCAAATGATTTAGATTTGTGGTAGAGTGGGGGTGTCAGCATGCAGTGGTTGAGTAGAAGTGTTTGTGAGGGGGAGGACCTGTAGAGTTTAATCAATACATACAATATATACAGCGTGTGCTATTTACAATGTACTATACACAGTTGTGGGGAGGGGGGTTAGAGAGAAAAAAGGGGGGGGAACTTTGAAGGGAGGGGCTGGTCGTGAATGGAGCAGGGTCTATGGACAGTTTACATGATGTCGCCGTAGTGTTCTATGTAAAGTGTGGTCTTGAGTAATTTTCTGAATTCCTTCAGGTCGACAGTTGATCGTAGGCTGGCGGGGAGGGAGTTCCACATGGCTGGTGCCGTGAGGGATGTTGCTCTCTGTGACGTAGTTTGTTTTGTTTTGGTGAAGTCCTTGGGGGTTACGATGGTGTCGGAGGTGCCTTTCCTCCTCGGCCTGTTGCTTGTGTCAAATTTGATGATGGATAGTAGACTGTTTGCTGAGAGGCCCTGTTTGATTTTGCAAATGTTCAATATGGTTTTGTATCAAATGCAGGAGTCAATTGGAAGCTAGTGCAGGCTGTTCATGATGGGGGTGATGTGATCCTGCTTTGAGGAACCAGTAGTTATATGTAAACCACTGTGATTCCCAGATAAAGTGGTATAGAAAAACAAACAAACAAATAAATAAATCCTCCACCCAGTGTGCTGTGGCGGCCAAGAAAGCAAATAGAATGCTAGGAATCATAAGGAAAGGAATGGAGAATAAAACAAAGGATATTATAATACCTCTGTATCGTTCCATGGTGCGACCGGACCTTGAATATTGTATGTAATTCTGGTCACCATATTTTCAAAAGGATATAGCAGAATTAGAAAAGGTACAGAGAGGAGCCACCAAATTGGTAAAGGGGATCGAAGGATACTGCTATGAGGAAAGGCTTAAAAGGTTAGGGCTCTTCAATTTGGAAAAGAGACGGCTGAGGGGAGATATGATAGAGGTCTATAAATTTAATGAATGGAGTAAAATGGGTAAACGTAGATTGGTTGTTTACTCCATCAAAAAGTAGAAAGACTAGGGGGCATGCAATGAAGCTACAGTGTAACCCATTTAAGACTAATAAGAGAAAATATTTTTTCACTCAACGCTTAATCAAGCATGGAATTCATTACCGGAGGATGTAGTAAAAGCTGTTAGTGTAGTTGTGCTTATGAAAGGTTTGGACAAGTTCCTGGAGGAAAGGTCCATAAACCATTATTAAAGAGGACGCGGGAAATCCACTACTTACCCCAGGACAAGCATTGTGGAACCTTTGTACCTTTTTGGGAACCTACTAAGTGCTTGTGACCTAGATTGGCCACTGTTGGAAACAGGATACTGGGCTTGATGGAGCTTGGTCTGACCCAGTATGGCATTTCTTATATTCTTATTATTTTCTGAACTGTGAATCTGGTTCATCAAATGTCTGTTCCTTAATCTCACGCTCTCATGCTGTCACAATGAAACTTTAGGTCAAGTGGTATGCAGAGTCCTGTGCTGCTGAAACTGGTCTCCAAACTGTTGTGAGAAGTTGCGTTGTGACTTTTGTTAATCTTGCTTTGTGACTTTCCTTCTGTTTTGGGAGATGATGCCCAGTAACTTATGCAAATTCATTTTTGTCTTTGGTAAATTGCTACAGTAATTGCAGTAGATCTAGTGTTACCGTTTGGTGCCAGAGCTTTGACTGGTGGGAGCTGTGAAGGCAAAGCTATTCTGAATACTGACAGGTAGCCTCTCTTCTGCTCCTGACTGTCAACCATCACCCATGAAATGCTTTTGAATCCGTGCCAAAAGAAAAGTTAATCTCTGCAAATTTGATATTCCGAGGGTAAATATTCAGCAGCTTGTGGATAAGGCTTGTGATGGAGGATTTATCATGGGATATTTGTGTAACCAGTAGGTTAAAATGTTGTTTAACTGGTGAGTGCCTTCAGACTGTCAAAAGCCCAGAGACGGCTGGAAAAAAATGGTACGAGACTCTTTATGTATAATGTAGGAAAATTCTATGAAAAAGGCAGCAATACGTTTTTATTTTAAATAGAATGGAATATGCTGTGACATCAGCAGGTACTGTGACACGTACCTGCTCAGGTTAGAATGTCGGTGAGGTCATCTTTTTTTTCTTTAATGGGTGGATGATTGTGAGTGAGCTTGGAATGTGTGTCAGTGGGTTTGAGTGCAGAGGCCTTTGGATGAGCGTTTTTCTGAAAGTTTTGAATGAGTTTGAGAGAGCACGAATGGACTGTGAATAGGAGTGAGGGATTTTAAAGTTTTTTGTTTTTTTTTATTTTGAGGGGGGTTTTCTTTGTAGGAGGTGATAGGTAGCCTTTTTATAGGAACTGAAGTGGAAAGGAGAGTAGCTGTTTGTGTAAAACCCTAGTCAAGATTGAGCATTAAGCTGAAGTTGTAGTAGAATAGAGGAATTATTTTTTTCCTTTTTGGGAAAAAAAGGGAAGAGGAAGAGCTCAAGGTAAAAACAGAGAATCCTATTTCAGGACTAGGCAAATTGTGAGTTTAAACATAAAAGTAAGTTTATTAAAGTGTAGAGAAGGTAGACAAAAGGTTTTCCTTTTTGAATAATGACCTTTTTTTTGTAGGAGGTGAAATCTTTGTGGGTTGGGTGTGTGTGGATGTAAAGCTTTATAGGATAGACAGGGATGATAACGCCTAGTTAAGTATAAAAAAAGTGTGTGATTTATGTAAGGAAACTGTGTGACTGGATAATATAAGTGGAAAGTAATGTAAGGGAGGTTTGAATGTGAGGTGTCTGTGAATGGGGAGTGTTTGAGAGACTAAGTGGGAAGAATGTCTTGAGTGAAAGTTTTTTTGTCAGCAAGCTTGCCAACTTGCCAGCAAAGTTTTTACTCTATTGGGGTTAAGGGGAGAATTTAGAAAAGGAAAGTGTTTGAGTACATAAGAGGTAGGCCTGAACAATGTCACAAGAAGTTTATTCAACAGGTTGTTTTATACCACTGTTATGCCAAGGCGGTTTACATAGAACAATAAGAAACTCAAGCAAGTTGCAGTTACAAAGAACTCATGGGGATACAAACTTGGAGTTAACAAAATGGGGGTTTACTGATTTTAGCAGTGTGTGAATGAAGACTTGGTATGTGCAGCTGTGTGGTATCATTTGGGCCAAAGTGTTCAGTGAAGAGATGTGTTTTTAAGAGTTTCATCCAGTTCCTGATTTGAAGATTGGGAAGAACCTGAGTTCCAGTGCGGATATCGGAAGCCAAGAAGTCTTCAAGGGCCCCAATGCTTGCCAGTCATCTGAGGTTCAGTACTGTTACGTTCACCAATGAGCTCAAATATCAGAGAAGAACTTTAATATTAGAGGGGGATCTAGCTGCCTAAAGCAAGAAAGTGTTTATTGACACAGTTAAAATTTGTCTGTTGTGCACTTTGAGAGGAGATTTGAGACATTGAGAATGTAACTTTATGTACACCTAAATTTATATTGTTACTATTACAAACCCTTTAATACTTATCTTTCTGGAGTGTGGGTCCATTTTAAGAATTTAATAAAATTCCACGTTTGTAACATCTTACTTGTCCAAAAAGGCTTTATTCCACACTATTGTATTCATTACTGGTCTTGCTCACCGCTTCAAAAGGGAGGATATTCCAGGGGAATTTAGTGGTTTTTGTCCTGGTTGTCACTCTCTGGAAAGGATCAGATCTTAATATCTGCCCTGGTTACCGTGAGTTATCTGTAATTTAAGGGGAACCCTACCAATCTGACCTTCAGATGCTGTGGCAGCAGGTAACATTTGCATAAGTAAGGGATCTGGGGCGGCGCTATCAACACTCTGCTCGAATGCAAAGCCAGTGATTTTGGTTGACCTGGTAGTTTTTTTCCTACTTCTCTGGGCTTGAACTCAGCTGGAACCAGGGCTGGGATCTGGCACAATGAGTCTTCATTCATGGGGTGAATTACCAGTACTATTTTTCTTCTGTTACTTTTTTTTTTTTTTTTTTTAAATTTTATTTTGTTTCAAAACTGGGGCGTGTAAGAGAGGGAAGTGTTCAGGAGATTACAGCTTTCAGGTGCTCTGCTTCTGTGAAGGGATGGCCGCTTGTCTAACTATGTGTCCCTGGTGCTGCAGAACAAACTGGTATTGCCACCACTGTGCACCCGCATCTTTCCTACTAAAAGGGACGTTCCTTATCGTCACTTCAGTCCAGTCCCTTAACTTCTGGGTTGCGCAACCCTTCCAGCAGCTTGGAGGCTGAGCCCATCATCCTTTTGATGATGGTGGGGTAGAAATACCCCTGGCACCACCCACTGGCGCCAGTATTCTCAACCTCCAAGCAGCTGGAGGGTTCCTGTAAGCCATAGTGCTTACGGGGTCTGGAATAAGGATTTAGTTATTTTAATTTCTTTATTTCAAACTTATTTTAAGTTTTAGTCTAGTCTTGTGCCTTTAAGTCTCCTGCTTCTCCCCCCCCCTCTCTCCCTCCCTCCCTCCTCCCCCCTCCCTCTCTGCCGGCTTCAACTCGGCTCCAGTGAGGCTTCGGAGGAAGGGGTTTTCCTGTGCAGCGGTGAGGACAGGAGAGCTCTCCTCCCGCGCACACCGCGGCCCGTTTACCTGCAGATAAACTTCTTCCACGGCCGCCTCGCGCCGAAGCCCCCTAGGCGGCTGAGCGCTAGAGGCAGCACCGACTCTCACTACAGCGGCATCCCCCTGCCTCGCGCTTCAGCCCCAAGGCGGCTGGGCGCTTGAGGTTCTCGCGGTGAGCAAAGCGGGTGTGGAGTGTTCTTCTCTTCTCTGTCTGACAGCCCGCAGCTCCTGCCGGCGTTCATCCTCCACCCGCAGGCCCAGCCACCACATGGCTGCGGCCTACCTCGTGGGAGCCTGCAGAGGACGGCTGGTTCCCTCGTGGCAGCGGATTCGCGCCAGTTCTGCAAACCGCAAGTATTGGGAATTAATTCCTCCTTTCCATCTGGTGAATTCAGGGTTTATTCGGAAGTTTTGGTGTTTTTTTTCTTGGTGCCGTGTTTCTCTTTCTCACAGCTAGGGGGAGGGGAGTGCTGGACGTTTTTGCTACAAATCATCTACTTTGTTTCACTTTATTTGGTCCCACTTTTTTGTTCCTTTATTGCCTTTTTGGTTACCTTAAACTTAATTTCCTTTGGGCCTGGGGGTAACCCGGTTCAGGAGGTATGTCGGGCAAACTGCGCTGTCCTTCGTGCGGCATTCGTAGAGGGACGGCCTCAGAAGCAGGGGTCTGCAGGGGGTGTGCAGCAGAGGCCGCTTCCGTGGAGCAGGAGATCCACCTGAGTATGTCTCAAGCTCCTCAGGGGTCAGGGGGCCCTCCGGAAGGGGGAAGGGATTCCCACTCTCCCCCGCCTTCATCTTCAGTTGCTCCAGGCTCTTCCCAGTCCCTTCCTTCCCTTTCCTCGGGGGCGGAGGGAGACTGGGGTCAATTTTCTCCGGAATTTGTTCTCCTTTTGCACAAAGCCTACTGCTTACGCAAGCAGGGTCCTGCAGAAACAGTAGCACCGAGGGACAGCATTGATTCTGGGCCAGGAAACTCTAGATCCCTGGAGTCGGGGCCTCTCCCCAAGCGTGCTAGGCTATTAGCCAATGACCAGGTTGAGTCTCCGCCTCGCGACCTCCCTGAGGAGGAGCTTTCGGAAAAAGGAGTAGATGAAGGGGAGGAGCTTGAAGAGGGAGAGATCCCGGAGGAGGAGCTATCCCGCATAGTCAGGGTTTTTAGGCGGGAGGAGCTCCCGGCGTTAATCAGTGAGTCTCTAAAGGTACTCAATATGGCTTCCGAAGCTCCAACAGACGAAGAAGCTCTGGAGGATCCGCTGATCCAAGCTGTAAGGAAATCTCAGAAGGTTATTCCAGTGCACAGAGTGGTTCGCCAGATGATTCAGGAGGAATGGAACCAGCCGGAATCTACCCTGAGGGGAGTACGTGCAATGTCTCGCCTATACCCATTGCCGGAAACGGACAAGGATCTCCTGAAATCGCCTAGGGTGGACGCGGCGGTCTCGGCGGTAATTAAGAAGACGACTGTTCCGGTCGAGGGCGGTGCAGCTCTGAGAGACAGTCAAGATAGAAGACTGGACACCCTTCTAAAACAAGCCTTTGATGTTAGTGCCCTTGCCTTACAGGCCTCCGTCTCGGGGGCCTGGGTGGCTAGAACTTGTTTGAGATGGTCCCAACAGCTGCAACTGGCTGACGGTCCTTCGGGTGGCAGCCAAATTGGAATCAGGTTCAGCCTTCTTAGCTGATAGCCAGTATGATCTTATTAGAAGTCTGGCGAAGAATATGGCTTCGGTGGTGGCAGCCAGAAGGGACTTATGGTTGCGTAACTGGGCGGCGGATGCCTCTTCTAAGACTCGCCTGAGTCGACTTCCTTTCAAGGGGAAGCTATTATTTGGAGAAGATCTGGATAAGTTGGTAAAGGAGCTGGGGGAGTCCAAGGGGGGTAGGCTCCCCGAAGATAGACCAAGACTGGGTCGTCCTTCTGCTCCGGGGCGGAGTCAACCAAAGGACTTCCGAAGATTCAGACAGCCTAGACCAAACCCTTTTCCCAGAGGCCGTTTTCCCTCCAGGGGTCAGAGCTTTCGGGGGTTTCGCGTGGCAGGTAGAGGTTTTGGAGCCTCCTCCTCCTCCTCGATGCCTAGAAAGTCACAATGAGAAAGCGGGGGTCCAGGAGGGAGAGCTGTCGGTGGGGGGTCGATTAAGACAGTTCCTTCCCGCCTGGTCCCGAGTCACATCCGATCAGTGGGTGTTGGAGGTGATCCGAGAGGGTTACGCTCTCGAGTTCACAAAGAGAGTAACTCCGGCATTTGTTCTGTCCCCCTGCGGTCCACCAGAAAAGAAGGCGGCGGTGGAAGTCACCCTTTCGAGGCTCATAACGCTGGGAGCAGTGTTGCCTGTCCCACAAGACCAAAGGGGTTTAGGTTGATACTCCATTTATTTTGTAGTGCCAAAGAAGGAAGGAAGGCTCTTTCCGTCCTATTCTGGATCTAAAACAAATCAACCGCTGTCTCAGAGTCCCTCACTTCCGCATGGAAACCCTGAGGTCGGTGATTGCTGCCGTTCGACAGGGGGAGTTCTTGACATCCCTAGACTTGACGGAAGCATATTTGCACATCCCGGTCAGAGAGTCTCATCAACAGTTCCTAAGATTTGCCGTACCAGGCAGCCATTTCCAGTTCCAGGCCCTTCCCTTCGGGCTAGCGACAGCTCCCAGGACGTTCACCAAGGTAATGGTGGTAGTGGCCGCGGCTCTTCGGAAGGAAGGAATTCTAGTCCACCCTTACCTGGACGATTGGCTGATACGAGCAAAGTCAGAGGAGGAGAGTTACGTAGCGACCGCCAGGGTCGTACATTTCCTCGAGAGCTTGGGATGGGTCATAAATCGTTCAAAGAGCAGCTTAATTCCCAAGCAAGAGATAGAGTACCTGGGAGCTCGGTTCGACACCAGGAGGGGAAGGGTGTTCCTCTCAAAGCAGAGGTTATCCGACCTGAGGAATCTCGTTTCCCGTTTTCTGTTAACAAGATGCCCCTCGGCCTGGCATTACCTTCAGCTGCTGGGCACCATGGCAGCGGCAATAGAAGTAGTTCCTTGGGCCCGGGCTCATATGCGGCCTCTCCAGTGTACCCTCTTGCGACAGTGGTCCCATCAACATCACCCCTTATCCAGGCGGATTCCCTGCCCTCCCGGGATCAGGAGGTCACTGCGGTGGTGGAGAAACTCAAGGAACCTGGGCCGCGGGATGCCACTCGAGACTCCTCAGTGGATCCAACTGACGACGGATGCGAGCCTAGCAGGCTGGGGCGCACACTGCGAGGGGCAATTCGCCCAGGGCCGCTGGACCCCGGAAGAGTCGCAGTGGTCTATCAACAGGTTGGAGTTGAGGGCGGTAACCTTAGCTCTCCAGGCTCTCGAGCTCTTGGTTCGCCAGAAGGCAGTCCGTGTCCTCTCGGACAACGCTACCACGGTGGCCTACATCAACCGTCAGGGCAGAACGAGCAGCCCGTCCTTGGAGAAGTAAGCGGAAGTCCTATTGCAGTGGGCCGAGAGGCATTTGCTAGCGCTGTCGGCACAGCACGTGGCCGGAACAGACAACGTAACGGCCGATTACCTCAGCAGGTTCAGGATAGACCACGCAGAGTGGGAGCTGGCGCAGGAAGTGTTCGATCAAGTGGTTGCCCGGTGGGGGACACCAATCATGGATCTCATGGCCCGGTACTCATCAGCAAAGGCCAGCCGGTTTTTCAGTCGCAGAAAGGAAAGAATGTCCGAGGGCTTGGACACCCTGGCCCAAAACTGACCGTCGGAGGGCCTTCTCTATGTTTTCCCTCCTTGGGCGCTCATAGGGAGGGTACTGAGGCGGATAGAAGCCCACCAAGGATTGGTAATTCTCATAGCCCCGGATTGGCCTCGACGTCCTTGGTACGCGGATCTAGTGAGATTGACGGCCGACCGGCCGTGGCGCCTTCCCTGCAAAAAGGACCTCTTGCGTCAGGGTCCAGTACTCATGCCCCACGTGCATCGGTTCTCGCTTACGGCCTGGCTATTGAAAGGGCGAGGTTCTTGAAGTGGGGGTACTCGGGCTCAGTAATCTCAACCTTGTTGAGCGCTCGCAAGCGTTCCACCTGCCTTTCTTACGTGAGAGTGTGGTGTATCTTTGAAGCCTGGTGTTTAGAGCGTCGAATCAGGCCTCTCTCAGCATCAGTCCCAGAGGTCCTGGAGTTCCTGCAGGCGGGTTTCGAGAAAGGTCTAGCGCCTAGCTCTTTGCGAGTCCAGCTGGCAGCTATCTCTTGCTATAGGGGGAAGGTCCAAGGCAAATGTCTAGGGCTACATTCAGACGTGGGCAGGTTTCTGAGAGCGGTTAGACGGTTACGTCCCCAGCAAAGATCGGTTATCCCTCCCTGGGACCTCAACCTTGTCTTGAATGCCCTATCTGGTGTACCGTTCGAACCGCTGCGGAAGTCCTCTCTGAAGGACTTGACGCTAAAGACGGCGTTTTTAGTGGCGATTTGCTCGGCCAGACGCATTTCAGAGCTTCAAGCCTTGTCATCCCGACCTCCCTTTCTCTCTTTCTTTAGGGATAAGGTGGTCTTACGTACGGTTCCGTCCTTCTTACCTAAGGTCATCTCTCCTTTTCATGTAAACCAGATGGTATCTCTGCCCTCTTTCGCGGAAAGGGATCTTTCGGGAGACGGAGAAAAGCTTAGGCTCCTGGATGTACATAGAGTGCTGAAGAGGTACCTCGCTCGCACGGCGCCTTTCCGGAAGTCAGAACGCTTATTCGTCCAGTTTGGAGGGCTGCATAAGGGAGAAGCGGCGGCCAAGGCTTCCATCTCTAGGTGGATCAGGGAGGCGATTGCCTTGGCTTACCTCCTCAGTGGGAAGCAGGCTCCAGGAGTGCTTAGAGCGCATTCAACTAGGGCGCAGGCAACGTCCTGGGCGGAAAATAGTTTGGTGCCGCCACTGGACATTTGCAGAGCGGCTACCTGGTCGTCCCTCCATACCTTCACCAAGCATTACAGGTTGGATCTCCAAGGGGCTTCGGATGCCAGGTTTGGCAGCGCAGTGCTTCGGTCTGGAATAACGAACCCCTCCCAGATTTAAACTGCTCTGTTACATCCCAGAAGTTAAGGGACTGGACTGAAGTGACGATAAGGAAGAAGTAATTAGTCCTTACCTGCTAATTAGTGTTCCTGAAGGAACTTCAGTCCAGTCCCTGATCCCGCCCGACTTACTTAGATTCAGGTGGCGGACCGAAGGAAAGCTACGGAGCACATTCTCTTGCTTGGGACACGCCTGTAGGGGCAGTCCGGGAAAATAGGTTCAGCTGGAAAGGGCGGAGGGCCTTTGCAGCCTCAGGGAAACCTCCTCCTCCTTGTTTCCTTTACCTCTTAAAAAAAGTTTCTGCTAGTTTAGGGTGCGTGTGAGTTATGGCAAGTTATCAAATGGTTATAAGTTCTTTATTATCTATCCTTTTAAGTCTGCTTTTGCAATAGATTACTGGTGCCAGTGGGTGGTGCCAGGGGTATTTATACCCCACCATCATCAAAAGGATGATGGGCTCAGCCTCCAAGCTGCTGGAAGGGTTGCACAACCCAGAAGTTAAGGGACTGGACTGAAGTTCCTTCAGGAACACTAATTAGCAGGTAAGGACTAATTACTTCTTTTTCAGTTTTTAAATCTGAAGTGGTTTTTGCAGCAGAAAAAAACTGCTAAATTTGTTCCAGGATTTTCCCCCTGTTTGTGTATCTCTCCCAACTCGGAGAGTGTAGCCCTTGCATGATAGTCTTCCGTTTTGAAGGCCATGTTCAGGGCTTCTTGTGGACCCCACGATCGTGGGTGCTAAACCTGATGGACACAGAGTCTATTTTATAAACAGCTTTGGTATTTTACCTGCTTGTGATGGTGCCTATAATATTCTCAGGATATTCACACATGTAGGTATTTGGAAAACATAGTTCTTGCTTCTATTTTATTGTAGGCATTCCGGGGATGGGATTGCCACTTAGGTTTGTAGTCTACAAAAATATATGTATATTTCATTAGCTTCACTTCGGTCTCACCCCCTGTGCCTAAGCACACTCTTCACAGAGCAAAAGAAGTGTAATCTGTCTCTTTCACTAGGACAGACCTTATCTGTGATTGGCATATGTGGGGATGACTGACAAAAAAGTTGGCAGACGCTAGTGGGCAGAAGTATGAAAGATTTGCTCCAATGCAAAATCCTCTCCAAATTCATGAATGGACACCTCTTAACACAAATTTTGACAGAGGCAGGGATGGCCAGTTCTTCAAATCTTTAGCCCCCAAAAGGCTTCATGGCAAGAGATCTGAGGTGATGGATATAGCGCTAACTTATGCACCAGAAGACTTCTGGAGTCGCACGTCCAACTTGACCAGTTATGGACAACTTGAGGCAATGTACGAGGATCAGAAGAAGTTGTTCGCAAAACACTATAGATGTACCTTCTGACTTCCGTAATACAAAACCCACTTCCAGTAATAGGGCTTTGACCTACATTGCATCCATACTCTGGAATGCACTACCTGAAAAATAAAGATCTATTAAAGATTAGAGATTACACAATTCAGACCTCTGGACATAGAGTTCAGCAAACATGCCCTTCCAACTCTCAAACAAACATCTCACAACCTGGATGAAGCAATCACCAATTGGAACACCACATTGAAAGCATTCGCCCAACTACCAGCCATAGACAATCCAGTTACCCCCAAAAGATGTAAAAGTAAAAGACAATCAGCTCCATGGTTCACAGCAGAACTCCTGGCATCTCTTCGCACTCTCAGGAGGCACAAAAAGAAATGGAGATGCTCCCGCTCCCCAACTGACAAATCAACATATCTTGAACACCTGAAGTCCTACCGTGAAACAATATATGCCAGAATGAGTGCATACCATGCCAAGCTCCTACTCCGCTCACTCAACAAACCCAGAGATCTGTTTAGCCTAACAAAATCCCTAATTAAGGAACCATCCCCTTCCCGTCACGATCCAATACTCCCCCAGTCATATGCAGACTACCTCCAATCCAAGACCCCCAAGTCTGACAAAACTCCAGAATCCACAACCTACCATACTCCCACCTTACAACCACCAATCACAAAATTTACCCCCCCCCCCAGCCGAGAAAAACATCCAAGACCTCATCATCACAATCAACACCACCACAGCTCCAAATGATCCCTGCCCAGCATACTGGGTCAGAACCCTGCGCGTTGAGCTTAGTCCAATTCTAGTGAACATCATGGGACTATCCTTCGCAACTGGCTCATTCCCCTCACTCCTCAAACAAACATCAATAAGACCACTCCTGAAGAATATCAGACTTGACCCACTGAAACCTGAATCTTATCGACCCATCTCAAGTATACCTCTTTGGACAACCTTCTCAATTATTTTGGCTAACAGACAGATTCAGCAACACATAGACATAGCGGCCCCTCTTGACCCCTGCCAGCATGGTTTTAGAGAATCTCATGGAGTAGAAACACTTCTTACCACCCTAACCAACACTCTGAACAGAGGAATAGACAACGTCGAGAATGGCTTCGCTCTCATCTTCCTTGACATCGCTGCCGCCTTCGATTCCGTCAATCACAATCAACTCCTCACCTATCTCCATGAGAAGGGAATCTGCGGCCTCGCCTGGGAGTGGTGTAGGTCTTACCTAACGGATCATTGGCAATATGTCCGAGTCGGGCCCAACACATCTACACCTTTCCACCAACAACAAGGTGTTCCACAAGGCTCCTCCCTATCTGCGCTGCTTTTCAACATCTACATGCAGCCGATATGTGAAATCATCCGCTCCTACAATATCTCTACTCTAATTTACGCAGATGATGTCCTGCTGTTTACACCTTTCAAAGTCAAGCACCCAGACTTCACCAATCTTGTCAACTGCTTCAACGCGATCACAGACTGGCTACTAACCCAGAATCTCCGCATCAACTTCAAGAAAACTGAAGTCCTGTTCGTCTCAAGGAACAAAATGTTCTCCCCTCCATCCACTCTAAAAGTAAGAGATGCAGAGCTCCCAAGCAAACTCTCCATACGTTACCTAGGGATTACACTTGAGCAGCATCTCGATTTTAAGGAGCACATAAGAAACACAACTAGGACCATATACAATAAAATCAGAACACTAAGGCACCTCAGACCCATGTTACCCCCTGACGACTTCCGTACCAAATTCCAGGCCCTCATACTACCACACTTCGACTATGCAAATATAATCCTGCATGGCCTCCCCAAGAACACCCTCAACCCACTTCAGCTCGCGATGAACGCTGCTGCCCGCGTTCTCTGCGGTCTGACCAGAATGGACCACATCACTCCGATACTTAAGGAGCTCCACTGGCTACCGATATACTGCAGGATAACATATAAAATTCTACTCATTACCTTCAAGATCATCAATAACCTAGCCCCCATGACACTCAGCGACCTCCTTACCCCTACCCTAAACAACAGAACTAGGAGGACAGTAACAGATAACACGTTAATCATCCCGAAAGACTCCATAAAGTGCACCCAAACCACCAGAAAAAGAGCCTTCACCTTCTACGCCCCAAAATGCTGGAACGACCTCCCACCCGAAATAAGATCGATCAAAGATCTCATGCAGTTCCGGAAGGCAATTAAACACCACATCTTCCTACTCCACTTCTCACAAACACCCACTCCGCTCCGTTTAACTCCCCCAATCCCCACAAACTCCTTATATACTAAATAAACAAATGTGACAGAATTAATAATACACTGCCCATTAATATGTTACGACTTAATCAGCCAAGCTCTTATATTGTTCTATGTCAATTGTATACAGTTACCATGTATTGCTCTATGTCAATATGTATATAATTACCCTGTATTTGCTTCAAGTTTTATTCCCTGTTACAATGTAAGCGCAAAACAGTTTCGACTGAATTGAGCAACCTTGTTGAATGTAAACCGCGCTGATAACAAATAGCGCAGTATATAAAAGATGTTAAATAAATAACATCTCCAAACGTTCCTATTCATTGAACATTATGGTAACTATCCCGACAATAATGAAATTTAACAGACATAGCAATTATTTTAACACAGGACTTCATATTCCCATTCCAACCGATCTAATTGTTATCCAAGATTTTCCCACATATAATTACTGCTAATCATAGCTAAAATGTATATACGTTGAATATAAAATATGCTTATCTGTAAATAGTTGACCAGCAGTTAATGTGTATTCATTGTTCTAAGTTTTATAATGTAACTCACCTGTTCATTGTAAACCGCCCTTGATCTTTGGAAGGGGCGGTATAGAAAAACTCATCTTCCTAGTGTAAGACAATTTACCAAGTGAAATTAGGTTGTAGTAATAACAGTACTAATGGTAAAACTATCCCTTCTCCTCTCACTCTTTCAAAAGGTTTTATATGCTCCCCATGGGCCAGAAATGTGTCACCAAGCCATGCACCCGAGGCAGCTTCTGAAATTATTAAATTTCAAAGTACAGTGTTGCATTATGGTGGATCATGTCAATTTTAGTGACAGCCCACCGTGATTGTATTTAATGAAATAACTCGATTCTGTGATTCTCTTTTGGTATCTTATCCACTTATTCCAATCCCAATTTTATCTGCAAAGTGCCCTCCTTTCTCTGGTTCCCCTAAAAGGGCCAAGACTAAACTAGTAACATAGTATATGATGGCAGATAAAGACCAGTATAGTCCATCTAGTCTGCCCAGCATGCGGCAAGAGTAGGTGCACTTGCTGCTCCGTGCAGGTCACCTCTCCCCATGCCTTTGTTCAGAGGTGTACCCACCGCTCCATGTAGGTCACCCCTGTTTGTTGAGCTATAAGAGAGAGTTTTGTTTATTTTGATTTTGTCCTGTTATAAAGGGATCCACTTTGTCTGTCCCATGCCATTTTGAATTCTGTCACTGTATTTGTCCCCACCACTTCCATCGCGAGTCCAAGCATCCACCACCCTTTCATTGAAAAAGTATTTCTTGTCGTTACCTTTCAGTTTACCCCCTTGCAGCTTCATGTTATGCCCTCTAGTTTTACAGCTTCCCTGTCTTTGGAAGAGATTTGTTTATTCATTAAAACCCTTTAAGTTTTTAAAGATCTGACTGATATCTCCCCTGTCCCTCCTCTCCTCCAGAGTGTACATATTTAGCTCTTCAAGTCTCTTCTCATAAGTCTTCTGACACAGGCTCCAAATTAATTTGGTCGCCTAGCAAAAAGAATTAGCTGTAAAAAGATCCTGCAGAAGATGTATAAAAAGAAAAAAAACCTACAAGCTTGGTCTTTGCAATCTGCTACCCATTCAAAAGATCCTTAGCAAATAATGGATAGACTGATAATATTCTGTGGAACAGCAATGAAAAGTCATTTCCCGAGCTGCTGTTCCAGAACCTGGGCTGCCTTGTGCCCTACGAGTGCACACGCACCATCCTCTGGGACCCTCATCCCAGTTCATAGGGCCTGGAAATAAAAACAAATTGGATCCGTGCCTGAGCAGCCACTCCATGAAGGAGATTGCATGCCATTTCGATTCATTTTATAAGAACTACTTAAAAAGAGCTTGAATCATGTAGATTTATTGCTGGTGGGCAAAACCTGAACAGAGCACAAGATAATGTCAGAAATGTTGAACAGCTTATGACATAATTCCCCAGTGAGATGACAGCAGTCTAATTTTTAACTTGCATGTGAAGTGTCCAAATCAAAGACAGATTTATGCGGCTTTAAAAATTCATATATAGCCAGGGCTGAATTAAGGGAAAAAGGAGGAAATATGCCAAGGTCTTGTATCTTTCTAAATAATCCTTCTCTTCTTCCCCCCCCCTCCCCCATTGTCTTTGATCTGCTGACTTTCAGTCCGATTTTTGCTTGGTTTTTTCCTTTGGTGATGTTACTTTGTCCTTCACAATGGATTTTTTAAAAATTTTTATGGTGTCTTCTGTTTTTTTTTTTTATATCCTTGGCATATTTGGTTCCTTTGGCTATTTTATCTTTTAATTGTTATATTTTTATATATATTTCTTAATTTTATTTATATTGTTGTGTAATTTATATATGCTTTTTTAATGTATTTCTGTATTGTTTTGTACAATATCTCATTTTAAAGAGGCCAGAATCCTCTGAAGAAGGGTTTGGCTGAAACACATGTAGAACACAATCTGTAAATACTGTTATCATCACTGTTATCAGTGGTGTGCCCCAGGGATCTGTCCTTGGTCTGATTCTTTTTAACATCTTTGTTAGCGATATAGCGGAAGGGCTGTCGGGTAAGGTTTGCTTCTTTGTGGATGATACCAAAATCTGCAATAGAGTAGACACCCAGGAAGGTGTAGATAATATGAGGAGGGATCTAGCTCAACTTGAAGAATGGTCTAGAATTTGGCAGCTGGGATTTAATGTAAAAAAAATGCAAGGTTATGAATTTGGGCTGCAGCAATCCAAGGAAGCAATATAGTATAGGGGGTGAAGTACTTTTGTCCTCTAAAGAAGAGCGGGACTTAAGCGTGGTTGTGTCAGATGATCTTAAAGTAGCTAAACAGGTAGAAAAGGCGACAGCAAAAGCTAGAAGGATGTTTGGGTGCATATGGAGAGGAATGGCTAGCAGAAAAAAAGGAGGTGATAGTGCCTCTGTATAAGTCTCTTTGGTGAGACCTCATTTGGAGTATAGTGTGCAATTCTGGAGACCACACCTTCAAAAGGATATAAACAGGATGGAGTCAGTACAGAGGGTGGCTACCAAAATGGTTAGTGGTCTTCATTATAAAGCATATGAGGACAGACTTAAGGATCTTAATATGTACACCTTAGAGGAAAGGCGGGAGAGAGGTGATATGATTGAGGTATTTAAATACCTCCATGGCATAAATGCAGAGGGGAGAGCCTTTTATGATTGAAAGCAAGTTCTGCTACTAGGGGACATGGGATGAGCGTGAAAAAGGATAGATTCAGGAGTAAAATGCAGAAATATTTCTTTAAGGAAAGAGTGGACCCGTGGAATAGTCTCCCAGTGGAGGTGGTAGAGATGAGGACAGTATCTGAATTCAAAAAAGCATGGGACAAACACAGAGAATCTCTAAAGGAAAAAAAGGGGACTGTTGTAGTTGTTGATATGGAAGGACAGACTAGAAAGGCCATGTGGTCTTTTTCTGTCATCATTTTTCTATGTTTGTAAAATTGTAAACCGCCCCTGATCTCTGGAAGGGGCAGTATATAAAAAAACCCATACCTTATAAATAAATAAAAATAAAATATTCACCTTCCTGGATCGGGTCCTATATGCACAAAGTGAATTTTTTCTACCAAATAAGATGCCGGTACTCCATATGCAGGAAATGAAAAAGGTGCCAATACTCAGTATCACCAAGTACTCCCTCAAAAAAAGCCCTGCTAACACCAATTCCAAATCAAGTACAATAATGAAGTGTGATGTAAAATATCAATCACAAATTACACAGACCGTCCCAAAGGTCCACCAAAGGTAACAAGAGCACCCTCTCCCCAGCACTAAATGGGACTTTCCTCTCATTAAATCCATGCCATTCAGAAGGGCTTTTTTTTTTTTTTTTTTTTAATGTTCTGTCTATTGAGATGTAAGTGCTTGCATTTTTAAAAATCTATATTTGATTGTTCTCCCCTTTTAAAATGTCACATTATTTTCATACAGTGCAGTCCTCATTGGGAACATTCAGTTTCCAATAAAAATCTCGTTTTAAAAGACAGTTCGGTCTGAGGGCAGAAGTCTTCATAATACATAAACCACAAGCAGAGAAAGCTTTGCTTCTCAAGTATGACAACTTCATCATGGCTATGCTTAA
Organism: Ichthyophis bannanicus; assembly: GCA_033557465.1. NCBI lineage: Eukaryota > Metazoa > Chordata > Amphibia > Gymnophiona > Ichthyophiidae > Ichthyophis > Ichthyophis bannanicus. The sequence continues at coordinate 26,992,031 of CM066050.1, read as the reverse complement.
AACCAAAGACAGAAAACAGCTGTGGCTCTTTCTCAAATCAGATAGATCCATGGCCAATAACACATTCCCTCCAGGTGACCACTTGTACACAGAGCCCTGCACAGAAAGCATCTCATACATAGTGCTGGTATGCAGTACTCCACCCAAACAGCACCCATACATGCTACTGGTATATTTCCCCTCTTACTGGTCGACACAGCCTTGCACCCATAGTGCCCTATACACACTCCATGCTGTTCAGCCCAGGATGCACCGTGGGGGGAGGGGAAGCTCAGTATAAGAATGCTTCTCACAGGGTCAAGCGCTGCCATTTTGAAAAATGGCAGCAGGGGGGCAGAAGCGTGTAGGCATTCTATTAAAAGTACCGAGCGGGGCAAGTGGCATGGGGAAAGGTAGGTTTAATGGAGGCCCACAGAGTCGCCAATAACGTTTTGGAGAGGCGATGGGGAGGGAGGCTTTGTGCATATGGGCTACCAATGACTTTTTTTGAAGGGGAAGAGGAGGAATGGTTCTAGTACTTGGGGAGGGGGGGGGGCAGTGTCTGGTGGGGGCACCAGCTTACCCCTGACGCTGTGCTGATGCCACTGGGAGGGGGGGGGGGGGAAGTCTTCTCTAGTTTCCGGATCATCTGAGGTGAAGTATCAAACTTCACCTCAGATGACCCTGTTTCTCGGGACAGCATGCCAAAAACTTTCACAACATAGAGGGGCTGCTAACACAGATCCCTGTGAACTTGTGTTTGGGCTGTTCTTCTGGTTTAGCATAGTATTTTTGTGCACAGTTAATTTGCATGCCGATTGACTTGATGCCGTCAGCAGAGTTAGAGTTAGACTTGCGCTATGAAACCCCACACTAAAACTTTACATACTGGGCTCTAGAACAGGATTTCTGCAGATTTTGGTATCGTCCGCAAACAAGAAAACCTTACCCGACAGCCCTTCCGCAATATCATTAACAAAGATGTTAAAAAGAATCGGATCAAGGACAGATCCCTGCGGCACACCACTGGTAACCACCTTCTCCTCAAAGTGACCTCTATTTAACTATACCCTTTGTCACCTCCCACTCAACCAATTTCTAACCCAATCAGTAACTTTAGGGTCCACCCCTAGCATGCTCAATTTGTTTGTAAGTCACCTTTGTGGAACAGAGTCAAAGCCTTTGCTGAAATCTAAATACACCACATATAGGGCTCTCCATCGGTCCAACTCCCTGGTCACCCAGTCAAAGAAATCGATCAGATTTATCTGACAAGATCTGCCTCTGGTGAATCCATGCTGCTTCGGATCCTGCAATCCATTGGACTCCAGAAACCTTACTATTCTTTCTTTTAGTAGCCTTTCCAATACTTTACTAACCACAGAGGTTAGACTAACCGGCCTGTAGTTCTCAATGTCATCCTTACATCCGTTTTTGTGTAAAGGGACCACATGTGCCTCTCTCCAGTCCTCTGGCACCACTCCCAACTTCAAAGAGGTATTGAAAAGGTCAGACAGTGGAGCCACTAGAACGTCTCCAAGTTCCCTCAGTATTTTTGGATGTATCCCATCTGGACCCATGGCTTTGTCTATTTTTAGTTTACCTAGTTCCTCATGAACTTAATCTTCTGAAAATCGTTCAAGATCCATGTCAGTTCTGTTCCTGTTTGTAGGTGTTTTCTGAGATCCTGCTCCGGGTCCTTCATTTGTGAACATAAAACAGACATATTTGTTAAGCAATTCTACTTTATCCTCATCAGCTTCTGCATATTCCTTCCCTGCACCCTTGAGTCTGACAGTACTTACAATACCTGAATGTAACTTGCGTGGACTTCCGAAAAAGGTGTGAAATAAATCCAGTTCCCTTTCCCCTTTCTGTTGTCTAACAAACGGAAATCACACAGAGAAGAGTTATCATCATACTGCAGTCTGCAGCTTATGTTCACTATACAGCGTGACCAGTGGTTAATGGGATGATGTGCGACAGACCTTCTGCATTTTATAATGGGACTTCCATCTCCAGACAGAGAAGTTTAACTGCAGGACACAGAAACTCATGCTCTCAGGAACTAAAGGGCTCCAAAAGTGTTCCCGCCAGTCTGTGATTGCAGCAAAATTTATACCAAACACAGGCGCCCAAGTGCCTTCAAAGGAAAATATATTCAGTGCTGTTCGTTTTGTAACTTGGACTCAGAGTAAATTATGTGCAGTTCGTTTCTGCTCAAGTATCTGCTGTAAGAGGCCTCCGACACTCTTCCCCACCTTGGCCTCACTTCACCCAACACCCCACAAGGAAAGAGGCATAAACAGCCAACAGTCAATGGTGTTACGCCAAAATGCAAATGAATGGCTGTAGGCATAGCAACTCCAAACTGACGAGCCCGACATCAATGCTCGGTAAAACGATGGGACAAAAATCACTGGTCTTATAGATACAAATGGCATGCGGGGAAAAACCAGCCTGGATTTGGAAAGGGGCGGTTGTGCCTCACTAATCTACTAGAATCCTTTGAAGAACAAACATGTGAATAAATGAGAACTGATCGATATAATACAATTATGTTTAGAATATAAGTACTTTTTAAATTCATAAATTTTGGATTTGCAGAAGGCATTTGATAAAGTCCCTCACAAGAGGCTCCTAAGAAAGTTATAAAAAAATCACGAAATAGAAGACAATGTCTTAAACAGTTACGAATAAGATGCGGCAAAGAGTAGGGATAAATGGTCAGTTTTCCCCATGGATCACTGCTGGGACCAGTGTTTAACATACTTGTTAATCAGGAAAAGGGAATACTGAGTGCATTTACCATGCTTTATGGTTTAGTGTGCTTAGCACATCCCAAGAATGGTGGTCACAAAAGGTAAGGTTAAGAAAAAAGATCCACCTGCAAATGTGTTTTCTGCCCTTTCCTTCCACACACTTCAGTGGACTCATACAAGGACCACATGAATTCATTCCCGAGAGTTCTCCAGTTTAACCCGAATGGAATTTTTCAGTAGATCCGCTTCCTCTGCAAGCCTGACAAATGGCGAGGCCTAACCAGATCCAGGAGTAGCCTCGGAGTTACAGCAGTGGCCTGGTGACCGAGAGATCAAGGTTTGATTTCCCACTGGCACTCCTTGGGCAAGTCACTTTACCATCCACTGCCTCGAAAGAAAGGTCTGGCAGTCTGCTTCTGATCACACCTTGCCAAGAAAGCCCAGAAGCTGCTGGGTTGCCAGGAATCATCACACAGTCCACTGCATTGCAACCAGATCCAAACAGTAACTGTGCCAGCGAGTAGACTCAAGGTTACTGCAAGGCAGCCCTGCTCAACTTCAGGTCATCAGAGTTACTAAAGGATTTTCTTCTTAGCACACAGAGCCATATAGTAATGCACATTTAAGAAAGAGAAAATGGCAAGATCTATCAGAGTTCTGGAGCTCCAGGAAAAATCTGTGCATTATGCGCACCCTTCTTCAGATGGTCCCCAGTGCCTAACATCAAACCTGTTTTCCTGTTCTAGAATCAAGAACAACTTTCCTTATTCTTAGAGCCTTCACTAGCGTGGTATCAAAGGGGACCTTGATCCCCATGAACCACCTAGTAGCAAAGTTTGTTTTTTATATAAACAAAGAGGAAATTTATTTATTTTTTAATTTACATTCTCTTATATACCGCGCTATTCTGCATCAGTGCGGTTTACATTGAACAAACTGAAATTACATTGAACAGGGAACATTATAACTTGGAAATAACTATTTTACAGGGAACATGGGCTATGGAGGGTTAAGTGGCTTGCCCAAGACCACAAGGAGCACCTGTGGGACTAGAAACCCCAGTCCTTCCAGCCCAAGGTTGCTGTCCTCTAGTGGGATTTGAACCCCCGACCTTCCGGCCTGAAGTACCTTGCCCCAACCACTAGGCCACTCCTCTACTCCAATGACTCCTATACCCTCTGCAGAGATGAGAGAGAACTCCTGTTCCAGATCTTTCCTAACAGCTGCTCCATTCAGCAGTGACAAATGTGATTGCAGATGCTCAGCTGTTGCTTTGAACCTTTGTGCGCTGGAATTTTTTTTATTATTAATTTTACTGTGAACCACACAGACTTTATTGATATACCTTATATCTAAGAAAATGTGAAATCTGATGGAAAAGCTCCACGGCAGAAAGGTGCCATCTTCGGCACCCAAAAAAATGATTTGGTGCATTATTCAAATATTAGAAAAACAAACAGTAAGTCAGACAAACTGCCCCCTCAGAAAAATACATTTTTGCCATAATTAACCAGGATTTTTATAAAAAACAAAGTCACAAGCTGGGTACAGGAAAATAATCCAGGCCACTCAAAGATAAAGCCAATGGAAAAATTAAAAAGCAACTCGCTTTTGCCTTGCAATGTAATCAGCTACGAGTATTCCCTTCACCAGTGCAATTTATATAGCATCCGATTACCACTTGGTTCAGACAGGCAGACCCCGCAGAATTCATGGCCAGGAATATTCAAGTCTGGGCTTCATCTGATTATCCTAATATACTGAGCGCAGCTTCCCAGGAATCCCACTAGAATGAACATTCACAAAGTTTAGGTACAGTCAATAAGCATATCATACGTGCTACAGTCCCCCCCCCATTACGCCTATAAAGCCATTTCAACCTGCCAACTCGAAAAATAGTCAAAGCTGAAGCATCCCCTGGATAGTATTGCACACTCTGAAAAGGAGACGCATACTATGTGAATGCTAAAAAGTCGCATCTCCTATAATTTGGACGATGGCATGTGTCAATGGAACTTGTTTGTTCCTCACCTAGCAGAGCTCCTGGCTGATCATGATGGACGTCCCAAAGGTCGTAGGTAATGTGAAATAAAAGCTTCTGAAGCAGTGCACTCCTGTCTCTCAAACACCCTAAGGAAGCACGCCATCCTTGTTGGCTCCCTGAGCTAGTGAGAAGTCTCACCACATGTCTAGAAAGCTACAGCAACTGTTTTCCGATCCTACACTTGACTTGTAATGACTGAACCTTTACTAATAAGTTTTTGGCTCTTTTCCAGTCAATACCAAAGCAAAGTGAGAGAGACTGCCGAGAACCCAAGCTCGGTTTTTAAGCCACAAACTAAACACCTTGCTTAGAGCAAAATTAAGATTTAAATTCAGTTTTACTGTACAGAAACACAGCAAGAGGTAGGAGAACAGCTGTCAGCAAACTTTCTGTACATTATAAAGACAGCTTCACCTCTATCTCTTGTCTACTCGTCTAGTCTGATGCTTCAGGTATTTCCCATGGGGAGAGAGGGAGGTTTTCATATAAAATTCCCTGTTCTCCTTCTTACTCACTTACAGGAAGATGGCCAGTACTCAAGAATGAAGTTCCCAAGCCTTCAAGGAACAAGACCTTTTTTTTTATTTATTGAAGGTTCAGGAAGCACGTAACAAGGGAGAAAATCAGACAGTGGGGCGTCTGTGCCATCCTCCTAGCCCGCACTGAAGATGACCCTTTCAGCTAGAGGAGAGGGTTTATTCACTGAAGTCAGACCTGGGAGCTGAGCACCTGCTGGTGCTCATTTAAGCATCAGCTGTAATAATGGTTCAGGATATACCAGCTCTACTGCAGAAGAATATCCGTGCAAAGTGGGTCCCAGCACTGGGAGAGTGCAGAGAAGGTAGCCATAAAGAATGGGTTCTGCAGTCCCGCCGCACTTTCAGACTGGGCTTGCATCGTATTTTGCCCTGGATGCAACACAGAAAGCTTTGCTTTTCTGGTCATTTCGATAGCACTCATCTGATGTTTCGGTAAACTGCTTAACCGGGGAACCATGTAGTATCTGGGTCCTAGCCATGTGGACCCCCTCAAGCTATTGCTTCTCTCCACTGAAAAGGCTCAGGGGTGACAGCAAGCTCATATCCTGCAGTGTCCAAATGAGCTTCTTTACAGTAGCCGAGGACAGCAAGCGGTTTACATTTAAACTCCACTGTAGTGTATTGCATGATATGAAGAGGGGAGTGCATTAGCTGTACTTGATTAGCACTCTTTGATCACGCTGCCTCCCAAATTGCTCTGAGGAAGGCCTCTTCCATTTGAAACTCACATCTGGTACTCTTACTCAGTGGCCAAGCTCCCTTCTTTAACGACTCGTTTGTGGGTGCATCTGTAAATAATCCGTCCGATCTTCCTCCTGCACAGACTTTCTTCTCTTAGTGATTACAAGTGACATCTTCTTCCCAAGCTTTCACTGTGACCCATACAACCGAAACCTCACTGAACGCTCCAGCGTCCTCCCATTCTACCTGTCTCTGGGCCACTTAGTACCATCCAGTCTGTCAGACAGCAGCACAAAACAAATGGCAAATAGGATTTTCTCCTCTTGAACAAGATGATACTCACATCTCCTGTAAACACTTTTTGATTCAAAGTTAAGAATGTTTACTCTTGGTCACAGGGGGAGGGGGACAGGTTCTCCAGGGCTTTAATCTCTCTAGCGTTTCCTTCCAGCACTTTGCCAGTCACAGGTCAGTGGAACATGTCCGACACTTCTACCACAGAAAAATACACCAAAATGTGCACAAAAAGACCCAAAGATTTGGCTTGAATCAAGCAGCAGCAATTCTATTACATCTTCAAAGATGCTGCTGAGGTGTCGGGCACTTCCTGCTCTCCCTTCCGTTCCAGTACTTCTCCCCAGTTCTGTACAGATTTTCTTGAATCGCTGAGGGGGAATGATTGCAGTGTTTACCTTTAGGCTACCAGTTCAACTCCCAGCTCAGGTAGCCTACGTGAAAGGAGGTGGTGGTCTCGATTCCATGCCAACAGCCGCAGTACCTATCAAGCCCCTCGGAATCTGTGCATTCTGACTGTGTGCCAGGGAGATTTAGCAATCTTCCCCCATCAAACAGATGTCCGGGATGTCTCAGCTTTCACACGTTTTGTAAGCAAGCTAAGCTATCTCCCTCATGCCAATATGCTATACGGCTCATGGCGGCTTGTACAGCAGAGCTGAGTCACAGCAGAATTACGACATGATTAAGAAAGATGGAGAAAGGGAAGTGAAAGTGCTTTCAAACTGTTTGTGCATTAGTACATTGGGATAGATATATCTGGAAACTAAGAATTTCTTCCCATTTTGTATTCATGAAAAGATTACATCTAGAGCTCATTAAATGACCTTCATTTCAACGTCTGTCGTGCATCCACTCACTATGACAATTTATGCATCGTCAAATTTTAGGGGTGGGGGAGAAGAGGAGAAGGAACTGAAAACCAAAACAGCTCTCCCTGGCCATCATTTAAGAAGTGGGCCAGTGTAGTTATAATTTGTTTACAGGGCCTTTCAGAGAATGTTGCCTCTCAGCTCCGACTCGTCACCCATCAGGGGCCTAGTAAGGGCATTGGCATCGGCTCTTGCTGCCCTGTGGAAGAGAAGAGTGGGCAGATCATTCTCGGTCTATATCTTACATGAAGATGGAGGAAGCGGTTTCATCTCCCATCACCTTGGCTTCCCATCTTAATTTATAATGAACAAAGGTGTCCATGGAGCTTTAGATTGTAAAGCATGCAGGAGTTCGCTCTGGATAAAATACATTCTAAAACAAAACCTCCAAATTGACCAACTTCCAAAGCCAGGATTAGTCTTCCAGAGAAATAAGATGAACTGGCTCTATATAGCAGTATTGAAGACAGAGCCTTGTTACTGCCTGGTGTCTCCTGGCAGGGCCTTCCTGCTCTGTTGTCACCTGCCTACTGTGCTACTGCAGACCCAACTTTATCTTTGATCGTCTCCCTGCCCATTTGGCTATCAACTTCCCTTTAGCAGATGAAGAATTTCAGTTTGTTTGAAGGCCCACTCCTTATACCCCCTCCCTCCACATTCCAAAGGAACTAAGCACAGAAGAAATATGGTAGCAGAGGAGGGGGGGGGGGTGAAACCTGATTCATATCGTCATAAATATGACTAGATTGTGCTACAAGAATTCATAATACATAAGTCATGAGATCTTTCAGTTGCAAGAATGCAATTGAAGTAAGACAGTACTAAGAGTCTCTTATATAATCTATTAATGCAATAAAGAGTTAGTTCTGCACCCTGGAACACAGCCCAGCAAAGAGAACATATGTTCTGATGTTTTGCATCTAGGGAAAGTGGTCTAGCTGAGGCAGTGGGAGATAAGTCTGCAGCATGGACCACCCTAGGTGTTGAGGGAAAAAAAGAATCCAACAACGAATTCCAGTGGCGCTCGACAGCCCTGGAACAGAACAGAAGAAACCACACCAGTTTGTTTTTATACCAGTTTTCTTGCTTGTGCCCTATCCTATCTAGTCACTATTCACAACTTTCTGGTCAGCAAGACATAAGCGAGCAGGACAATACACCCTTCAACATTCCTCAAAGCTGTGCTGCAGTCCTCCGCCCATGCTTCAATATCACCACTAAAAACGCCTATTGCAGCACCTCCCCCTGCTGGCAACACCACAGGCAGAGGTCTCTCATGCAGCTTTGCAGAAATGTTGATGCATTTGCAGAGGCTGATTTTCCATATTCAACACTTCCCCACCTGCTCCAATCCTAGACTGTGAAAGGGGACACCCTACCTGCAGTGGCTATAGGGCGCAGAAAAAGCAGGAACACCATGCCATGGGATGCAGTAGGGAGCTTTATTAAGTAGCCACAGGATCATCCAGAAGGAGCGCAGATAACAACATATATTACAATGAAGTTATTTACAAGGGGGTTATGTCTTGTTCAGAGTTATATAGTGTAATAGTTATCTTTGAAAGTTTGTGGTTACGTTGGGTCTATCTTATTTCCATCAGTTGTAGCACCATAGTGTTCTATAATCCAATACGTTTTTATTTCCTTACGAAAGTCCTTTAGGTCCGTGATAGTTCTTAACTTATCTGATAGTGAATTGCGGAGTATGAGGAAAAGTAGGTGAATGGTCTGGTCTGTTATTAGTTGATCGGTTTGTGTAGCGGTAGTACGAGGGGACTGCTATGGTGTTATTGTTGTGACTTCTTCTTGTTCTGTCTTGAGTCGGGCTGCTGATCAGTGAGGTTAAATATGAGGGGGCTGTTCCCTCAACAGTTTAAAGGTGATCACGAGTATCTTGTATTTAATACACTGGTTGCCAATATTGAACCGTAACTCATGTAGTATGGGAGTGATGTATTCTGTGCTGTTCACCTTGTAAATGATACGGGCTGCAATATTTTGGGCCATTTGAAGTTGATTAATGGTGTGTTTTGATAAGCCTTGTAAAATAGCATTTGAAAAGTCAATGTGGGGGATGATTATGGACTGGAGGACTGTATGGAAGTCATGATTATTGAGGAATATCCTGCATTGCTGGAGTATTCGTAGTTTGTACAAGATGGTTTTAGCCATTTGCTTTATGTGGGAGGTCATTGAAAGTGTCTTGTCCAAGGTAACCCCAAGGTATTTTGCTTCTGTTTTTACTTCTAGCTCACTGTCGTGAAGTTGTAGTTTTGGGGGAGGGGAGAAGTTTGAGTTCCTTGTAGCAAAAAGGACCTCAGTTTTGTTATAACTTATGTTTAAATTGTGGAGGTTTAGCGAATTCATTGATGCACTAAAGCCTGTTAGGTTTTGATAGTTGGGATTCATAATGTCTATCGGGAGATAGATGTGATAGCCTAAATTAAATTTTTTGCAGATGTTGCAAATTGGTTGAAGGTGTATATTAAATAATAAAGATGAGAGGGCAGAATCCTGAGGAATACCTTGTTTTTGATTATATGGTTGGGAAATTTGCTGACCGATTCGTACCCATTGGGTAAGATAGGATTGGAGCCATTTGAATATGTTTCCGTGTATCCTTATGTGGTGTAATCTATTGAGTAGTATGTTATGGCTGATGTTGTCTAACGCGGAGGTAATGTCAAGAAATACAAGTACAAAGGCTTGTCTTGATTTGTCTAGTCCTCGAATAAGGTTATGAAATGGGGCTAGGAGGAGGGTTTCCACGCCATGCCATGATGCGGTCTAAAGCCATATTGCTGTTTGTCTAGTGGAGTGTTCTTGTCGATTAAATCTTGCAATTTTGTCTGGACAATATTTTCAATTAAAGGGGAGATTAGAAATTGGCCTATATGAGTTGGGGTTCTGCTTATCTAGGGATATATGTTTTAATATTGGTCTAACCATAGCGTGTTTAAGTGATGAAGGCATGATTCCTAGTTCAAGTGACTGGTTAGCCATTCTAAGTATAAATGGTGCAAGTTCAGATTGTGATGCTTTTAGCCAATTCTTGGGGCAGGGGTCTAAACTGGATGTCGTGGTGTTAATTTTATTATGTGCTTAATGTGTTTTAGATCAACAGTATGGAATGTTTGCCATTTTATAGGGTATGTAACATTTTCATATAGGTGCTTTATATGTGGTGTCATTCAATTTCAGTTTATTCATATAATGAGAGGCTAGGGTATGTGGGTCTAGTTATCATGCTTGTTTCTGGTGTGAGTGCTCGAGTGAGTGCCTTTACAATTCAAAGAGCTCTCTCGGTCGGTTAAGAGGTTTTGTGAGAATTGTTGTATTTCTTTTTAGCATTGTTTATGGCAAGTTTGTATGTCTGGAGCATGTTCATATAATTTAATCTGTCGTCCATGGATTTTCTATACCTCCCTTTATGCTCGATTCTCCTTAACTTTTGTTTTAGTTTTCTCATTTCATGCGTATACCATTTCTTTAATCTTTTTGTGGTATTTCTCTTTTAGGTTTTAGTTAGTATAGCAGTATTTTGGATTGTGGTATTCCAATTTTGTACGATATCATCAGGAGGAGGAGTAGCCTAGTGGTTGGGGCAAGGTACTTCAGGCCGGAAGGTCAGGGGTTCAAATCCCACTAGAGGACAGCAACCTTGGGCCAGAAGGACTGGGGTTTCTAGTCCCACAGGTGCTCCTTGTGGTCTTGGGCAAGCCACTTAACCCTCCACTGCTCATGTTCCCTGTAAGTATTAGTGTATGTGTCTCATATCCCCATGTGTTAAATGTATCCCCCAATTGTGTTGTGACCGCTTTGATTGAAGGATAAGGCGGTATACAAAACTGTCTAAATAAATAAATAATTCCGTTAGAAGGATATCTATTTTAGGAATAATTTCTTTATCAAAAGGCCTAAATTATTATGATGTTCAGTTGCGTGCGTTACTAGTGGGAATGTGAATTCAATGAGATAATGGTCTGACTATGGGACTTGTAATGTTTTTGGGGGAGAAAAGAGGTGGTGGTGAATGATATTGTTAGGAATGAATATAAGATCCAGAGTGTTGCCTTTATTATGAGTAGGTATTTGTACAACTTGTTGGAAGCCCATGTCAGACATTGTGTTGAGAACTCATGGATTGTGAGTTGTGTAGGGATAGCAGGTTAAAATCACCTAGGAGTATTAGAGGTTTTTTTAGTGATAGTTTACAAACAGCTTCCAGAATTGAGGTAAGGTTGTCTGAGTTAGGGGAGGGTGGTTTGTATAGTAGATATATTGAGTGTTTTTTTTATTCTCTGGGTGGAGTAAGACCATGTCGTCTGTATTCTTAGCTATGTTGAGGGGTGGATTGAGTTGCTGCTTTATTAATATGAGGACGACTACTCCTCCTCCTCTAGATGTGGTTCTAGAACAGTGGAATAGATTGTATCCAGGGATGAGTAATTGATTCATTAATACAGTAACTGTGTCAAATAGCCATGTTATGTAATGCAAAAGCTATCCGGGCTATTCTCATTAAGAATATCTATTATGATTTGGTAATTTATTTCTGATGGATCTGACGTTGGTTAAGAGGCATTTTATGGGTTTGTAGTTGTCCTGTTGGGTGTTGTTAGAGTGGGTATTGGATGGGAAAGTAGTGGAAATATAGATAAGCCTGTGATGATGATGATGATTGTGTCTAGTAGGTGTCTTGTACGTAGTAAAGGCAGTTATGTGTCTAACCTAGGTCAGAATAATTGGAATGTTAAAATGCTGTATAGATGATAAGTATATTGAGTTGCCCTGATATAAGATGCACAGTATTACAATCAGGATATATATTAGTCTTAGATTCTTACTGCTCTCCATGGTTGGACAGAGAGTAGTGTAGATTACTTATTAAGTAAATTCTCTTGCGAGGTGCATATTAATACTTAGTTAAAGGGAGGTTGTGCTGTGGCGGTAAGTATTTTATAATGTATGTTTAATTGAGTGTATAGAAGGTGTGTTGCGCATGAGGTTATTGAGATATCAACTAGCAAAATAGCATATGGAGTTTTACTGTTGCAATTAACAGTGAAGGAGACCTGGGAAATCCTTATTTCTTCAGTTGCTTTACTGTGATACACCTTCAATAGATAATGGAGGTTATAATAATTTGATTTTACTGCTAACATGAGGTAGTGAACATTATATATTACTAAACTGAAACAGTAGGTTTGTAAATTGCAGAAAAATCAGAGGTTTAGTGAGTTTTTTTAAGCATTATATACATACAGAACATATATTGCAGTGACTTACATATTTTAGCATCTACTTGTAGATGATGTTAGATAATATTGGTCTCAAATATTAAGTTAACAGGTCATCTATCAACATTGTTCTAATATACAGGTTATAGTACCTACTTGTCATGGTAAATTAGGTGCGCTGTAAGGAATTTCATGACATAAAACATCCAATGTAGGACCACACCTAAGGGCCACACCACAGGGCCCTCTGGCAAGACCCTCAGGCGCAGCTCACCTGGAGGAGTTTCTGATTTTAAAGTTGCAGGGCTGTACACAGGAAAGGCCCGATTTGGCCTTGTGGTAGGGGGAGGGGGTGTTCCCTTGCTTTCCCTTACCCTGATGTCTGTCGATGTCCCGCTGGAGCTGCCGCATGTTGCTGTTCCTCGCCTGGAGGAGTTCCTGATTTTAAAGTTGCAAGGCTGTACACAAGAATAGTGGGGGCAGCCTGTCCCGCTGGGATGTCCAGCCTCATTATCCGCCCTCAACCTATTCTGCCTCCTTGCTCCGCTGCACGTACAGAGCTGCTGTGCATGCTGTGAGACACGGGGGTGGAGTGTGGGCGGGACTGGCCGTGGTCATACAGAGCCGATTCAGGTCAAGGAGCACTGGGGGAATATCCTGCTTATTCCACCTCTGAAATGGAATAAGCATGGGGCACCGCTCCGATCCTGCCCGGCAGGCCCCCCACCGGAGGAAGAGGCCACCCATGGTGGGTCCCTGCCACCTGATCTGGGCCCTGGCAGCCCCCATTGGAGGTTGGACAATGGGGTGTTGGGGACAGCACTGCAGCAGGCAGACAGAGTGGCAGGGAGGACGTCCCTCGTGGCTTACAGGGGCATGGCGGGCCGCCTCGGGGCCTCATCCTGCACCCGTGTGAACATCTGGCTCCCGTGGTGCAGAATTGGGTCCTAATTGGCCCTTCCTCCTCGGGGGGGGGGGGGGGTGCCCAGATGGCCCGGACGTGTCCCTTTGGGGTTTGGGCTCATAGTGGGTTATTTTAGAAGTCCTATTTGTGCCTTGGACGTTTGAAAACGGGAGCACAGACATCCAAATCATAGAGAAGTCCCTGGAGCCATTGTAGAAGCCGGTTCTGTGGATTTTCCCAGCTCAAGGACGTCCAAGCTGGAATGGGGGTGTGATGTAGGCGTGTCTGGGGCTATTCCCAAGAATGTGGACATCTTCACCCAATTTCAGAACGTTCTGAATGTCTGAGCCATGCCAATGATTGTACCTGCTCCAGACACAAATAGGCACCTGAAAAGTACTCTTTCTGTCAGGCAAAAATCCGTAGGGTGTGGAGAAGGTGGTACATGTCTATAGCTGCTGCTTTTCTGCATCTTCTGCCCTGGACGTCCAAGATTGCACTTGGATGCCCTTTCTAAATGCCACTTCGCATGTTTGGATGATTTCTCATGAAGGTTTTTGGTGTGGGATTATTTGGCGGCTCTTTGGTGCTGACTCCATCCAAGCAGAATATTTTATGAACACACTTTTTTTCCTAATTTATATTTATTACATTAATTGTAAAGATTATTTTCTTTTATCTGTAGGACATATTATGAGTGATTTTTGTTTTTTCTTTTATTGCTATCTTTCCCTGATATAATTGCCCACAATTTATTTTTGCAGTGACCTTTGTCACATGTTGTACTATTATCCTCCACCCCCCCCGAAGTGGAGGGATTTGTAAGAATTCTGTCTGCTCTCAGCGGCACACACAGGACTGCACAGTTTATTTTACTAGAACCCGGAAAAACTCTGTGTGGAAGTGGTTAGAAGTTGCTCTGGGAGCTGTGGTTTCCGTACTCGGAGCAGCTGGTGGCCTTGACTTGTCAACCCTGTGCCCTCCTGATAATATCTTTAGCCAAACAGGGATGTGATGAGCTGCTTCTGAATACACAGAATGAATCCCATTAATAGTTATTTACTCATGGGTTTATGTTAGTGAGTTCTTGCTTTTGCAAGGTTTTAATATAATCTAGTGAGTGTTTTTTATATAGGGCTATATGGGCACACCGAGATGGCTGCGATTTTTTAATTGTGTAACTACGGTTCTGTCTCTAACGATAGGGTGGCTAGCTCATGGTCATACGGTCACGGAGAGGGGAGAGGTGCTGGGTCTCTACGTTGATTGTCCTACCTAGGCTCTTACTATTAAACTGCACTGTCTCATCTTTCTAAGCAGCATTAATGAATGGGGCTGCACGCCAGGCTTGTGGGCATAGTGCCAGCAAGTGTGTGTTCCAGAGCAGATCTTTTTGGCCTTGGTAATAATTAGCAGCTGGTAGCTGGTGCATTTGATGTCCTTTTTTCATCTGGTGTTATTGTCCTCCCTCTAACGTTATTAAATATAGTCGCAGGAATAGTTTGGCCCAGAGGGGGCTGGTAGCTCTTTTAGGTTATATAATCAACTTATTAATGTTAGTTGTCGGAAAGAACTTTGGAGGAGAGGAGGGACAGGGGAGATATGATTCAGACCTTTAAATACTTAGAGTATTAACAAACAAACCCAAAGACGGGGAAGCTGTAAAACTAGAGGGCAAGGGGGTAAACTGAAAGGCAACATCAGGAAATACTTTTTCACTGAAAGGGTGGTGGACGCTTGGAATGCCCTCCCGATGGAAGTGTTGGGGCAAATACAGTGACAGAATTCAAAGTGGCTTGGGACAGACACAGTGGATCCCTTTATAACAACAGATAAAATCAAAATAAACATAACTCTCTTATATCTCAACAAATAGGGGTGACCTACACGGAGCGGTGGGTATACCCCTAAACAAAGGCATGGGGAGGGGTGACCTGCACGGAGAGGCGGGTGCATCTACTCTTGCCACCTTGCTGGGCAGACTGGATGGACCATACTGGTCTCTTATTTGCCGTCATATACTATGGTGCTATGTATTCTTATTAATTTCTTGGCTAATGTGCCACCAAAAAATGCAAATTTTCTTTACAGAAATGGGGGCTGCCTGTCTGATGGTGTCTGATTCTGCTGAGTAAACCTCTCTCCCTGAAGCTTGAGCAGAGTTTCTTTACAGTATAGCTAAAGCAATGGTCTGTGGTGGCAGAGAGACTTACGTCCGTATCCTTTCAGAAGTTTTCAGAGCTAGAAATAACTGGGCAGATGTTTCTGTTTTTCTTATGCTTTCTTTTCATATTGAGAAGAACGATCACAGGAAACGGACTCTCTTTTTGTAGTCCATCAGCAATGAGGTTCAAAAGGAGATATAATTAATAATTTTAGAAATATGTTAGTGGTTTTTTTTCTATTTGTAGAAAAGCAAATGAAGGGGGTAAAAAGCTGGAAGATATGTTCGGGGTCATATTTCAATGTGGGTGCTTTCCTTTTATGCGACAGGGCATTCAAAGAGAGGAGGCTGGTGAGAAGGGGCTTTTTATTTAAAGTGCATTGTGGGGTAGCAGGGGGGTTCACAGGTTGTCGGTGGTGAATTCCCAGCCTCTGCAGTACAGAGGCTTCAGGCAGTGGTTCTGAGCACAACAGATACTTAATGCAAAATATTTTGTGGGTGGAGGAAGATGGAACAGCGTTTTACAAAATACAATCTGTAGATCCTGTCTGGCTTTAGCCCAAGATTAGGCAGGGTCAGCACTGCTGCAACAAGGAGGGCAAGTTGTCGGATTCGATTGATTTTGTTTGTGCCAGTGGTTATTCTAATATATTTCTACCAGCTGAGCATCCAAAATGGGCACCTATAGAGAAAGGGAAGCTGCTAGTACTTGGAAAGGCCCAAATATGCTGATTTAGATTGAGTTTTTCTATTGCAATCTGCCATTGGTGAGTCCAGATCAGACTCTGATCCCAAAAGTACTGTGACTTGATAGGTATCGGTGGCGAAATGTCACATTGCATCACACCGCCTCTATTTATACTCCACGCATGTCACTTGTGTGGTAGGAGGACTGTGCTTTTAGCAGATAAACATTAATGCAAACTCTCTAAAAGTGCATTATTCTGACTGTACAATGTACCTTGCATAAAGTCCCCCCTCTCTCAATTTATATTATCAGCTCTTGAGGTCTTTTTTAATTTTTCTTCCTTGCGGTAAATAAAATTAAGCCCCAAGCACACAGGGAGAAGATGATACTTGTTTGGTGGTGTGGCCGCTCATAGGGTCTGAGGATGGTAGCTCTTCTTGATACACTGGCTGTTGCCTAATACAGTGGTAGTTAATTTACTAAGTCAGTCATAGCCTGAAGACGTACAAACAGAATTGTATTTGCTATGTAACTCCATAAAATAAGTTCATATAGTTTCATTATCTCCAGCCACTGAAATCTGCTACTTGTCTCTGGATGCTAATTCATTTTCCACCGGGCAAGTCCTGAGGATGTCACATGCTTACTTCCCAGGAGTTAGGCTCTAAATAAGAAATGACTTGAACTTGGGCCTCTTCCTGCTTTTATAATGCAGCCTGTCCCAGCTTTATGATGCAGCACTACCTGATTGGTCCCATCTGAAGAGCTCTTGAATTGATTGGGCCGGGTAGAAGGCCCCCACTGATTGGCTCCCTGTGCCTATTTATACATCCTGTAACTCCCTGTCATCTCTGTCCTCAGGAGCTCTGAGTTCTCCGCGGACTGTAGGTTTCTGGCCTTTGCTCTTCTATTCTTCTGTCTGCCCTGACTACTGCCTGCTTTTGGACTCTTCCTCTGTGTTTTTGGATTGGTTCCTTGCCCTGCCTCCTCTGCCTGATGTGCTTCAAGTCTTGGCAGTTCACATGTACCAGAGGACTCGACCCAAAGAGGAAGGGAGTTGTTTATAAGTGAAGGTACACATCCTTGGTCTCTGATGTTGCCCCAGACTGTAACAGATTATCTCCCTATTGTGCGAATTTCTACCCCACCAAAGCCCTACAGGCCCATCCGAGGAAAGCATTTTTGCCCTTTCAAGCGCTCAGATTCTACAATATCTTTTTTGCTGGTCTCCCCCCTCCCCCCTTTTTTTTTAAAAAAAATTTTCACTTTCTTGCAGTGCTGATACTGCTTCTAGAATTCTCTCCTTTTATCTGAGTAGAAAAACATATTCTATTTCAGTTACGCTCGTGGAAAATATGCCCTACTGGGTTTAAAAAAAGGTTTGGACAAGTTCCTGGAGGAAAAGTCCATAAACCAGTTATTAAAGACGACAAGGGAATCCACTGCTGACCCTGGGATAAGCATCATGGAATCTGTGTAGCTTTTTGGGAAGCTGACAGGTACTTGTGACCTGGACTGGCCGCTGTTGGAAACAGGATACTGGGCTTGATGGACCGTTAGTGTGACCTGGACTGGCTGTTGTTGGAAACAGGATACTGGGCTTGATGGACCGTTAGTGTGACCCGGACTGGCTGTTGTTGGAAACAGGATACTGGGCTTGATGGACTCTTAGTCTGACCCAGAATGACATATCTTATGTTCTTATGTTGCTAAATCAAATTTCTTCTACAGGCTGGGTTGATAAATGAAACAGACTGTTCTTTTAATCTAAGTGTGCATGAGGATGCGTTTAGAAGGCTTGGAAAATACAGCTGTACGAGAAGGCTTTAAGTCCATTCTCATGCCAGGCATGTGGGTGCTGTTGGAAAGAACTCTACATGTCAAAGCATGAGGTTGAAACCAAATAGTTATTGAGCTGCTGGAATGTCCGGCTAGCACAAGCTGCAAGTACCTCCAGTGACAAACATTGCTGTATAACTTGAGGGTATGTATGTATATTGTGTGTGTCCTCTGATTTTTGACTGAACAGGTACAATAAAACGTTTCGTTTTTTTTTTTTTTTCACTTTCTGGGATACTGCACAAATGACCATGACTTCCCTGGCTCAAGCTGTTGCCTTCTTTGGAGAGACTGCCTGATGATGACTTACACATATCGAGTTCTTTCGTGGACTATGTGCTTTGTTTATCGATAGAGCAGTGTCTTTATACCACTAGCAAGTTCCAGGACAGACGCTGCACAGGGGACAGCAACCCAAAGTGTCTGGGTTTTGAGAGTGACCGTTTCATAGTTGTGTTCAGTGAAACATTTAGCTTTTCTTTTAACTTTCGCACCTAAATTGCACTGCTTTCTTTAAAAATATAAGAACTAGAAGTGGTGCCATGCTTGCTCAGACCAGTGGTTGATAGTCAACCACTGGTCTGACAGTGGTTGATGGTGGTCAGTCTGAGTTTCTTGGTAGCACCCAATAGATCCAAATAGGACACACCCAAATATGGCTCACGCCCAAAACTAGAGTTGACAGTTTCCAAGTCTACCTGGCTAATAATTAACACACCTGGACTGAAACTTGTCCATATCTTCAGAAGGAAAACCTGAGCAGTTCTCTCGAGGCTGTTTATAGGACAAAATGGCCAAGACGCAGAAACCTAGCTGTATCTCCCTGTGGGCTTTGATTGAAAGGACATTGGTCCACTGCTATTTGGGATTACCCAGCAGGAAGCGGAGATGCAAGCTTAAGCAATGTTCCCTGGGAATAGGACAGAGGCTATAGTGCTGTTATTTCTAGGATTTTCTAACCTTAGTCTGGTCACCCCACAGCCAGTTGGATTTTCAGGATATTCAAAATGAATATTGATAAGATATGATCTTATCTGCCATCATGTTCTAGGTCATTGTATGACCCATGCAGCTGGCCAGGACACTTAATCTCCTGTATATTTATTGAGGATATTCTGAAAACTAGACTGGTCGTGGGGGTGTTGAGGACGGGCTTGGGAAGCTCCATTCTAGATCAGAAAGTGGTAGCGGGTGTTCGGTCCTATGTATGTAATTATCGGTAGCAGCTTTTAAGCTCTGCGCTCGCTGTTGAAATCCTCTGGTTAAAGTGATGTTGACATTACGGCATGTTTCTTCCTCTGGCTACCGAGTCCAGGGACGTAAACTTTCTCATCCTTGCTGAGATCCCTGCTTCCTGTTAGCCTCGCCCCGCTCTCCACCCTCCCTTCCCATGAAATCACAGTGAAGGAAAGGGTTAAGGAATTTTGGAACTTTTGAATTCCTGATGGTGGTGTGGGCAGTAATACAGCCCAGCTGTGACTTTCTGAGCAGCTCATTCTGCTTCCAAAAGAGACAGACAGGACGCGCGCGCGCGCGCACACACACCTAGACTAAGACAGACATGAACAAACGCACGCACGGAGTGACTGAGACACTTCAATGCAATCGATTTTAATAATCCCAGGGTTTTCTCTTTGAGGAGGTACTTGGTGGTACAGAGTACTGGCACCTTTTTCATTGCCTGCAAAAATTAACTTATGGTCCTCATGTATTATTGAAAGAGCCCTGCATATGAGTACCAGCACCTTTTTTTTTTTTTTTTGCTAGGAAAAAACACTGAGTAGCCCTATTGGTCCTGCAGAAAGTTCATCTGTGTGGAGGCTGTGGTTATATATTGGTGGGGGGGGGGGGGGGGGTTTGTAAACATTTTTCAAGCTGCAGGTACACCTAGTTTTTCAAAAATGTGTAGCACACCGGCCTCTATGAAGCAGGCAGTGTGGACAAGGGGTGGGGGGTTCATGGTGAAAAGGCAAGGTGCGGAAGCACTGAAAACCCCACGAGGCTAGTGGAAGAGGGAGGGTATGCTGTGCATTGTACAGAGCAAGGCTCTGGGAAGGAGGGAGCTCCTGTGCATTTAAGGGCCACCACTGGTTTGCTTGCTGCAGAAAGATGCTGAGGTAGCGCTAACCTGAGCATCAGGCAGTGGTGACTTTTTTTTTTTTTTTTTTCCGTGTCATGCCTGGTCAGCTCGGAAAGCACACTGCTTGAGAAATACTGGCGTGCATGCTAACAATGTACACTGGTCAGACATGAGGGGGTGGGCCGTGAGAGAGCTGTGAAGAAACTGCGTCCTCCAAGGATATATCTTCCTGATCTCTCTCCTAGAAAAAGTATGCTTCTATTTCACATTTATTCTGTCAGTCTTTTGGTGTACCGTATCTATTCTGCACTGCTTACAAAGAGAAACACAATACCCAAAAATCGAAGCTGCATTGTTATTTGGGAGTAGCCTCTCATCCCTCTGTGAGACGCTCCATCTTGACCTTTTTGTGTGACTGTGATTTAACCTTCACAGTACAGCACAGCAAGACATCATGGGACAGGAAGTAGTGAATCTATCCCCCCCCCCCATCCCAACTGATTTGAGTACGGCACAGTTCTCCTAGTTCGCAGTCATCCTATATTCACTGCCAGGACCAGAAGATCCTCTTTGAAATTTAGGATCGATACTAGACTGATGTGAAGGGAAGTTTTAAATTCCAGGAAACCTAGAACATGAAAACAGACTGCAAGGTGCATCTGTTCTGCTGGGCTTTCCCTTTTTGCTGGGATGCTGTTTACCCTGTTCGGCCTCTGGCTTTAGTACTTCTGCCCCTCAGTGCTGAGTATCCTCTGGGCTTCAGGATGTAATCCTCCCCCTCAGCGCCTTTCTTTTTCTCTAGCTGAATGTATTCTCAGTGTTGCTACTGGAAGCTTCCTCTTTGCAGTAGTAGCGTCTGGGCACTATGTAAGGAAATGATTGTCCTCCTGGGAGGAAGGAGGTTGTGTGATGCTACGTACTACCCTGGCAATACCAGTGCAAGATGGATGTTTCCTGAAATAAAATCCAGCTTTCAAGATTAGTATTGGCCGCAGCGCACCTAGCTTTAGCATCTGCTCCTTCCTTCCGTCTGGGAGGCATTTCCACCTTAGTGCCATGAATTTGGACTCAAAGGGGAAGGTTTACCGACGCTTTTAATGTGCGCTAATAAACTTAACATATGTTGTTTCCATAGTCTTTTTATATCTATGACTGCAGTGGGGTGTGATGCGCGTTAATTTCATTAATGTGCGTTAACCTTTAGTAAACATACCCCCAAGTCTATTTTTTAATAATTGTATTATTACTCGTAGGGCTCAGGTTTATACTGTACTGTTGCTCCAGACATCAAGAGTGGTTCCCCGAAAGATGTTCAGTAGCAGCAATTTTCTATCTGAAAAAGGTCTCCTATTGAAATATTGAAATAAAGCAGCATGGGTCGCCAGGAGTCAGGACTGACTCGAAGGCACCCATTGCATTGCTCCATCAGGGTCAGTCACAAAGTAAACAGGATCAGCAAGAAATGTGGCTGCAGTGCGAGAGTGAGCTTGTTCTAAGCTACAGCAGAACAAGATGCAGCAGGAATCTGGAATACTTGCAAACATAGGAAACGACGGCTGAGACGTGCTCTACTCTTTGATCCCATTACCTTGCTATCGAGGGGTCCTCTGTGTTTATCCCATGTCTTTCTGAATTCCTTCGCTGCTTTTGTCCTCGCAGCCTTCACCAGGAGGATATTCTAGGCATCCATCGCCTTTTCCATGAGAAAGTATTTGCTGATAATTGCTTTTAAGTTTTGCCTCCTTGCAGCTTCATTCCATGTTCTCTAATTCTACAGCTTCCCTATCATTGCAAAAGGTTTGTGCATTAAATGTCTGTATTGTATCTGTTGCATGTCCTTTCCTCTGCGGTATATAGTCAGGTCATCGAGTCTTCTCCTATGTCTTTTGGCACATTATCTCCAGCATAGTACCAAGCTACAGTTGCGCCTCTTGTGACTTCTTCTCTCCAAGCCCATGTAGGTCTCTTGACTAATTAAAACCATGTACCCCCCCCTCCCCCCAGCAAAACACTGTTGACTTTGTCAGGTTTACATTTAGAATTTTTCTGTAATGTAATTTTTGCGCCCTTCCATATTTGCACCCTGGGCTCCCACACTGCACGCACAGCCGTTGGTGGTGCCATACTTATCCCATACTATTTTGGTTGTCTTCCTCTGAAGCACTTCATGTTTTCTATATCCTTAGTGAGAGAAGGCATTAAATCTCAGTGCTAATTTCTCAACCATTCATCAAGCTCTGTTAGATCCCTCTTCAAACAGCTACAAAAAATAAACCAGCAACTTTAGCAGCAAAAAAATGTTATTTAATAAAAATAGCCCCTCTTTCTCGACAGTTTCTCCAAATGGGTTAGTTTTGCACGTTCTATGACCGTCATGAACCTCACTTCTAAGCCAGGGTATGTATTCCTCTCTTTGTGATCATCTGAATTCAGTAAATGCTGCCTTTTTTTGCTTTTATTTTTGCAGCCACTTCTTTGGAGAACATTATCGGTTTCCTTTTCCTCTTTCTCTTGTTTTCATTTAATTTCCTTACATATAGATCTATTGCCTTTTTTTGTAGCCTTTTTCAGTTTAGCCTTTCTCATGCTGTCTTCTCCCTCTGGGATGTCCACCTTATTGCAAATCTTTGTGTTGTCTGCAAAAAGGCACCTTTCCTTCTAACCCTTTGGCAATATTTCTCACAAACTGGTCCCAGGACTGATCTTTGAGGCACTTCACTGCTCGCCTTTCTCCTAGTGAATTTCATTTTTTTTTTTTTTTAAGTGCCGTCAAGTCAATGCTGACTCCTGGCGACCCAGCAGCCCCTGAGTTTTCTTGGCAAGGTATGACCGGAAGTAGATAGCTAGGCCTTTTCTTCCAAGGCAATGAAGGATAAAGTGACTTGCCCAAGGTCATTTACCACCACTCTTTGTCACCTGTCTGTCGATTGGTTTCAGATCCAGTTCACCACCTTGTGTCTTGGTATCAGGCTGCTCAGTTTATTCATGAGCCTCCTAAGAGAAACAGTATCAACAGCTTTGATGAAATCCAAGTAGACTACAAGTCAAAGAAATTTGTTTGTTTTTCCAAGGACAGATTATAACCAGTGCTTTCTGAGTTCTTGCAACCCATTGGATTATAAAAAAATCCACTATTCTTTCCTTCAGTAGTGTCTCCATTGCTGTTCTAACCACCGAGGTGAGACTTACAGACCTGTAGTTTCCATCTCTTCTCTGTTACCAAGCTTCGGCCTTTCTCCAGTCCTGTGGAACCTCTCTCATCTCAAAGGACCCCTAAGAGAACCCCACAGAACCTCTTTGAGCTCCTTAGTATCCTGGGAAGTATCCTATCTGGCCTCATGGCTTTGTCCTCTTTCAGTTTCTCAAGTCGTTCATGGAATATACAGATCTTATCTTGTTACAACTTGAGATAGGGAGTGGATCAATTAGAATATTAGCTGAGTGGAAAACTGACATACATCGTCGGAACCACTAAAACAGAACAGTGTCACCCAGTGGCCTACAATAGATTGCAGGCTTTAACTCATGCCTGCTGCATATCTCAAAATGCAGTCTGTGACCACGGGCTGTAAGGAACCAAGAATTTTGCAGGCCTTAATATCCTCAAATCCCACAGGAGATACCATATTGCCAGTGAGAAATTATTGAGCCAACTCAGTATCCTTTCTGTATATCCTGGGTGGAGATAGTGTGGATAGTAGGGGGGGGGGGGGGGAGGAATAAAGTTAATTACCTGGTGTCCTGTGGTGCTGAGGAGGCCCGTGACCCAGGAAATGGAGACGGGGCAGGATGAGGCCTCCATAGTAGGCCGTGTTACAATGTGGTGGTCTGGAGCCGGGCTGCGGGTTTTAAAATTAAAAAATAAAAAAATGCTTTCCACAGCATCCTGTGCCTTTCCAATGCTGAATCGCAGCATCGGGAGAGCAGGAGAGGAAGCCAGCAGCTTAAAATGAAAAGAATAACAAAAGAAAGTTGCAGCAGGGTTCCACTAAAAAAAAAAAAAGGCCACTAGTGTTAACCCGATGTCCTGGGGATGACGGAGGGAACGACGACAACAAGACGACCGTGCACCAACGATAAATACCCTGGTTAGTGGTATGAACTGTGTGAATTGCGCCATTTGCAGTGTGTCCCAGAGATTTACCAGAAAGTAGAAGTTTATACTTACCTGGCCTGAGGTGACTTGTATTAATACCTAAAAGGAAAAGAGACATAAAGTATCAAGACTTAATGTTGGAGGATAGTCATTACTACTACTATTACTACTACTGCTACTACTGCTACTATTACTACTGCTACTACTATTACTACTACTGCTGCTACTACTACTGCTGCTACTGCTACTATTACTACTGCTACTACTACTACTGCTACTATTACTACTGCTACTACTATTACTACTGCTGCTACTATTACTACTACTACTGCTGCTACTACTACTATTACTACTATTATTACTACTGCTACTACTATTACTACTACTACTATTACTACTACTGCTACTACTGCTACTATTACTATTGCTACTACTATTACTACTACTGCTACTACTATTACTACTACTGCTACTATTACTATTGCTACTACTATTACTACTACTGCTGCTGCTACTACTACTATTACTACTACTGAACATTTGTATAGCGCTACAAGACGAAGGCAGCGCTGCACAGACACATGTAAAAGAAGGTTCCTGCTCATTGGAGCTTTCAGTCTAATAAAGACAGACAACACAGTAGCTGTAGACATAGGATTCTGCTATGGGGATTGGTAGGGAAACACAGATGAGATCAGGTGAGTCATGATCCGAAAGCGGCAGTGAAGAGGTGAGTTTTCAGCCTGGATTTGAAGGCGCCTGACATATAGACTCAGGTAGTTTGTTCCAAGCATAAGGAGCAGCAAGGTGAAAGGAGCGAAGTCTGGAATTGGCAGTAGAAGAGATCTGCCACAAGGGTGGAGTTGCCGAGGAGGGGTGTAGGGAGAGATAAGAGAGGAAAGGTAGTGAGTTGCTGCAGAGTGAATGCACTTTTAGGACAGCAGGAGAAGTTTGAACTGGATGTGGAAATGGATAGGAAGCCATTGAAGAGACTTGAGGGGTAATATGAGCATGACGAGGCTGGTAGAAGATTAGCCGTGCACCAGAGTGTTGAACAGATTGAAGGAGAGAGATGATTCTGAGGGAGACCAGCAAGGAGCAGGTTACAATAGTCTAGATGGGAGAAAATAATCTAAGACTAGAGAAAATGAATACTGATTTTTCTGTTCTGATGTAAATTCCAGATGTATGGTGTTAACCTGTAAAAAGAAAAATGGTTTGTTATGACATTCATTTAAAATACAGTAAGATTTAATTAATTAACCCAATTCAAATAGTAGATTTAATTCGCTCTGTCAATCATTTAAATTTATTATTAGTATAATCATTTATTTATGGAGAAAACTTATTGAGCATGTCATCTTGAGAGAGTTAACCTGGACCTTTAGTCATATGCCTATGACTTCAAATATCCTCAGGGAAGTCTCCAGCTCGGGGGGGGGGGGGTGCGATCCACAATAGGTTTTGTCTCCATGGCTGGAGGAGAATCCCTAGTGGTCTCTTCCCCACCGGTTACATGATCGGAAAATGTTCTTCAGCAAATTCTAATGTTGGTGCAGCAAGATGTATGAGAGCTTGCTAAGAATCTTCTTGCAGACCTTGTGAAAGTGTGTTTCTTCATTTCTGCAATGTTTTAGTGCTAATCTAATCTGAATTAATACCTTAAACTCAATGCAGACTGAGTACAGACAGACTTCATCAGCACATTTTAAGAAATGTTTCATGCTTCATTGAGGCAGAGCTATAATTAGAGAGTAAGGTGATTATAGCCGCTCTGCACATCTATCCCAGCTGGGGGGTGCTGCCAAAGGGGGTGTGATGTGTATGTGTTTTTTAATTTCCTTACTTGCATTTAATAGTGTGTTGGCTTTTCAGATAGGATTTAGTCTTTTTTTTTCTTATTGGTAAACTGTCCGCAATCTGTTTTAATGAGCAGCAGCAGAGAGACCCAGCCCTGGAATAGAAGACCCCTAGAATAGACCATACTCGCATTGTCTTCTGTCATCTGCCCAGAAAAGCCACGAAGCGGAAATCAAAATTTCTGCCGAAGAACAAGCTTCTGTTTCCAACAAGATACGTTTGAGAGTCCGCTTTTTCTTCCTGGTTGCTGGCCTCTCTAATGTTTTTCTCCTGTGTGACTATGCTTTAATGGGGCCTTTAGATATCTAGTAGTTCTATGTTTACAAAAGATATGTTTGTGTAGGAGTTCGAGATACTTGTCATGCTAGGAGAAGGATGGACAAATGAGTATTTTTATTAGATGTATCCTAGTGACCAAAGTTATTTCTGTGTAGCCTGGCTTGGTAGTCTCAACCCAGGATGCCCAAAGAGCGCCAAGAAAAATGAATGCTTGGAAAGGTTCCTTCCTTCTGTTAGTCATACCCAGATGAGGGGCAGTGACTCAATTAACAGGTTGAACAACATTATCGTACAGTTCGTTAAATCTGATTTTAGTGAGGCCTCTGCACAATCAAATCTCTTGAACGCACTGCCTAAATGACAAGGTATAGAGGAAGTATTGTGCAAACAACTGTTAAATATATGAAGACATACGCGATGATCCTGATCGGAAACCCCAAGAGCCTCCCCCCTCCCTCCTCTTTCCCTATCCTCCCACTTACACTGAACCCAGTTGCTTACCTCTCTAAGCTAATTCATGATCTAATTTAACCATGTTACAGAAAATAACTGTATCTTATTGCATTGCATGTTTAAGTTCAGTTATGTTACACCCTGGTCACATTCCAGTATAAATTATGTTAGCTCTCTATAACTGCCTTGGCTTCAAGATTTGGTGGTATATAAACCACCTAAGTAAAAAATAAATAAATGATGATGAAAGGAAAGGGCTTCATAATGTAGGCTTGTCCTATGGTATCTTGTCACTTAGAGAGAGCAGCCTCACTGGGCATAGGCAGCAGAATGGGTGGTCCACTGGAGCAATGGCCCAGCTAGCATTCAAAGAGGTGTAGGGGTGGTGGTTGGTTTGGTTGTATATTTATTTTTTCCCCTGTCCTCACCAAACCAAAAAGGTATCTCAGAGGTAAGCAGTGGATTTGCCCAGTCCACTTTAATAATTGTCTATAGACTTCCTCCAGGAACTTGTCCAAACCTCTCTTGAACCCAGCTACACTAACAGCTTTTACTACATCCTCTGGTAATGAATTCCAGAGTTTGATTATGCGTTGAGTGAAAAAAATATTTTCTGCAATTAGTGTTAAATGCACTATTGTAGCCTCATTGTGTGTCCCCTCGTCTTTCTACTTTTTGAAGAAGTAAGCAACCGATCTACGTTTACCTGTTGCACTCCGTTATTTTATAGACCTCTATCCAGTGGTGTGATTTGGCTGGTTCGGCCCGGTTCACGCAAACCCCGATGCCTTCAAACTACTGGAGGGTGTGGGGAAGGGGAATTGGGCTGCTGGGCCACCAGGGAGTTGCTGCCCTGCAGTGGTCTCCAGCAGCCTGAGCATGTGGCACCAGCAACACAAATATGTGCTGTGCAGAAATCCGCTCTGTTCTGTCAGTGGCGGGATTGATCTGAACCGGTTCCTGTTGGGATTGAATCCCGCCATTGCCACTATCGTATCCCATCTCAGCCGTCTCTTTTCCAGGTTGAAGAGCCGTAACCTTATAAGCCTCTCCTCATAGGGGTATCCTTCCATCCCCTTTACCGTTTTTGTTGTTCTTCTCTGTACCTTTTCTAATAACGCTATATCCTTTTTAAGATATGGTGGCTAGACTTGCCCACAATATTCAAGGTGCGGTCGCGCCAAGGAATGATACAGAGATATTATAATATCCTTGGTTTTACTCTCCATTCCTTTCCTTATAATACTTAGCATTCTATTTGTTTTCTTGGCTGTCGCTGCACATCGGGCAGAGGACTTCAATGTATTATCCATGATGATGCCCAGATACTTTTTCCTGGGTTTGTTATGCCTAATAATTATCTATCAAATCTATCCAGTAATGTTAAGGGAGATCTTTATTCTAGATCCACAATTTAGACCAAGGCCTTGGATATACGCACACGTACACACACAGACACACACACACACTCTTTAGTTTAGTTTTAGGAGTCAATTTTTTTTCTTTAACCCTTGAGATTGTGTTTTTTTTTCCCAAATGTATTTGGCTTTTTTGCTCAGTTGTCTTTTCTTTGCTCTTTCTGAACTCCTCCATCTCTCTCTCTTGATTTTCCTCCCATCAGCCGTTCCTCCTCTGTGCAGCTTGACAGCAGGGGAGAGGATCGGCCAATTGAGATCTCGGCTGTGGGAACTGCCAAGCTGCCATTGTCTCTGCAGCAGTGGTGGAAATCCGCTTCCTGCAAAGCCACTGCAGTATGACTTGACATGGGAAGGGGACCATGTCGTGTTAGCGAGACATCCCACCCCATCCAGCACGACGCCCTACCAACTTTCTAGCATGCCGTTTAGCTTGGTAGTGCTTCTGTGCTTTGACCTGCTAGTATCAGGTGCTAAATTTTATGTGACTTGATGCCTAGGAGTCTTCCCCCTTGTCTAACTATATTAATTCTTTTGAGCATTACGAGAACCTGTATGGCTCATCTTAGAAATAAACGAAACTCCAATGTTGATGCAAGTTTGAACAGGGCCATCTCTTTTTCTGTAACTCCTTAAGTACATGTACCACCAATTATTATTCTTTCAGCTTGGCAGTTTGCTCGTTTAATCTGATTATATTATTTAATGCTTGGGTGGTGGTGAGATACTAATGTAACCGATTACTGCCATAGCATTGTATGGGAAGATAAATCACCTGTGCTGCTATATCATTAGACTATTAAAGCAATGCTGTATTTTCCAGCCTGCAGCTTACCAAAGGGCATAATCGATAATCCTTTAAGTTTATTAACTGGTGCTAAATGTCAGAGGCCCCCATTTTTTGTCTGGACTGCTATTGATAGATGAGTCTTGAGACATTGACAAACAAGCTTTCCGGTATGAATCATAAAAGGCTTCAATGGATATTCCAAGTTCCAGAGTTGTCCCCTCACCCTGGGAAATGTATGCAGCTAGTTTGTGCGGTATTTCAGCATGGAGATTTATCTAGATGACGACGTCTTGGACTTGTGATACAAAAAGACTGCCATCACTAGTTTTTGGTGATAAACGGGTAAACCAATAAATTGCATTTATGTAGAACCGCGCTGACCTTTTGACATTTGCCGCCTTGCCTGGAGGGAGATTGGTGTGGCCGGCAGTTATTGGGGTATCGGTCCCAGTAAGAGGGGCTGTGCATGTGCTAAAACTGCATTAACAGCAAAATACACAAATGTTTATTTAACAGGTTTAGCAGTGCGATTAGTTTTAAAGATTCAAATTCTGTTGCTTTCTTCTCCAGACATTTCATTCTGTGACATTAAGGAAACACTCAATCCTCTATACAATGTTCTCAATCCTTTGATATGAGAACGGTTTGTAAACTGACCACCTTGCTACAACGTTTTATCTGTGGACTTTTCCTCAGTTTTAAAGGGAAAGCTATTAATTACTGCTGCTTATCATTTATATAGTGCTACTAGGCCTTTGCAGCAGACCTATATTTTCTCATTTGAAAAATGCTGGAGGTATAAAGTAGCTGTGAATGGTTTATGGTTTATTCATTCTTATACCACTTTTAAAACAAATATCAAAAGGGTTCACAAAGTAAAAGACTATAGTACAAAAGAACTTTGTTCAACGATAAAATAGAAAAGGAAACAGAACAAATTCAACAATTACCGTAAAGAAGTACAAAAATAAAATAAAACAATCATTTTTGTTTTAATTCAATTTGATTTATTAATTTATTTTAACACTATAAAAATCAAATAACAAATGAATAAGAGACGGAACATAAGATATGCCATACTGGGTCAGACCAAGGTCCATCAAGCCCAGTATCCTGTTTCCAACAGTGGCCAATCTAGGTCATACGTACTTAGCAGTTTCCCCAAAAGACACAGGTTCCACAATGCTCGTACTGGATCAAGCATTGATATCCTGGGTCCCTTCTTAAATAATGGTTTATGGACCTTTCCTCCAGGAACTTGTCCAAACCTTCTTTTAAATCCAGCTACACTAACCGCCTTTACTACATCCTCCGGTAAAATATTTCAGAGTTTGATTACACGTTGAGTGAAAAAAATATTTTCTCTTATTAGTCTTAAATAGTTTACCCTGAGCTTCATTGCATGTCCCCTAGTATTTCTATATTCTGATAAGGTAAACAATCGATGTATGTTTACCCGTTCCACTCTGTTCATTAATTTATAGACTTCTATCATATCTCCCCTCAGCCGTCTCTTTTCCAGGTTAAAGAGCCCTAACCTTTTTATCCTCTCTTCATAGGAGTATCCTTCCATCCTCTTTACCATTTTGGTGGCTGTTCTCTGAACCTTTTCTAATAACGCCATATCCTTTTTAAGATACGGCAACCAGAATTGCACACAATATTCAAGGTGCGGTCTCACCATGGAACGATATAGAGGCATTATAATATCTTTTGTTTTGTTTTCCATTCCTTTCCTTATCATACCTAGCATTCTATTTGCTCTCTTGGCTGCCGCTGCACACTGGGCCGAGGGTTTTAACATGTTATCCACAATGACGCCTAAGGATACTAGAGCGCTCCCCAATTTCACTACCGCTTTCAGCTTTAATCAAATGTCTGGTAGAATGGAATGGGTGAGTGGTGTTTTGGTTTTTTTTTTTGTTTTTAAACCTGCCTTAAATGGTTCATTGAAGTCTCCAAACACAGAGAAAGTGGGAGATAATTCCAAAGACTAGGGGCTTTTGGTAACTGAAAACAGAATTTTGCTAAAAAATTAATGTGCATAGGCGTGAATTTTTTCACCTTGCCCTGCCCCCTCCAGCAAAATATTGTTGGATGTGCCTTAGGCAGGTAGTGTTCAGATAGAAGTTTACCATTTACTGCCCCATGGTGTAAACCTATCAGCAGCTTGAACATGTAGAACTGCGTTTTACATCGCCTTGGGCATAAGCACATAAAAGTAGGAGCAGGAACACTTTTTTATGCAGTGCACACATACGCTGTCCCGGGGGCAGGGTCAACATTTACCAAGTACACGCATATGCACATATTCCTCTTGGCACCTACAGGCACAGTTCATCTTGCCTTAGAGATGGTGGAGCTTTGTGTGGCAGCTTTTTGGAAAGCATAGGTATGATGATGCTGCCTTAAGTGTGTTCAGCCTTCACCTTTGCCCTTTGCTGCCTGTGTTCCCATGATAAAATTACTCTCGATGTACTATATCGAAAACAGACACGTAAGCCAGATGTAAATTTTCGGTGAAGGTTGGGTTTTAAAAAAATGCATAACAAGCTTTCTAGACTGTAGAGTTGTGTGTCTCTCTCTTGTAGAACAGTTTGAATTCCTGAAGGTTTATAAAGGGCAACAAATATCCATGGACTACATAGGCCGAAGTAAACTTCTGCCCGATTCTTGTAAGTCTTAAGAATCAGCCAAAGGCTGCACTTTACTCTTTGCGGAAGTGCTTTGTTTTATTCGTGCGAGTTTTCTGTGGCATTAATTGCAAGACATTTAAAACCTTTAGTAACAGATGCACTTTAAAAAGAAATTGGGCAAACTGCTTTTTAGCATTATATACTGTATTTTTTTTCATGGCTGCTTCGTTCTATTCCTCCTAGTGTGTCTCCCGGCAGGGGAAGAAGATCAGGCTGGAATACAGCTGAGCGGAAGAGCAGGACCAGTGCAAGGATATTGGGTCACTAGGCAAACCTTCAGCCCCCCCCCCCCCCCCCCCCCAAGTTTCATAAACTCAGCAGTCATGATCATCCCAACCCACTCATCCCACAGTAATCCTATGAAAATGTAGGATTGAATAGTGAACTCTGCTTTGTGTGCATAGCTGCGTTTTCCCTACAGGTAAAAGTAGGTGCTGATGTCGGTCTGGGTTTGTGTGGCTGTTGGATCTGTTTTGCTTTGAAGCTGCTGTCCTAGGTGGCTGTCCATCTTGCCTATTGGTTGGACCAGCCCTGTGGAAGGGGCTAATTAATTTGTTGTAACATGCAGAAAACGGTGCTGTCTGGAGCTGTTATTTTGGTGAAATATTTCATTGGTTTGGTCCGACTTGCAGGTCCGTCCGGGGGGGAGAGGGAATTCAGCTGAGCAATTTATGGAAGTTCACTGCATAATTCTCTGCAGAAATCGGCACAGTATTTTCTTAGAGGTGGTAACAAAACACCCAACCTGCCTTGGGGCATGTTCACAAAAACCAGTTTTTCTGGATTCTTTTTCTTATCCCTTCGGATTCTTTTCTTACTCTTCTTGGTCTCCTTTCTGAGAGCACCAGTCTGTATTTGGTTTTGTCTATATATTGTCCAATGAAGTTATCAAACGGAAGATATTATTGGTTTGTTGCCAGGCTGGAGCTTTCTGGGTGCTGTCCCTGTCTCCTGTGTTCCATATGAGATTCATCGTGAGCTCAGTCTTATGGCTCGTAGAAAAAAGCTGAAAGCCTTTTTGTTTCCAGTTTGAGCATGCCTTAGTAGATTTGGTAGATTCCCAATGACATTAGATATCGGATATTGTTTCAAAAAAAACAAATCTACATATATATTACTACTGCTACAAGGCGTACGCAGCGCTGCACAGCCACATGTAAAAGACAGTCCCTGCTCTTCAGAGCTTACAGTCTAGTCAAGACAGACCACACCACAGCTGAGGACAAGCATATATCTAGGGAAATAGCAGGCCAAAACACCCCGAATGCCACTTGTTCAGAGAGGTTGGTATATTAATGTTTATTGCGGTACAGTATGAAAAACGCTACATTAGTCTGTGCAGGATTCTGTATTTCCATTCACCACGCACTTTTCCAGTAGTAGTTCAAGGCAAATTAAATTCACGCACAGTTGCAAATATGATGCACAGGTTTAGTGGTATTTTACAGAAGGACGGATTTATTACATGATTTTTCTTTTTATTTAGCAGGAACAGTAATTGTATTCATAAAAAAAAAAAAAAAAGACGACGAGCATGGTATGTAAGCCTGCAGTTGGAGAGAGACTCATTTTGGATCTGACCGTAACGGTCTCTTTGAAGATAAAGAGATGTTGCTGTTTCAGTGCAGTTTCTCAGTTCCAGTGCCAGATTCTTGGCAATGCCAATAACTTGTTACAAGATATTTTGGTGGAGGGACTGGTGTCATGCTGGTGAAGTCTATCAATCGGGCCTGCAGGAGAGATTGTGGTAAGGTCTGAACAAGTTACTATCTGCCACATTATAGCCCCTGGTTTATGCATCCGAAGTTTCTTCCCCACAGGAACTTATAGTGGGAGGAGAGGTAGAAAGAAGACATTTGTTACAGTTCAAAAAGGTTCCAAGTTGGCAAACTGGTGTGACCTGGCTGAAAAGCGGCACTGTGATTGGTCAGTGTTACAGAGCCTTTCCCCCCCCTTAGACAGGGGTGGATGTCCCAATAAGCACAGCTGGCAGCTGCCTCGCTAATAGAAGTCCATCTGTCCCTGGAAGTGGTGATCCTCCATGGCTCTTATTTCTAATATACCTTTTTGTTTGACTGCAAAGCGGTTAACAATATAATCTTATTTTAGGCAGGGACAGCTGTATGGCTGAATAAATGCCTGCACCTAGATTTTGCAAGAATGTGTGTGAATTTATGCTGCACCCACGCTCTTCCAAAACTCCTCTCCATCCATGCCCACAGTGAAAGAATGTGTCATCAGTTTGACATGCGTACTTTTAGAATAGTGATTGCCTACATTATCCACGTAAGTGACCATTTACGCTTGCAAACCACTAAATACTATGCTTTACGTGCGTAAATGCACCTGAAATGAAGGCATGCCTTATCTAAGTACCCCTTGAGGGTCAGAACAACTTCCACGAATGGTCATCTGTTGGTATGGATGCATTTGGCATAACATCTAAGCTGTATTTTGGATTATATTTGGATCCATGCTTGCTCCTCAGCGTGTCTGTTAACGAGATGCTACGTGCTACAGAGCAGGGACGTCTGTGCCTGTACAGTGCTGGGTATGGCATGTAGCATACAATAAATTATTCGTAGTAAGAGTAGTCTTTGGCCTTTTCAAGAGCATTCTGTTTTGATGATGGTCATCTTTGTAGATTTGTGGTACTTACTAAAGGACTGATAAAGAAACTGCATTACATGATTTTTCGAGACCTGAGAGCCCTTCTGCAGATACCAGTTTCCAAAAGATAGTGTAGGTGAAATTCCAGTGCTCTACAGAACTAAAAAAAAAGTTCCTGGTGGGCAGGTCCTCTAAATTACTAGCTAGGTAGACTTGGGGATTGCCACCTTTTGCTTCTAAGAGTAAGTGACAGTAAACAGAACTCCCTATTAGGATCTCCTGAGAAATTCCAGGTGATCTAGATTGGCCACTGTCAGGATGCTGGGCTTGAACCATTGATCTGATCTAGCATGGCACTTATGTTCAGTACAGCTACTAGAACTGCGCTAATGGAAGATGTCAGCAGTAAAATTAATGAGGTCACATGACATCCTCTAAAAACACCACTTTATACTTTTTCAGGAATTTTTCTTAAATAGTTTGTATCTTCATGGGAGATTACATTTTTTTCCCTTGCCTTTCTTCCTTCTACATTATTTTACAAATTTCTTAGCATCTTCAGTGTTTTTCTGGCTCGTTTATCTGAGCACAAGGGCATTCCTCCTAATGTACGTAGAATGGTTATATTTCTGTTAAAGCATTCATGAATCTGAAAACCCAGACAGACAGACATCTATACTCTGGTAGAACCACTTCTCCCAGTGAGGCGGGTCAGCTGGTTAACTTTAGGGAAGGTAATATAATTGAATATTAAAATGTGTACTACAAATGTAAAATAATATATGATACATATAGCAAGTGCCCATGAATAACTCTGGGCCACATTAAGAAGCATGGGTATACCAGAATGCCTGATAGTTCTCTTGCACAACCTTTACGGTTGGTCAAGAAGCAACAGTTCGAATGGAACAAGGAGAAAGAAACAGAATGGTTTAAGATCAGCAAAGGTGTATGACAAGGCTGCATACTTTTCCCCCTACCTGTTTAATTTATATGCAGAACAAATCATCAGAGAAGCAGGACTGTATGAAGACTATTGAGGTGTGAAGATTTGTGGAAGACTCATCAACAACCTTCGCTATGCTGATGATACCACATTGCTGGCTGAAATTGAAGATGATCTGAAACATTTGCTTCTCAAGAAGAGCTTGCCCCTTATTGTAAACAAGACAAAGATCCTGACAGCTGGCAAAATCAATAAGTTAATCATTGATGGATAAGAAATTGAAATAGTTGACAGCTGTAACCTACTTGGATGACCTATCAATAAAAAAACGACAAGCAGTCAAATCCAGTGACACATTGCTCTTGGCAGAATGGCTATGAAGGATCAGACAAGATTCTCAAGAGCAGAAATGTCTCTCTCCATACTAAGATTTGATTTGTCCAAGCCATGGTATTTTCAATAATGTCATATGGATGTGAAAGTTGGACAGTGAAAAAGATAGGAAGAAAATTGATGCTTTTGAATTATGGTGCTGGTGACAAATACTGTGTATACCATGAACTGCCAAAGAACAAACCAGTTGGTATTAAAGGAGATCAAACCTAAGCTTTCTTTAGAAGCTCAGATGACAAGACTTCAACATTCATACTTTGGACACATCATGTGAAGAGAGAGATCATTAGAGGAAGACATAATGCTTGGCAAGGTAGAAGGTCAACGCAAAAGAGGAAGGCCAGCAATGAGATGGATTGATAGAATGGCATTCAT
The DNA here is from genome assembly GCA_033557465.1 of Ichthyophis bannanicus. Taxonomy (NCBI): domain Eukaryota; kingdom Metazoa; phylum Chordata; class Amphibia; order Gymnophiona; family Ichthyophiidae; genus Ichthyophis; species Ichthyophis bannanicus. The sequence continues at coordinate 26,956,032 of CM066050.1, read as the reverse complement.
AACTGCTGTTATTGTATCGACAATGAGCCCACCTGATTAAAGACCAAACACAGTTTAGGACAACTATCAAGAGGGTTGCCATGAGTCGACACCAACTCGACAGCACTAAAACAACAATAGATTGTAGATAGTTTCCCCAAGCTTATCTCCATGTTCAACCCCCTGTTCTATGTAAACGACGGCCAAAGTATCTGACCAAGTGTTATATTGTTTTAATGTAAACCGCACTGATGACAAATAGCGCGGTATATAAGAAATGTTAAATAAATAAATAGCAAATGCGCCACTTATATTTCTAAGGGGGCCTTTTGCTAAAGGGTGCAAAGGTGTTGCAACTAACATGCCAAAAGCACCAAAACTATGGTGTGTTAGGTGCAATACCACCACGTTAACTGGGGGGGGGGGGGGTGTTTGAAAGCATTTCCCCAGCTGTTAATACAGAGCACTTTCCCCTAATGCGGGTGTACTTAACTCCATTGGTTGAGGTAGCATTGGGTGAATCCAGCACTAACTGCTCTGAGCTCACTGCTCCTAACCCACCCATTTGCGACTCTAATTCAGGTTGCACAGTTAGCACTGTCATGTCCCCATGCTAGTTGGCAATGCGTGTTCCAACGCATGCCAGAACACATGTTGCCAGCTAGCGCCCTTTAGGGGGTCTTTTACTAAGATTCTGAACCCTACAAACAAACTTTGACTTAGCTGGTAATTGTGATGTTGCTAATGTTGGTGGTTCTCTCTTTCCACAATGGAGGGTCCAAACATTATCCAAACTGGTAGCAATTGTACAAATAGCAGAGCTCGGGGGGGGGAGGGGGGGTCACAGTGTGTGTGTGTGTGTGTGTATCTATATCTATATCCCAGCTTGAGTATTGTGTGCAGTTTAGGCCTCTACATGTCAAAAAAGATTTAGCAGAATTAGAAAAGGTAAAGAGAAGGGTGCCCAAAATGATAAAGGGGACAGTAAGACTCTACTAATGAGGAAAGAGTAAATATGTTAAGGCCTTTCAGCTTGGAGAAGAGGCAGCTGAGGGGGAGATATGATAGAGGTCTATGAAATCCTTAGTGGAGTGGAAGAGGTAAATGTAAATAGATTCTTTATTCTTTCAAAAAGTACAATGACTAGAGGATATGCCATGAAATTACAAAGTAGTACATTTAAAACAAACAGGAGAAAATATTTTTCTTTCAATGCATAATTTAATTTTTGGAACTCGTTGCCAGAGGATTTGATAAAACAGTTAAGTGTCGCTGGGTTTTAATAGACGTTTAAGCAAATCCTGGAGGAAGACTCCATAAACTCTTAAGGTAGATCTGGGGAAAACCACTGCTCATGCCTAGGACGTAATATTTTATTTATTTGTTTTTTTTATTTACATTCTCTTATATACCGCGCTATTCTGCATCAGTGCGGTTTACATTGAACAAACTGAAATTACATTGAACAGGGCATTATAACTTGGAGATAACTATTTTACAGGGAACATGGGCTATGGAGGGTTAAGTGGCTTGCCCAAGACCACAAGGAGCACCTGTGGGACTAGAAACCCCAGTCCTTCCGGCCCGAGGTTGCTGTCCTCTAGTGGGATTTGAACCCCCGACCTTCCGGCCTGAAGTACCTTTCCCCAACCACTGGGCCACTCCCTCCACTCCAATCTAGCTACATTTGGGATTTGTCAGGTATCTGAGACCTAGATTGGCCACTGTTGATTGAAACAGGATACTGGACCTGATGGACCTTTGGTGTGATCCAGAATGGCAGTTTTTATGTTCGTATGTTCTGATAGGAGCTCAGGGTAGTGAATAGCAAATGAAAGACAGTAGGATTTATCCTTTAAGATAACAAAAATCATAAAATATTTAAAAATGGTAAAACAACAAGAGGCAATAATAAAACTAACTTCTGGAAATGTAGAGACCATCCATTGATAACTACAGAATGACCATTGCATTTGATTAGAATGTATCTGAATCAATATATTGTTATCTTGATTGTGATCAATCTGTGGACCGTGCTTAAAACTGCTGCTGCTAAGAGTCAAGTGAAAGTAGTCTCAAAAACGATGCTTTGCAGTGTTTGGAAAATATTAATCAGTCAGCAATAAATCTGAGCTCCTTGGCTAAGGAGCATCAAAGAAAGGTGCCAAGAACAGAAAATGCTTTTCTATGTGTCTCAAATTAATCTCTGGTGTGGAAGAGATTAACAACAAAAAGTCCTGAGGAGATCAGAGATTTCTTTTTGGGTCCGACAGTCGCTAAGATATATTATTTTTTTTCCCCCTACACATGCCAATAGACCAGAGGAAGGATTTTACGAGTTTTTATCGCTAGTAGAGCGCCACTGGGAGAGCTTTCAAAGACGGTGTAATGTGATCTCTCATTTTTAAACCCAGTAATAACCATACAGCTTTATTTTGTTTCATGGTAAGCAAGGAAAATAATTTAAACGTGTCCATTTGTAAACTGTGCTTCCTGTGATTGACTAACTTACTGTAAACCAAATCATTTCTGATCGTAAGATGACTTGGTTATTGAATCCTTTTGGGGTCCCTCAGCTTTGTGATGTGTTCATAGTGAAGACCTAGATGTACTGTAGGGGGTGGCTGGGATGAAGAAGCGAGTTCTCTTTCAGCGGCATGCATGTGAATCAGTGGAGGAAGGTGAAAATCTGTCATTTTTCCATCTGCTTTATAAATAGGATCTTTCCTCCCTTATTCAGGATGCCATGGTGGCTTTGAGCATTTCAGGGCCCATCTCTTTGGAGGTTTCACAAATGGATCCTATTCTGGAGGGCTTGTAGCATCCTTTCAGCTCTTTGCCTACCCTGAGCCCTTGCTTAAGCTTGTGGTCTCTCGGGGAAGGAAGGAGGGGTGTACCAGAGTTGGGCCTGAGGTCCTGGCTAAGCTGTAGCCTCTGCCTCAGAACAGCCTTTTTGGGCTACCTTAAGTGGATACCTTGGCTATGGCAGTGGCAAAGTGCAGGTCCATCCTGGTGGAGCTGTGCTAAAGGAGACTTATACTAATAGGGTAGTTGCCCTTCTCAAGAATGCCTTTATGGCTTTGGCCCTCAGGTGGCACTGTGCGCAGGCATGGTGGCCCAAGTGCTGTTACGCTGGATCTAGTAGTCGCTGACAGTCCAGAGGTTGTGAGATTTAAGGTTGGAGTGGCCTACGTGATGGATGCCTGGAAACCTGATTAGGATTTCTTTTAGATCCATAGCAGCAGCTGTACTGGCCCAAAGGTGGCTTTGACTCCAGAATTGGTCAGCCAATGCTGCCTCCAATTTGTGGTTGAGTAAGCTCCTTTTTAAGGGCAGATAGTTCATTGGGGAGGACCTGGAGAATCTAGTGAAAGACCTCGAAGTTAGCCCTAGAGGCTCATGGAAAATAGGCTCAGAGGCCTCAGGAGTGCTTTATTTAGGACTCCATGGGGCACATGGAGATAGACTCAATCCAATAAGAGTTTAGGCATGGCCTGTTCCTCTGATTGGGCTAAACTAAAGAAGAGTCAGCCCTTTGGGGATCCCAGTATTCTTGTGATTCAGCACCATCTCCCTCTGGAGCTATTAAGCCCTTGCAGTAAATTCTAGCAGGTCCCTTCTGAGGTTTTAGTCTGAATGGACCCATATCACTTATGAGTCCTTGAGGTCCTAGCAAAGAGGGGCACACTGGAGTTTGTAGAACCTCTGTGAAACACCTTTGTGGAGGCTCTGTGTGGCTCCCTAGTCAAACAGGTGGCAGTAGAGGATACTGTTCAGTCCCTCTTGCAGTTGCAAGTTTTTGTACTTGTGCTCTTTGCAGAACATGGTCAGGGGCGATATTTCATCTACCTCATAGTGCCAAAGATGGGAGGGTCCTTCCAACCTATTCTGGACCTGAAGACAGTCCATGCCAATTACAAGTGCCCTCCTTCTGTATGGAGACTATTATGTTAGTCATTGCATTGGTCTGGCAAGGGGAATTCCTCACCTCCTTGGTCCTCAGAAGCATATTGCCATCTGAGAGCACCATCAGTGGTTCCTCTTCTTTTGAGTCCTTGGCTGCTATCTCCACTTTTGGACCACACCATTAGACCTGGCCATGGCACCTCCTCTAAGGTCATGGGGTTGACGGCATTTCTGCGCAAAGCGGGGTATATGGGTTCACCCATACAGTACATAGATGACTGGCTGATTCGATCTGACTCTTTGGAAATGTCCAAGGAGGATATGGCCTTGGTGATTCACTGGCTGAAAAAGCTGGCATTGGTGACGAATTGTCTTAAGAGCAGCCTTATCCCCTCCCAAGACTTGGAATATATTGGGTCACATTTCGACATCTGTTTGGGCCAAGTGTTTCTCACTCTGGAGAAAGTGGACAAACTGCAGTGGCAGCTCAGGGGTTTTTGCTCTTGGACAGCTCCCAGAGCCTAGGACCAACTCAATATCCAGAGGTTCATAGTGAAGAGCCTGAAACTGGTTCCTTGGGACAAGGCACACATGTGCCACCACTGCAGGGTCACCTTTTGACTCTGGTCTTCCTGCTCCTAGCTATTCAGTTTTTTTTTCCTCCCTCGGGAAGTGGGGGAAGAGTTGGTCTGGTGGTTACATACTCGCTCTGGTTGGATGCCTCTGGTGGAACCAAGTTGGGTGATAGTCAGTCACCATGGATGCCAGCCTGAAGGGCTGGAGAGCTCATTGTCCAAGTCAGTTTGTTCAAAGGTGCTGGAAGCCACAGGAGGCCTCCTGGTCAATCAACAGGCTTGGAGGCAAGAGTGATCCACCTGGCCCTAGAGAGGTTTTGACCTCTCAGAGGGCAAAGCTGTCAGTGTTCTCAGATAATGCCACCGCAGCAGCCTATGCCAACAGGCAAGGTGGCAGTCAGTGCTGAGATGGCAGAACTACTTCATTGGATGGAGGATCATCTGTTTGCTCTGTTAGTGGCCCAGATAGCAGGGATTGACAACATGCTGGTCGACTTGAGTCCAAGCATTGTGGATCCTGTCAAATGGGAGCTAAATCCTCATACATTTGAACTTATAGTGAAGAATTGGGACCTACCAGTGTTCGATTTGATGGCCACTAAGTGAAATGCCAAAGTGGAAAACCTTTTCAGCTGCAGAAAGGATCCATGGATAATGGGCCTGGATTCCCTGCTTCAGGAATGGTTCCAGGAGGGTCTTTTTGTATGTCTTTCCCCTGTGGCCCTTGGTGAGCTGCCTTCTGCTCAGGATTTGGTCTCATCGGGGCTTGGTAAGTTGTGGCACCAGACTGGTCATGCAAGCCCTAGTATACAGATCTCTTGTAGAGTTCCCGCTTTCTTCCTGAAGAGAAGGTCCTTCTCCGACAAGGGCCCCTGGTCTTGGAGGATCCTGTTCTGTTATTGCTTATGGTCTGACCCTTGAGAGGTGTAGGCTGCCAAAGAAGGATTACTTGGAGCAGTAGCTTCATGGCTGGAGGACTTCTACTTTCTTGGCCTATGGGAGAGTCTACAGGGTCTTTGAGAGGTGTTCTTCTCAGATCCTGGATGCTAGAAAGGCAGACATAGTTAATGTTTTGACCTTTGTGTAGTTCATTTTGGACTAGGGTTTGGTCTTGAACCCTGTCATGTTCGTTAGTGGCTCTCATGTGCTATTGTGGGCATTTTTAGTGATGTCCTTTGCTGGCACATCCTTATGTCTTCACTTCCTCAGGGAGAATGAAATAAATAGATCTGTCTGCCAGTGCAACCAGTTGTTCCTCAGTGGAGTTGTCTTCTCTGATGTTTGAAGGTGCTATAAAATCCCCCTTTTGAGCTCTTTCAGAAGGCTTCGCTCAAGGATTTAATCTTGAAGGCAGTTTTCCTGGTGGCTATTGCATCTGTCAAATGGGTGTTGAAATTATAGGCCTTATCCTATAGGGAGCCTTTATTTGTCATCTCGCTGGCATTGGTCTCTCTGTGTACTGTGTTGTCCTTTTTCCCAAAGGTGCTGTCTTTTCACCTTAATTTGGTGGTTGTATGTAACTCTTCAGTTGAAGACCTTCAGGTAGACCCCTCGCATCTGGTGGATTTTGAGAAGGGCATTAGTGAGGTATCTAGAGATTACTAATTCCTTCCATCAGTTGGACCATCTTTGTTCTCTTCAATGGTCAGGGGAAAGGACTGGCAGCTAAGTCCTTGATTGCCTGCTGTATTAAGGAGGCTATTAGTTTGGCCTACCTTCTATGCGGGAAACACGTACCAGAGGGCATAATCCTCCTGGGCTGAGTCTGCCTTGTTGGCCTTGGCAGATATCTGTAAACAGCTGCTTGGTCTTCCTGAGTAGCTTTGTGAAACATTACAGGTTGCAAGTGGGAGCTAGAGCAGATTGCTCCTTCAGTAGGGCAGTTCTGTCCAATGCATCTTCCTCCCACCCTGAGTTCTGACCGATAAGTTTGATATGCTCATCTGAATTGGTCTAAGAAGATAAGGAAGAAGAATTTATACCCCATAATTTTCTTTCCTTTAAATCTTGCTAGACCAGTCTAGAATCTGTCCTGGAAGACTATTCCTACAGGGTTTAGAGCCCTACTGTCCCTTGATTACATTGCCAGTGTCTGTGTTTGATGCAGTCAGTTATGATAAGAGCCAAATGTGCTGTACATATTTTATTGTTTAACACTTTTTCTGAGTTCTGAATTTTTCAGTCTTGCTTTCTGATTGAAGTGTCATGCTGTCTATTCAGTACTGTACCAGCAGATATACTGGTGATGTCATCACTGAAATTTGACCTAGTCTGCCTCCACATGCTGACTGGGGAGCATAACCCACTTGTCTAGCAGGATTCAAGGAAAGAAAATGATCAGGTATGTAAATTTCTCCATCTCTATTCGACAGAGCTTACAGTCTATTCAAGGCAAACGGAACAAATAAGGGCTTAGGGATTTTCATTACAGGGAACGATTAAAAATGGACATGGGTATTAAACAGGAGAATAGGTCAGGATGTAAAAGCAATCTCTAAGGTGTTTTTTTTAGCCTGGATTTGAATAGGACCAGAGACTAAGCCAGATATAGTGACTCAGGAAATCAATTTCAGACATGCAGCAAAGGGAAAGGAAAGATATTTGGAGTTGGCAGCAGAGGAGACAGGCACAGATAAGTAATTTATCCGATGATCCCAAAAGTCGCCGCAGAGGTTTTGCACTTACCGCACAATAACTCTAAATCTTGATCACACTAGTAAAAGGGCTTCATAGATTTGCATACACCAGGTCTCCATATATATCTCATCCATGGTCATTGTGAATTGGTGAGAACAGTGGTTTATTTCATGTTTCTTCAGTTTGTACATATCGAGTTATTGCTCTATGTGACACATTCTGCCTCAATAGCAGATTGTGTAGGTTGAGTAAATCACAAGGCTATTAACAGCGGTATTTGCACTTTATCTAAGAGACTGTAGACATGGCTAAGCATTGCTCGCCCTTGGCAACAGAGCAGGGCTTTTTTCTCAGCGACTGATAGCATTTCCAGTAGTTACACTGCATTCTCGGCTGTAACAGCTGAATTAAAACATGACGTTATAGGCTAATTAAAACATTGAGGATGCCAAATTTTGATGATATACTGCCAGTGCACAGGAGACCACCAGAAGTTTTCCAAAAGCGCTATTGGCAGAAGAGGCGGGAACCTGCATCTGTAGCAGGTTTGGAGCTAGGAGGAGAACCTTCCTGCTGAATAACAGAAAGTTATTGCACGGTGTCTGTCAAACTGTGATTTTTGGATCCTGCAGTTTCCTGCTGCTTGTCTTGGTGTGGTCAGAACCATTGTTGGGATCTGGCATCATGAGATTTCATTTCCAGCTACCTGGAGAGGTTTTCCCTCTATCTTTTGGTATGTGTATGTTATCTTCACCTCTGAACAGATTACTTATTTTCTATTACCATTCTCTTGCAAGTTAATTGTAATCCACATTCTGCAGCCGGGTTAATTTTTGCATATTTCAGGAAAATTGTACCCTTCTTATTCAATATAAGAGTGATTTTCTTTCTGCTATGCTCATGTATTTTATACCATTTGATAGAAAAATGAGACAGCAATTTTGGATCCGAAGAGTTTTGGGACCGGCCTGGATAGGGTTAAGATGCCATTTGAAGGACTTATGTGCACCCTAGAAAGAATATCAGTGGTTGCCTGATTGGCTTGTTTTATGCATTTTCCTCTTATAAAGTGATTGGAAGCTTATTACTTTCCAAAAGAACATTTAATTTGTTTCCAGGAAGTCTGTTTGAGCCAAACAATGGTGGAATGAGAAATGCAATCTCTGGGGCATCTGTTTCAGGACGTGATCTTGAGTGGAACAAAAAGGTCAGTTGATGTGACATAGAGCAGAGTTCATGAGGTTAGGAAGTTTAGGAATAAGCCTAACTTCAAGGATTTGGGAAGATTTAAGAGATTTTCTGTAGCGCACCAGGTACAAGAACTGATCTGGACTGGTTATAAAAGATGTGTTATTGGGTAATGGGTGAAAAATCTGGAGCACCTTTCATTACTTTTAAAACACATTTCTAGAGGGCAAGTCCATTAACAGTTATTAGCCAGGTAGACGTTGACGACATCACTCCTTTCTTGTGTGAATGAGCAATGACTGATGGATCTCGCCTTTAAATTCTGCATGGTACTTCCGAGTGTCCCAGCTTGACCACTGTTGGAGACAAAATAAGCTCAATGGACCACTGGTCTGAACCCAACAAGGCATTTGCTATGTTCTTATGATATTCAGATTATAATGTGATATGGTGATTCTCCTTAGAAAAGAGAATGCACAGTAAAAACTGCAGCTGTGCTATATGGAATGGAACATGGATATAAAGTTTTGCCCAAACCACCTCTACAGTATGGGGGACCAAAGCACAAAGGGGGTCTCATGGTCCTCTGCCTTAGAGCTGCTGCCCTGGGCTGTTTCACTGTGGCCCCTTTCAGCGACAGGGAGTGAAGATGCACAAAGCTAGTATGCATCTTTGAGCCGGTACGTGTGTCAAGGTCCAACTCCTCCTATACAGGCTTTGTTAGCAAGGAAACTATAATGGGAGCCCTTGGACAGGCTCAGAGGATGCCTGCTGGCTTTCTATATTGTGAACCAGTGCATACATACACAGGCCTATTTTCAGCTCAAATTAGATGCCTAAATTACATGCCAAAAATAGGCAGCTAACTTAAGTCCCTAATTCGAATTACAGCTTTCTACTCTGTACATTCTGTTCCTTAACTTGCAAAACTCTTACAAATAAGGGTCTTTCTTTGCTTCTCCACGTTTTTCTTTTCTATAAAGTAGGAACACTCGAGTGAGCTTATAGAGACGTGAAGTGCTTCTGTTTGTACCAAGTTTTGTTGTAATTGTTCATAGGATGCATATCTTTCATGAAAGCTACCACACACAAAAATAAATGTCAAAAAAGATGTCCTTGACTCCTTCATAGTAATTGGCAGCTTTTAATGGCATCTCGGTTACATTATCCCCCTCTCTTTGTGTTTATTTATTTAGCATCTTTTTTTATATCGCTGTATCTACTAGTCACAGCGGTGTACACATAACAAGTCCAACAAGTATAAGATTACATGGAACGTGGTAGGTATAATTAACATTTACATTAAGCAAACAATATTGCATGCAACCGCAAAATGTGTAAACAATGGTCAAACGTAGTAGATCTAGGTATTAACATTTAACAGTGTAGAAGGAATTTCAATGTGAGGGAACAACATTGATACTTTCAGCATGGTACATAGTAAGGAAAATTAAGAAACATATTATATTACATGGTTAGATTCTGACAAGGGGTAACAGCAGGGAGGATGGAGAGGCATTGGGTGACAATTGAATGGTTGGTGGGAGGCTATGTGAGAAATTGTCAGATTCAAAGTGTTCAAGGAAGAGGTGGGTTTTCAGTTTGCAACTGAATTCCCCAATGTCTGTTAGACTGTATCTCCGAAGTGAGGGAGTTCCATATAGTGGGTGCATGGAAGGAGAAGGCTCTGCTGGAGGTGGAGAGGTTGGATCGAGAGAACAAGTATGATGCTGATATGTTCTGGCTGACTTGGTGTGGAAGCTTAAGTTTTTTATTCAAGTATTATGCTGAGGTCATCTTTGGACTGGAGGAGTAGCCTAGTGACTTGGGAACAAAGAGATTGGGGTTCAGTTCCCACTAGTACTCCTTGTGGCCTTGGGCAAGTCACTTAACCCTCCATTGCCTCAGAAGAATCCAAGTTATTTACGTCCCTGTTTTAATGTACATTGTAACTTAAACTTGGTAATGTAAACCGCTTTGACTAAAATGATAAAACGGTATAAAAGACCTATTAAATAACTCTGCAGGTAAAATGTATTTATTTAAGTTGGCCAGATTTACTGTGGCTGGGGTAGAAAATGTGAGGTTCTTGGTTATATGGAGGACTTCTGTTTTTGTTAGGGTTAATGTGCATATTATGATGGTTGAGTCATTGGCTGATAGCTTCAAGGCACTGTCCTATCCTGGAGTAGTCTGGGCTATTATTGGTGAAAGGAGAGTAGATTAAGATGTTATCGGCGTATATGAGATAGAGAATGCTATGGTTAGAGATTATGTTGCATAGTGGTTGGATGAAAATGTTGAACAGAAGGGAGGATAAGGCAGATCCTTGAGGTAAGCCTTGTAGTAGTCCAAAAGGGTTGGAGTTTTCTAGTCCTATTTTGACTTGTTGATAAGCGGCTGTGCTGGTAGGACTGGAACCACTCAATGTTGTCCCTCTAAGGCCAATTTCATGGAGACATGAAAGGAGATGTTAATGGATTATAGAATCCAAGGCTGTGGAGATGAAGCCTTGTGTGTTTTTTTTTCGGTACCTTTTAATTATAGTATCCAGGAGGGAGGTTAGTAGGGCTTCGGTACTATGAAATGGTTTGAAGCCATGCTGGTGTGGATCAAGGGGGGCATGAGAGTCAATGTAGTTCTATGTCTGCAACTACACCACTTTTTCGATGATTTTGGTAAGGGAGGGAATACTAGAGATGAGTCTGTATGAGGACGGTGACTTTGGGTCGGCTGTAGGATTCTTTATTAAAAGTCTGATGGAGGCCTGCTTGAGAGCCATCTGCATATCGCCTTGTGATAGTGACATCTGTACTATGAGTAGTATGGTTGGGATGAGATCTTGTTTAGTAACTTTGTTACAGGAGACTGGACAGGGGTTGAGTGGGGGGGGGGGTACTGTTGAGATTTGTGATGATTTCTAGTTGCTGTGTAGACAAGGTGCTGAATGTTGAGCAGGTTTGTTTGCTTGGTGCATCAATGGAGTCGAGGGTCTGCCAAGCTGTTCTGTAGGTGGGAGATTGTTTATATTGGACAAATTGTGCCATGTCAGCTGGGGACAGGTTGGTATCCAACTTGTTGGTGGTTGGGCTTTTGAGCAGGTTCAAGGCCATATCAAATAGCTCTCTAGGATGGTTGAGGGAAGATCTAATTAGGGTGGTATGGTATTCTTCCTTCCAGATGAAGGTAAGTGAGCAATATTCAGTCTGAGCGGTTGTGTGTTTTGAGTGTTTGGTTGAATTCTTGGAGCGCCTCCATTTGCACTCTAGTTGTCTGGGTTTCTTTTTTTTTAAATTTTGAGGTCAGGTGTAAACTGTGGAACGTGGTGTGTTCTCTTGATTCTGGGGTTACTATCGGGTGTAGTTGCATAGGATGATATGCAGTTTTTCCATTTGGAAATTACAGCATCAAGATTAGCTGGATCAATTTAAGATATATGGATGTTGCTGGTGAAAGAGTCTCTATTGAATTTCCAAAATCTTCATGAGGTGTGCTGGGGAGGTTTAGTAGGCAGAAGATGATCATGTTATAGTTTGACCAAGGCATTGCAGAGTTTTGGGTCGTTGAGGAAAGCTGTTGGTGTGGCTAGATTAAGTATGAGGTCTAAGGTTCCTCCTCTGGCGTGAGTTGGGTCAGAAATGATTTGACTGAGTTGGAGTGCTTCCATTGCTTGAAGGAAAGGTGCAGAGTGTTTGGTAGATGCACTGGGTAAGTTGAGGTCTCCCAGAAGAATGAATCATTTATTGCTGTGGCTATTAGAATATGCTTCATCAATAAGTGGTGAGAGGTCACAGTTGCTTGCTGTTGATGTTCTATATGCAAGGCAAAGTGATAGGTGTGTTGGAAATGGTGATTATGTCCAATTCATCGGTAGAGCTAGAGCTGGTAGTTTTGAATTGGAGCTCCTCTCTAGCAATAATGAGTATACCTCCACCCCTCTTAGTCGACATGGAGCAATTAAAGAGCTGGTGTGATGGGATGACAAGCTGTTTTAAGAGGACAATGTCAGATTCCTCAAACCAGGATTCCGTTATTCATTATATGTCAATGTGATTCTTCTTAATATAGTCAACCAGGATAGAAATTTTGTTGCGGGTAGACCGTGTATTGATGAGAGCACACTTGAGTAGTTGGTTGGAAGGTGTATTAGCAGAGGGACAGGTAAGTTCAGAGAGTGGTTTAATTCTGATTAGATTATGTATATTCCTGCTTTGAGGTTTGGGGAAGAAGAGTTGGAGTCTGGTGTTGTGTGGAGGGTGAATGGGGTAAATATTTAGGTTTCAACTTGAGTGAGTAAGATGCAAGTATAAGTGATAAAGTGGTTTTCTTGATAGGTAGGATGGGAGGATAGTAAGTTTGGGAATAACGAATGGGGTGATCAGATTTGCAGATGACACAAAATTAAAGTTTTTAAAACACAAGAGGACTTTGATAAATTGGAAGGCTGGACATCCAAATGGCAGATAAAATTTAATGTGGATGAGTGCAAAGTTATGCACCTAGGAAAGAACAACTCAAACTATGTGGTTACACAATGCAATGTTTCACATTAGGAACCACCACCCAGGAAAAACATTTAGACGTATGGTGGCTAATACTTTGAAATCCTCCACACCAGTGTGCAGCGATGGCCGAGAAAGCAAATAGAATGCTAGGACTCATAAGGAAAGGAATAGAGAATAAAACCAAGGATATTATAATGCTGCTTTATCATTCCATGGTGCGACCCTACCTTGAATATTGTGTGCAATTCTGGTCACCATATTTTAAAAAGGATATAGCAGAATTAGAAAAGGTACAGAGAAGAGCCACCGAATTGGTAAAGGGGATTGAAGGATACTGCTATGAGGAAAGGCTTAAAAGGTCAGGGATCTTCAACTTGGAAAAGAGACGGCCGAGGGGAGATATGATAGAGGTCTATAAATTTAATGAATGGAGTAGAATGGGTAAATGTAAATTGCTTGTTTACTCCATCATAAAGTAGAAAGACTAGGAGATATACAATATAACCTATTTAAGACTAATAAGAGAAAATACGTTTTCATTCAATGCGTTGTCAAACTCTGGAATTCATTACTGGAGGATGTAGTAAAAGCTCTTAGTGTAGCTGGGTTTAAAAAAGGTCTGGACAAGTTCCTGGAGGAAAGATCCATAAACCATTATTAAAGAAGACCTGTGTACCTTTTTGGGAATCTGCCAGGTACTTGTGAGCTGGATTGGCCACTGTTGGAAACAGGATACTGGACGATGGACCTTGGTCTGACCCAATATGGCATCTCTTATGTTCTTATGGCCCAGACCCCCCTTCTGTCTCACTGTCTTCCTAGCTGCAAGCTTTGCTTTTCCTTGACTTTCTTTATCCTCTGTTTGTTTTTTTGCTGCTTTAATAAAGAAAAAACCTCTAAGGCACCAGGGCTTTCCCAGGCCCATGTAGGCAGCTTGGGCAGCCTTCACGGGCTTTTCCTGCTGGCCTCACAACTGCTGGGATTTGCTTATTGAGGATTGTTCGCTCAGTGTCTAGTTCTTGTCTGATATCAAGGAGCAATTGGAGTGGTGACTGCAAGTTCACCCCATGATGGCTAGGTTGCCTTTTAGGGGGCAGTATCTTGGCTGAGAGTCACAGTGAATACCAGTCTGCCATCTTGCACATGGGTATAGTACTACCACAGCCTAATGCTTAGAAGAATACGCTGAGAACCAGCTAAGCCGGAGTTCAGTTCCCATTGCTACTCTGTGAACTTGGGCCAGTCCTTTAGTCCTAATGGGTCAGTTAGTACAGGAGCACTGGTCTCCTCGGGAAGCCTCCTGGTCAGTCAACAGACTTAGAGGCCAGGGCGATTAGCCTGGTTTTAGAGAGGATTCAGGCCCTCCTGGTCAAGTAAGTAGTCAGGGAGTTCTCAGTCAGGGCCTTAAAAGTGGTATAAGTCCACAAGGGGGGTGGCTTTCTCTACACCGTTGTGGCTTTAGTGGTAGCAGAGATTGGCTGCAAATTGAAGGGTCATCTAGTGACTAACACAAAAGCAAGAGTTAGCAATGTGCAGACCTTTTGCTTGAGTTGGCCATTGTAGTTCCTGATAAGTGGGAGTTAAGCCCTGGGATATTTGTGGAGGTCAGATCTGTCAGTGTTCGGCCTACTGTTCATACAGAACAGAAGTAAAGATCTGTTTTTAATTGTGAGATGGTCCTGAAGACAGCGAGTTTAGATGTCTTGCTTCTTGTCTCTTGTGGTTCTTGGTGAGCCGTTGCCTGAGCAGATTTCGGTCTCTCCCTTGCTTGGTTGCTTTAGTGACACCAGATTTGCTGTGCAGATCATAATGCATAAATCTCCTGAGCCTGTTAGCGGAGTTCACCCTATTGCTGCCTCAGGTGGTGGGGTTCCCATTATCATCTTGCTTACAGTCTGGTCCAAACATAAGCTGTCTTGGTAAGGGTATCCTGCAGTGTTAGTGTTTTACCCCTCTTCTCCTGGGTCTGCTGTTGGACCCTGGATGCGAGAATGGTGAACCTAGTCACCATATGGCCTTTCTGCTAGTATGAGCCAGATTAGGGTCAAGTTCTACACTCTTTTGCAGTTAGCTTGGCAGCCCTCATGTCCATAGTGATATATCAGTCCTTGTGTGCTGCCAGAGGTGCATACCAGGCATGCCCTTGGTGATGAGTCAACTCGCTGCCAACTCCAGACTTTGTTCATTCCATCTTGCTACTCTGTATGTCTGGCAGTGGAGTAAGTCCAACAAATAGCGGGGATCAGGACATGGAAGGCAACAAAAGGCACAGGGCAGCAGGAGGTAGGTCCCTGCTGCCAGATCTCAGTCCCGGCTGCCCCCCACTGAGGGCTGGGTGGCGAGAAAAGAAGAGCAGGATGGCGGAAACCCTTCCAGTGCTTATGCATGGCGTCCTGGTGCCATGATGATAGGATGCAATGGCACCGGGACTCCAGCAGGAGCATGGGGAGGGCTAGCCAAGGTGAGCGATGGACGTCCAGGGCATTGGAATCAGAGCATGACCAGCCCGTCTAGGGCCCGAATCTGCACCCGCAGGAACATCTGACTCCCGCAGTTGTAGAATCGGGGTCTAATTCAGCCATCCAGTTTTTGGACGTCCGGACGGGCTGGACTTGCCCTTTAACGCATCGGCTCTGTGCATTTTGTCTCAATTAGATTGTAAGCTCTAATGAGCAGGGATTATGTCTTACATCTACATGTACAGCGCTGCGTATGCCTTGTAGCGCTATACAAATGATTATTAGTAGCAGTAGTAGTGATGTACCGTGATGTGTCTCACCTCCTCAGGTGGGCAAAGCTATTTTATTTGTCTTTGCGTCTGGTCGGGGCCACGGTAGACTCTTTCTCTCTGCTGTGGTAGGCGATGGAAGGTTCCTTTTTGTTCCTACACATGGTTCTGCTGATGGCTTAATGTCTTAGGCAGGTGTCAATGCCGCAGATCTCACCCTTTTGAGGACCACTCAGGTCTTGTCAGTAGCACCTGTCTTTCTGAGAATGGTACCTTCTTTCTCTTGAAAGTACTATCTTCTTCCTTTCCTTTCAGGCATAGAGCAGGCACAAAGAGACCCTGGTGACAGTTTAAGGTGGAGGAGACCTGTAGCAGCACAGCAGGCAAGCAATAATGTACAGACTGCCATCTTTGTTTTTGAAATGGATGCTTCTTTCCGCAAAAGAGAGATCCTCTATGTATTTGGGTGTAAGAGAAGTTTGGTTGCTACACAGTGAGAAGCCTAGGACATAGCCCAGGACAGCAGATTAAGGATGAGATGGTTTACAGCGAACATTGGAAAAACTGGCAAAACAGACATGTCGATTCCATAAGAGAGATCTGGAAACAGTGACTCGCCTCGTAGCTGGCTGTGAAGTTCTGATGGCAGAATATTACTATGCAGAAAAGCACAAAAAAGTAGCTCACCACATCCATTGGAAACTCTGTAAACATTATAACATAACTGTGCTTGAAAAGCACTGGGATCATGACCCTAAGAGGATTACAGAAAATGAAGATGTTATGATCACCTGGGACATTCCCATTCCGATGGATAAGAAACTGGATGTGAGGAAACCAACATAGTGGTAAAGGAGAGAAACACCAGAGCGACATTGATAATAGAGATGTCGGTTCTAAGTGATTATTCTGTGACTCGCATTGAGAAGCATAAAATCCTGAAATACCAAGAAAAATGCAGTCAGAGACTAAGAAAATGTGGCAGAAAGATACAGAAATATTTCACATCCTATTGGAAGCCACAGGCTTCATAAAGACGACTTTCCAAGCACATCTTGAGAAACTACCCATACATGTTACATCTTACGAACGCCAGAAGGAAGCTCTGTTTGGCACGTTGCAAGTTGAGCAATAGCAGTAAATTTGAGAAACTGAAATCATACTCCACATACCTTTGGCTTAGAAGTGAGGTTCATGATTGTCATGGTATGTGCAAAACTAACCCATTTGGAAAAACTGCCCTCGGAAAACTTTCTTTGCAGGAGTTTTGCACAACCTCAGTTGGGGGAAAAAAAAAAAAACCTACGGGGAGCTTAGGACATGAATGTGTCTTTAGCACTGTAGTATATGATGATGGCCATGAGCCATTGGGCTGACTCATATCTGTAATGGACAGGAGGTGGACCCTTGTATTAGATTCTATTTAATATAGTAACATAGTAAATGATGGCGGTTAAAAACCAGCATGGCCCATCTGGTCTTTGCGCTATGGAATTTAGGGATGTAATTGGTGCTCTGTGCAGCTTGCCTCCGGTTTGTTCTTTTATGTTGGGTTGTAACTGCCCTCCATACATGTTGTCCCCCTCTCTGTGCTTTTACGTTGGGTTGTAACTGCCCTCCAGGCATGTTGTCCCCCTCTGTGTGCTTTTACGTTGGGTTGTAACTGCCCTCCAGGCATGTTGTCCCCCTCTGTGTGCTTTTACGTTGGGTTGTAACCGCTCCCAATGTTCTTTTTACGTTGGGTTGTAACTGCCGCTCCCTGCTCTATGCCTGTTTTGAAGTGTAAAAGCTATTTACGTTTGCTTTGAGAAGCAGTAGAGGTAATAGCTGTGCTCTGATTGGATTGTGAAATGCAGCGTGAAAGTTATCTTCCAGAAAAGCCTCTCCCGGGATTTGAGTCCTTGTGTTGTGGGGATTATGCACTGGTTAGATGACACCCTTTCATCCCCAGGCCATTGCTTTAGCTCTTTGGAGCGGTTCCTCTCTTCAGATCTAGAAGACATTGATTGGTGCCAGCAAAATCATAAAAGAAATGTTGTCTCAAAGGCCTTAGATATAATTTTGGCGTTTGCCTTCTATGATAGTGCAGCCAGTGTAAATATTGCATTGTACATTTCGTTTTAAAATGTCTGGCAGTGAGCACTGCAGAGTTTGATTTAAATGTTTTTAATTTTGATTTGAGTAGCGCTGTTTTTTGGCGTTAATGCTGACACTCTTGATTCATGTCAAAAATTCTCTGCAGAGAATTATAAAAAGTTTATGAACCCAAGATGGAAAGTCATAAAATTCAATTTCAGCCTCGGGATGAACTTCAAAGCAACATTATCAGCCCTTTTTCATATTAATGTTTACTTTTTTTAAAATCTGGAAGATTCCTTTTCCTTCTCTTGGCTTCTAGATCAGGTGGGACTTAGGCTGGGATTTGACATGATGAACCTTCATTTACAACTACCTGGGAATTTCCCCCTCTCCTATTATATCCCCCTTCTATCTTTAGTTAGTACAGTGACTGGCTTGACTGGAGGCCTTGTACTGAAGCTCCTTCCAAAACCCTTTGTAATCAGAGGCCCTAAATCCAGCCACTAGGCTTCACCATTGCAAACTGACTTCCCTTCCCATTGCATCATCAGTCCTGATCTAGAAATCGAGCCTAGGTCCCTCCACACGGGAGTGCACTGTTACTACTGAGCCCCAGACCAACTCTTAGCCCATTCTGTTGTGTTTCAGTGACAAATTCAGAGTAATTGGCTTTCTGTATAACATCCTTTTTTAAATTTAGAGGCTCTATAGAGAGGGTACAAATGTCCAATTGTGAAGACTGTATTGATATAGTTTTTAAGTCTTCTGATAGTATTTTGTCTACAGGAATTTCTTTAATCTATTCCATCTCTAGGTTTGACATGGGCTCCTCTAGTGACCCATTCCAGTAATTGGATTGCATTGCTAAACTTCTTTGTTTGCAGCAATGGGAAACTCTAGAATGACACTCCTATTTCTATGCTTTAGAAATCAATCTCCATCTTCCTCACTTAATCAAACTCTGCAGCTTACTTTTAAGGCCATGGAACAATTTGTTGGGCCCATAAATATTTTATGCTTTTAAAAAGAAGGCCATATAGCAAATCTGGTCATGAAGGAGTTGGAAGACCTTGCTCTTTCTTGTTGGTTTATTTTAGGTCACTGCCCTTCCTGCTGAAAGTGCAAATTACTCATTCAGACTTTCTGAAGATGTAAAGATCTGAACTCTTACAGGAGTTGTTTTGCAATCAGATTCAGAGCCTGGCAGATTTTTTTTTTTGTACTTTGCCCTGAAGGTGGGGTCATTCTTTTCATTACAGGTGTGGAACTTTTACGAATCTGATGCATTATCAAGAGGAAATGCAGATAAAGTGGACTCTTGTCCTCAAAGGTTAATGCTTCAATTAACTGGTTAGTCTGTAACTTATTCTGGGAACCCCAGAGCCAGTTGTGTTTCCAGAAGACCCACAATGAATATCCATTTCATGCATATTCGGTGGCGATATCCTGAAAACTCAACTAGCTGGTGAGGTTCCTGGGACAAGTTTGGAAGCCCTGGTGTATACCACTAGTGTGTCTTCGTGGGATGGGGTGGGGGGGGGGGGAGAGGCATATTCAAAATGTTTTAACTGGTTAGCACATCTGCTGACTTACTTAAATGGGGAAATTCTCGTTATTCCGCAGCACTATCAGGATAGGGCTACTGAATATCGCCAAAGGCTGCGCAAAACATGCGGGGTTAAAACTGGGGTGGTCTGTGGATGGACTGGGAGGTATGCCAGTTGCTGTCTGGTCATCGGTGATATTCAACTGCTAGCCAGATAGCTAAACTGGTTAATGTTACATTAACAAAATGGTTTTCACTATCTGGTTAGTGGCTGAATATTGCCACTAACTGGAAAGCAACGCCGCTATCTGACCAACGTGGATAATTAACTGTAATTACCTAGCTACAAACTGTTATATGTAAAAACAGCTCGCCCTGTTTATTGTTGTTATATGGAAACCGCACCTGATCAATGGAAGGAGCGGTATATAAAAAAATCTGTTAATTAAATTAAATTAAATTAAAATTGGCGCTGGATGCTGGATAAGGTCCGATGCAAAATATCTAGGTTTATTTAAAGTGGCGACAGCCAGGCACTTTAAAAGCACCTAACCACCCCTGCTAAATATCAACCCCTCTTATTTTTAGATCTGTGTTTAATTTTTTAATTTTTTTTTTATGGAAAAAGATTTACAACAGGCTGCCTAACTTGTGCGGCAAGGAGACAGAGTTATATCAGTTTTCCAAGGGACAGAATGCACCTGTTACTTAGCCTGCCTAAATGCCCCAGCTTAGAGTACAGGCATAGGAGTGTATTTATTTATAAAGAAGGCATAGAAACGCCAATGCCTCCGTTCAGGATCTTTACAATATACGCATATGTTTGCTCTCATCTCGGAAGGAAGGGTAGGTAGTTCTGCGAAAGCTAGCTGTGTGCAAATCGCTGTTCTATCCGTAGAAACACCTGATAAAAGAAAGTAAAAGCCTCTCCAATAGCAAAGCTGTTGCAATAAAAAAGTGAAGACCCTAGTTTCAAATAAAAAATTTTGTAATCTAACTTAAATATTCCCCACTTTTACATCCTGTACATTTTCAGGGAGCTATTTTCAAACTCTGCAATTACTTTTCACTTGGTGATCTTGTGCCTAATTTTCAAAGGGAAGATCACCCACAATTAGACCCTCAGACAGTCCATTTGCTTTCTGTGTAGGTGAAATGTAATTTCAGTTTGGATCTTGGGTGTCTCTCTTCGTGATTGTCATTGATATAAGACAATTTGGACAAGGTGTGACAATCAATCCTCAGTCGAAGAACAAATCCAAAAATGCAGACTGCGTTGGTTTGGCCATGTTGGCAGAATGAACACCAGTTGGCTGCCTTACAAACTCCTCTGGGGAGAGCGACCTGTCCATTGGAGGGTTCAATGAGCAGCTCCGAAGAAGACGTGGCTCAAAGACATTGAGGAAGACCTAAGGAACCAGTGACCAACCATCGATGAGGCCAGAAATATTGCCATCGATCGCTAAGGTTGGAAGCGTATTGTGAACACACGGAATCCAGCGGCACCTACAGCAGCATATTGGCTGAGAGGACGACCTTCTCTCCAATTGCAAGCTAAGGATTAAAGAAAAAGAAATGTAATGGAAAAGAACAAGTAATTTTGCAGGCTTTTTTTTTTTTTCTGCTTGGGTTTTTCTTGAAATGTGACGTTTTACTAAGTGCAAGTGTTTCTGGGATGTTTGTTTTACTGTATAAAGACTTGCATCTTTCCAGGGCCATGGAATTGCCTGTAATTTTTGACTCTGGACTTGTATAGATTCACTTTTTGGTATGGTAGACGCTACTGCAATGTTCAGATTTTACATTCAGTAGTTTCTGCAAATGGTAAAAAAGTCCAATGAGAACAATATTTTCTGAAAGTAAAAACCTCATTATCTAGGTCTTCCATTGCATAATCATTTGTTACAGCCATTGCATCCTCATTTTAAGGCTAGTAGCAGAATATGGATCCTGTTAAACTCCTAGCAGCTTTAAATCCCTGATGTGTTTAGGCTGAGTCATCTTTCCAAGCAAATCTGCCCTACCTTCTTGAGTGATGCATCCTTACGGGGATTAAGGCCATATTGGAATGATTAGACTGCTTCATTTCCAAACTAAATTAAGCTTTTTGTGCAGCTGGGTAGATGTGCCTGTGTAGATCAATAGTGTATTTCAAATATTATAGCCTCAGGCCTGCCTTTTTCTGCTGTGGAGGATGGGTGGCTAGGGCTCACCAGTATAACCATACAGAGAAGTTGTTTTTGCTTTTTTTTTTTTTTTTTTTTTTAAATACTGGAGCTAGATGTGAACCATCCTACCACATTTCTCCTTTGCCCTTAGCACATGATGGTTCATCTTTGGGCAGGGGACAGGCCATTATAGCTTGATAAATACTGGAATTTATTTTCTAGCTAGGACAGACCTTCTCCTGGTGGGAAGTGAGCAGAATTTAATTTTAAACATGGAGTTGTGTTTTCAGAAGGCAGTTTTCACACTGCCGGCCTTATTGCAAAGCCCACAGACATTAAGCGTAAGGGACAGTCCGCACCCAGTCCCCTGCATTTCCATGTTTGTCAGTTGACGTAGGAGTCCAGCATGTGCAAAGAATGTTGCTGCATTAACTGTTAGTGCTCGTTAATACCCACATTAACTGATTAACGCACTTTAGTAAAAGGGGTCCTAAGTGCATGCTTTCACTTTAAAGATTGCCGAAGGTAAACGGACGCATGGGCGCTTGCACCTGTAAGGACCTTTTTCAACTAATACATTGCTGCTAGTACAATGTGCTTATTCGGAAAATGGCAAATATGCGCATTCTTGCAATTCCTGCCCTTGGGAATGCCGCTACCAAACTGTGCGTGCTTTGGAACGAAATGTGCCTGTTATCAGACTGGCAGGGATGGTAGTTTTCAGAGAGCTGATATATGGGGATGCAACACTTTTTTGAAATTGCCCTCGGGGGGGGGGGGGGGTCAATTTTATAAAGCATTTTCCACAAAATATGTTTTACTCATGGAAAACAGCTGTTACAAAGTTGCATGGGTATATATGCTCATAAATGGGTGCTATGAGAGCGCATGCTTTCATGTAGGCGGAGGACTGATTTGTGAGTCATGTGCTTAGAATACAACCAGAGTGGCACCTGCCTCAGAACAGGTGGAGTTAGTTCAGGTGTAACCTTGTGAGAGTCTTTGCTTGTAAGAGGAGTTGATTCTGGTGTAACCTCGTGCAAGGGGAGTTAATACAGGTGTGAGAGTCTTTGCTTGTAAGGGGAGTTGGTTCTGGTGTAACCTTGCGTGAGTGTCTTTGCTCACAAGGGGAGTTGGTTCTGGTGTAACCTTGTGTGAGTGTCTTTGCTCACAAGGGGAGTTGGTTCTGGTGTAACCTTGTGTGAGTGTCTTTGCTCGCAAGGGGAGTTGGTTCTGGTGTAACCTTGTGTGAGTGTCTTTGCTCGCAAGGGGAGTTGGTTTTGGTGTAACCTTGTGTGAGTGTCTTTGCTCACAAGGGGAGTTGGTTCTGGTGTAACCTTGTGTGAGTGTCTTTGCTTGCAAGGGGAGTTGATTCCGCTGTAACCTTTGTGCAAGGGGAGTTAGTTCATGTGTAACCTTGTGAGAGCCTTTGCTCACAAGGGGAGTTTGTTGTGGTGTAATCTTGTGCAAGGGAGTTAGTTCAGGTGTAATTTTGTGCGTGTCTACTCGCAAGGAGAGTTTTGTTCTGGTGTAACCTTGTGTGCTCGCAAGGGGAATTGGTTCTGGTGTAACCTCATGCAAGGGAAATTATGCTACCAGAATTGTTTTATAAAGGCGCATACACACACTGGCACATTTTCTTTGCAGTTTTTAATAGGCGCCTTGTTATTAAATTAGTCTTAATGGTTTCCAGAGTTCATCAGTTCCAAGTCAATGCTGCTTCCATTCAGAAGTGAAAGGGTGTTTTGCTCATAGAGAAACATCGGTGTGGTAGTTTGGCAGATTTCTGCAGGGAGTAGAGGAAATAGCCTAGTGATTGGAGCAGTGGGCTTGGAACCTGGGAAGCGAGGGTTCAAATTCTGCTTTTCTTCTTGATACTTCCTGTGACCTTGAGCAAGTCATTACACACTCCATTGCCTCAGGTACAGCTCAGATTGTAGCCCTCGTGGGCAGAGGAATAACCTGAGCTTTAATTCGCCTTGAGCTTGGATTTGTGAAAGACTAGTAATTAATTAAATCCTCTGTCATAAATCCGAATGTCATGGACTGTCACTCTTGCTTAGAGGTGAGCTTAGAGCTCTGAAATCTCTTTAAATCTCATCTCCATTCATTACTGTAGGACCCTGGGCAAGCACCAGTGAACATCATAAACTTTTTAATATTTCTCTTCTCAGTAACAAACTATTGCTGCCATGTTAATCCATTTGAATGCCAGAAATAAAGGTTAATTACTAAAAACAAATATGAGATAATAAAAAGGGGTATCACCTTACATTTTGGGCTAACTTGGCGCCCAGTAGTTAATCAAGAAATTAGGGAGTGCTAGCATCCAAACATTAGTCAAGAATGGTAGGAAGTTAGTCAGTAAAATATCTTTTTATATATAAATTTTGTTTTTATTTACTAAACTTCATGACTCGAGGGTCACTGAATGCCCTAGCAATATTTTTTCCTATCTGCCTATTCAAAGGTAGACCAGCCTTGGTAGCAGCATAGTTAATCTATGCCTCTAGGAATTTTTTAACTGGATCCCTGGGGGCAATGTCTCCAAATGGGTCAGTTTTATGCATACCATGACTGTCATGAACCTTACTCCTAGGCCGAGGTATCTAATCGCTCAAGTTTACTGGTGACGCTCACCATTGTACTTGCATCATGCTAAAAGAGCTTCCTTCCAGCCATTATAAGATGTAACATGTATAGGCAACCTATCAAGGTGTGTTGGGAAATTGCTTTTAACCAGGCCTGTGGCTCCCAATATGATGGGAAATATTTCTGTATCTTTCTGCCACATTTTCTTGGACCCTGCATTTCTTGTACTTGAGGGTCCTCCTCCTTCACCCAGTTCATAGCATAATCACTTGGAACTGACAACTCTTTCTTTCTGTCATGCGTTCATCAACAAGGACCCTAAAGTGGCTTACATTTTAGAACAGAATACATAGAGACCATGAAACATAAAATACAGTTTAATAATCCTTCCCATCAATCGGTGCCATTCTGGTGGTAGTCTTTACCACTTTGTCCGGTTTCCTTGCATCCATCTTTTTATCTGTTTGAATGGAGATGTCCCGGTGATCATAATTTCCTCTTCATTTTCCATAATTCTCTTAGGGTAGTAATCCCAGTATTTTTTTCTGGTACAACAATGTTGTAAACTTTACAGAGTTCCTTATCGTTCCTCCAGTTTAGTCCTCAACCTCTGGGGTAGTGAACTTCCTCCTGCAGCTTGAAGATTGGGCATGTCAAAAACTCATGACACCACTGGATATAGCCTGCTGGTCTCTCCCATCAGCCCCCAGTGTGTCCAGTCTCCATGCAGCAGGAGGACATAGTGAACCTAGCTTCTGGGCTCACTTGGGGGAACAGATAAGGAGCATTTAGTGTGACAAATTCTATTCTGATTTTACTTTTGATTTTTACCTTTAATTTTACTTTTAATTCAGTTACCTTTGGTTAATTGGCATCAGGGATTAGTTCCCATTAGTTGTTAGGAGCAAATTTCCTTATATTTACAGTAATTTTAAATTTGAGCCTGGCTCTTTAAATTAGTAGCAGCTCTCGCCATCCCTCCTTGTCAGTTATTTTCACTTGCTGCAGCATTTGCTGGTGCGGATCTCTTTCCCTTGACAGTACGGGAGAGAGCTCCGGGACCCGTATAGCCACACTGAAGCTGTGTGAGACGGAGCCTCTCCATTGCTGCGGGATTTTAATTTTACTCTGTGGAACTGGCTGAGCGGTCCTCGCCGCGGCTGCCAGGTGCATCAGCGCGCTTGAGGATCGGATTAATTCAAGGCGGTATGAGCAGGCTGCGTGGCTTTTGGCCCTGCAGATAAGGCCTTCGGTTTCTGTCGGTCTGCTGAGGTCTCCTTTTTGCAGCGGCTGTTGTTCTTGGCGTCAAAATTCGTTGGCAAAGGGGCAGCCATTTTCTCTCTAGGTATTTGGACCACGTGGCGAGAGTTGCAGTGTGAGGAAGATGACAGGCAGAATAGCTAGATTTTTAGGTCTAGTGTTTCTTTCTTTTGTTTGTAGGTTTTTTGAGGCTCGGGGGGGTTCCTCAGCCTTAAGGGGGCTGTTGCCAGTCCTCTTTATTTTTAAGTTTATTCTTAGTTTTATAGGACAGCAGTTTTGGCATTGATCTCTGATGCCACATGTTCTCTCCCTCCTAATCATGTCTCTGAGGAGCATCTGTTAAGTCCCGGGATATTAGGCAAATTGCCAGCTTTTAGGTTCTTCAAGAGCAGTGCCCTAATTTGTAGTTGGAAGGAGGGACAGGCTGGAAGTGTGCTTTTGTGTATTATATAGTGAAAGTTGCCCAAACGCCTGTGGTTTCACAGGGACAGGTTTAGGAAACCTTAGGATATAAAAAACAACAGTTAAACTGTCAACCAAGAAGTGCCTGTGCTACGGTCTATGGCCACCAAAGGGCAGCTGGTACACTCAATAGTGCCTTTCTGTGACCGTGTGTATGCAGCCATCATCAGATTGATCTCTGCAAGTCAGGGAAGAAATATCCACGGGGCCACCTCATGGGCTCTCAGGGGTTAGTGACTAAACAAGCAACTGTAATGTTCTGCAAATCAAGATTATATGACCAAGATTTAAAGCTCTTAACTTCTGTATCATTTGTTGGGCTCTGGTGCCCTAAAGGCCACCGGATGGCAGTGCTGCTCATGAGTCACATATAGTATTTAGTGCCCCCATCCCTGGGGGGGGTTTGTAAAATACGAAATCATATTCCTCATCAGGTTCACACAGGCAGCAACCTCTAAGACCTCCACTTGCAAGGTTGTCGGTGTATCCCACTGCTATTTCTCTGACTGCAGGAAGGCTGGGGGGGGGGGGGGGGTGCCTGTGTGTTTCATAGCTCCACTTAGCATGCCCTTCCCAGGAAATTCTCATCTATTTCTAGAGCCTGTGCTGTCAGAGCAGGGCTTTAAGCACTTAGCAGGGGCACTGACCCGTCTGTGCCATCTTGTTAAAGGCTGAGGGTGAAGAGAAGGACGTCTAGGTAACACAGTCTGGGGCTTAGCGCTCCAGGGCACTGGAAGGTTTCATAGCGGAAGTCAGTACTCTGTGTATGCTCCATGCATTCAGTCTATGTTCAAGCGTGCTCACTGCACTTTGTTTGGGTGACAGGTGCTGGGTCACCCGTATATGTAGATGTGCATTTTGTATGTGCTTACAATTGCTTAGGCATGATTTTTGGGTGCACTCTTTGCAGAGTGAGACTGCATTTCTTTGCTCAGACTGTATTATCAGGCTAAGGTAATTTCTCCAGTAATGGGGGGATGTCGATTATAATAAAGTGCGTGAGGTCCTCATGGTGTTACATGGGGTTGGAGATGCAGTCATGGGATCTGCTGTGGAGTGAGCCGTCTGGAGGAGCTACAGTGTCAGTCACCAGTTTCCTTTTCTCTTTGGGCTTTGCTCCCAGATCCTAGCCCCTCTTTCTCTCTGATGTCCAGGACGCAAGGTCCCCGGCCCACTGGACAATCTATTCTCAGCCTTTTCTCAATGCTGGCAGAAGGACTGGGAGAGCGAGAAAGGAAGACCAGGAACCAGCACCAGCTCTGATGTCTCTCCACTGCCAGTGTTTGCTACGGTCACATATTCCCAATCAGTTATTTATTTGCCTACAGGTCAAGGTGGCATACAGTCGATTATGGTATTTCTATTTCCCTTGTCCCTGAAGGGCTCACAATTTTATGTTTTGGTACCTGAGGCAGAGGGTTAAGTCGCTTAACGAAGGCCAGAAGGACCACCTGTGGGACCAGAAACCCCAGTTTTTATGGCCCAAGGTTGGTGGTCTCGATTGGAATTCAAACCCTTGGTCCTCTGGCAACTTGCCTCAACCACTAGGCCGCACTGCTCTGTGTGAGCTAGCCACAGGGCCAGGCGCAGCCTGTTACCTCCAAGGCAGAGACCTTGGGGAGGTTCCAGTCATAAGAATACGAGAAATGCCATACTGGGTCAGACCAAGCTCTTTCAGGTCCAGTATCCTGTTTCCTAGGGTAGCCAATCCAGGTCTTAAGGACCTGGCTGGTTTCCAAAAAGACGAATAGGCTACTCAATGCTTGTATCAGGGTAAGCGGTGGATTCATGTATGCTCATATTTTAAGGGTTCCGTTGCATGTACAACAGATGTGACGCTCTGTTGGGTTGTGTGCCTTGTAGAACATCTTGAATTGGTGAAAGTGGGTATAAAAAAAAATTATAATTTTTCAGCTTCTCTCTCTAATAAAAGGTTATGCACCTTTCCTCTGGGAGCTTGGCCAAAAACTTTGTTAAACTCCGCTATGTTCGGAGATCGTTTCGCGCAAGGCTCTTGGAGTACACAGGAGACCCAGTGGTCAATCAACCGACTGGAAATGTGAGTGATACGCCGGGCGTTGCAGGCATTCGAAGCTACGGTGACAGGTCGAGCGGTGCGAATATTGTCTGACAACTCCGCGGCGGTGGCCTACATCAATCGGCAGGGCAGAACCGGAAGTGTGGCCATAGAGGCCGCGGCAGAGGGTCTGTGTGTGTGGATAGAGCTTTGTCTGCCAGCGTTTTTGATGGTGCATGTTGCGGGTAAGGACATTGTGATGGCAGATTTTCTCAGCTGAGTCCGAGTAGATGCCGGAGAATGGGAGTGGCATCCTGAGGTGTTCGCACAGATCGGTCGCATATGGGGACAGCCAGTAATGGACCTCATGGCGGCGTTTCACTCTGCGTAAACGGGTCGCTTCTTCAGCAGATGACGCGAAAGGAGGTCGGAAGGCATCGGCTCACTGTTTCGATGGCGGCCGTCATCCGGTCTTCTCTATATCTTTCCACCGGGGGCACTCATAGGTCGAGTGGTTCTGCGTATCGAAGTGCTTCGGGGAAACGTGTGGTCGGGGGCCTCTGGCTGGCTGAGGCGCCCGTGGTATGCTTGCCTCATACGGTTGCTCGACGGGAATCCATGGAGGTTTCTGACATTGGAGATTCTGTTGCTGCGGAGTTCCCTTCGAATGCCTCAGGTGCATCGGTTTTTGCTTACAGGGTGGCCATTGAAAAGGTAAGCTTAAGGAAAAAGAGTTGCTCGGCAGCAGTCTTTGCTACCTTGCCGCAAAAAAAAAAAAAGTCTATGTCCCTCGCATATGGCGCATCTTTGAGGACGGGTGCTCACGGAGGCATGCTCACGCGACAACAGTGTCAGTTTCCTTGGTATTAAGTTTTCTGCAGGATGGGTTTGGTAAAGGCAGGTCCTGGAGAGTTCAGTTAGCAGCTCTGTCTTGCTATAGGGGCAAAGGACAGGGAGTGGCTCTCATGCACAGGTTGATGTGGTACACTTTCTCAGGTGGTTACCAGACTGTAGCCCTCTCGTAGGATATTAATTCCACCGGGGAAGCTCGTTGGTTTTAGAAGCGTTAGCTAGCGTGCCATTGGGGCCCTTGCAACAGGCGTAGGTTAAGGGTTTTGCCTTGAAGACGATATGTTTGATGGTCATCTGTTCGATGAGGCGATTTTCGGAGTTGCAGGTGTTGACCTGTCAGGAATCATTTTTTGTCTGTCTTCAGAAAGAAGGTGGCCTGGCGGCTGGTTCCGTCGTTGTTGCCAAAGGTGGTTTCTATGTTCACCTAACTAAAATGGTCTCTTTTCCAGCGCTAGGTGCGGCAGAGGGGAGCGTATTGAACCATAGCTTGCGCTGTTTGGACATCAAGAGAGCACGGCGGCAGTGTTTTAAAGGTTTCAGAAACTTTCGCAAGGCGGATCCGTCTCTCTTCGGGGTGTTCGGAGGGCCCCACAAAGGGAAGCGGCGGCGAAGGAGTCCATTTCTGGATGGATTGGGGCAGCGAGTGCGTTGGCTTATCTTTTACAGGACTGTACAGTCCCAGGGAGCTTATGAGCTCACTTTACCAGAGTGCAAGCGTCTTCTTGGATGGAGCACAGTTTGGTTCCGCCAGTGGACATCTGTAGGGAGGCCTCTTGGTTGTCTCTCCATACTTTCAGTAAGCACTACCGCCTAGATGTTCTGGCGGCTAAGGATGCCGTTTTCAGGGAGGCGGTGTTGAGATCCGGCTACAAAGGTCCCTCCCAATGATTACTGCTCTGATACATCCCAGAGGTTGAGGACTAAACTGGAGGAACGATAAGGAAATAGGAATTACACTTAACTGGTAATTGTGGTTCCTTGAGTGACTCCAGTTTAGTCGTCATTCGTGCCCGGGGATGGGATCTTAGCAGTGGTCTTTCTGTTGGGGGAAGTGCAAGGTTAAAAGTGGATGTAGGCCTTCACTGGTGTTCAGTTGTTTTGATGCTTCCATTTGTTTTGCGCTATATTGTTATATTATTATATTATGATATTGTTATATATTGTTATTATATATATTGCTCTGGATTGTTTAGGGCTAGGCATTCGACGGAAAGGAGAGCATGCAGGAAGCAGTTCCTTTCCTTTTGGAAGGGGAGTAGTAGGTAGATAGGTTATATGTTCTGTGTGCCCTTGAATATAATGTTAAGTTTAAAAAAAAAAAAGTTACTGATTTTTTGCTCTTTGAGTCTGCTTTGTCAATAGTTCACTGGGGGCTGATGGGAGAAACCAGCAGGCTATATCAAGTGATGTCATGAGTTTTTGACATGCCCAGTCTCCAAGCTGCAGGAGGAGGTTCACTACCCCAGAGGCTGAGGACTAAACTGGAGTCACTCAAGGAATCACAATTACCAGGTAAGTGTAATTCCTATTTTCCAATGGATCAGATACACACCTTTTGTCCCTTTCTGTATAGAAATTTTCTGTCATCAGAACTTTGCCTCCAGCTATGAGATGAATAACTGTTTCCAGCTTTCTCTTACATAATCTACATTTTTTTTGGCTAGTGTTTCTATGCTTGCTGTTTTACTATCTTGTCCATAATCCATTGTCCTGGGCAGTCCTTTTATTCTTAAATTTCAATTCACCTGTACTTAACCATTCATAAACCTGGATTTGATCGTCAAATGGTTTCTGAAGTAACACCTCATATTTCTCACTGTATTTGTGAATTTTCCACTTGCTGTTCCTCGTTCCTTTGAAGAGATTTTTATTTTTTAGGGGTTTTTTTTGCAAATTGTTGCTTCCTTCCCTATGTGTCCCAGTGTATTCTCACTCATTCCTTCTACTCGTTGAAATGCTTGTCTGGGTTTAATGATGGAGTTGGATTCTGAATGTTTAGTTTAATATTTTAAAATCAACACCAATTTGACCAGTATAGGATTAAATAATTCCCACTGTCTGTCTGTGATAACTGTAGTCCTATACTTCAATATTGTGTTCCACTATACCAATTAAATAATGGTTTGAAACACCTTATGCTGGCAGTTTTTAGATGCATGATCACTTAAAGTAAAAGAATTTAATTGGTGGATGCTGTTTAGTAGCACCTTTTGACTTAATAATCTGACATTTATTTCCTCTTCGTCTCTCCAGGCCAGTCCAGGTACCATAGGGTAGTCAATCCCATCCAGCAGCTGAGGACTGAAACACTCCAAGTTTTGCCGACACCCTATACAGCTCCCTTTGCTGTCCTAGGCTCAGCTTTCAGTTCTCAGCTGCTGAGTAGGATTGTCCTTTACCAAGCTCCCTGTTAGAGACAAAGAGGAAGAGATTTAAAAGCAGAACAGGCTTTTGTGCTAAGGAGGAGGGTACTTGTTTGCCTTAGCAAGGCTGTAATTCCAGGGTGGAAGTGATTTCAGTGGCTTGAAGGCTGAATTTCAAGGGCAGCATAGGTAGAGCCTGCCTCGGTTG
Organism: Ichthyophis bannanicus; assembly: GCA_033557465.1. Taxonomy (NCBI): domain Eukaryota; kingdom Metazoa; phylum Chordata; class Amphibia; order Gymnophiona; family Ichthyophiidae; genus Ichthyophis; species Ichthyophis bannanicus. Next base: position 26,924,967 of record CM066050.1, on the reverse strand, counting down.
CTACAGAGCCTCCGTAGGTCTGAGCTGCCGTGTGGGAAACTGCCTGGGAGCCCCGGTGCAGTTTTTACTTTCCCCTCCGTTGGTCTTCAGATCTCGCTAGCAGCGGGACAGGGAGCTGTGGTAGCATCGGTAGTGATCATAGAGGTAGGTTTGTGGCAGACATGGCGATCGCGGGGCTGATTGTGTTGGCGGGTGGTCAGCGGAGAAATCTCAGGTCGTGCGTGGCTTGGGAGCAGACACATGCTGCCGATCGCAGCAGTGTGCGTGCAGTGTAGTGGTATCCGCGGCCTGTGCAGTGTCGGGCTCTGTCGATCTTGTGTCCGGTTGGCTTGCGCGTCTCTCAGGAGTTTTTCGGGCGGCATGGAGGCGCAGGCATCGTCGAGTGATCACGTGGCTAGGCCACAGGGGGCAGCTGATATGGCGGGAGCGGCAGCCATTTTAACAGAAGCTGCAGTTTCTCCCGCGCTGGTGCAGAAGGTAGGAAAACGTAAGGCTAAAGCAAAAAAGGCCCCCGAGGTCAGTTTACAGGCTCCAGAGCCAGGTTTGGGGGTAGAGGTCGGTTCTGAGCCTCTTTTCTCGGCGGAGTTTATTCCCTCCCTTCACAAAGCCTATTGTTTGAAATTGGAGCAGGCGCAGGGAGTTAAGGCTGCGCCCTGGGTGTCCGGCGCTCCAAAGGCAGCCTGGGGCCTTGGTGAGGATCCTGGCGAGGGTCCGTCACACTTAGCCATGGACAGGGAGGTTGGTTTGGATGGTGAGGGGCTGCCAGCTCGGGACGCCGGATGGCAGAAGAGGGTGATATTCTCTCAGATTCGGGGCTAGAGCCCTGTGCAGGTGATTTTGAAGAGGGCGAGTTGCTGCCAGGCGAGGATCAAAACATGTTCAGGGTGTTTCGGAGAGAGGAGCTAGTGGTGCTCATTGATCATTCGCTGGTGGCTCTGAATCTAGTGGTACCAGTGGTTCCTGGGGAACCGCTGGAGGATCCGTTGCTGCAAGGTTTTAAGGCGGAGCAGAAGTGCTTTCCTGTTCAGAGTCATCAAGCAAATGGTGGAATCGGAATGGGAGTGCCCAGAGGCTACTTTGAGGGGTAGCAGGGCCATTGGCCGTCTATACCAGTTTCTGCTGGATGAGGAGTTGTTACGAACACCCAAAGTGGGATGCCTTGGTTTCGGCAGTGACTAAGAAGACTACGATCCCGGTGGAGGGCGGATCAGCGCTTAAGGATCTCCATGATCGGAAGTTAGAGGCTATTCTTAAGCAGGCCTTTGATTCTTGTGCCCTTTCTCTTCAGGCAGCGATCTGTGGGGCGTATGTTTCTAGGGCCTCCATTCGATGGCTCCAGGGGTGAGGAGGAGACGTCCTCGGAGGGAGCTAAGTTGGAATCGGCTGCAGCCTACCTAGCGGATGCTTTTTATGATCTGGTACGAATCTCGGCGAAGTCTATGGCATCTATGGTTGCCACTAGGCGGTTTCTCTGGCTGAGGAATTGGGCGGCAGACACGTCTTCTAAGGCTCGGCTTAGTAAGCTCCCCTATAAGGGCAAGCTGCTCTTTGGGGAGGCGCTGGTAACGATTGTTAAAGATTTGGGAGATTCCAGAGGTGATAGGTTGCCGGAGGATCGTCCTAGGGGACAGAGACCAGGGAGTCTGCAGAGAGGTCAAGGGAGAGACTTCCGCAGATTCAGGGCATCTCGTTCTGCGCCTGATCAGAGGGGGTTATTTATTTTATTTATTTATTTAACAATTCTTTTATACCGCGCTATTAAAATCAGTGCGGTGTACATAGAACAAGAACATACTACAATGCATACAAGTAACATTGAGTTTTACATTGAACAGGGAACTTCAACAATAGGACAACCGGGGGAACTATGTACAGATTAACTTAATGGCATATCTTGTTTAATGGTATTAACTTAATGGTATATACAGTGATATAAAACTCGTTTGGATGTTGCAATGTGGTTCCTAATAGGACTAGAGAGAAGGTTGGCCAACTAGCCCTTTTCGGGTTGTATTGAGGTGATAGTTTTGTTAATGTACGGGTTGACTTCTGGGTAGCATTTTGTGAACAAGTGGTATTTCAATGCTTTTCTGAATAGGGTTAGGTTTCTGATAGCACGGATTTCGTGAGGTAGCGCATTCCAGTTTAGAGGTGCAAATAAGGAGAAGGCCCTGTTGGAGGTGGCCTTAGTGCACTTCGTTATTATTTTTGGGACAATTAAGGTGTTCATTGATGTAGTTCTCCTTTTTCTGTTTTCCAGGGTGCAGTGGATAAGCTTGCTGATTGGCGTAGGGGGGCAGTTATTTAGTGCCTTGAATGTAAGGACTAAAGACTTATACTGGATTCTGGCATGTAATGGTAGCCAATGCAGTTCCTTCATGATGGGTGTTATATGTTCAGATCTTGATGAGCCGGAGAGGACTCTGGCGGCTGTATTCATGGCTAGGCGGAGTGGATTTAAAGTTGATTGAGGGAGGCCGTGGAGGATGATGTTGGCAAAATCCAGGTGTGGGAGGACTAATGCCTGGAAGGTTGTTCGGAAGTCTGTGGGATCAATTAGAGAGCGGAGGTGACGTAGCGATTTGATCTTATAATATATATTTTTTGTGATGTTCTTGACATGCGTTGTCATATCCAAGTACTGATCCAATGTGATGCCGAGGTAACGGATGGTAGCTTTTGATTTCAACTCTATGTTGTTGACGAGTAGTGATGGAGGAGGTATGAACTTACGATTCCTTGTGACAAAAAGAACGTCAGTTTTGTTGTGGTTAATCCGAAGGTTTTGTGATAGCAACCATTCGGCTACAGCTTCAAAACAGTTGATTATTGGGGAGAATACTGGATGTTCAATTGTGAACGGCATATATAGGAGGATGTCATCTGCGTAAGCGAGACATTGTACATTAAAGGATCTGATCAAGTCACATATCGGCTGCATGTAGATGTTAAACATTAGTGCCGATAAGGACGATCCTTGTGGTACTCCCTGTGATTGCAGGAAAGGTTCTGAGGATGCGTGGCCCGTTTTTACCTGTTGCCATCTGTTAGATAGGTAGGATTTGCACCACTCAAGTGCTGTGCCTTGAATCCCCTTATCTTTCAAACGTTGTAGGAGTATGTCATGATTCACAGAGTCGAAAGCGGCGGAGATGTCCAGGAAGATGAGGACGAAGCCCTGTTGTATGTTATTTATTCCTGTTACCAGAACATTGAATAGGGTTGTAAGGACTGTGTCAACTCCATGTGCTTCCCTGAAGCCATGTTGAGATGGATCTAGTGGTGCTTCAGTGTCAATATGATGTTGGATTTGTTGTTGGGCGGCCTTCTCAATGATTTTTGCAAGCTGTGGGATGCTTGAGATAGGCCTGAAGGAATCAACCTTGTGGTGCTTTGTGAATAGAGCTCAGCCCTTTTGTGGGGCTCGGGGCTTCGGCAGGGGATATTTTAGTCAGCAAGCGGCATCTAAGAAGCCACAATGAAGTGTTGGCGGTCCAGGCGGAGTTGCCGGTAGGAGGGCATCTGCAGGAGTTCTATTCCGCCTGGACCGCTATCACAACAGACCAGTGGGTGTTGGAGATCGTATGGAACGGTTATGCGCTGGAATTTTTTCAACCACTGCGGGATTCATTTGTTCGGTATCCCTGCAAGGTGCACACAAAGGAGGAAGCGGTGCACAGCACTCTGCAGCACTTGCTGCAGCTTTGGGCGGTAGTTCCCGTACCCAGAGACCAGTACGGATTAGGTCGATACTCGATTTCTTTTGTGGTCCCAAAGGAGGAGGGATCTTTTTGGCCCATCCTCGATCTCAAGTACGTGAACCGCTGTTTGAGGGTGCCTCATTTCCGGATGGAAACGCTGAGGTCGGTGATTCTGGCCGTGAAACCCGGAGAAGTGCTCTCGTCCGTAGACCTCACAGAAGCATATCTGCACATTCCGATCAGACAAGAGCATCAGAGGTTCCTGCGGTTTGCGGTGTCTATGAGGCACTTCCAGTTCCATGCATTGCCCTTCGGGCTGGCTACCGCACCGCGTACGTTCACAAAGATCATGGTGGTGGTCACGGCGGCGTTAAAGGAAGGCATTCAGGTGCATCCTTACTTGGACGACTGGTTGATATGAGCGGAGTCCGTGGAGGAGTCGGTCAGGGTGACCGAGCGCGTAGTGGGGTTCTAGAGGAGCTTGGTTGGGTGGTGAACCAAGCCAAAAGCCAGCTCCGTCCAGTACAAAGGCTGGTATATCTCGGAGCCTTATTTGATAGGTTGTCGGGTCCGTGTTCTTGCTGGTAGACAGGGTGCACAAGATTCGGGGTCAGGTATGGGCCTTTCTGCGTATGAGAACTCCGACAGCATGGTGGTACATGCAACTGTTGGGGTCTATGGCAGCGTCCTTGGATCTTGTTCCATGGGCCAGAGCTCACATGCGGCCACTCCAGCAATCACTTCTGTCGCGGTGGTCCCCGCAGGATCATTCCTTGTCTCAGAGGTTGGTGTGTCCAGAGGAGGTGCGCAGCTTGCTGGAGTGGTGGCTGGAGACCACGCACCTTCAGGCCGGCATGCCTTTGGAACAGCCGGAGTGGGTGTTGGTCACGACAGATGCCAGTCTCTTGGGATGGGGGGCTCATTGTCTGTCGCAGGTTACGCAAGGCTCATGGGGCGAGGAGGCTGCTGGGTGGTCGATAAATCAGCTGGAGATGAGGGCAGTGCGGTTGGTGCTGCTCGCCTTTCAGGATTTGGTGGTCGGAAGGGCGGTGCGCGTTTTCTCTGACAATGCGGTGACAGTATCCTATATCAACCGTCAAGGGGGCACGGGCAGCCCTTCTCTGTTATTGGAGAGCCAAATCTTGCTGCAGTGGGCGAAGTTTCATCTGACAGCATTGTCGGCGGCACACGTAGCAGGAAAAGACAGTGTGCAGGCCGATTATCTCAGTTGGAATGTTCTAGATCCCGGAGAGTGGGAGCTCAATGCAGCAGTCTTTCACAACATTACGTTGCGATGGGGACAGCCAGTGATGGATCTGATGGCCACCTTTGCCAAGGCGGGGCGGTTCTTCAGCAGGCTCAGGGAGTGCATGTCAGAAGGCCTCGATGCGCTGGTGCAACTGTGGCCGAAGGACGAACTGCTGTATGTGTTTCCCCCATGGCCAATGCTCGGTTGGGTGGTTCAGAGGATCTCAGTGCACGAGGGTCAGGTGATACACATTGCACCGGATTGGCTGAGGAGACCTTGGTACGCAGATCTCAGGTGACTTCTAGTGGATCGTCTGTGGAAACTCCCAACCGGATCAATTTGTTGTCTCAGGATCCAATTCTGCTGCCGCAGGTGGATCGGTTCTTGCTTATGGCTTGGTTCTTGAGAAGGCACAGTTGCAACACCGGGGGTACTCGGCAGCGGTAGTTTCCATAATGTTGACTTCAAAGAAGTGGTTGACGTCCTTGTCTTATATTCGAGTTTGGCGCATTTTTGAAAATTGGTGTGTGGACAGGGGTGTGCGGCCGTTCGCGTCGGGGTTGCCGGAGATTTTGCAGTTCCTGCAAGGAGGGCTGGATAAGGGTCTTGCGTTGAGTTCGCTTAGAGTTCAGCTGGCGGTGCTAGCTTGTTACCGAGGCCGGGTGCAGGGTGGTCGGTTGACGGGGCATCCGGATGTGCGGTGTTTGTTTGCTGCGGTGAAGAATGTACGTCCGCCGATTCAGCAGGTGGTACCTCCATGGGATTTGAACTTGGTGCTTGAGGTGTTGGCAGAGCCAGCGGGGGCGGAGTCTTTGCGGCATTGTTCCTGGAAGATGGCTTTCTTGGTGGCGTTGTGCTCGGCTAGGCGGATTTCGGATCTTCAGGCGCTCTCATGTAGGGAGCCCTTCATTCAGTTTTCAGCGGATAAGGTTGTCTTGCGAACAGTGCCTTCATTTCTTCCGAAAGTGGTTTTGAGTTTTCATTTGAATCAGGCCATTTCGCTGCCCACCTTTCTGGAGGGGAAGGATGGTAGTAGTTTGTCTCTTCGGCGGCTTGATCTAGGAAGAGTGCTCCGGGAATACCTGTGTAGGACAGAAGCGTTTTGTAGATCGGATCGTCTTTTTGTGTTTTTTGCAGGGCCGCGAAAAGGAGAGGCAGCTTCCAAGGCGTCCATTGCGTGTTGGGTGCGCCAGGCGATAGCAGCAGCGTATGCGGTGCGGGACAGAGAGCCCCCGCGGGGGCTGAGGGCGCATTCTACGTGGCGTCAGGCGACTTCATGGGCGGAGTTGGCGCTGCTGCCTCCGGTGGAGATTTGCCGGGCGGCGACCTGGTCGTCTCTCTACACGTTTGCGAAGCATTATTGTTTGGATGTTCAGGTGAGAGGATGTGGGTGCTGCAGCCATTCTGATGGGGCTTGCGGGGCCCTCCGGGTGTTAGGTACTGCTCTGGTACTACCCTATGGTACCTGGACGGACCTGGAGTGATGAAGAGGAAGAAGAAATTAGTCCTTACCTGCTAATTGTCTTTCCTTTAGTTCTCTCCAGGCCAGTCCAGGGCCCTCCCGGTACATTTACGAGTAAGCTGGCATGCAGTTGCCCGAGTTGCTTCGGTGTGCTGTTCAGGGAGGGTCGACTGGTGTGGGCTGACTAACAAGAGAGGCTAGGTGGTTCAGCAGTTTGGTTCTGTGGGAATCGTGGTGGCTCTACCTTGTGCTTTCCTTTCCAGTGGGGGGGGGGGGGGGTGTGGAAGGCGGGGGTCATCAAAAAAAAAATTTTTTTTTGAAGGAATAGACAGATTTATTAAGGCCATGTTTCAGGAGTGTATAGGTTGGCAGAGTTGTTGTTTTTTTAGTTCCAGAGTTCTTGATAGGTTGGTGAGAGGAAGTAGTTCGAACTGAGCTGCTTTGTCAATAAAAGACTGAGCCTAGGACACCAGAGGGAGCTGTATAGGGTGTCGGCAAAACTTGGAGTGTTTCAGTCCTCAGCTGCTGGATGGGATTGACTACCCTATGGTACCTGGACTGGCCTGGAGAGAACTAAAGGAAAGACAATTAGCAGGTAAGGACTAATTTCTTCTTAATCTGTACAGTGGAGCATAACATTGAAGTATAGGACTGTGGGTATCCCAGATTGTTTCATATTTCAGCACTTTTTACATATTAGGATGCTGTCATGTAGATCTAGAGACCTATGATAATAGCTCAATAGTAACTTGAGAAATGTACGGTCTTGGCATACACTGATTCTTATAAATTACCTTGTAGGCATAGAGGAGTTTTCTTGTTTGCACATCCAGTTTTTCAAGAATTTTAAGAGGCCACTCTAAAAATTTTAAAGCTGTTTGAGTGTACAAGAATTGACAGCTGATTAATGGCTTATATTTTTATTATGATGCTAAACCACTTTTTAATATTAATCTCTTGTAATATTTTTTTATTTTTTCTTTGTAATTTTGTAATTGTCATTCCTTCCTCTATTCCTAGATATTTATCTACACCTTCTTGTTGGAAGTTTTTATGTCAGAGAGATGTTTTCAGTTTTATTCAATTTTCTTCTAAGGAAGGTTGCCATAGCACATTTGTTGAGCCCAAAAGTCATGTGGAATTTTTGTTTTTGAAATCCCCATGTGTATTCTGCTTCACTGTACTCCACACCCTATATTCTTATGTTTGAAAGTACACGCACTGCAAAATGTTTAGTTTTGGCTACTGAGGAGGATGGGCAACTTTCAACTTGGAGAATTTACCTGCGTAAATGCTCAGTTAGGAAGGCAAATTTATTTTCAAAAATTTTCTCTTCAAGGCTCACTTTTCAAGAATATAGTCAGTCTCCATGGGCAGAGTCAGATCTGAATAAGATTTTCTTGAAGAAAAAATTTAAAAAATTCTCTCATTATATGTCATAGTTGTCCAGATACATCCACTCTATATTATCACCTACTTAGAGAGCTTCCAGGTAAAATTCCATTATTCTTTTTTGATCCATATAAAAAATGCCCCATTCTCCAACATTTGAGCTCTGCCTGCATTGGGGTAGAGAGTGGGAGTTCCTGATGCAGATTCCTTCAGAATGAACTATGCAAGCCAAGGACATTTATTTATTTATTTACATTCTCTTATATACCGCGCTATTCTGCATCAGTGCGGTTTACATTGAACAAACTGAAATTACATTGAACAGGGCATTATAACTTGGAGATAACTATTTATCTCCAGGAACAAGCAGGAATGAGTCTTCACATATGGGTACGTTGGTACCGATGGAGCCTGCGCGGGAACGCTCCCCAGCTTCCCAAAAAGGAAAGCTTTTGGGAGCATCCCACAGCGCCTGTGCGCTGCCTTCCCGCCTTTCCTAACCGCCTCTCCCCGGTTCTTCTTTTCCGCGGAGCCAGCAGGTCGTGTTCTGTCACCGCTGAAGAAGTTCTTTGTTTTATTTTATTTCTTTAGTCGCGCGTCTGCCTTCTCCGACGTCGGACCGGTACCGCCGGTCTTTCTTTCTTTTCTTCAAAAAAAAAAAAAAGAACATATTTTTCTCTCACTTAGTGTGTTTTTCCTCTTTGGGCCTTAGGCCTCACAAAAAATTTTCTTCATGGAAAAACCAGCCTTCGGGTTTAAAAAATGCACTAAGTGCAGTGGTACTATTTCTGTTACCGACACCCATGAATGGTGTCTCAAATGTTTGGGTCCTGACCACTCCATTTTGGATTGTCCGTCCTGCTCCTTGATGTTCAAATGGGGTTTACAGAACCGAGCAGCCAAGCTCCATGTTCTGTTTCCCTCTGATGCAGCTTCAGTGGCATCGACGTCTTCCAGGGCTTCTTCTTCCTCTCAGGTAACCAAACATAAATCCAGCCGGTCCTCGAAGGGTAGATCTCCTTCCAAGCATCGAGATGGCTCCGGGCTTGCCCTCGAGGATCCTGCACCGGCAAAACAACCCCGGCGGGAAGCTCCGGCTTCCAAAGCTCCACCTATGGGGTTACAGGTTGACATCGATGGCACGGCCTCGACCGATCACCTGTTAGAATGCTCTGGGGTACCGGCACAACCTTCCGGTACCGAATTCCAGGCATTCATGGCGTCGATGGATCAGAATGTTCTATCTATGCAGCAGGCTATCACAGCCTTCATTCAAGCTGCGACGCCGCTGATACCACAACAAACTCCGTTGTCGGTATCGGCCCAGGTACAGGCTCCAATGCCGGTTCCGGTACCGACTGCATCGACGTCAGCCATGGTGTCGTCTGCAGCGGTTCCCTGCCTAGGGATGACCATCGGTACCGAACCGGTACCGATAACGCCCGATGTCGATACGGCTCGGTACGCATATCGAGCTTTGAAAGAGCACCCTGATACTCGATACTTTGATTCCTCCGAGGATTCTGATTCATCGGAGGCATCTGCTGAAATATCCATAGCCCTTCCTGAAGAGCCTTCTTCTCCAAAAAGAAGGTCTCCTCCAGAAGACTTGTCCTTTCAAGACTTCATAAGAGAAGTGCCTAAAGGGCTCTCTATTTCAGTAACCTCTGAATCAGAGCCTAGAGCAAAAAAATTAGATATTTTAGGTTATTCTAAGGCTCCTAAGGAGGCAGTCACCTTGCCAATTCATGAGATTCTTTATGATCACATGATTGACTTATGGGAGACTCCTCTCACTATCTCTCCTCATTCTCTTAGGTTGGACACTATGTACCGTGTCCCTCCTTGTCCTGGTTTTCATAAAACACAGCTTCCTCACCATTCTATTGTGGTGGAGTCAGCTATGAAAAAGATAAAGAGTGCAAAAAGACACACTTCTGCTCCTCCAGGAAGAGAATGCAGGACCTTGGATGCTTTTGGTAGAAAAATCTTCCAAGCCAGTATGCTCATTGCCAGAATCAACTCCTATAGTCTTTATATGGGAATGTTTCTGAAAGAAGTTGCAGATAAGCTGCACACTTTCCTCCCTTTTCTTCCAGAGGATAAAAGGGAAGAATTTCTTATTTGGCTTAAGCATACTCAAGATATTTCAAAGTTTTCCAACCGTGCAGCTTTTGACTCCTTTGAGGGTGCCAGCAGAGCTTCGGCCATTGCCATAGCTGCACGCAGAATTGCTTGGCTCCAAGCTTCTGATCTAGAATCTTGGGTCCAGGATGGCTTGGGAAATCTTCCCTGTACAGGAGAAAACCTGTTTGGCAAAGATTGGCAAATAAAAGCCACTCGTGAAAAGCGGGATATAAATACAGCTAAATAAATAAATAAATGGATGCAGAAAATTCTGCTTTGGATAGACTTTCAAAGTCAACCTCCATTCCTGCCAAGAAAAAAACCTTTCAAGAAGTCTTTTTTCAAGAAAGGCAGATTCCATCCTGCTTCTGGCCAACAATCATCTACACGTTGTTTTGCTGCTAAGCGTCAGCAACCTAAACAGGCCAGGCCTAAGCCTACAGGGGCTGCTGCAACTCAGCAGACCCAGCCTCCTCAGGGCTTTTGACTTGATGCTAGAGAACTTAGCCTTTCTGGCTCTGGAACAGCCAGAGCCTCTCACCATTCCAGGAAGGTTAGCTCATTTTGCTCCCAGATGGGAGCAAATTACAGCAGAGCAGTGGACCCTCTCCATCATAAGGGAGGGCTACAAACTTCATTTCTCAAACCTTCCTCCTCACACCATGGTGAGACATTTCAATTCTCCAACATCTCTCCTCGACCTTCTAGGTCAGGAGGTGTCTGCCCTTCTTGCCCAAGGGGCAATAGAAGAAGTACCTCTTCTTCAACAAGGGTCAGGATTTTACTCCCCCTACTTTCTGATCCCAAAGAAAACAGGGGGCTACAGACCCATATTAGATCTCAGAGAATTGAACAAATTTCTATGCAAGGAGAAATTCAAGATGCTTTCTTTGGGCACTCTCCTTCCATACCTTCAGAGTCAGGATTGGCTTTGTTCTCTAGATCTCAAGGATGCGTACACACATGTCCTCATCCATCCATCTCACAGAAGGTTCCTCCGTTTTCTTTTTCAAGGAAAGCATTACCAATACAAGGTGCTTCCTTTCGGTCTGGCCTCTGCTCCAAGAGTGTTCACCAAATGCATGGCAGTAGTAGCTGCATTTCTACGCACTCTGGGAATATTTGTATTCCCATACCTGGACGACTGGCTCATCCGAGCTCCATCTCAGTCAGAGGCCCAGACTTCCCTGGACTGCACAAGGCGCATTCTGCAGTATCTGGGACTTGTGGTAAACCTCCCAAAGTCCCAGCTCACCCCTACTCAGTCCCTAGAGTTCATAGGGGCCTGGCTAGATACTACCACTGCAAGGGCCTATCTTCCTCAGGCTCGTTGCCTACGCCTAGTGCAGTTAGCCTCCCAGATTCAGTCAAAGAGCCATTTAACTGCCCGGGAGCTGCTACAACTGCTAGGCCACATGGCATCCACAGTGCATGTGGTCCCCTATGCTCGCTTTCACATGAGAGCAGCTCAATGGACTTTGTCCACCCAGTGGACTCAAGCATCAGGGGCTCTGTCAGACAAAATAGCAACTTCCAGGCGCCTCTTTTGGTCTCTCCAGTGGTGGAAGTCCACCCAAAATCTGTTGCTGGGGTCCCCCTTCCAACAGTTGTTGCCCCAGGCAACCCTCACAACAGATGCCTCCCAAACAGGTTGGGGAGCTCATCTACAAGACCTCTCCATTCAGGGCACTTGGTCTCCACAGGAGACCTCTCTACATATCAACCACTTGGAGCTCCGAGCAGTTTTTCTAGCTCTCAAGGTCTTCCATACCCTGCTCTCCTACAAGACAGTCCTCATTCATACGGACAGTCAGGTAGCCATGTTTTACATAAACAAGCAAGGAGGAATAGGCTCTCTGTCGCTTTGCAACGAAGCTCTAAAATTGTGGGCCTTCGCCAGAGAGCATCAAGTCCATCTCCTGGCCGTATACCTTCCAGGAATCCAAAACTCTTGGGCAGACAGACTCAGTCGAGTTCTGCTTCCACACGAATGGTCCCTGCACATGGACCAGGTACTCAGAATCTTTCAAGAGTGGGGAACCCCGGACATAGACCTCTTTGCAAGTCCGTGGAATGCCAAACTTCCCCGGTTCTGTTCCAGAATTCCGTGTCAGGGAGTTCAGGCCAAGGATGCCTTCCTCCTTCACTGGGGTCAAGACTTCCTGTATGCCTTTCCACCCATTCCTTTAATTCTCAAGACTCTGTTCAAGCTCCAGAGGGATCAAGGATCTATGAGCCTCATAGCTCCACGCTGGCCACGCCAAGTGTGGTACTCTCTACTTCTGCATCTCTCTCAAGCTCCCTCCCTAGACTTGGGAGCTGCTCCAGACCTTCTGTCCCAGGAGGAGGGGACTTTGTGGCACCCAAACCCCAAGTCCCTTCACCTCAGGGCTTGGTTGCTGAAGGCTTAGACCTTCAAGGTTGGAATCTTTCTCAGCAAGTGTAGGATATCATCCATGCTTCCAGAAAACCTTCTACTAGACGTTCCTATGCTTTTAAATGGAAAAGGTTTTCCATTTGGTGTACTGAGAAGGGTCTTGACCCTCTAGCACTACCTTTGAATTCTCTATTGGAATGTCTCCTGCATCTCTCCAATGCAGGCCTCAAGACGAATTCAGTAAGTGTCCATTTGAGTGCTATTGCAGCATCCCTTAAGCCTCTCAATGGACAGCCTATTTCCTCTCATCCTCTTATTGCAAGATTCATGAGAGGCCTAACTTTAACTAAACCTCCCATTAGGCCTCCTCCGGTGGCATGGGACTTAAATCTGGTTCTTGGTCAGCTTATGAAGCCACCTTTTGAACCCTTAGCCACCACCTCCATGAAATTTCTTTCCTGGAAGGTTATTTTCCTCATTGCAGTCACCTCAGCTCGCCGCATCAGTGACCTGCAGGCCTTAATGGCTAATCCACCTTATACAAGATTCCATCATGATAAGGTAGTCCTTAGGACCAATCCACACTTTATGCCTAAAGTGGTCTCACCTTTTCATCTTAATCAAGAGGTGTATTTACCTGTCTCTTTTTTCCAGTTCCTCATGCATCAAGTGCAGAGAGGAATCTTCATACCCTGGATTGTAAGAGAGCTCTTGCCTTTTACTTACAAAGGACACAGCAACATAGAAAGTCTTCTCAACTCTTTGTTGCTTTTGATCCCTCTCATTTGGGACTTCCAGTCTCTAAGAGGACACTGTCCAATTGGATTGCTCAGTGTATTGCTTTCGCCTACCAGAGTAAGAACCTTTCTCTGGAGTGCCATGTCACAGCTCATAATGTGGGGACCATGGCCACCTCTATGGCTCATCTAAATTCTGTGTCCATCGACCAGATCTGTCGAGCGGCCACCTGGGCCTCGGTTCATACCTTCACAGCCCATTACTGTTTGGACAAGGATTCCCGCCGGGATGCCTTGTTTGGTCAGGCTGTTCTCAAACACCTGTTCCATGCTTAATCAACTCCTGCCCTCCTTCCCTGGATGGATGCCTGAGATCCATAGGAGGAGGTAGAGCCCTTCTCAGGGTCTCATAACCTTGGAGATCTCCCAGGCATCTCTAGCTAGGGAGTCCCCATATGTGAAGACTCATTCCTGCTTGTTCCTGGAGATAGCACAGTTACTTACCTGTAACAGGTGATCTCTGGGAACAGCAGGAATAAGTCTTCACAACCCACCCACCTCCCCTAGGAGTTGTATCTCTCTATCTGTCTTCCTTTCCTCGCTCTCTTTGTCTCAGCTTTAAAACTCGAACTGGGGAGAGGTGGTTAGGAAAGGCGGGAAGGCAGCGTGCAGGCGCTGTGGGATGCTCCCAAAAGCTTTCTTTTTGGGAAGCTGGGGAGCGTTCCCGCACAGGCTCCGTCGGTACCGACGTACCCATATGTGAAGACTTATTCCTGCTGTTCCCAGAGATCATCTGTTACAGGTAAGTAACTGTGCTTACAGGGAACATGGGCTATGGAGGGTTAAGTGGCTTACCCAAGACCACAAGGAGCACCTGTGGGACTAGAAACCCCAGTCCTTCCGGCCCAAAGTTGCTGTCCTCTAGTGGGATTTGAACCCCCGACCTTCCGGCCTGAAGTACCTTGCCCCAACCACTAGGCCACTCCTCAACTCATGTCCATCATGCATGCATAAGGCGTCAACCGCAATGGCCCCCTTCACAGGGATGCTAGTTGAGTTGTATTTGTTTGTTGGCGAGTGTGCTAGTATGTGAACACAGTGGGAGGCATATTCAGAACAGCTTAGCTATTTAGAAGATTTGCTAACTGCCTAAACTGTGGCTGGAGTGATATTCAGTGGCACTAAAGCGTTCACTGTTGCTGAATACCCCTCCTACAAAGTTTAAACGCCCTGATGCTAACGGCTTCATGTTGGAATGTTCTAGGGGCTATCTGGCCACTGGCTCAATCTAGGCACTTTAAAGCAGCGTTGGTTGCCACTGCTGGATATGCCCCTCCCCCCACCCCCACCCCTACCCCTACCCCATTGTTTCATCCAGGGCAAAGAAGTAATTAGTCCTTACCTGCTAATTAGTGTAAGGCCAGTCCAGTCCCTCTCTTCTGGGTTGTGCAACCCTTCCAGCAGCTTGGAGGCTGAGCCCATCATCATTTTGATGATGCTGTGGTATTTGTACCACTGGCACCACCCACAGGCACCAGTAGTCTATTGAAAAAGCAGACTTATCGGATAGACAATTAAGAAACTATAACTTTATAAGGAAAAATAACAGAAAAATCTTTTTTTTTTTTTGTAAGACTCCTGGGAGGGGAAGGTGGGTGGGGGGGGAGGGGGGGGGAGAGGAGAAGGTTTACCTGAGCTCACCTTAGCCCTCACCCGGACCTCGTCCTAGCCACTGGAACCTTCGCAAGGGACCCTCCGGCTTCCTCTTCGCCCTCTGTCTTCGGTCCGGTGTTCTCCCTCCGGAAAAGGAAATTCTGCAACTGAAGAACCCGGGTGGGATCAGGGACTGGACTAGAGTTCCTTCAGGAACACTAATTAGCAGGTAAGGACTAATTACTTCTTCCTTATCGTCTCTCCAGTCCAGTCCTTCTCTTCTGGGATGTAACAGAGCAGTTCAAGCCTGGGAGGGGTTTGCCATCCTGGACCGAAGCACTGCGTCCCCGAAACTGGCATCCGCTGCCCTCTGGACATCCAGCCTGTAGTGTCTGGCAAAGGTATGCAGCGACGACCAAGTAGCCGCTCTACAAATGTCCAGCAGCGGAACCAAGCTATGCTCCTCCCAGGAAGTCTCCTGGGCCCGAGTTGAATGCGTGCGAAGACCCCCGGGACCTGCTTCCCCTTCAGGATATAGGCAAATGCAATAGCCTCCCTGATCCACCTAGAGATGGAAGCCTTGGCTGCCGCCTCTCCTTTGTGCGGCTCTCCAAACTGAACAAATAACTGTTCGGACTTTCGAAAGGACGCCGTACAGGACAGATAACGCTTCAGCACTCTGCACACGTCCAGGAGGCGAAGCTTCTCATCCCCCTTTCGACCTTCTCCAGAGAAGGACGGGAGAGATACGGCCTGGTTCACATGAAAGGGAGAAATGACCTTGGGCAAGAAGGAGGGAACTGTTCGCAAGACCACCTTGTCCTTGTAGAACGAAAGAAAGGGAGGCCGAGAAGACAGCACTTGAAGTTCGGAGACACGCCTAGCCGAGCAAATAGCTACCAGAAATACTGTTTTTAGGCTCAAATCCTTCAGGGAGGATTTCCCCCTTGGTTCGAAAGGTTCCCCGGTTAAAGCATTCAACACCAGGTTGAGGTCCCATGGGGGAATTACTGACATCTGCTGGGGCCACAACCGCCTAACCGCTCGTAGGAACCTGCCAACGTCAGCATGGTCCCCTAAGGGCTTTCCGTGGACTTTACCCCTATAGCACGAAATGGCCGCTAACTGGACCCGCAAGGAGCTAGGCGCTAGGCCTTTCTCGAATCCTACTTTTAAAAACTCCAGGACGTCTGGGACAGAGACTGAAAGGGGCTTCTTCCGATGCTCTGCACACCATGCTTCAAATATATGCCAAACCCTCACATATGAAAGGCAGGTCGAGTGTTTTCGCACGCTCAACAATGTTGAAATTACCGATCCTGAATAACCCCTCTTCCGGAACCGCGCCCTATCAGTAGCCAGGCCGTAAGCAAGAATCGATCCACGTGGGGCATCTATACTGGCCCCTGCAGCAATAGATCCTTTCTGCAGGGTAGCCACCATGGTCGTTCGGCTGTTAGCCTCACCAAATCTGCATACCATGGGCGACGTGGCCAGTCCGGGGCTAAGAGAATTACCAATCCTTAGTGGGCTTCCACACGTTATAGAACTCTCTCTATGAGAGCCCAGGGAGGAAAAACATACAGGAGACCCTCTGAAGGTCACTTTTGGACCAGAGCATCCAAGCCCTCGGACATCCTTTCCTTCCTGCGACTGAAAAACCGACTTGCCTTGGCCGATGCCCATCGTGCCATGAGGTCCATGATTGGAGTCCCCCAACAGGATACCACCTGGTCGAATACCTCCTGAACCAGCTCCCACTCGCCGTGGTCTATCTTGCATCTGCTCGGGTAATCGGCCGTGACATTGTCTATCCCGGCCACGTGCTGCGCCAATAGAGCTGTTAAATGGGCTTCTGCCCACTGCAATAGGCTGTCTGCTTCCTCCTCCAAGGAAGGACTGCTTGTTCCTCCCTGGTGGTTGATGTAGGCCACTGTAATGACATTGTCGGAGAGGACGCGGACTGCTCTTTGTCGAACTAAGGGCTCGAATGCTCTGAGTGCTAATGCTACCGCCCGCAATTCCAGTCTGTTGATGGACCATTGAGTCTCCCCCGGAGTCCAGCAACCCTGGGCGAACTGGCCCTCGTAATGAGCCCCCCAGCCATCTAGACTTGTATCTGTCGTCAGCTGCACCCACAGGGGAGGTTCGAGGGGCATTCCGCATTCCAGGTTCTTTGGGCACCACCACCACAGAAGAGCCTTCCTGGTCAGTAGTGGGCAGGGCAGCCGCATGGACAAAGGATGATGCTGATGGGACCAACGACGTAACAAGGCCCGTTGAAGCGGTCGCATATGTGCTCTGGCCCACATCACTACCTCTATCGTTGCTGCCATAGTTCCCAGCACTTGAAGATAATGCCAGGCTGTAGGGTTCCACCTGGCCAGAAATTGCGATACGAGGTTCCTCAAGTCCCTTAACCTCAGCTTCGGCAGAAACACCTTTCCTCTTCTGGTGTCGAACCTTGCTCCGAGGTACTCTATCTCCTGCGTGGGTATTAATCTGTTCTTTGCCCGATTGATGACCCACCCCAACTCCTCCAGGAATGCTACCACTCTGGCCGTCGCCTTGCGACTCTCCGCTTCTGATTTTGCCCGGATCAGCCAGTCGTCCAAGTAGGGATGCACCAAAATTCCTTCCTTTCGAAGGGCTGCGGCCACCACACCACCATTACCTTGGTGAAAGTCCGGGGGGCCGTTGCTAGGCCGAAGGGTAGGGCCTGGAACTGAAAATGTCCTCTTGGGACCGCGAATCTCAGAAACTGCTGATGAGACCTTCGGACAGGGATATGTAAATACGCTTCTGTCATATCTAAGGATGTCAGAACTCCCCCTGCCATACGGCCACAATTACTGACTTCAGGGTTTCCATTCGGAAGTGAGGTACTTTGAGACAGCGATTTATTTGCTTTAGGTCTAGAATTGGATGAAAGGACCCTCCTTTCTTTGGTACCACAAAATAAATTGAGTACCGACTGGAGCCGCGTTGGTCTTCCAGAATGGGGACCACCGCCCCGAGCGCTATAAGTCTTGAAAGAGTGTCTTCTATCGCTGCTTTCTTTGTTGGCTGTCCGCAGGGAGTCTGAACAAATGCTGGATGTACCTGCTTTGCAAATTCGAGAGCGTAGCCCTCTCGGATCACTTTCATGACCTATTGATCAGATGTGACCCGGGTCCAGGCGGGAAGAAACTGTCTTAACCGACCACCCCCCCACCTGAAAGGCATCCCTCCTGGACCCCCGTTGTCTCATTGCGTTTTCTAGGGCCCGTGGAGGAGGAAGAAGCCCCAAAGCCTTTACCTGCTCCGCGAACCCCCCTGAAGCTTTGACCCCTCGAGGGAAAACTGCCCCAAAGAAAGGAGTTCGATCTGGCCGGTCGGAACCTCCGGAAATCTCTTGGTTGGCTCCGCGCAGGAGCCAGTGAATGTCCTTGCTTTGGCCTGTCTTCCAGAAGCCTGCCTCCCTTAGACTCGCCTAGGTCCTTTACCAACTTATCCAAGTCTTCCTCCAATAACAACTTCCCCTTAAATGGGTGTTGACTCAGGCGCGCCTTTGAAGAGGCATTTGCCGCCCAATTATATAACCACAAATATTGCCGAGCTGCTACCACCAAGGCCATATTCTTTGCTAGGCTCCTAATAAGGTCATACTGGCTATCCGCCAGGTAGGCAGCTCCGGACTCCATCCTAGCAGTGACTGCCTGCCTGTTACCTGACAGACCATCTGCTAGCTGAAGTTATTGGGACCACCTCAGACAGGCTCGTGCCACCCAAGCCCCTGACACCGAAGCCTGTAAGACGAGAGCACTAACATCAAAGGCTTGCTTCAGCAACGTATCTAATTTTCTATCCTGTGTATCTTTCAGAGCTGCGCTGCCCTCGACTGGGATAGTCGTCTTCTTTGTGACTGCCGACACCGCCGCATCCACCCTGGGTGACTTCAGCAGCTCTTTGTCTGGCTCCAGTAATGGGTACAGATGAGCCATAGATCGTACTCCCCTCAGGCTGGATTCTGGTGGTTTCATTCCTCCTGGATCATCTGCCGCACCACCCTGTGGACTGGAAACACCTTCTGGGACTTCCTAACGGCTTGGATCAACGGATCCTCTAAGGCCGCCTCATCTGTTGGCATATCAGAGGCCATATTGAGCACCTTCAGCGACTCAGCAATCAATGCTGGGAGCTCCTCTCGACAAAAAACTCGTACTATGCGGGATTGTTCCTCCTCTGGGATCTCTCCCTCTTAGAGTTCGTCTTCCTCTTCCCCTACTTCCTTGTCCGAGACCTCCTCTTCCGGAATGTCAGGTATAAGGGACGTAAGGTGCTCTTCGCTCACCAGCCTAGCACGCTTAGGAGGGACCCCCGTGTCTTGGGTCTTCGCCCTCACTGGCCTGGTAATCACGTTTTCCTTCGACTCCCCTGACCCTCCTGCCCCATGCTGGTGCATACAATAGGCCTTGTGTAGCAGGAGGACAAATTCAGGAGAGAAGTGTTCCCAGCCCCCCTCCTCCCCAACGTAGGTGGAGTGGAGGGAAGGGACAGGGAATCTCCGGGCAAATCCAAGGTTGAAGGTGGAGGAGAGAGGAGTTCCCCTCCCCCCTCCAGAGGGTCTTGTGACATGGTCAAATGGATTTCTTGTTCTATGGAAGCAGCCTCTGCAGCACAACCCCTGCAGACTCCTGCTTCCGAGGCCGTGCCGCAGGACGGGCACCGTGGCTTGCCGGGCATACCTTCTTTTAAGCAAAAAAAAAAAAACAGAAATAAATGCAGTAGAGTCAATTATGCTCCCAATGAGCCCCCCAATCAGATATAAAACGAAATTTAAAATTAAATTAAAATTAAATTAAAGTTAATAGCATAAAACCAGCAAGTTTACATGTTCCCATAAATACTTGCTGCCTTGCCGCTCCTCTCCTCTGCTGTCTTGCCGCTCCTCTCCTGTGTGTATTTATTTATTTATTGTTTCTTATATACCGCACTCTTAGAAATCAGCGCGGTTCACATAAAACAAGGTTGTGCCAGCGGCACTCACATTGAACAGGAATCTTAACTTGGATATCAACTGGGTGTAACTATGCACAACAACAATCAATTGAAACATTATATACAGGATTACTTAATTAACAATGTACATGTATTGTTAATTAAGTAATCCTGTATATAATGTATTGCCATGTATTGTCTGGCACGAGGAAACCAGCCGTCTTCCGCTAGTTTCCACGTGTGCAGGCCGCGGCCATGTGGCGTTCGTGCCGGCGGTCGTGATGCCCTACTCGCTCCGCCGGTCGCCGTGCCCTCCTTCAATTCCGGCGATCCTACTCTTGCTCCCGTGATCACTTCTGGCCTCCGGAGCCGCCTCAAGCGCCCAGTCGCTCCGAGGGCTTTGGCGCGAGGCAGGGCAAAGCCGCAGGGAAGGCCCTGGCTCTGCCTCAAGCGCTCAGCCACCCGAAGGGCTTCAGGGCGAGGCGGGCAGGCCGCAGGAAAGGACCTCAGAGTGCCTGCCGGCTTTGCTCGCAAGGGAAGACTCCTTCAGTCCCCCTCGCTGCTTCAGGTAATCCTCCCCCTCTGGGGCCGGGAGATCGGGACAGAGAGAGAGAGAGAGAGGAGTGGGGGGGGGGGGGGAAGGAGGAGAGGGGGGGGGGACGGAGGGGAGAGGAGGAGAGGGGGGGGGGAAGGAGGGGGGTGGAGGGGGGGGGAGGGGGGAGGAGGAGGGGGGGGGGGGAAGGAGGGGAGAGGAGGGAACTTAAATTTAAGGCACAGAGCCAGAATAACCAAAAGAAATCAAAGGTAAATTTAAAGTAAATGTAAAAGTTAATCTTAAAAGGGCAATAATTAATCTTACTCTCCTGTAAGCTCTCTGGCTTACTGGAACCCTCCAGCTGCTTGGAGGCTGAGAATACTGATGCCTGTGGGTGGTGCCAGTGGTATTTATACCGCAGCATCATCAAAACGATGATGGGCTCAGCCTCCAAGCTGCTGGAAGGGTTGCACAACCCAGAAGAGAGGGACTGGACTGGAGAGACAGTAAGGAACATATAAACCAAGGATTGTGATGTACAGAAGCTGTGCTCCAGCTCAGCGCTCAGGCCAGTGTTGTCTAGACAGAAGGTACGGTGAAAAATAAAAAGAGCAATATAGAACAGATTTTTAAAAGAAAAGTAATGGCTGGCAGACCACAGGGAATAAAGAAAATATTGTGCTTATGCCTCTTAAAATCTTCAGTCCACAGAATGTACTCTGAGTTTCGCCATCTCATTATCTTTTGCACGGGAATGTTATTTAGACGTTTGTGTTTAAACTGGCCTTAAAAAGATCTTTCTCCTTAATTATTTACAGATCTGCTATAGAAATTGACTGGTCCTTTGCCCTAATAACTTACTTTGAATTGGGCTCATTCAGTGATGATTTTCTGGTTTGGGTCAGGTCCACTCTGGCAAACTCCACTTCCCTCCCCCCTCCCCCCCAAAAAAAGAAATCCTATTAGTTTGTAGTTATAAGAGAAGTTGTTTCTGGAAAGAGGTATTGAAAGCGGATGCTTACACGTTCTGATCTCCTCTTTAAGGATGGGGAGCGGAGTGGTGGGGTGTTGGGTTGTGCAGAGCTGCAGATTTTTGCTTCATCTGTTGTCAATGAAGGATCAGCTGCAAGGGCAGCCCAAAGGAATTCAGCATGAATATGAAAGCATTTCATCCTCATGGCCAAACCCTTTGTAGTGGTTGCCAGGAGACAGGCAGAATTTAACTGGGTGTTGTAAAGAAGAGAACCATTTATGCTTTTTTTTTTTTTTTTTTTTTTTTTTTTGATGAGGGTGCTGGGGTTAAACGAAATATGTGCTTTGCCTAGTGTGTATAGTGTACTGACTTTTAAGGTAGGAGGACCAAGAGACCAACCTAGTTTCCATCTCTGTTGCTAATAACTTTGGAAATTGGGGTTGCTAAGTTGATTGTCCTCTGCCATCCTAGAAATGTGTGTTTAACTGGTTGCCGGCTAGTTTTAGGCACAGTTGTATTTGTGTTTAGTTCACATCTTTCCAGCAGAAGTTCAAGAAGGGTTATATTCAGGTACAGTAGGTATTTCCCTATCTCCAAAGGGTTTACAATCCTAAATTTGCACCTGAGAAGAAAGTTAAATAGGGCTAGCTTTGTGTCTTGGGACGGTATTGCAGTCATTTACAAAGACTTTTTTCTTTTTGAACCATTTGTAGTCTTCTCAAAATTCAGGCTCCTTGAAAAGCAGGCCATAATTGAAATAAATGTGATGAAAGGAGAGGCCGACCCCTCTTATTCCCTCACAGGGAGGCTGTCATGCTTTGTAAGAATGAACGTCTACCAGCATGTGGTTTATATTTAGTTCCTATCCCATGACTTGTTTTGTTTTTGAATATATAATAGGTAACATTTGTAAAATTTCATACTTGATTGTTCCGTTTTGAAGATTCTTTCCATTCTCTGTTTGTCCTGAAAATTCTAAAGAAGTTAAAAGAAACTCCCGATCCATGCTCCTCATTGTACTAATGTTCTCAGATCCACATGTCACAGAAGAGTGGATTGCATCATTGCTTCTCTCACTTTGCTGGTCTCTTAGTTATGTCCCAGCTACAAAATGTGATTTTTAGGATATCCTTATTGAATATTCGTGAGATCTGCGTACAGTGGAAGCAGTGCACGCAATTGCATCTCATGCATATTCATTAGGGCTATCCTGAAAACCTCACAGGTTTGCAATGGGACACCCCATCCTACATCATGAGCCTTGTGTTTTCATATACTGTCCCATGAATCTTCTGATGTTTTCATGGAAAATTCCAGTAGCAAGTTGGTGTTAGTTTTTACTAGGATGTGGCTTGCTCTGTCAGTCCTCTTAAACCCGGGAAACATAAAAGGTTTAGCAAACAAATTTCAGGCGATATCTTTTATTGGAGTAACTTACTGTATTGATTTAGTCTAATAACTAAGCTGCGTGGGATGATTTTGTTTTTATTGCTCTATTTCCAAGCTTTTACAAGGACTGTGATGTTTTCAGGCAGCTCAGTGGTGGCTTTGTGCACTGTTATGCAAAGGATCTGGGCTCAGTTTCCAGGTTGGGACTTTCCTCCCAGGGCTGGCTGCAGCGTTCACTGCTTTGTAAATCAGCAGGAATTTCCCCATGGGGTCAGGGAGGCAGTGTAGAAATACCTTTAAATAAAAATAAAGAAATCAAAAGCTCAGAAGCCAACAGGGGAGTGAAAAATAACTTAGATGGAGGCTAAAAATAATTCTGCTTTTCTTAATTGTTTTTCTTTGGCTCTTTTTCATGGTGAAAAACGATTCTTGGTCCTCAAAGCTTAAGGAGCTGGAGGTAAAGGAAAATCTGCTCATTTTTAACTAGGCAAAAAAATTGAATGTTTTTGTACTGCTTCCAGAAACAAACTTGAAAAATGTTTTTTGAAATGTTTAGTTTGGGCTGTCAGTGGACCAATTTGTGTTTAAGCAAAGTGAGCTCAGTATTAATAGAAAATTAATAAGAGGTGTTGTGACTGTGAATAGAAGGGCTAGGCTGTGCGCACATTGCTCTAGTTACCGGAAAGCTGTTTCCATTCTTCATTGTTTCCTTATCATCCTGCTAGATCAGTCCAGATGAGTGGGTTAGCTTCCTTGCCAAACTTGAGCAACTTTCAGTGATGTCATCCTCTGGTGCAGCACCGAGAGTAATTAGCAGGTGGCAAGGTGGATGGACTAGTGCAACAGTGCAGGTAACTCTGTCTCCTCTGGCCCTGACCACTGTCCTGTGGCCTGTGTGAGTGAGACTTGTTAGACCCGGGATTGCTTGGAGCTCAGGTATGCCTCTGTATCTTGGAGCCAACAGCTTGCCCTCTGTCCAGCGCTGCTACCAGCTGGCCTTGCAGATGCTAGGATTCTCCTTTTTCAACACAAACCTGTTCTTTTATTCTGGTGGACTGCCTTCTTTTGATTTCTTTTTCTTGCTGTGTGGAGCTCTGCCCGGATGCCAGGTGGCTGCAATTGCGCCTCTTGTGGTTCCCATCAGGTCAGCTCCATGTCAGAATCTTTTTGCCCCATATGTGAAGTGACACCACAGGTATGATTTCCCCCACCCCCCTCAGCATTTTTAGGACACCCCCCCCCAGGGGGGGGGGGGGGTGTGGAGCCTGACAACAGATGCCATTTATGATGCGTCCACAGATTCTTGTATGGTTTTCCTGCCTGCAGAACCTGTGGCTATTTTGGATGTCTGCATGGTCTCTGCAGAGGGGAAACATGCTGAAGAGGCTGCAGGCTCTAGTCAGCAATCTCCCTTGTGTTCCCCAGGGGTCCTAGGTTCCCTTGTCCACTGACTTTGAACAGCAGGTTCTGAAGCAGCTCATGGGCTGTTTTTCATACCTTTCTAGCTACCTGGCTTCTCCATGGGGGTTCAGGGCTCAGGCCTCTCCTGTGGAAGATCTTGGGCCTTTCTACCACTGGCAGTAAGAGGACTAAGCATCCCTGCATCCTCATGCACCTGTCCATTCTTTCAGGAGCCCAGCCTTATCCCCTGCAAGGCTTGTCTGGGACAATGAATAGGAATCCTTCTCTCCAGAAGATGACTCTGAGGAAGATTCCCCTCATAGAAGGTGATGACTTGTCTGTGATCTGCCTGTTTGATAGGGAGAACCTCCCTTTGCTGATTCAGGATGCGATGGTGGCTCTGTATCATTGTTCCTGTGCAAACTTTACAAGCAGACCCCATTTGGGAGGGCATCCAGGGCCCGTCTGTATTTTTTATCTACTTGTATCCATGTGTCAGCTCTCCAAGGAAGGTTCCTGAGCTGGGGCTTAGGGGCCCTATAGTTTTATCTGGTTATACCTTCTGCCCCAGGGTGAGCTGCATCAGCTTTTTTGGCTTCCCCAGTTGGATGCTCTGGTCACAGTGGTGGCTCAGCGTGTGTCCATCCAGGTGGAAGGGAGTGCTATGCTCAAGGAATCTCATGATAGGAGCTTAGAGACCTTCCTTAAGAATGCCTTTGCAGTCTTCTGCTCTGGGCTTTCAGATGGTGCTGTGTGTGGGCCCAGAGACTGCAAGACTGGTCAGGCACTGCATATGTGGCATATGCCCTGTACGACTTTAACAAGACAACAAGACATCCTACAAATCCTTGTCAGTGGTTGTTGAGGCTAGACAGTAGCTGTGGCTCCACAATTGATCTGCTGATGTTGTCTTCAAGTGTTGAACAAATCTCCCTTTAGGGGGCAGGTTTCTCTTTGGCGAGAACCCAAAGAGATTGGTGAAAGATCTTAGAGAGGCTCGTCTTTGAAGATTCCCTAAAGGTAGGCCTAGAGATGGCAGGAGTGCACCTTGTGGGACCTTGGGTGGAGCTTGGAGAGTGCCCTCTGACTGCTAAGAGTCCAGGTAGAGCCCCCTTGACCTATGGTGCTAGGCCTAAGAAGGTTCAGCCTTTTGGAGCTCTCTGAGATCTTGAGATAGCCACAGCTCCTGCTGGAGCTGTTAAACCCCAGCAATGAGATACGATGAGTCCCTTCCGAGGTACAGCTGGTTGAGAGGGGGGGTGTTCTGGCTATTTCTTTTGGAGTGGACCCAAATAACATCAGACCAGTGGGTCTGAGGTCCTAAGTCAGATGTACATGACTCTGCTGGACACATTTGTGGAGTCTCCTACAGCTCCCTGCTCAACTGGGTGGTAATCAAAGAAACTCTACAGCACTTCCTGCAGCTACAGACTATTCTGCTCATGCCCAGAGCAGGCTCCAAGGGTGGTGTGTTCATTTATTTTGTGGTGCCCAAGAAGGAAGGATTCTTCAGGCCTATCCTGGACCTAGAGGTGGTCAATGCCAAACTCTGAGTTCTGCATGGAGACTATCAGATTTGTTATTGTGTCAGACTAGCAAGGGAAGTTTCTTACCTCCCTAGATCTGGCTGAGGACTATTTTCATATTTCCATTCATGAGCTGCAGCAGCAGTGATTTTTATTCAGTTTGTGTCCTGGGCTGTCATTTTCAATTCCAAGCACTGCCCTTTTGTATTGGCCACGCCTTCATAATTTTCTCAAAGGTTGATGTTCAATATATACATTCAACCCATCTGCAACATCATCAGATCGTTCAACGTGAGTTGTATGCTATACGCCGACGACGTACTGTTGTACATGCAGATTTCACTTGACTGCCCAAACCTTACCCCTCTGATTGCATGCTTCAACACCATATCCGATTGGCTGCTATCACAAAATTTAAGAATTCAACACAAGAAAACTGAGGTGCTTTTCATCTCGAGAAACCCTAACTTCACACCACCCAGTTGTTTGAAGGTACACAATGCCGAACTACAAGTGAAATCAACTATTCGTTACCTTGGGGTGACGTTGGACCAACATCTTGACATGAAGCAACACATAGCTAACACTGTCAGAGCGGTCTACTTTAAAATTCGATCCCTCAGACACTTACGCCCGTTACTCGAGCCAGAAGATTTCCGCACCATTTACCAAGCCCTCATCATTCCTCATTTCGATTTTGCAAATGCCATCCTTCAAGGACTTCCCGAGCAACCTTAAACCCCCTGCAACTGGCCATGAACAGTGCAGCACGGATACTATTCGGAGCCTCAAGGAGAGAACACATCACACCTCTCCTGAAACAGCTGCATTGGCTTCCCATTCAAGCCAGGATCTGTTTTAAGACCTTGCTGATGACGTTCAAAGCTATCAAGGGGCTATCATCCCCCTCTCTCTCTGACGTCATACAATCGCCCGCCCCCTGCAGACTAAGAAGAACTGCAGAGACTAATATGTTATCTATACCTAAGGAAACAACAAACTGCACCAAAACAACATCCAACCGAGCCTTCAGTATTTGCGCCCCAAGTCTATGGAACACCCTACCACCACACATCAGAGCAATCCCTAACCTGAGCCAGTTCAGGAAGGCCCTGAAACATTTCCTCTTTATCAAACACCTTACCTACAGCCCTGAACCCCAGCCACTCTCATATAGTTCATCCCCAAAAATGTAACACACCAAACAGGAGCCTTCTCCATTGAACTTCTTATGTATATAGTTCACCTTTGTTCTCCAAGTTCCTTTATATAGTTGATACTTGTTCTCCAAATCCCACTCCCTGTTCAATGTAATGACCAGACATATGCATTTTGTCGGATGTTTTTGTTACATGTAAACCGCGCTGATTGCAAATAGTGCGGTATATAAGAATTGTAAAATAAAATAAATAAAATAAATAAATGGTGGTAGTGATGGTGACATTCCTCCACAAGCCAAGGCATCAGAGTTCACCTGTACCTGGATGACTGGTTGATTCGGTCAGTCTCTCTGGAGAAGTCCAGAGAGACCATAGACCTGGTGATTTGGCAGTTAGAATGGCCAGGGTTGGTAATTAACCACTCAAAGAGCAGCCTGATGCCTTTCCAGGATTTGAAATATCTCGGAGTCTGGTTCAACAGGCTCCTGTGTTGAGTTCTCCTCATGCCAGTGGTGTCTCAAGCTGCAGAATCAACACAGGAAATGTTGTGCTCTACCAGAGGACTGGAACTGGTACTGGGATTGAGTCCTTAAGTCCATGATACCGACCCTGGAGCTAGTCCCTTGGGCCAGAGCAAACACGTGTCCTCTCCAGAGGCATCTGCTGTGTCTCTGGTTCCCCTTCTTTCAAATGTTAGACCAATTCTTCCTTTTTCTTCGGAGATCAAGAATAATTGAGTGGTGGTTGTAGTTTCACCATCTGATGCTTGGGATGCCTCTAGAAGCACCAGATTAGGTGATAGTCATCATGAATGCCAGCCTGAAGGGCTGGGGAGCTCACTATCTAGGTCAGAGAGCCACAGCTATTGGTCTCCTCAGGAGGCTTCTTGGCTAATCAACCAGTTGGAAGCTAGGGCGATCTGCCTGGCTCTAGAGTGGTTTCAGCCCCTTTAAGTGGGCAAAGCAATTGATGGGTTCTTGGGTGATGCCATGGTGATGACATATGTCGTCAAGCAGGGTGGAACTTACAGCGCCGGAGTGGCTCGCAAGGTGGCAGAACTGTGCAGTTTTGTAGAAGGACATCTGATTGCTATATTGGCAGCCTGTATAGCAGAGGTTGACAACATGCAAGCAAACTTCTTGAGTTGAAAATGGTGGATTGTGGCACGTGGGAACTGAGTCCTCATGCTTTCCCTCATAGTGTGGAGATGGGGTCTCCAAGTATTTGGTCAGATGGCTATTCAGGAAAATGTCAGTGGAGAACTTTTTCAGCCAAAGGAAGGACCCTGCTTTGAGTAAGGCCCCAGGAGGGGCTTCTGTATGTCTTCCTCCATTGACTTGGATGCTGTCTTCAGCACAGGATTCTGTTTTGCTTGGGCTTGGTGATTCTGGTGGCCTCAGATTGACTGTGCAGACCATGGTACATGGATCTCCTGAGCCTATTGGTGATGCCCCAGCTCCAGTTACCGCCAAGAGAAGGGCTTTCTTTGGCATGGCCCCTTGATGATGAAGGACTCCATTTCTTTTTGCTTTATAGCCTGGCCATTGGGAGGCAACTGTTTTCTAAGAATGGCTTTTGGACACGGTAGTGGATACCCTTTTCAAAGATTGTAGGGCCTACTTCCTTAGCTTATTCAAGGGTATGGAGAATTTGAGAGGTGGTATTCCTCTGGGGCTCTAGAGGCCAGGAAGGCTGAATTAACTGCTGTGTTATCTTACAGTTTGGCTTGGACCAGGCTTTAACCCTGAACTCTCAAGGTTCAAGTAGCAGCCTTTGCATGCAATTGGGGGCATATTCAAGGTAAGACTTTGGCAGAGCATACTGATGCTTCTCCCACTTTCTTAAGGGTGTGAAGCAGATCTGCCCAGTGGTTCCCCAATAGAGTTTCTCTCTGGTACTTAAGGCACTGAAGGGCCCCCTTTTGAGCCCATTCATAAGGCCTCTCTTTTCTCCCAAAGATGCTGTCCTCTTTTCATCTTTATCAGATAGGACCTTCGGATGGACCCCTCTGTGCATCTGCTAAATGTGAGGAGGGCTTGGTCAGACCGATGGAAGAAGTTAGTGATCTCCAAGTATGTGACTTTTTGCTCTCTTCAGGTAACGGCCAAATCCCTGATTGCCTGCTGGATAAGGAAGCTATAGGTTCAGCATACCTTCTAGCTGAGAAGCCTGTGCCGGAGGGAGTCCGAGCTCATTCTACTAGCACCCAAGGTACCACCTGGGTGGAGTCTGACTTGGTGTCTCCCAAGGACATCTGTAAGGTGGCTACCTTGTCATCTCCGAGCCCCTTTGTGAAGCACTACAGGTTACATGCGGGAGCCGTGGCATATGGAACCTTTGAGAGGGCAGTTCTGACTAGAGCATAATCTTCTCACCCTGGCCTCAACTGCTTGGTACATCCTACTCATCTAGACTGGTCTAGCAGGATAAGAGGAGAAATTTATATATCTGATCATTTTCTTTCCTTGAATCCTGTTAGACCAGTCCCGAACCCACCCTGGAAGACTTCTAGAGGTATGAGAACTCTTCTGTCGCTTGTTGCATTGTTAGGATCAATGACTGATGCAGAGCTAGTTATGGTAAGAGAGCCAAATACTTGTTACAAATGTTCATTTCAATTTATGATTGGCTATTAACATTCATAGTTTGTGGTTGTCGGTCTTGCTTACTGTTTGGGAAGTGTTGTACGAGCTTCTCTCTACGCTGCATCTGGAGATATACTGAGTGATGAAAGTTGCTCTGGCCTGCCTCCACCTGCTAGCTGAGGAGTATAACCCACTCGTCTCGCCTGGTCTAGCAGAATTCAAGGAAAGAAAATGATCAGAGATGTAATTTTCTTTTTTCTGAATTTTGTTTAGAAACCCTGGGGCCTGACAGTAATAAGTAAATAGAGTGGTGTTGGGTCACAGAACAGTTGTGGGAAAGGGCTCACTTAGGCTACTGCTGCTGAAGCCAAAGTTTTATTTATAAGTAGGAAACAGTAGTGTCCTTGGCCCCGATTTATTTGAAAGGCATTTACACTGTTTACAGCCCTGTAAACCATGTAAATGCCGTTATCCGAAACATTCAACAGCACTATCATGGTTAGTAACGCTGAATATCCCCTCTCTTCCCTCTTACATGCCCCAATGCTAACTGCTTAGCATCGGGGTGTGTCGGGGGCGTTCCAGGGAGGGAATATTGCAAGGTGCCCAGTTAGTGACCTGCACCTAAAAGATAGGCAAGGTAAAAACTTGCCTATCTTTAAGCACAGGAGCTAACCAGGCAGCATGCAATATCACTGCTGCCCAGTTATGGACTGCAGCTGAGAGACACTGCAGCGACCCCAGCATTGATAATCCGGGGTTACAGGTCGTTGGAGAGGGCTATGCGTCAAAGAGACAACTAGCCCTCCTAACTTCATATCGAACCCCGTATGTTTAGAGAGAGATTAACTCGTTGATCTCTTTTGTAAAACAAAAATTAAAAAAAAAATGCTAGCTTGTCCCACCGTCTGTCCCCCCCCCCTTCCTTATGATTAGCAGGCCCTAATGCTGTTATTAGGAGTGGCGGAGTAGCCTAGTGGTTAGAGCAGTGGCCTGGTGACCAAGAGACCAGGGCTAAATTCCCACTGGCTGTCCTTGTGACCTTGGGCAAGTCACTTTACCCTCCATTTCCTCAGAAGAAAAGGCCTGGCAATCTACTTTGGTTGCACCTTTCTAAGAAAACCCAGGGGCTGCTGTCTGCGTTGACTCAACGACACATATTGCATTGCAGTGCTGTTATCATGCATCATCTACCACAGGGCTCATTTTGCGCACTTTCATAAAGAGGTTAAAAACAAAGGGAGTTATTTACTAATGATGGCGAGAAGATCTTGATCTCTGCAAATCGTATCCTTCCCAAAGTGCAGGTATTAAGTGTTGTGTGGGGTTTAGTGGATCCTGATCTAAATTCAGATTTTAAGCGACACTAAAATACTGGCATATAATCATCAGTCACCAGCCCTGGTGATCACCACCTGATGGGGAGTTCTTGGGTTAAAGACAGAGTGTAGGGTGCTTCTTGCCCATCTCTCGTGTGTAAGTGTTTAAATATGTGAACCATATTTCTAATACTTCTGTTTATTTGTACTTAGCTAATGCCTTTTTGTTGGCAGCTCAAGGTGAGTTACATGTAGGTATGGTAGGTACTTCCCTCTCCCCAGAGAGTTTAGAATCTAAGTTTGCAGGACTAAGTAACTTGCCCAAGTTCACAAGAAATCAAAAATGCATGAAAGCCAAAGTGAAAAAAATATAATAAAACTTTAAACAGATTAAGGGGCAAAAATGGTGAATGCACACTAACCAAACACCAATAGCAATGCTTTATAGTACATAGGTAAACCAACACCAAAACTCAGAGGTAACGGGGAAGGCCTGAGTGAAATGGGGAGACAGAAACGGAATCAAAACAACTTAGCTGATTATAACGAAGATTCAAAATGCCCAATCCTCAGAGCTGAGTGTGAAATTATCTCTGCTGTATGGTTATCGAGTTGACTCGAGTTGCGCCTTCCTTTAAGGAAGTTCACAAGGAGCATAAGTGGGATTTGAACCTTGGCTTCTCTAGTTCATCCCTCTGGTCTAACCACTAGACTATTGCTCCAAGTTATAAAAATTGCTTCATCTTTCTCTGGTTGTTCAATAGTGACAAAACTTTTGTTAAGAGTTTATTAATTGAATTCAGTTGGTCTCTGTGGTTTTTGGTACCATTTTTCAGATTTTTAGTCATTGCCTTTAGAATACATATTCATTTGAGGCCTACAAATACTGCTCTACCCCACCACAAAAGGGATTTCCACATGATTCTGTAGGGTCAGCACACAAAGATGGACGTCTTTTTACCTTCTGTGGAGCCAAAGAACTTTATTCTCAAATGAATAGTGCCAGAGCTGGAGAATGTAGCAGGAAGTATTCATCGCTTCCCCCATCGCCAAGTGGGTATCACTAATAATTCTTTACTGCATATGACCTGTACACGCCAATCTATATCTTTCTCAAAGTTGTACCCCAGGATACCACACCACTTTCCCCTCTTATTACCTGATTTCACAAAAGCCAGAAAACAAACAATAAGAGAGCTTTCTCACACTCTGCTCCAATTCTTGGAACAATCTACCTGACAACATTCGCCTGCTATCTGATATAAAGGAATTTAGAAAAATTCACATGATGATTATAGATTTAAACTAACAATGTATATATGTTCTAATATGTTATACCTTTAATGTTACAACATTGTAAATTATAATTATCTGTTCTATGTAAACTGACTTGGTATATTACATACCAATTAACCTACTGTTCCATGTAAACCGCACTTGATACTAGGGAAAGAGCGGTATATAAATAACTGTTAAATAAAAATAAATAAATAAATAAATAAAATATAAAAGGGCATCATCACTGTCTTGAGAGGTCAAAGGGCAGGGCCAGTGTTTAAACATGCTGGGGCCCAGGGTGGAAATTTGTGAGAAGAGTCCAAAGTCCACCAGCAGGCTGTATTTCCTCCTTCAGTGTCGGGTAGTTTGAGGGCCACCTTTCTGAGCCCCTCCCCAACTACAGCCTTGTCAAAGAGAGGACTCTGATCTGCACTTGATGGTTGCATTGTAGTATGTTTTCACTTATGAGATTGTAAAAAATGTCTTTCCATTAAGTATTGCCAACGATAATGAAAACAATAATATAAACCTGTTTAATAGCTTCTTTTTTCTGTGTATTGAAATGAACTTCTGGACATGCACGCACACACACACACACACACAATCCTTTTTTTTTTTTTTTTTTTGGAGTGACACTTTATCTCCAGGAACAAGCAGGAATGTAGTCTTCACATATGGGTATCGTCGGTACCGACGGAGCCTGCATGGGAACGCTCCCCAGCGTCCAATGGGAACGCTTTTGGGAGCATCCTTCAGCACATGTGCGCTACCTTCCCGCCTTTACAATTGTCCCTCTTCAGCTCTTCATTTTCCGTGGAGCCGACAGGACCCATACTCTGTCACCGCAGAAAATTTAGTCTTTAAAATTGTTTTCTTGTGGTTGCGTTTGCCTCCGCACGATGCCTACCAGTACCGCCGGTTCTTTTCTTTAAAAAAATAAAATAAAATCTTGAACTGTTTCTCTTCAGAAACTTTTCTTTTTTGGTGCTAGGTGCCATTTTGGGCACTATGCCCCATATTCCTAAAACATGGAAAAACCAACTAGTGGTTTTAAAAAATGTACTAAGTGTGGCGGTACCATTTCCGTCACTGACACCCATGATTGGTGTCTTAAATGTTTAGGGCCTGAACATTCTCCATCTGAATGTCTCTCCTGTATGGGGATGACTAAAAGAGGAAGACAGAACCGGGCTGCAAAGCTCGGTACCCTCTTTTCTTTAGATGCCAGATCCATTGCATCAACATCTTCAAGGGCCTCCTCTTCCTCCCATGGATCTCGGGTAACTAAACATAAAGGCTGGTCCTCAAAGGGTAGCTCTCCTGCTAAGCATAGAGAGGCCATTGGCATTGCCCTTGAGGGAACCACACCTGCAAAGCAGCTCTGGCAGGAGGCTTCGGCTTCCAAGCATCAATGGGGCTCCAGGATGTTCTTGAGGCCTCGACCTCGCAAGAACTACCTGTGCCATGCTCAGGGGCCCCGACCGTTTTCACCGGTACCGACACCCAGGCATCGGCAGCGTTGATAGACTAGAGGTTCCTCGCTATCGAACGCAGCATCGCAACTCTTCTCTCAGCTGCGGTACCATTGGTCCAACGGGCACTGACATCGGCACCGATGCCGGTACCTACCCCGGTTAAGATGTCACAGTCCTCAGCCAGAGATATGCTTTTCATTTTGCTTAATTTTCCTGTTAAAAAATAAAGTTGCCTTAGTACATTTGTCAAGGCCAAATGTCATCCTGATGTCATCACAGATGTTTTTCACCACAAGGAGTTGCTCTGCTGATTGTTAGTCACTGGAACTGTAGATCTTCAGGTCATTTACAAATAGTAAATGTGATATTACCTCTGGGTTCCTGTGTTGGTAAGTGGGTGATCCAGTTATTTTCATATATATTGCCTGCATAGTCCCATGAGGTGATTGCCTTTATCTGCAGGTGTGCACCAAGTTTATCAGGTGGTACATTGTGTTAGCTTTTGGGATTTCACAGGTTCTAGGGAAACCTCTGCAAATGAGGTCTCAGAAGCTAAAGCATGACAAGTCATGAAGCATACAAGACTTTCTTACAGTGGGTCAGTGAGAATGTTGCTAGCTGCTGCTAGATGAATAACAGATAATGCTGCAGTATTTGTATTCCTAATATTACCTCACTGAAAACATCATATGGAATTTTTTGATGGCTTGATTAAACTGTGGCATTTGGAGGCAAGCCAAGTTTGTCTCATCTCTCTTCATTCAAAAGGCAATTCATCTTATCGTGAACCTGGCTAGCTGCTGAATTGCATCTGACAAATGTTTGGTGAGGATTTTGTGTGTGAGCGAGTTTGGTTACACTGCAAGATTCCGAGGTGGACAAAAGAAATATTCAGCATTGCTGAGGTTGCAGGTTGCTTTGAGAGGCTGGAACTCTGTTCAGCAGCCCTAAAACATTCACTCTGTCAGAGATGAAAAGCACTGGTGCTACTCAAAAGACTCCAGAAACCACCATCAGATTCCAGGCCCTTTATTTTCACAGCCTGAAATCACTGCCATTTCGGAGTATTGACTCCTTGCTGCTTTGTGTTGCCTGCGTGGGATAGGAAAGTGTTTTGGCTTGTGGTTGCCCACCATTGCGTTTTAATGCTGAGTAGGCAAGAATAGTTCTTTGGGGTTCAGAGGCAGCTGTTTCCTTGAGGATTGTCATAGATTTAATCAATATCTATCGGCCCATCATAACGCGCGAATATTATCAGAAGCATCTCATCCATGTTGGTACAAATGATACTGCTAGGTATCCCCCAAATATATCAAGAGCAACTTCATGGTTTTGTGAGAGAGGATGAAGCAGATAAGTGCACAGATAGTGTTCTCCTCAATCCTCCCCATTGGGGATAAAGGCGAAGGCAGAGAAGAACACATCCTAGAGATAAAAGCATGGCTATGTGGATGGTACCATTGAGAGCATTTGTTTCCTAGACCATAATGGCAGAGGCTGACTTGGATTTAGTAGCAGTCACGGAGAACCATGACTAGGCTATAATTATATCAGGCTATAATTTATTCAGGAAGAAAGGAAGAAGGCGTGGCACTATATGTAAAAAATAATAAAACAGAATTGGAGGGATTACGAGGGAAGGAGGAAGCACTGTGGTTAATCTGGAAAGAGGGAATGAAGCATCCGTTTACATTGGTGTGATATGCAGACCTCCTTTACAGGCAGACGTAGACAGAGATTTAGTTGAAGACATTTGCAGTATTTCTATGAAAGAAGTGTTAGGTAATTTCAATAGTCCAGATGGTGATTTGGACATCCCTACTGTGATGCCCTCTAGAAGTAAGGGGATCCTGTATTCTTTACAGGGAGAACTATTCCAGGAATTGACAATGGAATCCACATACAAGGGGGTCACACTGGACCTGGTGCTCATGAATGGGGAGAGTGTTTGTTTCCGATGTTACAGTAGGTGATCATTTTGTATCCAATGATCACTGAATGGTATGGTGTTCAGTACTAGGGCAAGGGCAGAGATGGTTAATTCAAAAGTGAGGGTCCTAGACTTTAGGAAAGTTCACTTTGCCAGGATGGGACAATACCTCAAGGAGTCGTTAGTGAGATGGGAACAGCTGGAAGATGTAGAAAATAAAGGGGCAAAACTGAGAGGGGATATTTTAAGGGCAGCAAACCTTTTGTTAGGAAAGCAAATAAATAGAAAAGAAAGGGAGGCAACTATGGTTCTTGAAAGAAGCAGATGAAAAGGAGAAAAGAGTGTGGGCTTCATATAGTACAGGAGTCACCGAAAGAGGAAGACTAGCAATAATATTTGGAAAAGCTGGGAAAGTAGTCAGGAAAGCAAAGATACAAATGGAAGACAAAATAAGCCAATGCAGTAAAATGGGGAATGAGACATGCTTAAGGTATGTTAGTTACAGAAGGAAGTGCAAAAGTGGTGTTGTCAAACTCCAGGGTGAAGGGGAGGAATATGCAGAAGCTGAGGATAAAGCAGAATTGCTTAACAAATGTTTCTGTTCTGTATTCACAGAAGCATTGAAAAGGTCACACAGTGCAGCTGCCAGAGCTTCCCTAAGTTCCTTCATTTCGCTTGGATTTGTCTAATCTGGCCCCATCGCTTTGTCTATATTTAGTTCAGTTAGCTCCTCACAAAATTCACTTCATTTTCTTTGACTGGGTGAAGGAAAACACTAAATGGGGTGTACTTAGACTTCAATAAAGCCTTTGATATGGTTCTGCGCAGGCAACTTATAAATAAATTGAGTGCCCTAGGGATGGACCTGAAAGTGACAGTGGGTTAGAAACTTGTTGAATGGGAGGTGACAAAGGCTATATGTAAATGGAGTTCACTCTGAGGATAAGGACGCTACGATTGGTGTGCAACAGGGATCAGTCCTTAGTCCAATTCCTTTTAATGTTTTTAGAGTGATCTTGTGGAAGGGCTGTTGGTAAGATTTACTCTTTGTGGATAATGCCAAAATCTGCAATCGGATAGACACCCAGGAAGGTGTAGATAGCATGAGGAGTGATCTAGCAAAGCTTTAAGAATCATTGAAAATTTGGCAGCTGAGATTTAATGCTAAGAAATGTAGGGTTATGTGTTTTTGGGCTGCAAAAATCCAAGGTATGATACAGAATAGGGGGATGAAGTACTTCTATCCATGAAAGAAGAGTGGGATCGTAGGGTAATGTTTTTGATAATAAGATGGCCAAACCATTAAATAGGTCCCTGAGGCCACATTTGGAGTACTGCATGCAATTCTGGAGAATGCACCCTCAAAGGGATACAAACAGAAGATGCAGAGGGCAGCTACTAAATGATCAGTGGTCTTTGCCATAAAGCATATGGGGATAGACTTAAAGATCTCAGTATATATACCGGTACTTTGGAAGAAAGGCAGAAGGAAGGAAAACCTTTCAATTGAAAGAAAGCTCTGCAATGAGGGGTGTCATAAGATGAAGGTGAAAGGGAATAGACTCTGGAATATATCCGAGGAAATGTTTCTTTATGGAAATAGTGGTGGGTGTATGTGTCTCTATCACCTCTAGAGGGAGGCTATTCTTCTACTACCACTGTTCCTGCTCATCAGAGCTTACAATCTAGTCGAGAGAGAACACAATAGCTGGGGACTAGGATATGACCATTCCCCACCTAGACATATCCTAGTCCCCAGCTGTTGTGTTTGTCTTGACTGGATTATAAGCTCTGATGAGCAGAGACAGTCTTTTACATGTCTCTGTACAGCACAGCATATGCTTTGTAGCGCTATACTAATGATCAGTAGTAGTAGGAATAGCCTCCCACTAGGGGTGATAGAGACAAAAGATCTATCTGAATTTAAGAAAGCATAGGACAAACACAGAGGCTCCCCAAGGGAAAAGAAAGGATTGTACAGTTTAGGAGATAGTATGGAGACTGGAGAAGTCATGTTGTCTCTGTTGGCATTTTTCAGTGTTTCTGTATATCTTTTTGTGCAGACACCACACTGAACTGGTCACTTTCCTTTGGACTGCCTCTAGCCTTTTCCGTATCCTTTATGTGGGACGGTCTCCAAAACCGAACACCGTATTCTAAGCGAGTCGTCCTCAATGACCTGTGCATCATTGTATCCTTTCCCCCCCACTGGCTATGCTTCTCTATATTGCCTAGCATTCCTCTGGCTCTAGCTCGCACCTTATCACCCTGAAATCATTGTAGGTCTTTCTCCTGATTTATTCACACCAGCTCTTCTGTTTCCTCCCATTTGCACCTCAAATGTATCGTTGCATTTCTCTGTAGTGAAGCTTTATTGCTGAGCATTTGAGCACTTCTCTAGTTCTTTTTAGATTGCTTCTCTGTTGAAGATCTTTGTATCATCTACAGAAGGCAAATTTTCCTTCTAGCCCATGAACTGGGCCCAGGATTGATTTCTGGAAACACTTCAGTTCTTAATCTCTTTTTTCCTCTTGAGTGAATTTAATTTATTGCCACCATCTAACATCCTTCAAGTTCGCCATTTTATAATCCAGTTCACTACCTTGGCTGCTTAGTTTACTCATGAGCTTCCTATGCACTAAATTATCAAATGTCTTGCTGAAATCCAAATAGACCACATATAGCATGTGCCTTTGATTTAATTTGTTAGTTCCATTCAAAAAAACATCAGCTTCATTTTGGCATGATGTACCTTTAGTGCCTCCTAGTTTAGACTGCCAAATACTGGACTAAATTTGCAAACTTATCTGCCAGGGTTGACAGACTCGAAGCATTTTTTGTTTGAAAACTTAGGTGTTTCCAGTATTTACTGGGGCCACATTATTCTTCTATGTTCAATATATTTGCCAGTGTTAATGTGGTGATACACTGCACAGTGCTGTCACGTGCTAAATTTCATTCTGCTAATGCACATCCTTGATTCGAAGCATCAACATGAAGATAGGTGATTATTGTTATATAATATCAACGCTAAGGTCTCCAGAAAGTTGGAGGAATTGCACGGTTGGCTGCATCTGAACATGTCAAGACACATCAGCAAGGGGATAAACCAATCATATGTGGTCCACAGTAGAAATAGGCAGACAATTCCAATAAAATTAAAATACAATGAATAAAAGAGCTTAAATCATATTTATGCCCTTAGCCATGAAGCACCCTTAAGTATCTCAGCAGTCTTGAAAGCATACCATCCCTCACGCCTTGTACGGACTGTGCTATGCTGCTGGATGTTCCATTTATTTATTTATTTAACAGCTTTTATTTACCTCCTTTCATGTTATCAAAGCGATTTACATTGAGCTTCAAGGGTACATAGAACAGTGAACAATCAGATGAACAGTGTAACGGGGTAAGCATGTATAACAGAAGCAACTATGTACAAAGGATTGTCTTGGAGTGGAACATTTTGTTCAAGTTCCAGGCTAAAGTACTCCTGGAAAAGGAAGTCCCTGCAGCCTTCGATACCCCTCGGGTATTAGGGAGAGAGTTCTGTAGTGTGGGGCCATATATTAAGAAGCTCTCTGGCATGTTGCTTGGATACCTTTTTGCTTGTGGGTTGGAATGCTGAGTAAACTCTGGTTTTGAGTTCTTTTTGCTTGTGGGTTGGAATGCTGAGTAAACTCTGGTTTTGAGTTCTTTTTGCTTGTGGGTTGGAATGCTGAGTAAACTCTGGTTTTGAGTTCTTTTTGATCTCTGGTTTGGGGATTTCTATCATTCAGTGAACTCCATATTTTCAGTAGCGGTGCCTAATTTGTGGGATTCCCTTCTAACTGATCTTCGACTGACATCTTCCCTGGAAGTATTCATGAAAAAATTAAAGGTGCTCCTCTTCTCTCAGGCACTTCCAGTTACTTGGGGTATTTCCATCCCTCTTTTGGTCCTTGAAGACCAGAAATTTGTTACATGTTGAATTTTGTTGCATGTTACTGCCCCCTGTTTTATGTTTATATTTTGGTTGGTTTTAATATAGGATGCTTTTCATCTATTTGTTTTTCTGTATTTTATTTATTTAATATGTATGCATTCTTTGTGATGCACTTAGTACTTTGTATAGTGCGGAATATAAATATTTTAAATAAATACGAGTCATACGGCATAAAAAATGAAGCTAGTTTTTCAAACCTATATCAAAACCCATAAAGACCATTTGTAATAGTCATGACTATCAGGAGTGCATATTGTCAATTATATCTGTATCTATATGCATACACACAAATAAGTCAAAAGCTGACCAACCTGGTGCTGATATTCATTGGGCTGTGTCTGCTTGGAAAAAGCACTGGAGGATCGGAGGAGTTGGCAAAGAAAGAATCTTGGCATTGGACAAAATTCTTTTCAGAATTGCACTGGTTGCTGAGCTATTCAGGTTCCCTGCTTTTGGTTGTCTTCCAAGACTTCGTTTCTACATTCTCGAGTCTGGTATCTTTCATTTTTACTGTAATGATGCTTTTTTTCAAATGGCCATGCACATCTTTCTTAAATAATTGGTTGCAGTGAGAAGATATTTTTAGCAGTTGCTACTGTTAGTGTAGATGCATCATTCTACTGCTAATTCAGGCATTAAAAGGTGACCTTCACCAATGCCTGCAGATTTACTGAGCTCTAAAGGAACTGAAAAAAAGAGCAGCTTTCCAGTAAGTTGGGCATTTAAAAATGAAATGAAATAAAAATCAGAATTGCAGAATGTATTGTGAATCTGTGTGAGGAAATATTGTGCTCCAGGAACAAGCAGGAAGTCAGCCCTCACATATGGGTGACACCAGCACTGGCGGAGCCCGCGCGGAGCATTTCCCCAGCTTTCAAAGAAAGCCTTTGGGAATTCCACCATGCATGCGTGGTTCCCTTCCGGCCCAAGGGTGCCATCTTGCTCAGTCTCCTTTTCTGCGGAGCCCTTCGGATGTGTGTCTCGTCCCCGGAAAAAGTTTTTTCTTGCGTAGAGCCAGTTCCCCTTCCCACCTCTCAAGCACCGCTGCCTCGGCGGTCCATTTCGGGAACCCTTTTTTTCCTTTGTTTTCTACTTCAGCGCTTTCACGCTCTTTCTAACCGCTGGCCGCATTGAGGGTCTTCAACCTCGCAGGGGCCCTTTTTGCCTCAATGGCCACCGGTTTCAAAAAATGTGATTGGTGCTCTAAAAACATGTCACTTACAGACACCCATGACTGCTGTCTCTGGTGTCTGGGCACCAATCATGACCCAGAGCAATGCTCCTTATGTAAAAAGATGTCCTCTAAGGCCATCCAGAGCTGCTGGCAGAAGCAGGACAACATCTTCCATAAGGCAGGCTCGACCCTGGTATCCCCAGTAGTCTCGCATTCACAGGCCCCGCAACCCTCGAGCTGCCTAAGGCTCCCCCGTGAGCCCGCAGGCGCTCTGACAAAGGGTCCTCTGAGCATGAGGGAAAAAGAAGGCAGCCTTGTGGACATTGTCCAGGGGGTCCGACAAGCATGAGAAGTCACGCACCTGGACCCTCAGCCCCCTGCGGCCAATCCGGAGAGTTGGAGAGGGAGTGGCCAAGAAAGGTACCCTTGAACTGATGTGGAAGCCTTCAGTGATGGCTTCGGGTCTCCTGAGGGTCGTTCTAGCGAAGACCCCCCTCTTTCTTCTTCAACACCTGACCTAGTCACACCGGCATCAGTATCACAGGGCCCCACTCCTGAGTGGGAGGTCCGAATGTTGGCCTTAGAATGCAGCATTTCTGCATTCCTTGCTGCCCAGCAGACACAGGTATCTGGCCAAACCGGCATCCACCAGGAGACTGCAGGGACCTCAGCCTCGGACTCCCTGGGTTGTCGCAGTGATCACCGAGAGCCAGACAAGGGTTTTGATCTCAATTCCATTCCTCGGGGGCGAGATCATCTTGGGCAAGTGCCTCAGCCTTGGGAGCTTGGTGCAGGTCATCAACCCACCTTGGACCGCCTGACCTCAAGTCCTCCATGGACTATTCAGAGTGGGAATCTGATAGTGACACCTCACCGGAGACTCAGACCCATCCCTGCCAACACAACGGCAGCAGAACCCTCCTGAGAACTCCTCTTTTCTTGAGTTTGTCTGTGATATGGTGTAGGCCCTCACGCTGTCCACCAAGTCAGAGGAGGAGCTTCGAGCAGAGAAGCTCGATATCTTCCAGTTTGAGGCACCACCCAAGGAATCCCTCACTGTTCCGGTCCCCTCCATTTTTAACTGACTCCTCCATATGTGGAAGACCCCAGCTTCTGTCCCGATCGTCAGCCGATTGCCTGGACTCAATGTACAGAGTCCAGTGGGGACCGGGGTTTCGGAAGGAACAGCTTCCCCACACATCCATGGTTGTCGAGTCAGTCATGTGTAAGCAGAAGAGCCAGAAGACTCACTCTTCAGTCCCTCTGGGCAGAGAGTCTCGCGCCCTCGACACCCTTGGGCGCAAGTGTTACCAGGGCTCCATGCTAGGCTGCCGATTCAAGTCTACCAACTCTATATTGGTATGTTCCTCCGGGATCGGAGTTTTTGTGGCCGGCCTCGATGGAGGACCACCTCTGGCGCTTCCAGGCGCTCAAAGTCCATTGGCGAGTGCTTCAAATACCTCTTTCGAGCCGCCTACGACGGCTTCGAGTCCTCTGTACAAGTGGTGGCAGCCAGCATCAGCACCCACCGGCAGGCTTGGCTCCAGTCCTCTGACACAGCAGTGGGTCCAAGAAAAGCTCCTCGATGTCCCTTGCCTCAGGGAGCAAATCTTTGGGAAACATATGGAGGACAAAGCGGGCAAAAATTGAGACAAAGTACATCACCCATACTCTGCTATCCAAGAAGACCTCTACTCTTCCTAGGAAAAAGCCGCAAGGGAAGAAACCATTCTTCCACAGGAAGGGCCAGCCCTGCAGTGGGGGGGTACCCCCCGTACCAGGCCATGCAAACTCTGCTGCGGGGTGGTCAGTATAAGGGCAGCAGCTAGCGACCTCGCAAGCCCAAAGGACCAAAGACCCAGTTGCTGGCTCCGGCACAGCTGAGCTCTGGATTTTAATGCCTTCAGCATAGCCTCTCAACCACTGGGTGTCCAGCTGCTGACAGGGGCCAGGCTAGTCCACTTCGCCCACCGGTGGAAGTCCATCATCACCGACTCATGGGTTCTCCAGGTAGTCGAGGAGGGCTACCTCCTCCTCCTAGACCAGCCTTCTCCCCCCTAATTTCCTGGAGGGGCACCAAGCCCTGCTGATTCAGGAGCTCACAGCCCTCCTCAGGGATGGGGCGTTGGAGCCCATGCCACTTCCCCTACGAATAAAAGGGTTCTACTCCAGGTACTTCCTCTTCCCAAAAGAACAGGAAGTCTCAGGCCCATACTCGACCTGAGGAACCTGAACAGATTCCTGTTGCAGGAGAAGTTCAAGATGCTCTCCCTTGGAACACTGCTGCCCTACCTCCAGCAGGGTGATTGGCTATTCTCTTTGGATCTAAAGGATGCTTACACCCACATCCTTATCCATCCCAGTCACAGGCAGTACCTAAGGTTCATGGTCGGGGGCGATCACTACCAGTACGGGGTACTTCCCTTCAGTCTCTCCTCCACACCACGGGTCTTCACCAAATGCCTTGCAGTGGTGGCAGTCTCCCTCCATCTCCAAGGAACCTTCGTCTACCCTTACCTGGATATCTGGCTCATAAAGGGAGACACGGCCTTGGTGTCCTCACAGGCCACACTATCAGGCATCTCCAGGAACAAGCAGGAATGTAGTCTTCACATATGGGTATCGTCGGTACCAACGGAGCCTGCGCAGGAATGCTCCCCAGTGTCCAATAGGAAAGCTTTTGGGAGCATCCCACAGCACCTGCATGCTGCCTTCCTGCCTTTCCCAACTGTCCCTCTCCAGTTCTTCGTTTTCCGCGGAGCTGACAGGTCGCACATCAGTCACCGCAGAAAAAAATTCCCCCCTTATTCTTCTTTTTTTGTGGTCGCGTCTGCCTTCCCTCGATGCTACACCGGTCCGCCGGTTCTTCTTCTTTCTTTTCTTAAAAAAACAAAACAAAAAAAACCCTTTTCTTCTGGAGTCTTTCCAGTATTTTTCTCTCAGTTGCCACATGTCATTTTGGGCACTAGGCCCAACTTTTCCTTCAGAATGGAAAAACCTGCTTTGGGTTTTAAAAAGTGTTCTAAGTGTGGCGGTACCATCTCCATCACCGACACCCATGAGTGGTGCCTCAAATGTTTAGGTCCTGACCACTGTATTTCAGAGTGTGTTGCCTGTGGGATGATGTCGAAAAGGGACCGGCAGAACCGAGCTGCTAAGTTTAGCACCCTTTTTCCCTCCGATGCAGCCTCCGTGGCATCGACGTCTTCCAGGGCTTTGTCTTCCTCCCATGGATCTCAGGTAACTAAACATAAATCTAGCCAGTCCTCAAAGGGTAGATCTCCTTCTAGACAGTGAGATGCCTATGGCGTTGCCCTTGAGGAACTTTCGCCGGTAAAATTGCCCCAGCGGGAGGCTTCGGCTTCCAAAGCACTAATGGGGGCTCCAGGATGTTCTCGAGGCTTCAACCTCGGCAGAACTACTGGTGCCATGTTCTGGGGTACCGGCCGCTTCTTCTGGTACCGATACCCGAGCATCGGTAGCGTCGATAGACCAGAGATTCTTGGCTATTGAACGCAGTCTGGCGGCTCTTCTCACGGCCTCAATGCCTCTGAAACCGCTTCAGACAATTCAACCGGCACTAACTCCGGTGCCGGCACCGACTGCATCAACATCGGCAGGTATTCTACCGGGACCGAGTCATGCGTATCCATCCGGTATTGACAAGTCGGTACTGGATCACTCCGATGCCGACCTCGATCGGTACCGGTACCGTGCCTTGCACGATCACCCAGACCGGAGATACTTCGAATCCTCGGATGAGTCTGAAGACTCTGAAAGCTCTGCCGATACCAGAGTACTTCTTCCTGAGGATTCCTCTTCTCCTCAGCGTAGGATGTCTCCACCAGAGGATATGTCCTTTCAGGATTCTATCCGAGATGTGGCTCGAGGTCTTTCCATCACAGTGGCTCCTGAAAAAGAGCCTAGGGCAAAGGAATTAGAAATCCTGCAATACCCTAAAGCTCCCAAGGAGGCAGCTACCTTACCTATTCATGAGATCTTGCGTGATCTCATGTGAAGGATGTGGGAAACACCTCTAACCACATCTCCTCACTCTCGAAGACTCGACACCATATATCGAGTTCCTCCTTGTCCTGGTTTTCAGAAGACTCAATTACCACACCATTCCATGGTGGTGGAGTCAGCTATGAGAAGGATAAAGAGTGCAAAAAGGCATGCATCTAATCCTCCAGGACGTGAGTGTAGGGCTCTTGACGCCTTTGGACGTCGAATCTTCCAAGCTTCCATGCTTTCTGCTAGGATCAGTTCCTATATCTTTTATATATGGGAATGTTCCTTAAGGAGGTCACAGGAGATTTACAGCTTATGAGCCCTTTCCTTCCTGATGATAAGAGGCAGGATTACCTCGCCCTTGTCAAACATGCTCAGGATGTTTCCAAGTTTGTGAATCGTGCAGCCTTTGACTGCTTTGAGTGCATAAGCAGAACCTCTGCTATTGCCATAGGTGCAAGTAGGATTGCCTGGCTCCAGGCACCTGACTTGGAAATTTGGGTACAGGATAAACTAGGGCATATT
This sequence comes from Ichthyophis bannanicus, assembly GCA_033557465.1. Lineage (NCBI taxonomy): Eukaryota > Metazoa > Chordata > Amphibia > Gymnophiona > Ichthyophiidae > Ichthyophis > Ichthyophis bannanicus. Next base: position 26,880,023 of record CM066050.1, on the reverse strand, counting down.
CCTTGCACAGGAGAGAATCTCTTTGGCAAGAACTGGCAGGAAAAAGCTAATGAGCTAGATGCTGACAATATCACTCTAGATAGATTGTCTAAATCTACAACTGATCCTGCGAGGAAAAAATCCTCTAAGAAACCATTCTTCAGTAAAAAGAAGAACTTTTATCCCTCTTATACCCAACAGGAGCACCACTTAGGTCAGTCTGCCCAAAAGGGATAGCAGCAGCAACCTAGGCAAAGAAAGACAAAAGCAGCTAAGCCTTAACCGGCTCAGCAGATTCAGCCTCCACAGGGGCTTTGACTCCTATCTAGAGAACTTAACCTTCCTGGGATGGTGCAGGGTTCTGGGCCGTTCAGGGCCAGGAAGGCAATGTCATTTTGCCCCCAGATGGGGTCAGATAACTGCAGAAAATTGGACTCTGTCTGTTGTAAGAGAGGGGTACAAGCTTCATTTCCTCAGCGTGCCCCCTCCTACAATTGTAAGACAGTTCAATTCTCAGACCTCTCTCAACGACCAGTTAGGTCAAGAGGTCACTGTGCTGCTTGCCCAAGGGGCAATAGAAGAGGTACCCATTCCCCAATGGGGTACAGGGTTTTTCTCCCCCCTATTTCCTTATTCCAAAGAAAAAAGGACACAGACCCATCTTAGACCTCAGAGAATTGAACAAATTCCTGTTCAAAGAGAAGTTCAAAATGATTTCTCTAGGAACTCTGCTGCCATACCTTCAGAGTCAAGATTGGCTTTGTTCTCTGGATCTCAAGGATGCATACACCCATGTTCTCATCCATCCAACTCACTGAAAGTTCCTTCGCTTTCTGTGTCAAGGGAAGCACTACCAATACAGGGTTATTCCTTTTGGCCTGGCCTTGGCACCAAGGGCGTTCACAAAATGCATGGCTGCGGTGGCAGCATTTCTCCGCACCCTAGGAATATTCGTCTTCCCTTACTTAGACGACTGGCTCATTCAAGCCCCTTCAGAGCCAGAGGCCAGGGTTGCGCTCTCTCGCACAATGCGCATCCTTCAGTATTTGGGACTTGTCATAAACTTCCCAAAATCCAACCTTGCTCCCACTTAGTCCCTGGAGTTTGTAGGAGCTCTGCTGGATACCAGACAGACAAAGGCCTACCTTCCACAGCCCCGCTGCCTTTGCATTGTGCAGTTAGCTTCCCAAGCAGTGCTAAATCTCACCTCACTGCTCGGGAAATGTTACAGTTGCTAGGCCACATGGCATCCACCGTGCATGTGGTTCCTTATGCTTGCCTCCATATGAGGGCAGCCCAGTGGACTTTATCCACTCAGTGGACTTTATCCACTCAGTGGACTCAGGCGTCAGGTTGCTTATCAGACAAAACAGCAAACTCAGATTGCCTTATTTGTCCCTCCAATGGTGGCAGTCACCCCAGACCCTTTCGGTGGGGTCCCCTTTTCAGCAACCCCCACCCCAAGCCTCTCTAACAACAGATGCCTCACAGGTGGGTTGGGGAGCCCACCTGCAAGGCCTCTCTACCCAGGGTACCTGGACTCCACAGGAGATCCATCTACACATAAGTCTCCTGGAACTCAGAGCAATCTTTCTTGCTCTTCGAGTATTCCACACCCAGCTCAGCTTCAAGACTGTCCTAGTTCAAACGGACAATCAAGTAGCCATGTTTTGTGTGAACAAGCAGGGGGGAACAGGCTCTCTGTCGCTCTGCAATGAAGCTTTGCGACTATGGGCCCTCGCCAGAGAGCATCAGATTCATCTCCTTGCGGTGTATCTTCCAGGCATTCAAAACTCTTGGGCAGACAGACTCAGTCGAGTTCTGCTTCCACACGCATGGTCTCTCCATGCAGACCAGGTGGCCAAAGTTTTTCAAATTTGGGGAAGCCCGGACATAGACCTCTTTGCAAGTCCGCTGAATGCCAAACCTCCCCGGTTCTGTTCCAGAATTCCGGCTCAGGGTTGTCAGGCCAGGGATGCTTTCCTCCTCCATTGGGGTCAGGACTTCCTGTATGCCTTTCCACCCATTCCCCTAATTTCCAAAACCCTGTTCAAGCTTCAGAGAGACAGAGGTCATATGATTCTCATAGCTCCACATTGGCCACGACAAATGTGGTACCCTCTGCTCCTACATCTCTCTCAAGCTCTGCCTCTGGAGTTAGGATCTGCTCCAAATATCCTGTCTCAGGAGGATGGGATGCTGTGGCATCCCAATCCCCAGTCCCTGCATCTCAGATCCTGGTTGCTGAAAGCCTAGAACTTCATGGTCTTAACCTTTCTCAGCAGGTAAAGGATATCCTTTATGCTTCCAGGAAGCCTTCCACAAGACGCTCTTTTGCTTTCAAGTGGAAACGGTTTACCATATGGTGCTCGCAGAAGAGGCTTAATCCTCTTGCGATAACTCTGGAATCATTACTGGAGTATCTCCTTCATTTGTCTAATGCAGGGCTTAAGACCAATTCAGTGAGAGTTCATTTGAGTGCTATTGCAGCTTCTTTCAAGCCTCTAAATGGACAACCTATTTCCTCTCATCCTCTCATAGCGAGATTTATGAGAGGCCTTCTTTTAACTAAGCCTCCCATTAAGCCACCACAGGTAGCATGGGAATTAAATCTGGTTCTTTGACAGCTCATGAAGCCGCCTTTTGAACCATTAGCTACTACCTCTTTGAAATTCCTTTCCTGGAAGGTCATCTTTCTTATTGCAATCACATCAGCACATCGCATCAGTGAATTGCAAGCCTTGGTGGCTAATCCTTCTTATACAAGGTTCCATCATAAGGAAGTCCTTAGGACTCATCCACACTTTATGCGAAAGGTGGTATCACCTTTTCATTTAAACCAAGCGGTTTACCTTCCTGTATTCTTCCCAAGGCCTCATGCCTCAAATGCAGAAAGGAATCTTCATACTTTGGACTGTAAAAGAGCTTTGGCCTTTTACTTGCAAAGGACACAGCAACATAAAAAGTCCTCCCAACTTTGTTGCTTTTGATCTTAGTCATTTGGGACTTCCAGGCTCCAAAAGGACACTGTCCAGCTGGATTGCACAGTGTATATCTTTTGCCTATGAGAGTAAGAACCTTCCTCTTGAAGGCCATGTCACATCTCACACAATGTGAGAGCCATGGCAGCCTCTATGGCTCATCTTCACTCTGTGTCTATTGACGACATCTGTCGAGCAGCTACTTGGGCTTCGGTTCATACCATCACAGCCCATTACTGCTTAGACAAGGACTCCCACAGGGATGCCTTGTTTGGTCAGGCTGTTCTTCAACACCTGTTCCACACTTAATCAACTCCTACCCACCATCCCTGGTAGGATGCCAGAGATCCATGGGGGGAAGTGGAGCCCTTTCACAGGGGCACACAACATTTTGGGGCCATCTCCCTGGCATCTGCAGCTAGGGAGTCCCCATATGTGAAGACTACATTCCTGCTTGTTCCTGGAGATAGCATAGTTACTCACCTGTAACAGGTGATCTCCGGGAACAGCAGGAATTTAGTCTTCACAACCCACCCACTTCCCCTAGGAGTTGTATCTCTCTGTCTTTCTCTCTTTTCCTCTCTCTTTTGTCTCAGCGATAAACTCAACTGGAGAGGGACAGTTGGGAAAGGTGGGAAGGCAGCACGCAGGTGCTGTGGGATGCTCCCAAAAGCTTTCCTATTGGATGCTGGGAGCGTTCCTGCGCAGGCTCCGTCGGTACCAACGATACCCATATGTGAAGACTAAATTCCTGCTGTTCCCGGTGATCACCTGTTACAGGTGAGTAACTGTGCTTTCTGCAGCACCTGGGATTTGTGGTAAACCACCCAAAATCCCATCTCCCTCCAGTGCAATCCCTGGAGTACATAGGGGCCTGCCTAGATACCCTTCATACTAGGGCCTTTCTTCCTCAGGACAGGGCAGACTGCCTTGGGTCCCTGGTGTCAGAGGTGTGAAGTCTCCGCACAGTCTTGGCTCGGTCGATGCTTCACCTCCTGGGCTACATGGCTTCCACGGTCCATGTTGTGCCCAACACCTGCCTCCACATGTGTGTGGCACAGTGGTGCCTCTGCACACAATGGGCCCAGGCTATGGGCCGGCTCCGGGACACCATCTCGGTCTCGTCGCGACTGGTGGAGTCCTTGACCTGGTTACAGGACACATGGCACCTGTTCTGGGGCATGCCCTTCCAGTTCCTACCCCTCCCCAGAAAGTCCTGACAATGGACACCTTCCTCGGGCTGGGGGGCCCACTGCGAGGGCTATGCACCCAGGGGGCATGGTCTCTCAAAGAGAGTCAGCAGCAGAGTAATCTGCTGGAGCTCCGAGCTGTCTCCCTAGTGCTAAGGGCATTTCAGCACCAGCTGCAGCTCCAAGAGGTCCTAGTGAGGACGGACAATCAAGTCACCATGTTCTATCTGGACAACTAGGTGGCACTGGCTCCTACTGCCTCTGCCAAGAGGCATTGGACCTTTGCTCATATGCGGTGAGCCAGGACATCCTCCTCAGGGCCATTTACGTGCCAGGCCAGGACAATGCCCTGGCGGACCAGCTGAGTAGAGTCCTCTAGCCACACGAATGGCGCCTGAGCCCCGAGACTGTGCAGCTCTGGGGTACCCTGGACCTCGACCTCTTTGCCAGACCGTCCAATGCTCAGCTCCTCCATTTCTGCAGTCCCCATCCATACCCGGCCCGGATGGCTCCGGATGCCTTCCTCCTATCATGGGCGATGGGTCTGCCTTATGCTTCCCCCCAGGGTCTCAGTGACCATGTGGCCCCGAGGTGACCCTGGCAGCCATGGTTCCCCCTACTACTCCGTCTCTCAACGCAACCCCCAGTGCCTTTCGAGAGTTCACTGGGGCTCCTAACGCAGGAGAGAAGCTTGCTCCTCTATCCCATCCTGGGGACCCTGTCCCTGACACCCTGGCTGCTGAATGGGCCGGCTTAACACCTCTCCACTTTTCCAGGGACGTCGAGGAAATCTGCTGGCTTCTCGCAAAGACTCCATGAGAAGGGCTTAAAGAGCAACATGGGAACCCATTCTCCTGCTCGGTGCACTCTGTCCTGCAATACTTTCTCCATCTCTCGCAGTCTGGGCTAAAGTCTAACTTGGTCAATGTTCACCTGAGTGTGATCTCGGCGAATTACCACCCCATCGAGGGCAAACCCTTCTTGGGGCAGCCCCTTGTCTAGTTTCATGTGGGGCTTGTTTCTCTCCAAGCCCCCTGTCTGCCCGCCTCGGCAGAGTGGGACCTCAAAGCCGCTGATTGAGCCCCTGTCTACCTGCTTCTTGCGGCAGTTGTCCTGGAAGGTCACCTTCCTGGTGGCGCTTACCTCTGCCTGCAGAGTCAGTGACCTCCAGGCCTTGATAGCTGAGGTCCCGTACACCAGGTTTTACCGAAACAGGGTGGTTCTTCGCACCCACCACAAGTTCCTTCCAAAGGTGGTCTCGGACTTCCATCTCAACCAAGAGGTGGTGTTGCCCACCTTCTTCCGAAGGCTCCATGCCAACCTGGTGCCTGCTGTCCTCCGTATTCTGGACTGCAAGAGAGCCCTGTCCTTTTACTTGCATGGACCCAGGGTCACCGCAAAGCTAGCCAGCTTTTAGTTTCCTATGATCCCAGCCGCCTGGGATAGGCAGTCACCAAACAGACTTTGTCTATTTGGATGGCGGACTGCGTTGCTTTTGCCCAGGCCCAGGCCCAGGCTGGGCTACCACTGGACCGCCAGGTCATGGTGCACCAATGTCCAAGCAATGGCGACCTCAGTCGCAAGCCTACGCTCAGTGCCCCTGACAGACATCTGCCAGGTTGCCACCTGTTCCTCCACTCACACCTTTGTGACACATTGCTGCCTGGAGAGGGAGTCCCATCGGGACAGCGCCTTTGACCAGGCTATACTCCATAATCTGTTTGGGGTTTAAGTAACTCCTACCCTCCGACTATTCTTGTTCGGGCTACTGGAGACTGGCTATCCCTGGACTTGGGGTTTTCGAGTCTGCCTTCGGATTTGCTGCGGCTGCTCATGGCTCCGCTATGCATTCTCCTATAGGTCCTCGGTAACCTGTAGCTTGGGAGTCCTATATGTGAGGACTGACTTCCTGCTTGTTCCTGGAGAAATCGTAGTTACTCACCTGTAACAAGTGTTCTCCAGGGACAGCAGGAATCGGTCCTCACAAACCTCCCTCCTCCCTTTGGAGTTGCTGTTCATTTTTGACCATCTTCTTGGTTGGGCTGTAGCAATGGCACCTGACTGAGCAAGATGGCACCCTTGGGAGGGAAGGGGACCACGCATGTGTGGTGGCACTCCCAAAGGCTTTCTTTGGAAGCTGGGAGAATGCTCTGGTGGGCTCCATCGGTGCCGACGTTGCCCATATGTGAGGACTGATTCCTGCTGTCCCTGGAGAACACCTGTTACAGGTGATTAACTATGCTTTTTGTAAAACAGGGCTTGTTTTATATGATCTTATAGGAGTATCCTTTTCTAAACTGGGCGCTCTCTTTCTCTGTCTCTGTCTGTCATTCACTCCACTCACTCACTCAATTAAGGACATAGCAAAACAGTGTGGACGTTACCTGTGACTCACATATGGGCTTTTGTAGTTCGGCACCTTTTATCTTGGCTTGGAGAACTGTCATGTGTAGTTCACAAGTGTCATTTGTTTTGGTTTTGTTCCCACAACTGCTATGAGCTAATTTCGAAAGGAGCACATATGAATGGAAACAAAAAGCTGGTCATTGCACCTGTGGACTGATCCTTCCTGTCCATTACCATGATATGGTATCTTCTGCCTCTTATGTGAAGGGAATTGCTGTTTTATAACACAGCTTAGGAATGGTTCTAAGAAAGTAAACTGTGTTAGAGGATAGTGAAATAAAACCAACCCCCAAAAAGTATATGACAGAGCGCTCCAGGAATCATTCCTGGGTTCGGTTCAGTATTTCATATAAGTAATGTTATGGAGGAGTTACTAAGAAGACCCTGTGTGTGTATAGAGATCTCTCTCTCTCTCTCTAGAGAGAGAGAGAGAGAGAGAGAGATAGTGTATGTGTGGAGGAGTAGTCTAATGGTTAGAGCAACAGCCTAGCACCCAAGAGATCTGGGTTTGATTGCCACTGGCACTCTTTATGACCTTGGGCAAGTCACTTTACCCTCCATTGCCTCAGAAGAAAAAGCCTGGCAATCTACTTCCAGTCATACCTTGCCAAGAAAACCTAGGGGCTGCTGGGTCGCCGGGAGTCTGCATTGACTTGATGGCACTTATATATAGAGTTTTGTGGTTTTTTAAAAATCTAATATAACTAACTAACTAAAATGTACAAAAGGATGGGCATCTAGATGTAGTGATAAAAGTGAAGACCAAGCTAGGGCGCCTTGACATTGTTAGTTACTAATTTCCATTTAGAAAGTAGAGACGCCTGAATTTGGGAAGCAGAAATCTAAGGGAGCAGTTCATTAGGGAGAGGACGGAGTGTTAAGATATTGATGTGCACCAAAAAGAAGAGTGATCTGGGTTGACCATGTACAATGATTTTCAAGATTGTAAACTAGTACGAGAAGATGTGGACAAGAGCCAGAGAACTGAAGAACATGTATCTCTGTACAGACCATCGGTGAGACCTCATTTTGAGTAGTGTGTTCAGGTTTGGTGGCTCTATCTCCAAAAAATAGAAATGGAGTACAGTAAGTCCAGAGGAGGACAACTGAAGTGGTGCTGCATTTGCATTGTAAGTCCTGATTTGAGATTAAAGACTTTTGGGAAGCAGTTTTCAGACTCTCTGAATTAGTGCAGAGTCTGCCTGCACTCTTTACCCAGTAATGCGCCCTTTTATAACAACATTTGAGGATGGGAACTTTTCAGGCACCTAATTAGGCTGACAGGTCAGAGCATAGATATTCTTTGCTTGCTCGGCCCATTGCTTGAGGAGTGTAGGTATGCCATTCAGATTACTTTCATCTAGCTCATATCTGGAAAAGTGGGGATGGAGACTGGCATCTTTAAGGATGATGATCCAGCTACCAGATCTATGAAGCAGATTGAGAATTTGTAATTTATTATGCTAACGATGGCTAATAGACTCCGTTTTGTTTAGTCTGTTGCCCTTGCTCCCTGAATGAATCTTGTGCATGTTGGTGTTTTCCCAAGTTAATTTTCCTGGGGAGCTCCAGCGTTAATATGCGTGTTCTCTGGGATAGGAAAGGCAGCAGTGTTACTCATTATTAATAGGAATATGACAGTTCTTGATGGTGAGATAGGTCTAGTTTGTTGGTCAGATCATCATACATTTTTATTTTAAAATGCTCAGGAATTCTGTATTAAATTGATGTGATTTTTTTTCATTTGGTCACTGTGTAGTAGAATTTAGGTAAAGAGTTGGCTTTAGCATATTTTTAGATTGGATTGGCTCAGTTGCATTTGGTAAAAAGTTGGAACTGGAGCCATTTTTCAACTTCATGATGAATTGACCACTAAAAGTGCAGTTGGCCGAGAGACATCCTTTCCGTGGTTCAATCTTGAGCTACAGGAACTGAAATGTGCCTGCAGACATCTTCATGAAAGTTGGAGGAAATTGAAGTGGAAGGTTGATTACTAATTACCTGACCAGCTCTAAGCTCTATGAGGCTACAGCCTAAGATTGATACAGTTAGAGGAGTTTGACAATTATTTTGTGCACTTAAGAGTTTAGTTTCTTTTTTTAGTCGTCATAAGAACATAAGAACATAAGATATGCCATACTGGGTCAGACCAAGGTCCATCAAGCCCAGTATTCTGTTTCCAACAGTGGCCAATCTAGGTCATATGTACCTAGCAGTTTCCCCAAGAGACACAAGTTCCACAATGCTTGTACTGGGTCAAGCATTGATATCTTCGGTCACTTCTTAATAATGGTTTATGGACCTTTCCTCCAGGAACTTGTCCAAACCTTTTTTAAAACCCAGCTACACTAACAGCCTTTACTACATCCTCCGGTAACAAATTCCAGAGTTTGATTACACGTTGAGTGAAAAAATATTTTCTTTTATTAGTCTTAAATAGTTTACCCTGTAGCTTCATTGCATGTCCCCTAGTCTTTCTATATTCTGATAAGGTAAACAATCGATCTACGTTTACCCGTTCCACTCCGTTCATTAATTTATAGACTTCTATCATATCTCCCCTCAGCCGTCTCTTTTCCAGGTTAAAGAGCCCTAGCCACCGAGGACGTTTCTCCAGGGCCATGTCCCCATGAGGGGAGGGTCAGGACAGCTGTTATAGTTGGTGATTCAATCATTAGGAATGTAGATAGCTGGGTGGCTGGTGGACGTGAGGATCGCCTGGTAACATGCCTGCCTGGTGCGAAGGTAGCAGATCTCACGCACCGCCTAGATAGGATCATAGATAGTGCTGGGGGGAGTCTGCTGTCTTGGTACATGTTGGTACCAATGACATAGGAAAATGTGGTAGGGAAGTTCTGGAGGCTAAATTTAAGCTTTTAGGTAGGAAGTTGAAATCCGGAACTTCCAGGATAGCGTTCTCCGAAATGCTTCCTGTTCCACGTGCAGGACCCAAAAGACAGGCAGAGCTCCGGAGTCTCAATGCGTGGATGAGACAATGGTGCAAGGATGAGGGTTTTGGATTTGTTAGGAACTGGGGAACATTCTGGGGAAAGGGGGGGCTCTTCCGAAGGGATGGGCTTCACCTTAATCAGGATGGGACCAGACTGCTGGCATTAACCTTTAAAAAAGAGATAGAGAAGCTTTTAAACTAGAAAATAGGGGAAAGCCGACAGTCACCCAGGAGCGCACGGTTCGGACAAAGGTATCCTTGAAGGATACTACCAAAAGCAGTGAGGTTCCAAAAGGGAGTATAGTAGCCCAAATGCCCTTGAGTAAGGAGCAGACAGAGCATAAAGATTCCCTATTACCCATGCCTACCAATAGCCAGATTAATATTAATAAAATACAGTCTCTAAAATGCTTGTATGCCAATGCTAGAAGTCTAAACAATAAGATGGGAGAATTAGAATATATAGCATTAAATGAGAGGTTAGATATGATTGCACTCTCAGAGACATGGTGGAAGGAGGATAACCAGTGGGACACTGTGATACCTGGATACAAACTATATCGTAATGATAGAGCTGAACAAATTGGTGGAGGGGTTGCGCTCTATGTTAGAGAGGGCATTGAGTCAGAAAGGATTAAAGTTTTGCAGGGAACAAAATATGCTGTAGAATCTCTATGGATTGAAATTCCATTTATGAAGGGGAAGGTGATGGCAGTGGGAGTATACTATCGACCACCTGGCCAGAATGAACAAATGGATGATGAAATGCTCAAAGAAATCAAGGAAGCTAACAAAAGCCACAACAGAGTAGTAATAATGGGTGATTTCAATTACCCCGGTATCGACTGGGACAGTGTCACAGCAGGACAAGCTAAAGAGATAAAGTTTCTAGATGAAATAAATGACTGCTTCTTGGAGCAGCTGGTTCATGAACCGACCAGAGGGGAAGCCATACTGGACCTAGTCCTTAGTGGAACGCCAGATCTGGTGCAAGAAATAAGGGTGTTGGGACCACTTGGCAATAGTGATCATAGTATGATCATGTTTGATTTAATCAGTGGAGGACAGATAGTAAAGGAATCCACAGTACTACCTTTTAACTTTCAAAAGGGTGACTATGATAGAATGAGGAATATAGTTCGGAAAAAACTAAAAGGAGCGGTTCCAAAGGTTAAAGACTTACAGCAAGCTTGGGTGTTATTTAAAAATACTATCCTCGAAGCCCAGACCAGCTGTATTCCACGCATTAAGAAAGTGGAAGAAAGTCCAAAAAACTGCCAGCATGGTTTAAAGGTGAGGTCAGAGAGGCTGTTGCTGCCAAAAGAGCAACCTTCAGAAAATGGAAAAAAGAGCCAAATGATGAAAACTGGAAACAGCACAAGCACTGGCAAGTTAAATGCAAAGCATTGATAAGGCAGGCAAAGCGGGAATTTGAGAAGAAACTTGCTACGGAAGCAAAAACACGAAATAAAGACTTTTTCAAGTACATTCGTAGCAAAAGGCCTGTGAGAGAGTCAATTGGACCATTAGATGATAGAGGGGTAAAAGGGGCAGTAAGAGGAGACAAGGCTATAGCAGAGAGACTGAATGAATTCTTTGCTTCGGTCTTTACTGAGGAAGATGTAGGGGTGTTACCCAAGACTGAAGTGGTATTTAAAGGTGATACTGCAGAGGAATTGAGAGAAATATCGCTACACCGGGAAGATATATTACAACTATTTGATAAACTGAATAGTAGCAAATCACCTGGACCGGATGGTATACATCCCAGAGTGTTGAAAGAACTGAAATATGAGATTGCAGACCTGTTATTGGTAATCTGTGAACTTTCATTAAAATCATCTGTAATACCTGAAGATTGGAGGGTCGCCAACGTAACACCAATTTTTAAAAAGGGTTCCAGGGGTGACCCGGGAAATTACAGACCGGTGAGCCTGGAGTACCAGGGAAAATGGTAGAAGCCATCATAAAGAACAAAATTACACAGCATGTAGATAGTCATGGCCTAATGGGAGACAGCCAACATGGCTTTAGACAAGGCAGATCTTGTCTTACTAATCTGATCTGTTTTTTTTGAAGGTGTGCATAAACAGGTAGACAAAGGTGAGTCGGTTGATATAGTGTATCTGGACTTTCAGAAAGCTTTTGACAAGGTCCCCCATCAGAGACTTTTGGCGAAGCTAAAAAGTCATGGGATAGGAGGCAGTGTACTATTGTGGATCGGGAACTGGTTAAAAGATAGAAAGCAGAGGGTAGGGCTAAATGGCCAATATTCCCAATGGAAAAAGGTGAATAGTGGAGTACCCCAGGGATCTGTACTGGGTCCGCTACTTTTTGACATATTCATAAATGACCTGGAAAAGGGAATAACTAGTGAGGTAATCAAATTTGCAGATGACACAAAACTGTTTAAAGTTGTTAAAACCCAAGAGGATTGTGGAAAACTGCAGGAGGATCTGGATAAATTGGAAGACTGGGCATCCAAATGGCAGATGAAATTTAATGTGGACAAGTGCAAAGTTATGCACCTAGGAAAGAACAACCCACACTATAGTTACAAGATGCAAGGCTCCACATTAGAAACCACCACCCAGGAAAAAGATTTAGGAGTCATCGTGGATAACATGTTAAAACCCTCCGCCCAGTGTGCAGCGGCGGCCAAGAAAGCAAATAGAATGCTAGGTATCCTAAGGAAAGGGATGGAGAATAAAACAAAGGATATTATAATGCCTCTGTATCGCTCCATGGTACGACCGCACCTTGAATATTGTGTGCAATTCTGGTCACCGTATCTTAAAAAGGACATAGAGTTATTAGAAAAAGTACAGAGAAGAGCCACCAAATTGGTGAAGGGGATGGAAGGCTACTCCTATGAAGAGAGGCTAAAAAGGTTAGGGCTCTTTAACCTAGAAAAGAGGCGGCTGAGGGGAGATATGATAGAGGTGTATAAATTAATGAATGGAGTGGAACGGATAAACGTGGATAAATTGTTTACGCTATCAGAATATAGAAGGACTAGGGGGCATGTAATGAAGCTACAGGGTAAACTATTTAAGACAAATAGGAGAAAATATTTCTTCTCTCAACGTGTAATCAAACTCTGGAATCTGTTACCGGAGGATGTAGTAAGGGCTGTTAGTATAGCTGGGTTTAAAAAAGGTTTGGACAAGTTCCTGGAGGAAAGGTCCATAAACCACTATTAAAAAGGGACCCAGGATATCAATGCTTGGCCTAGTACAAGCACTGCAGAACCTGTGTCTTTTGGGGAAACTGCTAGGTACGTATGACCTAGATTGGCCACTGTTGGAAACAGGATACTGGGCTTGATGGACCTCGGTCTGACCCAGTATGGCATTTCTTATGTTCTTATGTTCTTATGTTCATAGGAGTATCCTTCCATCCCCTTTACCATTTTGGTGGCTCTTCTCTGTACCTTTTCTAAAATCGCTATATCCTTTTTAAGATACGGCGACCAGAATTGCACACAATATTCAAGGTGTGGTCTCACCATGGAACGATATAGAGGCATTATAGTATCTTTTGTTTTATTTTCCATTCCTTTCCTTATCATACCTAGCATTCTATTTGCTCTCTTGGCCGCCGCTGCACACTGGGCCGAGGGTTTTAACATGGTATCCACAATGACGCCTAAATCTTTTTCCTGGGTGGTGGTTCCTAATGTGGAACCTTGCATCGTGTAACCATAGTTTGGGTTGTTCTTCCCTAGGTGCATAACCTTGCACTTGTCCACATTAAATTTCATCTGCCATTTTGATGCCCAGTCTTCCAATTTATCAAGATCCTCTTGCAATTTTTCACAATTCTCTTGGGTTTTAACAACTTTAAATAGTTTTGTGTCATCTGCAAATTTGATAACCTCACTCGTTATTCCACTTTCCAGGTCATTTATGAATATGTCAAAAAGCAGCGGACCCAGCACAGATCCCTGGGGTACACCACTATTCACCTTTCTCCATTGGGAAAATTGGCCATTTAGCCCTACCCTCTGCTTTCTATCTTTTAACCAGTTCCTGATCCACAATAGTACACTGCCTCCTATCCCATGACTCTTTAGTTTTGCCAAAAGTCTCTGATGAGGGACCTTGTCAAAGGCTTTCTGAAAGTCCAGATATACTATATCAACAGACTCACCTTTGTCCACCTGTTTATTCACTCCTTCAAAAAACATAACAGATTAGTAAGACAAGATCTTCCTTGTCTAAAGCCATGTTGGCTGTCTCCCATTAGGTTGTGACTATCTACATGCTGAGTAATTTTATTCTTTATGATGGTTTCTACCATTTTTCCCGGTACTGACGTCAGGCTCACCGGTCTGTAGTTTCCCGGATCACCCCTGGAACCCTTTTTAAAAATTGGTGTTACATTGGCGATCCTCCAATCTTCAGGTATTAGAGATGATTTTAATGATAGTTCACAGATTACTGATAGCTGTTCTGCAATCTCATATTTCAGTTCTTTCAACACCCTTGGATGTATACCATCCGGCCCAGGTGATTTGCTACTCTTCAGTTTATCTAATAGTTGTAAGACATCTTCCCGATGTATCGATATTTCCTTCAATTCTTCCGCACCTTTAAATACCACTTCAGTCATGGGTAACATCCCTACATCTTCCTCAGTAAAGACCGAAGCAAAGAATTCATTCAGTCTCTCCGCTATCGCCTTGTCGCCTCTTAGTGCTCCTTTAACCCCTTTATCATCTAATGGACCAACTGACTCTCTCACAGGTTTTTTGCTACGAATGTACTTGAAAAGGTCTTTATTTCGCGTTTTTGCTTCCGCAGCAAGCTTCTTCTCAAATTCTCTCTTTGCCTGCCTTATCAATGCCTTGCATTTGACTTGCCAGTGCTTGTGCTGTTTCCAGGTTTCGTCGTTTGGCTCTTTTTTCCATTTCCTGAAAGATGCTTTTTTGGCAACAACAGCCTCTCTGACCTCACCTTTAAACCATGCTGGCAGTTTTTTGGACTTCCTTCCACTTTTCTTAAAGCGTGGAATACAGCTGGTCTGGGCTTCCAAGATAGTATTTTTCAACAACACCCAAGCTTGATGTACGTCTTTAACCTTCGCAACTGCTCCTTTTAGTTTTTTCTTAACTGTTTTCCTCATTTTATCATAGTCTCCCTTTCGAAAGTTAAAAGGTAGTACTGTGGATTTCCTTACTATCCCTCCTCCACTAATTAAATCAAAGGCGATCATGCTATGATCACTATTGCCAAGTGGCCCCAACACCCTTATCTCTTGCACTAGATCTGGTGTTCCACTAAGGACTAGGTCTAATATGGCTTCCCCTTTGGTCGGTTCATGAACCAGCTGCTCCAAGAAGCAGTCATTTATTTCATCTAGGAACTTTATCTCCCTAGCATGTCCTGACGTGACACTGACCCAGTCGATACCGGGGTAATTGAAATCACCCATTATTATTACTGCGCTGTAACTTTTGTTAGCTTCCTTGATTTCTTTGAGCATTTCATCATCCATTTGGTCATTCTGGCCAGATGCTCGATAGTACACCCCCACTGCCATTGCCTTCCCCCTTTTATATGGAATTTCAATCCATATAGATTCTACAGCAGATTTTGTTTCCTGAAAAACTTTAATCCTTTCTGAGTCAATGCCCTCTCTAACATAGAGCGCAACCCCTCCACCAATTTGATCAGCTCTATCATTGCGATATAGTTTGTACCCAGGTATCACAGTGTCCCACTGGTTGTCCTCCTTCCACCATGTTTCTGATATTCCAATCATATCTAACCTTTCATTTAGTGCTATATATTCTAACTCTCCCATCTTATTCTTTAGACTTCTAGCATTTGCATACAAGCATTTTAGAGAATGTATTTTATTCATGTTAATTTGGCTATTGTTAGACATGGGTAAATTGGGATCTTTAAGCTCTGTCTGCTCCATACTTGAGGGCATTTGGGCTACTTTACTCTTTTGTGGAACCTCTCTGCTTTTGGTAGTATCCTTCAAGGATACATTCTTCCGAACTATCCGCTCTTGGGCGACTGTCGGCTTTCCCCTAATATCTAGTTTAAAAGCTGCTCTATCTCCTTTTTAAAGGTTAATGCCAGCAGCCTGGTTCCATCCCGGTTAAGGTGAAGCCCATCCCTTCTTGTTTTCTCCTCACATTCTATGTTGGAACTTTAAGATTTTGCTCAATTTTTCTATGAAAATTTCAGTAACTCCAGTAAGGCCAGTCATAAGGTCTCAGTGGAAATGAGATGTGATTCCTGCATGTGCAGGTCTGAATGTACATCAGTTAGTGAGAATGGGAGCTTTTACTTATTAGGTAAAGCTTGGCCATCTTTTAGACACCGGCTTCTCAGTTTTGGTTAACATGAAAGGAAAGTTCTTAGTCTTGTCTTTCAATGAGGCTATTTTTCCAGCTTCTTTGAAACATGCTATAGTTCAGCATTTCCCAAATCGCTCCTGGAGCTACACCTTGCCAGTTGAGTTTTCATGATATTCATAATGAATTTGTGTATGAGAGATTTTCATATATAGGGTCAGTTCTCACAAATATATCTCATGCATATTCTTTGTGGCAGGTATGCTTCCGGAAAAACTTGAAAAGTTATTTTAATTAAGCCTTAATTGAATAAGGCGTCCCTGGCTTCATATTATTGACAGGTCTCAGACCTGCCCTTTCTGTCAAAATTTGAAATAATTGTCTTGATCTAGACCATCCCGACTTCCATAGGGTTTTCAGCATGGAGACTCTGCTGATGTCTACAGTAGATGACTTGAGAAAATCGTTGGTGATTTTACTGGATTTTACAGCTGCTTTCTACATCATCAACCATGTGATTCTTATAGAATCTAGGCTTTCGGCATCAGAAGCAACATGATTCATTGGTTTGAATCCTTCCTTAAGGACAGCAAAAATGCTGAAATTTGGAAAAGGAAACCTTTTCTCCTCGCCCGGTAGTTTAGGTTGTAGAGTCCTGCAGAGAATGAATCTGCCACTGTCGTTATTTAAAGTGCATTTCTGCCCCTTTCTGTAAATCATTAGAATGTGTGACCTTGAATTTAATTGCTGTGAGCTGATGTCCATATCTACTTTGAACATGAAGCATTGTGCAGAAAATCAATATCTGCCTTATGGCAATATCATCTTTGACACAAATTTATGGATTGCTCTTAAGAGGTAAACGTATTAGATCTGCAGATTAAAATGTATATCATGAAACCTTTACATCAACACCTTGGGTAAAAAGTTTAGGTGATATTGTGGGCGCTTATTTAGACTTTGAGGGTAATTCTTTTTTTTAATATAACTCTGTTTATTGAAATGATACACATTACATTCAACAGCACTCTGTTAGACATTTCCAAACTAAATAACATTAATACTGAAGAAAATCCAGAGTGTTCCAACATTATTGCTTTTCTTTTTATTACCTCCCCCCCCCCAACCCCGTCTTACTCCCTCACCCAGGAGTTGCAATTACTTCCGTGTACTCCGGTGTGGTGATGACTCTTACACCCAACCTGAGTCACTCTAAGCGTCAGCCTTAGATCTCCTAACTTACTACTAACTTATCTCCGTCCCTCATTCTCCCTCTCCCCCCACCCCCCCTTCGTTCCATGGACAGACCCGACCGGGAAACTCATACTTATCACTCTGCAATGGATTGCCCAGGGCTCTCCGGGCCAATCAACTGCAAGGGCCCTACCAAGTCAGTAGTTCATGCAGGCCATTGGGGATAAAATATCAATATATCTACCCCAGACTGCCAGGAAATTTACCTGTTGCTGCGTGTTGCCTCTAGCCCCCAGATGCTCCATCAACATTAACTGGTGAAAATCATTCTGCCACTCCCAATAAATGGGATTGTGGGTTCCCTCCATTGGCACAACAAAATTTGTTTACCTATTAGGCACACCTTCCGCACCAGCAGCCAAGCCCATTGCCCCTTAGGTCTAGATGGAGTGAGATCATCACACACTACCAAGGTAACTGTCCATTGAAGCATCTACCCCAGGAGAGACTCCAGGTAGTTCTGTACCCGCGCCCAGTATCGGTGTTCTTTCTTACATATCCAACACATATTTCCCAAATCTGCCATCGGAGAACCACATCTGGGGCATCCTCCACTGAAAGTAAGACCACTCCGAAAAGCTCTTCTAGGGGGAAAGTGTAAATGGAGAATTGCCCAGTATTGCAATTCACGCAGCTGGGCACCTTTCACTAAATTTGGGATATGTGACACTGCTTGGCGCATCACCCCTGGATCAACTGGGATCTCCAATTTGGCTGCCCACCGGCCCTCCTCATTCGAAAACGCCTGTGTTGGGGCCCACTGTTGTAATTTCTGGATGAATTGCGATATCGACATCTGATCCCTCTCCCCGAATTAAAAAAATTATCTGTGCCGATGTCTCTGCACACACTGCCTCTCGAAGAAAAGTATGAACATAATGCGTCACCTACATATATGCAAAAACATGAGTAGCCTTTAAGTCAAACTCTATTTGCACTGAGGAAAATGTTTTAGTCTGCCCCTCCAAGTTTACTAGGTGACCTATGCTTTTTAATCTGTTACGCTTCCATTTCCAGAAAACCGGGTTCTCCATGCCTGGGGTAAAAGCAGGGTTCCCTTGTATCGTCAGGAAGCTAGTTTGGCATGGATCTATTTTCCACCTTGCCAGAGATAGTTCCATGCACACCATATGGGGCTAACCAACAGACTACAAGAAACTCGCAATGGCAAATGACGAGCTGCTAGATTCATTACAGCTGATAACGAGAGAGGAGCCACAAAATTCTCCTCTAATTGACATGGTGTAAATATCTCTGTCTGGCCTAACCAATCCCTCAAATGTCTCAACTGGCATGCCCTTGCATAACTCATAAGATCCGATACTCCGATACTGACCTACTTCCAAGTACCCTTCATTTTTTGAAGCAATATCCTTGCAATATCCTTTGGCTTTTCCCGCCAAAGGTATCGACGCAGCTCTTTTTCAAATATAAGAACATCCTTGCACAACAATCGAAGGGGCAACAGCTGTAATACATATAGCAACTTTGGCAACAGTATCATGCAATAAGCTGACACTCGGCCCTCTAACGAAAGAGGCAGTGATGCCCAACCTCTCATCTTAGTCTGTAAGTGCCGAAGTGTAGACTCCCCAATTCAATCAATAAATTAGCCTCAGATCACGCAGCAATTGAATACCCAAATAGCGAAATGAAGTATCGGCCCATCGCAATGGGAAAGGCGGGAAGGCAGTGCGCATGTGCTGAGGGATGCTCCCAAAAGCGTTCCTATTGGACGCTGAGGAGCATTCCCGTGCAGGCTCCGTCGGTACCGACGATACCCATATGTGAATACTAAATTCCTGCTGTTCCCGGAGATCACCTGTTACAGGTGAGTAACTACGCTTTACGCGAGTGTAAAATATATATTATACACACATGCAGATTGTTTAAATTTACTCATTGACTAATCAAAACATTACAGGTTGTGTGGTATGTGTGTGTATATATAAAATATACCTTTTTATTTAGTTGAGGTGCAATAATTCAATCCATGATATCCATCTCTAAAACATCCATAATCCACTGGTCCACCATTTCATTATAAGCACCCTTATCAGTGTGTTCATAACCCTGCGTGGATTTTGTAAACATACCTACCTGTATCTGTCTCTGGTTGTTTAAGGCTTTTTCCTATTCAGTAGCTTTTGCCTTCGAGACTGCTGAAGAGTCCCTCCTCTTGTGCACCACAGTTACTAGCCTCTCTTAACCTTATTTGTTTGTCTTCCTCTAATCCTTTTCTATAGACATATCAATGTGTCTTTAAGCGATATAGCTGTTGTAAGCAGATGAGACCTTGCTGAGAGTTAAAGATGTGGTGTTTGATTTTGATTGAAAAAGAAGGGAGGTGCTCTTCAGTTCCAGCCCCTGTTTGGCAGGCAGAGGTTTTTTATTTTAAAAAAATGCCAACATTTCTGAGATAATGTGAAGCCAGCTATGAAGAAATTATTTGCTGTCTCAAAATAATTTTTTAGCTAGGCTGGGCAGTGTCCTGTTTTAGCATAAGTACAAAACGCCCCGTTCCATAGGCAGTGGAATAGGGTGGACCACAGGTGACATGGTCCCACTGATATTTTGTCCAACACAGCATCAGCAACTAGAGAGCTTGGGGTCAGGCCTAGAGATTACTTTGTTTGGCCCCTCCAACTAAAAAGATGTTCCGCTGCCCCTGCACAGTTCTGTGTCTCCTCTCTGAGTGTTGAATATGATCTGAAAGTGTGGATCCTGTGTGGTTTGGGTCACATACCCAAATGGTTTTGATCTACAGTGACCTTGACTAGTCCCAGGAAGAAGGATAGTGGCCTGGTCTAGCCCTCATTCCCAGAGCTTTAGTTTGTAGTATTTGGTTAACAGAGGGAAGGTGTAAATAAAAGCATGCACGTCCCGCAAGCTGTTTCTATAGATGCACAAAAAGCAACTACCAGCTCCTGGGTATGCATTTGCTGACTAGGACCATCATGGACATAATACGTGCTCCTGATGAAGGGTTGGGTGGTTGATTGCTATATCTCAGTAGCTTATGTCTGTCTTCCAAAGACCAGCCATCTTACAGAATTATGAAACAAGTCACCCACCACCTGTGGGTCCAGACACCACTGAGGGTTAAATCATTCTTCAACAGGAAGTTTGTTAGCGCACAGATATGTGATATTCTTGTTCTGACACACAACAGAGCATTCGCTAAATGGTGTTTTCACTGCCTTATAATCTGGTGGTAACAAGTTACCTGTCTGTACCTGCCTGTTCCTGGGGAATGATGTACAGAGATCTTACGATGACTCTTAAGAAGATGCTGTTTATGTCTGAGTCTGTCATGTGGTGTTTTGAAAGATTGTTTTTCGAACCGTTTTTGTTTTTCTCTCTTAGAAAGTTCTGCATGCTATGCAAAAAATGTTTGATGCACTGTGAAAGGGAAACATTTTTCTAGAAAAGCAAAGTACCTGATATCAAGAGAGTATGGGAGAAGCACAGAGGATCCTGGAGAGAGAAAGGGATTGTAGATTTTAGTGCTTGGTGTGGATGGGCAGACTGGATAGGCCATATGGTCTTTTATCTGTGTTCCTATGAGAAAATACGCAAACTTTACTTTTGAAAATTTGATAGAAATTATACCAGTACATTGTACCTCTAGATTTTACTCCTAGGCAAATAGTTTGAAAAGTGCCCCAAGTATTGATTATGAATATTAAAATATTAGATAAGTCTGGTCTAGTCAGGTAATGTGCAACAAATTGTAAAACAGGTGAGATTTCTCCTGAATTTCCCCCCTTTCATCAGAGCCTCCTTTCTATCGAAAGAGACCCACCTCCTAAGAACATAAGAACATAAGATATGCCATACTGGGTCAGACCAAGGTCCATCAAGCCCAGTATTCTGTTTCCAACAGTGGCCAATCTAGGTCATACGTACCTAGCAGTTTCCCCAAGGGACACAGGTTCCACAATGCTTGTATTGGTTCAAGCATTGATATCCTGGGTCCCTTCTTAATAATGGTTTATGGACCTTTCCTCCAGGAACTTGTCCAAACCTTTTTTAAACCCAGCTACACTAACAGCCTTTACTACATCCTCCGGTAACAAATTCCAGAGTTTGATTACACGTTGAGTGAAAAAATATTTTCTTTTATTAGTCTTAAATAGTTTACCCTGTAGCTTCATTGCATGTCCCCTAGTCTTTCTATATTCTGATAAGGTAAACAATCGATCTACGTTTACCCGTTCCACTCCGTTCATTAATTTATAGACTTCTATCATATCTCCCCTCAGCCGTCTCTTTTCCAGGTTAAAGAGCCCCAACCTTTTTAGCCTTTCTTCATAGGAGTAGCCTTCCATCCCCTTTACCATTTTGGTGGCTCTTCTCTGAACCTTTTCTAAAATTGCTATATCCTTTTTAAGATATGGCGACCAGAATTGCACACAATATTCAAGGTGCGGTCTCACCATGGAACGATATAGAGGCATTATAATATCTTTTGTTTTATTTTCCATTCCTTTCCTTATCATACCTAGCATTCTATTTGCTCTCTTGGCCGCCGCTGCACACTGGGCCGAGGGTTTTAACATGGTATCCACAAGGACGCCTAAATCTTTTTCTTGGGTGGTGGTTCCTAATGTGGAACCTTGCATTGTGTAACCATAGTTTGGGTTGTTCTTCCCTAGGTGCATTTATCTCCAGGAACAAGCAGGAATGAGTCCTCACATATGGGTACGTCGGAACCGACGGAGCCTGCGCGGGAAAGCTCCCCAGCTTCCCAGAAAGGAAGCTTTTGGGGCCTCCCACAGCGCATGCGCGCTGCCTTCCCGCCTTCCTGACCAACTCTCCTCAGTTCTTCTTTTTCCGCGGAGCCAGCAGGTCGTGTTCCTGTCACCGCTGAAGAAATTGTTATTTTAATTTGTTTCTTTGACCGCGTGTCTGCCTTCCCCGATTCCAGACCGGTACCGCCGGTCCTTTTTTCGTTTATTTAAAAAAAAAAATTACTTTTTCCTACACTTGGTGTATTATTTCTGTGAGGCCTCTAGGCCTTCCCAGGTCTCCCTCATGGAAAAACCAACATCTGGTTTTAAAAAATGCACTAAGTGTACCGGTACTATTTCAGTTACAGACACCCATGAGTGGTGTCTTAAATGTTTGGGGCCTGACCATTCCATTCCGGATTGTCCATCCTGCTCTCTGATGTCCAAAAGGGGCTTACAGAACAGAGCAGCTAAATTTCATATGCTGTTTTCTACCGATACTCCAGCATCAACATCCTCCAGGTCTTCTTCTCCTGATGGATCTCAGGTAACCAAACATTCTTTGGGCAAGTCCTCAAAAGGCAAATCTCCCTCTAAGCAGCGAGAGGCCCTTGCAATTGATACTGAGGACCCTGCCCCAGCCAAACAACCCCGGCGGGAAGCTCCAGCTTCCAAAGCTCCTCCTATGGGGTTACAGGTAGACATCGATGGCACGGCCTCGACCGATCTCCTGTTAGACTGCTCTGGGGTACCGGCTAACACCGGTACCGATTTCCAGGCAGTTGTGGCGGCTATGGGTACTACGGTACAATCCATGCAGCAGGCCTTACTGACTTTCATTAATGCTGCACCGCCATCGGTACCGCGCGACAATCGGTTCCGACTCCGATTCCGGTACCGCAACCGATACCGGTACCCAGAGCATCTACTTCCAGTAGCATGCCGGTTCCGGTCTCCGGTTCCGGAGCTTTCTTCAATACCGCTCCGATACCCGGTACGCCCGATGTCGGTACCGATCGGTACGCGTATCGATCTCTGGAAGCAAATAGACGATACTTTGAATCCTCTGAAGAGTCTGATACCTCAGATGATTCTGCTGACGTCTCTTTCACTCTTCCTGAGGAGCCCTCTTCTCCAAAAAGGAGAATGTCTCCTCCAGAGGATTTGTCCTTTCAAGACTTCATTTTTGAAGTAGCTAAAGGACTCTCCATATCTGTATCCTCAGAAAAGGAACCTAGAGCAAAAAAATTAGATATTTTAGGATACTCTAACGTTCCTAAAGAGGCAGCCACCTTACCCATACATGAAATTCTTCAAGAACACATGATGGATTTGTGGGAGGCTCCTCTTACCCTATCTCCACATTCTCGACGTTTGGACACCATGTATCGGGTTCATCCTTCTCCTGGTTTTCAAAAAACTCAGCTTCCTCACCACTCTATTGTGGTGAAGTCTGCTATGAAAAAGATAAAGAGTACCAAAAGACACTCTTCTACCCCTCCAGGAAGAGAATGTAGGACTCTGGATGCTTTTGGGAGAAAAATCTTCCAAGCTAGCATGCTTATTGTCAGAATCAATTCATACAGCCTTTATATGGGCATGTTTTTGAAAGAGATTGCATTAAAGATACGTCAATTTCTCCCCTTTATCCCAGAGGATAAACAGGAGGAATTCCTTCTTTTGCTAAAGCACACTCAAGATGTTTCCAAGTTCTCCAACAGAGCAGCCTTTGACTCTTTTGAGGGGGCAAGCAGAGCCTCTGGCATAGCCATAGCTGCTCGCAGACTGGCTTGGCTCCAGGCCTCTGATTTGGAACCCTGGGTACAAGAAGGCTTGGGCAATCTGCCCTGTACAGGTGAAAATCTCTTTGGCAAAGAGTGGCAAATCAAAGCCACTCAAATGGATGCAGAGAATGCTGCTTTAGATAGACTTTCTAAGTCTACCTCTACCCCTGCCAAGAAAAAACCTTTTAAGAAAACTTTCTATAAAAAGACCAGATTTTCCACAAATACTGGCCAGCAATCTTCCCAAGTTCGCTTTGCTCCTAAGCGTCATCAAACTAAGCAGGCCAGAACAAAGGCCACAGGGGCTGCTACAATCCAGCAGTCCCAATCTCCTCAGGGTTTTTGACTTGATTCTAGAGAACTTACCCTTTCTGGCTCTGCAACAGCCAGAACCTCTCACCATTCCAGGAAGGTTGGCTCATTTTGCTCCCAGATGGGAACAAATCACATCAGAACCGTGGACCCTCTCTATCATCAGAGAGGGCTACAAACTACATTTCTCCAGCCTTCCTCCCCATACCATGGTGAGACAATTCAATTCTCCCCCATCTCTCCTGCACCTGTTGGGCCAAGAGGTGACCACTCTTCTCGCCCAAAGGGCAATAGAAGAGGTTCCTCTTCCTCAACAAGGGTCAGGTTTCTACTCCCCCTATTTTCTCATTCCCAAGAAAACAGGGGGATACAGACCCATTCTGGATCTCAGAGAATTGAACAAATTCCTCTACAAGGAGAAATTCAAAATGCTTTCTCTAGGTACTCTCCTTCCATACCTACAGAGTCAGGATTGGCTTTGTTCTCTAGATCTCAAGGATGCATACACACATATACTCATCCATCCATCCCACAGAAAATTCCTACGGTTCATGTTCCAGGGAAAACATTTCCAATACAGAGTACTCCCCTTCGGTCTAGCCTCTGCTCCAAGGGTATTTACCAAATGCATGGCAATAGTAGCTGCATTTCTACGCACTCTGGGGATCTTTGTCTTCCTGTACCTGGACGACTGGCTCATCCGAGCTCCATCTCAGTCCGAGACTCAGACTTCCCTGGACCACACCAGACGCATACTGCAGTATCTGGGACTTGTCATCAATCTGCCAAAGTCTCAACTCACCCCTACTCAATCCCTAGAGTTCATCGGGGCTTGGCTAGATACTACCACTGCAAGAGCCTATCTTCCTCAGGCCCGTTGCAACCGTCTAGTGCACTTGGCCTCTCAAATTCAGTCCAGAAGCCACTTGACTGCCAGAGAGATGCTACAACTGCTAGGTCACATGGCATCCACAGTTCATGTAGTGCCTTATGCTCGCCTACATATGAGAGCAGCTCAATGGACCTTGTCCACACAGTGGACCCAAGCATCAGGAGCTCTCTCGGACCAAATAGCAACCTCAAAACGTCTTTTTTGGTCTCTCCAATGGTGGATATCCACTTAAAATCTGTTGTTGGGGGCCCCCTTCCAACCTGTGTTACCCCAAGCAACTCTCACTACAGATGCCTCCCAAACAGGCTGGGGAGCTCATCTCCAAGACCTCTCCACTCAGGGCATTTGGTCTCCACAGGAAACCACCCTTCATATCAACCTTTTGGAGCTGCGAGCAATTCTCCTTGCTCTCAAGTTCTTTCATACCCTCCTCATCAACATGACAGTTCTTGTTCATACCGACAATCAAGTAGCCATGTTCTACGTAAACAAACAAGGAGGGACTGGCTCTCTGTCGCTTTCCAACGAAGCTCTAAAACTCTGGGCCTTCGCCAGAGAGCATGGGATCCATCTCCTGGCAGTGTACCTCCCAGGAATCCAAAACTCTTGGGCAGACAGACTCAGTCGAGTCCTGCTGCCACACGAATGGTCCCTGCACATGAATCAGGTACTCAGAATCTTTCAAGAATGGGGGACCCCGGACATAGACCTCTTTGCAAGTCCGTACAATGCCAAACTTCCCCGGTTCTGTTCCAGGATTCCGTGTCAGGGAGCTCAGGCCAAGGATGCCTTCCTCCGTCATTGGGGTCAGGCCTTCCTATATGCCTTACCACCCATTCCCTTGATTCCCAAGACTCTATTCAAACTTCAGAGGGATCAAGGACCAATGATCCTCATAGCTCCACGCTGGCCACGCCAAGTGTGGTACCCTCTACTTCTGCATCTCTCCCAGATACCCTCCCTGGATCTGGGAGCTGCTCCAGACCTTCTGTCTCAAGAGGAGGGGACTTTGTGGCACCCAAACCCCAAGTCCCTTCACCTCAGAGCTTGGTTACTGAAGGCCTAGACCTTCAAGACTTGAATCTTTCTCAATAGGTGAAGGATATCCTCCATGCATCGAGGAAACCTTCCACCAGGCGTTCTTATGCTTTTAAATGGAAAAGATTTTCAATTTGGTGTGCTAACAAAGGTCTTAACCCTCTAGCACTACCTTTAACTTCTTTACTTGAATATCTCCTGCATCTTTCCAATGCAGGACTTAAAACCAATTCTGTAAGAGTCCATTTGAGTGCTATTGCAGCATCTCTTCAGCCTATCAATGGACAACCTGTTTCCTCTCATCCTCTTATTGCAAGATTCATGAGAGGTCTAACTTTAACTAAACCTCCCATTCGGCCTCCTCCAGTGGCATGGGACTTAAACGTAGTTCTTGGTCAGCTCATGAAGCCGCCCTTTGAACCCTTAGCCACTACCTCCTTGAAATTTCTTTCCTGGAAAGTCATTTTTCTTATTGCAATCACTTCTGCTCGCCGCATCAGTGAACTGCAGGCTTTAGTGGCTAATCCACCTTATACAAGGTTCCATCATGATAAGGTAGTTCTTAGGACAAATCCCCACTTTATGCCTAAAGTGGTCTCACCTTTTCATCTTAATCAAGAGGTATATCTACCTGTCTTTTTTCCAGCTCCTCATGCATCTAGTGCAGAGAGGAACCTACATACGTTAGATTGTAAAAGAGCTCTTGCCTTTTACATCCACAGGACACAGCAACATAGAAAGTCTTCTCAACTTTTTGTTGCTTTTGATCCTTCTCATTTAGGACTTCCAGTCTCAAAACGAACACTGTCCAATTGGATTGCTCAGTGTATTTCTTTTGCTTACCAGAGTAAAAACCTTTCTCTGGAAGGCCATGTCACAGCTCACAATGTGAGAGCCATGGCCACATCTATGGTTCATCTTCATTCTGTATCCATTGATCAGATCTGTCGAGCAGCCACTTGGGCCTCGGTTCATACCTTCACAGCCCATTACTGCTTGGACAAGGACTCCCGCCGGGATGCCTTGTTTGGTCAGGCTGTCCTTAGACACCTGTTCCATTCTTAAACAACTCCTGCCCACCTTCCCTGAATGGATGCCTGAGATCCATAGGAAGATGAAGAATTCTTGCAGGGGGATCTCCCCGGCATCCTAGCTAGGGAGTCCCCATATGTGAGGACTCATTCCTGCTTGTTCCTGGAGATAGCACAGTTACTTACCTGTAACAGGTGATCTCTGGGAACAGCAGGAATTATTTATTTATTTATTTATTTATTTAAACAAGAACTTATATACCGCAGCTTCCATAGATCAGTTGCGGTTCACAGATAACAGTAGTCCTCACAACCCTCCCACCTCCCCTAGGAGTTGTATCTCTCTCTCTCTCTTTCCTTTCCTCTCTCTATTGTCTCAGCTTTAAACTCGAACTGAGGAGAGTTGGTCAGGAAGGCGGGAAAGTAGCGCGCTTGCGCTGTGGGAGGCCCCAAAAGCTTCCTTTCTGGGAAGCTGGGGAGCTTTCCCGCGCAGGCTCCGTCGGTTCCGACGTACCCATATGTGAGGACTAATTCCTGCTGTTCCCAGAGATCACCTGTTACAGGTAAGTAACTGTGCTATATCATGGAGCTGTTTAAATGTCTCTCCTCTTTCCTGCCTGCCTTCCTGCCTGCCTTCAAGACTGACCCCAAATATCTTTTGATGACCACTGACTATTTTATTATCTGCCATTTGGACTGACTTCATCCAGTTTATACCCCTTTGAAGATGCAGTCTCCAGAATTGTACACGGTGCTCCACATGGGATCTCGCCAGAGACTCACACAGAAGCGCCGTCTCCTTCTTTTACCACTGGCCAGTCCCCTCGCTACGCACCTAAGCACCTTACTGGCTTTGCTCACATCTTTCTGCCTGTTTGGCTCCCTTAAGATTGTCTGATATGATCTCTGCCAGACTCCTGGGCACAGAGCTTTACCCCTATACTGTAACGTGCCCTTGGGGTTTTCCAGTTCAAATATTCAACTTTCAATTTTTTAGCATTAAATCTTAGCTTTAACTTAATAGGTTCTATTGAAAATTGTCCATGAGCACTAAGAACTTGCAAACTTTTCACCTGTTTTTTTTTTTTGTGTGGCTGTTTCAATAGAAGATGTGCATAGATTTGAAAACTTAATCTGTCCAATTTGAGGCATGTCGGTTTCACACAAGCAAATCTACCCAAGATTGTTTGCTGTTTATTTATGTAAATAGATTTGGAACCTTACGCTCTTAATGTTTCTGCACCATATTGTTTAGAGAACAATTTCTAGCTCCTGAAGAGTTGTTCATTGAAACAGGGCCTGATTCGACATGTGTTTATCTGTTGGCAAAGAGGTGTGTTTTTTTTTTTAAATGTGAAAGGTTATTGGCTAGTGTCCAATTTGCCTTGTGTTGTGAAGATTTTTTAAATCCGTAGTGACCTCTCATAAGACCATAAGCAATACCATACTAGGTCATACCAAGGTCCGTCAAGCCCAGTATCCTGTTTCCAACAGTGGCAAAGCCAGGTCACAAGTACCTGGCAGATTCCCAAAAAGACACACAGGTTCCACAGTGCCTGTAACTGGGGCAAGCAGTGGATTTTCTGGGTCCTCTTTAATAATGGATAATGGACCTTTCCTCCTTTTTTAAACCCAGCTACATCAACAGTTTTTACTACATCCTCTGGTAACAAATTCCAAAGTTTGATTACTCGTCGAGTGAAAAAAATATTTTCTCTTATTAGTCTTAAAGGAGTTACACTGTAGCTTCATTGCATGCCCCCTAGTCTTTCTACTTTTTGATGGCATAAACAATCGATCTAAGTTTACCCGTTCCACTCCATTAATTAATTTATAGATTTCTATCATATCTCCCCTCAGCCGTCTCTTCTCCAGGTTAAAGCGCCCTAGCCTTTTTAGCCTCTATTCATAGGGGTATCCTTCCATCCCCTTTACCATTTTGGTGGCTCTTCTCTGTCCCTTTTGTAATAACACTATATATCCTTTTTAAGATACAGTGACCAGAATTGCACACAATATTCAAGGTGCAGTTGCACCATGGAACGATAAGAGGCATTATAATATCCTTTGTTTTATTCTCCATTCCTTTCCTTATGATACCTAGCATTCTATTTGCTCTCTTGGCTGCTGCTGCACACTAGGTGGAGGGTTTCAACGCATTATTCACGATGACGCCTAAATCTTTTTCCTGGATGGTTGTTCCTAATGTGGAACCTTGCATCGTGTAACCGTAGTTTCTTCCCTAGGTGCATAATTTTGCATTTGTCCACATTAAATTTCATCTGCCATTTGAATGTCCAGTCTTCCAATTTATCAAGATCCTCTTGCAATTTTTCAAAATCCTGTTGGGTTTTTAACAACTTTGAATAGTTTTTTGTCATCTGCAGAGGTATATGTAAGAGATTAGAGGGTTAGATGAATGCCAATCCGGATTTAGGGTCGCGTTTAGTATTAAAACTTCTGTAGTGACCTTATTGGATGAGATGCAGAAATGGAAAGATTCTGAAGGCTGTGGATTTTTTGTCTTGTTAGAGCTTTTGGCTGCCTTTGATACTATTTCACACTCTTTGCGAGAAGCCAGATTGCGTTCATTGGGTGTTCAGTAGTTGGCTTTAAAACGGTTGAGTCTTTTTTGACTAACAGATCATTTAGAGTACAATTTAATGGGAAAGTGTCTGAAGTATTTTCTTGTACAACCTCAAGGGTCGCCTTTATCTCCTTTATTATTTAACAACTGTTTTAGTCCTTTAACTCTACACATTAGGAAATTAGGATTTTCCCCATTATATTTACGTAAACGATGTTCAATTTTTTTATACCAATGAAGTGTTCTTATCAGGTCTTGGTGGATCATTTACGTTCTAGACTTTGTGCTTTATGGGACTGGCTGCAGGAAAATAAGTTAAGTTTGAACCTGGGAAAAACAGGTTTTATGGGTGGAGAAGGTAGTGATTCCAGATGATACCAAATTTGTCCAGCTTTTGGGACAAAGTTGAAATAACCTCAAAAGTACAAAGCTTGGGGATTATCATCAATTCTAATTTGACCCTTGAGCCATATGTACAATATATTCAAAATAGAGCTTGGCATAAGTTGAAGATAACTAGACAAGTGCGATCAATGTTGAGCACACAGGATTTCTGGATGGTGGTCTAGTTGATAGTTTTGAGTCATTTGAAATTTTTAGGAATGCCTGAAGCGTCGTTACACAAATCACAATGAATTCAAAATATGTTCACACATAGT
Organism: Ichthyophis bannanicus; assembly: GCA_033557465.1. Classification (NCBI taxonomy): domain Eukaryota; kingdom Metazoa; phylum Chordata; class Amphibia; order Gymnophiona; family Ichthyophiidae; genus Ichthyophis; species Ichthyophis bannanicus. Next base: position 26,849,914 of record CM066050.1, on the reverse strand, counting down.
TTTCATAAGGATAGGGTTACCCCCTTACTGTTAAATCTTCATTGGCTGCCAATAGAGGCCCGTGTTTTGTTTAAGGTGTTGTATCTGGCTTTTAAAGCTATTCATCAGATTGGCCCTATCTATTTGTCTAATAGACTGTTTCATTGTTCATCAACCAAATTACTTTGTTTGTTGTCTCATTTGACATTGATATTGCCTTCTGCTTTTGCCTTTGATAAAAGAGGAGCAGGGAAAGGTGTTTTTCAGGTGCAGTTCCAAAATTGTGGAATGAATAACCTGTTATAATTGGGGACGTTGATGATTATATGCAATTTTGAAAAGTTTTAAAGAGGTGGTTATGGGATACATTTTTTAATCATATGTAAATTGTCTATATTTCAATTTTGTACTCTGCTTTGTACATCTGTAGACTGTAAATGTGAAATATAAATGCTGTTATTAAATTAAATTAAATTGCTTCTTTATGGAAGCAGTAGAGATTTCTTACCCTAGGTAAATGATGCTAGGATAAAGGAATTTAGAAGGGTGGGCAGAATCCTTATGCTACTAGTGCTACACTGGTCCTTGGACTTTCCCAGGCTATTGGATTTTCAGAATAGCCCTAATGAATTTACATGAGAGATTTGCATGCCAAATACTGTAAATATATCCTATGAATATTCATTCCTTATCGTCACTCCAGTCCAGTCCCTTACTTCTGGGTTGCGTAACCCTTCCAGCAGCTTGGAGGCTGAGCCCAACCTTTTTGGGGATGGAGCGGTATAAATACCACTGGGTCCACCCCCTAACTCCAGTATTGCTCAGCCTCCAAGCAGCTGGAGGGTTCCGTAAGCCTAGGGCTTACTGGAGTCCTACCTTCTCCTAATTAATTTTATTTAATTTTTAATTATTGAATTATCTAATTATTTACTTTCTTCCTTAGTTAAGGTGCTCGTTTTTACTTTAGTTTCTGTACCTTTTAAGTTCTGCAATCTCTCTGCTTCTCCCTTCCTCCTCCCTCCCCTTCCGAACGGGCCGGAGACCGGAGGGGACACCGGAGCTGCCTGCTGCAGGGGGATAAAAGATCCCCTTCTTCCTCAGCTGGGGGGATTTTTTGTTTTTCAGCATCCACGAGGAGAAGCCCTGCCTCGCGCCGAAGCCCCAAAGGCGGCTGAGCGCTAGAGGCAGAGACGCGAGAGCGACATTGACACCCCCCCCACCCCCCCTGGAGCAGCGGGGTGCGGCGGCGTTTCACAGAGCCGGCAACCGAAGCCTCTCTCCTCCGGAGGAATTTCTAGCGGCTGCAGCTCTAGCTGTCGGCAACGCGGAGAATGCTCCCTCCTCGCAGCGGGAGAGGCCTGCATAACAGAGCAGCATACAGAAGCGCGATCCTCCGTTCCGGACTCCACGTGGCTGCGGCCTAACACGTGTTGAGCCAACGGAGTGGAATCGCGGCTTCCCATGATCAACAAACAGCAAGTATTAACATTGTCGGTTTTACCTTACCTTTATTTTAGTTTAACGTTATTTTTACTTTATTTTAAGTTAAATAACTCGCTGTGGATCTCACGTTGGTTTTCATCGACTAGGCAGCTCTCTGCCGAAATTACTGACCTTTCTTGGGACAGGGGAATGCTCAGCTGTTAACTAGCTTCTCCCTCCAGCAATTCTCTGGAGTGGGTCCTCTGCTTTGCCTTTGATTTTGAATTGGGTTTTGATTTGGGGTCTTTCTCTCATACAGCCAATTGCTTAGTCCTGCCACTAAGCACAGCCTTCGGAGCCGACTGGAAAGCATGGCTACCAAGGCAAAGTGCCCATCCTGTGGCACAAGGAGGGGCACCCCCACAGAAACGGGAATATGCAGGTCATGTGCGGCAGCGTCTACCTCTGTAGAGCAGGAAATCAGTTTGGCCATGTCCCAAACACCTCAGGTGCCTGGGGAATCCCTGGAAGCGGAAGGGGGGGTTCAGTTACCTCCGGCTACTAGCACAGAGGTTCCCTCACCCCCTCTATCCCGTGCCACGCTGGAGGGAGGGGTCGGAGAGCTCTTCTCCCCAGACTTCGTCCTATTGCTTCACCAAGCTTACTGCATGCGCAGGCAGGGGCTTGGTCCAGGCGATACAGGTCCGCCAGCAGAAGCCAGATTAGACAAACCTAGGAGAGCTAGCGGTCAGGACTCAGGGATACCCCACAAGCGCACCAGGCTAATAAGTGAAGAGATCCTCCCTCCCCTGTCTCAGGGCACTCCAGAGGAGGAGGGTTCCGAAAGGGACTTAGAAGAGGAAGACGAAGAGCTAGAGGAAGGGGAGATCCCGGAGGAGGACCATGCCCGCATTGTCAGGGTGTTCCGCCGTGAAGAGCTCCCCTCTCTAATCAATGAGTCCCTAAAGGCCCTCAATGTTACCTCTGATTCCCCAACAGAGGACGAGGCTCTAGAGGATCTTCTAATTCAGGCCGTCAGAAGGTCCCAGAAAGTTTTCCCTGTCCACAGAGTGGTACGTCAGATGATACAAGAGGAATGGGATCAACCAGAATCAGGCCTGCGAGGGGTACGAACCATGGCTCGCCTCTACCCTCTCCCTGAGTCAGATAAAGAACTGCTGAAGTCCCCCAGAGTAGATGCGGCGGTATCAGCAGTCACCAAGAAGACCACTATCCCAGTGGAGGGAGCCACGGCCCTAAGAGATGCCCAAGACAGGAAGTTGGATACGCTCCTGAAACAAGCTTTTGACATCAGCGCTCTTGCCTTGCAGGCCTCAGTATCAGGAGCCTGGGTGGCTCGGGCCTGCTTAAGGTGGGCACAACAGACCCAGTCAACAGAGGGATCAACGGCCGAAGCACAGGCCAACTCGGCTAAGGTGGAATCTGGAGCAGCCTATTTGGCGGATAGTCAGTATGATCTCATCAGAAGCCTAGCCAAGAACATGGCCTCGGTGGTGGCGGCTAGGCGCTATCTTTGGCTACGGAATTGGGCAGCAGATGCCTCCTCTAAGGCGCGCCTGAGCCGACTTCCGTTTAAGGGCAAACTGTTGTTTGGCGAAGATTTGGAAAAGCTAGTTAAGGACCTGGGGGAGTCAAAGGGGGGCAGGCTCCCGGAAGACAGACAAAAACAGGGGCGCTCCCTACCCCCATTACGTACACAGCCTAGGGAACCACGGAGGTTTCGTCCAGCCAGGTCAGCTCCCTTTTCCAAGACCCGTTTTCCCTCAAGGGGACAAGGTTTCCGAGGGTTCCGGGGAGCTGGCCGAGGTTTCGGAACAGCCTCTTCCTCCTTCTCGGGTTCCAGAAAACAATGAGAGGCTGGGGGTCCAGGAGGGAAGGCACCCGATTGGAGGCCGCCTGAGGCTCTTCCTTCCCGCCTGGTCCCGAGTCACATCCGATCAATGGGTCCTAGAAGTGATCAGAGAGGGCTATGCTCTCGAATTCGCAGAACAAATCCCCCCGGCCTTTGTCCTCTCTCCCTGCGGCTCTTCTCCAAAGAGGGCGGCGGTGGAGGCAACTCTCGCACGCCTATTAGCTCTCGGGGCAGTGATCCCCGTTCCACCAAACCAGCGAGGATCGGGTCGGTACTCAATTTATTTTGTGGTACCAAAGAAGGGAGGCTCCCTTCGACCGATCCTGGACCTAAAACAAGTGAATCGCTGCCTCAGGGTACCCCACTTCCGGATGGAGACTCTACGTTCTGTCATAGCAGCCGTAAGGGAAGGGGAGTTCCTAACATCCCTCGACTTGACAGAAGCCTACCTGCACATCCCAATCAGGAAGTCCCATCAGCAGTTCCTGAGATTCGCGGTACCAGGGGGCCACTTTCAATTCCAGGCCCTTCCATTCGGCCTAGCTACGGCTCCCAGAACATTCACCAAGGTAATGGTGGTGGTAGCGGCTTTCCTTTGGAAGGAGGGCATATTGGTTAATCCTTACTTGGACGATTGGCTAATCCGGGCAAAATCCGAAGAAGAAAGTCTCTCGACAACGGCCAGAGTAATCCAGGTTCTAGAGGACTTGGGTTGGGTCATCAATCGTACAAAGAGCAGACTGACTCCATCCCAGGAACTCGAGTACCTCGGGGCAAGATTCGACACCAACAGCGGAAGAGTTTTCTTGTCACGAACGAGATCAAGGGAGCTAAGGCTCCTTGTCTCTCAGTTTCTAGCCAGAAGAAGCCCCTCGGCGTGGCATTATCTTCAACTCCTGGGAACAATGGCGGTGGCAATAGAAGTAGTACCATGGGCCAGGGCCCACATGCGCCCATTGCAGCGTTCTCTGTTGCGTCGATGGTCCCCCCAGCATCATCCTCTCTCTCGACAGTTACCGTGTGCTCCGCGGACCAAACAGGCACTCAACTGGTGGAGAAACCCAAGGAACCTGGACCGCGGGATGCCTCTCGAACCCCCTCAGTGGTTACTGTTGACGACGGATGCCAGCCTATCGGGCTGGGGGGCACACTGCCAAGATCAGTTAGCCCAGGGTCGCTGGACACCGTTGGAATCGCAGTGGCCCATCAACAGACGAATTGCGGGCCGTCACCCTGGCGCTCAAAGCTCTCGAGACATTAGTTCAAGGAAGAGCAATACGCGTCCTCTCCGACAATGTCACTGCGGTGGCCTACATCAATCACCAGGGAGGCACCAGCAGCCCCGCTCTCGAGAAGGAGGCGGACACCCTCTTACAGTGGGCGGAGATCCATCTGCAGGCGCTATCAGCACAGCACGTGGCCGGAACGGACAACGTCACGGCCGATTTCCTCAGCAGGTGCAAGATAGACCACGGGGAGTGGGAACTGGAACAGGAGACCTTCAACCAAATAGTAGCTCGGTGGGGAGTGCCAGTCATGGACCTCATGGCACGGTTCTCGTCAGCCAAGGTGGACAGATTCTTCAGTCGGCGGAGGGAAAGAATGTCCGAGGGCTTGGATGCCCTGTCCCAAAAGTGGCCTTCGGAGGGTCTTCTCTATGTATTCCCGCCTTGGGCTCTGATCGGAAAAGTGCTCCAGCGGGTGGAGTCTCACCAGGGATTGGTAATCCTCATAGCCCCAGACTGGCCTCGCCGACCCTGGTATGCGGACCTGATGAGGATGATCGCCGACCAGCCGTGGCGCCTACCTTACAAAAGGGATCTACTAAGGCAAGGCCCGGTACTGATGCCACACGTGGATCGGTTCTCGCTTACGGCCTGGCTATTGAAAGGGCACGGCTCCTGAAACGAGGTTACTCAAGGGCAGTAGTCTCAACTCTTCTGCAGGCCAAGAAGCGCTCGACCTGTCTTTCCTACGTGAGAGTCTGGCGCATCTTCGAATCCTGGTGCGCGGAGCACCGAAGGAAACCACTCTCAGCCTCTGTTCCGGAGGTCCTAGAATTCCTGCAGGCAGGGTTTGACAAGGGTCTGGCCCACAGTTCCTTAAGGGTTCAGCTTGCGGCCATCGCTTGCTACAGGGGCAAGGTCCGAGGCAAACCCCTAGGGGCCCACGCGGACGTCGCAAGGTTCTTAAGGGCAGTTAGACGGCTACGACCACAACGAAGGTCAGTCATCCCCCCTTGGGACCTTAACCTTGTGCTAAATGCCTTGATCGGGAAACCCTTTGAGCCATTAAAGAATGCCTCCCTAAAGGATTTAACCCTGAAGACTGTTTTCCTTATAGCCATCTGCTCGGCCAGAAGAATCTCGGAACTACAAGCACTGTCCTCGCAGCCCCCCTTTCTGTCCTTCCTCAGGGATAAAGTGGTGCTACGCACGGTTCCATCCTTCTTGCCCAAAGTCTCCTCCCCGTTCCATGTGAACTAGACAATTACCCTCCCGGCCTTCACAACGGGAGGGCGGGAAGTTGGGGACGACAAGCTTCGCCTACTAGACATTCGCAGGACCCTGAAGCGATACCTCTCCCGCACAGTGCCCTTCAGAAAATCCGAACGACTATTCATTCAGTTCGGGGGTCCGCACAAAGGGGAGGCGGCGGCCAAGGCCTCCATCTCTAGGTGGATCAGGGAGGCAATCGCCTCCGCCTATATCCTGAAGGGGAAGCAAGTTCCCGTGGGCCTGCGGGCTCATTCCACGAGGGCTCAGGCTACCTCTTGGGCGGAGTTCAACCTAGTTCCTCCACTGGATATCTGTAGGGCGGCGACTTGGTCCTCCCTCCACACCTTCACCAAGCACTACAGGTTGGACGTCCTGAGTGCAGCGGACGCTCGGTTTGGCCTGGCGGTTCTTCGTTCCGGTATGCTGGATCCCACCCAGGGTTGAACTGCTCTGGTACATCCCAGAAGTAAGGGACTGGACTGGAGTGACGATAAGGAAATGGTAATTAGGCCTTACCTGCTAATTGCTGTTCCTGAAGGAACGACAGTCCAGTCCCTGATCCCTCCCGTTTCCGGCTGAAGTTAAGAGTATTGTTTAGTCGGAAGCATCGGAACGAACCCAGACCAGGGGCGGCTAGCCCCGGCAAACCCCCTCCGTCCGGGGCCATCCCTCCCCATCCTTCCCTATGCTATTCAAAAAAAAAAAAAAAAAAAGTTTTACTTATAGTCAATTTTGCTTGACATGTTTTAGCTAAGAGTGTTTACGAAAGTTTGTTATGTCTGCTTTTTCATTCGAATACTGGAGTTAGGGGGTGGTCCCAGTGGTATTTATACCGCTCCATCCCCAAAAAGGTTGGGCTCAGCCTCCAAGCTGCTGGAAGGGTTACGCAACCCAGAAGTAAGGGACTGGACTGTCGTTCCTTCAGGAACAGCAATTAGCAGGTAAGGCCTAATTACCATTTGTGGATATCCTGGTAATTCAGGGCTGGAGGTGCTGTGAAGGGCTGATTGGAACACCACTTCCTTTGTTTGATGCACATCAAATTAGTGCTAGACATACTGGATGGACTCAGTGTGATCACTATGGGGTGATTATTGATAATGCCTTTTTGAAACATATTTCAAAATAGTCAGTAGTTCTGTTATGGCACTCAGACACATTAGATCAGTAAAGCATTTCATGAGTAAAAGCTCTGAATAGTCTGCTATGTGTCCTAGTACACACCAAACTCAAGTATTGTAAGGCTCCACGAAATATTTAAACTATGGTTAGTACAAAATACCGCTATAGGACTGCTGCATTTTGCTAAACCCGCAGATCACGTGCCACCACTTTTAATGGCGCAAAAATAGCTGCCAACGGTGAGTAGAATTAAATACAAAATTCCGTCAGTGACGCACAAAATTTACTCACTCATTAACTATTCCATGTTGCCCAACTCAAGTGCTATGTTTTCACAAGTTAATCTATTAACTAGACATGCTGTTTTCAGGGTTTTTTTTTGGATCCTACTTCCACCATTGCTTCGTTCTGAAAGTTCTACAAAATAATTGAAAAAAAGAATTTCCAAATGGTGGTTTAATAAAACCTTTACTCTTGGGTAAATAGCATAAGCAATTAATATTAGCTGATTTTTATGTTACTAAACGATGTTCTAGGTATGTATTGTTGTCATATCTGTATGATTTATTCTTATGTTTTATTTTAGTTTATTTTTTCTTTATGCATGTTTGTAAATGTACTGTACCTGTACTGTAAGCTGCTCTGACAGCCTCTGACTAATTAGCGAATGCCATCAAGAAATAAACAAAATAAATTAATTTGTTGCAACTCGACGTTCATCCTTTTATTAAGGATGTCCTAGTCTTTACATCTTACAGTATTTAATTTAGGTTAACAGTTTTCCCAGCTGCTTTCATTGTATGTGTATGTATTTTACATTCTTATATTTTTTATATTGTAACTTGTACTTAAAGCATTTAACAGGAAATAAATCTGAAAAATCAGTAGATCCCTTCCCTTTGAAAGTTGCCCTGGGGTATAAGTACCTGAAAAATTCTGCATTTACTTTCTTTGAGGCACCTTTTGTGTAGAAAATGTGTGTAGTTTGAAAATATCGCCTACGTATAATTTTCTTCTGCTGCCCTAAATACGTCCCCAGAAATGCCTCCCGTTTGTATGAGGAAATTTATGTGCATCATTGAATAATACTGTCTGTGTATTTCCAGCTGCATAAAGTAAGGGTAGTGCAGCGCGTCCATCGGGAACGACTATGCAGCTGCCTAGGGCAACAGCTTTGAAGGGATGGTAGAAAGCAGCAGTAGTCAAAACAAAACCTTAAATCGTGACAGTCACACCAACTCAAAAGGGTATGTTTACTAATCAGCGGTAGCGGCTTTCATGCAATATTGGAGCCGGTGCCCCATTGACTTCAATGGGACCGCGGCTCCGATATCGCATGGAGGCTGCTACCGCCGATTAGTAAACATACTCCCAAAGAGTCATCTGCATATTCTTTTACCTAGAGGAAAAGTGGGCCCACACATCCTTACAAAACAAAGTTAAATATTAAACTAATACATCTCCTACTGGGGAAAGATAACAAGTGAATTGCTACACTAGTTACATGAACAGAATACAGGCACGCAAAACGTAGACAGACCATCAACAAATACAGAACAAGAGATCACAATTTAGAAATATGAAGACAATAATGAAACTGGGAACCCCCAAAGTCACACTTGGAATGTACAACACTGGAGAAATAAACCTATGAAATTAATTTCCTCTTTATCTTTATTGTCATTTGATATACTGCCCTAGGCAGCAAGGCATCGGAGCGCTTTACAAAAATCTAAATTAAAAATAAGGAAAAGGAAAACGCCAATCATATATAGGAGAGGACAGGAAAGAAAGAGAATGGGGAAGGAAGCAATGGGCGGACGGGGAGGAGAGGAGAAGAACTTAGACTAAGAAGGGAGCGAGCTAAGGGGGAGACTGCTCAGGGGAAGGGAGGGAAGATCATACGCCAACTGAAACAGGTGTGTGTTTGTTTAAAACTTTATATACCACCCATTACATAAGCATCTGGGCAGTTTACAAACAAAATAAAATTAAGAATTAAAAAATGCTGCAGAAAGGGAAAAGGAATGCCATAAAAACCTTTAAAAGGATAGAGAGAGACTGAGACAGAGATAGAGAGGGAAAGATAGAACAGCAGGTAAAGAAAGAAAGACAAAGAACAACAATGGGGAGGGAGGGTATAAAGGGGGACTAGGGAGACGTATCTTCACGGAGGGAGGAGGGGGCTGGGGGGAGGAGCTATAGGTCAGCGAGGAGGGAGGAAAGGAGTGAGGGAGGGGGAGGGAGGTTGAAGGCTGTGCAGAAGAGATGAGTTTTCAGGTTAGATTTAAAAGAGTAGTCTAGTCAAAAGGCGGGAGGGAGTGAATGCCAATGTCTTGGGCCAAGGAAGTAGAAAGCTGAGCCTGGGACGGGGAGGGAAGGAACATGCGGTTGATGTGAATGGATCGAAGAGAACGGTGAGGGGTGTGGAGGTAGACCTGATCGGCGAGGTAAAGAGAACAAAGATGAGGAACTTGAACTGTATCCGATAGGTGATGCTTTGAGCTGAGATTTGAAATGGAGAAAGGAGGTCTCTGTATGTAGTAAGGCAGGTAGGGAATTCCATAGGGCAGGAGCAAGGAAAAAGAAAGCGGAATGATGCATTTGCTCCAAATGCGCACGGGAAACTGAGGGGAGGGCCATGCAGTGAGTGTGGAGGGATCTGAGGAGACGGTGGGGGGAGTGAAAATGAAATAGGTCAGCCAAATATTATCGTATGCCTGTGTGGATTACCTGGTGAACAGATATGAGAACTTTGTAATTTATGCAAAATTTTATGGGAAGCCAGTGAAGTTGGATCAGGGTGGGAGTGATGTGTTCATGGTGTGAGGCGTAAGTGATAATCCGGGCTGCTGTATTTTGGAGAAGTTGCAATTGACGAAGTTGGTAGTTGGGAAGACCGGCAAGGGCACTGTTGCAATAATCTATTCTAGAATTTACTAGTGATAGAAGGAGGGTAATAAGGGAGTGCTGGTCAAGAGAAGAATGAAGAACATGGGTCCGACAGAAGAGGAAGAAAAACCATTGTACAAGGGAGGAAATGTGGCCGTGAAATGACAGAGAGGAATCTAGAGTGACCCCAAGATAGCGGAGGGAGTGAACAAGGGGGACTGGGGAGCTGGACAGAAAAGGGGCTATTGTGGGTCATGGGATATTAAAGGTGAGCCATATTGCGGAATATTTGGAAGGATTGAGAGAGAGATGATTGGAATGAAGCCAGTCAGAGACAGAGGATAAACAAGCATTTAAGGGGCTAATATCCAGGGAGCGAGCGTTTGTGTGAAAGAGAAGGAGGATATTACATGCATAAAAGCAAGCAGAGATACCAAGTTGGTGGGTTAGTAGTGCAAGGGGAGCTAAGAAAATGTTGAAGAGGAGGGGGGCCAGAACGTAGCCCTGGGGGATGCCACAGGTTAGTGGGAGAGGGAGGGGGGGGGGGATGAGGCAAAACTGCAAAGCACTAAGAAGGAACATGAGGACAGGAAAAACTGAATCCAGTGAAGGGTTGTATCCTGGAGTCTACAGTCAGAGAGACGAGAAAGTAGAAGAGGGCGCTGTGGAGAGATCCAAGGAAATTGCAAGAGAGATATTGCCTTGTTCATGAGCAGTATGTATTTCGCTGAGCAGGGAAAGAAAGATAGTGTCTGTGCTATGGCCAGTGTGGAAACCAGATTGGTATGGATGCAAGAGGTGAGTGGAATCCAAGTGTGAAAAGAGTTGAGAGAAGAGCAGTTTCTCAAGGACCTTGGAAAGGAAGGGAATATTAGAAATTGGACGCCAGTTAGTCAGAGTATCTGGGGCAGGATGGGATGGACAAGGGCCTACTTTCATAGAGCGGGAAAGATACCCAAAGCGAGACTGGAATTAAAGATGGAGAGTACAAAAGGATGGACGGCAAGGGAAGGGTCCGTGATCCAAGGTGAGGGATAGGATCAGAGGGGCATGTAGTCTTATGGGATGAATTGATAACCTTGAGTAGGGTGGTGGCAGTGACTGGCTGGAAGGAAGACCAAAGATGAGGGAAGGTAGAGGTGGGTAGGGAGGGGGAGGATGGTGGTGAAGGCACCATGCCAAGGTTGGGGAGGGATGATGAAACTTCTGTTGCGGGGGATGGAGGGAGGAAACTTGTAATGGTGCACAGCAGTCTTCTGAGAGAAGTAGCTGGCAGGACGAGAGTAGTCTGGCTGAGGATGCTGAGCTGTCGGTGACTTCTGAAAGAGAGAGAAACACTGAAAAAAGTTGCCTGGAGGAATTTGAGGCAGATGAAATAATGGTGGTATAATAGATCTTTTTAGCAGAGGAGATTTGAGCTTTGTACTGGCGGCAGGAAAGACGGAAGCGAAGAAGGCTAGTGAGGATAGGTTGATGCTGCCAGAGACACAGCTCTGCAGAGCTGAGCTCAAAGAAGGGAGAGATCATGTGTGAACCAGGGATGCCAATGAAGGGAAGGGCGAATAGTGCATGATTTGAGGGGGGCCAGCCTGTCGAGGTGAGCAGAGAGAGTGGAATGGCAGGACTGAACCAGGACGTTGGTAGATGAGGAGCCGAAATCGGAAGGAAAGATGGAGTCTCCAGAGGGGAAGTGAAGAAGGGTGTTAGGAGTGATTCATTGCTTCAAATGTATAGATGCAGAGATGGACTGAGAGGGAAGAGGGGTGGTTGAGAAGTACAAGGAGAAGAACACACACAGGTGGTTTGTCCAGGGGAGGGACAAAGTCGCGATCATAGAGGGGACCACAGATGACAAGGAAGCAGAAAGAAGGTCGAGAGTGTGACCGGCTGCACAGGGAGGGAGACGTGCTAATGAAGGGAAAGATCAGAGAGAAGTGAAATGAAGGCCTTGTCTGTGGGTCGGGAGGGAGAGTAGACGTGGATGTTTAGGTTGCGAATAAGTGGAGGAGACTTCAGACAGGGTAAGGAAGAGGGAGTCATAAGAACATAAGATATGCCATACTGGGTCAGACCAAGGTCCATCAAGCCCAGTATTCTGTTTCCAACAGTGGCCAATCTAGGTCATACGTACCTAGCAGTTTCCCCAAGGGACACAGGTTCCACAATGCTTGTATTGGTTCAAGCATTGATATCCTGGGTCCCTTCTTAATAATGGTTTATGGACCTTTCCTCCAGGAACTTGTCCAAACCTTTTTTAAACCCAGCTACACTAACAGCCTTTACTACATCCTCCGGTAACAAATTCCAGAGTTTGATTACACGTTGAGTGAAAAAATATTTTCTTTTATTAGTCTTAAATAGTTTACCCTGTAGCTTCATTGCATGTCCCCTAGTCTTTCTATATTCTGATAAGGTAAACAATCGATCTACGTTTACCCGTTCCACTCCATTCATTAATTTATAGACTTCTATCATATCTCCCCTCAGCCGTCTCTTTTCCAGGTTAAAGAGCCCCAACCTTTTTATCCTTCTTCATAGGAGTATCCTTCCATCCCCTTTACCATTTTGGTGGCTCTTCTCTGAACCTTTTCTAAAATCGCTATATCCTTTTTAAGATACGGCGACCAGAATTGCACACAATATTCAAGGTGCGGTCTCACCATGGAACGATATAGAGGCATTATAATATCTTTTGTTTTATTTTCCATTCCTTTCCTTATCATACCTAGCATTCTATTTGCTCTCTTGGCTGCCGCTGCACACTGGGCCGAGGGTTTTAACATGGTATCCACAATGACGCCTAAATCTTTTTCCTGGGTGGTGGTTCCTAATGTGGAACCTTGCATCGTGTAACCATAGTTTGGGTTGTTCTTCCCTAGGTGCATAACCTTGCACTTGTCCACATTAAATTTCATCTGCCATTTTGATGCCCAGTCTTCCAATTTATCAAGATCCTCTTGCAATTTTCCACAATCCTCTTGGGTTTTAACAACTTTAAATAGTTTTGTGTCATCTGCAAATTTGATAACCTCACTCGTTATTCCACTTTCCAGGTCATTTATGAATATGTCAAAAAGCAGCGGACCCAGCACAGATTCCTGGGGTACACCACTATTCACCTTTCTCCATTGGGAAAATTGGCCATTTAGCCCTACCCTCTGCTTTCTATCTTTTAACCAGTTCCTGATCCACAATAGTACACTGCCTCCTATCCCATGACTCTTTAGGTTTGCCAAAAGTCTCTGATGAGGGACCTTGTCAAAGGCTTTCTGAAAGTCCAGATACACAATATCAACTGACTCACCTTTGTCCACCTGGTTATTCACTCCTTCAAAAAAAACATAACAGATTAGTAAGACAAGATCTTCCTTGTCTAAAGCCATGTTGGCTGTCTCCCATTAGGTCATGACTATCTACATGCTGAGTAATTTTATTCTTTATGATGGTTTCTACCATTTTTCCCGGTACTGATGTCAGGCTCACCGGTCTGTAGTTTCCCGGATCACCCCTGGAACCCTTTTTAAAAATTGGTGTTAAATTGGCGATCCTCCAATCTTCAGGTATTAGAGATGATTTTAATGATAGTTCACAGATTACTAATAGCAGGTCTGCAATCTCGTATTTCAGTTCTTTCAACACCCTTGGATGTATACCATCCGGCCCAGGTGATTTGCTACTCTTCAGTTTATCTAATAGTTGTAATACATCTTCCCGATGTATCGATATTTCCTTCAATTCTTCCGCACCTTTAAATACCACTTCAGTCATGGGTAACATCCCTACATCTTCCTCAGTAAAGACTGAAGCAAAGAATTCATTCAATCTCTCCGCTATCGCCTTGTCGCCTCTTAGAGCTAACCCCTTTATCATCTAATGGACCAACTGACTCTCTCACAGGTTTTTTGCTACGAATGTACTTGAAAAGGTCTTTACTTCACGTTTTTGCTTCCGCTGCAAGCTTCTTCTCAAATTCTCCCTTTGCCTGCCTTATCAATGCCTTGCATTTGACTTGCCAGTGCTTGTGCTGTTTCCAGGTTTCGTCGTTTGGCTCTTTTTTCCATTTCCTGAAAGATGCTTTTTTGGCAACAACAGCCTCTCTGACCTCACCTTTAAACCATGCTGGCAGTTTTTTGGACTTCCTTCCACTTTTCTTAAAGCGTGGAATACAGCTGGTCTGGGCTTCCAAGATAGTATTTTTCAACAACAGCCAAGCCTGATGTACCGTCTTTAACCTTTGCAGCTGCTCCTTTTAGTTTTTTCTTAACTGTCCCAGAGGTCAGAATGAATCGAGGGGGGAACATATAGGAGGAGATAATGGCTGGGTGGGGAAAACCTGAGATGAAGAAGTGCCTCAGGGTAATGGAAAGCTGGAGAGGATATTTCCTGAAAAGGTAAGGAAGAATGGTGGAGGAGAGCTTACCCCTCTGCCTCAGTGGCCGGAGTGGGGTAGAGAGAGCAGAGAAGCCAGGGGGAAGACATTGATTGAGGATAGGCTCCTCGCCGGGACGTAGCCAGTCTCTATGAGGAAGATACCGTTGAGAGAGCTCTGTAATATAAGGTCTTGAACAAGCTTTGGTTTAGAACGCAGGGAGTGGCAGTTGAGCAAAGCAGGGTCCATGGTAAAAAGAGTAGAGGCGGGGTCCATGCAGGGCAGGCCCGGCACTGTAGGGGAGGGTGAGCAGGTATTGAGGTTAGATAACACCCGAGAGGGGCCTGGTTTTTCAGTAGGTGTGGGAGTGGGCCGCCATGTCCAGTGGCATGGTCTATGGAGCTGAGAGTGGAGAGTCAGAGGAGGAGAACTCCCCAACTGCGAGAGGAAGGGGGCAAAGGAAGAGGCTGAGAGTTAAGAGGAGGGGGACAAGGAACAGAGAGGGTCGAGATAGCTGAGGGGAAGCAGGGGGTATACTGCAGGTATACTGTGGTCGTGCTGAACCTCCGTGCTGGACCCTGCCCGAGGCACGGGCACGCCTGTGTTTTAAACAATGCAGGTGAAGTTCCTTGGCTCTGATTGGCTTCGGCACCAGAGGAGTGGGAGGAAGCTGGGATTCCCTCTCTCAGCTGCCGACGCTGATTAGTGCTCTGCTGAATAGTAAAGTACTAGTCATTTTTTGTTCTTTTCTCCATTTCTTTCTTTACTCGTTCATCCACTCAAATTTCACCACTTCAACCTCAATCCACTTTTGACTTTTCACCTAGCAACTTTCCATCCACTCCTCTAACTTCCAGGCCAGCTCTCCCATTTCCCATCTTACTCCTTTGCTAGCCTCTTATCTACCTCTGCTTTTCCCCCACTCCCCATTACCACAATTCCACCCTCTGTAATCACCATCCTCCTCTCACTAGCTTCCATCATGCCCACCATCTCCCCTCTTTCACCACCCCAGTTTAGCATCTCACAATCCCCTCAACTTTAGGATAAACACTCAAAAGTCCAGCATCTCACAATTTCTCTTCCATTTTTCCACCCTTCCCCCCTCCCCCATAGACCATCAGCCTTCTATCCCCTTCCCCCTCCAGTGATCCACCATTTCTCCTTATCGTCTTCCCAGCCAACATCTTCTCTCCATCTGAAGCCAATATATCCCTTCTCTCTCATAACTTAAAATCTCTCTCTCTCTCTCTCTCTCTCATGTATAATCCCAGGGCCATACCAAGGGCTGTACAAGAGATGTAGCGGCACAGGATGCAAGTACAGAAGGGGCGCTGATGTCATAACTAGGCTTCCAGAAAGCACAGTAAGACCAAGTTCCTGGGTATGGTTAGGTGGAGAGGGAACACCAGGTTCGTGAGTCGCCCAGGGTGCATTTCTAACTTGGTATGGTCCTGCCCCCTCCCCCCCCAATTCAGCATATCACATCTCTCTTTTTCTCTCTCTCTCTCTGTCCTCCCCCCCCCCCCCGGGAAATATATCGTGTGGCACCATTCCTGGCTTCTTTCTTTTTTCAGTGAGCACACAGCAGCCAGTGCTGGTGAATGGCCCCATGCAGTGGAAGTGAACGCTACAGGCAGCAGTGACTGCTGTTGCTGAGTCAAAGAAAGAAAGATGAAGATGAGGATACTGCTGAATGATGCTGCAATCTTTTTGCTGCTGGAGATGCACAGTGAGTTGTGCTAGCCCTGGGCCCACCACCTCAGTCCCTACTTAATTTCCCAATACCCAACTAATCTTAAGAGTGTCGTCTTTTTTTTTTTCTTCCACCCAATTTTAAAGTCTCCACCCAAGTCCCAGTTCCTGCTTTCCCTGTCCCCAGTACTTGCCCTCCTGCCTCCTACATCCCTTCCCCACACCCACCCAGCTACTTCTTTCTCTAATGTTCATTAACCCCTCCTTACCCCCTGCATTCCCTCTGTATGACCTTGTTTCTTTCCTCACACACAAAATATCTTTCCCTTCCCCATTCTTACTCCCCCAGCTTCTTTTTTTTCTTCACCCTGACCCAAGCATTTGCCCCCTTTCAGCCCCCTCCCCAGCTCTCTGTGGTCCAGTGGCTCCCTTTCCCCTTCCTCTCTGTGGCCCAGAGCTGCATTTTTATACAGCCGCAGGAGAGTTTTCCTTCACTCCTAAGGGTGTGCTAAGTCGCTGCTGCTGGCATCGCTGAGTTCTTAGAGGTCAAACAAGGGCACTTCTGTCTCTTGCGCAAGACAGGAGGCGCCCTTGTTTTACCTCTAAGAACTTAGCAATGCTGGCAGCAGGGACATAGCACAGCCATAGGAATGAAGGAAAATGCTTCGGGTCTCACCTGCTCCCTCCTTAAGTTGGTCGGGCATGGGGCTCCTCCTGGTGCGGGTGACTTGCCTGCACAAGCCTAAGGCTGGCCCTTCTTTACAAACAAAATGATTAGGTCGTATTACTATGCATTTCACTTTCAGTACCATGTGTTGGACAGCTCCTGGGATGGACAGAGCCAGATGGTCACATCAAGACCTTGGCACTTTTACAATTTGTTTTGAAAGCCTAGGAGAAAAAATAAAGTAAAGGAACTAAAGTGTTAGAGATCTAGGAGTTAAATTAAAATGGGAGCAAGTGGAAGAAAATAAAAGTAGGAAAACTTGGGCACCTTGCTGATGTGACCCTCTAAGTTAGTGCTGCTACCTGCTGATTTTTGGAAGAGCGTGCAGTTTTAAGATTGGTGTGCATTGTGCAAGAATCATTTGCTATAATTCTTCACCATTTCAGCCTTTAAGAACTCAGCCAGAGTTGAGCAGTGAATTAGTCTGGCCACTCGTGGACAAGAATCAGCCCAAACCATTCCCAAGACACCAGTCACAAAGTGCAAATCCATTATAAGGATAATTTTCAAATGCTTTTCTGTGGATAAAGCAGTGCTTTTGGACAGAAGTACTAGATAAAGCTTTACAGCCCACTTAAGAAGGGAGAGAGGAGGACAAGAAAATGGAGAGTCAAAAGGTAATCCCAGATGGGAGGACAATCAAAATACCGATCTATCAGTGCTGTATGCCTCAAGCAGCTGATTAGGGAGTGACCTCAGATACTATATCCATGGATCAATTTGAAGAAAGATTTTGAAATATTCAGGTTTCTAAACTATATACCTTGCACCTTGAAGGTTAATGTAATGCTCGCAGGGAAACTTAATGAAAAACTGTACCCTAACAGACACAGCCTAAAATTGGGGCATGCTTACTAAACTACGCTAATGGTTAATGGTGGGAGGAGTGGCTCAGTGGTTGGGACAGATTACCTTAGGCTGGAGGGCCGGGGTTTCAATTCCCACATAGGGACAAGCAACCTCAGGCCAGAGGGACTGGGGGTTTCTAATCCCATGGCCATTCCTTGTGACCTTGGGCAAGCCACTTAACCCTCCATTGCCTCAGGCACACTTAGATTGTGAACCCTTTGGGGACGAGGGGGAAAAAAAAAGTGCCTATTAGCATATGTTTGTAAACTGCTCTGATACACCGGGTAAAGGGCCTAAACCATAAACCATAATGTACACTTCATAATATGATAAACAGAACATTATTCTTGCAGATATCTTAGGATTTTTAGGAGAATTTACCACTCTCCAAATTATCTACTTTTGATATCTAGTTTAGAATTCAGATCTGAGCCATATTTTTTTTTTAAATTAAAATCTCACCTTTGCCCTGTCTGTGATTCCCAGCGTGTACCCACAGTGCATTATACGTTCCACAGATTGCCTGAATCTCATTAGGAAATGTAGCCAACTCCAAACATTTGGAGACATGAATCGCTATTGATTTTGAGTCTCAGCACGCAGCTGCTCCTCCCTGGCTGTAGTAGTTCAGTGCCGTAGCGCCCACAGTTATCTCCTCTTGATCTGTGGCCCAAATGCTGGGATGGGGTAGAGGAAAGTTCAGAGCTAGTCTCCTCCCCCCCTCAATGTAGGAAATCTTCTTGCAACATTGAGTCAAGCAGTTGTGGATCCCTGACAAAGAACACTGACCCCTGGCTTCCTCTTCCATTTACTACCTATGGTTGCACCCCCTACCTCTGATGTTGCCTTTGTGACAAAGCAAAGACTGTTTCCTGATGGGTGCTTTTGATGATCACTGACCCTAAAAACTAAATAACATCTCATGCTCATGCTGGCAAACCCTTGCTGCCATCAGGGAACCTTCCGAGAGTGGATTTTCAGGACACAAACTCATTCATCAAGTTTGAAGTCTGCAGAGGATCCAATGGAAAGCTCATAGCTACAATAAGTGAGGTGGGGGCAGGATTAGAAGTAAATGCCCCTCCTCTGCTGCTCTTGTCCTAGAGTTGATTCAAGGTGTTGGTGTCCTAGGCAAAGCTTAGAGCCTTCTGCTCCCGTGACGGCTGGATCCGTTGTTTACTTTTGAATGCAATGCTCTTTGCTGCTTCTCAGAAGCTGCCGCCCTAGGCAATTTCCTAGTTTTCCAAATACTTGGGCCGGCCCCGCTGCCACCCTTCCTTGTTTCATGTGGTTTCGATTTAGTGCTGTAGATGCTTGTCCATTCAGAACTGAATCAAGACATCCAGTCCATTTCGCTTTGGCCACCAAGCGGTTTTACGAGGGGAGATGAAAGGTAGCATACTTGGTTGGGGTTTTACATTAGATTAAAATGTCACATCGATACATTGCTCCATTACATGAAAGTCTAATCTGCTTCTGAAACTCTGACAGGGACACTGACATTTAGGAATTGGTCTCTTCCCTACCTTTTCACGTTTATAGTGGTTAGAAACAAACTCGGAGTTCCCCTTCCTGGCTAGAAATAACACCCTTGTAGGATGGCAAAATCCCGCATGCCTTGGTAGGGTTTCAGACCAAGGGAGAGCCCTAGATGTGGTGTACTTGGATTTCAGTAACGCCTTTGATACCATCCCACCTAGGTGACTTATAAATAAATTGAGCACCCTAGAGATGGACCCTAAAGTGACTGACTGGGTTAAAAATTGGTTGAGTGGGGGGCAGAAAAGGGTACAGGTAAATAGAGCTCACTCTGAGGAGAAGGATATTACCAGTGGTGTGCTGCAGTGATCTGTCCTTGGTCCAGTTCTTTTTACCATCTTAGTGATGTTGCGGAAGGGCTGTCTGGTAAGGTTTGCTTCTTTGCAGATGATACCAAAATCTGCAATAGACACCCAGGAAGGAGTAGATAAGATGAGGAGGATCTAGCTAAGTCTGAAGAATGGTCAAGAATTTGGCAGCTGAGATGTAATGCTAAAAAATGCAGGGTCATGCATTTGGACTGCAAAAAGCCAAGCGAGTGGTACAATCTAGGTGGTGAAGTATTTCTGTCCACGAAAGAAGAGCGGGACCTTGGTGTGATTGTTCCTGATGATCTTAAAGTGCTTAAACAGGTAGAAAAGGCGATGGTGAAAGCCAGAAAGATGTATGGATGAGGAATGGCTAGCAGAAAAAAAAAGGAGGCGATAGTGCATCTGTTTAAGTCTCCGTAACCTCATTTGGAGTACTGTATGCAATTCTGGAGACCGCACCTTCAAAAGGATATAAACAGGTTGGAGTCGATGCAGAGGGTGGCTACTAAAATGGTCAGTGGTCTTCATTATAAAGCTTATGGAGGCAGACTTAAAGATCCTAATGTGTATGTGTTAGAGGAAAGGCAGAATAGAGGAGATATGACTGAGACGTTTGAATACCTCCGCGGCATAAATGCACAAGTAGAGAACGTCTTTCAATTGAAGACAAGCTCTGCGGTGAGGGGGACAGACTCAGGAGTAATATGCAGAAATATTTCTTTATTCCACAAATCTACCCCAGTTCCTACAGTCTCTTGGTGGTGGTAGAAGAGACAAGGACAGTATCTGAATTCAGGAAAGCATGGGACAAACACAGAAGATAGTATTTGATATGGAAGGGCAGCCTAGATAGGCCATGTGGTCTCTCTCTGCTGACATGTTTCTGTGTAAGCTGAGTGTATTCACACTGTTTTGTTCTTAGATTGCTATGTGCTGTGAGTGAAGAGTTTTTTTTAATGATGAGAAAAGTGTCCATGCTGTGCCAGGAGAGAGTAATGTAGAACAAGTGGCGCCTTTGCCGTAGTGCTTTTGTGAGGGGCTGATGCTAGCGCCGGCATTCACGAGCCTTTAATCAACTCAGGGTAATCTCAGCTGTAATTTTAAGCAAGTTTGACTTGCTAGTTTTCTTTTTTTTTTATTTTCTCATGTTGGCAAATGTTTCTCTTTTGCAAACTTGCAAAAAAAACGTCAAGGACCTCTAAAGCTGTGTTGCGGTAGGAGCTGAGAAATCGGCTTTGCATGGCGCTGTGTCCGTGACAGCAGGGGCATAGTGTTTCTCTGTGTTAGCTTGATGGAGCTAAGCTGCCCAGATCTGCTGCTGCCAGTTAGCTGCTATATAAAAAGAATTATTTACTTTGTGTTACAGGATACACTAATTAATAGCTTCTAGTCTGAAAAATAAAGCTGGTCATTGTTAGCTGTAGTGCCAAGTTCCTTTTAACCCTTCACACTTGTTTGAAAGATAAGCAGGTTGTCCAAATGTGGTTTAGTTTTGGTTTGCAAATTATGCAGTAAATGACAATAATTTTAAAAGAATATAGAGCTCTGTGCCGCTGGAAGATCTGATGAAGTATATGTGCTAAAACAGAAGGAGGGGAGGGTGTGACAGATGTACAGTTTCTCCATATCCTCTGGGCTGCTGTATACATTGGCGTATACAGGGAATAGTGTCGTGAGCATGAGATTTCCTTAATTAGGATCCCATTTCAGGGCTGGAAATACTGTAAGATGGGGCTATATGATTGTGTCTCCAGTGGGATTGGGTGGCAGGCCCTTAAGCCCTGCTCCAAAATTTTTATATTTTCAGAGGGACAGTCTGGAGACAGGTGGTACCTTTATAGACTAACTGAATCATGCATCTGAAGAAGTGGACCCTTGTCCTCAAAGATTCATGCCTCAATAATTTGGTTAGTCTATAAGGTGACGCTTGTCTCTGTCATCAAAATGTATATAGGTTCTCTATCACTGTTGACAGATCAAGAGAAAGACTGCCTTTAGCCGAGAGCTCGGACCCCGTGTGCCTGATTGGCAGGGCCCACCCAAGAGTTTCTGCTGCTCCTTGTAGCCTCTCCAAAACTCTGAAGTGTAGGGAGGAGTCAGTAGGTTGAGCAGGACACGGAGGAAAGACCAGTGAATTGCCTTGATAAGTGAGATGTTGAGATGGATTAGGTAATCGGGGGTGCGCCTTATTCAGTACCGCTGACTGTGTCTTCTAATTGGTGACCAGTTACAATACAGGAGTCTGAGGTTTAGGGCTTAAATCCATATAATAAAGCAAAAGGATTTAAGGAAAGAGAAATTTGGTTTGTTTGAGGGTTAATGAGGTTTGGATGCCAGGTTATGCTCTTTTGGTTCTTGCTAATGGCTGGTCTCCTCCACGATCTTCCATGAATTTAAGCATTGCCTTAGAAGAAGAAGAATTACCCAGCACAGGATGCCATCGGGTTACGACTTCCGAGAATGCAAAGTGAAATTACAGCTGTCTGCAGACTCTGTACTTTCCAGCATTGCTAAATTTCAGTGAACCATGGTATCGCCTCTAGTTACCTGACGGGGGACAGGACTGATTTCCTGATTGCAGAGATGGCTGCTTTCAGACATTCAGCAGTAGGACTGTCAAAAGCAACAGGAAATGATGGTTGATTATTAGAGATCTGTAATTCCCTTTTTTCTAATTCTTCTTAATATGCAAGATTTCTGGTAATCCTGTATGTAAAACGCACAGCTCTGACCTGCAAGAGACTCTGCTCTTTCTTCCCTTTCAGTCATGCCTGGATTTGGAAAAGCCACAAATGTCCTGTGCACCTACCTGTATTTTGAACTATGTTGAGCAGGGAACTGGTTCACATGCTTTTGTTTTTTGCAGTGCTACGTACAGTGACGGGAATAATACTTTCTACTGTCTTCACCGGCCTGTAACGGGACTCTTGAACTCTCTGCAAGTTGCTCCTAGTTGCAGCATGTAAGGTTCAACAGTGACCGCCCTCCATGACGTTGCTGCTCTCTGCAGTGAGGCACACAGCCTTCCATCTCCTCCTCCTTTTGCTGCTCTGTCAAAGAATGAGGACAGCTTTATGGAAATTTCATACTAGTCTTAATTTATATTCATGTTTGATGGAGGAAACTTTGGCCATAAGCAGATTAGACTATTATATCGTTTTATATTATGGGCCGAAGGTACTACTACTACTATTAAACACTTATATAGCGCCACGCACGCAGCGCTGTACAGACATATGTACAAGAGACAATCCCTGCTCGTCCGAGCTTACAATCTAGTCAAGACAGTACAAACATTAATCAAGTCAATGGGTTTTACAATTCGGTCATGAGAATGATGGGGTTAGGTTAAGATGAAGGATAGAAGTCAGGATCTGAACGCGACAGTGAAGAGATGGGTTTTTAACTTGGATTTGAAGAGGGCTAGGGAGGGTGCCTGACATATAGACACAGGTAAGCTTTTCCAGGCATAGGGTGCAGTAAGGTGAAAGGAGCGAAGTCGGGAGTTAGCGGTACGAGTGAAAGGCCTAGACAGAGGTAATTTGTTAGCGGAGCGAAGTTCCCGAGCTGGGATGTGGGGAGAGATAAGAGATGAGAGGTATTGAGGGGCCACAGAGTGAATGCACCTATAGGTGAGTAGGAGAAGTTTGAACTGGATGCGGAATTGGATGGGGAGCCAATGAAGCGACCTGAGAAGAGGAGTAATGTGGGCATGGCGGGACTGGCGGAAGATTCGTCGAGCAGCATAATTTTGAATGGATTGAAGGGGGAGGAGATGGCTCACGGGAAGACCAGCAAGGAGGAGGTTGCAGTAGTCGAGGCGAGAGGAGATTAAGGAGTGGATAAGCGTTTTGGTGGTGTGTTCCGACAGGAAGGGGCGGATTTTGCTAATGTTGTAGAGAAAGAAGCAGCAGGTTTTAGCAACGTGCTGGATATGTGTGGAGAAGGAGAGAGAGGTGTCAAAGATGACCCCCAGATTGCGGGCCGAGGGAACAGGAAGGATCATAGATCCATCCACGGAGACTGAGAAAGGCGGAAGAGGAGGAGAAGAGTTAAGGAGAAAGAGGAGGAGTTCAGTCTTGGCCATGTTCAATTTCAGGTGGCGATGAGACATCCAGGCGGCGATGTCAGAAAGGGAGGCAGAGATCTTGGTTTGGATTGCCTAAGAGATATTAGGTGTAGAGAAGTAGATTTGGGGGGAGTCGGCATAGAGATGGTACTGAAAGCCATGGGAGGAGATAAGTGTGCCAAGGGATTGGGTACAGAGAGAGAAAAAGAGGGGACCCAAGACGGATCCCTGGGGTACACCAACATGGAGCAGGGTGGGAGAAGAGGAGGAGCTGCCAGAGCATACACTAAAGGAGCAATGGGAGAGGTGGGAGGAGAACCAGGATAATTTGGAGCCCTTGAAACCCAGCGAGGAGAGGGTGGAGAGGAGAAGATTGTGGTCAACAGTGTCAAAGGCAGCGGAGAGGTCGAGAAGGATGAGAACAGAGTAGAGGCCCTTAGATTTAGTGAGGAACAAGTCATTGGAGACTTTTGTAAGAGCCATTTTGGTGGAGTGTAGGGGACGGAAGCCGGATTGTAGTGGGTCCAGGAGGGCCTGGGAGGTGAGGAAGTCAAGGTGGACTGCTCGTTCTGGAAGTTTAGATATGAAGGGAAGGAGGGAGATGGGTCGACAATTAGAAGGACAGGTGGGATTGAGTGAGGGTTTGTTGAGGAGAGGTGTGACAACGGCATGTTTGAAGTTGATGTGGACGGTTGCAGTGGAGAGTGATAAGTTGAGAATATGAAAGATGGAGGGGATAACGGTGGGGGAGATGGGGTGTAGGAGATGGGTGGGGATAGGGTCAGAGGAACAGGTGGTGGGTTTGGAGGAGGAAAGAAGAAGTGTGGTTTCCTCTTCAGAGATCGTGGGGAAGGAGGAGAGGGTAGCAGAGGAAGTCAGGAAGGGGGGGGGGGAATTGGGGAGGGGAAAGTAGATGAGGGTGTGGGGAATTGGAGGGTAATCTTTTGGATTTTGTCATGGAAATAGTCGGCAAGGGTTTGGGCAGAAAGTGAGGGCGGGACTGGGGGCGGGGGCACCATGAGGAGAGAATTGAGGGTATTAAAGAGGCAGCGAGGATCAGAGGCTAGGGAGTTAGTCAGATGGATGAAGTAGTTTTTGTTTGGCAAGTGCTATGGCTGACTGGAAGGAGTCAAGCATGAATTTGAAGTGTAGAAGGTCTTCAGGGGAGCGGGACTTGGTCCAGGCACGTTCAGCAGAACGGGTACAGATGCATAAATAGCGAGTTGTAGATGAAAGCCAGGGCTGAGGAGTAGAATGTCTAACGGGATGAGGGGTGGGCGGGGCAAGAGTGTCAAGAGCCGAGGATAGTGCAGCATTATAAGAGGCTACTGCCTCGTCGACAGATTTGGAGGACAAAATGGAGGAAAGAGATGGAGAGATGGTGGAGGAGAGTGTCAAGGGATTAATATTATGAAGGTTTCAAAATAGGTCGGAGGAAAATCAGTTTCAAAAACTTCAGCATTTGCCATTCTTCAGTTTAGTAGGACCTCTTTTCTCCTGGTCTGCTTTTGAATCTTGGATATCAGGAAGGCAAACTAGTCTCTATTTGACTTTCTATTCATCTGGGCCACACCAGGATCTAGTTCTGCACGTTTTCAGTTTAGTTGGCAGCCCTTGCGTGCTGCCAGAGGCACATTCCAGGTGTGACTTTGGTGGTGCACCCTGATCTCTTGCCTCCTCAGGTGCGCAAAGCCATTTCATGCGTCCTTGCATCCAGCGGACTAACTCTCTCTAGTGTTGCAGTTGACGGGCTCCTTTGGTAGGCTTCTCTTGAGGCTCAGTCCCTGCACATTGTATTCATGGAAGGTTTTGTATCTGCAATGCAGGTGTCAATGCTACAGGCCTTGCCTTCTTGAGGTCCATTCTGTCATGTCAGCAGTGTCTGTCTCTGAGGATGGTACCTCCTTTCTCCCAAGAGTGCTGTCTTCCTTCCCTTTCAGGATGTGTTCTTGACCTCTCTCATGGAGGAGGACCTTTGGTCAAACCCCTCGCTGCATTGGTTGAACGTGAGGAGGCAATGAAGTATCGGAGATTATGAATTCCTCCCATCAGTTGGGTCTTGGCCTTTTCACATGGTCCAAGGACAGGACAGACGGTGGCTATCCAATTGCTTGCTGGCTTGTGGAGACTGGTAATTCAACTTGTCTTTGTTTAGGAGATATGTGCTGTGGGGGTTGCAGCCTTCCTCTTTAGGGTATGAGTTTCCCTTTCTGAGCTGTTTCTGCCTTTGCTTCCTGTTTTTTCCATGAGCACTTTGAGAAGTGCTACAGGTTGCATGTGGGAGCTGGAGCAGATGGGACCTTTTGGCAGAGCAGTACTGTCTGGAGCGCCTCTTCATTGCTTGGGGACATCCCACTCGTCTGGACTGGTCTAGTAGAATGATAGGAATGGAGAGATTTTACATACCTGATAATTATCTTTCCGTGAAGCCTGCTAGACTAGTCCAGGACCTGTCTTGGGAAGACTATACCTACAAGTAGGGAAGTCTGACTGCCTCTTCACTGCCTTTCATGGCTTGTCGGTATTTCTCTGTCTGATGTGGAGTCATATAAAGTAAGAGAGGCAACGGTTTTGAACACAGTTGTGGTTTTGATCAATGCTTGTTCTGAGTTTTCAGTTTTGCTTTGTGCTTGAGGAGTATCACACTGGTTTCTCTGTGCTGCACCAGTTTATATACTGATGATGACATCGCTGAAAGTTGTTGTGGTTTGCTTCCATCTGTTCGCTAGGGCAGTGTTTTTCAACCTTTTTTGTGCAAAGGCACACTTTTTTCATGAAAAAAAATCACGAGGCACACCACCATTAGAAAATGTTAAAAAAATTTACCTCTGTGCCTATATTGACTATATATAAAGTAATCCTCTTGAATAGGAATCAAACACTCACACCAACCCCCCCCTCCCCTGCTGGTTCACACCAACCCCCCTCCCCTGCTGGTTCACTCACACCACCCCCCCTCCCCTGCTGGTTCACTCACACCACCCCCCCCTCCACTGCTGGTTCACTCACCCACCCCCCTGTCACTTACTCACCCCTCCTGCTGGGTCACTCACTCACTTACCCCCCTCCCCTGCTGGTTAACTCACACCATCGCCCCCCCCCCTTGCTGGTTCACTCACACCCCCCCCCTCCACTGCTGTTTCACTCACACTCCCCCCCCCCCTTGCTGGTTCACTCACACTCCCCCCCCCTTGCTGGTTCACTCACACACACACACACCCCCCCTCTGCCCAAGCCGCTGCTTCTGCTTTGTACAGAGCAGCGGCTGCACTACACTTACATTGAAAAGTAAAGAGAAACTGTGTCAGGAGCCCTCCGGTCATCGCAGAGCCCGAGGAAGTGATGTCATGGGGGCGGGCTCCTCACAGGCTGTCTTTCCTTTTCAAATTAACTTTATTGCAGCTAAAGTTAATTTGAAAAGGAAAGACAGCCTGTGAGGAGCCCGCCCCCATGACATCACTTCCTCGGGCTCTGCATGATCGGAGGGCTCCTGACACAGTTTCTCTTTACTTTTCAATGTAAGTGTAGTGCAGCCGCTGCTCTGTACAAAGCAGAACCAGCGGCTGCACTGCTATAGGGAATCGCGATCGCGTTCGCGCCGCGGACTTCGGCACAAAAGCCGGTTTTTTGCTCTGGCCGCTCCCAATCTTGCGGCCAGAGCAAAAAACCGGCTTTTCAATGGCCGGTTTTACAAC
Source organism: Ichthyophis bannanicus (assembly GCA_033557465.1). Taxonomy (NCBI): domain Eukaryota; kingdom Metazoa; phylum Chordata; class Amphibia; order Gymnophiona; family Ichthyophiidae; genus Ichthyophis; species Ichthyophis bannanicus. The sequence goes on along the minus strand of CM066050.1, from coordinate 26,822,874 downwards.
TGTGCTGGCAGCCGGCCTGGCCATGGAAAAACCGGCCAGGCCGGCTGAAAACCGGCCGGTTGGCAACCCTAATTTGTGAGCCGAGGCCACATGTTACGTATGAAATTGGAATTTTTCCCACGGCACACCAGGCAATATCTCACGGCACACTAGTTGAAAAACGCTGCGCTAGGGAACATAACCCACTTGTCCACAGTGGTCTAACAGGATTCAAGGAAAGAAAATGTATCAGGCATGTCAAATTTCTCCATCTAGCATACTTTTGCATTTCATTACCACATTAACTTCTTTCATTAACATATTTTAGAAGCTAGCTTTTCCTTTCTCTGCTTCCTTTGTATTTCAAATAATCTGCCTAGATTTAGCTGTATGTTGTGAAATTCTCTTCTCCTTCCAGTTGCTATGGCAAACTGCTTTGATATATTTGTTATGGAAGGTAGTATAGCAAGAATCTAAATAAATTAAACTAAACCAAGCTTTATGGTAGCTTGACTATATTTCATGCCACAGATGCCTAGTCAAACAGGTTTTTCTATAGTAAGGTCCCTTGTTTGCATATTTCTGGGAGGAATTCAACAGCACATTTCATTGCAGAGGAGGTTGGCAAAATTGCTGGCCAAGAACTATAGTCCTGCCAGCGCCCATGTCACAAACATTGGCTGTGCCAAACCTTGAGGGAGTCAAGCTAAGGCCATTATATGTGTTGCTAGTGCTTTTCTGTTGCTAGGGCTTAAGATATCTGCTGCCCTTGAGGATAAAATAAATTGCTGGCACTCTGGGATGGGTTGCCTGATGTACTATCATAGAGAACATCTACGGGCCCGTTATTCAGTCGCCACTGAAGACTAATTCCGGATGTTCAAGGCCAGGGGCATATCTGGCCATCAGCATTGAATATACGGAGTAGCCACAGGACTCAGAAGCTAACCGGGCCGTGGCAATTCTGAGCTGTTGCCTGCTTAGCTTCCGCAGGTAAAGTTAGGCCAGCCTTTGCCACTCCCGACTTTACCCATGGTTGCTAACAGGGCAGCTGCTCAATATAACTGCTGTCGGGTTAGCGATGGCTGCCGGCTCCACGCCGCGCCAGAACAACCACAACATGCCCCAATGCTAACCGTGTTAGTGCCAGTGAATATCCCACTAACCAGCATTTACACGGTTTTCAGGTCTGCAAATTAACTCTATAAATGCCTTAGAATATCCCTCCCTACATATATTTGCTCAGTCCCCCCCCCCTCCGTCTGTACCCCCACATGCCTTAGTCTTGCCATAGGTGGTGGTCTGGTGCAGGGGTGCAGTGTCAGCTCAGCTTCCCAACTGAGCGTGCTTTCCTGACAATACCGTCAGCTAACGTGACCTATCCCAACATGTTGACCATCATGGACCAAGCTCTGCAAAGCAAGAATTCAGCTGCAGTTTTTCCCTTTGTCCAAAGTAAAATTGGGAGGTGTCAAAGTGGAAGGTGAACTGGAACAGGAGTACGTAATAATCAGTTTGCCCATCACAGGAGGTTCAGCGAATGGGAGAAGGGTGGTTTCAGAAATGAGCGTGTGCATGTAGTTTGACCAAGGACAAAGAAAAGAAACAGTAAATTCTTCTGAAACTATTTTTTTAAACTGGGATATGTCTGATTCTTCTTTTTCAGATCTGTCCCTTGCAAAAAGGAAATTTTCAGATTCTTTAAATGAATTTAAATTCCGCTGCATAGGAGATGCAGAAACGGACGATGAAATCATAATAGGTAAGACTAAAGCTGGTATAGAACTGTGACTTCTGAGAGGTGGAAAAAGTGAGCCCGATATAGTTTTAAACAATTGTACAATTGCAGACAATCAGTGGTGTGGCCGCCATATGCAGCTGAGACACTAAGTGCCACATAACATGGGTGCTGTCAGAAGGAGGATGTCTAGAAGGCAGACTGAGCCTGTCTGATTTGCCCCCCATTGTACGTATGGGGACATGATCTTTATTTTCATGGGGATATTAGAATTCCATGCTTAGGATGGGGGGTAAACCCAGCACTGGTTTAGCCTGTTCAGGACATAGGGCTGTATAGTTGCTCTACCTGAACAGCTAAGGTACTTGCTGGACAAAACTGTGTCCTGGGCAAGTGTTACTTTTGGTACCTCCCAGTTGCCTTTCAGACTCGCACACTGGCTCAGATGGTGCGATGTGGCCCCCAGGTTTGGCATCCAGGGTGTTTGCCGTTGGCTCACCTCTTGCAATGGCCTTATATTAACTGTTTTGTTACAAATCGCTTGCAGTCTAGGCAGTAGCATGAAAAATTTCTCCATGCGGTGGCCTTTCATAGAACATGGTCAAGATGTATATTGACGACGTCCTATGTAGCCAGACCTACATATCCAGTTATACTATGGACAGTTGTCACACAGTGGATGACCCAGTTCAGTACTTGGATATTTTTGTAGTTTTTCGGCTGCAGGTACCAGCCACATGTATTAGTGCCCAAAAAGTGCTTTTAACTGAAATGCACTTGTAAGAGTCTAAATAATGGTAATAAAAGTTGCCCTGATGCTCACTAAGTTTCAGCTTCTGTCCGTTCAGATTGAAAAGTTGAATGCCAGCAAAGGTCAGGATGAGCCAAGCTGGGAATGGAACCGGAATGCTAAGCTATATATAATTTTATAGAAGCACTAGACTCTGTGTGCAGACCGACGTGACCTTTACATTGTGGAGGTCAAGAAACCAACAACTCCTAATAGGTCTTGCCATTTTTTTTCTAAGAGACTCTTTCCTGTGCATGTACTACACTGTGCTAGAGAGCTGTAGGTTTCTGCAGGAGTGTATGGGAAGATTATGGTCGGTCTGTGACCTCCTGGAAAATGATGGGGTAGTGTAGAAGTTCCTGGGGATACCTGTTCAGCCTTTTGATCTCCTGCGCTGAGCATTTCTGTTGTTTTTCTTTTTCAGCAAAATCACTCCAGGAATTTGCAGCTGTTCTAAGGAATCTGGAAGATGAGAGACTACGGATGGTATGTATTAAAATGAAGATTAAAAAAAAAGAAATCTATCTTGTAGCATAACAGCTCACATGGATTCTGTGTGTTAGTCTGAAGAATAACTGCCATGGCATAATGCCTCATAAAAGCAAAAGTCCTTGTTCCCAGTAGGAACACAATAATATAAGATCTGCTATACTGAGTCAGACCAAGGGTCCATCAAGCCCAGTATCCTGTTTCCAGCAGTGGCCATTCTAGGTCCCTTGGACAGAGGACTTGAGACCTTTGGGGGTGATTTTTGAAAAGGGAAGGAGCGGGGGATAAGCAGATTGTTTGAGCGGCATGGCTTAAATTATGACTGGCCTGCCAATTGTGTCCGTATTTGAGGGACAAGGCACTTTGATTGATTGACTACTATAATGTTCTTTATGTTGGGATGCCGCATAGAATGGTTCAGCATTTGCAAGTGGTACAAAATGCAGCGATGTGGTTGATGATGGATGCAAGTCGGTGGGAGAGCATGCATCCCTTGCTGTAGCATCTACATTGGTTGCCAATTTGTTTGCATTGTAGATTTAAGTTGCTGGTGATTGTGTTCCAGGCTTTGGTGGAAGCCTGTCCTGGATATCTGCACACCCTTTTACACTGGTATGACCCATCTAGGTCCTTATGCTCCTCGCAGGAGTGGTTATTGACCGTTCCTGGGCTTGAGATTGTTCATGCACAGACGTTTCAGGTGGTGGCAAGTGAATCTTGGAATGCTCTACCCTGGGAACTTCAGACTCTGTCATCAGTATTTGGTTTTCATAAGTTGCTGAAGACCTTTTTGTTCAGTGGAGACTAAGGTCTGGTTACTTGGGAGGGCCATTGTGTTATCTTCCAGTTTGTTTTGCCTTGTATTTGTTTTTTAGTTGTACAGCCTTTTGATTGACTTCGGTTGGAGCTGGAGTATAAACTTCTGTAAATAAGTAAGTAAATATCTGTTGTGTTCCCAAATGGTAGACAGATTCCATGCTGCTTATCTTATGAGTAAGCAGTCGATTTCCCCAGTCCTCTATAATGGTTTATAGACTTTCCTCCAGGAATTCATCCAAACCTGTTTTGAACCCAGCTACACTAACATCTTTTACTACATCCTCCGGCAACGAATTCCAGAGTTTGATTACGTGCTGAGTAAAAAAATATTTTCACAGATTAAAATGTGTCATATTGTGTGTCCCCTAATCTTTCTACTTTTTGAAGTAGTAAACCACTGATCTATGTTTGCCTATTCACTCCATTCATTATTTTATAGACCACTATCATATCTCCCTTCAGCTCTCTCTTTTTTCCAAGTTGAAGAACCCTAACCTTTTAAGCCTTTCCTCATAGGGGTATCCTTCCATCCCCTTTACTATTATGACCACTCTTCTCTGGACCTTTTCCAATTCTGCTATATCTTTTTAAGATATGCCGACCAGAACTGCACATAACATTCAAGATGCGGTCGTACCATGGAGCGATACAGAGGCTTTATAACATCCTTGGTTTTATTTTCTTTTCCTTTCCTTGTGATTCCTAGCATTCTATTTGCTTTCTTGGCTGCCACTGCACACTGGGCGGAGGGTTTCAACGTATTATCAATGATGATGCCCAGATCTTTTTCCTGAGTGGTGATTCCTAATGTGGAACTTCACATTGCATAACTGTAGTTTTGGTTGTCCTTTCCTAAGTGCATGACTTTGCACCTGTCTACATTAAATTTCATCTGCCATCTGAACACCCAGTCTCTACATTTTCCATGGTCCTCTTGCAATTTTTCACAATCCTCTTGTGTTTTAACAATTTTGAATAATTTTGTGTCATCTGCAAATTTGATCACCTCGCTCATTATTCCCATTTCCAAGTCATTCATGAATATGTTAAAAAGCAGCGGACCCAGCACAGATCCCAGGGGTACTACACTAGTCACCTTTCTCCATTGAGAAAATTGGCCATTTAGCCCTACCCTCTGCTTTCTGTCTTTTAACCAGTTCCTGATCCACAATAGTACACTGCCTCCTAACCCATGAGTTTTTCATTTTGCCAAAAGTCTCTCATGAGGGACCTTGTCAAAGGCTTTCTTTGAAAGCTGGGTGGATGCTTCCGCGATGGCTCCGTCAGTGCCCATATGTGAGGACTGATTCCTGCTGTCCCCGGAGAACATCTGTTACAGGTGAGTAACTATGCTATTCCTCTGATACATCTCCTTTGAATATTGATTCTGGCATGGATAAGTTTCCTATATCTTCTTCAGTAAAGCTTGAAGCAAAGAATTCATTCAGTCTCTCCACTATGGCCTTGTCCTCTCTTAAGAACACTGAAGTGCAATTCAGACTAACCTGACAGGTTGCAGCATGGGAAACTGTGCAGAGCATTGCATTATGTTAAAGCACTTCACAAAAGACCATCTAGGCTAGGGGCTTCCAGTGATATGAGGCAGCTGTCCATCGCTGCTATCACCAAATGTATCCGTTTCATACCCTTTTGAACTTTCTGTTACAGTACTTGTTGACTATTGGTCTCGTGCTGGTATTACCCTTAGATGCAGCCCAAAGCAAGTGATAAACTCCATTTCCATACAACCCAACTTCAAAAACACCTGGCCCCACATACCAGGGTCCACTATAGGCCTAACACTGTACCAAAATGTATCAGAACAGAAGTGCCCTGAGGCTAATATTCAGTTGACTGTATGCGGGCAAACCCAGTTAACTTTATGTGGACATTCAGTTTGAATACATTGATCTAAAGTCTCTATATCTGTCTGGCCAGTGGCCTGTCTCTTGTTCCCCCCTGTCCCTCTAGCTAAGCAGGCAAACTAGGAATGTCTGAACTCCGAGGTAGCTAGACAAACCCTTTGAATATTAACCCAAATGCTTTAAGCTTGCATCATGGAGTCTGACAATGAAGCTTGGGTCATTTCTGAAGAGACCTCCAGAGTGCATCCTTACAAATATATTTGGCATGGCAGAATTAAAACCAATTGGAAGAAATATATATTTTTTCACTCGGTATGCAACCAGACTGGACTTTGTTACTGGAAGATGTGTTAAAAGTAGTTAGTATAGTGGGTTTAAAAAAGGTTCATAAAACATTATTAGCCATGCAGCTTTTGAAATTCAGTGAGCTTTTGAATTTAGCAATGACTGATCTCAGAAGCCAAGCAGGGTCAGGCCTGGCTAGTACTTGGTTGGGAGACCACCTTGGAAGACCAGGCGCTGCAGACTTACTGCATGGAAGAAAGGCATGGCAATCTACTTCTGGTTGCACCTTGCCAAGAAAGCCTAGGGGCTGGGTAGCCAGGAGTCGACATTGACTCTATGGCACACGACAGCAACAACCGTTTTGGGAAAGCCGCCACTTATCCCTGTGAGTGAGAAACAACGAGAAGATTTATTGCTTGGTTCCTGCTAGATTGTGACGGGAATATTACAGTTGGAGGCAGGGTACTGGGTTTCGGACATCTTTTGGTTTAATCCCAGATGGCACTGATTTTAACTAGTCTGCAAATTCCATTCTTCGCCCTGTTACCATTTGTATAAAGATGGGCAAACTCTGCCCTTTCCACTTGCGTTGCCTCATTCTTTTGTCCAAATGGTTATTGAACAGGTCCTTTAGGGAACCCATCAGAATCTTTCGGAACTCTTTTAACGTGCCAGGATGTGTCCTGGCCTCATGGCTTGGTTCACTTCATTATTCTACTTCCGCATTGACCCTTTCTTCCCATATATACATCTGCTAACAATCGGTGGTCCTTCTCTTATCCCTTGCAGGTCTTCAGCATTTCTGTTATCCTTTATTTCCAAATTCCACAAGTCTCTGATTTCACCCTCTTTTCTTCCTTCCTTTTACCAACATACCTGAAGATCTTATTTTGGGGCGTGATTACTAAACTGTGCTAGAAATTAGCACTAGCAAGGGCACTGCCAAATTACGTAGAAACATAGACACATGACAGCAGATAAAGACCATTTGGCCTATCCAGCAAATATTCAGTGGCAGTAAATATATAGCGGTTAACTGGCTGGCCCTACTTGGATGGATAAGTTATCTGCCCAGTGGCTGAATAATGCCACGTAGATGCCTAACTTTCTATCCCAGATCACTCCTAGCCCTCCTTTTGTCTAAATGATATAATTTTAAGAATTTTATCCTTTTAAATGCAGGGTATATTGAAAAAATAGGATTTATGCATTCGGAACCATTGCATGAGGAGTTTGGCATATTGGGCCCTTAGAGTATTTTACTAGTGTGACATTTAATGGAAAATTAATATTAAGGTTGAACTTTTGTATTAGGAAAAGTGGGAGGTTATGACTCCTGAGATGCAGAGGCGTCCTTAATGCAACAATTACCCAAATCCCATTGCAGCCAAAAGAACATAATTAACAAAGGGAAAATCAAACAGAGCAGTGATAAGATGCATTCTAAAGACAATGTTTAAAGGTGCAAGCCTCCAGGCAAAATTAAAAATGAATCTGGTTGTACTGCAATTATCTACGGTTGTCTACTGTACTAGTGTGTTTGTAAATTTAGATATTGTTTGAATGTGTGTGTTTTCTGTGCAGTTTCTCCATGTTCCTCCTAGATTAATAGTGCATGGTGGAAGAAGAGGCCACCGGAAGCAGCAGCTGTGGTCTCTTGTGCACAGTTTAGAAACAGGATATGAACACTTAAAGAGCCAGTGTTGACGTGTTCATGGGAAGATCTTTCCCTTGGGCGGCTGAACTCTGGCTGGGAAGAAAAAGGGGAAGTGGGAGAAATGATCTCATACAGCACGTGGAAAGGCTGATGCAGGAAGAGGGGGAATTTGTAACAGAAGGAAAAGTGTTAAGTTCCAGGCTGAGTAGCCTGGTCTTCGCCAGCCCTGATGCTGGGGAAGGGATTCTGGCTAAACTAATTTGCTGTTGGCACAGTAAAGGCAGAGATGCATACCTGCAAATTTTTGAAGAGCAAGGTTCAGCCAAGGACTGGGATGAGACTTTTGCCAGTCCCCTGGATTCATTGTAAAAATCTTACAGCGGTGTCTGCACTAGATGGCGTAAACGCCAGTTTCTCTGGGAACAAGCAAGAAATCTGTCCTCACACGTGAGTGATGGCGCCGACGGAGCCTGTGCGGAAGCATCTCTCCAGCTTTCAAAGAAAGCCTTTGGGAGATGCACTATCCATGCATGGTCCCCTTCCCACCCAAGGGTGCCATCTCGCCTCGGTCTCCTTTTTTCCGCGGAGCCCACTGGACGTCTGTCCTGTTTCCCCAGAAAAGGTCTCTCTCTTTTGTCTTACATTATTCTCGTTCCGGTATGCGTACCTGTTCCTCTTCGTGCCATGAGCCAGCTCACCTTGGCATTGCTCCTCTGGTTCATTTTCTTGTTTTTTCTCAAGGTAGCCATTAACCAACGCTTCATGCCCTTTTGGGCCAGTAGGCATCAGACCCGCATCCGGATTGAAGGACCCGTTTTTTCCCCATAGCCTCCAGTGGCTTCAAAAAATGTGATTGGTGCAGTAAGATGATGTCCCTCATCAACCCATATGACTACTGTCTCCGTTACCTCGGGCCGGACCATGACAACTTACGCTGCGACCTTTGCAAGTCCATGTCCGCAAAGGCCATCAAAAGTCGTCTGTTGCAGCAGGAGAAGTTCTTCCATAGATCAGACTCTGCGCCGGAGTCCCCGGCGACGCCATGCTCAGGCCCTCCTCCAGTACCTCGGTGCCCTGTGATGCCTAGGCTGCCTCAGAGTCCCGCGGCCACAGTTTCTCAAAGAGGAGTGGAGGAGTGGCCTAGTGGTTGGGGTAAGGTACTTCGGGCCGGAAGGTCGGGGGTTCAAATCCCACTGGAGGACAGCAACCTTGGGCCGGAAGGACTGGGGTTTCTAGTCCCACAGGTGCTCCTTGTGGTCTTGGGCAAGCCACTTAACCCTCCATAGCCCATGTTCTCTGTAAAATAGTTCTCTGTGTGCTGTGCTTTCCTGTCTAATCAATGTGTTTATACCTCAAAAAAAAAAAATTCCTGTCATGATTTAACAATTTCCAATCTGTAATCAAACCGCTGCTGATCGCTGGAAGTAGCGGTATACAAATGTATACTAAATAAAAAAAAGAAAAATAAATAAAAAGAGGAAGAAGAGCTTGAAAATCTCAAAGGCCTCCTCGGAGGACAGGTCTGGAAAAGTGGGTAAATCCCACACCAGGTCCCGCCGTTCCTGGTGTGAGTGAGGGATTGGAGTGGGAGCGGCCTCACAAGCTGCCCCGGAAGGAGTCGACATCGGGCAACCAGCCTCGGACTCCCTCTTGACAAAACTGATGTCTGGCCGGAAGACATCAGTGCCCTTGTCGCAGGCTGTGGAGCCATCTGTCATGGTGACCAGAATGGCAGCCTTGGCGTGCAGTATCACAGCCCTTCTGCACCAGCAGCAGGCATTGATGCCCAGTTCATCCACCCCGACAACCGGACCATCGACCTCAAGGGTTTCCCTGGTCATCGAGCCGATCCTCAAGCGCCCCTGACCTCGAGAGAGCCTTCAGCATCGGACGAGGTCCTGGTCTCATTCCTTGGGACAGCGGTCCTCTTCAGCGAGTGCACATGGCTTGGACTGCAGGTCTCCCGGGTGTCACGGGCGTTTGGGCTCAGGGGCTGACCACGGGAGCCTCGGGGCCTTGGATTCTTCCTCTGACTTTGAGTCAGACTGGGAGACTGAGGACAAGGAGTCCCTGGACACTTGGCGACACAGAGGTGTGCCCTTAGACCTGTCTCCACTGGTGTCCTAGTACCGTTCTCCATTTCTCGACTTTGTGCGGGATATGGCAAAGGCGCTTGCGTTTGAGACCGAGGCAGAGGAGGACCCCTGTATGGAGGAACTTGAGATCCTCCAGTATGAGGTCCCCTTAAAGGAAGCTCTCATGGTGCTTGTCCCTCTGATCCTCAAGCACCTCCTCCTCTGTATGTGGGAAACACCGGCATCGGTGCCCATTGTGAGCAGATGGCTTGACTCCATATACCGAGTCCACTGAAGCCCAGGGCTCCAAAAAACCCAGTTCCCTCACAATTCTATGGTCGTCGAGTCAGCTAAGCGTCGACTCAAGAGCCAAAAGACTCATTCTTTGATGCCCCTGGGTAGGGAGGCCTGGACTTTGGATGCCCTCCACCGGAAATGCTACCAGGGCTGGAGACTGGTTTGCCAAGTCCAATCCTACCAGTTGTACATCAGTATGTACCTCAAGGAACTGGCGAGGTAGCTCACTGGTTTCTCTGCAGGCCTCAATGGTGAACCTCTTCAGGGGTTTGAGTCGATGGCTTCAGCAGTAAAGGAGTGCTCTAAGTTCCTGTCTTGAGCAGCATATAATGGCTTTGAATCCACTGCCAGAGTGTCCGCTGTGGGCATTGGTGTCCGACACCAGGCATTGCTGCAGTTGTCTGATCTTGAGCAATGGGTCCAGGACAAACTCATCGATGTCTCTTGCACCGGAGAAAACCTCTTCGGAAAACATATGTCAGACAAAGCTGCAGAGATAGACTGGGTTCCTGACCAGGACCAGATTCTCTAAAAAGACCTTGGTGCACCCCCTGTAAAGAAGCCAAGGGGAAGAAGCCTTTTTCCTGAGAAAAAAGGGAGCTTTTGCTAATGCCCCTCAGTACCAGGCCTTCTCTGCCCCACAGCAGAGATAACAATCCAAAGGGCAAGGGTACGGGTCCTTCAAGCCTAAGACCCCCTAAGATCCAGGCCCCAGCCCTGGCCCAGCCTGGAGGGAGTTTCTGACTCCTTGGGTATGGCCGCCTCTTCCCCAGGAGGCCCTCAGTAGCCCACAGGCGGGCAGCTGGCCCTGTTTGACATAGGTGGTCCTCCATCACCACCGATTCCTGTCATCATGGAGGGTTACCTCCTCTGCCTGCAACAGACGCCACCCTCGTTCTTTCCAGGAGAACCCATAAGGCCTCTCCTTCACTAGACTCTGCTCCTCACTGAGTTCGTAGGCCTCCTCCAGGACAAGGCGGTGGAGCCAGTGTCCAAACATCTCTGGGGAAATTTCCTCATTCCCAAGCGAACAGGAGGCTTCAGGCTCATCCTGGACCTGTGGAACTTGAACATGTTTCTGTTGAGGGAGAAGTTCAAGATGCTTTTCCTTGGAAAACTGCTGCCTTAACTCCAACAGGGAGACTGGCTATGCTCTTTAGACCTGAAGAATACTTATACACACATCTGATCCATCCCAACCACTAACGATACCTCCAGTTCGTATAGGAGGAGGTCACTACTAGCACAGGGTGCCACCCTTTGGGCTGGCGTCATCGCCAAAGGTCTTCACCAAGTGTCTAGTGGTGGTCGCAGCCCATCTTCATCTCCAGGGGGACTTCATCTTTCCCCACCTGGATGACTGGCCCATAAGGGGAGGCACAGCTGCAGAGGTATACCACACCACCGAGTGCACCATCCATGCCCTGCAGTGTCTGGGGTTCATCATTAACTACCCAAGTCCCACCTCTCTCCGGCTCAGTGCCTGGAGTTCATAGGGGCTCATCTGGACACCCTCTAGGCCAAGACCTTCCTCCCTCAGCAGAGGACAGAACGTCTCAGGGTGCTAGCCAGAGAGGTGCCCACTTGCTTTCTCCTCTGTCTGCTGGGCCACATGGCCTCCACTGTCCACATGACCCCGTATACCCACATGCACAAGAGGACGGCTCATTGGTGCCTCCACTCCCAGTGGACACAAGCCACGGGCAGGCTTTGAGACAAGTGACCCACTAGCTGGCGGACTCCCTCGACTGGTGGCAGATCTCCTGCCACCTTCAGGCACCCCCCCTCCCGAGAGTCCTTACTATGGATGCATCCCTGCAGGGATGGGAGCTTATTGCGAGGACCTCCGCACTCAAGGCAGTTGGTCCCAGACAGAGTCCCAGTTGTAGATCAACCTCCTGGAGCTCTGGGCAATATTTCTGGCCCTCTGAGCTTTTTGCCACCAGTTAGGGCACCAGTCAGTGCTGGTACAGACGGACAACCAAGTCACAATGTTCTCTGTTCTACAAACATGGGGGGCACAGGATCGTACTCCCTCTGCCAGGGGGTGGTAGCCCTCTGCTCATATGTGATACGTAATGGGATGCTGCGCTGAGCGGTCTACCTCCCGAACCTGGACAATGCCCTGGCGGACAGACTGAGCAGAGTCCTCCAGCCACACAAGTGGCGCCTGGACCTCAGTGGCCTCCTGGCTTTTCTGACTCTGGGGCATCCCCTTAATGAACCTGTTTGCCAGTCTGGACAATACGCAGTTGCCCCACTTCTGCTTCCGCCAGCCGCATCTGTCCCGGGTGACAGTGGATGCTTTCCTCATTCCATGAAAAGAAGGCTTTCTCTACACCTTCCTGCCGAAACCGCTGGTCGCCAGGATCCTCCTCAAGGTCCAGCATGACAGGACATCACTGATAGTGGTGGCCCCCTTTGGTGGCCCAGACAACCTTGGTTCCTGCTGCTTTTCTGTCTGTCAGCAGTGCCTCCGATTCACCTGGGCTGTGTCCCAGGACTACTTTCACAGGAAGAGGGCTCTCTCCTGCACCCCAACCTGGGGTCCCTGTCGCTCACGGCTTAGTTGCTGAAAGTGTAGCTTTAGCTCCTTTCAACCTCCCACAAGATGTGGAGGAGGGCCTACTGGCCTTCTGCAAGGCCTCCATGAGAAGGTCATATGCTTTCAAGTGGCATTTGTTTTCGGAGATGTGCTGTGTGCAAAATGCCTGTGTTAACCAGGATGTGCTGTGAACACCCGTGTTCCACCCCAAAATGTGCCAGTCCCTGCCTAGTCATGAGAATTTTAGCTCTGGGCTTTAGCTTTGAGAGACGGGCTGTGCAGCTGGTACTCCAGTATCTACTCCACCTGTCCCAGGTGGGACTGAAGTCCAACTCAGTCAGAGTGCACCTGAGCATCATTGTGGCACCCCACCACTCCGTTGAGGGCAAGCCCCTCTTGGTGCAGGGCCTTAGGTTGTCCAAGCCCCCCATCTGCCCATCAACGATGGAGTGGGATCTTAATGTATGCTCACTAAGGCACCGTTTGAGCCCTTGGCTACTTGCCACCTGCGATACCTCTCCTGGAAGGTTGTCTTTCTTGTCGCACTCATGTCGGCTTGCAGGATCAGTGATCTTAAGGCTCTGATGACATGTGGTTCTCCACATACCCCCCAAGTTTCTGACAAAGGTGGTGTCCCCCTTCTACCTCAGTCAGGAGATGGTGCTCCCCACCTTCTTCCCAAGGCCTCATGCCGGCAAGATGGAGACCGTTCTCCATACTCTGGATTGTAAAAGGGCCCTGTCCTATCTGCAACAGACTCAGGCCATCACAAAGCGCCTCAGCTTTTCATCTCCTATGACCCTAGTTGACTAGGTCTTCGAGTGACCAAGCAAACTCTGTCCACTTGGGTGGCTTCTGCATTGCCCTCATCTATAAGCAGGCTGGAATCTCACTAGACCGCTGGGTCACAGCACACTCAGCACACTGCATCAGGGCCATGGCTACCTCCTTAGCAAATCTGCATTCCGTACCTGTGACGGAAATCTGCCGGGCCGCCACCTGGTCTTCGGTCCATACCTTCACAGCTGGCTGGAGAAGGAGTCTCAATGGGACAGTGCCTTCGGCCAGGCCTTGCTCCATAATCTCTTGGAGTGTAGGCAACTCCTGCCCTCTGACCCTTCTATGTTCAGGCTACCGGAGTGCTGGTTCCCCGTCAGACACTTGGGTCTTGCGAGAATCTCTTAGTTTGGATTTGACTGCTGCAGCTCACAGTTTACCTTCTCTGGTCACCCATGGCATTTTGTGCAGGTTCTCGGTAGCCTGTAGCTGGGGAGTCCCATATATGAGGACTGACTTCCTGCTTGTTCCCAGAGAAAGCATACTTACTCACCTGTAACAGGTGTTCTCCGGGGACAGCAGGAATCAGTTCTCTGCAAACCTCCCTGCTCCCCTTGGAGTTGCTTCTTTATGGTATTTTAATTTTGCCTTCTTAGCTATGTTATTAGACTGAGGCAAGATGGCACCCTTGGGTGGGAAGGGGACCATGCAGGCGTGGTGCATCTCCTAAAGGCTTTCTTTAAAAATTGGGGAAATGCTTCCGCGCAGGCTCTGTCGGTGCTGATATTACTCATATGTGAGGACTGATTCCTGCTGTCCCCCGGAGAACATCTGTTACAAGTGAGTAACTATGCTATTTTGGTTAACCTCTAGAAATTCTTCCAGAATCATGCTAGCAGCAAGGAGGTCGGAGATGAGAAACCAAAGGGCACAGAAAACTGGGGGTTTCTTCTTTGCTGGCTGTAAGGGAAAGGAGCACAGGAAAAGGAAGTGAACGTAATGTGAACACAAAACATGTTTTTGCCTCTGCTGATTTCCATGTTTGATTTTCCAGATTGAAAATGCCGATGATGTGCTAATTACACCACTGGAGAAGTTCCGCAAGGAACAGATCGGGGCAGCAAAGGTAGGCACTGATTGGAGAGCAGAAGTTGGTATCAAATGTGCTGACTGAATATCTGAATTTAGGGAAGGGGTACTTCTGGGAGGTTGTAGAGGACATAAATAAATAAATAAAATAAATAAATGTTTTCTAAGGTGTGTCCCGGTAATACGCTAATGTGCTGCCAAATTAGTTTGGAGGCCTGTGCTCATTTTTGGAGGCTTTTGTATATCCATCCTCTTGCTAATAGTACGATGCTAATGTGCAGGACTGTGCTAATCAGCCTGGCGGTGCACGTAATGCTGCTTTCCAGGAAGTTTAATCATTTATTTTGTACTCAGATATGGCGTGATCTTGGTATATGACTCCTACAGGATTGTTATGGTTCCAATTCCTTCTTTGCTGTCCTTCTGGTTAGGTAAAATCTACTATATTAGTTGCTTTTCTTTTTTCTTTCTTTCATGGATATTGGCTGTATTGTCATTTTTATGCTGCTGATTCTTTTTTATGTGTTTTTATATTTTTTAATGTAAACCGCCTTGATGTCTGTGAAAGGGGGATATAGCAAGTTTTGTAAAAAATATAAACGTAGCGTTGAGTGAACTTGTGCTAATGGCAGCTTTCATGGCTAACACGTGCCCAAAATGCCTGTGTTAACCAGGATGTGCTGTGAACACCCGTGTTCCACCCCCAAATGTGCCCAGTCCCTGCCTAGTCATGAGAATTTTAGCTCTGGGCCATATACTGTTAGCACAGTGTCCCTAGTGCACAGCAAACGCTAAGCTAAGGGTTATCACACGTTAGTAAACATGCCCCATATTGTTAATCAGGAAGCGCACTCGTGATCACTCTCTAATTAGCAGAAGGCTGCAGACAGTGCCTTGTGTTCATTCATTATCAATCCAAACTAATACCTTATCAGATAAATAATCCCACTCTGTCATGTTTTGTGGTATCCCCCAGGCAACTCCCTCAGACAGACGTCACACTGATGTAACACTGCTCTAGGGTTCCTGGCAGCTCCGGGAGAACAGCAGACTTAAGTATAGTGCTGCCAAGGCCTGGAGAAATGATTAAAGTGTTTGGGGGGAGGGGGAATTTTCTGCAGAATCACAGAGCATGTTTTAATGGATTAGTTCCAAAAACTTGCCATGCAGTAAGAACTGCACACACAAAAAAACAAAAAGAAATTTGATGTAAGCATAAAATAAAGATTGTGAATGAATCACCAGTGTTGCACATTCTAAGGATGAGAACCGCTGTCATACAATGCATGCAGATGTATTAAGTTCCTTGACTACCTAATGCCTATGCGGAACAATCGCAGGAACAAATATTGCATTTTCATTTCACGTCTTCCATTGCTTGCTTATGTGGTAGACATTCAGGTGACGTAGAAGCAGACGGTCTTTCATGGGCTCTGATGTGCTCCAGCCGACTGATGCCTGCCTTGAGGTAGTAATAGGAAAGAAGATCTTAAGGCAAAGAGTTTGTTGCCAGCTATAGCAAAATTAGACCTGAAAAAATAGTGTAAGATGAAAAGCGTTCTCTCTGAGATCATAGCAAATATTCAGGAAACCCTCAAAGTAAGATTCTCTCTCCATCAGTTGATAACATAGTAAATGACATCCGATAGAGACCAAACTGCGCTTATATTTCCTGTGCAACCCAACACCAAGTCTCTCATGTCTATTATCTGACCTCTCAACTCTCTTCCTACCACTGCCCTTCGTAGCTATTCCAAAAAAGCCGCCTCCATACTCTAGTAGGTCATTTTAGGCCTCGCCATCTTCAGCTTTGCTTCTCCCAAAAGCAATAAACACTTAAACCCGCTTCTGTTCCTTATTACCAAGTCTGGTAATACCCCCGACCGCAAAGGTTAGGGAAGCTGTTTCAAACAGAGAAGAAAGCGGACTTCCCACACTCATTGACATGTGGGTTCTAGCTGTTGTTTCTTACAGGTCGCGCCAGCCTTTTTGGAAGCCCGATGCCCCTCTTCCACTGCTATTTAGGGTTGTCATCGCTGCTTGGTGCAGATTTCCCTAGTGCTTTACCATCCTATTGTTTCATTATATTTATTTATAGACCACAGTGTTGGGTTAAGACTAATACAGGAGTGCTACACAATAGCAAAGCAAAATAATACAATACAGATCAACAATAGTAATGTTATCCATTGTAATAACAAGTATGCATGTCACGAAGTCAAACATTCTCAGGGATCCTCGGTGTTTGTTCTACACTTCAGTTTTCTCCTCCTTCGCTACAGTCTTGCAGTTGCTGAGGACAGCACTGGCAAAAGTTTGTTCAGAAAAGCACTGCTGGACTTTTGACCAAACGCCCTAAATTTAAAACCCTGGCAAAAGTCCTGGAATGCTTTAACATGAGCTGACACTAGCTAGAGTCTTTCTACACATTTCTTTTCCCTCCTGAAGTTGGCACAAAGATGCATCACCTTAAAGTTGCGCAATCAGATTGGCTACTGCTGTTTTGCACGTGGGTTTTTTTCCTCCTTTAATTTTCTTTGAATTCAGAGTCTGGCTATTGTACAGGAGGCAGGTAGTAGGAAGACAGCTCAAGTGGGCTGAGGATGGCCAAGTGTGTTGCTCAGCAACCACTGTCGTCTTCAAGATGAAGAAATATCATCAAGTTAATGTTTAAGATTTCCAGGTAGAGATCTATCTGCACAGAGTGCATCAACGCTCACCTACTCGCACATTAACTTATGTCCTTTAACATCCATCATATGTTAATTATAAACCATTGCGGCAATAAATTCCTGCACACCTCGGGCGGAGGTGCTGTGGAATCCCACTTCTCACTACTTGACTTGCATAGTTTCTTCCTTTTATGATCCAATATGTGCCTGTTTTGTGTTTTTATCAGCAGGTCCACATAAGCAGACTCGGACAGTCCTTTGCTGGAGAGGTCGTTTTCTGCCCTACCTACAGGAATTACTTGTAGGTCAGAGACGGTAATCTGTATGGCCTTGCAGAGCAAATATTTTAACGCCATCTTAGACTACGGCAGGTTATTTTGGGACTTGAAAGATATAGTTTCCCATTGACGAACTATGAAAAAAATCAGACTTGAAAATTCAGGATTAGATTTTGGCGTTTGCAAAACACAGGCAAATAGCTTTTTGTTTTGGAGTGAGAGCAAAAGTGAAGGGGTGAGAACTTCTTGGATCAGAATGCATTGGTAGTCTAGGATATTGCCCAAGGGTGTCAGGACTTGCAAGTCTGATTTTAAAGCTTGCAGCCATCGTGTCTATAGACCAGGAGTTGCCCAGAAGAGCAGGATGTGTGTTGTGACCGGAAGAAAGGCCAATTAGGGGAAACCCTTTTTTTCTCCACAGTCTGCCCATTGTTTAGACTGGATACGGGAATCACATGTTTGAACTTTGGCCCAAGAAACGTGTTCTCCTCAACCAGTCATACAAGCTGCCCAAGGATCACATCTGAGCAAATTGATCTCTGGGTTGAAGACACATTTGGCCTTTCTGGAGTACAACATGTTGCCAATTGTTTGCTTACAAAAGAATTGCGTACATTCGGGGAGAATCTTACATGCTCTTAATGGAGACTTCTCTGACATTAACTTTCTTTCATTCCTCTCTCAAAGAGATGCACAAATTATACAGATTTCCCCTGCTATTTAATATCCTATGGAGCACTTATTACTTCATCTATAGGGTATTAAATATATTTTCTGTATATGTATTAGCGCAATGTCTAGGCTAAGGTGAATGATAGATATAGGCCACCTAAATAATATATTCTAAGCACTCTTTGGATGGATGGGCCAATGCCACTAAAAGATGGAGTGCAGAATTGGCACCAAGCAGTTCCCATGAATATCATCTGTGAGTCTGATGTGCCAGAAGTGTTTTTCAAGGCCATGTCCTTGGATAGATAAGCTCCAATATTCTCACATGAACACCTGGTACAGGGACATGATCCCCCGCCCTTGTTCCTCGACTGTGTAGCTCTGTAGGAAAATGGTCTCAGCTCTAATAGATCTCTGGTGCCATGAGATCATTCTGTTTTCATTTCGTTAATACTCTGTGAACTGATAATGTAGATTGGCCACTAGCCAGAGTTCTTGTAATGAAGCAGGCATCCAACCTCCTTTTCATCAGGCTTGCAAAGAAGGGCTTTTCGGGTGTGAAGTGTAGTTTCTCTACGTCTGATTAGACGGGCCCTTGGAGATGTCATCTAGGTTCCAGAGATCGCATTGAGGTTCATTTTATAAGCCCTGTTTAAGATGTAAAGCACTGCTTTATGCATAGAAATAGATGCCTATGAAAACTGCTCAAGGGTGCGAGTACATACACCATGTGAAAGCATGCACTTGTATGTGTAGGTTGGAGGTTGGGCCAGTTTGCGAGATCCATGCACATGTTGTAAATTACGCACGCATCCATGTAAACTCAAGCAGAAAAGTTAGGTTTATCTTGGAACAGGCAGAAATTTGTGCATGATCTGTTAGGGTTGATCATTTTATAATGGTAGATGGAAGCCTACGTTACTTTCCTGAAATAGGTATTACCTAGGTGCATTCACAGCCTAAGCATTCTCTAGGAACATCACCCTCCCCGACATCGTTCTCACCATGAATAGAGTACAGTTTTAAAAATTAACTGTATTAATTCAGCCTTACAGAGATTATATATTTATTTACACACTTTTATACTGCAGATCTTGCATCTTCTCTGCAGTTTACAATAAAGCACCTGAAATAATAGAATAGTTAAACAAAATAAAACATACAATTATAAAACTACAATAAACGCATTTAAAACTTATAAAACATTAAAAGCTATTCAGGCTCCATTAATTAGTTCCCTCCAGTCCAGTAACTCTTAATGAATGAGTACTGAACGCCTGACTGAAGAAATAATCTTTGAATTTTTTCTGGAACTATGAAAGATTCATATTCGGTCTCAGATCCGTTGGTAATTTATTCCAAAGCAGAGGAATAGAAATAGGGAGTATCTGATTTATAATTTATACGCTTAGCATACCAGAGGGCAAAGGGCACACTGATATATTACTTCCCCTAGAGTGAAGTGTGGGGATTGGACAATTCCGTTTCGAAGGTACAAAAAACTGGGAGAAAAAGTCCAAGATGTAACACCTTAAAAATAAACAACAAGACTTGAAGCTGAATCCAAAACTCAGTTGGTAAGAAGTGCAATTCCTGCAGATAAGGTGAAATATGCACATATAACTACTCTTGTAAAATCATGCGAGCAGCGGCATTTTGCAAAATCTGCTGTGGCTTCAAATAAGAAGGCGGCAATCCATACAAACGTATGTCGCAATAATATAGCTGAGACAAAGCCATCGCCAGAGGTACTGTTCTAGAATCATCCACAGGTAAAAATTTCTTTAATTGCCGCAATAATCGTTGTTTAAAAAAAATAAAAAAAAGACACTTTCACAAGATCACAGGTATGAGGAGGAAACGTCAATTGCTCATAAATTAAAATTCTAAATAACGAAGTTGATATGAAATAGGAATTGTACAATCTAGAATATGACTATCAACAGGCACCTGACTGTGTGCATCTTTTCTAATAATTAAAAGTTCAGTTTTAACAAATTCAGACTCATAGAAACAGGGTGGCAGATAAAGACCATGCGGCCTATCCAGTCTACCCTTCCATAAGAAACACTAAGCTCTACAGTCCTTTGTCCTTTAGAGATCTTCTGTGTTGGTCCCATGCTGTCTCGCGTTCAGATACTGTCCTCGTCTCTTACTTTCACTGGAAGACTCTTCCACGCATCTACCACTCTTTCCGTAAAGAAATATTTCCGCATAGACTCGGGAGTAATATTTCCTTTCACCTTCATCCTATACAACCTTGTTGCAGAGCTTTCTTTCAGTTGAAACAGGCTTTCTAGTTTGTGCCACGGAGGTATTTAAACGTCTCTATCCTATCTCCCCTCTCCTGTCTTTCAGAGTATACAAATTGAGATCTTTGTGTGTCTGCATAAGTCTTATGGTGAAACCCACTGACCATTTTGGTAGCTACCCTCTGCATCAACTTCATTCTGTTTATATCCTTTTGAAGGTGCAGTCTCCAGAATTGCACGCAATACTCCAAATTTGGTTGCACCAAAGACTTACACAGAAGCTCTGTCACCTCCTGCTGACCATTCCTCTCCTTGTGCACCCAAGCATCCTTCTGGCTATTGCTGTTGCCCTTTCTACCTGTTTAGCCACCTTTAAGATCATCAGAAACAATCACGCCCAGGTCCCGCTCTTCTTTTGTGGACAGAAGCACTTCACCCCCCTATACTCTACCGCTCCCTTAGATTTTGCATCTCCTTTGAGATGATAGCCAGTCATGTACCTTTCCAACCACTTCATCCAAACAGCAGAAACATCTTCTGCTAAAGGGCAGACGAACATAATGGGGTCTACAGAAAGTGTATAGTGTAGATGAATACAATATCCTGTTCCTGGTGATGACCCACTGTGAGTTATCATCTTGTTTCTTCTCAGCTAGACTGTTCCACCCCTGGAATCCCCAACCAGTGCATGGCTGCGGGCTGACGTGACAATGGATTATAGGAGTCTGTCCAGTGATCTTTCTGCTTACTGGTGATTCTTTTAAGCAATCCTGAAGGTGGAACTGGTCTGGCAAATCTTTGGTGGATTGGGATCATGTCACAGGCTTGTTGTATTTGCGGAAAGTGCTGCTGTTAATGGTGTGCTGCTTGTTTTACAGGAGGCTAAAAAGAGGTATGATAAAGAAACGGAAAAGTACTGCAGTGTTTTGGAGAAGCACATGAGCTTATCTTCCAAGAAGAAGGAATCCCAGCTTCATGAGGTGAGGATGCTTTTCTGCACACTGTCAGAAATCTGGCTGTGATAGACATCCGTCACTTAACCATCCCTCTCTTCTGTAGAGCAATGCGCAAATCAAGACGTTTTCCACTCCAACTTACTGGGAAAGGAAAATCTTACGGAAAAACGAGATGCCAAAAATGTAGATTAGCCCAATCAAGTTCACTTCTATTTATTTAGTTGTAAAGTTTATATACCGCATTTCCAGTGATCATGGTGATTTACATATAACGTAGCATAACATTACAGAGAACTAGTTAACAAGGGCCTAACACCAACCTAACAGTATAACACAAGTATAGTACTTAGAGTAGGGGACGGGAACAAGGTATCGTCTGGTACAATGGCCATGTGTTCACAACAGGTGCAGTGAGTGGACTCGCAGATCTTAATGGCTGTGCACGTGTTTATGTGATTCCCTCAAACTGCTCTTTGAACAGAAGTGTGTTTTTGCAGCTTTCTGAAGTTCATAATATCTGTGGTGGTTCGGATCTGTAAGGTTCGGATGTTCCATAATACGGGAGCATGTAAGGAGAATGAGCGCAAGCAAGCGGATTGGTTAAATTTAGCGAAGTCTGGGGGAGGAGTGAGGAGGTGCCCTGCGGTGGTACTTCTTTGCCGATTAGGGAGCTTCCGTATGATAGTTTGAAGATAGTCTGAGGATTGTTCATGATAGATTTTAAAGGTTGTCACAATGTTTTTATACTTTATTCTGCTTTTATATGTCACTTCCACGATGAACCTTTCTTTCATTGCATCTGTTGCACAATCACGGCAGATGTTTTGGAATATTTCCCTCAAAGATGGGGCAGAGGAGTGTGCAGTGAAGGTCTTTGCCTTCTCAGAATAAACTTGACAGAAACGAGTGAATGCCACTTATGATATTTTGAGTGTTTTGCTCAGCAACAGTTATTTAAAGAACAACACTCAACGTTGAGTTGTGTTCATTGATTGAGATGTCAACTTGACATGCAGCCTATGTGAACATACCAGCTGTGAGTCACTTGGTTCCTGGGTTAATTCACTTGAATGCACAGCAATAAAGGTCAGTAAACCAAAAAAAATTTAAGGTGATATTTTTGATTGAACAAAATTATTTCTTGAATAACGTTTAGAAGCTAGCTTTCGGGCCAGCCTAATTTTGCTTTGAGCTGCTGAAGGAAGCACAGGTACTTCAAGAAACTAAATTAGTCCAATCAAAAAGTATCACATCCTATTGATTTTGGTTGTTGATCTTTTATTTCTGAGACTTAACTATTTTAAAGAAGGTATTTATTTTAAAATTTTTATTCTGAGTAAACAGTAAAATTAACATATAGAAAGTTTGTCATTGTAAATATTCACGAAGACTTGTCTGGAAAGTCTTCTATGGTGGTCAAGATAATGACAGAGTATGGCCCTGGGCCCAAATTTTAACTGATCATTACTGCTGTCTTTGTGCTGTGTGAAGCCTAGCCCTTCTGCCATTTTTCCTTCTAGTATTTATCCTGCTAGCAATGGGATATCGCTGGTGCCCAATTCCGAAACCTCTTAGAAAGAACAGCTTACATGCAGCGCTTGGTCTCTGGTAAAGAGTTCATTCAGGGCCGAGTACTGCGGAAAGAGATTCTACAGGGTCTCCTTTTTCAGAACCCAAACTGAGGCATATTGGCCCCCATACTTTGAAAGGCTTACACATTGGGCTATTACGACATACTGAAAACATGTAGTGCTACTGACAGACAGCCTTACCAAAGACTGGCGAGAGCCAATCTTTAAACGATCTCTCCTCTAATAGGGCAGGTAAAAACCTATTTGTGCAATAACAAATTCCTTACTCTCTGAAATAGCCCTAACTTGGAGACTCTCAATACTAATGTGAGAAGAACATGAGAGAAGATATTCTCAAGAGGAAAAAGACCTCCGTATTTTCCCAGCGTTCAATGGTACAAAACTCAAAGGGAACACTGCCTCATAATAACTATCAAGAGGTCAGCTCGGACATCAGCGGTCACCCTCCCTCTTAGGATGTCATAGCTCAGTTTGTTGGGAATAAGAGGTGTAGAGCTATGCTAAAACGCCATCAGTTCACAAACCTAAAAGGAATCCACTGCAGTAATTTCAGCTGTTGCTGCAATGAACAAATCCCAGCTCTGCTGTGGTGTTGAGTACTGGCGCCACCTACTGGCACAGGAGAATATCCCTAGGAAGGTTGCCTATAGAAATAACACCGTTGCCTCAGACTGGCAGACTTATTGTAGAACGTGTGCTCAATAAATACTTATTTTTATAGTGCTGTGGATGTGTGCAGTACTTGTACAATGTTTGATAAATATTCAGATGCGAGAAGTCCCTGGCCAAAATTGCTTAGAAGGCGATAATTTAAACGGCTCATTTGTCCTGTGAAAAGGAGCTTTTTGAGAATTACCCTCTTGAGCAACATGCTTACTTGTGCCTATGTGAGTGCTAGTTTTATAACAGGCAGTCTATTTTAACCCCGTTTCATAAAAGCAACATAGGCGCCTATGTACCTTTTTATTTATTATTTTTCATTAGGATTTATTAATTGCTTTTATGAAGAGATTCACCCAACACGCTGTACAATGCATCTCCCCTGACATAACTTACGTTGTAGCAGCAACATAAGAATTGCAAAATGACCCAGTGTCTGCATAATAATACAATTAGAACAGAGAGAGAAACGTGGAGATTGGCAATGCCAGTAATACACACCCAAAAACAGCCTAGTAGAATGTTCTAGCCCCCTCCTCTTCCTGTCCTCCCCCAGCACAGGGTCTAGAGCCTGCCAAGCCTCAGGGCGCTGGGTTTCCAAAGTATTCTCCATGTTTGACTGCAAGAAATGAGGCGGAGGGGGGGGGGAGGGAAGGCAGGAGACTTTTATTGGGAAATGTCACTTTAACTAGAAGAGCAGAGAATTCTTATCTCCTCTTTCCGCTTCGGAAATAAAGGGTGTTCGATTGTCCAATTTAATTGCCTAAAGGCTCCTTTAATTGCTAGTAAGTGGGGTTGCCAACTGGCTCAAGATGCGCCCAACACACGATCCAATCCTAGATTTACCCCACTGCATGCAGGGATATATAGTTCTGATTTTTCCATTGCACTCCATAAGAAAAGCAAGACCACATGTCCCTTCATGCAGTGGGGTAAACCCAGGACTGGATCAAGGCTGTCGGGTGCATCTGGAGCCAGTTGGCAACCCTACTAGCAAGACCTCTGCATTCCTTCATGATGGCGGCAATGAGGAAGGAGGCTAAGGACAACCAAAAAGACAAAATGCACCATTGAGAACATCTCTTTCTATGGCTTTGCATTAACTAATTTACTAATCTATCAGCATTTGATTAATCACGCTCCACCAAAAATATCAAAGCCATGTACAATAAAAAAAAAAAAAAGTTAAAAATAATACAAACCCAGCTGCAACCCGTCACCCCAACCCCTCCACAGCTCCTAGGTTACAGCAGTCATATGATACAATAGTACAGGATGTAGCTGATTGCAGAGTGCTTGGGTATTTTATCAGGTGCTTGTTGGCTGAGGGGAAGGGGCTAAGGTAGTATGCGGACTTCTTTAAGTCCCATTATATGTATGGCTAAATCAAGACTAGGCGGTCACCTAGGGCTGCAGTGTCGGAGCCAGACAGGGAGAGTGGGCACACATACATACAAAGCAAAGGTTCATATTTAAAATTGTGGGGGACATTGTCAGCTGCAGAGGCGACCAGCACTCTTAAAGCAGCTGACTGTTGCCTAACCTCGGCATTAAGTGCCGGGCCATATCCAGCTTGCTCTTTTGTAGTCTGGTCAGCGCTGATAGTCAGCTATTACCCAGACTGCAAAAACTTCTGAAGTGAGG
Organism: Ichthyophis bannanicus; assembly: GCA_033557465.1. NCBI lineage: Eukaryota > Metazoa > Chordata > Amphibia > Gymnophiona > Ichthyophiidae > Ichthyophis > Ichthyophis bannanicus. The sequence goes on along the minus strand of CM066050.1, from coordinate 26,797,743 downwards.
GCAGCAGTTTCAGGTGATTTAGCTAACTGGTTAGTTGCTGCTCCTGGAATGCTGTGTGGATAACTGGTTAGTTGCTGCTCCTGGAATGCTGTGTGGATAACTGGTTAGTTGCTGCTCCTGGAATGCTGTGTGGATAACTGGTTAGCCGCAGGGTGTTTAGTTGACTTACAGAGGGATGTTTGCAGCGCTAACCAGGTAAGTGCTGCTGAATATCCCAGTGAACAAAGTGGTTTACCCACCTGCAAGCCACATATATGCCCCTCCCCCTGTTATCCAATTATGCATTTTACAGCATTGTTGTGAGAAGGGAGGTATTAATGTAGTAAAGGCTGTTAGTGTAGCTGGGTTTAAAAAAGGTTTGGACAAGTTCTTGGAGGAAAGGTCCATAAACCATTATTAAGAAGTGACCGAAGATATCAATGCTTGACCCAGTACAAGCATTGTGGAACTTGTGTCTCTTGGGAAACTGCTAGGTATGTATGACCTGGATTGGCCACTGTTGGAAACAGAATACTGGGCTTGATGGACCTTGGTCTGACCCAGTATGGCATATCTTATGTTCTTATGTATTGGGGATGATCATGATTTTTAATTTGACTTATCAAAATCTCAGGGTGTAAGGATGAAGGTTCACCCTCGCCCTTCCCCTTCCCAAGGATCACGTCTTTCATAGCCTGGCTAGCAGTATGTTCCCTGTGGAAATCCACATCTTGTTTTAACTAAGAAGGCAAATTTCACACTGGCCAAGTGTAAATCATTTTGGAAATTTCCCATTCCATGATTACATTTTGAAGGTTTCCTTTTGGCTTTTGCCCTCGCCATGCCCGTTTGTCTCCTGATATGTGGCATAGTTGGTGGCTGCCACCCATGGAGGGGAGGAGTGGCCTAGTGGTTGGGGCAAGGTACTTCAGGCCGGAAGGTCGGGGGTTCAAATCCCACCAGAGGACAGCAACCTTGGGCCGGAAGGACTGGGGTTTCTAATCCCACAGATGCTCCTTGTGGTCTTGGGCAAGCCACTTAACCCTCCATTGCCCATGTTCCTTGTAGCTATTAGTGTATGTGTCTCATATCCTCTTGTGTTAAATGTATCCCCCAATTGTGTTGTGACCACTTTGATTGAAGGATAAGGTGGTATACAAAACTGTCTAAATAAATAAATAACATTTTGTCACAGACCTGGAATATTCTGGAACTTGTTTTCTTTCTCATTGCAGCAAGAGTGGAAAGCAGGAACTTTCTCTCCCCCCTCCTTCCTCTTTGGCTAGCCCAGACTTGCTGTCTTTCTAAGAAAATTAACCTTGCCCTCCCTAGTGAAGACTGGGGAGAACTCATTAATGCCAGGACAGCTCATGGAAGAAGAGGTATGCAGAGTAGCGATGGTGCAACTGGATCTTGCAGGTGCAGGGCAGCAGTGCATGTCCAACTGCAAAAAATATATTTAGATCTCATGCTGATATTGAGCAGAAGATAGTTGGGTATGTTTTCCTCGGACTAGCCAGTTAGTTAAGCAGATGACTTGAGCCTAGCTATTTCTGCAGACTGACCCAATGCTTAGTGTGCTGCTATTTAGTTAGATATTTTAATCCACCCTTGCCATGTCTTTAGTCACACTCTCCCTCCCCTCCCCCTTTTTGTGTCCAGGTAACCTTGTCCATTCAAAATATTAATGCATGCAAAGTTAGTTGGACAAAGGGGGGGACTAAAATTATTTTAGAGGGCCACATTTATGACTATTAAAACTGATTTTTAACCCCACAAATCTTTTAATGTGTGGACCTCGTCCAAATAGGGCAACTAGGTTTTATCAGAGAGGTCCTGAACTTGATCCTTTTGGGGTGCAGAGAATTTTGGATATTTGGTGCCTTATGCCAAGATTCTGTAGTACAGTGCTGTTATGTGAGCATTGATACCTAAGCCCATAAACGTTGGCTACGGTATTCATGATGTGAAGACATCCATAACCCCTGGAGTTTGCATCCCATGTTATATATAGTATGCATGGTACATAGGCTTCTGACAGTGGACAGGCTTTGGTTATGTGGTACTCAATAAAATATATTTTGTATAGGAGTGTATCTTTCCCTCCCCTCTTCAATGGCATGCCTGGGTAACTCACTAATCTGAGGGCTAGCAATAACTGTATGGAGGGGGCTGGGTCACATCCTCTGAAGTGCAGCCTTGCTGGTGCTCGGAGTCTGAAAGGGGCCTCCATAGTCTTAGCAGACCTTTCCCCCTTCTCTCCCAGGGCTTAGGCACACCACCTGCACTGTGTGCTGAGCCCCTCCACCGGAGAATTTTCACTTGCACAAGGCTCTTAAAACATGAGTCACTTGACAAGAATGATGTGCATCAAGTTAAGCGCTTTTAAGAAGGCCTTTTAGATCTAGACATGTCTGGCAGGGGACCTTCTTTTAGGTTTGGATCACGAGGGAACCGCTGCACTTCTGCAGATATTTGAGTGAAGCGTAAAGATGGATTTCGGGACTGGAGCCTCTGCCAGCATTTTGCTATCATTTTTAGACTGAAGCCATCTGATTTAATACAAACATTGTACTGGAGATGGATTGTGTAGGGAACTGAAGCACATGGTTCCAAAATGTTTCTCATTAGGGAACTGATAAGCCCGTTGCACTTTGATAAATTGCTTTTAAACTTCAGGGCTGAAAGCTCATCGCATTTCCTGCGCAAGAGATTTAAACTTCCTCCTCCCCCAAAAATAACCCCATAGAGATAATAAAAATGTACAATGTATCTGAACAGAATCTAAGGGGCATGTTTACTAAAGCCTGCGCCGGTAATGTGCATGTGGGCTGTGTTACCAGTGTGTGGGGGGGGGGGCCCCCACATTAACTGTTTCCCTGCATTTAGCATGGGACAAAGATGCAGCACTGTGCAAGTTGGCACGTGGGTGCACCTATTACCACCCACGGAGGCGGCATTAAGTGCGCCTGTATAAGGGCAGCACTACTGGTTTAACACAAGCCTACTAATGTCCACGCTAGCCAAAACTTGCTATCAACACTTCCGTTCGACCCCCGTCCTGCCCAGTTCCCACCCCGTCACACGCTACTCAGTTAATATGGGATTTTTAGTTCGGTATTTGAACCCTGCGCTAACCAGGGAGCGTACGTTTAGCAAACATGCCCCTACGTGTGCTATGTTGCAGCTTCCTGAATGGACGCAATCGTGCGCTGGGATTTATGCATAAGATCAGCCAGATTTACTAAAATTAATTAAAACTGCACTTGATCCATGGCAGATTTCAGTACAACTTACATTTATAGCTAGACTTTAGATTTTAGGATTTTACAGATAAACACACTGATGCAAAAATACCCCGTCTTAACCAAACACACACAAAATAGTTTATTGGAAAGACCCTGGGAAAGCGCCACTTCCCATCGCATGTACTTACGCCACCACTTACTGCTTTGCTCCCTCCACCCTGCTTTTGTACCTTTACCTGCTTACCTGTGCATATGTATCGATTTAATCCGGCCAGAAAGATACACAGCAATTGCAGTTGCACCGTGAAAATGCCAGTAAGCACTGATTTTTGTTCATTCCCTCAAAGAACTCCTAATTAGCTGAAAAAGAAATGTTTTAATAAGCCGATACTTGAAATGGGAGCCTACAGCGAATGGGAGAATGGACACTAGTATGTGTTGTGCTAAATGATCTGCCTCTGAAGGGTAGAAGGGGGCCGCAGGGCTATGGGTGTCGTCAATGCTCAGATAGAGCTGCCTGAAATGAGGCAAATGTGTCCAAGGTCACAGGGAGTGTTCAGCTAATTTAACCCCATTACTAGGTCTCCAGCTGTAATTGCGGTAAGTGCTCCGGGGTTTCATTGGCTGCGAGGGATGTGGATTACGAATCTTTAAAAGTCTGCATTAATCAGTGGATGAGTCATATTCTCTGTAGGTCAGTGAGTGCACTTTATATACCATTAGCACAGTGATAAACACTATGTAAGTCCTGATAGATACCTCCTACTGTTCTCCATGCTGGGGAAAAAAGCATTTCTGTAAATGTCTAATGCTCACTCGGCTTTCAATAAAGACGACACAAACATCCTCAGAATGGGCACATAATCTCCTCCGTTTCATCCATAGATACCTAGAACATGACAGCAGATGAAGCCTATCCAGTCTTCTCATCCATACAATTTCTACTCTGTTGGCATGATTTTTGCTATACTTATTTTGATCTGATTGTATTTTATTGTAAGTAATTTGTATTGTAATTGTTTAGCTAGACTGGAAGGCAGGATCTCAAACCTATGTGCAAGAAAAACTCCCTTTGAAATTGCTTCTTTTAGCAGGGAAAATGGGCTGAGCTGGGAGTGGAACTGGGACGAGCCTGGGGTTTACAAGCAGGCCAGTATTTGAATGGCCTGGCTGCTTTTCATAAAAGCGAACTAGCCAATGTAAGTGCAGACTACCAGACCCTCCAGTGTGCCATTTAGAGTTCTTTAGTCTCCCATCGCTGCTTCCCCTCCTCTAGAGGCTGTCCTCCTAACCGATACCATGGGGCCCCTGCTTCTCAGCTGTTCTAGCCTCCTTGACGCGCCCTGTCCACTTGCACGCCTATGATAAAATGAGGAAAACGATTAGAAAAAAATAATAAAAGGAGTAGCTGCAAAAGTCAAGAGTTTACAGCCGGGTGTGAACATTTGTTTAAAAATACCCCCTTGGAAACCCAGACCAGACGTATTCCACGTACTAAAGAAGGCAGAAGGAGGGCCAAACGACAGCTGGTCTGGTTAAAAGATGAGGAATAAGGATCCAAATGCACTGGCAATTGAAAAAGCTGATAAAGAAGGTCAAAACAGAATTTGAAAAGAAGCTTGCTGTAGAGACAAAACTTGTACTAAAATCTTTTTGGGGTATATTTGAAGCAAGAAGCCTGTGAAGGAATTGGTTGCATCATTAGATGATTGAGGGATATAGGGGACACTCGAGGACAAGGCCATAGCTGAGACTACGGGAGGTATTTTAGAAGCTCTGCTCATGATTTGGACATCTGAAAACGGGCATTCAGATGTGCAGATCAAAGAGACGTCTCCGGACCCATTTTAGGAACTGGGTGCAAAGATGTCCATGTGGCATGGGGGGTGGGGAGGAGTCGTGGCTTGGGCAGAGCAATGGAGATACAGTTGCGGTGCAATTTCAGAATGGCAGAAACTTGTCTGGTCCTGGTTGGTGAGACGTCCAACCTGCTCCTGAGCATGAATAAAGTGCAAAAGGTGCTTGTTTCATGACTGCAACACTTCCAAGCAGAAGAGCAAAATGCGCTTTCATCGCCACGTTTAATATTTCCTGACCAAAGAAAACTGCACACAAATACAAACTCCAGACATAGAAGCCCCCCGCCACGTGTCTGAACATCTGAAATGACCAGCTGGGATATGCCAATCTCATAGTTGCACCCCCCATCCACTTCTGAAATTTCCTTGCCAGTATGTCCATGTACCTGGTGCTGAGGCCATGCAATTTGGGGATGTTCACATTTGTCAAATGACCTATGCCTGTGCGTGCACCCGGCCTTGCAGTCTGCACAGGGCCCTTCTCCATAACCAGTTAGTGAGACGGCCCAGATTCTTCTTGGATGCCCCTTCTAAAATTGCACTTTACATGAATTCTTTGCTTGGGTCTTTACTGAGGAAGATGTAAGAGAGCTACCCATGGCAGAAACAGTTTTAATTGTGGTGGTTCAGTGGAATTAAACAAATCTCAGTGAATTTGGTAGATGTAATAGGGCAATTTAACTAACTAAAATGTTGCAAATCACATGAACTGGATGGTATGCAACCTAGAGTACGGAAAGAACTCAAAAAATGAAATTGCAGGTCTACTATTAGTCATTTGTAATCTATTGTTAAAATGGTACCCAAAGACTGGAGAGTAGCCAAATGTAATACCAATTTTTAAAAAAGCTTATGGTGTGATCTGAGAACTCAGACTAGCGAGCCTGATATCCATTCTGGATGAAATGGTAGAAATTATTATAAAGAATAAAAGTGCTGAACACACCGATAATTATGGTCTAATGGGACGAAGCTAACATGGATTTAACAAAGGGAAGTCTTGCCTCGTCAGTATGCTATATTTTGTGATATTGTTTTTTGAAGGCATGATCCTAGATTTCACATTGGGAGTCACCACTCAGGAAAAGGATTTAGGTGTCGTATTCAGTGTGTGGTGGCAGCCGAAAAAAGCAAGTAGAATACAATCTTAGGACTTATTAGGAAAGGGATAGAGAATAGAGCCAAAGAATTTCATAATGCTTCCGCATTGCTGCATCCCTAAATATTATGTGCAGTTCTGGCCACACATCTCAAGAAAGATATAGCAGAATTAGGAAGGTACAAAGAAGGGAGATTAAAATTTATTTATTTATTTTATATTCCCTTATATACCGCGCTATTCTGCATCAGTGCGGTTTACATTGAACAAACTGAAATTACATTGAACAGGGCATTATAACTTGGAGATAACTATTTTACAGGGAACATGGGCTATGGAGGGTTAAGTGGCTTGCCCAAGACCACAAGGAGCACCTGTGGGACTAGAAACCCCAGTCCTTCCGGCCCAAGGTTGCTGTCCTCTAGTGGGATTTGAACCCGTGACCTTCCGGCCTGAAGTACCTTGCCCCAACCACTAGGCCACTCCTCCACTCCATGATAGAGGACAGAGCGACTCCCTATGAAGAAAGGTTAAAGAAATTAGGACTCTTCAGATTGGAGAGGAAATGGCTGACTAGATAGAGGTCTGCAAACTCTGAGTGGAGTGGAACAGGTAAATGTGAATCAATTGTTTACTCTTTTAAAAATAATATAAAGACTAGGGGACACTCCATGAACTTACTACGCAGTGCATTTAAAACAAATGGGAGAAAATAGTTACTTCACTCAGTGCATAATTAATCTTTGGAATTTGTTGCTGGAGGGTTTGGTAAAAACTGTTAGTGTAGCTGCCTTTAAAAAAGTTTTTGGACAAGTTCCTGGAGTCCATAAACCATTGATTGGGGAATCTATCTACGTTTTGGGATCCTGGATAGACCACTATTGCAAACTGAGTTTGATGGGTGCTTAGTCTGATTCAATATGGCCATTATGTTTGCATAAGAATACAAGATCTGTTTCTATGACAGTATCTGAATTCAAAAAAGTGCGGAACAAACATAGAGGATCTCTAAAGGAAAAAAGGGGACTGTTGTAGTGATTGATATGGAAGGACAGACTAGATAGGCCATGTGGTCTTTTTCTGCCATCATGTTTCTATGACTAATCAGCATCGGGAAAGCGGAGGCCCTACAACCACGTCTTTTGGATATAATCACTCCTGATTGAACTCCATGTTCACGGCATAGGATTCATTGGGTAGTGCAAACTGTTTGGTTGCCCTGTGCCGCTCTGTCCATCCCTCTGCTTTTGAGTTACCCTTGCATGCACGGAGCTTAACATTCTTTTTTGTTTTCCATCCTGATATGGAAAAATGTTAGAAATACTCCCTGTACAATTTTCATTCTTCATTCCCCACTGTGCTCTGGTGTAGATAATTTAGACTACACCGATTTGCCGAAATATTTCTATGGCGAGGAGGAGGAGGACAACTTGTGGCTGACTTGCCAGTCCCTATGACTGATGCGGTGGGGGTGGGGGCAAAATACATGGCTGACTTGCCTGGTGTATCTGTAGAAAAAGGGGTCAGATCTGTGGTTGAATGACTTGTCTCCATGCCTAATTTGGGGCAGGGGCTGTGACCGAGTGGCTCGTCTCTTCGGACTATGCATCGCAGAGCAGAGAGAGATGGTGGGGAGACGTGGCGGAATGACTAGTCGGTGGGAAAATGGAGGTGGATCCATGGCTAAACGGCAGTCTCTATCCCTTCCCTGAGGTGTGGGGAAAGGTTCCATGGTTTAATGGAAAATGGGCCTGGCTCTTTCATCTTCAATATGAACGTCAGACACATTTAAAACTGATTTTCAGAAGATGTACGTTTGTTTTTCATAGGTCTAGTGGTCAGAAACCTTGCTGCTGATTTGTCTAATGCTGCTGTTGCTGAACAGTGTTTCCAAGCAGGGAAGGCATAAAAAATGCAGACAACTGGAAAACCTACAACTGCCAATGCCCTGTTTTATTAGCACTTATCCCCCTGCGGATTAGGGCAGCTTTAGTGTTGGTAGACTATGATTTCACCATCCTTTCTGCTTTTCTAAAAGGAAACGAGCTCTTATACTCGTATTTACCTCCCAGGCTCTAGTAATCAATTTTTTATTAAGTGACTTGAGAGTGGACAGGAAGCTTCAGGGGGCTGATTTTAAGTTTTGGGACTGGATTGACATTTATCGACTCTGGTGATCACTCAAGTAACGCGCAGGTTCATTGTTCTACCAGCACTGATGAAAATGCATGAGACTGTGTAGCAAATTGCTGTGTTTAATCTGAGTCCTGAAATTGGCTCCCGTTCCAAAGGCATGCAGAGCCGACATCTGGTCACCAGCTCTAAAACAGAAGATAGAGACCTGGATGGCATGTCTGTGAAACAGAGGGCTAATGGGAGGACTTGATGTGATTGGGAGGCACGTGGTGGTGGGGGTTGGTGATTTGACTTCTCAGATATAGTAGAACAACTGCTGAACTGTTCTCTGAGTTCTAGTAGAGGGTTCCTAAACCTGTCCTGGTGATTCCATGGTTGATCAGCTTTTTTAGGAGATCTGCTAATGGGCCTGCACTGGAGACATGATATACGTGACTTGATCTCTTGCAGATTCATGCTGGATATCCCAAAAACCGAATGGACTCTGGGGGTCACCAGACAAGTTTGGAGAGTCTTGTTTTTAAAAGGAGGTAACTCATTCGAGGTTTATAAGACTTTTCTATCCCCATCCTCTGTTTGGGGGGGGGGGGGGAGGAGGGGGAAAAAAGCATAGTAAACCCAGTTCTTATTTTAGAACACCTATAGATGGGGAAGTATGTACAAGTCTGATGCCTGATGGGGGAAGGGTATCACACAAGGGCTAGTGAGTCTCTGGAGGGGCCTGTTTTGATTATTCATAGCCCTAGTCCCCCACATCTGCACCTTAATCAATTCCAGTCTATCAAGTGGAATTTTTCCTTCCCCTTGGAAGAATGCCCTTGTACGCCCCATCCTTAAAAACCTTGATCCCTTGGTCCCTACTCGCTACCGCCCAATTTCCAACCTCCCCTTTCTCTCAAACATTCTGGAAAAATTTGTCTTTGATCAGCTCTCACAACATCTTCACTCCGTTAATTACCTCCATCCCCGACAATCCGGCTTCCGTCAGGGACACAGCGTGGAAACAACTCTGACTGTCCTCCTCAGTGAACTCCATACTTCACACAACTGGAGTGATATCTCAGTGATGGTTTCCCTTGATCTTTCCTCTGCTTTTGACCTTGTGGATCACTCCCTTCTCCTCTCACGACTACGGGATGCAGGCCTCCGTGGTACTGTCCTTCACTGGTTTCATTCCTTCCTTTCCTCCCCGTTCCTTCTCCATAGCCTCCTCTGCGGACCCACACCCTCTTTCAAATGCCTTCCCCCTTCCCTGTGGTGTCCCTCAAGGCTCTATTCTGGCCCCCTTATTGTTTAATCTTTTCCTTACACCACTGGCCCTTCATATCCAGCAGACTGGTCTATCTGCTTTTTTCTATGCGGAAGACATAATTATCATTCACCACACTAATCCGCTTCACCCAGATCTCACACCTTTGAACTCATGTCTTACTCTCGTCTCCAATTGGCTATCTTCAAACTGTCTCCACCTCAACTTCACCAAAACCTCAGCCATCTGGTTCACATTTGTAAGCCCCTACCCCTCTTTTGCCCCAACCCTTAACCACTTTGCAATTCCTACTGTCTCCTCCTTCAAATACATTGATGTTCTCCTCGACTCAAACCTCACCTTCAAAGACCACATATCGCACCTAGCTAAGACATCTTATTTCTTTCTCCGGCAAATTCGATCTATCCGCCCTTTTCTGTCCCCCTCAGCACTGACCACCCTCACATTATCTACAGTTTTATCATGACTAGACTATTGTAACTCCGTTTTTGCCGGTATCACTAAAGTCGAACTTCATCGGCTACAACTCATTAAAAATACCGTAGCTAGAGTCATCTCTCACTCCTCCCAGTATGACCACGTTACCCCTCTACTGCTTCACCTACACTGGCTCCCAGTCGATTACCACATCAAATTCAAGATACTAACCCTAGTTCACCATACCCTTTACACACATACACCTCAATACCTTACTGACCTTCTCCACTTCACCACCCCCACACATAGGCTCCGCTCTCTTCATATCAATCGACTCCATCTTCGCCCACCGTCTCGTGCACATCTACAATCTACCCGCTACTCTGCCTTTTTCTTCTACGGTCCAGCTCTTTGGAATTCTTTACCCACCCTGCTTCGTCTGGAAGAGAATTACATTACCTTTCGGTCATTACTCAAAACCCATCTCTTTGCCTCTGCATATAACCTTCCAGCTACACCCAGTTGACTTGGTTTATCTATGTCTACCTCTGTCTTTGACTTCCCCACGCTCTATGCTTTAACCCACTTCCTTCTATTTTCCTCTTTCCTGTCCCAACTATGTAGTTCTTTTCTCGCTATGGGGTTTGTGCCCATCCCAGCTTGATTTTGTACTTTGCAAACCACCCTGGTGTAATGAAGGGCGGTATATCAAATTAAATAAACATAAACATATTGATCCCCAAGACTTCAGAACAGTGGCCCAAGCACTCATCATGCCACATTTTGACTACTGCAACGCCATCCTACAAGGTTTACCTAAAAAAACCCTAAACATATTACAAATGGCACAAAATGTAGCTGCCAGGGTCATAATGAAGAAAAATCTAAGTGACCACATCACACCAGTACTAATTCAATTACACTGGCTACCCATAACAGCTCGCACAAAATACAAAATACTAACAACCACCTTCAAACTCATCCACAACTTAGCACCTTCCTTCCTCAACAACCTAGTAAGATTGCAACCTCCTACCCGAAACAGAAGAACCCACAATTCCAACATCCTTCACACTCCAACAGATATAAGATCTGCCAAAACTAACACCAGCCACAGGGCTTTCTCATATGTGGCACCAACACTGTGGAACCAACTCCCACCAGAACTACGAGCTAGCAATGACCTTCTAGACTTCAGAAAGAAACTCAAAACGCACATTTTCCAATCACATTTCAACCTGAACTGAACCCACAGATGGAGCAGCCCCTGACCACTGTGTCCAAGAAGATTATCCTGTATATATGTATTTATGTATATATGTAAATGAACTCCCCCATAGCTAAGAAGTGTTAACTCTGTATGATGTGCTTTTCTGACAATCTGTATGTAAACAAAATTTGTACCTGCCTTGATTCGGCAGTTTCACAATAGTAATCCTACCCGCTTCTGATCGCTGGAAGGAGCGGGCTACAAATGCTTGCTAAATAAATAAATAAAATAAATAAACATAAATGAATAATGTTAAGATGTTGCAGATTTTCCAAGTACTGATCTTTTAGAATGATTGTCTTTGTATTAATTTATTTGTTCTTATATATCATTTTATCTATGAATCAAAGCTGTCTACATTGAACCAACAAGTTACAAAGAACATATGATAACAGACTTCTATAGAATTGCACATTTGTAATAACAAATGAGGGTTTTATGGGCTGTGGGTAGGGGTGTATCCACAATAACATGACTAACAGGGTGATTTACTTTGTTTTGACATGTATTATTGTGGTACATTTAAACTCAATTTTTAATCACTGCAGGAGGCTTGGAAAAGTTGTCTGCCCTGGGACTTATGCTGGCTCTCAGCGCCCCTCTATATGTTACTGCTTTGCTGTAAAATGTCGCGCTAGTGTAAACGTACTGTGAGGGTCTGGTAAAGGCGAATGTGTGACGTGCAGAAGCAGCCATTTCAATTTCTCTCCTCTTGGGATTCTCTTACCAGACCGAGGGCAACACTATTGCCACCGGGAGGGGGCATGGCTCCAATTCAAACTTGGGTCGTCTTCTTCTAAGGTCAGTTGTTGATGCTGCAGAGATGGATTTCACAGCTCCTAGGGAAGGGCAGGAGAAGGAGTCAGTCATTACACAATGGCGACACTTAAGTGATAATCTTATAAGGAACTGCGTAAAGTAGTGTCCTCTTTGCACGTAACTCACAGTATTTTAGTAAATTACATGCATAAATGGTCCTTTCCGTGGGGACTTTGGCTGGCTGCCATTCTGTAAGCATGGATCTTGCCAGTGAATGTGTAATTTGGGAGGAATTTGGGAGGAGGGCACAAGTACGCGCATAAACTATAAAATACTGGAATTTACACACGTTCTTGACAAATCTAGGCATTGGTACTTGCACCATCCATAGGGCTGCTGTTAGTGACTGCACCGAGATTTAACACGTTTTCAACTATTAGGCCGCTATTTTGTAGATTAGGTCCATGCATACCTGACTTTATAAAGGCTTGAAATATATGCAGAAAAATGCACATTAACTATGCAGAGCTTTATAAGATTACCTTGAAATTTAGAGTCCAGAAGGATCCTTTGGTATATAGGGCTCCTGGCTCAAGACCTTTGCTGTCATAAAAACTCTAACTATTCACCTCTGTACATAGCTCTATCTGCAGCGGTTTGTATATAGTTTAGTCTCTATGCTACTTTGTTACTCTGTTAAAAATTTAACTGTTAAAATGTGTTCCATGTAATAATGTTGTTAAAAATGTAAACCGCTCCTGATCTCGGGAAGGGGCGGTATATAAGAAATGGCAAAAATAAATAAATAAATAAACAAAATAATTAGATTAAAGTAGGTTGGAAGGGAATATAAAGTGGGGAAAAATTTATTGGATACTTGCAAACATCTTTGTTAGTGATATAGCGGAAGGGCTGTCGGGTAAGGTTTGCCTCTTTGCGGATGATACCAAAATCTGCAATAAAGTAGACACCCAGGAAGGTGTAGATAACATGAGGAGGGATCTAGCTAAGCTTGAAGAATGGTCTAGAATTTGGCAGCAGCTGGGATTTAATGTTAAAAAATGTAAGGTCATGCATTTGGGCTGCAGCAATCCAAGGGAGCAATACAGCATAGGAGGTGAAGTACTTTTGTCCACTACAGAAGAGCGGGACCTAGGCGTAGTTGTGTCCGATGATCTTAAAGTAGCTAAACAGGTAGAAAAGGCGACGGCAAAAGCTAGAAGGATGCTTGGGTGCATACGGAGAGGAATGGCTAGCAGAAAAAAGGAGGTGATAATGCCTCTGTATAAGTCTTTGGTGCGACCTCATTTGGAGTATGGTGTGCAATTCTGGAGACCGCACCTTCAAAAGGATGTGAACAGGATGGAGTCGGTGCAGAGGGTTGCTACTAAGATGATTAGTAGTCTTCATTATAAAGCATATGAGGACAGACTTAAGGATCTTAATATGTACACCTTAGAGGAAAGGCGGGATAGAGGTGATATGATTGAGATGTTTAAATACCTCCGTGGCATAAATGTTCAGGGAGAGAGCCTCTTTCAATTGAAAGCAAGTTCTGCGACGAGGGGACATGGGATGAGGGTGAAGGGAGATAGATTCAGGAGTGATATGCGGAAATATTTCTTTACGGAAAGAGTAGTGGATCCGTGGAATAGTCTCCCAGTGGAGGTGGTAGAGATGAGGACAGTAACTGAATTCAAAAAAGCATGGGACCAACACAGAGGATCTCTAAAGGTAAAAAGTGGACTGTTGTAGTTGTTGTTATGGAAGGACAGACTAGATGGGCCTTGTGGTCTTTTTCTGTCATCATGTTTCTATGTTTCTATGTTTCTAAATGAAGGTTCAAGGTGTTGGATGTGAGTCCTGGGGCTGATTGAGCTGGAAATTCAAAGAACTAGACTGGCTTAACCATCAGGCAAACTAGACAGTTGCCTATACAGCAGCTTCAAGGAGGGGGAGAGAGCAGGTCATTCAAAGCTAAACAGTAGTTCTCCAGGAACAAGCACAAAGTCAGTCCTCATATATGGGTGACATCAGCGTCGATGGAGCCCACGCAGAGCATTTCCCCAGCTTTCAAAGAAAGCCTTTGGGAATTCCACCTTGCATGCACGGTCCCCTTCCCGCTCAAGGGTGCCATCTTGCTCAGTCTCCTTTTTTCCGTGGAGCCCAACTGACATCTGTCCAGTTTCCCCGGGAAAAAATCCTTGCTATATCCTTAAAAGCTAGCTTTTCCTAGTTTGCATACTGGTTCCTCTTCCCGCCTCGAGCTGGTGCTGGACCCAGCGCTGTTCTCAGCTTTTTTCCCTTTATTCGATTGAGGCTTGCCTCGACCTACATTCGTGCCTTTTTTAGGCCGGGTGTTTCCGGCCGGGTGCCTTTTTTAGGCCGGGTGCCTTTTTTAGGCCTTTTTTAGGCCGGGTGTTTTTTAGGCATCGATCCTGGCCGGGTGTTTCCCACCATGTCTCCCGGTGGGTTCAAAAAATGTAACCGCTGCAATCAAACCATGTCAGTAACCAACACCAATGACCTGCTGCCTACGCTGCCTGAGACCAGACCATGATCGCACCTCCTGTGACCTGTGCCAGGCCATGACACCTAAAATCAATAAAAAGAGGTCAGAGTTGCAGGAGAACCGGCTTCCCCGACGCCAAGCTCCAAGCCCAGCACTTCCTATGAGGCCTGAGCATCCTCTGAGTCTCACGGCTACTCTGAGAAGACTCTGAACCCCAAGAGAAAGAAGAAAAAATCCTCGAAGTACGTTGAGGTTCCACTGGTGAAACCTGGTAAAACTTCTTGGAGGGACTCGGGCGGCTCTGAGAAGCACCTACCAAGGTCCTCAAAAAGGATTCCTCGGCTGGCGGAGGCCATGCGAGGTTTCTCGAGACCATAGTCCTCTTGAGGATGCACTCAAGAGAGTACCTGAGATCCTCGGTGCATACACCAAAAGCTGTGGAGCCTTCTGGCTTGGAAACCAGAATGGCATCCCTGGAGCAGAACATCACTGCTATCCTGGCCCTGCAGCAGGCAATGATGGCTGGTTCATCCACATTATCTGCCCCAATGACCAACTCCCTGACTGCAGGAGAGTCCCCGGTTGTCGAACTGAGCTCTGAGTGCCACCAGCCTCGAGGGTGCCGGTTGAGGTCCCGTTCCCATTCCTTGGGAATCCAATCCTCCCTGGCTAGTTTCCACGACTCGGACCCCAGGTCCTCTGGAGGCCCCCAGCCTCTCTGCACTGGCCTTGAGGCAAGGAGTCGCAGGGCCTCAGATTTGTTGTCACCCCTCGACTCCGAGTGGGAGACTGACGTCAAGGCATCCCTCGAAACCAGACAGCACCGAGATATCACCTTGGACCTATCTCCCCCAGCGCCATTCTCCTCCAGAGGACATGGCCTTCCATGACTTTGTCAAGGATATGGCGAGAGCCCCCTCTGCAAACCAAGGCAGAGGAGGATCCATGCACCGAAGAACTGGAGATTCTCCAGTATGAGTCTCCACCCAAGGAAACTCTCACAGTGCCAGTGCAGCTAATCCTCGAGTGGCTCCTGTTGAGAATGTGGGAGACCCCGTCATTGGTACCAGTGGTCAGCCAGTGCCTTCAATGCCATGTACCATGTCAGGAAAGGGCCGGGGTTCCACAAATCCCAATTCCCACATAACTCCATGGTTGTTGAGTCAACCCTGCAAAAACGTAAGAACCAGAAGACCCATTCTTCTGTTCCCCCCGGTAGGGATGAATGTTAGGCATGTACCGCAAGGCTCTAACCCAGGAGTTGTCCGGGTTTTCAGAAGGGCTTACCAGGGAACCCCTCCAATGGTTCCAATCCCTAATCTCTGGGATCAAGGACTGTTCTAAGTTCCTTTTCTGGCTGGCCTATGATAGCTTTGAGTCTGCGGCTCGGGTAGCAGCGACAGGCATCGACTCCCAGCGCCAAGCCTGGTTGCAGTCTTCGGACCTTGAGCAATGGGTCCAATCCTGAAAGACCTGCACTGGCTAACAATCTACTGCCGACTCATCTACAAACTAGTACTGTTAACATTCAAGGCTATCAACAAAACAACTGCTAGCTTCTTGATGAACCTTATCCACCCCATACCTGCAACCAGAGCAAGAAGATCCTTCGCCACCAACACATTAATAACCCCCAGCGAAGTAACAAAATGCACTCGGGCAACAAAAAACAGAGCCTTCATGTTCTACGCACCTACCTGCTGAAACGAGCTCCCAGCGACCATCCACGCAATCACTGACCTTGCCCAATTCAGAAAGGCACTAAAGCACCACCTTTTTCTCCTACACTATGCCCAGGCCAACAGCACGTCCTCACCTGACATAACCTCACAACCTAACTGTAAAAAACAGACAACCCAGTAAATAAATTACATCCCTGTACATAGCTCCCAGTGCAAGCCATGTCGTTACAACTGCATAGCGACTTCCTGCCTAGACTGCCTAGGAACTGCAGGCTCTTCCTACTCTGTACAAAATGTTAACTGTAAACTGCACTGATTTTAAAGAGCGCGGTATATAAAAGCATTAAATAAATAAATAAAAATAAATAAGACAAGATGCTCGATGTCCCCTGTACCAGAGAGAACCTGTTCGCCAAGCCTATGGCCGACAAGGCGGCTGAGATAGAGGCCGACGTGGTGACTCGACAAAAGCTTTCCAAAAAGACCTCATCCTTCCCCCGTAAGAAACCATCGGGGAAAAGATCACTGTTCCCGAGGAAAGAGACCCTTTCATCAGAGTCACTACTACCAGCCTTTCTTGGGTCAGCAACAGGGTTCTCACCCTAAAGGACAAACCCATGGAGCCCAGAAACCAAAGGCACAGATGCCCCAGGCCCCAGCTCCCACCCAGCCTGGGGGGAAATTTTGACTCCGGGGCAGGCCTCCCCTCCTCCGGGAGACCTTCACCAGCCCACAAGGGGCTGCCTGGCACTCTTCTTCTACAGGTGGGCTGGTGTCACCTTGGACCAGTAGGTACTGCAGCTGGTAAAGGAGCAGTACCTCCTCCACCTGCAGGTACCACCCAGGTTCTTTCCAGGAGAGCCGGTGTGACCTCTCCTTCCCTAGACCTTTCTGCTCTCAGAGCTCGCGGGTCTGCTCATGGGCAATGCAGTAGATCCCGTACCCAAACATCTATGGGGAAAAGGCTTCTACTCCAGATACTTCCTTGTCCCAAAGAGAACTGGGGGTCTCAGGCCCATACTAGACCTGACAAACTTAAGCAAGTTTCTGGTGAAAAAATTCAAGATGATGCTCCTTGGAACACTGCTGCCTTACCTCCACCAGGGAGCTTGGCTATGCTCCTTGGACCTAAAGGATGCATACATGCACATCCTGATCCACCCCTCCCATAGGCGGTACCTATCGTTCATGGTGGGAGGAGGGCACTACCAGTACAAGGTGCTGTCCTTCGGCCTAGCTTCCTCCCCAAGAGTCTTTACCAAATGCCTGGCAGTAGTAGCTGCCTATATGCGCCTACAAGGGGCTTTCATCTTTCCCTACCTGGATGACTGGCTCATCGGGGGCGGTACAGCCTCGGAGGTCAGTCAGGCCACAGAGCGTGCAACCTTTCTTTTGCAGCACCTGGGGTTCATCATCAACTACCTCGAATTCCGTCTCTCTCCAGCCCAAAGTCTAGAGTTCATAGGTGCCGAGCTGGACACATTACAGGTCAAGGCCGTCCTCCCAAGAGAAAGGGCAGAACACCTCAGGCAACTGGCAGAAGAGGTACAACGTTGCTGGTCAGTGCCGACTCATCTTCTCCTCCGCCTACTGGGCCATATGGCCTCGACGGTCCATGTCATGCCTTCAGCCCACTTACAGATATGGACAGCCCAGTGATGCCTACGCTCGCAGTGGACTCAGGCTATGGGGCAGGGGCAGGGTTACCCACCTACTGGTGGAGTCCCTCAACTGGTTGAAATACCTCCGCTACCTCCAGGCATGAATGCCCTTCCAGCCATCCATGCCATGGAGGACCCTCACCACAGATGCCTCCCTCTTGGGTTGGGGGGCACATTGTGGAGAACACCGCACACAAGGCAGCTGGTTCCAGGAGGAGTGTCTCCTACAGATCAATCTCCTGGAGCTCAGGGCAATCTTCTTAGCCCTACGGGCGATCCACCATTGTCTTCGACACTGGCTTGTACTGATCCAGATTGACAACCAGGTCACCATGTTTTATATCAACAAGCACAGGTTCGTACTCCCTCTGCCAGGAGGCAGTGGTCTTCCTCTCCTTCGCAGCACGCAGCAACATGTTTCTGTGAGCAGTGTACCTTCCGGACCAAGACAACTGCCTAGCAGACAGCGTGATCATGTCCTTTGCCCACATGAGTGACACTTAAATCCCAGAGTACAAAGCAGCTCTTCCACATCTGGGGCAGGCCAATGATGGACCTATTCGCCTCTCCAGACAACAGGCAGCTATCCCACTTCTGTTCCCATCAGCCGCGCCCAGAGAGAGTGGCGGCAGATGCCTTCCTGATCTGAGGTTCCAATATTTGCACCCCCCCCCCCCGGTCGACAGAACCCTCTTCAAGGTTCAGAGTGAAAGGGCATCAGTTATGCTAATTGCCTCCAGGTGGCCCAGGCAATCTTTTGTTCCCTCTGCTGCTTTCCATGTCGGTGGTACTCCCTGTCCCTCTGGGCTGAGCCCCGGATCTCCTGTCCCAGGAAGAGGGCTCTCTCCTGCACCCCAATCTGGGATCGCTAACTCTAACAGCATGGCTACTGAAAGGGTAGCATTGGCCCCTTTCAATCTTCCAGGAGAAGTTGAGGAGATCCTACTGGCCTCCCAAAAACCCTCCACCAGATGGACTTATGCCTTTAAATGGAGAAAGTTCTCTGCCTGGTGTGTGGTAAAGGAGGAGAATCCCTTCTCCTGCCAGGTGCAACTAGTACTGCAGTACCTACTGCCCTTGTCACACACCGGGCTGAAATCTAACTCGGCAAGGGTACATAAGAGTGCCATAGCCACTCACCACCATCCTGTCGAGGGAAAATCCCTTTCAAGCCAGACCCTGGTCTCCAGGTTCCTCTGGGGCCTCTTGTTATCCAAGCCCCTTCTCCGCCCTCCAGCAGCAGAGTGGGACCTCAACATGGTGCTCTCTCAGCTCACCAAACCATTGTTCGAGCCCCTGGCCACTTGCCACCTGTGGTACCTGTCGTTGAAAGTGGCCTTTCTGGTGGCCCTTATGGTCGCTCGAAGAGTGAGTGAACTCTAGGCCCTGGTGGCAGATCTACCATATACAAGGTTATACAAGAATGGGGTAGTGCTCTGCAACACCCCAAATTTCTGCTGAAGGTGGTGTCTCCTTTACACCTCAACCAAGAGGTGGTCCTCTCCACCTTCTTCCCATGGCCTCATGCCAGCAAGGAGGAACTAGTAGAAGGACAGGGTACTAGTTCTTTATACACTAGATTGCAAATGGGCCCTGTCCTTCTAATTACAGCAGACTCAGGCCCATTGAAAAGCTCCTCAGCTTTTTGTATCTTATGACCCCAGCAGACTGGGGCTCCCTATGACTAAGCGAACTCTGTCCACTTGGGTGGCAGACCGTACTGCTTTCGCCTATGAGCAAGCTGGTCTCTCTCTAGAGCACCATGTGAGGGCGATGGTTGGTGGCCATCCTACGCTCAGTGCTGGTGACGGAAATCTGCAAGGCCACAACATTCATTTCATATGTTTCATATGTCTTCAATTCATATGTTTGCAGCTCACTACTGCCTGGAGAGCGAGTCCCACAGGGACAGTGTCTTTGGCCAGGCAGTACTCTGTAACATTCTCAGGGTGTAGGCAATTCCTGCCGTCTGACCCTTCTGTGTTCAGGCTACCAGAATGATAGTGTCGCTGGGTGTAAGGGTCTTGCAGAGTCTCTCAGTGGGGACTCACCTTCTGCAACTCATAGCCACCCGATTGGTCGCTCTTGATGCTGTCGTGGTTTGGTCCTCAGCATCCTGGAGCTAGGAAGTCCCATATGTGAGTACTGACTTCTTGCTTGTTCCTGGAGAACACCTGTAACAGGTGTTCTCCAGGGACAGCAGGAATCAGTCCTCACAACCCTCCCTCCTCCCCTGGGAGTTGCCTCCCTACCTTGTTTTAATTTTTACTGCCGTCCTAGCTATGTCATCTGACTGAGCAAGATGGCACTCTTGGGTGGGAAGGGGACCCACATGCGTGGTAGCATGTCCCAAAGACTTTCTTTGAAAGCTGGGGAACTGCTCTGCGTGGGCTTCATCAGCACAGATGCCACCCATATGTGAGGATTGATTCTTGCTGTCCCTGGAGAATACCTGTTACAGGTGAGTAACTATGCTATTCTGACAACCGGAGAGAGGGGGGAGCTTAAGGTTTGCCTAGGGTAGTAACACCTTGAACCAACTTTGGGGCTGGCCCTGCCAAGTTGCAGATGGAAAGTGTTGGGTAAAAATAAAATTTCCCGCCATGCACAAAAGCTGCCTGAATTTGCTAGTGTGAACAATGCAGTAGGGTGATGCTGGAGTCACCTGTAGGATTTGACTAGTTATCAGTTATCCGTCCAGGATGTAGTTGGTCTTGGGCTTCTTGCATTAAATGGTTATTTACGTTCCCTTGATGGTCTTAGGACAGCACTGGAAGACTACATGAAGGGGTGATGGGCATCCAGGGCCCGGTTTGCTTGTGATTGGTAGCTGGTCTCACTTCATTTGTCCCTTTTTTTAAACAGTGATTTTCAACTAACTACATACTCACAAAAAATGAAGAACCTCATTTAACAATGTACCAATATGACATGAGCCTTCCTTTTGCACAGTCAATGAAGTAATCTCTTGGTTTGATTGCAGGCAGACAGTCAAGTGGATCAGGTCCGACAGCATTTTTATGAGGTCTCCCTGGAATATGTCCTTAAGGTGCAAGAAGTCCAGGAGAGGAAGATGTTTGAGTTTGTAGAACCTGTAAGTACAGTTATACGTTTCTCACCCTTGAGATCCAATTCCATGCTGAAGTCTATTCCCTAGAGGGATAGACTGCTTCTGTTCTTGATTTCCAGTCTTCCACTCACAGAAAAATCAAATTACACAACAAATAATACAAAATGAACTTATATGAAAACCAAACCTTACAGCAAAACAGAAATAAAAGCAGGATACAAAATCAGATATTATTTTTCCAAGGATACTCAAGTTCTAGACAATCTACATTGTTCCACAGAAGGCAGACATAATAAATTCTCTTCACTTGACTTCCGCTGATGACCAAGGGAGTATTTCACTGGTTTCTTAGCGAGATATGTAGATCTTGGAAGTAGGACACAAACCACTAAACTGAGGCCTAAACAATACAGGCAACCAGTGACTAGTCTATAGTACAAGAGACATATAAACCCTAAGACCAAGAAGCTGCAGTTTGAATAATCGGAAGCCGGGGTAGGCTCTTCATTCATTTTGTTCCAGTCCCTGACAGAGAGCATACGTAATCTATATATGAGATAACCATAGACAGTAGGACTGTTTTTATTGGAGAATTAAAAAGGCTTAAGTAGGCAAGTAGTTTAAACCATGCTCTCTGTTACCCCAGTGACTCTCACTCTTAGAAGCACACCTACACTGGTTTTCAGGATAAGCACAACTAATACACGGATCGAAATGGATAGTCATTGTAGTTATCCTGAAAACCAGTCTAGGCCAGAAAACAGGCATAGCTAAAACACTGTCCTGCCAACCCAGTGTCACTGGCCAGATATGGCCCTAGCATTGAATAGCCAGGAATAAATTAAAAGTGGCAATGGTCAATTGCTTTATTCAGCTTGGCTGCCGCTGCTGGATATATCCCTCGTGTGTGTGGGAAAACAACTTTTAATCTGTGTTTAGTGATCTGTGATCTTCTCGTAGCCAAAGCTTTATATGAAAGAGGTATTTCAATAGGGGCCTAGACGTGAAGAGACACGTGTTCGTTGCCCAGTGATCATTGGGGTCCCATGACTTTCTGGTAACCAGCGACCTCAGCAGAACAATTCTCCGTTGCAGTACAGGCATTTATCATTCATGTTCTGTTTCTGTTTTGGCTTATATCACCTTCTAGGTTAAATTGTTACAATATTTGTTTGTTATTTGGGAAAGGAGTGACTACAGGCAAAGGCAAATTTGGAACAGAAAAGCCCTTGTGAAAATGGAAATGGTGTTAATTTAATTTTGTAATTGCGTCTTGAATGTTGTGGCCTCAGGCTGTGGAATGATAAAGCATTCTGTGTGGAGATGTGCCCAGTGTGAGTCTCTTTGGGAAAAATTCACTTTGCCAGGAATATGTTTTGTTACAAATGACTAGATGGAGAAACCAGGTTAAGAAGTGTGCATGGTTTTGAGAAGAGTTTTATGCAGGGAAGCCTATGTTCACCCAGGTAAAATGCCCGTTGAAAATTGCCCACATTTGAATGTGGGTCAAAGCAGGCATACCGTTTACAGCATGCACACTCTTGCCTGCTTGGAAAAGGGGTGAGGCCGGGTTGATCAGTGAAATTTTCACATGCACTGCACTGCACTTCAAAGCAGCAAAAATAGTTGTTGGGTGCTGCTGAGTCTGTCGACTCTTTGCGGCTCTGGGGATAGTTGTCTCTGTGGTGATTGGTGGTACAAAAATGAATCAGATCTATATATACAAAGTCAATAAAACCAAAACATCAGGAAAAAAAATGATACACAAAATAAAACCTAACTGTATCAAAAAAATAAAGTACCTGGATACAAAATTACCTGCAGTCCCTCCTGGCCCTGAACTTTGGTAGGGAAATTCCAGAGAATGAGCTTGCTGGTCCATGTGCAGAGCAGTCGTGAGGCTACATGCGCTCTGCAGTTTTAAAATGTTTCCCTCTTCATTAAGAATGTCATTGTATCAGATTTCACTTAGATGGTTTTAATGTCCATAATAAATTGAGGGGGGATTGGTATTGGCATGAAGGGCGTTTAGCTCTCAATCTTTTTAAGTTCATCTTGATAAACAAGTCGGCTGTTAGACGAGGACCTAGCTAGCTCTAGATTTTGGAGAAAAAAACTGTCCGCAACTTACGGCTCCAGCTTTAGGATAAGGAAAGGCACTGCTAAGACGTGTTTTGAGAATTGCTGCTGTGTTGAATTTGAACCAATGATTTTGTCCAGGTGTTAGACTAACGTGTCAGTCGAAAGAGGGCCAACAGGCAAAGGAACAGGAATGTCACCAACTGTTGCGTTGAAAGAGACTACCACCAAGAACTGGCCAGGGAGATATATGTAGCTTGGACTTGTGTTTGAGCTCTTCTGTATTCCAGAGAATTTATACCGATGAGCGTGAAGATAGACTTGCACACCACTGCTCCTCGGAGACTGAGCATATCCATATGGAACTTAACTAAAGGACATTTCAATTTCCTTTTGAGGGAATGTTTCCGTACTGCAGTGTACTGTAGAGTCTAAAACTGGGCTTCCCAAACTTGTTCCTAGGGACGTCAGTCAGCTGTATTTTCAGAATACCCACCCTGAATATGCAAGAGAGAGCTCTGCATATACTGAGATTCCATAATATGCAAATTGATCTAATGCATATTCACATTTTTAAAAGCATTGTGGATATCTTGGAAACCTGACTGCCTGTGGGATTTGCAGGTTGGGAAGTCCTGGTATAAAACATGCATGTTTCAGTATGTATAGGTCATGCTGTATATTACTGGTTTGGGGGGGGGGGGATTGTATTTTTGAGAACCATTTCATGCATTCTACAACTTTGTCACCGCCTCTCATCTCAGCATGAAGGCAATTAATTTGTTTACTGCAAATATTGACTGACTTTGTTTTGTATTTTATTCCTGATTATATTCTGGGCAGTCCCCTGGCGCGCTTCCTTCTGTGGAAGGTAATTGCATCAGTGATTGCAAACATATGGCACATCTGCAACTTACTTGCTGGGGGACCTTTTGCTGCTGGTTTGCTGCCTGAATGTGAAATGAAGTGTTCTCACTGTTTCTGCCCCTTCATGGGTGGAATTCTACATCACAGATTTCTCAACGAATGCTTATAAATGGCTGAATTAGTAGAAAAGAAAAACGGAGCACAGGCTGTTTGCAAATAGTAACTCGTGTTTTAAAAAGGGTCTTCCCTCCCCGCCTCCGGCGCAATCATTGTGTATAATCTTCTTTTCCAGCTCCTTGGGT
Source organism: Ichthyophis bannanicus (assembly GCA_033557465.1). Classification (NCBI taxonomy): domain Eukaryota; kingdom Metazoa; phylum Chordata; class Amphibia; order Gymnophiona; family Ichthyophiidae; genus Ichthyophis; species Ichthyophis bannanicus. The sequence goes on along the minus strand of CM066050.1, from coordinate 26,773,533 downwards.
TCCTGCAAGGTCTCTTCACTTTTTACCATCATGGCTATGAACTCGCCAAAGACTTCAGTGACTTCAAGACCGAACTAACAATCAGCATACAGAATGTAAGCTGGGGGAGAAAACCCCTTGGTCCGCAGAGCGCTGTCTGGCAATGTCTGACACTACTTTCATGTGGGCTTTCCCTGAATGACCCTGCAGGCCATGCTTTGGTTTTGCAGGAGGAATGCTTCCATGCTCTAATATGTAAAGAGTAAGCGGAGGAAATGTAGATTCCAGTTTAGGAACCTAACGTAGAATCCTTGCTAGGCCTTGTCCCTAAAGAGCATGGAGACCAGTATTAACAAAAAAAGAAGCTAGGCTCTTAAATTTGGGCTCCTGAGTAAGGAATAGAGCTTAAATTGCCTGCTGTTTGACCCATGCCACTGGCTTAAACGGGCCACAAGGCCCTTTAGTAACGTGGAGGCCAATTCCATTGTGTGCGTCCCCCACCTGTCCAGCTGGTCAGAATCGGGACGTGCCCCAGTGCATCCAAATCTGATCCTGCGGGGGCTAGATGTGCCCGCAGGATCAGAATGGGGTCTACCGACCTGGATGTGCAGGCCATGCCCCGATTCTGGCCACCTGGATGTCCAGCAATTCCCCGGCTAGCCCAGCCTGGCTCCTGCACACCATGCAAATGTCCGTTCCCTGATGCCTGACTCCCAATCCGGCCTGTCATGGCCAGGGTTGGGCCGCAGGGTACCCCCTCCACCCCTTACCTGGCAGTCCTGTCCCACCATCTAGGGGGACTTATTCCACCTCGCGGATTGAATGTCCCCCCCGTCTAGACTGCGGACCCCAGATGAACAGGGCCGACAATGGAATCGGCCCTGTACGTCCGGGGCCATGGCACTGCCCACAGTCCGCCCAAGCTCTGCCTGCAGCCCACCCCCCCACACATGCGGCAAGCTCTGTTTCCCGGATGCAGGCCAGGCATTTAGCGGATCTGGATGTCTGGATCGGACATCCAGACCCGCTAAACACAGTTCAGAATAGACCCCAAAGTAAATAACAGACTAGCATGATTCATCTAGGCTCTCCCAATCTCCCCTGCTAAAATGCTTAATGGTCCATGGGGGCATGTTAAAGTCCTTGTGTCGACACCGCTCATTCCGCCCCCCCCCCCCTGTATTTTAATATATGAAACTTGCCAAAGAGGAGCCATGAGTCAAATGGCAATAATTGTATCAGGAGTGAGTGGGAATCACTCCTGATTTCTATTGACTTCATTGCTTCTGGGTTAAGTATGAAGGGTGTGGAGAAGCCCGAGGCAGAATTTGGACAGTGGGGTGAGCTTTGGAGGCTGGGATGAGAATTTAATGAAGGCACTTTATTATATATTGAGGAGAGTGAGAGGGTCATGGTAAAGGACCATGTAACCTCTTAGTCGATGGCCCTAAGATGGAGGGCTGTCATGCGTGCATTTGTGCAGTGAATTAATCAAGATCTGACGAAATTCTACAAAAATAAGTTTTTGGAAGGCGGGTGTTTACCCAAACTTGTGGTCAGGACCTGTCAACGGGGGCCTGGGTAAGAATGTCCACAGTCTTGGCAAAGGCAAATATTAATATGACTTGCAAGGGATTGTGGGAAATGTAGTCCATTCATACCAGACTCAGCCGTTCACAATAAATTAGTTGTGCTTGCTTGAGTGTAAAGCCAATAAGATATTTATTTATGGGGTTATTTCTCCCAACACAGATATACTTGGTAGCACATAAAACAGGATACTTGCTTTCAGTGTTTTACTTAGAAAAACAAAATCAGGAAAACAACAGCTGAACTTGTCAGGCAATCAAAGCAAAGAATAAAGACCTGGATGGTAACAAAACGGTCTTTTCTGTAGGCTCTAGCTAATATTTTCTTAGCAGTGCTTCAAACAACAAGCAAAACCCACAAAGTAGGGAAAAACTGTTCTTTTCAGGTTAACTTCTTATATTTTCACACATAGACTCGGAAGTGACCCCTTCAGAGCTCACAGGCAATTAGGTAAGGCTCAATTGCTAGCAATTACCCAGCTGAAACCCCTTAGCTGGCTTACTTTCTACTGCATGGCTCAAATCCTACTCAGGAGCTTTTCTGAGTAGATTAAAGAACAAGTTTGTATTTTTTTGTGATGGTTGTTGTATTTTGTAACAGCAAATTACCACAGGAGTTTAGACAGAGAGCAATCCATGTAGTCACAGCCTTCATCTACAACCTCTCCCCCTTCTTCAACAATCATGGGTTCAATATCATGGATTGGCACAGAGGAATTTCTCAATGGAGCACTCTCAGGACAATACTTGTTTCCCTGCTGTCTTTCAAGGGTATAGCTAGGGCATAGATCAGTGTTCATACCTGAGCTTCCATTGCTGTTAGAGTTCCTCTCTAAATAGCCTGACCAGTATGTAGTCCAGTTTTTATGTCCAGCCTTCTAATCCAGATCCCTGGACACTGGGTCTTTCTTCACATACCTTCTGGCACTGGTCTTAGGGTCCCTTCCAAGTGCAGCCGTCTCCCTCACAGGTGCCGTCCTGGGATTCCTGGCTCTGCAGCACCACTCCTCTGGCTTTCCCCAGTCCAATGGTGTATGCTTGCCTCTGGAATGCCTCCCAGTATACGTACTGCTATGGACTCCTTTAGACCTCCCAAATGCTTTTCTCTTCTTTCTTACAAAGTGTGTCTTGCTCTCTCTGTCCGTCCGCTCTGGCTTCTGCTTCTGATAATCCTCAGGATGCTGATCCTCAAGAGACTGAAGATCCCCAAGATACTGAAGATGATTCTCTGTAGAATAAACTCTACTTTTATTCTGCTTAGATGAGTGCTCCACCCTAGCACAGCGCAGCTGTGCTGAATCAGGCCCTGCCCTTGGAAATGAGTGCTTGGGGATTACCTCATAGCCCTCCTGATTGAACACACGTTTCCCCACTTCAGCTCCTCTAATGGCTGTTGGAAACCTGGTGCATTCTGGGACTGGTAGTCTTTTATGGAAAAATTCTGTTTTCTTATTTCTACCAGAACAGACAGGTTGCTTGTTCAGAGTCACTTCACCTCTACTATAGCTCCTTCCTGAGCTATGATAAGCTTCTTTATCACAGACCTCAGATGTGGTCATGTTATATCAGTGAATGGGGTTAGTAAGACAGGGCCTCTCCCCTTTCCTCTGCGTCTCCACTATGATCTATGCTCAGTAGTGTCAATCACAATGGAGCCTGTTAATCTGTTCACAAGCCCTTCCCCCCCCATCCTTGTGTGGACCTCTGTTAGACTGGAAATTCATGCAATGTATTAGGATCTGTGAGTATACCCTGACACACAATACTGACTGCTGCTGCTGTTGTTGCCTTCCTGCTTTGGATAAGTTGGGGAAAGAGGGAAGGGGAATGGAGGGCTACTGTTTTTATCGTCATCTGGGGGTTACTTGAATTTGCAAGTGCCAAAATGTGGTCATATTGGATATCAGTTTGGGAAGCCGTATTCTAGACCATCCCTTTTCCAGTGCAGTGCGTTGTTAAATAGCTGCTTTCCGCGTCTGAGGTTTTCGTGGGATTGTAGTACGTGGAGGCTGTATCTGCTAGGAGAAGCTGATAGACTTCTACCTCGTTCTTTCACTCCCCAATCAGAAGACAGGGCTTGGGAAGTTTGCAATATAACTAGAAAACAAAGCAACATATGCATAAATATCTCTAAAATGAATGGTGGCAAGCCATTCATTTAAGAGATTGCATTTTGATGTGGCAAGTGCCCAAATACCAGGATAGCGGGTGCCAGGGTCAATGAAAACTCCTTCGTTTTGTTATCAGTAGACTTTTTTGGCATGTGGATTTTGTGCTTAGGCTATATCAGATATGCACTTGAAGATTACAAGTATGAACCATGTGCCTTATCTACTAGGCAACAGTGCACAGAATATTTTAAAATGCTTTAATAGTTTTTTTTATGTAATGCAGTTTGATGTAATGTGATGCACATCGCCTTGGATGAGAACAGTTTGCTTTCAAAGAGGTGGTGGGTAAATTTTATAAATAAAATCTTATTTTGGTTCTTGTATAAAATAGAAACATCCATACATGTAAGGCACATTTCATCATTTTCTGTTCACTGATAAAACACTGCTCTAAATTTGGTGTGAATGCAGTCTACTGATAAAGGTGCATTTCCCCTTGTTCTTTTAGACCAGAAATCGTTTTGAGAGCACCAGGTCCGAGGTAGAGTCTTTAATGAAGAAAATGAAGGAAAATCCTCATGAACACAAGAGTCTTGGTTTTTACACCATGGAGGGCTATCTTTATATCCAGGAGAAACGTGAGTATTTCAGGGGTTCATGCAGCGTCTCAAGGTTCAGTAAATGTTTTTACACCATGGAGGGCTATCTTTATATCCAGGAGAAACGTGAGTATCTCAGGGGTTCTTGCAACGTCTCAAGGTTCAGTAAATGTTTTTCAGAGTCCTTGCTTCTAACCCCCTTCCATGGGAGAACTACGGTGATACTTCCTAAACATCATTTACTGCTGTGACAAAATCCCATGACTCACCCACACATGGATTTTCAGGTTGCACCACCTTTTTTGCTCTAAGCCTGTATATAGGCTGTTTAATTTATTTGGGTGAACTCTCAATGTTCTTACAGCTGTAGATTGGAACAATGGAGTTTGGACATTAATTTGAATGAAGAGGTATTGCTGGGGAATGACGTTATTTCATTGTCCTTAGGAAGAGGGATAATTCAGATCTGATCACCATTGCTATATTTGAATTTAGGAAGGGACATTTATTTTTCACTATGGCAGACCTTTGCTCTTATTTCAGCCAAATCTACTGTAACTACTCTATGTAACTTAATTGGAAAGGTTTTACGTAGCAGCGGAAGAGATGTAGACTTGGGGGAAATGTCATTAGAATGTCTGTTTTGCTGATATTTCAGTTACTGAACTTGTCCAATCTCTCATCTTCTCGAGAAAAGATTACAAATTGCTTTAACGTATTATTTTGGCAACGTGTTAAATTGTCATATCAATAAAGTAGTCTGGATCTGAATGTGAAGGTCAAATCCTAGGTTACCACTGACCGTATCAGTAGCCAAGAGTTGCCAGCTCACCCTCTGACTATAATTCACCAAGAGAAGTAACTATTTTTTTGTGCGTTCTTCCTTTTGAAAGATACCTGACAGGTACTGGAAGTTATAACAATATCTTCCACTCTCTCCCTCCTCATTCTTTCTTACAAATCGTTGGCAAGTGCAAGCCAGAGCCTGGTGCGACTGTAACACGTAGAATAAACATGAGAGAAGAGGGCTTTCCGAGACTGACTGATACACATTCACAAAAACGAATCTGAAGAGACGAGATCTTTGTGGATCTGAATATGGCACATATCACTTAATGTTTTATGTCTTACAGGCTAAGGACTCGGGCATTACTGTTCGCTAGAAATACATGTTGGGGCCAGATTACATTTTTCACAGGGGAATGATCACAGCTCCTTCCAGACCCCATCTAATTCTGCTCAATTCAGAGTTTTTTAGGTATCGGATTCAAAGTCCTAATAAGCACAGATGATATAGAGAGAGGAGAGTGAGATGCCTGGCTATGAATCAAAACCATGAATGTTCTGCAAGATTTTGGAAGTACTGTGGCCCCCAACTGCTCTAATAATGTTTTCAGGGAAATGTCCGGCTGCCTGCATATCTGCAGAATCCACAGCTAACTTTTGCCCATGGACTTAGCAGTAGTTTTCCAAATGATAAAGTGCACACGCCCTACGCACTCTTCTTTTAAGGGAAATGTTCCTGCATGCATCGGCACTTCCTTTGGTGTAGGCGTGCCGTATGAATCAACTTTGCCAAGCTGACTGCAGGACAGGAAACTGGGGGGCTAAATCTGCCGGACCTCCACTTGTACAACATAGCTACACTGCTTAGGTGGATACACACACTTCAGGTGGGAGGAGAAAGATATGTCTAAAGTGGGTTTTTGGATAGTGGCTGCGCCTTCTAGAAGTTTTTCACCTTACTACAGATACCCCAGTGCGGGTGGCAGGAAGCATGGCACTTTGTTTGCCCCCCTGTCCACGGGTAAAGCATCAGTCTATATGCAGAAATGACTTGGGAAATTGGTTACTTTTGAAATTTCTTGTAATAGGTCCCCTTTAGTTTTCCTCAGTGGGTAGAGTTAGCCACGTTAACATGCTAGCTTCGAGGTGACACATGATGGACCTGCGCGGTGCTTTCTGACTGCTCTCAGGAGTTGCAGCAGCGCAATCTAAACATTATCAAAGTGATCTAAAAATTGTACATAGCACAATGGGAATTTTACTGCCTGCTACATAAGCTTGTATTTACTCATTTTTATTTTTTTAGTTTTGTCTTTTGAGCCTGGCAGTTGCTTCTAGCAAAATCAAAATGGGCCTCTCATGCAGTGGTTCTATGAACTTCCATTTACAACTACCAGAGACGGGGGATTTTCCCCTTATTTTTATATCCCGCATCCACCTTGGAATGCAGTAACAGCTGTTGTCAGGGACTATAAATTGCACCGCTCTCTGGAACTTGACAAATATGGACCCTAAGTCTGGCCTCTTAAGTGCTTCCATTGAGCACTGAGGACCTTCTCCCTAGGAGCCAGGCTGTGAGTCCTTTTTAAATAGTGTACGGTAGATGGTATTAAAAATACCAGCTGATGACCTCGTACATGCAAAACATGAGTTATGTCAGATGATGTCATCGATGACAGTTCTGAAAAGGACTGCTGCTGGTGTGGACTGCAATTTGGGAGACGCAACAGAAACTTTTTCAGAAGTTCATTTTACCTTAAGTTGCAAAGCATGTTCCTTAGCGTCCCTCCAGTCTAGTCCTGAACCTTTGGGGGTCTTGCTCCTCCTCCAGCAGCTTGGAGACTGAGAAACGTCATCCTTTTGATGACAACGGCATAAATACGCAGGATTCGCCTCCTGACTCCAGTTATCTCAGTCTCCAAGCAGCTAGAGGGCTGGTGAGCCCAGAGATAGGGGCTCACTAGAGGAGCAATTAAGCAGAAGAGTTAGAGATATATAGTTAAAAGTTGTTTTTTGGGATTAGAAGCCAGGGTGGCTTTATGCTACAGAGGGGGATCTGTAAAGAAAGCTGTGCTGAGCTGTATTTCCCTCCCCACTCCTTTCCTCTCTCTCTGAAGTCATGGTTCCTGCTGAGAATTAGCAAATTTGTGGGGGAGAGGTAAAGCCGGTTCCCGAACCCACTGTTATGGGTGAGGAACCGGCAGAATAACAGCAGAAGTGCTACCTGTTGTTCATGCCTGGCCGTGCCAATGCTGAAGTGTGATTACGGCGGATCGCGGCAGTCTTTGATCTGCAGTTCCGGTCTCTCCCCTAGCGCTGAAGCCGCAATCCCGGCTGAGCGCGGGGAGCACTGTTCCCTCTAAGCTGTGCGCGTGTGCGTGCGCACACACCTCGCCGAGTGAGCGCACATACTTTACAACAGAGCGCACAAAAATTACGGTTCTGATTCTGATAGAAAACAACACAGACGTTCTTAAAATTGAAAAGTTGTTGTGTACTTTTGGTTTTCACAAGTTCTACAATATTTTCTAGTGCAATCAATGTGGTGTACATACTGTATTCTGACGTGTAGTCAAATTTTAAAGTATATAACTCCGAGTGTTGTTATGTGGCGCACAAAAATTTAACCTTCCTTCAAAAGCTGCACAGCTGATATTTTATGCGCACACAGCCTACAGAAAATTAGAGGGAACATTGGCGGGGAGGGTGTGTTTTCCCCATCTCCAAGCCTCTGCGGCAAGGTAAGGGGGCCCGGGTCATCGAGGCTTCTCTGCTTCAGTCGGGGGCATAGAAGCAGCGTGTGGAGAACGGGGTAGGCCACGCTGCGTGGCGGGCGCGCGCATGCGGGAAACTCCGTTGCTTCTCAGAAGCATTTCTTTAGCGTTTTCGTTTTAGCGAGGGAAGCCTCGTTTTGAAAATTTGGGTATTGGTTAAGGGAGGGGAATGTACTAGGCGTATCCTCACTGTACATATATTTTAAAAAAAAAGTCTGTTCCTGGTTCTCAGGTTCTGTGAAGAAAGGTTGGGGGAGGTTACTCAGGGATCAAAGCAAGAGTTGGGCCCTAAGTGACCAGGCAGTATGCCTTCTAGACCACTCTGTTTACTCTGTGGTTCCAGAAGGGGAGCGGTCTCCGAAACAGGGGTTTGTAGAAGCTGTTTTCGGGAGTCAGTATCCATGGAGCAGGGGCTTGAAGAGGGGGTTGAGGAACCCAAGGGGGTCACTTCGGACCTCTCAGAGCCAAAGGCTGCCGTTGAACTCCCCCCTGGAGCCGATGGCGTGGCCATCATCCACACAGAGTGTTCCTGCGTCGCAGGTTCAAGTCCCAGGGAGCTTGGCGGTGATTTTTTTGCCACAATTCGTATCTTTGATACAACAGGCATTCGGGGGAACGCAGATGAAGGCGTCAGGTTCCTCAGAGGGGGAACCAGGGGACAAGTTGCTGGGGACACCTCTGAGCACAGGAGGGATAGGAATCCCAGCAAAAAGAGTAAGGACCAAGAAGGAGCGGTCAGAGCAGTCTGTTGCTTCAGAGGATGTTCATTCGGAGGACCTAGAGCAGGATTTGGAGTTGGAAGAGGACTTAGAGGAAGGAGAGATTACAGAACAGGAAGATCATGCGCGAGTGGTTCGGATTTTCAGGAGAGAGGAGTTACCAGCACTGATATCTGAAACGCTTAAGGCGCTTAATATGCCAGCAATGGGACCGACGGAAGATGCCACTTTAGAGGACCCATTGTTGCAAGCTTTTCGTAAGTCTCAGAAGGCTTTTCCTTTGCACAGAGTGATTAAGGAAATGATGCAAGGAGAATGGGATATGCCGGAGGCTGGGCTGAAGGGGTCCAGAGTTATGTCTCGGCTCTACCCATTAGTGGAACAACATCATGAGTTGTTTAGGTCCCCTAAGGTGGATGCCACGGTTTCAGCAGTTACCAAGAAAACTACCATTCCAGTAGAGAGGGGAGTGCAGTGCTGAAGGATGCACAGGACAGAAAATTGGATACCTTGTTGAAACAGGTTTTTGATGTTAATGCGCTGTCCCTGCAAGCATCCATTTGTGGAGCTTGGGTAGCCAGAGCTTGCCTGCATTGGGCTCAGTGCCTTCAGGCAGAACAGACAGTGGATACGGCCGCGGAGGCTGCCAGGATAGAGACAGGGGTGGCTTATTTGGCCGACATTCATTATAATCTGGTTCGCGGGTTGTCGAATAGTATGGCGTCTGCAATAGCGGCCAGGTGGTATCTGTGGTTATGCAATTGGGCAGCTGATGGCTCTTCTAAGTCAAGGTTAAGTAAGCTTCCGTTCAGGGGGAAGCTACATTTTGGAGAAGATCTGGAGAAACTCATGAAGGATTTGGGATAATCCAAGGGCGGTCGGCTGCCGGAGGACAGGCAGAAGCAGAGTCGGTCGGTCCCGATAACTAAGGGTCAAAAGAGAGATTTTAGTCGTTTTCGTCCCCCAAGGTTTGGGCAAGTGCAAAGAGGACGATTCCCCTATCGTAGCCAGGGATTTTGAAGTTTCAGAGGAGCGGGCAGAGGATTTGCTGCCCCCTCTTCCTCCAATCTTCGAAAGCCGCAATGAAGCCAGGGAGGCCCAGACGGGACAGGTGCCGATAGGGGGTCGCCTGCGGAACTTTTATCCTGCCTGGGTCCAGATCACGGCTGATCAGTGGGTGCTGGAAGTTATCCGCGAAGGTTATGCCTTGGAGCTTCAGCGGCCAGTGACTCATTCTTTCATACAATCCCCGTGCAAAGCATACTCAGACGATGGTCGCACCAGGACAACAGTCTGTCTCATGTATTACCCTGTCTGCAGGAGATGCGTCAGGCTCTCCTATGGTGGTTGAGGCCAGAGAATCTGGAGAAAGGAATGCCCTTAGAGGCACCGGATTGGATTCCCCTAATGATGGATGCCAGTCTCTCAGGTTGGGGCGCTCATGTCCAAGGAAAGTTTGTGCAAGGTTTGTGGACCAGTCAGGAAAAGGCCTGGTCGATCAACAGGTTAGAGTTGCGAGTGGTAGTCCTGGTGCTAAGAGCCTTTTGGGGGTGTCTTCACGGGAAAGCCGTTTGCGTATTTTCCGACAATGCGACGACAGTAGCCTATATCAACTGGCAGAGGGGGGGGGGCACCAGCAGTGTGCCACTGGAAACCGAGGCTGATCAGATGTTCGAGTGGGCCGAGGTACATCTACTAGCAGTGTCAGCGGTGCATATAGCCGGGGTGGAAAATGTGGAGGCCGATTTTCTGAGTCGGGTAAGAGTAGACCCGGGAGAGTGGGTCCTCCATCTGTAGGTGTTCGAAATGGGGGTGCGTCGATGGGGCCTGCCGGTAATGGATCTCATGGCGACTTTTCATGCCGCAAAGGCCAGTCGATTCTTCAGCAGAAGGCGGGAAAGGATGTCGGAAGGCCTGGATGCATTAATTCAGCCCTGGCCAGTGGACCGACTACTCTACGTGTTAATAGGTTGGGTGCTGCAGCGCATAGAACGTCACAGAGGACAGGTGATCTTAATTGCGCTGGATTGGCCAAGACATCCTTGGTATGCGGACTTGATGAGGCTCCTGTTAGACACGCCATGGAAGCTGCCAGTTCGGAAGGACCTGTTAGTTCAGGGACCTCTGCTTATGCCTCAGGTGGATCGGTTCTCGCTTATGGCTTGGCTATTGAAAGGGCAAGGTTGATAGCGAGAGGTTATTCGGTGGCGGTAGTGGTCACTTTGTTGAAAGCTCAGAAAAGATCAACTTCTTTAGCGTATATTTGGGTTTGGTGTGTGTTCGAAGCTTGGTGTGTGGACAAGAAGGTTACAGCCTTAAAAGCGATGATACCTCAGGTACTGGCATTTTTGCAGGAAGGATATGAGAAGGGCTTAGCGGCTGCATACCTAAGGGTGCAATTGGCAGCTCTATCCTTTTACAGAGGTAAGGTAAAAGGTGAGGCACTAGGGGGACATGCAGATGTCAAATGTTTTTTAAGGGCGGTCTCGCTGTTGCAACCACCGTGTAGGCAAGTTGTTCCAACGTGGGATTTACATGTAGTTCTGAAAGCTTTGGTGCATGCACCTTTCGAACCTTTGACGAGAGCATCGCTGAAGGATCTTACTTTAAATGTGGTGTTTCTGGTGGTTGTCTCTTCAGCCAAGAGAATATCTGAGTTGCAAGCGTTGTCCTGTAGGGAACCCTTTCTTGTTTTTAGTGATACAAAGGTGGTGTTGAGGACAGTGCCATCCTTTTTGCCCAAAGTGGTATCACCTTTTCATGTGAATCAGGTGGTGTCACTGCCAGTATTTGAGGAGGGCAGTGCGGGTTCAGCTTCAAAGCAGTTACATAGGTTGGATGTTCGAAGGGCACTGAAGCGGTATTTGAAAAGTACAGCTTCTTTCCGTAGGTCGGATAGATTGTTTTGTTTGGAGGTCCAAAGAAAGGGCAAGCAGCATCAAAAGCATCCATTGCCAAATGGCTTAAAGAAGCAATTGCGTCCGCATATATTTTGAAAGGTAAAGCAGTTCTGGAAGGGCTAAGGGCTCATTCGACTAGGGCACAAGCAACATCATGGGCAGAGTGTAGTTTGGTGCCCGCGGTGGTAATCTGTAAGGCGGCTACTTGGTCGTCTTTGCATTCCTTTGTCAGACATTATCGTCTAGACTTGCAGGCAGAGAGGGATGCCTGTTTTGGATCAGCAGTGCTTCAGGCTGGTCTAGCAGGTCCCTCCCGTTGACTTTTTGCACTGCTCTGTTACATCCCCAAAGGGGGACTAGACTGGAGGGACGCTAAGGAAGGTGAAATTAAACTTACCTGCTAATTGTTGTTCCTTAAGGAACTCCAGTCTAGTCCTGTATCCCACCCGAGTTCTTCCATGGACTATAGCCTGAAGCAACTGATGTGTAACAGGTAAGCTGGTCGAGTGACAGTACAGGTTATAGACCATAATAGGAGGGATTCATTTCAGGGGAGGTTTTTTTTTTTTGAGGCAGTCGATATCCTTCATGACAGGAAATAGGGATCTCAGCATGTCAAAGACGTTAAGAAGGATTTAGGTGGAACATGAAGATTTCAGAATGTGTTCTATTAATTTATAGAGTTATCCGTTAGGTTATGTGGAATTTGTTAGTAGAGTTTACTACTTAATTGTTGCTCCGGTGAGTCTGCTTTGTCAGTAGGTTACTGGAGTCAGGAGGCGGATCCTGTGTATTTATGCTGGTGTCATCAAAAGGATGACATTTCTCAGTCTCCAAGCTGCTGGAGGAGGAGCAAGACCCTCAAAGGTTCAGGACTAGACTGGAGTTCCTTAAAGAACAACAATTAGCAGGTAAGTCTAATTTCACCTTTCTTTTTACGGGATAAGGTTTGCAATTTTGCTATGGAAAGATTGGATAAAACCTTCTGACAGTCTTCTGTTGAACCTGCTCTATATGGGGTTTTAGGAGACTTCTGTCCTGTTGCTGGAGGCCTTAAGTTGCTTGACCGGAGTTGCTCTTTTTCATGTTTTGCAGGACACTTTGGGACATCCTGGGTGAAATATTACTGCACATATGAAAAGGAATCAAAGAGGATCACCATTGTACCTTTTGATCAGAAGTCCGGAGGGAAAATAGTAAGTAGGACAGTATCTGTGCGTGTAGCTGATGCATTCAGTGGGATAACGTTTCAGTCATTCATAGCCGAGCACCTGGCCTAGGACTAAGTCAGGCTTCAGCTTTGACATACCGCCTATCATATTAATGTCTTGGCTGTTTAAGACATAAATCAGTTAAAATGTTTCCAGTTAAAAATATAAACAATCAGAGATAGTAAAAATAAACACTTGAGTGAAATTGAAAAGGTAGGCGATTAAAAGAGAAACTGAGAGCACAGAAAGGTTAAGATTACTCTCTGGCTATAGCCAAATCCTGGCCTGGCCAGGCACGAACACAAGCAGCTTAACTAGAGTTTTTAAGGAGAAAATGCAAGAGAAGTGCTGGATTTTTATAGCTACAGTAGTTTGAGTTTGGCATAAGACGATTCCAAAGGGATGCCAACGGGTTGTTCATTTCCTAGATAGTTTATAGTTTGTAATTTTTCATTTGATATCCTGCCCTTTGTTACTGGGTATAGAGTGGTTTACAAGTTCTAAAAACAGTCAGAAACTGGGAAACGAACTCCATTTCTTACAGGAAAGAAACATTCAGACCAACTAGATACAGCAACATTGATAATACTTTTATAATGGTAGAGGAGAATACGGGAAAAGAATGTATTGCAGGTTGGTCCTTCAGTATTCCTTAGTTTGTCACAAATGCTTGTTCAAATAAGTGTTTTTAAGACTTTTGAATTTCTTAAAGGTTGGCTGTAAACAAACAGTCGAAGGGAGGCTATTCCACAATGATGTTGCAAGGAAGAAAAAAAGCAGAATTTCTAGTTGACTTGCATGCATCATTGTAGTACTTCTTTGTATTATCTTGCTGCACATTGGAAATCTCTTTTGAGTTCTATGCTTGCTTCTCTTTCTCCTTTGGCTTTAGTTTCTCTGTGTTTCTGGGCAATTTTCACAGTATCTTCGATCATCCATTTTGGCGGTTTTTGCTTTTTAATCTTTTGTAGAGTCTTCAAGCACAACTTTCTTGATTTAATGCTGGTGCTCTGTCATTTGTATCCAAAGTAGCAAATTGATTTCACAGGCAGTCTTTAAATTCCAGTGGTATATTCTGAAGGTCATATTTTGCTACATTCATGAGATGCTTGATCTTTTTTTAACTTTAGATTGAGTTTACATACTAGTAGTTCATCTGTACCACAGTCAGCTCCAGGCTTTGTCTTTGTTGATGATGTTGTTGAGCTTTTCCATCGTTGACTTTCACAGATGTAGCCAATTTGATTTTTATACAATCCATTGGGTGAAGTCCATGTGTACAGTCGCTGCTTATGTTGTTGGAAGAAGGTGTTTGAGATGAATAGATCGTTGGTCTTGCAGAATTCTATCAGTCTTCCTCAAGTTTCATTTCTGTTGCTAGTCCATATTTTCTAACCATTTTTGCCTCCTTTGTTGCCAACATTTGCGTTCCAGTCACCCATGACTATCAGGATATCTTGTTTGCATGTTCTGTCAATTTCAGCTTATACTTGTTCATAGAATTGATCAACATCTTCCTCTTCTGCAGCTGTTGTTGGGGCATATATATATCTGAATAATAGCTGTGTTGATGGGCATTCCTCATAGACGGATAGAATTTAAGTGTTCACTGATTACATTGTATCTCATTACAGTTCTTCGCAAGTTTCTTCTTAATTATAAATGCAACACCTTTGTCTTTCATTTCCAGCTTAGTATGCGACGTGATCATCAGATGCAAAGTGCCTGATGCTAGTCCATTTCAGTTCACTGGCACCCAACAGATTGAGTTGTACACGGTCCATTTCATTCTTGTCTACCTCCAGCTTCTGTTGGTTCATGCTTCGTATGCTCCATGTCCCAATATATGACACATCTTTACAGCTTCTGATTCTCATTTCATGTGCAGCTACATCGGCATTCGGACGTCCTGAGGGCTTTTATCCAGCCACATCATAAATTCTGCCTTTATTCTGAAAAGTTTTCAGCTCATCCCTAGTAGCCAATTGAATGCCTTCTGACCTGAGGAGTCTCATCTTCCACCACTATAGTGCAATTTGTTTTGTTGTGACTAGCCATTGGGTTTTCGTGGCAAGATATAGAAGTAGATTTCCGGGCCTTTCTTCCAAGCAGGTAATGCTAGTATTGTTGCCATTGTCACAGAAATACGATTCTCCACCGCCAACACCGTCCCATTCTGCTGCTGCCCAGATGGGTGGTTTGTCTTGGTCTGGTACCTCAGCTAAGTCTCTCTTCTCAGGTCCAGAGAGATGTTTTTCTCTTAAAGGCGAATGGCCATCAGTTGAGATTATAATCATGTGCATTGTGGAAGACAAAAATGATATAATGTTGTAGATTTTATGGATGACGTTAATGGACAGACCAGGTGGATGAAATAATCCTTATTTGTCAAAATCTTCTGCGTTTTCCTTTATGCCATACTTACAACATGGAGGAAACTGTTTTGTTTTAACAGTGATGTCAAAACCTCATTTAGGTAAAATCTCTACGATTAGCAATGATGAGCCTATGTAGGAATTCATGCAGCAGTGTTGATGCAGACAGAAAGCAGATATGATTTTCACTTGCTATTAGACAGGAGAGAGGTAGTTTTTCAAAGCATTTTACATGGATAAGCAATCCTCCTGAAAATTAGCCCCCCCCCCTCAAATGTAGTGTGGGCACATTTATCTGCATCAGAAAGGGAAGGGTTAGGTCAGAGAAGGGAAGCCATGTGTGGGACTGTGTACTTTCAGTGGTTATATTTCTGCCTGCTACCCCCCCTCCCCCCTCCTTTGGCTGATTTTCTAAGGGATAATCGCGGTAAACGTCTTAGCACACTGGATCCACCCTAACTGCATGAGGTCATACCCTGCATGCTGCGTTCATTAGTGTGGGTCTGCTGCCACCCCCATGCTAAGGTTTGTGGCTGAACATGCGGTAAACTACTGCTTTTTAGTAAACATATTCATTGGACAGAAAATGAACTATTTTTGTGAACAGGATTGGTGCATGTCTCCTATTCTTTTTCAGTAAAGCTTTTTGTCATGGTGGTGGTAAATTATACTCTGACACAGCTAAAGATGGCATGTGTCCACACGCAATGCCTGTTTTGCTATTACTACTACTACTATTTAGCATTTATATAGCGCTACCAGTCGTACATGCGGAAATGGCCTTTCATAAAATTGTGGGGTGGTATACATGGAGTTCAAAACATCTGGCCGCCCCAAGGCCCAGCAGTGCTGAATCTGAAAGTCATAGGTGTTCTTTTGGAAAGGCTTAAATACGTTTCAGACTGCTTAAGATGACATCTCTTGCGTTATAAGAAACCTCCCTTATGGTACCTTTTACAGTACAGATTACAGGATAACCAGTTCATCCCCTTTGCTGTTTCTGTTAATTGGTATCCCATTTCCCCTTCTGATTTTGCAGCACGCATAATCCACAAATTAGTCTCTACATGAAAGCATTAAATAATATACAAAGTTCTCCTAGTGCAGGTCTATACATTCTTAAATTAAGAATGCTACTCAGACTATGCAGCAGAATTTGAAACATATATTGTATATTAATCTTTATATCCCCGAGCATGAGGAAATTTCAGATCCTAACACTTAAAAAAAATATTCCAACTCAGGAGCCCGGCCGTTTTTGAAATGCTTATATGAAACAGGACATGGAGAGATTGTTTAGGAAGACTGTGAGAAGTTGTAAAAATGAAAATACAAAACAGGTTTGCACCCACCCTTGCTTCTCTCCAACCATCCTTCATTCCAAGGGTCTAAACGTTTTGCAGAAAGTATTTAACTTATGATGGATCTGTCTGAAATGCCTTGAGTTGGTTTCAAATGCTTTCAGAACTTAGAAGGAATGAATGTGTTTTATTTTAGGGACAATATCATTCATTCCTAAGTTAGTACTTCATTGTGCATATTACTGGACGTTGCATTGGAGCTGGGATTAATATTGCCCCTGAGGAAGGGTTATAGGGGAAAGTGGCCCTGTTTGATTACAAATGTTTCTATATGAAATTTGTGTATTCTGATGTTTGTGTAGGCCTCTAAACTCAGATGCTGCATAATTTACTTAGACAATCAGTCCCTTCCTTAAAGAGCTTTCAGTTGAAGTGCATATGTGAGCCAGTGGAAGTTAGTGACCCACATGAGGGCAGAATGAGCATCTATAGCAGAAGCAGGTCTCGAGTCCTGGTTCCCAGGTTACCAGCCCGTTGGATAGGTGGATGCCATCTCTGCTCTGCCGGCCTTGGAAAGTCATCCCATGGTCCAGGAAACCAAAATGTATGTGATGATACCAACCATGCATTCGTCTCCAGATGTGCACTTCTCTACCTCAGTCTTTACCCTCAATAGGGAGGCTTACAGAGGACACCGCCTGCATCACCTTTCTGCTTCACCCTTTGTCCCAGAGCCATGACGTCCTCCTTGATACAGT
Organism: Ichthyophis bannanicus; assembly: GCA_033557465.1. NCBI lineage: Eukaryota > Metazoa > Chordata > Amphibia > Gymnophiona > Ichthyophiidae > Ichthyophis > Ichthyophis bannanicus. Next base: position 26,756,431 of record CM066050.1, on the reverse strand, counting down.
CAGAGAGTTACCTAACAGTATTCTTTATGACATTGCTACAAGCTATGAAGGATTTTGGAGGCTCAGATGGGCATGCTTTCTCTACATGATCCTTTTTGGCAACTTTTAATTTTTACCGAGGGAGATGAATCTCATCAACCTCAGTGCAATAAGCTGTATCTTCTGATGGGCAATGCTGGAGGACACGTGCCTGTCTGTTGTGTGCATAAGGGTAATTTTATAACAGGATGCCCTGGAGTACAGAAAGGGGACTATTATATAAAGGAAAAATATGGAGATCCCTTAAGCCAGGGGGCTGGATAAAAGCTTACCTAGAATTAGCATGAAGAGCTCTTCAGTTAGTTTTGGGGGCATTAAAATTGAAATGGAATTGCTTTGTGGATGTGTGTGGTTTTTGTTTAACCTATCAGTTTTCTCTTCGTTTGAGCTTCCATTTCATTCAGAACCAGGGCTGTGATCAATTGCAGTGAGCTTTTATTTGTCATTACCTGGGATTTCTCACTGCTGGGTGCTGCAGTCTTGGCTCCTAAATTCAGCCATTAAGGGATATGTTTATTAATCGGCGGTAGCAGCTTCGTGCGATATCGGAGCCGCGGCCCCATTGACTTCACTGCAATTGATCCCAGCCCTGGTTCTGAATGAACTGGAAGCTCAAACGAGGAGAAAACTGATAGGTTGTACTGACACCTATGAAAAGGTCGGTGACTTCAATGGGGCCGCTGCTCCATTATCGCTCGGAAGCCGCTACCGCCAATTAATAAACATACCCCTAAGTGTTGCCATTACATGTTGACTGACCCCTCCCCTCCCCTCCTCCCAGGATTTTTGAGTACAACATCTACAGCCTCAGTCAGTCTATGGAACTGAAGACTTGACCCTGGAATTTAACCCAGGTCTCTCTACATGGCAGGGCAGAGCAGTGTTACTGGGCCACCAAGCCAGCAGGAATTGCTTTGTGTTGAAGATGGGTGTGAGCCTGCCTAAGCCTCATCGTCTTTCTACATAGCACTGAAGATATTCACTTCTGAATTCAGTAACTAATTTAATGTCCCATATCTATTAGGGAGACGAGGAAGTTGTTACCCTCAAGTCCTGCATACGACGGAAAACTGACTCTATAGAGAAGAGATTCTGCTTTGATATAGAAACTGTGGATCGGTGAGTCGCATGTAACTCATTTCTTCCTGACACTTTTGCTACCTTCTGAAGCTTAATCTCTGTGTATCAATGCTTGCAAAACTTTGTAACCTGGGAGGTCATATATCTGCATGTTAGCAGTTATCTAGGGAAACTAACCTGCTTCAAGTTCTGTAGAATTTCTTTTTTTTTAATATATTTTTTTTATTTATAGCAAATTTCAAATGAACATATCATATAGGAAATACATGCAGTAGAACAAAGGAAAAAATAATCACATCAAGCAAATCCCAAAAGTTTGATAATTCACCCTGGGGGGGGGGGGGGTGCAATTCCAGAAAAAACAAATCCCAAGGAAAGAAAAAAGATTTAAGCTCTGAGGCGGCGCAGTGGAGTTAAACAGAAGCCGCTGGTATGTGCACTTCAAAAACGCTACCCAAATTAACATATACTTCCTTTCCAGCCACAAGAAAATCTGCTAGCTGACTGGGTTCAAAACACACACATTTTACCCCCAACAGATACAACACACTTACAAGGAATTTTTTTTTTCATTTATGCCATTTATCAATAACATATTCAAGCAATAACACTTGAAAAGGATAAAGGGCATGAACAGGAAAATCAAACAATTATATAATAGAGAGAAAAACAACAAGGGAGGAAGGAGGGGCAAGTTACCTCAGGCCGGAAGGTCAGGGGTTCAAATCCCACTAGAGGACAGCAACCTTGGGCCGGAAGGACTGGGGTTTCTAGTCCCACAGGTGCTCCTTGTGGTCTTGGGCAAGCCACTTAACCCTCCACAGCCCATGTTCCCTGTAAAATAGTTATCTCCAAGTTATAATGCCCTGTTCATTGTAATTTCAGTTTGTTCAATGTAAACCACCTTGATATCATGAAAGGCAGTATATAAGAAATGTTAAATAAATAAACAAGGAAACAAATTTACAATCCATTGCCTTACTAGCCTCACACTACAAAGAATCCATTCATCTCATGTGAGGATAGACTGATGCTGCCTAGCACCAGACCTAACTAAATTCACAAAGGAAGAACTTCATTATACCCTTCCCCTCTCCTAGGGAACAGCAGACAGGTGAGAACTAATAAAGGTGGCCAGATTGGAAGGGTCATAAAAAAATATAGGAAACTGCTTGCAATTTTACCAAGCATTTGCATGGAAATTTCAAGAACAAACCGCCCAACTGGATCACCCCAGGCCTTAAGATCAAAAAATCCCTCCTCCTCCTCCTCTGAGTGTCTCTTGCTAAATCAGGGAACATTGGTTAAGATATATTATATTCTCCAGGACCAAGCAGGAAGTCAGTCCTCACTTATGGGTGACGTCGGCGCCGACGGAGCCCTCGCGGAGCAATTTTCCCCAGCTTTCAAAGAAAGCCTTTGGGAATTGCAGCGCGCATGCGCGGTCCTCTTCCCGCCCAAGGGTGCCATCTTAGCCAGTCTTCTTTTTTCCGCGGAGCCCTACAGACGTACCCGTCGTGTCCCCGCGAAAAAGTTGATATTTACTCATAATTTACTCTTTTTTTCCTTCGGTTCGACGCCGGTCTTTTTCCCGCCCGGACTCGCGACGCCGGTCACGAGTCCTCTTCTTCTTTTTCGGTTTTTCTGACTTAGTCAGTTTCGTTTTCGGTTTTTCCCTGGCAGCCCGGTCCTTTGACCTCGCCGGGGCCCTTTTTCCCCCGATGGCTGCCAGTGGTTTCAAGCGGTGTGGTCAGTGTGACCGAAATATGTCACTAACTGACACACACGACAATTGCCTCCGCTGCCTGGGCCCGGATCATGAAGAAATGATCTGTGGGCCCTGCGGCAAAATGTCCTCCAAAGCGTTGAGAAGTCGGCGGCATCAGCGGGATAGGATCTTCGCTGACCCCAGCCGTACCCGGACCTCGTCGGAGGCCTCCGCGTCCAGGGGTTCCAGCTCGGACCGTCGCCGGAGTTCCTCCGATAGGGGTTCTCCCTCCGGGGACCATCGTCGGAAGGTGAAACCCGCGAGGGCGGCGTCGGTGGACGCTCCTGGCTCCGCGAGGGCCAGGTCGCATAGCCCCGATAGCCGTCCCGGGTCCTTGGAGAAGGAGCACCTCTCGAAGCGACCTCGCCTGGAGTCGGAGCTGCCTGCTCGGGTAAGTCCTGTGGTCCTCCTGGACTCGCCTCCGAGACCGCCGACGTCGGGCCCGACGCCGTCGGGGCCCGAGTCGGGGACTGCTGGGTCACCTGAGCTCGGACTCAGGTTGACGGCCTTGGAGAGCAGACTGTCTGCCTTCATGGACCAGCAGCGGGCACTGCTCGCCGGCCTTGCTGGCGCCGCTGCCCCGACCGCCGGAACGTCGACGTCTAAGTCGACCCCGGAGACCGAGCCGATCCTCGAGTCCATGCGAACTCGAGTCGATCCTCGGTCGAGGTCACCCTCGGCCTCCCGTTCGGGACCGAGGTCGCCGACGCCGACTCCCTCGGCGTCGGGGCGGCAGGTGCCGCGCCCTGCCCGGGCCGACCCCACCGAGTCCTCGTCGGAGTCGGTCTGGGAGTCTGAAGAGGAAGAGTCACCTGATTCTTTTCGGACTCGGTGTGTCCCCTCGGACTCACCTGAGTCCGAACCTCGGAAGCAGTCCCCCCCGGAGGATGCCCGGTTCTCGGACTTCGTCAGGGATATGGCCAAGGCTTTGGCCTTCCCTGCGGATCCCGAGGAGGAGCCTCGAGCCGAAGAGCTCGACGCCCTCCAGTATGACTCTCCCGCCAGGGAACTGTACCGGTTCCTCCCATGCTGGAACGACTACTCTTCCGCATGTGGGAGAGTCCGGCCTCCTCGCCGGTCCTGAGCAAGCGGGTCGATTCTATCTATCGAGTCCGCAAGAGCCCTGGCTTCCAGAAAGCACAGCTACCACACCATTCCATGGTAGTGGAATCGGCCATGCATCGTCTTAAGAGCCAGAAGATGCACTCCTCGGTGCCTCCTGGCAGGGAGGCCCGTAACCTGGATGGCCTTGGTAAGAAGTGTTTCCAGGGCTCTATGCTTGCGTGTCGTGTCCAGACTTACCAGCTATACATGGGCATGTATCTCCGAGACCTGGCTAAAGAGCTAGCCGGATTCTCCGCTGGTTTGTCCGAGGAACCCTTGCGGAGGTTCCTGGCCTTGTCCTCTGGCATTCGGGAATGCTCAAAATTCATATCCCGAGCAGCCTATGATGGCTTTGAAGCTTCGGCTCGAGTGGCCGCAGCCGGCATCGGTGCCCGCCGACAGGCTTGGCTTCAGTCGTCTGACCTTGAGCCCTGGGTGCAGGACAAGTTGGTCGATGTCCCCTGCCGAGGCGAGAACCTCTTTGGCAAGCCCATGGCTGATAAGGCTGCACAGATCGAGACGGAGACTCTCACCAGGACTAGGCTTTCTAGGAAGACCTCCGCCCCTTCCCAGAAAAAGAAGGGCTCGGGAAAGAAGTCCTTTTACCCGAGAAAGGCGGCTGCCTACAAACAATACCCCCACTATCAGGCCCCTGCAGCTCCCCAACAGGGCCAGCAGGCCAAGGGACGGGGTAACGGGTCCCGTAGGCAGCAAGCCCCCAAGCCTGCACCACCAGCCCCTGCTCAGCAGGGTGGGGGCTTTTGACTCCTTAAGCATAGCCTCTCCCCCTCCGCTGGTTCCTCCCAGCACCGGAGGCCGGCTGGTTCACTTCGCCCACAGGTGGTCCAGCATCACCTCAGATGCTTGGGTGCTTCAAGTCGTGAGAGAAGGCTATCTTCTCCACTTCCACCAGGTCCCTCCCTCCTATTTTCCGGGAGAACCTCCACGACCCCCTCTGCACAGGGAATTACTCCTTCAGGAGTTAGCAGGTCTTCTACAGGAACAGGCGGTGGAACCGGTGCCCCACCACCTGAGAGGTCAAGGCTTTTATTCCAGGTACTTTCTAGTACCCAAACGGACAGGAGGCCTCAGACCCATCCTGGACTTGCGCAACCTCAACAAGTTCCTCGTGCGGGAGAAGTTCAAGATGCTTACCCTTGGAATCCTTCTGCCCTACCTCCAGCAGGGAGATTGGCTATGCTCCTTGGATCTAAAGGATGCCTACACGCACATCCTCATCCACCCAAGCCACCGCCAATACCTAAGGTTTGTGGTGGCCGGAAATCATTACCAGTACCGAGTACTACCCTTTGGCCTGTCCTCCGCACCGCGAGTCTTCACAAAATGTCTCGCGGTGGTGGCGGCCCATCTCCGGCTTCACGGCCTCTATGTTTTCCCGTACCTCGACGACTGGCTCATCAGAGCAGCGTCCGCTCCGGAGGTCACCAACGCCACACGTCGCACGGTGACTCTTCTGCAGCACTTGGGCTTTGTTATAAACTTCGCAAAGTCCACTTTGCTCCCCTCACAGGATCTCGAGTTCATCGGCGCAAGGCTGCACACTCCTCAGGCCCGAGCGTTCCTACCGCTCGACAGGGCTCAACGGCTCATGGACCTAGCCGACCGTTTTCGCAGCCAGCCCCTGGTCTCCGCCAGGCGCTTCCTGAGACTACTCGGCCATATGGCTTCCACCGTCCATGTGACCCCCAATGCCCGCCTGAATATGCGGCCTGCTCAATGGTGTCTCCGCAAGCAGTGGCGACAAGCCACAGGCGGCCTAACAGACCTAGTGTGCGTCTCCGAGCCGCTGTTCTCGTCTCTCCAGTGGTGGCTTCATCGGCCGAACCTGGTACTCGGCATGCCTTTCCAGTCACCTCAGCCGGCCCGGGTGCTGACGACAGATGCATCCCTCCTGGGCTGGGGAGCACATTGCCAAGGGGCACGTACTCAGGGCCTCTGGGCCACGTGGGAGTCTGCTCAGCAGATCAACTTCCTGGAGCTCAGAGCGATCCGCCTGGCTCTCAAGGCCTTCTCCCACCTGACCTCTCACCAGTCCGTCCTTGTCCAGACGGACAATCAAGTTGCCATGTTCTACGTGAACAAGCAGGGGGGCACGGGCTCCTTCCTTCTCTGTCAGGAAGCGCAGAAGCTCTGCTCTTGGGCCGTCAATCACGGCGTTCTTCTCAAGGCAGTTTATCTCCCAGGCCAAGAAAATTGCCTGGCGGACAAACTCAGCAGGATCCTCCAGCCGCACGAGTGGCGCCTGGATCCCTTGGTAGTCCAGAAGCTCTTTCTGAAGTGGGGCCTCCCCACGATGGATCTCTTTGCCAGCCCTCTCAACCGGCAACTTCCTCGCTTCTGCTCTCGTCAGCCACACCCCCTTCGAGTTGCGGCGGACGCTTTTCTACTCTCATGGTCGGGGAGCCTTCTGTACGCTTTCCCTCCCATCCCGCTAGTCTCTCGGACTCTTTTCAAGGTTCTCCGAGACAAAGCCTTCATGATCCTGGTGGCCCCTCGCTGGCCCAGACAGCCGTGGTTTCCACTCCTGCTGCAATTAGCGGTGGAGGATCCATTCCCTCTGGGGTTACAACCGGATCTCCTCACTCAGGATCAGGGGTCTCTGCTACACCCCAACCTCAGGTCTCTCAACCTAATGGCCTGGCTGCTGAGAGGGTAGTCCTTGCTCCCCTTCTCCTGCCGGCAGAGGTGGAGGAGGTCGTCCTAGCTTCGCGACGACCTTCTACCCGCAAATGCTACGCCCTTAAATGGCGTCGTTTTTCCGTTTGGTGTACCCAACAGTCTCAGGATCCCTTCTCCTGCCCGGTGTCTGTGATCTTGCAGTACTTGCTATACCTCTCTAATCTGGGACTTAAGTCCAACTCCGTCAAAGTTCACCTCAGTGCTCTTTCAGCACATCATGTGCCAGTGGACGGCAGACCTCTCTCCAACGACCCTCTCGTAGCGAGGTTTCTCCGAGGTCTCCTTCTACTTAAACCACCTCTGCGCCCGCCAGCGCCTGACTGGGACCTGAATGTGGTTTTACAGCGGATCACCTGTCCGCCTTTTGAACCTATGGCTACCTGTTCTCTCCGTTTTCTTTCTTGGAAAACATTGTTCTTGATAGCCCTCACTTCCGCTAGACGCGTAAGTGAATTGCAGGCCCTCGTGTCTGATCCCCCTTACACTCGGTTCTACAAAAATAGGGTAGTCCTACGGACTCACCCAAAATTTCTTCCAAAAGTGGTCTCCCCTTTTCACATCAATCAGGAGGTGGTACTTCCAACCTTCTTTCCCAGACCACACTCCAGCCGAGCTGAAACGGTCCTCCATACCCTGGACTGTAGAAGGGCATTGAACTTCTACCTTGACCGTACGCGGGAGCACCGTAAAGCTGCTCAGCTTTTTGTGTCTTTTGACCCCAATAAATTGGGGCTCCCGGTCTCCAAGCGTACTCTGTCCATCTGGGTTGCGGACTGTATCTCTTGGGCTTATGGGGCAGCCGGACTCTCCTTGGAAGGTCGAGTCACGGCTCATTGCGTTCGGGCAAAGGCTACGTCAGTGGCTTACCTCCGCTCTGTTCCGCTGGCAGACATCTGCCGGGCCGCTACTTGGTCTTCGAGCCAGACTTTTGCGGTCCATTACTGTCTCGAGAGGGAGTCCCGCAGGGACAGTGCTTTCGGACAGGCAGTCCTCCGTAATCTCTTTGAGGTCTGAGCAACTCCTACCCTCCATCCCGGATGTGGGCTACCGGTGGGTAATAATTCAGCGAAGATTCTTTCCTTCTGTGCTGCTGAGCTAGAGGGAGCTCATTTTTGTGCTTAGGGTCTCCGGTAGCCTTAAGCTTGGGAGTCCCATAAGTGAGGACTGACTTCCTGCTTGGTCCTGGAGAAAGCGTAGTTACTCACCTGTAACAGGTGTTCTCCAGGAGCAGCAGGAATCAGTCCTCACAACCCTCCCTCCTCCCCTTGGAGTTGCAATCATCTGCTTTAGTTTTTTTGCAAATTTTTATGCTGTCTTTTTTAGCTATGTCATCTGACTGGCTAAGATGGCACCCTTGGGCGGGAAGAGGACCGCGCATGCGCGCTGCAATTCCCAAAGGCTTTCTTTGAAAGCTGGGGAAAATTGCTCCGCGAGGGCTCCGTCGGCGCCGACGTCACCCATAAGTGAGGACTGATTCCTGCTGCTCCTGGAGAACACCTGTTACAGGTGAGTAACTACGCTTTCCTTTGGGTCAAAAGGTTTCTTCAGATGCTGTTGTACCTGGTTTACAAGAGCTAGATGTTTTAAATGTTACAGCTATGTTAGAGTCATCAGATATAGAGGTAGCCATTCCGGCTACTTGTTTAATAACTTTCGCCTTGGCATCTGACAGGGAATGACTTCTAAAAATGTTCTTTAAGAAGAGAAATGTTGTTTTTAAGGGTTGCCTGGTCCACATGTTTCCTGATTTGGCTAGAGAAACCCAAAGACGTAGAAAAGAATTTTATATTCTGCGTCCAAGGGTTTCCCAATTGGGCGGGCTCTTCTTTTTGAAATATCCTTGTAAGTGCCTCGTGAAATTAGAAGGTAATTCATATATATATTTTTTTCCATCTCAATTGATTTCCTTTTTGAATGCCCGAGGGGCCCTTACTGGTGGGTCTATTTCCTGTTCTACTCCCTCTTGATTAAGTTGGGCTGATATGTCTCTGTTTAGTTCCTATTAGAGTATCGTGTTGTATTAGATTTCTATTTTTGGATCTCTCCATATTGTGGTCTAGAATGGGAATTTCAGTTAAGAGTATTTCTTCTGGATTTTTCTTATTTGATATTTGTATTCTCTGATTTCCCGATTTCCTTGCAAGTGTGTTATCCTTGTAATTATTGATTATTCTATAAATTAAAAAGTAAAAAAATAATAATCCGGGAACATCTGAACAGACAGCTGTCTTTTTAAAATACATTCCTAGCAGCCACTCATGGTCGGAAACCAATGCCAATGATATTAACAAAGTTGCAGGAACAATTGTATCAGAAGCCCGAAGTATCCAACAACTCTGTAAAGCAAAACATGTTATCCAAGTTGTTACTCCTGTTCTATGTGAAGCCAAACAGTTTGTTATGGTCATTTTGTTGTATGTAAACCGCGCTGACAATAGTGCGGTATATAAGAAATTGTAATAAATAATAATAAATAAATAATAAATAACTCAGATACATTCAAAATATCCACAGCACCAGTCCCTTTAGGAGTTTTCGCACCCAATCCCATACTTTCTTCCCAGCTGGTATATAATAAATCTTGGAGAGCAGGAGATGAGACTCAAGCGGAGCCTCCAGGACTTCCAAGTCTTGAACATGTCCTGTACAGAGATCATAGAGGACTTAGGAAAGATCAATACATTAGGAAAGATCAAATTAAAACCCCTCCTCTTCTGTTTAGCATTCAATCTTCCTCCTCCGTCCTCGCCCCTTTCCCCTCCTCCCTCCTCGCCCCTTTCCCCTCCTCCCTCCTCGCCCCTCCTCCCTCCTCCTCGCTGATGCACAAGTTACTTCCTTTCTTCTTATGCTTCTCGTCTCTGTCCTGCTTTGATTTTTAAATGGCGTTCTTTTCTATATATCTGCAGCATTTAATTTTTTATTGTAAACCACCCAGAAGCGTTTGTTTTGGGCGGTATAACAAGTTTTAAATAAACATAAACAATAATCATAAATTGGTGGCCCTAAGTTGGTTCTCCAACAGCTCGATTTTAAATTTATATCCAGACAAATCTTTAACAACAGTAGTAAGTTGCTCTTCAGTCTGCGAGACCTTTCTATCAGAACTGTCCATCTGAGATTTTATAACTGCCACATTCTCCTGGCGCTGCCAAACAGACAAATCATTGTCCCGAATAAGCTGCAAAGTTGCATTTGTTTGAGAGACCAAACACTCATCCAGTCTCGTTAAGGCGGTCCATATGGAATCCAAAGTAATATTATCCGGATGCTCAAGGGAGAAGGGGGCCACAGCACACAGCTCTGCCTAGGCCTTGACAGACCTCATTGAGCCTCCAGGCTCCCCTGATACAGATGGAATGCTTCAGGAGTCACCCGACCATGCTCCCTAAACCACTCTTGTCACCGCAGCTGATGACCCCGGCAGTATGTCCCCTGTCAGACTCAACTCGGGTGCACTTCCTACCATTGGAGACGCCGCCAACCCTACTTTGGGTCCTGTGTCCCCGAATGAGTTCAAGTTTAGAACATCTGTGGGTAAAACAGGAGGGCGCTGCAGATCCGGAGTGAGATCGCATCCTGAGGAAGACGCTGGACTATCCAATCCCGGCGTTGACACATTCAGGTTTCCCCCGGTTTCTCACTGGTGCCCTTCGTGGAACCGCACAAAAGAGTCCATTGGACCAATCAGCAAGGTAATAGAAGAGAGGGTCTGCAATGGCTGGGGAGGATTCCCCTGCAGTTTCCCATTCCTCTTAGGCATCGCGGAAAGCCGGCAGGTCGGGCAGTCATCTTGGATCCGTTCCGAGCTTCCTCCACAAGGAAATGTCAAAGCAAACTCGACTCCAAGAGCAAATGCTTTTGGTCTGAGGACTAAAAAGGTCCAGCAGTGGGTTTCGTGCCTCATGAAAAATCAAGAAAAAGCCTAATATTAGAATCCAGAAAAGTTGAATTAATATGACAGAAAAACAAATGCAATACAGAGACTGTCTGATTCAAACAAAAAGGTAACTACCAGACTAGTACACTGTTACCACTTCCAAAGATGTCTCCAGGAAACTGGTGAGATTCATATAGTCCCCATCATGTCCACTCAAAGCAGAACTCTCTACTTTCAGATAGTGCAATATAATAGGTTGGAAGGAATGGTCTAATGCTTGGCAGTTAAAATTTTTTGTGAAGAAGTGCAGTGTCATGCACTTGAGATGCAGAAACTCAAGGGAATTGTATGCGATAGGGGGCGAGAGGTTGGTGTGCACGGACTAGGAAAAGGACCTTGGCGTGATTGCTTCTGAGAATTTCAAGGTGGTGAAACAGTGTGAGAAGGTGGTAGCCAAAGCCAGAAGGATTCTGGGCTGCATACATAGAGGAATTGCCAGCAGAAAGGAGGAGGTATTAAAGCCCTTGTACAAGTCGCTGGTAAGGTCTCACTTGGAATATTGTGTTCAGTTCTGGAGACCATATCTCACAAAAGATATTTAAAAAAATTGGAAACTGTTCAGAGGAAGGCAACCAAAATGAATTGAGCCTGCGTCAGAAGCCTTATGAGAAGAGTCTTGAAGACCTAAATATGTACACTCTGGAGGAGAGGAGGGATAGGGGAGATATGATTCAGACCTTTAAATACTTTGAAAAATGTTTGGTTATACATTAATACTCTAAGACGGGGAAGCTGTAAAACTAGAGGGCATAACATGAAGCTGCAAGGGGGTAAACTGAAGAGCAACGTCAGGAAATACCTTTTCACTGAAAGGGTGGTGGATGCTTGGAATGCCCTCCCGATGGATGGTGGAGGCAAATACAGTGACAGAATTCAAAATGGGCATACGACGGACACAGTGGATCCCTTTATAGCAACAGGATAAAATCAAAATAACCTTAACTATCTCTTATTTCTTAACAAATAGGAGTGACCTACACGGAGCGGTGGGTACACCCTTAAACAAAGGCATGGGGAGGGGTGACCTGCACGGAGCGGCAAGTGCACCTACTCTTGCCACCTTGCTGGGCAGACTAGATGGATCAATGCTGGTCTTTATCTGCCGTCATATACTATGTTACTATGAACTTATCCCAGAGAGCGGTGCAAGAACAAAGAGATACAATTCTGAAATATCCCTATAAAACCGGAAGATATAAAAGTCCAGTACCAGATCATTTTCTGTCACCAGATGTAGCCCGACTTCTCTGCTAGCTCAAGAATTAGGAGGCTGTGAAGCTACTCCAGAATTCTGCAAAGGAGTTTGAATATCTTGTGAATATGATCTAATAAGGAAACAATATCTGAATAATTGGCCGGAACGGTCCATGGGAAATGGCCAAGACAGATTTGAAACCCCTTGTGAAATTTATTCCTGATGATAAAGTACTTTGTGTCACAGCAAGAGTCGGGAAATTGAAACTTGTAAATTAATTGCAAAGCAAGTGCTAATTGGGAAGAATGTTCCAGAAGGAGGCTCTGGAAGTTCATTTGGAATTACTGGCTGTCAATCACAGTGGTGGGCCTTTTGGTAGGGAACTAGATTATTTCACAGTTATTGTAGTGGACACGTAAACCCTCAATGCCAGCCACAACATTTGTGTCACTGTAGTTTTAGGAGAAATCTGTCTCGTAAGCTGCATTTAAATTGCATGCTTTGCTGTGGAAAGCTTGGAGGAAGGAAGTTTGCATGGGTTTTACACCAGTGCAGTTTGCATTTTACCACTTAATATAAGCTTTGCAATTTTCCAGGTCGTGCCAAAACTGGAAAGATCATAATAGTTACGGAAGCCTTAGAGAATGTTCGCTTAATATCTTGACCCTTGTTTTCCTTTTAAGCCTGTGTGCCACAGGGGTATATTCAGTTATGAACTGTGGTCAGTACCAGTACTGGGAGCGTTTTTAATAGAACTTTAGTGTTAAAGTCTGAGATCCTGGTTGCTTCACTGCTGCTGTATAAATGGGGAAAATGCTTTTGACCTCATTAGCGCCAGCTTCCGAGACGCCCTTTCCGTGTAGCCAGCACAAGGACATGCTCAGTAAGCGGGGGTGCTGGATGGCCTCCTATTTCTTGCAATCCTTGCTGGTCCTCGGCTCTAGTAATTCATGGTCTCCTGTGGGGCAGTGCATCTCAGTCAGGCAAGCCCTCCTACCAGTTAACTCAATTGCATGTCATAATCATGTCATAATCAGTTAACTCAATTGCATGTCATAATCATGTTCAGCAGCTTATTATCAGGTATTGATAACATCCGGCAAGGGTTTGTCCTTGTCTTCCTAGATATCGCAGCCGCTTTCGATTCTGTGAGCCATGAACGCCTCCTAGAACGTCTCAAAGGGAAGGGAATTACCGATAAAGCGCTTGAGTGGTGTAAGTCCTACCTTTCTGACAGATGGCAGCAGGTACGATTCAACGATACTTCATCAGATCAGTTTCATCAAAAACAAGGTGTCCCTCAAGGCTCCTCCCTCTCCGCCCTTATGTTCAATATATACATGCAGCCTATATGCAACCTGATACGATCCTTCAGAGTTAACTGCATGATATACGCGGATGATGTACTATTATATTTTCCTTTTACAACAGAGAACCCCGACCTCACTCCATTAACAAACTGCATAAATGAAGTATCCAACTGGCTACAATCTCAAAATCTAAGGATCCAACACAAAAAAACGGAGGTGTTATTCATTACACGGAACCGAAATTTCACTGCTCCGTCCTTTTTGAAAGTGAATGATGCTAACCTCCAGACCAAGACCACCATCAGATACCTCGGTGTCACTTTAGACCAAAACTTGGATATGAAGGCATACATAGGAAATATTGTAAGAGCGGTATACCACAAAATACGTTCCCTTAGACATCTACGATCCTTGCTAGAGCCAGACGATTTTAGAACCATCTATAAGGAGCTAATCATACCTCATTTTGATTATGCAAACTCAATTTTACAAGGTCTCCCTCAAGCCACCTTACACCCACTTCAAATGGCAATGAATGCTGTAGCAAGAGTCCTTCATGGAGCATCCCGGAAAGACCATATTTCACCTATTCTAAAACATCTTCATTGGCTCCCGATACGAAGTAGACTCACTTTCAAAACTTTACTAATTACATTCAAAGCCATCAAAGAGCTCTCATCTGCATCATTATCGGATATGATCCAAACAACACCCCTCAATAGGGACAGAAGGTCAGTAACACTCAATTCTCTGTTAGTCCCTAAATCAATAACACAGTGCACCAAAACTACTACAGACAGGGCCTTCTTATTCTGTGCACCAAGGTGTTGGAACAGCCTTCCTCAAAACATCCGAGCAATACCAGACCTTTTGCAATTTCGAAAAGCTTTGAAACACTACCTCTTCCTCTTGTCTTATCCAGTAAACAATGCAGATATCTCAACCAACCCACAGACCTTCCAAACATACACATACAATACAGACACCCCATAGACCACCCATACACAAAACTGAAGCCAGGATGAGATCATGACTATGTTATAATTAATTAATTACCCTGTTATCCGAGTTGTATTTCCTGTTATCTCCAGGAACAAGCAGGAATAAGTCCTCACATATGGGTACGTCGGTACCGACGGAGCCCGTGCGGGAAAGCTCCCCAGCTTCTTAGAATAGAAGCTTTTGGGACCTCCCACTGCACATGCGCACTGCCTTCCCGCCTTCCTGAACAGCTCTCCTCAGTTTCTCTTTTTCCGCGGAGCCAGCAGGTCGTGTTCCTGTCACCGCTGAAGAAATTGTTATTTTATTTGTTTCTTTAGACCGCGTACCTGCCTTCCCCCATACCGATACCGGTATCGCCGGTCTTTTCTTTCTTTCTTTAAAAAATTATAATTCTTTTTTCTTATTTTTTAGCTTTTTGGTCACTTCAGAGAGGCCTCTCGGCCTACTCAATTTCTCCTCATGGAGAAGCCAGCCCCTGGATTTAAGAAGTGTACCAAATGTAATGCTGTTATTTCAGTCACAGACACCCATGACTGGTGTCTGAAATGTTTGGGGCCTGACCATTCCATACCGGACTGCCCATCTTGCTCCCACATGTCTAAACGTGGGCTGCAGAACCGGGCCAACAAATTCCATGTGCTGTTTGCTTCAGAGAATACAGCATCACAGTCATCCAGGTCTTCTTCTCCGGATGGATCTCAGGTAACCAAACCTTCTGTGGGCAAGTCCTCAAAGAGCAAATCTCCTTCAAAGCATCGAGAGGCTCTTAGCTTAGAACTTGAGGACCCTGCCCCAGCCAAACAACCCCGGCGGGAAGTCCAACTTCCAAAAACGCCAATTCAGGGGTCTCAGGTTGATATCGATGCTACGGCCTCGACAGATCACCTGTTAGCCTGCTCTGGGGTACCGGGTCACTCCGGTACCGACATCCAGGCAGCTATGGCGTCCATGGGCGATACTGTACAGTCCATGCAGCAAGCCGTCATGGCTTTCATTAAAGCTGCAACGCCATCGGTTCCGCTTTCAGCGGTTCCGGGCCCGATACCGGTATCGTCCGCCATGCCGGTATCGAGGCCGTCCACCTCTAAACGCAAGTCGGTACCGTATGGGCTTTCGCTCCATACCGGTTCCATACCCGATACGCCCGATATCGATACCGATCGGTACGCGTATCGTGCGTTAGAGGAAAGCACCGATTCCTCTGAGGATTTTCACTCCTCTGATGATTCTGCTGAGTTTTCACTCAACTTACCTGAGGAGCCCTCTTCTCCTAAAAGGAGAATGTCCCCTCCAGAGGATTTGTCCTTCCAGGACTTTGTTTTAGATATGGCTACAGCCCTTTCTATTACCACATCCTCTGAAAAGGAACCCAGATCCAAAAAACTGGATATTTTGGGATACTCAAAGGCCCCTAAGGAGGCAATTACCCTGCCTATCCATGAAATCCTTCAAGAACAACTGATGGATTTCTGGGAAAATCCTTTGACTTTGTCTCCTTATTCCCGTAGGTTGGACACCATGTATAGGGTCCCTCCTTCTCCTGGTTTCCAAAAGACTCAATTGCCCCACCACTCTATTGTGGTGAAGTCTGCAATGAAGAAGATTAGGAGTACCAAAAGGCACTCTTCCACCCCTCCAGGACGGGAATGTAAGACTTTGGACTCTTTTGGTAGGAAAATTTTCCAGGCTAGTATGCTTATAGCCAGGATTAATTCCTACAGTCTCTATATGGGCATGTTCCTGGAGGAACTTGCCAAAAAGGTGCGGCATTTTGCCCCCTTTATCCCTGAGGATAAAAAGCAGGGTTTCCTTTCCCTAGTGAAACAACTCTTAGAGGTTTCTAAGTTCTCTAATAGGGCAGCATATGATTCCTTTGAGGGAGCCAGTAGGGCTTCGGGCATTGCTATTGCAGCCCGACGTCTTGCTTGGCTCCAGGCCTCTGATCTGGAACCTTGGGTTCTAGATGGCTTACGTAATCTGCCCTGTACAGGTGAGAACTTATTTGGGGAAGAGTGGCAAATCAAAGCCACCCAGATGGATGCTGAAAATGCCACCTTGGAAAGACTTTCAAAGTCCACTTCAATTCCTACTAAGAAAAAGTCTTTTAAAAGGCCTTACTATAAGAAGGCCAGAGTTGCTTCAAATACTGGCCAGCAGTCTTCTCAACCTCGCTATACTGCTAAGCGTCAGCAATCCAAACAAGCACGAGCTAAGCCTGCAGCAGCTACTGTAGCTCAGCAGGCTCCAACCCCTCAGGGGTTTTGACTTGCTCCTAGGGAACTTGCCACTTCTGGTTCTAACACAACCAGAACCTCTCACCATACCCGGAAGGTTGGTTCACTTTGCTCCCAGATGGGAACAAATCACAACAGAACAATGGACCCTCTCTATCATTCGAGAGGGTTACAAACTTCATTTCTCCAGCCTTCCTCCCCATCATATGGTGAGACCATTCAATTCTCCCCCATCTCTCCTAACCCTGTTGGGTCAAGAGGTTTCCTCTCTTCTTGCCCAAGGGGCCATAGAAGAGGTTCCTCTTCCTCAACAAGGGTCCGGTTTCTACTCCCCTTATTTTCTCATTCCAAAGAAGACAGGGGGATTCAGACCAATCCTAGATCTGAGAGAATTGAACAAATTTCTCTTCAAGGAGAAATTCAAAATGCTGTCTCTCGGCATTCTCCTTCCTTACCTCCAGGGTCAGGACTGGCTTTGTTCTCTAGACCTACAGGATGCGTATACACATATACTCATCCATCCATCCCACAGAAAGTATCTTCGCTTTCTGTTTCAGGGAAAACATTTCCAATACAGAGTACTCCCCTTCGGTCTAGCCTCTGCTCCAAGAGTATTCACAAAATGCATGGCAGTCGTAGCCGCATTTCTAAGAGGCATGGGAATCTTTGTCTTCCCATATCTGGACGACTGGCTCATCCGAGCTCCAACTCAGTCACAGGCCCAGATTTCCCTGGACCACACAAGGAGCCTTTTGCAGTATCTGGGACTGGTAGTAAACCTTCCCAAGTCCCAACTCATCCCTACTCAATCTCTAGAATTCATAGGGGCCCAGTTGGACACCATCACTGCAAGGGCCTACCTTCCACATGTTCGAGGCCAGCGCCTCCTGAGTTTGGCCTCCCAAGCTCAGTCCAGCACTCACTTGACAGCCAGGGAAATGCTACGCCTACTGGGTCATATGGCCTCCACAGTGCATGTGGTGCCTTATGCTCGTCTTCATATGAGAGCAGCTCAATGGACCCTGGCCACTCAGTGGACTCAGGCGTCAGGAGCGCTCTCAGACCAAATACAAACCTCCGATCGTCTGTTTTGGTCCCTCCACTGGTGGACTTCCACCAAGAATCTGTTGTTGGGGGCTCCATTTCAACCATTGCTACCCCAAGCAACCCTCACAACAGATGCCTCCCAAACAGGGTGGGGAGCCCATCTGCAAACTCTCTCCACTCAGGGCACTTGGTCTCTACAGGAGACCACCCTTCATATCAATCTTCTGGAACTGCGAGCAATTTACCTTGCCCTCAAGGTCTTCCACTCCCTCCTAGCCAACCTCACTGTCCTAGTTCAGACGGACAATCAGGTGGCCATGTTTTACATAAACAAACAAGGAGGGACGGGCTCTCTGTCGCTTTGCAACGAAGCTCTAAGACTATGGGCCTTCGCCAGAGAGCATCAGATTCACCTGCTAGCAGTGTATCTCCCAGGAGTTCAAAACTCTCGGGCAGACAGGCTCAGTCGAGTTCTGCTGCCACACGAATGGTCCCTACATTTGGACCAAATAAACCGAATCTTTCAGGAATGGGGGACCCCGGACATAGACCTCTTTGCAAGTCCGTGGAATGCCAAACTTCCCCGGTTCTGTTCCAGAACTCCGTGTCAGGGAGCTCAGGCTACGGACGCCTTTCTCCTGAATTGGAATCAGGCATTCCTATATGCCTTTCCACCCATTCCTTTGATTCCCAAGACTCTGTTCAAACTCCAGAGGGATCATGGAACTATGATCCTCATAGCTCCACGCTGGCCACGCCAAGTGTGGTTCCCTCTACTTCTACAGCTCTCCCAGGGATCCTACTTGGATCTGGGAGCTGCGCCAGACCTCCTGTCTCAGGAGGAGGGGACTTTGTGGCACCCAAACCCCAAATCCCTTCACCTCAGTGCTTGGTTACTGAAGGCTTAAGCCTTCAAGACTTTCATCTTTCCCAACCAGTGAAAGATATCCTTTCTGCCTCTAGGAAACCCTCTACCAGGCGTTCCTATGCTTTCAAATGGAAACGTTTTTCCATTTGGTGTGCTCAGCAGGGTCTTGACCCTCTGGCACTTCCTTTGAATTCTCTTCTTGATTATCTCCTGCATCTATCCAATGCAGGCCTCAAGACGAATTCGGTAAGAGTCCATTTAAGTGCTATTGCAGCATCCTTGAAACATATAAATGGACAACCTATCTCCTCTCATCCTCTTGTTGCAAGATTCATGAGAGGCCTGACTCTCACTAAACCTCCCATCAGACCACCCCCGGTCGCATGGGATTTGAATCTAGTGCTCGGTCAACTTATGAAGCCACCTTTTGAGCCAATGTTTTCCACCTCCTTGAAATTTCTTTCCTGGAAGGTCATCTTCCTCATTGCAGTCACTTCGGCTCGCCGCATCAGTGAGCTGCAGGCTTTAGTGGCTAATCCACCTTACACAAGATTTCATCATGATAAGGTGGTCCTTAGGACGAATCCCCACTTTATGCCTAAAGTGGTCTCGCCTTTTCATCTTAATCAAGAGGTATATCTACCTGTCTTTTTTCCAGCTCCTCATGCATCCAATGCAGAGAGGAACCTTCATACTCTGGATTGTAAAAGAGCTCTCGCTTTTTACCTTAATAGGACTCAGCCACATCGAAAGTCTTCTCAACTTTTTGTGGCCTTTGATCCTTCCCATTTGGGACTTCCAGTCTCCAAGCGTACACTTTCCAATTGGATTGCTCAGTGTATTTCTTTTGCTTACCAGAGCAAAAACATTTCTCTGGAAGGCCATGTCACTGCTCACAATGTGAGGGCCATGGCAACTTCTATGGCTCATCTGCACTCTGTTTCCATAGATCAGATCTGTCGAGCCGCTACCTGGGCCTCGGTTCATACCTTCACAGCCCATTACTGTTTGGACAAGGACTCCCGCCGGGATGCCTTGTTTGGCCAGGCTGTCCTCAAGCACCTGTTCCATTCCTAAACAACTCCTGCCCACCTTCCCAGAATGGATGCCTGAGATCCATACGAAGATGGCGAACCTTTACAGGGGATCCCATGCATCTAAGCTAGGGAGTCCCCATATGTGAGGACTTATTCCTGCTTGTTCCTGGAGATAGCACAGTTACTTACCTGTAACAGGTGATCTCTGGGAACAGCAGGAATTAGTCCTCACAACCCACCCACCTCCCCTAGGAGTTGTATCTTTTATCTATCTATCTTCCTGTCCTCTCTCTGTTGACTCAGCTATAAACTCGAAACTGAGGAGAGCTGTTCAGGAAGGCGGGAAGGCAGTGCGCATGTGCAGTGGGAGGTCCCAAAAGCTTCTATTCTAAGAAGCTGGGGAGCTTTCCCGCACGGGCTCCGTCGGTACCGACGTACCCATATGTGAGGACTAATTCCTGCTGTTCCCAGAGATCACCTGTTACAGGTAAGTAACTGTGCTTTATTGTAAACACAAAGTACTGTTGAATTGTGTAACTTTGTTTATTGTGAACCGCGCTGATGCTGAATAGCGCGGTATATAAGAGACTATAAATAAATAATAAATAAATAATCAAGGGCTGGAGAAGGGCTAATGTGGTACTTCTTCACCAAAGTGGTAATAGGGAAGAGGTGACAAACTATAAAAGTAATGGAGGCGCTCTTGAAAGAAAGAATAGTGGACTTTCTGGAAACCAATGGATTGCATGATCCGAGGCAACATGGTTTGGAGCCTGCGCCAGAAGACGTATGAGTAGAGACTTGAAGACCTAAATATTTATATCCTAGAGGAGAGGAGAGACTGGAGATATGATACAGACCTTTAAATACTTAATGGATATCAATGAATGAACAAACAAACCTTTTCCAAAGAAGGGGAAGCTGTAAAACTAGAGGGCATAACATGAAGCTGCAAAGGTGTAAACTGAAAGGCAATAACAGGAAATACTTTTTCACTGAAACGGTGGTGGATGCTTGGAATGCCCTCCTGATGGAAGTGGTGGGGGCAAACACAGTGATAGAATTCAAAATGGCATGGGACAGACACAGTGGATCCCTTTTTTAGCAAGAGGATGAAATCAAAGTAAACTTAAATATCTTTTATACTTCAGTAAATAGAGGGGTCTGACCTGCACTGAGCAGCAGGTACAACCCTAAACACAGGCATAGAGGGGGTGACCGGCACGGAGCTGCAGTTACAACCACTGTAGCCATCTTACTGGGCAGACTAGATGGAGCATAGTGGTCTTGATACGCTGTCAATAGAATGTGTTCCTATGCAAGCCATGGGTCATGCTTTTGCAGCTAATTCCCGAATGTTGCCTCACTTTCTGTATTCAAGATTACCATCATATGGCTTTTGGTATAGCCCCTGCACCGTGCTGGCAGCCTTTCTGTGGGCCGCCTCCACCATACTTCTATGTTTTTTTGAAGGTGTGGCTTTCAGAACTGGATTCAACATGCTAGGTGAGTCGTTGCTAGCAATCTGCTTTTTATTTCTGGTTGTATGCATCTGTATACATCCTTGCATCCCTTTTGGCTCTTTCAGGGAATATTTCTGATGCTCATTCTGCATTAATACATGCAAAAGAGCTGCAGTGCAAGCATTAGCCTTCATTTTCCCCCCTACATGTGGATTTTTTCCTAACCCTTTCACTGACCTTATTCAGGTCACTGCATCAATGGCCAGGGCTCCTTCCAGAACCCTATATTCTGAAGTATATATTCTAACATATTCTCTGTTCTAAATTCTGTGAACAAATGTTATTCTTAACCATGATCGCAAGCCCCTCCCCTGCCCAGGGGCTGTAACTGCTGTCACTTGAGCGCTCTGTCTGCCCAGGGAGTGGAAAGTCTCTTCCAGGAATCACACAGGGGACATTCTGCATATCCACTAAGCCACCAGACTGGCCTAAAGCAGTTAAAAGATGTAAATATTTTGTGCAGCTCATGACTAAACCTAAGCAAACAGCACCCCAAAGCCAGCTATCAAAAGTAGGACACGGTCCATATGCTTTGGGGCATTTTTCTGGGAAATGCACTTGATTCTCAAAGAACAATACTGTGAAACATTTTGGCATTTACAGGGCCATCCTGAAGAGGGTGGCGGATGGTGTTTGCCCTTACCCTGCAGAAAGGCAGTTTTATTGAGCTGCTGTTAAGACCGAGCTCTCCTTGAGAGAAAGTCCGACCAGTGGGTGAGGGAGGGGAGAAAATCCCAAACAGTCCTTGGCGGCCATTAACAAGAATTAGCAGAAGGTGTTAGTACCGAGTGTTGCTGTACAGCTCACTCATCTTTAAGCAAGGTTTGCAGAGTGTGAAATTGACGCATATTCCGGTAGCCGTGGGAGAAGCGCACAGTAGGGATGGAATAATGAGGACTGGAATACAATGAACAATGAGACATTGGGTTTATGTAATAATCGTTCGTATAAACGAGGCTTTGTCATTCCTATCCTCTCTTTCAGTGATCTTATCATATCTGTGACTGTGGTCTGATAAAATTACCTGCAGGGAAATCTCTGGAATAGAGCAGTGCTTGATATCACCGTTATAGGTTTTCAACCCATCTCTACTAGGAGCTGCACAGTCTACTTGTCAAACAATAATATTATATTCAATGCACTGCCTCTAGGTGTCACTGTAGTCTGAATATTCCTAGTCTGCTGCATTTCCTAGTGATTTGGGCAATAAGCTATTCTCTGGACAGCACATTAAGCCTAGACTCCTGCAGCATGCACAGTGCAATGCATTGTGAAGGTGAATGCCGTACTCTACCACTTGTGCATAGTAGTTGGAAGTAAATTACTTACAAATTACTTCATCTGTTTATTGTTTCTTTGCTAACAGGAAGATCAGTTCTGTGATTTTTCCATGCACGTAGTATGTGTGAAATGAGTCTGAAAATAAGGCCAGAATTTTGTTTTGTGTATTAACATATCTTCCAATGTTGCAACTAATAAACAAAAATGATATATAGATGATGGCATCATTTTTTTTGGGATGAGGCGTAAATCAGTTGTCTGGATAGATCGCCTTGAACATCTTTGGAGGGTCCTTCTCTCTAGCAGTGCTCTGCTGGTGAACCTAAATCAGCAGATGACTATAGACCATCAAGAAGTTACAGCCGATATAAAGAAGTTGGGGTTCAAAGGTTCATTTGAGGAAGAATTAGAGGTCATGTTTTTGAAGGGAGTCAACTAATTAGCCTCCGACAGAGTCAGAAATGCTCAAGAGAGAAATTTTTATTTAAAACACTTATATTCCATTTTCCCATTTTCCAAAAATGTGTAAAAGTGGGATACAGCACTATAAAGACATTAAAATAAAGCAAACTAGAATTGTTTAAACTAAAATCCTCAAATACCTTCCCTCTCCCAACTGTTTTCATTACTCATAGAATGAAAAAACAGCAGAAACAAGCAAAAGATGGTTTTCGTCTTCTTATCCCAAATTTATTTAGGAAAGGGCCAAGTCTCCAAGTGGGTAGACTGAAGTGGGTTGTGGTGGTGGGTGGATGGAACGACCTCCCAGAAACTTTGGAATACATAACGAGTTAAACAAGGACCTGTAGATGGTACCAGAAACGGAACTGCCTTGGGGCCCTTACTCACTGTTTCTTGGACTCAATATTAATTAACCTGCACTATTTCACGTGGATACTAGGAGAAATCTTTAAGTGTATGGTTACCTAAACCTCTTTCCTGGGGACTTCACAGCTAGTTGGATTTTCCAGGATATCCAGAACAAACAATTATAAAGAAAATAAATTACTGAACATGTAGATAGTCATGGTTTAATGGGAGAAAAGCCAACATGGATTTAGCCTAGGAAGGACTTGTCTTACTAATCTGTTATTTTTTGAAGGTGTGAATAAACAGGTAGACAAAGGCGAGCTGGTCGATATAGCGTATCTGGATTTTCAGAAAGTCTTTGACAAGATCCCTCATGAGAGACTCTTGGAATTGGTTAAAAGATAGAAAGCAGAGGGTAGGGCTAAATGGCCAATTTTCCAAGTGGTAAAAGGTGAATAGTGGAGTATCCCAGGGATCTGTGCTGGGTCCACTGCTTTTTAACATATTCATAAATGACCTGGAAATGGGAATAACGAGTGAGGTAATCAAATTTGCAGATGACACAAAATTATCCAAAGTTGTTAAAACCCATGAGGATTGTTACAAATTGCAAGAGGACCTTGAAAAATTGGAAGACTGAGCATCCAAATGGTAGATGAAATTTAATGTGAGCAAGTGCAGTTATGTACCTAGGAAAGAACAACCCAAACTATGGTTACACGATGCAAGGTTCCACATTAGGAACCACCACCCAGGAAAAGGATTTCAGCGTCATCGTGGATAATACGTTGAAACCGTCGGCCCAGTGTGCAGCGGTGGCCAAGAAAGCAAATAAAATGTTAGGAATCATAAGGAAAGGAATGAAGAATAAAACAAAGGATATTATAATGCCTCTGTATTGTTCCATGATGCGACCGCACATTGAATATTGTGTGCAGTTCTGGTTGCTGTATCTTAAAATGGATATAGCAGAATTAGAAAAGGTACTGAGGAGAGCCACCAAAATTTCTAAAGGGGATGGTAGGATACCCCTATAAAGAAAGGCTTAAAAGGTTAGGGCTCTTCAATTTGGAAGAGACGGTTGAGGGGAGATATGATAGAGGTCTTTAAATTACTGAATAGAGTAGAATAGGTTGAATGTAGATCAGTTGTTTACTCCATCAAAAAGTAGAAAGACTGGGGGACACACAATGAAGCTACAATGTAACTCATTTAAGACTAATAAGAGAAAATACTTTTTCACTCAACACACAATCAAACTCTGGAATTTGTTACCGGAGGATGTAGTAAAAGCTGTTAATGTAGCTGGGTTTAAAAAAGGTTTGGACAAGTTCCTGAAGGAAAAGTTCATAAACCATTTTTAACGAGGACCTGGAAAATCCACTGCTTACCCTGGGACAAGCATTGTGGAACCTTTGTACCTTTTTGGGAACCTGACAGGTACTTGTGACCTGGATTGGCCACTGTTGGAAACAGGATACTGGGCTTTGTGGACCTTGGTCTGACCCAATATGGCATTTCTTGCGTTCTTAATATACATGTGATAAATTTGCAAATAGTGGAGATCCATTATATACAAACGTACTTCGTTTTCTGAAAATCCGTCTGGCTGCGAGAGTATCAAAATAGGTTCAGGAAGTCCTGACATAATAGATCTGACCTGTTTTGCAATAATTTATAACTTTTTTTTTTTAATATGTAAAGCTTGTTTTACATGTGGTGAAGGGCTTTTATAAAACTGTGTGGTTGCATACAGATGTAAATAAGCGCTTTGAAAGTGTGTGATGTAGGCATTCCTGGGAGCCTAGTTTAGGTTTAGTTTTTTCCAGCACTTGATTGTTCACCTTTTCATTCTAAAATTTTAGTTTTGCTTAGTTTCTTGTGGTGGTTGCATTTTTTTTTCATTTTTATAAATTTTCTTTTCATAGCAAATTTCTTAATTAAAAGGTAGTTTTGGCTACCTTTGGTAGTTTGCTCATGGCAAACCACTCCAACCTCACCATCAAAATCTGAACCACTGATGATAACCCATACCTCGCCAAGAGCATTATCTGACACTCTTCAGCCCCTCTCCCCCAGTGTTATGCAATCTCACTCTCTCCCCCTCACTGAAGAGGCAGTTGATCTGCCCCTCCTCCCAGTCTTTCTGGAACTTATGGGGCGGGCATTGTTGCTATATTATTTTTTTGCCTATAGCTTTATATGTGCAAAGATTATTAAAGCCGGGGAGACTGGGGGGGAGGAGAGACTTTTTGGTCACTTCTGACTTTGAACTTATACCCGACAGCAGTGTGGAATTCATAATCTCTGATTCTACCCATTGAAATTCATGTTTCAGGATACATGATAGTGATGTCAGGACTGGCTTAAAATCTTTCTCTTGCAACTGAGTAATTTGGCAGCTCTGCTAATGCTTTTTGGATGCTCTCAAACTTTTCAGGAAATGGCCCAGAAGGTTCCTGAAACGTTACAGGAGGTTTTCAGACATAGTGGCTAATTGCAGCTTTTACTTTCTTAGACTCTCACAGAATTTATCACCAATTGTAGAACCAGGATCTGGAGTAGGCTGGGTAAATGTCTCTCATAATATAGTAGCTGGGAATTTCACACAAGGCTTTAGGATTGTAAGTCCAAGAATTCAACAAGGAAAAAGTTTAACAAGGGTTCCCTGATACTTTTCTCAGAACTTGCAGGGCTAGGAACATGACACAAGAAAGGTCTTTGGAGTAATCCTTTAGAGCAAGAGTCAATAGATTCACAAGGCAAAATATCCAGTAACAGAGTCATTCCAAGCAGCGAATAGCGGGGGTGGACGTCCTGTTGGGACATCCATCCCCACTATTTGGCCCCTCTGCTGACCCCGACCAGCTTTCCTACATGTTTTATGGGGAAGTTAGATGGGGGGGTCAGGAAAGGGGTGTTGCAGGGGCGGCGTTAGGGCAGGCAGTAGGTGGTCTGCGGCTCCAGACGTACAGGACCGATTCCAATGTCGGTCCTGTATGTCTGGGGCCTGCTGCCTGAATGGGGAACTTATTCCACCTTTAAGGTGGAATAAGTTCCCCTAGTCGGCCCAGCCATCGGAGGGGGTAGAGGGGATTCTCCGCAGCCCCGACCTTGGCCTTGGGAAGCCAGATCAGAGGTCGGGCTGTGGGGTATGCAAGAATCTGTTCGGCGGCTGGAGATTGTGGATCCTGAACGGAGCCGCGGTGCCATGGCATCCAGACGCCATGGCACCACAGCTGCATTCAGGAGCCCTGACTGAGTTAGTCGGGCAAGGCCTGTACGTGCAGGCCGATCGGGGTCCCAGCCTATACAGGCCTGGACACAATTCTGATCCTATGGGGCTAGATGTGCCCAGTGGGGTCAGAATCCCGTCTAATTCTGTGCATCTGGTTCCGACCGGGCGCACACAGGGCCGGGACATCCTAAGTGTGTTCCACAGATCCCAAGAACAGACGGGGAAACTTTGGGCCAGGATTACCAGTAATACAAGACACAGCTTTTCCTGGAAAACTGGTGCCTTCCAACCCAAGGGGCACTGGTTTGAGGTTAGCCCATGACTAATATAAAGAACACTGGAAAAACAAAACAAACAAAAATTGAGGGAGTGTTTTCCTGTCATTTTGGGTTAAAAATGATACCAAATGGGACTCGGGAAATGGACATGCGCAGTGTTTCCTGTGTTATTTCTGTTATTTAAGCAGGTACTGTTTTGGACTTCTCACATAAGCGTCCTGTTAAAATTACACCTCACGTGTATCTTCAGTCAAATTGATGGTATATAGAAAGCTTAAACAATCATCCTGTAAAATCAGTTTTCAAGCCATGTTCTCTGGTTAAAACATCGCTCACTGCTCTGGAACTAGAAAGCAGTTATGCAGTGACCTGGAAAAGTCCAAAAGCCGAGGTCCAGAAGGACAGCTTCACTGGCACTCGGTAATATCACACAAGCGTTTAGCCAACGAGAGGTCAAATCTCAAGAAACCGAGAGATCAGCTTTAGGAGTCTGTGTAACCAATCAAAATGATGAAAAAGGTGCTGTAAACGGCATAACTATGCCCTGCTTTATGTATGGGTGGGAGAATGAGTTTGTCTTCTCTTTGCTGCTTGAAATCTCTTTTTTTTGTCTCTTTTTTCCTCTCTTGCTTGCCAGGTATATATTTAAAACTGTGCCTCCTTTCTAACTCATTGCCTTGCATATCAATAATAAGATAGTGATTTACATAGGCATTTGCTGATTAGCCTTTAAATTATCATGTCTCATATACCATGCATATCACGTGCTGCAGAGGGATGTTGACTGCAAACCAAATCTGTGTTGATACGCTGGTCACCATAGTCTTTATTTATCCTGTATAGATAAATAAATAACAAAAAATATATAAAGGTGAACATCTATGAACCTTTATTTCTATAGAGGCAGATGAGTCTCTTTATTGCCTTATAAAACAAGCAGAAAATAGGAACAATATTCATATTTTTTTAGATGCCCTTTTATAAAATAACCCCTCTTTGACTTCCTTTTACTGCTTTTAACCAATAAATATAGAACGAGGCACATAATCGTTGGCTTGTTTATAAATTTTTAAAGTTTAGCTAACTCGGTATCTAATGTCATCAAGCTCTGGCTTTATTCATAGCAGTCCGTATTGCCACACTTGCCCTCTCTCTTATCCTGGTATCTTATTCTTGGGCTGCTATCAAACGTGGAAACCTCTGTGTGTCTAGGCTGGTTTTCTTGCAGCAGATCATTGATAATGTTTTATTATACTGTAAATTGCTTTCTTTTGTCTAATCATATACTGTATAATATGTATTGACCAGGGCACTGTGGTTCTACAGTTTTCAAAGGGTTTAAGCAGCTGATTTTTGGAGTTATGTTCCTAAAGCAATATTTTTGAAAATTTGCAAGGCCTGGGTTCCTAAATATAGGCACCTAAAAGTGGAAGGAGCCTGGTCAGGGGGAAAGTAAGATACGTGCAGTGCAGATACCTAACTTAGGTGCCTAATGGAGATGAATGAATAACAAGCTTATATTTAGATGCCTAATGTTGGAAAAAATATTTAGCACAAAATACAGGCACCTAAGTTCAGCTGAAAAGTCTTTTACCTTTAGATGCCTAAAACTGAGGCACTGAGCTCAAAACTCAACTTTCTCTGAATTATAGCATCTTTGTAGTTATCAACAACACACACCATCTTGATTTTTCAGTTAATACACGGTGACAGTAAATAAAGGCTAGTAGGTTCATCCAGTCTTCCCTAATAAAACAGATAATCTATATGAACATTTTGTAGATACATGCAGCTGCTATATGCAGGGTCAGCCCATGTGCCTCGGAACACATGGCCTGCCACCCCCCACATGCGCCGAGCTGTGCCGTGCTGTGCTGTTAACCCACGCTGCCACTGATTCCGCCGGCATGGGGCTGGCTAGGCTGTGCTTCAGTACATATGGCCTGCTGCTTCTGAACCCCCGAAATTATGTCGGAGATGGGTCAGAAGCGGCAGGCCATGTGTGATGAATCACACGGCCTGCTGCTACGCTGCACCGTGCCCCCCCCTGACCCTGCTGCTGGATTCGACGATAGCGTGGCTCAACACTGGGGAGGCACGACTTGTTGGGGGGGGGGGTGGCAGCATGGTCAGGACGCTCATGTAAATCCATGGGTCAGGTAGTGGAAACTTATATTGTAGGGCAATCATCCATTTTGATGGGGAACAATTTATCCGTCAAGAGAGTGGGGCAAATAAAGGAAAGGTGTTGGAGGGGAGAATGAAAGAAAGTGATGCAACCATGTGAGAGGGTGGTAAAAGTAGCTTGCTGAGATGTGTGATTCCAGTGGACTCCCTTGGGGACATGATACTACTGTTTGGTGCCTAAAGGGATTCTGGGAAGAAATAGATAATATCTAATGAGGACCTCTGAAATATTTATATTTGGCACACGCCTTTCCAGTAGTAGTTCAGGGCACATTATATGCAGTACAGTGGGTATTTCTCTGTCCCTCGAGGGCTTGCAATCAAATTTGTACCTAAGGCAATGTAAGGTTAAGTGACTTGCCCAAGGCCACAAGGAGTTTAAGTGGAGTCAAATCCTGGTCTGATGCATTGGGTGATAATTCTGACTGCAGTTCTGTGCTCACACAGTTTTGATTGAACACTGGTGTATTGTAGAGGGTCTGATAGGGAATGCTGATAGGTTGTTATAGCAGGGTATAGCGTCTTGTAGAGAGCATTATAAAGGGGTCTTCCTCTGTACAGAAATCTTCTTTGCCCTAAATAGTGGGGCAGCCTGCTGCTTCTTCCGAACAGGCTAATGTTTGGCTGTGTTTTGTGTCGGGTAGTATGGGAATGATACCCCAAGAACTGAATCTGAACGTTTTTTTGCAGGTTCGGCATTCTGGTCACAAGCTGTGTCTACGCCCTTCTTTTTTGTTAGGTTTAGATGCTTGCTTGTAAATTTCATATTTTACTTTGACTAGTTTCAGAATTTCTTCTTCACCAGATAATGGAATTCAAATTTTCTTGTTAACAATGTTTTCTTGTTTCCTCCTCAAACACCCCTCCCTCCCTCCTTCCTCGCAGACCTGGCGTAATTACCATGCAAGCTCTTTCCGAGGAGGACAGAAGGCTTTGGCTGGAGGCAATGGATGGAAGAGAGCCTGTAAGTTCTGCATGAGGTCTGAGCTGTGTCATGGTTGAGCTGAAGACCAGGTTCAAGTAGCTGAGTTGGGCTTACAGTGTCCTGCAGTATATCCATAGACCTTGGGATGAGGGTTAAGCCTAGTACTTTTCTTATGAAGACACTTTATAACAGGCCACCAAGGTTTACACGTGAATAATGCAAGCAAATCTAGGCATTTTAGTCATACATCTGTGTAAGCGACTCTTATGTGCTTACTCACTTTATAAGCTAGGCATGAAGTGCACGCATAATGTGCTTTAAGTGCACGGGAGCTTAGAAAATTACCCTCTTGGTGGTCAAGCAAAGCACAGTGCAGGGAAGTAGCTTTCAAGAGAGTTGCATCCTGCTGTCGTAATCATAAGATGTTGCTGTAATGTTCTGAGATAACATGAGAGGATGATGAAAGTATTTACAGCTTTGTACTTATCTATTTGGTGAGGGATGGAGAGCTGACCTATAAGTACATTCACTCTGCAGCTCCTCACTACCTTTCCTCTCTTATCTCTCCCTACACCCCTCTTCAGGAACTCCGCCTTTCTGGCAAATCGCTTCTGTCTGTGCCCTTCTCTTCTATTGCCAACTCCAGACTTCGCTCCTTTCACCCTGCTGCTCCTTATGCCTCGAACAAACTACCTGAGTCTGTACGTCAGGCGCCTTCTCTGACCCTTTTCAAATCCAGGCTGAAAACTCACCTCTTCACTGCTGCTTTTGGATCTTGACTCACCTGATGTCCTTTGTGTTTCTTTCCCATTTTCCCTGGCTGTATCCCATGTCTACAGCTACTGTGTTGTCTGTCTTGACTAGATTATAGGCTCCAATAATCAAGGACCATCTTTTACATGTTTCTGTGCAGCGCTGCGTACGTCTCGTAGCGCTATACAAATGTTCAGTAGTAGTTGTGGCAGTGAATAGAAAAATGTTTTGATGGAACTAATTAGTGGAAATGCCTGTTTCTAACACCCAGTGTGCACTGATGGCTAAGAAAGCTAATATAATGGAAGGATTATAAGGAAAGGAATGGAGAGTAAATTAGAAGATAGCATAATGTCTCTGTATCAGGCCATAGCATAACCTTAAAAAAAAAGATATAGCTGAATTATAAAAGGTATGGAGAAAGGAGATAAAAATGGCAAAGGGGATGGAAGGATATTCCTGTGAGGAAAGACTGAAGAGCCCTAATCATTTAAGCCTGGAGAAGAGATGGTTGAGTGGAGAGAGGGTAGAAGTCTATAAAATAATGGGCAGAGTGGAATGAATTGGTTGTTTACTCCTTCAGAAAGTACAAAAGACTAGAGGACATGTAATGAATCTACAAGGTAGTGCATTTAAGACCATTTGGAGAAAATATTTTTTACTCATTGCATAATTAAACTCTGGAATTCATTGCTGGAGGATACAGTAAAAGCTGTTAGTATAACTGGGTCTAAAGAAAAATTTGGACAAGTTCCTGGAGGAAAAGTCCTTAAACGGATTGGAACGGGTAAACGTAGATCGATTGTTTACATTATCAGAGTATAGAAAGACTAGGGGACATGCAATGAAACTACAGGGTAAACTATTTAAGACTAATAAAATAAAATATTTATTCACTCAACATGTAATCAAACTCTGGAATTTGTTACCGGAGGATGTAGTAAAGGCTGTTAGTGTAGCTGGGTTTAAAAAAGGTTTGGACAAGTTCCTAGAGGGAAAGGTCCATAAACCATTATTAAGAAGGGACCCAGGATATCAATGCTTGACCCAGTACAAGCATTGTGGAACCTGTGTCTTTTGGGGAAACCGCTAGGTACGTATGACCTAGATTGGCCACTGTTGGAAACAGGATACTGGGCTTGATGGACTTTGGTCTGACCCAGTGTGGCATATCTTATGTTCTTCACCATTATTAAAGTGGACTGGGGAAATCTGCTCTTTACCCCTGGGATAAGCAGCATGAAATTAGTCTGTCTTACGTCATTGTGCCAGGTACTAGTGACCTGAATTGGCTACTGTAGAAAACAGGATACTGGGCTTGATGGACATTGGTTTGACCAAGTGTAGTTAAATCTTATATTCTTACATGACACTTCCAGGGAACAGGAAAAATATGATTTTTGACTTTGGGAAGGTGAATATGGAAACGTTTGTTCAGTTCTTGTTACATTTCACAACTAAACTGTGACTGTTGAGTTGAGTTGATCCAGGCTGTACCTAGGGCGTTACGAGTGGTGTGGCCTCACAGGGTGTAAGTATGAAAGGAGCTCTGATATCATTGGGTTTCAAGGAAGCTAAAAAATAGTGAGTTACTGCACGTGTCTGGGTGGAGGAGCACCAAATTCATTAGTCACATAGGGCGCTTTTCTAGCTTGGTACGGTCCTGAGTTGACCTCAAAGGCCACAACCTGAAGTATCATTAAAGTTGGTTGAAATTGAGGAGCAGGTAGATGGGGGAGGGGCCTGCTCAAGCCATCTGCCATGTTTCTACACAAATATGATGTTGACACAGCACTTAGGTGATATGTGCCATTGTGCAACACTGACAAAGGGACCTCAGTGTTCCTCTTCCTGCTCAACCCCCCCCCCCCCCCGTAGTTGCCCCCGAGGCAGTTGTCTCCTTTGACTCACTATTGCCACAGCTCTGTGAGAATGTACAGCTGTAATGTCACTTGCATCACATGATAGGGTAGACATCAAACGCAGCATTCATCAGATCGGCCATAATTTGCAAACACCTCTGTTAACAAGGAGCACACCCATGATGTCAGCAAGGTGATTGCCATGGTGACATGAAGATGTTCAAACATAGAGAAACTGAAAATGAATTGAACCATATCAGAATGGCACTATTTATACTTTCAGAGCTTCAAGTTCATGTTAGGGCTGTGCAGGCAGAAAAATTCATTTAGTTTCTCTTTTGTTCTTTTTTTTTTTATGTCGTCCTAGTTTAATGGTGGTTCTGCTTCTGATTGACTCTGAGCCTGGTCAGCCTTTCAAGTAGATTCTATTGCCCAGTGAGTTCTTCCTTCCCCTTTTGTGGCTTCCAGCTGTGTTGGAAATGGCTTCTCTTGGGCTTTGGAATGAGGGGGCATAGGATGAAGGTGAAAGGGTATATAAATGCAATGTGGCTTTCGAGTCAGTCCTGACTCCTAGTGACCCAGCAGCTCCTGGTCTTTCGTGGTAATGTGAGCAGAAGTAGATTGCAAGGCCTTTCTTCTGAGGCAATGGAAGGTTAAGTGGCTTGCCCAAGGCTACAAGGGATGCTAGTAGGAAACGAACCCTGGCCTCTTGGCTATCAAACCAGTGCTGTAACCATTAGGCTACACCTCCACTCCATTATAGACAGGAGTTATCAAGGAACCATTTCATTATCGAAAGAAGAGTAGATGTGTGGAACTGTCTCCTAGTGGAGGTGGTGTATGAATTGAAGAAAGCATGGAATAAGCACAGAGGATCTCTAAGGGAAAGGAGGGGATTGTTGAGCTTAGTATTTGATGTGAATGGGCAGATTGGATAAGCCATATGGCCTTTTATCTGTTATCATTTTTCTATTTCTATATGGTGCTATGAGCATACGTTTACAACTACTTGAGATTCTTCCCAACTTTTTAATCCTTCCAATTTGGGCCAGCTATTGCACTGATGGTTCCTGGTCAGAAGACTGCAAATAGTTCTTCCCTCTGTGGCACAGATAACATGGACCTGGAATCCGGCTCCTAGATGATGCCCTGGAGTGATGGCTGACATTCCTTCAGGAGCTGTGAATGCCCATGGAGCAGAGTCCCGATCTGGGAATCAAACCCATGTCCCTCCATGTGGCAATGCGCAGTTCTGCCATTGGGCTGCCAAAGTTTACATAGTGCTCCAGATGCACTGAAATGGGATCGTTCTGTCTGCCTGTGGGTTTGGCTCCTCTGTGCCATCCTGTGTGCTTGGCTTATTCGTTAAAAATACACATTCAGTTCTGGTCATTAAAAGAAGATTCCATGAACTGCAGTACCGTGGCAGCCCACAGCTAGAAAAAATTAAACTAGTCTGTTGTCTAATGATGTCCAGCCTTAAGTGTCACTGTGACCTCTGTTTTTGTGGTCAAGAGATGGCATTTTGCCTCTGTGCACTCGGTGCCTCATGATGGGTTGGGAATGTCTGGGTCAGCAGAGATGTTCTCTTTGCTTTCAGATCTTTGGAAAAGCAAGAGTGCTGCCTTCTGGCTACTCTTTTCAGTTTCTTTCAACTAATAGGAACTGTGGATAAAATAATATAAACAAATGATTGCATCCATTAATAAGCAGAGCAAAACTCCCAGTAAAATTATAAAGCAAAATGCAACGTAAAGAAGAAAAGTATAGCTGAAGATTTTACTTCTGTTCGTCGTCCTTTGTGTGGTCCAAACTCTGACTTGGTTCTTTTGCTTTGCATTTTATTCTGAGAATGCACAGTAACTGCAGTAATGGACCGACGGTGTAAATTGCTTCACCACTTGATGGGAAGGATGGTATACAAGATAAATGAATAGCGATACATGCGGGAGCTACCCATTTGTCCAAGAACATAAGGGTGAAGCGCATTCAGCAAAGTGGATGACGCGTTTTCTGTTACCTTCTGATGCAGAATCTCTCTTACTCTCCGATTGCCTGTTTCACTACACAGATGCTACATACTGTGGGCCAGCGGCATGAGTTGTCTGTGGGTGGAGCTGACCATCTTCGGCGCTGCCATAGGGATAACTATCCAGATAACGTAGGACAGTGCTAACCTTTTCAGAAAGCCCATCGGTATGGCGTCACTGAACAATACTTTGGCACCGGCACTATCTGGATATCAGCGCTAAAGAGTGGCTATTTTTAGCTGCAGTGGTCAGTGTTAAAAAGAAAAGATCAGCTGCTGCGGCCGAATATTGACCCTTGAACTTACTGGTTCTTTATACGGTGGCTAGGCGTATGTTTTCATTTGTTGTGCTTAGAAAGTTTAGCACGCATTGTGTGGTTTTAGCACACGACACATGTTTTCAGTGTGTGCCACAACCATTAAGTGTGTCCTAACAAAATGGAAAAAAAGAAGAGAAATTGTCTTTTAAACCACCTTGGACCCCACATGTCTCTCTACAGTGTCATTCCCTGGTCTAGTGTTTCTAAACTTTTTGATTTCATGTCCCCCCTCAACAATCTTTTCCCTCTGTAATTCTTTAAGCCACCAAAAAAAAGTATTTTTAATTGCACAAAAAGTTGCATGAAATCAAGCATCTCACGTCCCACACAATCTGTCCTGTATCCCCCTGGAGGGCCTGACCCTCAGTTTGGTGTCAGGTAATGAATCTTGTGACTTTTTTCTGTTTAAATATGTCTCTTGTTGGAAAGCAAACCCTGGTGCCCTGGCTGCAGTTAGGTAAGAGACTATTTTGATAGTGTCCAGTTATCCCATGTAGCCAGGACCGGATATCGGGAATGATTATGATACTTGAATAGGGAAGTAGGTCAGTCTGAAGCTACTCAAAGCCAGAATGACACTGGAAATATAATAAGACACATACAAACCATTTCCAACATTTCTGATGTCCAAGAGTCGCCTCGTAGAGGGGAGGCATGGTGTGCGGGAGAGCTGGCCGACAGGCAGACATTCTGTTTGTAGGAGCGTAGTGTCCCTCAATGTCTTCCCTCTAAAAAGAAGCCCCATGCCTCTGGTCTCCTTGCTGACACATGCACTAGTACCTGTGACCGGTTTACAAGGGACTCTGCAGCCCGTCCTTGGGTAGTCATTGATTGTGGTATTGCCATCATATGGTTATGATGCAAAATGAGTAGATTCAAAATTATTCTATAAACTGTTCCTGGTAATTGGTTGCACAGGGAATGAAATAAAATATGTAGACAGCCCAGGGAAAAGCAAACATCTGTTTGGTTCTCAGCAAGATTTTGCCTGAGAGGTAGAGAATATTTGGTAGTAAACTGCTGCATTATTTTAAAGCTTGCATGTAGTTTTCATCTTCAGGGTTTCCCACAAGAATTGAAGCAAAACTTCCTGGATAATTTTGCTTTGATTATTGTTCCAAGAACTAGTACCCAAATAAAAATCTGTGCCGCCTTTTTTGTGCATAATTTTGAATTGAAGCCATATGCCTGTTACAGCTGGCAAACTATTCCTGTCCCAGGAATATCTCCAAAAAGCCACAAACAAAAATGCAAACATTATTGACATGTTCCTACTTTTGTCTGTGTATATGATGGTAATGAAAGAAACACATTTCTGCTGGTAAAGACTTAATTTACCCATGGACAGGGGCTCTCTCTTGATGTATTTATTTTCCCTTATTTCTGGATTGTAAATTAATTTAAAAAAGACAACTCTTAGTATTTATTTTTATTTTATTTATTTAACAATCTCTTATATACCGCAGCTTCCTAAGATCAGCTGCGGTTCACAAATAACAACAGGCAACAAATCATGGATTTGTTTTACATATAACGTCATATAACTATAACCAATGTACAGTAAACAGAAATGTTGAACAGATAGCACTGAACAGACTCGCCCTGCATCCCCAAATAATTCACTGAAATCTGCCGTTCCTAGGTCAAAGGTGCTACCAAAGGGTCGATTCTTGGGCGTGCCCGATATGGACGTCTAGGGAGGCATCTACCTAGATATCTCCAGCATGGTATCACAGAACCCAGAAGTTAGGAACAGGGCAGCCAGGGTTCAAATCCCACCACTGCTGTTGCTGACATTGTGCTGCGTCCTGGATGAGTGAGTGTATTCTTCTCGACACCCTCTCTGGATGTTTTTCAGCTAAAACGAGCACTTTTTGGATGCTTATTCATCGCTCTTCATGCCTCGGAGCAGGTCTAAGGTTAGACGTGACGCCAGATGTCCGCGATGCTTCTGTGATCCGTCAGGAACAATCCTGGTCTCTGGGAATGCCCTAAGCATGCCTCCAGGTTCCTAGGAATGCCTCCTCCTCCATGCCCTTCTTCAGATTCGGACATCCTCACACTGGGAATGTCCCCAGAGCCTGCTTCTAAAATGGCTCTGGGGATGTCTCTGTGCCAGCTGTTTCAGATATTCAAAGCCACAAATAAGGCTTCTAACATGACCCCCATACATCTTCTAGCTTTTTTCAACGTTAATGCTGTTCAAAATGATTCCATTCTTATCAGATCGAGGTCATTTTCAACAGGGAAGGTGCCAGCTACATTTTCACCGCTCTTTCCCCACTCCCACCAAAATTTGATTCTGATCTGTGAAATTTCACGGAAGGTATCAATGCCTTGCGATGAACAGATTGAATCGGTGCTTTTTTAGGTGAGTTAAAAAGCAAATTAAACTTTTCTTGTGGGGAAGGACAGAGAAGAATGAGAAGGGGTGTTAAACTTATTCCAGAGGAGAAAAAGGGGGCACGTCCTCAAGAAAAAATTGAGAACCACTGCAGTGTATGGCGTCTCATGCAGATCCTGCGGCGTACGAAGCCTGTCACCATTAATAATGTGCTTCCAGACTTCTGGCAGCTCCTGTTCTCTTTTGCCCTTTCAGGCGCGAGTTGGTTTGTTCTTACAGACTTGTCTTTACTGGGAGAATACATACAAACAATATTGATGGCCACTTTTAGAGTGTATGTTGATTACTCAATAAGGAAAAAGGTTTTATAAAACTCCTCTCAGCTCACCGCACCTTATAGGAGCATGAAAAAAGGAATAAAGGAGACAACGTGTCTCAAACTATGGGGAATAAGTGTGAATAGCTTCAGTGATACTCGCTTCCCCTCAGCATCAACGACCCGAAAAAACTCCTCCTCTTATAATTCTTTTACTCTACTCTATTCCTTGCGTCACATTCTCCATATAAAGCATATAGCTCTCAAAAAGAATACAAATGGATTGAGAAGAAGTAACTACTACTTAACTGCCGCGGTGAAGTAAATGTTACTGCAGTCAGGTTAAGTAGTAGTTACTACTTCTCAATCCTTATCTCTTATCTGTTAACTGGACTCTTTGCTTACTTAGCCTAAAGAAGGCATTTATGGAGAGTAGCACAGTGTTCCTTAAACGCCAACGCACGCACCCTAATCTCATTTGAGAAATGCATTTTCAGGTAAGAAAGATGAAGGAAAAAAGTTTATCAGGCAGAAAATGAAAGAGAAAATTTGTAAAATGAATTTTAGCATTTAGATTAATAAAAAAAGATGGTCCATTGCCCTTAAGAATCCAAAACGCTTTTCTTTGCCCACCTAGGAACTCCTAGGAAATATTTGTGAAACATCTAGGGAGTAATTTTATCAAGTTTTTTCACGGGTAGATGCTGCCTTACATATGGAAAGGAACTTTTAATTATCCCATGTGAAACTACGCTCGGTGACAAGAAGGCAGGCTGTATATTCTACCTACCAGGCAGACCCTGCTGCTGGCTAAGTCTTCTGCTATTATATTTAAAACGGGATTTATTGATTTCACATTTATTGCACCATTTTATCTCAAAAACCTGACTGCTTGCTTGGAAAGCACAGAACAGCTTGCGTTATGTTAACATTCCTATAACAAAACTGTAATGCTAAAGTGTGTCCTACTGTACAGGTGCTAAAATTTAACAAATTATAGATTTGTATATATTTTCAAAACCTCTTTTGCAGTATTTATGTGAACACTGAATTCAGCATAATTTATGCTCAACTGCAAGCCCTTCAATTTACGGGTGGCTGTGAAATAATGTTAACTGAACACAGATTTTGTCTACAAAACAAGAACAAGCCACCTGATCCTATAAAATGCCACAGCCCTATTGCTTTCCCTTGAAAGTAACAATCTGTGGAAGGGGACGTAGAGTAGATATTTGTGTTTTCCTGTTGGCCTGTTCAGCTGGTTTCTTGCCTTATTTCAGTGGAATCTTCCTTCCTTTTTTCCATCTGCCAGGGGTGAAGCAGTATTAAAGTGGATTCAATTATTTCTTCATCACACTTGTTAACGAAGGGGGAAACTCTATTTAGTATGAAGAAGAACAAGGCTGTTGTTTATTTTGCACTTAGTGGGAGGCAAATGACAGTTGTCTACCAGCAGGCATAAAATATGTTCCTTGAATATCGTGTGCAATTGTGGTCGCCGTATCTTAAAAAAGGATAGAGCAGAATTAGAAAAGGTACAGAGAAGATCCACCGAAATGGTAAAGAGGTTGGAAGGATACTCCTGTGAGGAGAGGCTTAAAAGGTTAGGACTCTTCCGTTTGGAAAAGAGACGGCTGAGGGGAGATATGATGGAAGTCTATAAATTAATGACTGGAGTGGAACAGTCAGGTACTGTAGGCATTTCCCTGTCCCCAAAGGGCTTACAAGCTAGGTTTGTACCTGAGGCAATGGAGGGTTAAGTGACTTGTCCAAGGACACAAGAAGTGTCAGTGGGATTTGAACCCTGGTCTTTTAGCTCTAGTCTGCTGCCCTAAACACTAGACCACTCCTCCACTCAATGATGTAAAACAACCGATTCGTACAGCTGAGCAGCTGCCTAAAGGTACTGGCCTCTCTGCCTATCAGTAAATTCTCCTCTGATGCTAGGAAAAGATTTCAGTGTTTTGTAATTGGATAGCACCTGTTTGCTGTATCCATTTTCTACGTTTTTGAATAAACTGTGGCATCTAGTCGACGTGTATTACCAGACTTGAATGACCCCACCACTTTTAGCACCAGATTTAGCACCTGGTAGCCCATGAATGTACGTTCCACTGTGGGAGAGAAGCAACCCCCTTCTGTCCACGTTCTAGTCCCGAGGTTTCTTTCCTAGCTGCAAAGTTATGCACCTAGGGAAGAACAACCCAAACTATGGTTACACGATGCAATGTTCCACATTGGGAACCACCACCCAGGAAAAAGATTTAGGTGTCATCGTGGATAACATGTTAAAACCCTCGGCCCAGTGTGCAGCGGCAGCCAAGAGAGAAAATAGAATGCTAGGTGGTATAAGAAAAGGAATGGAAAATAAAACAAAGGATATTATAATGCCTCTATATCGTTCCATGGTGCGACCGCGCCTTGAATATTGTGTGCAATTCTGGTCGCCGTATTTTAAAAAGGATATAGTGTTGTTAGAAAAGGTACAGAGAAGAGCCACCAAAATGGTAAAGGGGATGGAAGTTTATTCCTATGTGGAGAGGCTAAAAAGGTTAGGGCTCTTCAACATGGAAAAGAGATGGCTGAGGGGAGATATGATAGAGGTCTATAAATTAATGAACGGAGTGGAACGGGTAAACGTAGATCAATTGTTTACGTTATCAGAATATAGAAAGACTAGAGGACATGAAATGAAGCTACAGGGTAAACTATTTAAGACTAATAAGAGAAAATATTTTTTCACTCAACGTGTAATCAAACTCTGGAATTTGTTACTGGAGGATGTAGTAAAGGCTGTGTTAGTGTAGCTGGGTTTAAAAAAGGTTTGGAGAAGTTCCTGGAGGAAAGGTCCATAAACCATTATTAAGAAGGGACCCAGGATATCGATGCTTGACCCAGTACAAGCATTGACTGTGTCTTTTGGGGAAACTGCTAGGTACTTATGACCTAGATTGGCCACTGTTGGAAACAGGATACTGGGCTTGATGGACCTTGGTCTGACCCAGTATGGCATATCTTATGTTCTTATGAGACAGTGATTAGAGCCTTTGCAAAACCATGGATGGTTAGTGTTACTGTTTTACTGTTATGTCGTGTTTTATTTATACTCTTCAGTGGATAAGATCCTGGCATAGGTTAGTGAAACACCCAAGAGGTGTCTTATCTGTGTTTAATTAAGGATAAAGAGCCCCCTTGAGGTAATTCCTGAAAGAGAAGACGTGTATTGTAGCTGGGAGAGGAGCAGGTTGATCTATCCATCACACTGAGTCCTGGAAGAGGAGAAACTCAAGGATCATAGATTGTCAAACTTCCATTCTAACGCCTGCTCCATGCAGTATTTTGTGATCGGAACTCTTTCGTTTTTGGCTAAGATGAGACACGAGGTCCAAGTCAGGTGTTGAGCGTCATCCCTTTTTGGCCCTTTGGTCGAGATTCAGAATCTGGGCAACATAGTGAAGTCAGCAACTCCCAGCCTCCCCCCGCTTTTGTGGACACGAATGAGATTTAATTATTTATGTATTTATTTAGTGTCTCTTTTATACCGTGCTATTTAAAATCAGTGTGGTTTACATACAACAGTAACTTATACAGTGTGGTCTAGGCTGCGCTGTATTTACAATGGAACAGGTGCTGTAACTTGGACATCACTAGGATAACTATTTACAGGTTGGAAATCAAGTCAGGGTCCGAGTGGGACTATCGATGGGTAGAGACTATTTACAAAAGCTATTTACATGGTATGCATGGTCTGTAATGGCGCCAATGGGTGTGGCTGCCTGATCGTGTGCTGGGTGTGCTAGTGGGGCAGTCCTGGTGGAGGGGGGTGGCAGTTTGTGGGCTGTCGTCAGAGTAGTGCGTGAGGAAAAGATGGTGCTTCAGTGCCTTCCTAAATTGGGCAAGGTCGGAGATTGCCCGGATGTTGGGCGGAAGGGCATTCTACCATCTGCCCTGTTTATCGTTGGGCGGAAGGGCATTCTACCAAATGCCCTGTTTATCGTTGCCTGGGTGCATTTTATTGTTGCCTATGGAATTACCAGTGTGTTGACCGCTGTGGATCTTCTGGATCTGTTAGGGGGCATGAGGTGGATTAGCTTCATGAGGGAGGTGGAGGAGAGCTTGTTGATGGCCTTGAAGGTCATTAATAGAATTTTAAATGAGAGTCTGTAGTGGATTGGGAGCCAGTGGAGGTGTTTCAGGATTGGTGTTACATGATCCTTCCTGGAAGCTCCGTGTAGAATTCTGGCCGCGGCATTCATTGCGAGTTGGAGTGGATTCAGGGTGGTATGCCGGAGTCCTTGTAGAATTGCATTGGCGTAGTCTAAATGAGGGATTACCAGCGGTTGATAGATTGTCTGGAAGTCCTCTGGATCTAGCAGGGGACGTAGATGCCGGAGTGTCCATATCTTGTTGTAAACTGCCTTTACTGTGCTGCTTATATGGGCCTTCATGTCCAGCCATTGATCTAATGTAACTCCTAGATAACGAATTGCGGGTTTAGTTAGCAGCTCAGCTTCTTTGACCTTTAAGTAGGCAGGAGGGGTGAAGCCTTGGTTCCTCGTAATGAAAAGGACATCTGTCTTTTTGTGGTTTATTCGGAGGTTTTGTGTGTGGAGCCAGTTGGATACAGCGTCAAAGCAGCTTGTTAGTGGGGAGAAGTCCGGCTGGTTGGTTGAGAATGGCATAAGATGTGAATATGTTCTACCTGAAACCAGGTACCAGTGTAATACAATGCATAAAGTTATACAATGTACATAGTTTCCCCCAGTTACTTCCAAGTTGATCTCCCTGTTTATTGTAAATACAACTCAAAGTTCCCTGTGTTGTATAGTTGATGTTAAATGTAAACCGCTCTGATCTAAAATAGAGCGGTATAGAAGAACTGTTAAATAAATAAATAAATATAGAGCAGTACGTCATCGGCATATACCAGGCAGCCGACGTTGAAAGATCGGATAAGGGCACAGATGGGCTGCATGTATATGTTGAACATCAGGGCTGAGAGGGAAGATCCCTGCGGTACACCCTGCCTCTGATGGAATGGTTCTGATGTTGTAGCGCTGGATCGTGCGTGCTGCCATCTGTCAGTCAGGTATGATTTGCATCAGCTTAGGGCTGTGTCCTGTATCCCCTTCTCCTTGAGACGCACCAAGAGGAGCTCGTGGCTTACGGAGTCGAATGCCGTGGCTATATCCATAAAGATAAAGGTAAACCCTTGTCAGGTGTTGTCGGTTCCAGCGATTATGGTACTGAAGAGGGTGGTAAGGAGGGTTTCCACCCCATGAGATTCCCTGAATCCATGCTGGCATGGGTCCAGAGGAGCGGTGGTCTTGATGTGGTGTTGGATTTGGCGTTGGACTACCTTTTCTATTATCTTGGCAAGTAGTGGGATGCTTGATATTGGCCTGTACGAATTGACCTTCTGGGGATCCAGTTTGTTGTTTTTCAGCAGCGGCCTGATGGAAGTATGTTTCAGCCTACGCAGGACCGAGCCTGTTGAGAATGACTGTTCCATGAGTCTGGCTAGGAACGGGCTGAATTTGCTGCATAGCGCTTTTATCCAGAAGGCTGGGCAGGGGTCATTTGGTGCAGTGGTGGTGTTGATGGCAACAATGGTATCCTCAATGCATTTCTTGGATGGGGTGGAGAAGGTGGTCAGAGGAGATAATTTTAGAAAGTTATTCCCATGCATTTGTGGCCTCTTATAAAATACCAACGGGTGTAAGAGTATGCGCTTTGGCATGAAGGTGTGTACTTTGCTAGTATGTGTTTCCGGGGGTGTGGCCTGGGTAGGGCGCAGGTGGTGTTCATGCCTATGCATAGAGATTATAAAATATGCTAATCCACATGCGTAGGTGTGTAAAGTACATGAGAACATTTGCATTTGCCTGTCCCTTGCTATTTAAAGCATGACTGCTTTGTACTCTCTCCTCCCCCCCCCCCCCCCCACTGGCCGGAACGCTGGCGTTGGACTCGCATGCAGTTTGAAGCCATTTAGGGAGAATATTGTCGGTATACTCTAAGTCCCATTTTACACAGGGCATGGACTGGCCAAATTCCAGGTTTCATCCTATTTTACAGAAAACCCTCCAAACTCAGTTTGTCCATATGACAGGGCACAGCAAGATGCACGTGTTCTCTGGAATCATCTAATGTGCTGCAGAAGGACACCAGCGCTATGACTGTGCAACTCTCCCATTTATAAGATTTCACTGCAGTCTATTGAGGACTTTAAATTGTGCTAGACACCAGCAAAAATCTGCTTTTTACAGACCGATTGACCTTTAACTACAGTAAATTATTACTCAGTCTGACTAAAATTGCTCTGCATTGTGTTGCTTTGCTTGACATTAGATTTCTCTTGTTGCGATTCAGGCCTGGTAGATTGTTGGCTTCATCCGAGTCTCTTTCCCTGGCTTTTTCTCTTTTGGAAAGGTAGAGGAATGTAGTTTGTTACATAACTAAACTCAGAAACCCAGATGGCTAGCTGGGTAGCTCGGCCAACTTCTGCTTTGGATGTATTTGAGAGCAGCTGTGCCTATAATGAGATCTGGGTTGCTCTTTAATTAAATGCACTACCTTGTCAAGCAGTATAACACAAGGGACTGAGACCTGTCCAGACTGTTAAGCCCCGCTGGGTGCCTGACACTTCAAGTGATGTATAAGAAAGTCATGCATCTGAAA
This sequence comes from Ichthyophis bannanicus, assembly GCA_033557465.1. Taxonomy (NCBI): domain Eukaryota; kingdom Metazoa; phylum Chordata; class Amphibia; order Gymnophiona; family Ichthyophiidae; genus Ichthyophis; species Ichthyophis bannanicus. The sequence continues at coordinate 26,712,563 of CM066050.1, read as the reverse complement.
CCTAGGGGAAGGATACTAAGTTTGCCCCGTGAAGACTGGTCAGAGTGAGCAAAATCTCTTCTGTCCCCTGTCACTCACTAGCTATGCCTCATAGCTTTTCATTTTATTCATTTGTGGAGTTAAGGAGCTTTCCTATGAATCCCTAAACTCGTAACTCCACACCTCTCCTGATGGGATAACGGCTTTTTCTCTCACTCCCTTATAATTATATCCTGCCAGCGCTATGTTGTATTCTCTCAGCTGTTTAAGTACTTCAGGTTCAGGGACTTGGGCCAACTTGAGGAAGGTGGGTGCAGGATCAGGGTGCTACGGTAGCAGTTTTTATTTGAACAGATTTGATATTCTACCATTCAGTCTACATTCAGCCAGCACGGCGGTTTTCAGTATCAAAACACCCTCCCCCCCCCCCCCCATATATATAGCCAGAACAACATAACCGTACCATGAAGCAGACACAAAGGGTTAGGAAATGCATAGCACAACAATAGTCATCCTTATAACACCATGAACCAGAGACACACAAGGACACAAACAGGAGGGACCACACCTCAAACCTAACAGCCTAGATCCCTTCAAATGAGTCCTGGACTACCGGAACCAGGCAAGAGCCAAGCTGCAAGCCAAGGTGACCCCAAATCTCCTGATGTAACTCTGGAGGCAACGAAATCCAGGTGAGGGAGCCACAAAACCAAAGGCAGCTAACCAAGTCCCTGTAAGACGAAACTGGGATGGTGATGGAACAGTCCGCAGGTGCAACTGAGAAGAGCTTAATGGGCCACTGAGAATAGAAAATGACAGAAGATAAGTAGGAAAACTAGTATAGCACAAGTCTACGTGTGAGAGAGAATTTTATACTGATCCTATAAGGAACCGGCAGTGTATTGGCTTGTGGCCATGGGGACCAAATATTCAAAGACCTTGCCTCCTGGAAGGAACTGACTGGCAAACAACTGATTAGCCGATGGGCAGGGAGGTCTGGGAAGAAGACAGCCAGAGTTGGGTGGTCTCACCATTTGCCTCCATCATCCTCCCTTTCACTCTACTACCTAAGGCTTGCGCCTGCTTGAAAACTACTGCTGATAACAAAATAACGTGTAACATGCAGCCTTCAAAGGCCCATATACTGTATCTAATTCATACCTAGAAAGATGGACACCTACTATATCAGCAAACTAAATTAAATAATATCCAATTAATACATTTTTTATTACTATAACTCAAATATAATTTAATCTTATCAAAAATATTTCATACATTTTATACAAACTTCATACTGAATTATTAATTAAGGTTATATATTATAAACTATACAACATTCTCTCTACAAAAAATATATACATAATTGATAAACATCAAATTGTCTCCATGCACACTACATGCACACTACAGCAAACATTCATTCAAAAAACCATCCTAAAGCTAATGCTAGCTGAAAAAGATAACCAGCGATGGAAGATGGTATCGGCAAGTATAAATAAGTCCAGAATCTCTTCTCATCACTTCTTCAAGTGAGTCAGTCCACAATGTTGATATTATCTTTCACTTCTAAATGTTCGAGGTGTGACAAAAAAGAAACGAGACTGTCCCATAAATGTTTTATTACAAAATCTACAGAGAAATTACTCATTGTCCCCTTCAGAGTAATCCCCCCAGAGTTAATGCACTTCTGCATTCGCTTCTGCCACATACGGAAGCACTCTGTAAAATCTTCCTCCTTGAGGTTCCTCAGCTCCATCATCACAGTGGCCTTGATCTCTTCTACAGAGGTGAAATGAGTTCCTTTGAGCACAGTCTTCAGCCTGGGGAAGAGCCAGAAGTCGCACGGTGTGAGATCTGGGGAATAAGGAGGGTGGTTGAAAGCTGTGATCTGTTTGTTGGCCAAGAACTGCAACACACTGAGCATGGTGTGTGCGGGCGCATTGTCATGATGGAGCAGCGATGACCTCTCTCCACAGAGCCCGCCTGCTGTGCTGAACCCTAGTCATGGAGGCGATTGAGTACCTGCTGGTAGAAGTGCTAGTTGACTATCTGACCCTCAGGCACAAACTCATGATGGACCACTCCCTTCTGGTTGAAGAATGCGATCAGCATGACCTTGATCCTTGATTTGGACATGCACGCCTTCTTGGGTCTGGGTGACAATCGAGTCTTCCACTGCAGGCTCTGTCTCTTGCTTTCATGGTCGTACTGGAAGACCCAAGTCTCGTCTCCTGTGATGACTCGGCCAACTAACTCCAATCTTCTCTAGCAAGTCTTGACAAACATTGACGTAGTGCTCCTTCTGGTCATCCGATAAATGCATGGGCACCATCTTGGCGCACACCTTCTGCATCCCCAGCTCTTGCACCAAGATGGTCTGCACTGACTCCCTGTTCATGCTGAACTCCTCAGCTATCATCTGCACTGTCAATCTGAGATTGCTCCGCACCAGCTGGTTCACTCTGTCAATGTTCTCATCCGTCTTGGTCCTGGAAGGCCGTCCTGACTTGGGGTCATCCTCCACTTCCTCACGGCTAGTCTTGAAGCATTTGTGCCACTCGAAGACTCACAGCCTTGACACTGCATCTTCTCCATAAGCCTTTTGGAGAAGTTGGAGACACTCAGTTGAGCCCTTCTCCAACTTAACCAGAAATTTCAAGTTGATTCTTTGCTCCATATTTCTGCCACCTCCAGTTACGTGACAAAGCGATGGAGCAGTGTGCTACAAAAAAACCTGAAAAAGAAAAACAGAGAGAGATGAAAAATATTATAGCGGAATAGTGGCGTGATGTTGCACAACACAGTGACATAAGCGGTTAGCCAATTGGCATTGAGTCATGGGTGTGGCTGCCACAGTCTCGTTTCTTTTTTGTCACACCTCGTATAACACTCCTATGCCATATGTAAATAGTTCAGTGAATGTTATCAAGTTGTAGTCTGTTACACTGTACATATGTTACTTATGTTGATTATCGTTTTGATGTAAATGTTATATTATTTGTAAACCGCTTTGATTGCCTGATAAAGCAGTATTAAAAAAAACCCTCTTAAATAAAATAGCATGTCAATGGGACTATAAATATCAAAACAACTCCCAGTAGCTTGTAATGTGACTCCAACAGATTACATTCATACTATAGTTCCTCAAAATAAAGCATCAAACCTGCTGACATCATCACTTCCACCAGTACTGGTCAGACCACCTCCGGCAGCACCTGAAATTCTAGAATTGTATAAAGCATAAAACAACTAATAGCAGCTGATAGCACAGATTCCACTCCGGCCGTTCAGAGCTAGTGCAATAAGAGGCTAAAAGCACAGATTCTACTCTGATTTCAATCCCAACCAAGGCCCATAGTTTCACCAAAAATGGCTTTGTCAGGGTATCTAAATCAGAATGACAAAACACAAATTTACATAAAAACTAAGACGATCCAAATACCTAATAACACTACTGCTCAGCATATTTCGCTAACCTGTTGGCAATGGACCATCGGCATGGAAAAGCACCAGCGCATTTAAGGAAGCTTTGTTCAACACGAGAGGAATATATGCACCAATCCTGACATATGGTGACTAGATTTAAACACTGTCGATATCTTTCCCAGATAATTCATAGGGCTTGTAAACGTGCTGTTCATGTTGATCATGATTGGTAGATAAACATTTGGTCTGTGTTCTACTTTATACTACACAATCGGTACAGATTAGGCAAATGCTGCTGAAGTATTGATCATGCTACAGGTTCATACTGTGTTTAAAGACACCCTAATGTTTGCCTTTCATAGGGGCAAGAAACTTAGGGATTGTTTGGTGCATTCCAGATTACGTCCCTTGGTAGAGGTGGTCCCTACACAGGGTGGTCATAGGTGGTGTGGACGATGTGCAATCTGTCGTTATACTTCAGAGATTGAAGTTTTTGTTCATCCTACTTTGAATTTGTCTTGTGTGTTAAAAAGTAGCATGATGTGCTTGTCTCAGGGAATTCTGTATGCAGTTTTGTGTCCTTGTCCAAAGGTCTACATTGGACAAACTGCACGTCCCTTTAAATTCAAATGATTGAACATCTTTCAGCATTATGTGGGGGGATTGAGTTGGCTCCTTTGGTGCCACATTGATACCAGATGAGCCATCGTGTAGAGCAGGATGCACCACAATCCAGCCTGGTTTTCAGGACACCCTTAATGAATATTCATGAGATATATTTGCATACAATGGGAGACAGTGGATGCAAATATACCTCATGAATATTCATTAGGGACCTCCTGGAAACCAGGCTGGATTGTGGTGCACCAGGACTGGAGTTGGCCACCCCTGGTGTAGAGGATTTTTGGTGTGTTGTACTTTTGCAGATATGTGAGGAGGGATGTGGGGATTTTATTAAGCGATTATGCTGCAGATGATGATTTATAACTGGAATACGGTGATTCCATATGGCTTGACTAGCCATATTGAATGGCACTGGTTCTTTTAAAACCCCAGCATGTTGGTGATAACATGAGCTGTGAGGTGTTTTTGGTGCTGGTGCATTTCCATGCCGATGGTCCATTGCAAACAGGTTAGTGAAGTATGCTGAGCAGTTGTGTCATTAGGTATTTGGGTCGTCTTGGTTTTGGTGTAAATTTGTGTTTTGTCATTTTTCTGATTTAGATACCCTGAGGAAACCATTTTATAGCGACTCTATGGGCCCTGGTTGGGATTGAAATCGGAGTAGAATCTGTGCTGTTAGCTCTAGCTGCACTAGCTCTGAACGCTGCTACTAATACTGCTACTACTGAGCATTTGTATAGCGCTACAAGTCGTACGCAGCGCTGCACAGACATGTAAGAGACAGTCTCTGCTCGTAGAGCTTACAATCTACGTAGTCAAGACAGACAACACAGGAGGTGTAGGCTGGGATAAAACAAGGGGAAAAGAAAAAGAAAAAGGAGATCAAGTGAGTCCAGAACCAAAAGCAGCAGTGAAGAGGTGAGTTTTCAGCCTGGATTTGAAAAGGGTCAGAGAAGGTGCCTGGGGTACAGACACAGGTAATTTGTTCCAGGCGTAAGGTGCAGCAAGGTGAAAGGAGTGAAGTCTGGAGTTAGCAATAGAAGAGAAGGGCACAGATAGGAGTTTGCCAGAAGAGTGGAGTTCCCGAGGGGGGTTAAGAACATAAGATATGCCATACTGGGTTAGACCAAGGTCCATCAAGCCCAGTATTCTGTTTCCAACAGTGGCCAATCTAGGTCATACGTACCTAGCAGTTTCCCCAAGGGACACAGGTTCCACAATGCTTGTATTGGTTCAAGCATTGATATCCTGGGTCCCTTCTTAATAATGGTTTATGGACCTTTCCTCCAGGAACTTGTCCAAACCTTTTTTAAACCCAGCTACACTAACAGCCTTTACTACATCCTCCGGTAACAAATTCCAGAGTTTGATTACACGTTGAGTGAAAAAATAGTTTCTTTTATTAGTCTTAAATAGTTTACCCTGTAGCTTCATTGCATGTCCCCTAGTGTTTCTATATTCTGATAAGGTAAACAATCGATCTACGCTTACCCGTTCCACTCCGTTCATTAATTTATAGACTTCTATCATATCTCCCCACAGCCGTCTCTTTTCCAGGTTAAAGAGCCCTAACCTTTTTAGCCTTTATTCATAGGAGTATCCTTCCATCCCCTTTACCATTTTGGTGGCTCTTCTCTGAACCTTTTCTAAAATCGCTATATCCTTTTTAAGATACGGCGACCAGAATTGCACACAATATTCAAGGTGCGGTCTCACCATGGAACGATACAGAGGCATTATAATATCTTTTGTTTTATTTTCCATTCCTTTCCTTATGATACCTAGCATTCTATTTGCTCTCTTGGCCGCTGCTGCACACTGGGCGGAGGGTTTTAACATTGTATCCACAATGACGCCTAAATCTTTTTCCTGGGTGGTGGTTCCTAATGTGGAACCCTGCATCGTGTAACCATAGTTTGGGTTGTTCTTCCCTAGGTGCATAACCTTAAGAACATAAGAACATAAGATATGCCATACTGGATCAGACCAAGGTCCATCAAGCCCAGTATTCTGTTTCCAACAGTGGCCAATCTAGGTCATACGTACCTAGCAGTTTCCCCAAGGGACACAGGTTCCACAATGCTTGTATTGGTTCAAGCATTGATATCCTGGGTCCCTTCTTAATAATGGTTTATGGACCTTTCCTCCAGGAACTTGTCCAAACCTTTTTTAAACCCAGCTACACTAACAGCCTTTACTACATCCTCCGGTAACAAATTCCAGAGTTTGATTACACGTTGAGTGAAAAAATATTTTCTTTTATTAGTCTTAAATAGTTTACCCTGTAGCTTCATTGCTTGTCCCCTAGTCTTTCTATATTCTGATAAGGTAAACAATCGATCTACGCTTACCCGTTCCACTCCGTTCATTAATTTATAGACTTCTATCATATCTCCCCACAGCCGTCTCTTTTCCAGGTTAAAGAGCCCTAACCTTTTTAGCCTTTCTTCATAGGAGTATCCTTCCATCTCCTTTACCATTTTGGTGGCTCTTCTCTGAACCTTTTCTAAAATCGCTATATCCTTTTTAAGATACGGCGACCAGAATTGCACACAATATTCAACGTGCGGTCTCACCATGGAACGATATAGAGGCATTATAATATCTTTTGTTTTATTTTCCATTCCTTTCCTTATCATACCTAGCATTCTATTTGCTCTCTTGGCCGCCGCTTCTGGCCGAGGGTTTTAACATGGTATCCACAATGACGCCTAAATCTTTTTCCTGGGTGGTGGTTCCTAATGTGGAACCTTGCATCGTGTAACCATAGTTTGGGTTGTTCTTCCCTAGGTGCATAACCTTGCACTTGTCCACATTAAATTTCATCTGCCATTTTGATGCCCAGTCTTCCAATTTATCAAGATCCTCTTGCAATTTTCCACAATCCTCTTGGGTTTTAACAACTTTAAATAGTTTTGTGTCATCTGCAAATTTGATAACCTCACTCGTTATTCCACTTTCCAGGTCATTTATGAATATGTCAGAAAGCAGCGGACCCAGCACAGATCCCTGGGGTACACCACTATTCACCTTTCTCCATTGGGAAAATTGGCCATTTAGCCCTACACTCTGCTTTCTAGCTTTTAAACAGTTCCTGATCCACAATAGTACACTGCCTCCTATCCCATGACTCTTTAGTTTTGCCAAAAGTCTCTCATGAGGGACCTTGTCAAAGGCTTTCTGAAAGTCCAGATACACAATATCAACCAACTCACCTTTGTCCACCTGATTATTCACTCCTTCAAAAAAACATAACAGATTAGTAAGACAAGATCTTCCTTGTCTAAAGACATGTTGGCTGTCTTCCATTAGGTCATGACTATCTACATGCTGAGTAATTTTATTCTTTATGATGGTTTCTACCATTTTTCCCGGTACTGACATCAGGCTCACCGGTCTGTAGTTTCCCGGATCACCCCTGGAACCCTTTTTAAAAATTGGTGTTACATTCGCGATTCTCCAATCTTCAGGTATTAGAGATGATTTTTTTTTTTTTTAAGTTTAAATTCTTTTATTTAGAAAATCTCAGGCATTAGAGATGATTTTAATGATAGTTCACAGATTACTAATAGCAGGTCTGCAATCTCATATTTCAGTTCTTTCAACACCCTTGGATGTATACCATCCGGCCCAGGTGATTTGCTACTCTTCAGTTTATCTAATAGTTGTAATACATCTTCCCGATGTATCGATATTTTCTTCAATTCTTCTGCACCTTTAAATACCACTTCAGTCATGGGTAACATCCCTACATCTTCCTCAGTAAAGACCGAAGCAAAGAATTCATTCAGTCTCTCCGCTATCGCCTTGTCGCCTCTTAGTGCTCCTTTAACCCCTTTATCATCTAATGGACCAACTGACTCTCTCACAGGTTTTTTGCTACAAATGTACTTGAAAAGGTCTTTTTCGCGTTTTTGCTTCCGCAGAAGCTTCTTCTAAAATTCTCCCTTTGCCTGCCTTATCAATGCCTTGCATTTGACTTGCCAGTGCTTGTGGTGTTTCCAGGTTTCATCGTTTGGTTCTTTTTTCCATTTCCTGAAAGATGCTTTTTTGGCAACAGCCTCTCTGACCTCACCTTTAAACCATGCTGGCAGTTTTTTGGACTTCCTTCCACTTTTCTTAAAGCGTGGAATACAGCTGGTCTGGGCTTCCAAGATAGTATTTTTCAACAACAGCCAAGCCTGATGTATGTCTTTAACCTTTGCAACTGCTCCTTTTAGTTTTTTTTTAACTGTTTTCCTCATTTTATCATAGTCTCCCTTTCGAAAGTTAAAAGGTAGTACTGTGGATTTCCTTACTATCCCTCCTCCACTAATTAAATCAAAGGCGATCATGCTATGATCACTATTGCCAAGTGGCCCCAACACCCTTATCTCTTGCACTAGATCTGGTGTTCCACTAAGGACTAGGTCTAATATGGCTTCCCCTCTGGTCGGTTCATGAACCAGCTGCTCCAAGAAGCAGTCATTTATGTCATCTAGGAACTGTATCTCCCTAGCATGTCCTGACGTGACACTGACCCAGTCGATACCGGGGTAGTTGAAATCACCCATTATTATTACTGTGCTGTAACATTTGTTAGCTTCCTTGATTTCTTTGAGCATTTCATCATTCATTTGGTCATTCTGGCCAGGCGCTCGATAGTACACCCCCACTGCCATTGCCTTCCCCCTTTTACATGGAATTTCAATCCATATAGATTCTACAGCAGATTTTGTTTCCTGAAAAACTTTAATCCTTTCTGACTCAATGCCCTCTCTAACATAGAGAGCAACCCCTCCACCAATTTGATCAGCTCTATCATTTCGATATAGTTTGTACCCAGGTATCACAGTGTCCCACTGGTTGTCCTCCTTCCACCATGTCTCTGATATTCCAATCATATCTAACCTTTCATTTAGTGCTATATATTCTAACTCTCCTATCTTATTTTTTAGACTTCTAGTATTTGCATACAAGCATTTTAGAGAATATTTTATTCATATTAATTTGGCTATTGTTAGACATGGGTAATTTGGGATCTTTAAGCTCTGTCTGCTCCATACTTGATGGCATTTGGGCTACTTTACTCTTTTGTGGAACCTCTCTGCTTTTGGTTGTAAGGAGAGATAAGAGAAGAAAGGTATTGAGGAGCTGTAGAGTAAATGCATTTATAGGTCAGTAGGAGAAGTTTGAACTGGATGCGGAAATGGATAGGGAGCCAGTGAAGTGACTTGAGAAGAGGAGTAATGTGGGCATGACGAGGCTGGCAGAAGATTAGCCACGCAGCAGAGGGCTGAACAGATTGAAGGGGAGAGAGATGATTCAAAGGGAGACCAGAAAGGAGTAGGTCACAGTAGTCAAGACGGGATGTGATTAAGGAGTGGATAAGCGTCTTAGTAGCGTGTTCAGAAAGGAAAGGATGGATTTTGCTGATGTTATAGAGAAAGAAACGGCAGGTCTTAGCTATCAGACAAATGTGTGTGGAGGAGAGAGAAGAGTCAAAGACAACCCCAAGATTGCGAGCTGAGGAGGTTTTAGGGGGAAAGATAAGAAGTTCAGTCTTGGCCATATTCAGTTTGAAGCGGCGGTGAGACATCCAGGCTGCAGTGTCAGAAAGGCAGGCAGAGATCCGATTCTGGATATCCGGAGAGTTTTCAGGCGTAGAGAGGTGGATCTGGGAGTCATCAGCATAAAGATGGTACTGAAAATCATGGGAAGAGATAAGCGCACCAAGAGACTGGGTATAGTGAGAGAAAAGGAGCGGACCCAAGACAGATCCTTGGGGTACACCAACTGGGAGTGAGATAGCAGAGGAGGAGGAGCCACCAGAACACACACTGAAAGAGCGATGGGAGAGATAGGAGGAGAACCAGGATAGTACAGAGCCCTTAAAACCAAGCGAGGAAAGGGTATCGAGGAGAAGGTTGTGGTCAACAGTGTCAAAAGCAGCAGAGAGGTCAAGAAGGATGAGGACAGAGTAAAGGCCCTTGGATTTTGCCAGGAACAAGTCACTGGAGACTTTGGCAAGAGCCGTTTCAGTAGAGTGTAAAGGATGAAAGCCAGACTGTAAAGGATCCAGGAGGGCATGAGAGGAGAGGAAGTCGAGGCAGCGGTGGTGAACAGCACGTTCAAGTAGTTTAGAAACGAAACGAAGGAGGGAGATGGGTCGATAATTAGAAGGACAGGTGGGATCAAGTGAGGGTTTCTTGAGGAGAGGTGTGACCACAGCATGCTTGAAGGCTGCAGGGACAGTTGCAGTGGAGAGCGAAAGGTTGAAAATATGAGAGATGGAAGGGACAACAGTGGAGGAGATGGGGCTTAGGAAGCGGGTGGGGATAGGATCAGAGGAGCAGGTGGTGAGTTTGGAGGAAGAAAGAAGGTGGGTTGTTTCCTCTTCAGAGATCACAGGAAAGGAAGAGAGGATAGCAGATGTAGGGGAGGAAAGTTGGGAGTGAAGAGGGGGAAGGGGGGAAGTAGCTGACTTTGTGGGGAATTGGAGGGCGATCTTGTGGATTTTGTCATGGAAATAGTCAGCCAGGGTTTGGGCAGAAAGGGAGGGAGGGATCAGAGGTGGAGGCACTTTGAGGAGAGACCTGAGAGTAGTAAAGAGAAGGCGAGGGTCAGAGGCAAGAGAGTTAGTCAGATGGACATAATAGTCTTGTTTGGCTGACTGGGAAGAGACAAGCATGAATTTGAAGTGTAGAAAGTTAGCAAAGGAGTGGGATTTGAGCCAAGCATGCTCAGCAGAGCAAGCACAGGAACGTAGATAGCGGGTAGTGGATGAAAGCCAGGGCTGGGGTGCAGAACGCCTCACAGGACGTGGCATGGGTGGAACGAGAGCATCCAGAATGGTGTCTTGAAGAACCAGAGTGGAATCTGTGCTATCAGCTGCTATTAGCTGTTTGATGCTTTATACAATTCTGGAATTCCAGGTGCTTCCGGAGGTGGTCTGACCAGTGTTGGTGAAAGTGATGATGTCGGCGGGTTTGATGTCTTATTTTGAGGAACTATAGTATGAATGTAATCTGTCTTGAGTCGCATTACAAGCTACTGGGGGTTGTTTTGATGTTTTTACTCCCATTGACATGCTATTTTAATAATTGACTCATGAGAAGAAAGTCTGGATTTATTTATGCCTGCTGATGCCATCTTCCGTTGCTGGTTATTTTTTTCAGCTAGCATTAATTTTAGGATGGTTTTTTTGAATGAATTTTTGTCTCCATTCACACTACATGTATACTACACTAATCTGATGTTTATAAATTATGTATATGTTTTTATAGAAAGAATGTTATATAGTTATATATTATAAACCTTAACTAGTAATTTGGTGTAAATTTGTGTTTTATTATTTTTCTGCTTTAGATACCCTGAGGAAACTAGGGTATGAAGTATGTATAAAATGTATGAAATATTTTGAAAATGAAAGATTAAATTATATTTGAGTTATAGCAATTAAAAACTGTATTAATTGTGAATATTACTTTTTTGGGTATTAGGTGTCCATATTTCTAGATGATACGTTATATGGCCTTTGAAGACTGAGTGTTACATGTTATATTGTTATCTTTGGTATTGTATTTGTAACAATTGTGGTGTTGATTTAGTGGTGAAAACTACTGGTTGTACATTACAGCTTCCCTTCTACAGGCTGGTTTAGCTGTAAGCAAGCATTAAGAGTAATCTTTCCGAATCCAGCAGACTTCTGACCACATAATTTGAGACTTCATGGTGTGGGTGGGAATGAGGATCCTGGCTGGGGGAAAAAGGTTATAGGAATATCCTACCAACTGCTAGCGAGTAGCTTCCGTTTCTAGCTTATTGGTCATATAAGCTAAGTGTTGGGAGTCGCAGGAAGGTATGTCCAGAGATTCTCGGTTTACAAATGGATCTTTATTTTTATTTTTTTTAATCCAGTAATTCCACCTTTTTCTTCAAGCTGGAATACTGACACCATAAGCCTTCATTCACAACTACCCAGGAATTTTCTCCCTATTTTAAAACACCCATTATCACACTGTTTGTTCCTAGTCTGGTCATTGGCGCGACAGCCCTGCAGCTAGGAATTATACAAGGACTCCTTCTGGAACCCTTAATCAACAGCTCCGAATCCAGCCAGCAGGCGTAATCCTTAAGCATAAATCCTGAAGTCCTGTCCCCAGGGGCTGTAAACACTGCCACTGTAGTATCCTGAGCTCCAGCGTTTTCAGGGTGTGGAAGACCTAACTCTTGTGTCTAACTGGGTAGATAAAGTCTGTATGGCTAAATACAGCACTTACCACATACAGTAAACCAGCACTTACCGAACAGCATGAACTGAACTTTAATTCCAGGAATAACAGGTCTGTTCATTGGTGGGAAAGCTATTTGTCATAAAGAACAGAAAGGTTTAGTTTCTCTTGTCTTCTTTTTCTAACTTTTTTCTAGGTACCCTTCAGACTTTTGAGGCTTTGGCAGAGTCTTTCAAACCTATCAGGGCAGGTTTAGCTTTTGGAAACCTAATCCATAGAATTGACATTGATGATTGTGCTGTGAAAGGAAGCTAATAAAAACTTGAGTACAAGTGACAGGCTGACTTTACTACTCGGCGCTTCATCATGGTGGATGTCATACTGGAACATAAAGCCATAAATTATATTGGAACATATTAAAGAGGGAGATTAAATGAGGGACAGAATCAAGGTGGGGGGGGGGGGGTTGTATATCTTTCTTGAGAATTCCAGGAACTCTGGTGTGACTTTCTTGCGTTTTTCGGCTCTATAATATAATGCTGGATGTGTGATGTCCCTGTTGCGTGCAAGGAGTTGTAGTCTTGTTTTCCTTGTAGTTTATTTCCTAGATCCTGGTGTGCGTCAGGACTGGTTCTGCTTGTTTCCCTGGACATGGAGGAGCTGTGTACAATGCTACTTCTAATGCACTGCTTGGCTTTCAGCGCTCCCCCTTTAATTTGCAGCTGCTAGATTTTATTGCATGGCTTAATCATGTTTTGCTTCTGGCAGTATAATATCCATGGAAAATCCCCAGAACCTTTCTGCCAGTGTTTAGTACCTGCTGCTAAAACTTACACTCTCCGTTCACGGTAGTGAAATGTCAGTACTGGCCCTAGAGATGCCGAAATGTTTCCCCGTCCTCGTACTTCACTTAATAGAACTCTGATATACGACTGAGTGTAGTACGTAAATGCAATGTAATGCTGATGTCTGTTAACAGACTAAGGGTCTGAGTTGCTAAGGCTCTTTCACGTTCGAGTTCTGTGGGATAAAGCCTAGTAAGGGGAATTGAGAATGTGAGTGGAAGGAGCAAAGCTGTAACCCCTGGGACGTTTTGTGACATAGGCTGTGACGATAGATATGATCTTTGCTGTATTCTGTGCAAGGGCTGCTGCTCTGGTACAAGCGTCACAAATGGAAGAGGCAGCAAAAGCCGGCGTGGTCCTGTTGGCCGCCGCCACTGTTGCTTCTGCTTGCCCGCCCTCTGCTGGCCACCTTGCGCACTCCACAGCAGCTGCAGGTGGTGGTGGGATCCTGGAGACGCTGAGGGCTATGCCGTGGGCTTGTCCAGGACTACACCCCATCGCTACCACCCTCAGCATGCTGGACTCTGGCCTTCTCTGCTGCTTTGGGCTTTACCGCTTCTTGTTCTCCTCTGTGCTACTCTGAGATTTAGCCTCCTCCACCCTGTAACGGCTGCTCTTGGCTCTAGCCTCCCCTGCAACCTCCCTCTTGCTACAATTCTGTGCTCTCTGCCCTATTCTCTTCCCCAGTGCTTTGCTTTCCTTGCTGCCTGCTGTGGCTACTGTTCTGGCATCCTCGTGCCCCCAGACCATCACCACTGCTCTCGAGGATGATCTGTTTGCCAAACATCCCTTGCGTCAAACCATGTGGCATATTTTATCACATCTATTCACTCTGAAGACCTCAGCAACTCGCACGTCCCAGTTGCGCTATAGACACCAGCTGCTATACTGAAATAAAGTAGCGTTTTAAAATGGCCGGTGATACAAGCTGTATTTCTTTCTTTCAGGTCTACAATTCAAATAAAGACAATCAGAGTGATGGCTGTGAGTATGACTTTTAAACAATCTGTTTGAACTATTTGTTAAATTGACTCTCAGCACTTTCTGCCAGTGGAGGGAGCCCTTGCATAGTCAGTCTGAGTGCCACTGATTGAGCTTCAGCCACCATCAAGGGTGAAGAAGTTCAAAATACTGCAACTTCTGAGTCCAAGACATGGGCACGATGCATCCTCAGTCCAGACTGAAGGGTGGTGCGGTGGAGGTTCTCATTCCCTGATTAGCCCCTGCTAATGTACAGATATAAAGTATACGCTCGGAATCATATTACACTACTTGTGTTCGATTAGCAGTGTCAGTGTTGCATTTGGACTAATCTTCTGGTGTATCCCCGCAAGCAGCTGCATGGGAGAACTGTGACATCGTATGCAGTGTAACCTCATGGATTCATCGAGTGCTTATGATGTCATTTGTAATCCCCACCCCATGTCATGTCATTGCGAACAGAGAGACCACAGTAAGAGAGCTTTCAAGGAATGCAAATGTAAAAGCAGTGAAATGAATTTAAAAAAAATATTCTTCCTTTTTTGTCCTCTTAAAATCCTTCTCCTCCTCCCCAGCCCCGCCAGCTGAGATGGACTTGAGCAGCACTGAGAACTCTAGCCAGCCTTGTGGTCTGGAGGGTCTTCTCCAATCCCACAGTGCTGCTTTGTCACTTTCAGGGGCTGCTATATCCCTTTTCCAGGATCAAATGAAGTTCGTTTATCTGTAAACGGCTTTGACTTTCAGATAAAGCGGTACATATAAACAGCTAAATGAATAAAGAACATGGGTGGCCTCCACAGAGCGCCCAGCTCCAACCAACTCTGACAGATCGCGGGTGCAAGAATTATTAATCAGTAGAGGGTGAATATTGTTGCTTACCATAAATAGAAGTGTTTCTTAGTACATAATTGGATTTAAAAAAAAATACTCCCTGAAATAACACTACATAGAAAGAGCAAGTATGACGGCAGGTAGAGATTGCAAGGGCCCATCTGATCTGGGCATTTCCTCTGCTTGACTGGGGGCTTTAGCCTCTCTTCACTGGATTTAAGGAGTGATACACACATGTGCACGGCTTTGGTTATAAGAGCAGGATCTACCACTGTCCGAGCATTCAATTCAAAGCTTATTAGGGCTCGCCCCTTTTACAGGCTTCATGGAGCACCCCTAAAGTTAGTACATGCAGTGACACTGGTGGGGTGATCCCCACTCCATGTCGATTTATTTTCTAGGAACAGGATCAGTCTCCTACATGTAGTTTGGAGATGGGACTAGTGAGACAGGTCCTCTCCATCTGAAGGCTCCCCTCAAAGTCAGTGAGAAATGGAACAATCTGGACAGCAGTTCTGACTTCTTCTAACATCTCGCCTTCCTAGACTCCAGACCACCAGAAAAGTGGGATTTAAGGGCTTCAACAATTTGAGGCTGGCTAATTTGACTTGCCAATCTGGGCAGAGCGACACTCATGGGCATGTTTACTAAACTGCAGAAGGTGCTTTTGCAGCTGCTACACGGTATATGTAAAAATGCTGTACGGTAGCTGCAAAACCTGTGCGGTATCTGCAGGGGGTTTGAGCAGCACTAGATTTGCAGATAGCATGCAGGGTTAGTACTTACCATGTTGACATGTGATCCTTGCAATGGGAGGACGTGTGGGAACTCCCGTGATGCTTGCCGTGGTGCAAGGATCACAGGCTAAAACATGGAGCCAAGGGAGGACACAGGAAATAATTGTTCTGTCCCCTGATCACTACGGGAAGACCCAAATTCCCCCCCCCCTCAGCCCCCGCTCAGTCTCCCCCTTCATTAAGTTTGCTGATGCCGCGGCTCTACCGATTTGCGGGCCCCCCTTTAAATGATATTGGGAGAGCCAGGTGCCTTTACCTGACTGAATAGCTGGTTCTTTGAGGTCAGGGGTGGGGGGGACCAACTGATTAGCTGAGCATTTAGACTGAAGGGGGGGTGCCCTGTTCCCCCCCCCTCCTCCAGACAGTTATCGAAAGGGTTTGGGAGCTGTCTGGGTTGGGGTTGCTGGAAGGAGGGATGCGTCGCTCATTTCCTATTGTGGGTGCCGCAGACTGGCAGATCTGCTGCACTGGCAAGCTTAACGAGGGGGCATAAGGGGGCCATGGGGGAAATTGGGGTATTCCAGTAGTGGCCGCTGCCACGATGCAGCTCACTGGCATCTGCTTTAGGTAACGCCGCCTCTTGAGCCATCGTGCAAACAATGTTTGCGTGGTGGCTGCCTCCGATCCCGCCTTCCCCTCCTCTTTCAAGCGAAATGCAGATATTGCAGAAAATTGCCCACGATATCTGCATTTCCATTGCGTTAGCTGTCACTGCCGTTCTAACCTTCCCGCATTACTGCCACAATGACAGCTAATGCACCTTAGTACACATTCCCCTTACAGTACTGTATCTGGCACACCTTGATTCTTAATGACACTTTCATGATTTGTGCCAGCTGCACTTTTGGATAATTTCCTAGAAAGCTTTATTTTATGAGAGACATCCTAGTCCCTAAAGAAAGGTCTCAGTGGGAACCACCAAGACTCCAAGAGTAACATTTCTTGGACTGTTGTATCAGTAATTTAATTTAAAAACATATATTCCACCTTCACAATTCAAAGACAAGGCAGATTACATAATAAAAATATAAAATGATACAGTAAAATAAAAATAACAAAATTAATAAACAGCACATCATGCCCGCAGTAAATTACAGCCCACGCCCACAAGTTGGTAAAAAGGGACATGTTCTTTTACAGGACAATTTTCCAAGCTATTTCCAGAGATAAATAGCAATTTTTGCACATTAATTGGCTGCCTAAAAAATTGACTACAGCTAAAAGAGCACATTAATTCCACAGCAGGGGTGTTTTTCAAAGCTGGGAGGGGATTAGAGTTGCAGAGCCTCAGGGACTTTGTACTATGTGTCAAAGGGAAAAGTAGGTTTCTACCTTTGAAAATTTTCCCGGGAAAAGATACCAGCAGAGATTTGCACCTCATTTGTCTGCAGGTGTTTTTTGCCTGCAATACTATGTGCAAAGGTTTGAAAATGCAAAACTGGGTTTATTGTTGCCTCTGACAGTCCTTGGGTAGGTGACTTTTGGAACTTGCCTTCATTGTGCCTAATTTTAGCTGCATTTAGAGGAGGAATTCCTAGGGGTGTATTTGGGAAGAAAATAATCTAGATAGGTATAATTTTGTCTTTTTAAATCTGTTGTGCTGCAAGAGGATTTCTTGACTGGCATCTACTAAGCAGAATTTTCTGTTTGTGCGTTTTTCAGTATGAAAAAAGCGGACGCAAAATAATCACATAAGGTTAAAAAATGAAGGTGCATGTGTTTTTTCTTTAAAAAAAAAAAAAAAATAGTGCAAAATCCATAGGCTAAAACTACCTACATTTTTTTTTCTCTGTGCGGGACAGTTTGAAAATTCTCTTCAGTCAGGATGGTGGGATTTTGCTGTGCTGTTCAGTGCAGTTGGATCACTTGAGCGCTGGACTAGTCACCACATAGCAAGCGCCTCCGAGTAGCTACGGCAGATTCTGGTGCATGTCCACAGG
Organism: Ichthyophis bannanicus; assembly: GCA_033557465.1. Taxonomy (NCBI): domain Eukaryota; kingdom Metazoa; phylum Chordata; class Amphibia; order Gymnophiona; family Ichthyophiidae; genus Ichthyophis; species Ichthyophis bannanicus. The sequence goes on along the minus strand of CM066050.1, from coordinate 26,694,927 downwards.
GAACGTAATGACTTTTCATGAGCGCTTGCCCAAAGGTTTCCATTGAAGAATGTGGCTATTTAGAGATCTGCCTGGGCAGTGCAGATAGATTTTAGCGTTGCTTTCCTCCGACCTATGGTACTGCAACAGTGCTGTGGAGTCTGGTGCAGGACACACAGGCTGTTGCTGTGTAGAGTGTGTTGAGTTTGGGTACTGGGAGAAGTGAACGTGTTTGAGGAACGCTGAAGCATGCTCTGTGCTTAAAAAAGAAAAAAAAATCTCCTCTTGGTAGATGACTTCTGAAACGTTAGCCTGAAGGATGGCTTCCCTGTCAGTCCCCCAGCCAGTGAGGGATGTCGCCTTTATGAAATTGTCATGAAGGGGGTGGGGGGGGTAGGGAATGTGTTGGAGGTAAAAATGACACTATTTTTGTACGCAAAGTCTGGGTTTGACAGGCCCTTGTGTTTCATTCCACTGTTCCCTGTCCCAGCAGAAATGTAAAAATGACTCGATCCCGAAACCATCCTTTCTTGGCAGAGTATCCAGCTTGCCTGTCAGTTTAGCTTTCGACAACACAAGAGAGGGAAAGTGGCGGGACCACAGCCAGGGAATCCGAGGCAGTATAAATAGTAGCATTTAACTTTATCTTCTCAGAGCAGTGTGTTGCTAATGTCAAAGCCAATGTTTTAAATATAATCTAGTGTTCTGTAGTGTAGTGCGAGGTAGATGCGAGTCAGATATTAATAACCCATCTCTCAGCGGGCACAGCTGCTTGGCTCATTGTTCATTTCCTTGGTGGCAGGGTTCTCGGCCTTACTGCCAAGGCATCCCCTCTCCTGCTCATCTGCCCAAAGAGATGTTATCCAGGGCTATGGGGAAGCTTGCAGCTCAGCCAGAGATCGAGTGCTTATAAGGCAGAAAGAAAGAAAGCACTTAGGAGGTTAATAGAATAGGGACGCTCATAAAAGCCAAAAATGGAAAGTACTCGCATAGCTGAGGATGTTTGAAATCATTGGCCCCAGGGAAAATATCTCTATACATTTTTTATGCTCATAAAATTGGCAAGCTTTAAAGAAATTGTGAAAAACTTTAACTTGCCAAACTGCGCACATAATAAATATATAAAGTGTGCTTAGAAAGACTTAAGAATAGGCTTCAGAGAGTGGAGGAGTAGCCTAGTGGTTAGAGCACTGGTTTGGGAACCAAGAGACCAGGGTTCGATTCCCATTGGCACTCCTTGTGCCTTGGGCAAGTCACTTAACCCTCCATTGCTTCAGAAGAATCCCAGTTATCCATGTCCCTGTTCCTCTGTCCTCTGATAGTTTGAATCTTACCGGTTTTCTGGAGCAATCTGGGTCTGACCCTGTGGTGACCGCAACATTATTGGTCACCCTAGCATTGGACGTTGACCGGGATTGGATCCTAAAAATGTATTTTCGATCACGCACCAAAGAGTTTAGAGTTCTGTTGTTCAAAATTTCCTGATGTTTCCAGGGCCACACAAGAAGAAAGTAATTTTTAGTTCTTAAACCTGGAGTTCTGCAACCGACTGGGTTGTTTTTTCTTCATTTTCCATGTGTGTGCCTAGTCAAATTGTCTGGGTCTATTTATATTTCTTGATCCCCCAACAGTTGTCAGCTTTTCTTTCCTCTAAGCTTTCGGGTTTCAACCCCCCCCCCCCCTTCTATAGAGCCCTCTTAAATCAAGCCCTACGCTGGTAGGGCGAGAGAACTCTCGTTCGTCTGCTTAAGTGCCTATATCAAATGTCTTTTGGGATACATTTCCTCTGTACTGGGTATACTTCCACTCATGTTGAAGACTGCTGAGGGACACGCGTTTGTTGGTTTTCCTTTGTTTGGATAATTATATTGTTATCAATTATTATATGTATTTTTCTGCTTGTTCTCTTTTTCTGGCAAGATTTGTTCTTGTTATAATGTGTAAATTGCATAAATAAATTATAAAAAAAAATAGGCTCCAAAGCAAATAAAACATTCCTGAGCTGAGTTTCTTGTCTGAATCAAGTGAAACCCATGCAAAATATCGGCTATCAATCAACAAAAGCTGCCAGAAGCTACAGACTATCTGTTGCCGACATGGCCCAGGTTTCAGAAAATTTATACCAGGGGAATGTTGCATCTTAGATTACCTACCATCCAAGACGTTCTCATAGTGATCTACGGAACTACCAGTGCATCAAAAGGGCCCGTGGACCACCTCAGGTTTATGGCTAATCTATTTATCTCTGGAGAGTTTAAAAAGAAAATAAAATGCTTGCGTAGAAAAAAATATAATCCTCTCACATATCTTCACTATAAAGGAGGTCTGATCTCGAACAGGGGGTGAAATATACTTGCCTAAGTCCTTGGGATTAAACACTTGCTCTCTGATGAATCATTTTGCATGCCTGGGATGGTGTCGCAGCAGTAAACTTTATTAAAATAAAACATCTTCAGTAGTGACTAGCTGACACAAGGGTATATTTTCTTGGAGAGAAATCAGTTTCTTCCACTATCTCCGGGTCGTCTTGTGTCTTTGCTCTAGGATTTCCTTAAGCTAGATGATAGTTTTTCTCCTAACATCCTGTGGTACCTGCTGTTCAGCAGGACAATCTCTTCTCTCTAGGCTGAGTAGTGGATGATACAAAGGGGCCAGTTTACTAAACCACTTAGTTGCTAATGCAGCAGATAACTGCTACTGTGTCTAGATAGCATGCGCTAACATGGGGCAACTGCAGATAATGCAGCGATTTTCTGCACTATTTGCCGAAAGCATAACGGGCCTCATGCAGAGACGTGAAAAGCTGGGTTGGACGTCCAGCCCCAGTATTCGCCAGGATCGTATGCTGCTGCTGCATGCAGAGAGCTGCTGTGTGGGGAGCATGAGGGGACGGAGCGGGAGCGGGCCGTAGCACCTGGACATAGAGGGCTGATTCAGGTCATGGCCCTGTACGTTCACCAGTTGCAGTCTAGACGTGGGGTTTATACCACCTCTAAGGTGGTATAAGCCCCGGGTGCAGTAGCGTGCGGCCCACAGAACCCCACCACACGGCCAGTGGAGAGGCAGGTGAGTCCCTGCTGGTTGGTCCCAACCCTGGCTGCCCCCACCGAGGATCGGGCGGTGGGGAAACTATGCTCGGCACTGGCGTGAATTCGGCACTCCTGCTGGGCGTCCCAGTGCCATGGCACCAGCACACCAGAAGGAGCATATGGTAGGCTGGATGGGTGCTGGGTGGACGTCTCGCACCATGGAATCGGTGCACAGTGGGTCATCAAGTGCTTGATTCTGCAGCTGCAGGGTCTAGCACCCGTGGCTGCAGAATTTGATGCACTTTGGGGCTGTCATTTTTTGGCCTTCCAGATGGCGCAGATGTGGCCCTCGCTGAATCGTGCTTATTATCTGCAGGAGTGGACAGGATTAGGGCAGAGTGTGGGTATGTCTGCAGTGCACGGTTACCACAGGCCTCAACAGCATGCAGTAACCATTGCATTTGCAACAGCACGGATGCAGCTCATGCCACCTCAACGGGTGGCATGAGCTGCATCCACGATTCTGCCCGTCCGTGTTCTCTGCACTTTTGCTGCATTATTTGTTGGGGAACTTCTGTGCATTCCCCCAACAGATAATACACGGCTTTTGCAGCTAATGCAGTGCTATCTGCACTATTTTAATGCCCTTAGCTACAAAAGCTTAACACAGTTTAGTAAACCAGCCTCAAACGCCTCTCCTCCTCTGCTGTACCTGGTTGGTGCTAACTCCATTTCTCCCAGGTTGCATTACACCTTTCTGGCACTGGGCCAAACTTTACTGGATGGGAACAGTATGAAAGCTTTCTCTCTCCTTACGGAACTCGCTTCTGCTCAGAAACAGGAATCTCTCCTCGCTGAGGGAAAGCCGCCTTCCACTCCACTGAAGAAACTCTCACTCCTGTCCACAACCTTAGGACTCGAGAATTAAACATGAAAGATGGAAAGATTCGCACATTCTTTGCTCTCCAGAAACTGATCTTGCTCTCAGCAGCTACTGTGCTGATTGTGCAGTACTTGGGATAGAATTTACTAGAACGCTCTAACAGGCCGTTGCAGAAAGCCGGTGCTAGACCCGCGCTGGATTGATTTTTTTTTAAATGTTCCTGACAACGCGTACATTTGAACATGCCATGCAGGAAGGTTAGGGTATGCAAATGAGCTACCGCAGTGTTAAACTGGGAGAGCAAACTAAACACATGCACACAAGAAGTATGCTATAGTTTGACATACTCTCCAGGCACCATGTGGCTGATTTGCATACCAGCCCAGAGAGTATTCTGATGGCATCGGGGACAATCGCAGCATCGCAAAAAAACCCTGATGCCATCAAAACACTGCCCGGGGCTGGTGCCCTGCAAAAAGTTATTACCTGGTGGTCTAGCGGCCCCTAAATCCAAGTCCCTCCGTACCAAATAGGCGGAAGCACCGCCTACCCTCTGCCACTCTGATCCAGCATCTTGTAAAATGACGCGCCTGCCCCGCACTGTGCATTGTGGGATACACCGGCCAGTCTAATCCTGCTTTCACTTTTACTTTGAGTTTTGGGATTGGGTGGTGGGGGGGGGGGGGAGGGTGGAGGTTTCAAGGGCCGCTAGATCACCAGGTACATTTTACTTTATTTTTGCTTGGGAGTGATTTTGCTTTTACTTTAGGTGGGTGGTACAAGGGCTGCTAGACCACCAGGGGATTATTTTCTCTCGGGGCATAGCCTTGATAGTGCTTTGATGGCATCTGGGGCTTATCCCGATGCCGCGATCATCCCCGATGCCGCGATCATCCCCGATGCCATCAAAATACTGATGGAAGGGGGGAGATGGGGCTACTGGAGATTCTTTTTGGTCTGGTAGAGCCCCTGCTAGTATTTTGATGGCATCGGGGACTTTTCCCGATGCCTAATCATCTAAGGAGAAGATGATCTAGGCATTGGGAAAAGCATCCGGTGCCATCAAAATACTGGCGGGGAGCACATATTAAAGGTTTTCTTCTTTTCAGACCCTGCAATAAAACTCTGCCATCCCCAGCCCAGCTGATTAAAATAAATTAAAATAATTATGATTCATTTACATAGATTTAAATACATGTGGCGTTAATTTTGCGCTAGCTTTTCTTTTGGCATTTACGTCTATTTCCTGCATTTAAAGGATCATAAAATGTGCTTTAACATGGTGTTTTGGGCTCGTAAAGCCCGTGCTAGCTTTCTGCATCGGTCTGTTAGGGTCGTCCTACCATTGCAGGAGCAAGCTGTTCTGACAACCTCCCAAAGGGATGCTCACACAAATGGTCCAGATTATCTCTTATACTTCAAAAACAAAAAGCCTTTCTAACAAGATCTAGATTAAATTAGCAGAGTCTAGGAGGTCTGTATGTGGACGTTTATACACATTTTGTTGCATTAACTAACACCAGTTGTTGGTGGAAGAAACATATAAATGTTAACTCCGATTCTCTTTTTTGGAGACCTGTCTTACATTGATGGCTTTGATTTACTTGAGAAGGAAGTGCGCCATGGTATTTAAAGAGACCGCGCGTGATGGACGTGTGTACCGTTCTCTCTGCGGTTACGGATATACGGCAGTGGCTAGAACGGGCAAATCTGAGGTTCCGAATCTCCCCTCCCCCTTTTGATTTTGGTTGCCTTTGCCAATAAAGACATTCCTGCAGCTGTGTCTTGAATTGTCACTGACAGGCTTTATGCCATTGCGTGGAACCTTTCCCCTCGGTATTCATGATTCGTGTTCTTTGCTATAAAACCTTATTTTTAAAAGCCCTTTCTTGTATGGCACAGTAGTCTTTAGAAGAGACAGAGGCACATCTTGGTGGAAGCATTTGAACTCCAAATATTATGTCATCCTTGAAAACGTAATTGTTCATGTCCTGTGAGGGATTGTCCACAGTAAACTGTATGAGGAATTACAAGTAGTCATGTGGTGGCACTGCCTTCTAGATTTCGTTTGGCCGAATTTGTATAGATTTACTTATTGCACTCACTGACTTACCAGATTTCACTCTCACAGAGCACAAAACATAAGTGTGTTGGCTTCAGCGTAGCTTCAGGTATATGTTGACTTTCCAAGGCTAGGGTGTTACAGTGAGGTTTTCACTATGACATCGTGACTTTATAGTAGGGGTTGTCCCCAGATAATTGTGTAATGACTCTTTTATTACCACAAAAATCTCATTCACTTAGGTAAACCACAGAAATACAAACCGTTTTTTGCAGATGCTTTTACAGTACTTAACGTCTAGCTCAGTTATAGCTAATTGTTTATCGGGTCCATTTTAAGTTCCGTGGCTTTGTCACCTCTGTCATTGAGTGATCGCTCTTTGGTGGTGTTTACTTGTTCTTTTATTGCAAGTTCTACTCTCTCTTCTTCTGACTGTTATTGGTTTCATGATTTTATAGGTCTTTCTGATTTTCCTGATGATTTGATGACTTCTCCTTTTCAGGATAAACCTTCTATTTATTGTGGACAGCTCTTGATTGCCATGCTCCAGTTCAGGAGAGAGGTCTAGTTCCCGGTGGTCTGTCAATCCTTGGGTTGGGTTCTGTCGCGTCATATGAAACTGAGAGTGCACACCATTGGCGAAATCATGGCACGTTATCAGCAGATGCAGCGGGACTATTGGAAACAGGTTTCTGCAGCTAAATTGGATGATTTAAAAAAAACGTTTCAGTCTAGTGGTAATCATCCTAAGTTTCTTTTTCGGTTGTTTAATACTTGTTGCCCATTGCGAGTTTCTGGTCCTCCTGTTAATTTTATGGGTGATTGTTTTGCTCTGTACTTGATTTCAAAAATTCTTCTCCTTATTTGCCTCTACGGCTTGGAACACTCTCCCAGCTGAATTGCGAGATTACTCAGACCACTCCACCTTTAGAAAGAAACTCAAAACCTTCTTATTCCAAGAACACGTCTCTACAGCTCTAAATCAGGTCAGCACCCCAGCGTGACCTAGCCTCATGCCTTGTCAGAGCCCCTCTTCCCCCTACCTCCATTGACATATCCCACAATCCCACCGTTTGTCCCCCCCCCCACCCCCTGCTGTTCATAGCTTGTTGTGTTGATGGTCACAGCTATGAGATAGTTCATTATCTGTTCTTGTTCTCTGTAAAGCCCTCGCTCTTGCACTGCTCCTGTTTTGTTCATTGTGAACCACCTTGAATCGTAGAAAGGTGGTATATAAACAAATTTAAATAAATAAAAATAAAAATTTCACATCATCTGCACTCTGATGTTTGAAAGCTGAGTTGCTTTTCTCCTGTTTCTTTAGTGACATAATAATCTTTCTGGATCTGCTTCAATTGCCCCCCCCCCCCCCCCCAGTTTGGTGAATTTATTGCTGTTTCTTTGTTATCGGGTTTTGGTTTAGGTGAAGTGATAGTGGGTTCCAATCCTCCTGGGTTTGTAGTACACAGGTTTCCTTCTTTTTTCATGAAGCAGCATTGGGAAAATTTTGCTTCTGTGATTCTTGATTTCATTAATTCAAGCCTGTCTCTTAGTGCGATTTCCTCAGCCTGGAAACAGGCGGTGGTTTGTCCTATTCTTAAGAAACTGAATCCTGATTTTTCTATTATGGATGATTTTCATCCTATTTCTAATTTGACATATTTGGCCAAAATGACTGGGAGAGCTGTTGCTGTGCAGTTAGCTGGATTCTTGGAAAAATTAGTGTTTTCATCTGCGTCGCTTTTGAATTTCGCGAAGGTCGTTCAACAGAGACTGCTCTTCTATCCATGGTTAATGAGGTTGTTACCTGTCAGGATAAAAATAAAGATGTTTTTTTTCTTCAGTTAGATATTATTGATCATTCTATATTGTTGCTGCCCTTGCAAGAAATTGGCCTTGCAGGTTCTACATTGAAGTGTTTTAGATCGTATTTCTCGGACCAGAGCTTTCAGGTACGGATTGATGGGTCTTACTCTAATTCCTACCTGTTGGGTTCTGGTGTACCGCAGGGCCCTATTTTGGCCCCTATGCTTTTTAATGTTTTTATTGCCCCATTGGTTTCTTTATTCAATGTTAGGGCATAAGTCCACATGTTTATGCAGACGATTTTTAGCTTGAGATTTCTCATGACTCTTGGGATTTTTCTTTTCAAGCTCAGCTTACTTGTCATTTGACTATGATTGCAAATTGGTTGTCCTCTCACAAGTTGGTTTTGAATTCTCAAAAAACTGAAGCTTTATGGTTATCTACAACCGGTTCCTTGTCATCTTCTCATATTCGTATTAACGGTCTTCCTTTACCCTTTAAGGATTCTATGAAGTCTCTTGGGGTGCTTTTGAATGCTAAGTTACTGTTTCTTCTTTCTTCTCTTCTACTGTTAGGCAATTTTTTTATGCCCTTTGTAGAACTAGGGTTTTGAGGCCATTTTTAAATGCTGGCTTCTTGAAAAAAACGTATCTTTGTGATTAATAGGATTGGTTACTGTGACTCCTTGTTGGTGATGGTTCCTTCTTATCAGCTTTGACGTCTTCAGTTAATACAGAATGTCACTGTTAAATTGATTTATCATTCACAGAAGCTGATCATGTTTCTCCTTTGCTCTTAGAGCAGCATTGGTTACCGGTTTATTGTTGGATACATTTTAAAATTTTATGTTAGCTCATAAAAGCTTTTATTCGGGGTTGCCTTCCTGTTTGTTATCTTGTTTGATTTCTTATCAGCTGTCTAGAACATTGCGATCATCTCAAAGTAACTTCCTCGTGGTTCCTTCTCATAAATGTTTTTGTTTTGAGTGCTCCCATCGTTCAGCATTTGCTTATGATGCACCTTCTTTGAGGTATACTTTACCTTTAGCTCTTCTGCTTGAATCGTCATATAGGCGGTTCAAACAAGGTTTGAAGTCAGGGTTGTTTAGGAAGACTTTTGCTTCGTTTTTGTAAATAGCCCTGTAGGCTTTGGCAGGACAATACTACTTTTAATTTTCAATTTTTAGGTCTTTTTGTTTGTGTTGTACCTTGGTTTTTTGTATTGTTTTCTGGAGATATTGTGCTATTTACTTAGTGTGTTTTTTAGTTTCTCCTTTTATACTGGTTTTGTAAACTGCCTTGATGTCTCAATAATAAGGCAGTATAACAAACAATTGCAAATAAATAAGTAAGTAAATACATTTAAAAACCACCCTTATTTCTTTGTTTCTTTCAAAAACTTTACATCTGTTGTCACTGAATGAATCCAAATGCCATTCCATGTTATCATTTATCAAATTTTCTTCAATGTTGTCATTGCATCACCATCGTTCTACCGACATAATGTTATCTTTTGAACCCCTGTTAATGTTCAGTTCTGCTTCAGGGTATTAGTCCAGCAACAGTACTTCTCTGAATCGCTGTTGTATCCTAAACGTAACAGCGATTTTCTGATAATTATAGCACCATGCTTCCATTCCTATCAAAGCTCTTCAGAGCTACTATTCAAAGATGGCTGTGGTCTCTTACTATATTTGATCGATATAAAATTTATATTTCTCTATGCAGGGAGTTGTGGGTACTGTTCCATTATATTGCAGAACGGGCTCTCAGTGTGTTTTCTTGTATTCTCCTGGCATAACTTCTTACAGTTTAGAACAAATCTATGCAGCTGTAAAATATGGCCAGCGCTGTAAAAGAACAATTACAGCTGTGGGATCAGTTACTGGCTTTCCTAGTCAACAAGGATTTCCTGTTCTGTACAGCACTGGGCTGTAGCTGGTAGGGGGTGTTTGCAGAGCATTGATTGAATTGGATGAGGACTATAAGAGCTGGTGCTGTAAAGCTGTTGAAAGCACTTGCTGAATTTTTGTGTGTATTCCAATATCTCAAGTGTTCCTTTTGTCTTTGGTTACTATTACACTGGAAGTTGGTTCTGAAGGATTGTCACGTCAGTCTTGTGTACAGTGCCTGAACTAAGTTTCAAAAATGTTTTTAAAGAAATGACAAAATCCTAACAACTTTTTTTTTTGTTTCTCTGAACTATATCCATAGAGGGCCCTTGTTCGCATTGGGAAGGTACCATACAATTTTGATACTAGCACTCCAGGACTGGAGAAAGGGAAATATTTGTAGGTTCCAATTGATGTCTCCTATAGCCGTGTAGAAACAGTGGGCCTGCATCAGTAGCTATCTGGCAATAGCAATATTTGATAAAAAATTGATTGTCAAAGATACTTCATGTGCCTTTGTATTTATTGTAAATGATTACCTGAAGCCTACTGAGGTCAGCTATGGTTTTCGAGACATCAGTTGTCCTATCAGAGCTGTTCATGTTTGGGTTGTGAAGCTCAAGCTGAGAAAGAAAAATAACGTTTATCCAGTTGCTTTGAAATATCAGTGTTCAAAGTGGATGGATGACTCCAGCTGTGGCAAAGATACCTGAAGTATGCTGTGGAGAGCTCAAGATCCACAATACCAGCAGCGAAGGCTTTCTGCGGCTGCGGCTACAGCTTCCATGAAGAATGGAGCTGGGCCATGGAAATCATTTTTATTTATTTATTTATTTTAAGAAAAAGGAGGTTGGAGGAGAGAATGGAGGGAGGAAGTGGACGAGTGGGGGAGGAGAGGCTGAAGTGTAAGGATAAGGGGCAAGAGGAGATGGGCAAAAGGAAGTGGGAAAGAGTGAGAACATCCTTAAACATGCATCCAGGCTTCTCCACACTACAGCACACCACTCGCCTACCCAAACCTTAGACAGTCCAATGTCCCAAGACCTTCACCACGTACCTTGCCTCCATTAGACACTTACATAATATTCCCATACACGCAGTGACACACTCCTCACCAGCTAAAGCTCCATGCCATCCTACTCCACATAGAGATCCTCCCAGCATCTCATGCACACTTCACACACCTGCAAGACATCTCTAACTCTCTATAGACATACCACTCACAGATATGCACAATTCACATACACAAGCACCATATACTCCCCCACCCCTAATCCACCCAGTCCTTGGTACTCTGAGACATGCTTTACCACATCTCTCGTCACCGAGTCCTCCATGCAGACGTACCCGAGTCCGTAAATGGAAGAAAGGGAAATACGCCATTGTGTTATGATGTAAGTGCGCTCTTTCAGGTTTTTCACATAGACTCACCAGCTGAGCGGGTTTAGCAGTTAATGGACCTCTATTCTCTTCCTCTTCCTCCTGTCTGCTCCACTGCACAGCCTGTCCCGAGATAGAGAATAAGCACGAGTGGATTAGTTTTGCGCATACTGTGACAGTCATGAATCTCACTTCTAAGTCAAGGTATGTGGAGTATGATCTCAGTCTCTCAAATTTACTGCCAATGCTCTGTGTAGTACTTGCATCGTGGCAAACAGAGCCTCCTGCTGGTGTTCGTAAGTTTTAACATCTATGGGTAGTTTGTCAAAATGTGCTTGGAAATTCTTCATCAACAAGCCTGTGGCACTCAATACAATGGGAAATATTTCTGTATCTTTCTGACACATTTTCTTGGTCTCTGACTGCATTTCTTAGTTTTACAGGATCTTTTTCCTCTCCATGTGATTCACAGAGTAGTCGCTTGAAACTGACACCTCTATTATCAATGCTGTTCTGGTGTTTTTCTCGTTAACCACTATATCCAGCTTCCTCGCATCCAGCTTTTCATCGGTCAAAATGGGAGTATCCCAGGTGATCATAATGTCCTCATTTTCTGTAATTCTCTTAGGGTCATGATCATAGTGCTTTTTGGGCACAATGATGTTGTTGTGCTTACAAAGTTTCCAGTGGATGAGGTGAGCTACTTTATTATGTCTTTCTGTATAGAAATTTTCTGCCATCAGAACTTCACAGCCCAGCTATGAAGTGCGTCACCATTTCAAGGTCTTTTTTACAGAATCAACAAATATCCGTATTACTAGTTTTTTCAATGCTCGCTGTAAACCATCTCATCTGTAAGCCGCTGTCCTGGGCTGCAGCTATCAACCTCTCATCCTTGTTTTCAGTTCATCTCTCCTCAACAATTCATGTGTCTGTTTTTGATCAACAAAGGGTTCCTGGCGTAACACTATGTATTTCCCACTATATTTGTGCATTTGCCACTTGTTTTTCCTTGTTTGTTGATCTAATTCTTTGAAGAGATTTTTCTCTTCTTTTGCAAATTCTGTTATTTCCTTCCTTGTATATGCCCATGGATTCTCACTCATTCCTTTTAATCATCGAAACACTTGTCCAAGTTTGATGGCGACAAATTCTGGATGTTTACTTTCAAATTCCAGCACTTTTTGCGTATTTGGATCCGATGATGCAGTTAGGTAGGTTTGGAGTCCTATGATAGTAGCTTTGTATGTCTAATCAATTTCTTTGAGGCCTAGCCCTCCTTCATTTCTAGGGATACACAGTCTTGTAAATTAATTCATGGGCATGGAGAAGTTTTCTTGTTCGCACATCCAGTTTTTCAAGAACTTTGAGAGGCTAGTCCACAATCCCAAAGCTGTATGAGGGTACAGGAACTGCCAGTTGATTAATGGCCTATATCTTATTCCATAATGTTAAAGCACTTTTCAATAATGTTTGTAATCTCCTATAATATTCTTTACCAATCTTTTCTCTCAGTAATTTCTGCTTGAGTGTTGTTACTTTCTCTACTCCGAGATACTTATATATGCTTTCCTGTTCAAGATCCTTGATGTCACAGCCCTCAGCTAGCGAGATGTTTTCCATTTTGCTGAATTTTCCTCTTTAAATATAAAAAAAGTTGCCTTAGCACATTTGTCAAGGCCAAAGGTCATTCTAATATCATCTGAAAAGATCTTCACCACACAGAGTTGCTCTGCTGATTGTGGTCACTGGAACTGTAGAGCTTCAGATCGTCTACAAATAATAAATGAAATGTTTTTTTCTTGGTTGTTACCTTCTTTAGGTTCAGGCTAAATCCGTATCCCAAAGAGTTGATGAAAGTAGTCATTGGATTAAGCGCCACACAAAATAGAAGGGGTGACAGGGAATCTCCCTGATATATTCCTCACTGGATCTTAATGTTAGGAATGATGTACTGACCATCTTCATATCTCAGAGTGCGGTTTGCCACATTGCGATGGTGAACTTATGTACACTATCAAACCAGGATTTATTTTATACATTTCAAGGCAATTTATTATCTAAGAGTGTGGGACGCTGTCAAAAGCTTTCTTATAATGCTATACTGAGATTTATGCTTTTCTTAGCACTGGTCATGATGGCCTTATTCAACATTAACTGGTCCTTGGTTCCATATGTTCCCCTCTTTTTGCCCTGTTGCTCTATTGCCATGATGTTATTGGACATGATATGATCATATATTCTGCCCGCATCTATTGCAGTGAACAGTTTATAGATTGTAGGCAGGCAAGGTTTTGGTCTGTAATTATTGGGAATACAGTTGGGTCTCCCTTTTGTAGAAGAAATGTTCTTCCTGTAGTAACACACAAAGCAATTTGCCAAGAGCAGGAGAGGGTAACCACAATATTGAAAAAACTGCTCCTAATAATAAACACAAATATTACACAATCACAACCTATACCAAAAATTAATTTCCAGGCATAAATGACCTCAGACAGCACAACCCCACACTTAGTGAAAAATCACCATAGGGTGTTGATAGACGCTCACATCACCGGTCACAGCCTCCCTAAACCTCCTATGAGTATGCATATTTGTGCAAAATACCATCGGCAAGTACGGAGCCTGTCTGTAGCTACGACCTGCAATACTGCATATGTAGTTTATGGTATTTGGTGTGAGTGTCAGTTACTATATATAGGAAAAACCACAAGGCCTTTGAAGACAAGGCTGGCCGAACACAAATACAGTCTCAGGAAGGTACGGACTGATACTCCGTTAGTACAGCATTGTGTTGAATTAAGCCATTTGTTTGAAGATCTTCGTTGCACAGTTATAGAATATGTGCCTCCTGATATTCGGAGGGGAGATCGCAAGAAGGTACTTCTACAGAAGGAACAGTGTTGGATTTTTAATTTAGGGACTTTACAACCTGACGGTTTGAATGACCGTTTAGAATGGACATTATTTTTCTGATTGATTTTTTTTATTTTTTATACTGCTTTTGTTGAGTTTTGGATTGTCTGGTACTTTGTGACTTTATTCGGTTGTAAGGTACACTGTGCAGTTCTATAGTTTAGGTGAGGCTGATGCATGTGTTTGTAGCTTTAAGATGATGTCATTGTTGTGTATTGTTTTTGATTGGTGGTTGGTTTGTGTTATTAGGCGCGTCACACGCTCTGTCGGGGTGGCGGGAGGCTTTGAGTAGCCATTATTAAAAGTTGATTTCTGTATGACGTTGCTCCTGATGAAGCCGGTTCACGGCGAAACAAAAGCTTTTGTCGAGCTTCGGTTGTTACACTGATGTATGGCAGTAGTACTGATTGTGGATATCTTCACTTCCCGCATTGATATGTTAACTTCCTGTGTTGGAGGTCAGGTTTGGCCTTGAAGAGCGTCTACTTTGAGGGCTGCGGACCCGGCTGGTTACAAAACTACTGCTAAGAGATAAGGTTTTTGAACTTCTAGGCTGGTGCCATTGAGTTTGATTCTTCACCTTTTGTTATTGTATTTGCAGGTGTCATCTTGGGAACTGCTCCGGCTGCGTTCAGCCCCGAAGTTATTACATCGTTATTTATTTCATTGATGCTATTTTTAGAATGGAATGAATGTGACTGTATTGATTGATTGTGTTGGGTGTATGTTTGCGATAGAGATATATATTATTGGCTATTTGTTTATAAGTCTTTAAAGATTTTTCCCAGAGTGAAAATTGTGTTTGTATTTGATACTATTAAAGGTTTTTGGTATATTTGGTTGAGGAGGTTTAGGGAGGCTGTGACTTGTGATGTGAGCGTCTATCAACACCCTTTCCGGATTTCTTAACGAGCTTCATGTTGCGCACGACCGTGGTGACTTCTCAGTGGCGGTATCCTTAGATCTTTCGGCTGCATTTGACTTAGTTGATCACTCTCTTCTTCTTTCTTGGCTTCGTGACGCTGGTCTTCGTAACACAGTCTATCACTGGTTTCACTCCTTCCTCTCCTCTCGTTCCTGTACAGTCGTCTCATCCTCTACCCCCTCGCTTCCCTCTGACTCCTTCCCACTGTCTTGTGGTGTCCCCCAGGGATCAGTTTTGGCACCCCTTCTCTTCAATATATTTCTAACACCCTTAGCACTTCTGGTTCAGCAGTTTGGGATCTCTGCATTCTACTACGCCGATGACCTACTCCTCTTATATCATACCTCTCCCCTCCATCCCGATCTTGCTCCACTCAACTCCTGTCTCTCAGCTGTTGCAAACTGGCTCACTATGAATTGCCTTCATCTCAATTTGACAAAAAACGTAGCAATCTGGTTCACTCATGGTAGTCCTTCCCCTTCGCTTGCTCCCTCCTTTTCGACCTCACCAGTTCCTCTTGTCACCAACTTTCGCTATCTTGGTGTAATCTTTGACTCTGATCTTTCCTTCCGTGGTCACATTTCACATCTTACAAAAACCTCCTTCTTCCTACGACAAATACGTTCTATTCGTCCATTTCTCACCCCTGAAGCCCTTACTACTCTTCTTCTTTCTCTGGTAATATCACGTCTCGACTTCTGTAATTCTCTCTTTGCCGGGCTCCCTCTCTCGCAACTTCATCGTCTTCAACGTATCCAGAATACTGCTGCACGTCTTATTTTCCGTTCCTCCCCTCGTGATCATGTTACTCCCCTTCTCTTTCACTTGCATTGGCTACCTCTACAATTCCGTATCCGTTACAAAATCCTCACGCTAGTTCACCAAGTTTTGTACAACCACACCCCCCAATATTTGGCAGACCTACTCCACTTTCACACCCCCACCCGCTCCCTTCGCTCAATCCATATAAACCGCCTTCACCTCCCCTCCCCATCACATGCCCACCTACAATCTACACGCTCCTCAGCTTTTTTCTTTATTGGTCCAGCTTACTGGAACTCTCTATCCCTTTCTCTCAGACTGGAACAGCATTATTCCACTTTTAAAAAAGACTTAAAAACACACCTCTTCTCTACCGCCTTCGACCTCCCCTCTCCTCTTGTGTGATAAATGTTCCCCTCCCTGTTTTCTTTCTCCTTTCTTCCCTCAGTCATGTCTATTTAAATGTCTTGGGTGCTTTCCTGTCCTATATTGTAATTTTTTTTCTTCTTTTTTCGACCTATTGGTCTCTCTGTATAAAAATTTGCTTTTCCATTGTAAACCGCTATGTTCTAATTGTAATAGCGGTATATCAAGCTTAATAAACATAAACATAAACATAGTGATTTTTCACTAAGTGTGGGGTTGTGCTGTCTGAGGTCATTTATGCCTGGAAATGAATTTTTGGTATAGGTTGTGATTGTGTAATATTTGTGTTTATTATTAGGAGCAGTTTTTTCAATATTGTGGTCTTCCTGTAGTAAGCCATTGTGGTGCTAAGTCTGGCTGCTTGAACAATTGATTTTTGCTGTTTGCCAGGTCTTGGTGGAATGATGTCAACTGTTTGAGCCAAAAGTTACTGATTTCATCTGGGCCAGTTCTCTTCCAGTTTGGGGCTCGTTTTAACCTGCTTTCCAGCTCTTTCACTGTTATTGCAGGCCATTCCATAAGTTTGCTGTTTGCTTTTTCTAAATGTTCCTGTATGTAGGGTAACCATTCTTCTTCTTGATTGTGTTCTATAGGATCCTCATGGGGTTTCTCCAGAAGATTACTGTTTCAGCTTTGGCTGGTGGTACTTTTACCATATTAATGCGCTCTCCCATTTCCATGTAGAATTATTTTGGGTTCTCTCTAAATAGTTTATTTTAACATCTTTCTTTTCTATTTTCTTCATATCTCTGCAGTTTTTGCATTTCTGCTGCTACTTTCAATTTATTGTTGAATATAAAAATTTGGGGTCTTCTGTCAATGCTGCATGCTTCTGCTTGATGTCTTGGATCTTTCTCAGTATCCTAGATGATCTTAATCCTTTTAGATTTATTTATTTACATTCTCTTATATACCGCGCTATTCTGCATCAGTGCAGTTTACATTGAACAAACTGAAATTACATTGACCAGGGCATTATAACTTGGAGATAACTGTTTTACAGGGAACATGGGCTATGGAGGGTTAAGAGGTATCCCTGGTAGATACCCGTCTACCAGGGATACCTCTGCATGCAATGATTGTATTTTGACTTCAATGCGCTTTTCTAAGGAGGAACTGTTCTCTTTTTCTTCTGGCCCTGCATTTTAGTTGGTAATTTTGAGTAATAATTTTAGCCGCACAATATTGTATTTGATTTATTTCAGTGATGTCAATAAATGGTTTCTTTGTACTGAATATGACCTTATTCATCTTAATTATCATACTCCTAACCCTAGATACAAATGTAACTTGAGTAATCTTTCTGTTGTCTGGAACGCAGCATATTCATCTTTTTCCATGTGGACTAGGAGTCTGATCTTGATTTCCTCCACCTCTGGGTCTTCCTTCCTCCCTTTCTTCCTGCTCTTCAGTTGATTTGCTGGCCTGTCCTATAGTCTTCTCGTCATCTGCAGCTCCAGATCTCTGTGCCCCGCAGCTGCTCTTTCTTTTTCTGTGTATTCCTGTCTGCTGGTTCTCTCACCTAGGTCTCCCTGTAGTTCTTCCACAGAAGCCCTTAGTTGCCTGAATATTTTATCACTCGCATGTTTTTTTTTTTACTTTGATCTGTGAAATTAACGATCTTAAATTTGCATCTGTTGCTTTTAGCAGTTTGTGTCAGTTTTCCTCTTTCTTCCAGTTTTTGGCGGATCCTCTTTGTATAGCCTCTCGTTTTAAATATAGGGTTTGCAGCATAAAAATAATACATTATCTCCTTTTTATCTGCAGAGGTCTCCTTAGCCGTAGCTAATCCTCTTAACTTTTTTCATTAATTTCTGTGGTTTATCTCCTGCCACAGTGGGTCCAGGAACAAGAGTGGTTACTGGTGAGGGGAACCTGGTGTGCCTGGAGTTGTGGGGATAGATATGTGGATATTTGTTTTGTTATGGCATTATATTTGTGTATGTAAATGTGTGTGTGTGATTGAGCTGGAAAGGTACCCACTGCTTAAAACAGGGGAACACTGATTTTTTTTTTCTACCCTTCAAATAAAAACTCTAAGCTGCACAATAAACAGCCAAATTTACATAATAGGACACCAGTTTCTAGCAAAAGGATGCCTAATTTATAAAGACAACACAGGCACCTATGGGCCTTTTATAAACTAGGCTTCTAGAACAGCCCGAATAGTGTGTCGGTGCCGACGCACATGCCCGCTCCAAAGTTCATATAAATGTGCCTGTATATTTTAGAAAATATGCCATGCACCATCACACCGCCTCTGCTCCACTGACACTACTCTCCTGGGAACGCCTGTACTCTATGCAGCTATAAATATGAACTGCCTTGTAGGCAGGTCTACATGGACTTGCAAAACTGGCTGTGCAATTTTATAAAAGTAATACTGACTTTATGTGCAGAAAAATCTTTGTACAATTGTGCCCATAATAAATATCCTATCATAGAGGTCCCAGTGGTTGTAGAACTCTGCATTCTGGGTGCACACTCACTGCTTACTGCTGTTGATTTGTGGTGGTCTGTTGAATGTTTTTCTGAACTCTTTATGATCATACAAATACTTTTGGCATAGGCATGCTTGGGG
Source organism: Ichthyophis bannanicus (assembly GCA_033557465.1). NCBI lineage: Eukaryota > Metazoa > Chordata > Amphibia > Gymnophiona > Ichthyophiidae > Ichthyophis > Ichthyophis bannanicus. Next base: position 26,676,287 of record CM066050.1, on the reverse strand, counting down.
TGTCTTCAGTATATTCTGAAATTCTTGATGCTGGTCATCTGTAACATATTTTTTGTTAAGTATTCGGAGAGCACGTTATTGAAGGGTGGAGAAACATCGACAGCCAAGCTCCCGCTACTCCTCCATGACCTTTGGAGTCGGCTGCAAGGTCAGGCATTGTGGAAGTTCTGTGTACTCCATTCCTTGGGGACCTGCTGCAGTCCCAAGGGGAACCCAGCCCTCCTTTGTTCAGCTGTCATGCTGGACTGCTTGATCTAGGCTCTGCTTTATTTTAATGATATTACAGGGCTCCGTCTATATGTTTCTTTGATGCACACCTGCCTGCTGTGAGAATCAGCATTACTCCATCTATTTTGCAGATGAATGACAAGGTCAAAGAATTGTGCTGACAGTACGGACATCTAGTACTACTACTACTATTAACCATTTCTATAGTGTTACAAAGCATATGGAGCGCTGTACAAAACATAGAGAAGACGGTCCCTTCTCATAGAGCTTACAGTCTAATCAAGACAGACAAAGTAAACATCTCTCTGCTTATGGACTGTGAGGATTATTGAAGGACAGCTAAACCTTTGCCTTCCTCCTTTGTGTACAGTGTTTCCTGCCCGTAGCAAACTGGCTGAGAGAGTGACTTGGCCATTTTTGAAGAAAATTTGTGATAGCCTGATATCACTGCTTTAGCAATTAACCTACAGGAATAAATTACGGGGTGGGGGTCAGGGTTCAAATGCCATGACACTTCTCATGACATTGAGCAAATCGCATCATCTCTTGTCACTTCAGATACAAAGGTAAGGGCCCATTTACGAATGGGTATTAGGTGTTTAGCATGGATTAAAAATAGTGCACATTAATTCTTATGTTAAGCCCCTAATGCTGGATTTTGTTAATAGTGGGAAGGCGGTAGGATAGGACAGGGAGCACGGCTTAGATCATGACTTGCTTCCCTCCACGTGCCAACCACCCCCACTTTAACACCATTACCGCAGGAGTTTTTGCTACTGATGAATGTTAAATTTTGTCATTAACATGTGCTAGCGGCAAAACCGCACCACAATTTAGTAAATGGCCCCATCGATTGTAAGCCCTTCAGGCAAAAGGCCCTACTATATCTGAATGTGACTCACCTTCAGCTGCCAATGAAGAGATGACAGTTAAATATAAATAAATAAAATTGTGCTTCTTATGTGCAAATTGAGTTACAAAGTGGGGTAGTTATACAGTAGGCAAAGAGCACAGAGCTACTGGGAAAGCAACAGCAGTCCAGCGATTACTCCAAATATTAGTGAATAAAAAGTCCTGCATGCAGTTCTGTGTCCCACAGTTTTTATTACAAGATACCTCACAGTGCTGGCGCTCAGCCTTCTCCTAGATTACTGGGCCCAGTTGTACGCTGGTGCCCCAATCACTGTATAGGGCACAGCTGATCAGTGTCCGGGCTCAGTTTGTCATTCCATTCACTGCGTGAAGCTTATGATGCAAGAAAGGAAACAAACAGTATCTGATGTTAAGGAGATTATCGCAGGTAGAATGAAGACCCTCGGAATGGCGTATGGAAATGCTCTGTGATTTAGACATAGGGTGGAGTGTGGTACACATTGTACGCTATCTTCATTAGCTTGTGTTCTACTGGAAAACTGAGGATGGAGTGAGTGGAATTCTAGGAATGGGGTGTGTGGGACCTCGAGAGGTAGTCGTGGTATTTTAAAGCGGGGAAAGTGACAAGTATTTATCCCATGCAAGCGTATGAAGTGGGCCTTTCTCCATGTTCAGTTTGCTGACACTGAGATATGATATTCACATCCGTAATGTCTTTGAAAAGTACTTTCATAAAACTTTCAGACTGCTGGTAGAATTTATGAATACCTCTGTGCTCTTTTGGTATGACTTATGAATATTATTGAAATCTTTGTAAATATAAGAACTAATTTTGCTCCACAAATAACTGACTGGAGGCTGTGTTCAGAGTACAAACAGCTGCAGAAGGAATAAGAATTTCTTTAGGATTCAAGCAGGTTTTCATTTTGTGTATATTACCTCATTTAAATTACATTTGAAAAAAAGATGCAGCACTGCAAGTTAATTGAGTCCTTATATTTCATTAGTAGGAATGCTTTAGATCTGTTTCAGAATCTGAGTCAGTGCCTTCAGGGCACCATCATTTGCACAAAATAAATATTTTATTTCATACTAATAAAAGTCTGGCTTTGCAGAACACTTGAATACGTGCGAGTCCGGAGGGAGGGAGACAGAAGTTACATTATCTCAAAGGTCCAATTTTATTTTGTTTGATGGTACAGGACACTAGGTGTTAGCCGTGCTTCTTTTGATGGGTTGGCATTGTCTGCCTAAAATTTGTGGAAGGGGGGATGAGTTAATATGCTTGTCTTCCTGCTATAGACAAGTTCAAATCCTAATGTGCCCCATGTGGCATGAGTTTGAGGAGCTGAAGCAAAATCCTAATTGGTTTTGCCAGAAAATCATCATACAGATCGACCCAGATAATGTTCTTTGCTCAACAGAGGCCCAGATTAACTAGGATTATTGAACAACAGGAGGAAGATAGGAATAGAGCTACCCAAGTTTAAAGAAGTTGAAGACAATACCTGCTTCCATTGTGTGAAGCTCTGGCAATGGGTTGTAGTCCTCATCTTTGAGGGCTAAGGAACCAATATATTCTGAAAATTTCCAGAAGTAAAAGACATTGGAAGATACTTTCGTGCTTGTGTTTTCCGTAAACATCTCTGTGATCCTTGTTATGAAGGAACACCAAGTAGACGATTCCTGTGCGTGGCTCTGAGCATGTAGCTCCCCTCTTTTCCACCTCATTTTCAGGGGGTGTCCAGACTAGGCGGCTTCACACTCAAGCTTTTGCTATTTTATGTATCATTTCACAAACAACTATAATTTTGTCTCATTTCACTCTCACTTTCACCAGCCCACTCCTACTTCACAAGCCTTCCTTCCTAGGAGAAGGGGGAGGGGGACGAAAGCTGTCTGGCATGCTCAGCTGTTCAAATGTTGGACTCTGAACAATTTATTCTTCCTTTCTAGGTGCCCAGCTGGACAACATTGGCTTCAGTGTCATCCAAACGTGCATCCATGCTGTGGAAACCAGAGGTATCGTAAGAGTGTGGTGCCATAACACAAAAGTGAAGGTCGTGTGGCTGTTTCGACAGTTGTGCTTTTTGTAATTTACATGTATGCTTTGCTGTCAAGAATGGGGCCACCTAAGGCATTGGATTTATGCCAAGTTAGAACACAATGGAGGGATGGAAAGCTCAAAATGCAAAAAACTGATCAAAGCTCTGGATGTGAAATAGCCTCTAGGAAGGCTAATATTTCTAAATATTTAAACACTCCTCAAGGAAATACAAGGAAAGGAGTTATGAATGGCTCATTCAGCACAGTTTTCTAATTGTCATATCTGTTTTCTGTTGTCTCTGGGTGGTAGCCAATAAAAAATAAGTCAGTGTTAAAGGGACCAGCATTGCTTATTTGTCTCTTAATGGAAGAATTAGGAAGAGGAATGGACATTTAAAATTATGTTCTTGTTGGATGTTGCATTATGGCTCAGATACAAATTTAGGCCCACTCGATGTTGGTTGACTTTGCATGAGATGTTCAGAAATGTTTCCCCGCTTTGGTATAGTAACCCATTTGGGGGAAATTTTCATGTTGGCTGTGTTGCAAACCATTCATGCTTTCCACAGACTTTCAAAGAGAAAACTATCCACGATGGTTCCCTTTGGAAAATTAACAAGCACAAACTTAAATGTCTGTTAACAATGCTCGTGGAATTTAACCCCTGATTTTTGTGTGGGCAGAAGGGAAGGCCAAAATAACACGTGTAAAAGTCAACTGGGTGTATGCTGTTTCCTCTCCTCCCTCATCTTAAATGCCCACAGGAATGGCTCCTTGTGACATAGCTAGAAATATGTGTGCCATGGAACCCCCATATACACTTTTAGCTACATATGTTGTTGTTAAGTACCATAAGAACATAAGATATGCCATACTGGGTCAGACCAAGGTCCATCAAGCCCAGTAATCTGTTTCCAACAGTGGCCAATCTAGGTCATACGTACCTAGCACTTTCTCCAAAAGACACAGGTTCCACAATGCTTGTACTGGGTCAAGCATTGATATCCTGGGTCCCTTCTTAATAATGGTTTATGGACCTTTCCTCCAGGAACTTGTCCAAACCTTTTTTAAATCCAGCTACACTAACAGCCTTTACTACATCCTCCGGTAACAAATTCCAGAGTTTGATTACACATTGAGTGAAAAAATATGTTCTTTTATTAGTCTTAAATAGTTTACCCTATAGCTTCATTGCATGTCCCCTAGTCTTTCTATATTCTGATAACGTAAACAATCGATCTACGTTTATCTGTTCCACTCCGTTCATTAATTTATAGACTTCTATCATATCTCCCCTCAGCCGTCTCTTTTCCAGGTTAAAGAGCCCTAACCTTTTTAGCCTTTCTTCATAGGAGTATCCTTCTATCCCCTTTACCATTTTGGTGGCGCTTCTCTGAACCTTTTCTAAAATAGTTATATCCTTTTTAAGATACGGCGACCAGAATTGCACACAATATTCAAGGTGCAGTCTCACCATGGAACGATATAGAGGCATTATAATATCTTTTGTTTTATTTTCCATTCCTTTCCTTATCATATCTAGCATTCTGTTTGCTCTCTTGGCTGCCGTTGCACACTGGGGCGAGGGTTTTAACATGGTATCCACAATGACACCTAAATCTTTTTCCTGGGTGGTGGTTCCTAATGTGGAACCTTGCATCATGTAACCATAGTTTGGGTTGTTCTTCCCTAGGTGCATAACTTTGCACTAGTCCACATTAAATTTCATCTGCCATTTTGATGCCCAGTCTTCCAATTTATCAAGGTTAAAGACGTACATCAGGCTTGGCTGTTGTTGAAAAATACTATCTTGGAAGCCCAGACCAGCTGTATTCCATGCTTTAAGAAAAGTGGAAGGAAGTCCAAAAAACTGCCAGCATGGTTTAAAGGTGAGGTCAGAGAGGAGGCTGTTGCCAAAAAAGCATCTTTCAGGAAATGGAAAAAAGAACCAAACGACGAAACCTGGAAACAGCACAAGCACTGGCAAGTCAAATGCAAGGCATTGATAAGGCAGGCAAAGGGAGAATTTGAGAAGAAGCTTGCTGCGGAAGCAAAAACGGGAAGTAAAGACCTTTTCAAGTACATTAGTAGCAAAAAACCTGTGAGAGAGTCATTTGGTCCATTAGATGATAAAGGGGTTAAAGGAGCACTAAGAGGCGACAAGGCGATAGCAGAGAGACTGAATGAATTCTTTGCTTCAGTCTTTACTGAGAAAGATGTAGGGATGTTACCCATGACTGAAGTGGTATTTAAAGGTGCGGAAGAATTGAAGGAAATATCGATACATCGGGAAGATGTATTACAACTATTAGATAAACTGAAGAGTAGCAAATCACCTAGGCCGGATGGTATACATCCAAGGGTGTTGAAAGAACTGAAATATGAGATTGCAGACCTGCTATTAGTAATCTGTGAACTATCATTAAAATCATCTCTAATACCTGAAGATTGGAGGATCGCCAATGTAACACCAATTTTTAAAAAGGGTTCCAGGGGTGATCCGGGAAACTACAGACCGGTGAGCCTGACGTCAGTACCGGGAAAAATGGTAGAAACCATCATAAAGAATAAAATTACTCAGCATGTAGATAGTCATGACCTAATGGGAGACAGCCAACATGGCTTTAGACAAGGAAGATCTTGTCTTACTAATCTGTTATGTTTTTTTGAAGGAATGAATAATCAGGTGGACAAAGGTGAGTCGGTTGATATTGTGTATCTGGACTTTCAGAAAGCCTTTGACAAGGTCCCTCATGAGAGACTTTTGGCAAAACTAAAGAGTCATGGGATAGGAGGCAGTGTACTATTGTGGATCAGGAACTGGTTAAAAGCTAGAAAGCAGAGGGTAGGGCTAAATGGCCAATTTTCCCAATGGAGAAAAGTGAATAGTGGTGTACCCCAGGGATCTGTGCTGGGTCCGCTGCTTTTTGACATATTCATAAATGACCTGGAAAGTGGAATAACGAGTGAGGTTATCAAATTTGCAGATGACACAAAACTATTTAAAGTTGTTAAAACCCAAGAGGATTGTGGAAAATTGCAAGAGGATCTTGATAAATTGGAAGACTGGGCATCAAAATGGCAGATGAAATTTAATGTGGACAAGTGCAAGGTTATGCACCTAGGGAAGAACAACCCAAACTATGGTTACACGATGCAAGGTTCCACATTAGGAACTACCACCCAGGAAAACGATTTAGGCGTCATTGTGGATACCATGTTAAAACCCTCGGCCCAGTGTGCAGCAGCGGCCAAGAGAGCAAATAGAATGCTAGGTATGATAAGGAAAGGAATGGAAAATAAAACAAAAGATATTATAATGCCTCTATATCGTTCCATGGTGAGACCGCACCTTGAAAATTGTGTGCAATTCTGTTCGCCGTATCTTAAAAAGGATATAGCAATTTTAGAAAAGGTTCAGAGAAGAGCCACCAAAATGGTAAAGAGGATGGAAGGATACGGCTGAGGGGAGATGTGATAGAAGTCTATAAATTAATGAACGGAGTGGAACGGGTAAACGTAGATCGATTGTTTACGTTATCAGAATATAGAAAGACTAGGGGACATGCAATGAAGCTACGGGGTAAACTATTTAAGACTAATAGAAGAAAATATTTTTTCACTCAACGTGTAATCAAACTCTGGAATTTGTTACCGGAGGATGTAGTAAAGGCTGTTAGTGTAGCTGGGTTTAAAAAAGGTTTGGACAAGTTCCTGGAGGAAAGGTCCATAAACCATTATTAAGAAGGGACCCAGGATATTAATGTTTGAACCAATACAAGCATTGTGGAACCTGTGTCCCTTGGGGAAACTACTAGGTACATATGACCTAGATTGGCCACTGTTGGAAACAGAATACTGGGCTTGATGGACCTTGGTCTGACCCAGTATGGCATATCTTATGTTCTTATGCAATTTTCCAAAATCTTCTTGGGTTTTAACAACTTTAGTTTTGTGTCATCTGCAAATTTGATAACCTCCCTCGTTATTCCACTTTCCAGGTCATTTATGAATATGTCAAAAAGCAGTGGACCCAGCACAGATCCCTGGGGTACATCACTATTCACCTTTCTCCATTGGGAAAAATGGCCATTTAGCCCTACCCTCTGCTTTCTATCTTTTAACCAGTTCCTGATCCACAATAGTACACTGCCTCCTATCCCATGACTCTTTAGTTTTGCCAAAAGTCTCTGATGAGGGACCTTGTCAAAGGCTTTCTGAAAGTCCAGATACACTATATCAACTGACTCACCTTTGTCTACCTGTTTATTCACTCCTTCAAAAAAGCATAACAGATTAGTAAGACAAGATCTTCCTTGTCTAAAGCCATGTTGGCTGTCTCCCATTAGGCCATGACATTCTACATGCTGAGTAATTTTATTCTTTATGATGGTTTCTACCATTTTTCTCGGTACTGACGTCAGGCTCACCGGTCTGTTGTTTCCAGGATCACCCCTGGAACCCTTTTTTAAAAATTGGTGTTATCATCGAGTCTGTGTCGACTCATGGCGACCCTCTGGATAGTTGAATGAACTGTGTTGGGTCTTCAGTCAGGTGGGTCATTATTGATAAAGTGGCACTCATAGCTCCTGCTGTTATATCGATCCATCTCATTGCTGGCCTTCCTCTTTTACATTGACCTTCAACCTTGCCAAGTATGATGTCTTTCTCTAACAATCTCTCTCTTCGCATGATGTGTCCAAAGTATGAAAGTCAAAGTCTTGTCATCTGAGCTTCTAAAGAAAGCTTAGGTTTGATCTCCTCTAGTACCGCCTGGCTTGTTTGAGCAGTCCATGGTATACACTGTATTCGTCACCAGCACCATAATTAAATGGCATGGATTTTCTTCCTGTCTGTCTTTTTCACTGTCCAATTTTCACATCCATATGATGTTGTTAAAAATACCATGGCTTGGACAAGTCCAATCTTTATATGGAGAGACACATTTCTGCTTTTGAGAATCTTGTCTAGGTCCTTCATAGCCATTCTGCCAAGAGCAATGCATCAGCAGATTTCTTGACTGTTTGTCATTTCTTGATTGTTGATCCAAGTAGAATAAAATTGTCAACCATTTTAATTTCTTCTCCATCAATGATGAACTTGTTGATTTTTGTGAGTTGTCGGGATCTTCTTTATGTTAAGTGCAGGCCCATTTTAAGACTTTTCCTTGATCTTGAGTAGCAAATGTTTTAGATTTGCTTCACTTTCAGCCAGTCATGTGGTTTCATCAGCATAGCAAAGGTTGTTGATGAGCCTTCCACCAATCTTCATTCCTCTGTTGTCTTCATACAGTCCTGATTCTTTTGTAATTTGTTCTGTATATAAATTTAAACAGGTAGGGGGAAAGTATGCAGCCTTGTCGTACACCTTTGCTGATTTTAGACCATTGTGTTTCTCTTTGTTCAGTTTGAACTGTTGCTTTTTGATCAATGGTTATGCAAGAGAACAATCAGTATACTCCTACTTCTTAATGTGACCCAGAGTTTCTCATGGTTTACACAGTCAAAAGCCTTGCTGTAGTTGATAAAACGCATATAGATATCCTTTTGGTATTCTTTTCTTTTCAAGGATCCATCTCACATCTGTAGTGATGTCTCTCATTTCTTGCCCTTTCCTGAACCCTGCTTGCACTTCAGGCAGTTCTCGTTCCAGGTATGGTTGTAGTTTCTACTGAATGATCTTGAGTAGAATCTTGCTGGCATGTGGGATCAGAGCGATTGTGCGATAATTTCCACAGTTATTTGGATCACCTTTCTTCAGTATCAGTATAAACACAAATCTTTTCCAATCAGTTGGCCATGATGTTATCTTCCAAATTTCCTGGCAGAGCCTTCTAAGTATGGTAACAGCTGTATCTGATTGCTGTAATACTTCTATGAGAATGCTATCAATTCACAGTGCTTTATTCTTTGATAAGGCTTTCAATGCTGTTTTGATGACTTCTTGCATTACCAATGGTTCCTGATCATAAAGTGCAGTTTGAAATGGCTGTTGCTCCACTTGATCTTCATGGTATAATGACTCTTTATATTCTTTCCACCTTTTCTTGATAATCTTTGCATCATTCAACATGGATCTTTGAGCATCTTTGTAGCATTCCAATTTGGTGCTGGAATTTTTTCTTTAACTTGTGTAGCTTTGGGAAAGCCAATCTTGTTCGTCCTCTAATAGTTTCTGATTCTGTTTCCTTGCATGCATCATTGTAGTACTTCTCCTTATCTTTTCTTGCTGCATGTTGGAAATCTCCGTTAAGTGCTGTAATTGTCTCTCTTTATCCTCTGGCTTTAGCTTCCCAGTGTTTCTGGGCAATTTTCAGAGTTTCTTCAGTTATTCATTTTGGCCAGTTTTGCTTTTTCACCTTTTTGTCGAGACTTCTCGCTTTCTTCCAACACAACCTTCTTGATGTCATTCCATAACTCTTCTGGAGCTCTGTCATTTGTATCTAAAGCAGCAAATCGATTTGGCAGGTGGTCTTTAAATTCCAGTGGTATATTCTCAAGGTCATACTTTGCTACATTCATGAGTGGCTTGCTCTTTTTCAACTTTAACTTGCGTTTGCATAGTAGTAGTTGGTGATCTGTACCACAGTCAGCTCCAGATTTTGTCTTTGTTGATGTTACAAAGCTTTTCCATCGTTGACTTCCACAGATGTAGTCAATTTGATTTTTGTACAATCCATTGGGTGAAGTCCATGTGTACAGTCGCCGCTTGTGTTGCTGGAAGAAATTGTTTGAAATTAATAGATTGCTGGTCTTGCAGAATTCTATCAGTCTTTTTCCAGTTTCATTTCTGTTGCCAAATCCATATTTTCTAAGTACTTTGCCGCCTTCTTTGTTGCCTACTTTTGCATTCCAGTTACCCATGACTGTTAGGATAATCTGTTTGCATGTACTGTCAATTCAGCCTGTACTTGTTCATAGAATTCATGAACTTCATCCTATTCTGCAGCTGTTGTTGGGGAATATACTTGAATTATAGTTGTGGTGATGGGCATTCCTCGTAGACGAACAGAGATTAAGCATTCACTGATTGCATTGTATTTCATTATAGTTCTTGCAAGGTGGTTCTTGAGTATAAATGCAACACCATTTCTTCTTTGTCTTTCATTTCCAGCTTAGTAGACCATGTGATCATCAGATGCAAACTGCCCGATGCTAATCCATTTCAATTCGCTGATACCCAACAGATCAAGTTGTACACTTTCCATTTTCGTTCTTGACCACCTCCAACTTCCCTTGATTCATGCTTCATACTTTCCATATCTCAATATGTAAGACATCTTTGCAGCTTCTGACTCTCATTTCACATGCAACTACATCAGTCAGATGTCCTGAGGGCTTTGATCCAACCACATCATAAATGCTGGCTTTACTCTGAAAAAAAGTCTTCAGCTTATCCCAGTGGCCAGTTGAGTGCCTTCCGACCTGGGGGGGGGGGGGGGGGTGTCTCATCATCTTCCAGCACTATAGTGTAATTTGTTTTGTTGTGACTATCCATTAGGTTTTCATGGCAATTTACAGAAATAGATTGCCAGGCATTTCTTCCGCACAGGTAATTCTAGTGGTGTTGCCATTGTCACAAAAATGTGATCCTCTGCCGCTAACCCTGTCCCATTCTGCTGCGGTCTAGATGGGTGGTTTGTCGTAGTCTGGCACCTCAGCTGAGATCTGTTCATCTTTGGGAGATTCTGCCAATAGTTAAGCTATCGATAGCTTAGCTCTCAACATCACTGTTGCACACAAACCCTCACACCATGACAAGCTGCAAACCAAGTGACGGAGCTACATATGAGGAGGATAATTTTCAGTCAGGCCATTTTATCTGGATAAATGTCTGTCAACATTTCCCTTGTCATTCTTTCACTCCAGTGCATCTCTGAAGCAATAGAAAAATTATTTTCGTGAACCTTTGAGACATTTAGTTTTCCTGTTAGTAAACACACTTCAGAATGTAAATTTCTCCTGATTAAAGAGCTTGGAAGAACCAAAGTCTGGAAATGCTATAGATTCACACAGTAGACAGGGCAGCCCTCATCTTTAGCAAGACGCCCCAGGAAAAGAATGCAGGATTAAAATTAACAGTGAAAAAAATAATCTGAGTAATAAAATGCCAAAAAAAATCCTTTCCAGAACCAAAATACAGTATTAAATCTAAAGTATTAATGCACAAGTTTGCCATACTCTGTCCGACCAACGGCCCATCAAGCCCAGCGTTGCAAGTGGGAGCTTTGGCTGGAAAAGTGAGAATACTGGCTGCATTAAGATAAGGTTTTGCTTTTTGTTTTATTCACATATTGAAACTATACATATTATTTTAAAACAAGCAAATAAAGGACTTTTCTTCAGGGGGTTGTATGACCAATGAAGATGAATCCTTAAGCCTATAGTAACTCCAGATGGTGAGCTGTTTGGCTTTTCCGTTCTTGATAGGACGTCTTGAGGTCTTTTCCTCTTGATTGTTGGATTGAGTGAGACATACAACTTTATGTGAAATAGCTTGATTGGTGATTTGTTTTTTTATATCAGTTTGATTTTTATCTCCATTGGTAGCCCTTGATTTTGGTGGTATTTTTGGGATGAGAGTGAAGTGCTTTTACTTTCAGCAGTCTAAACGGCAGACCGGTGTTTTACAGTACTCACATGAAATGATTTGAGGGCATCAAAATGATTTTATTGCTTTGATTTGCAAAGTTGAGTTTTATGTGCAATGTGAGGGAACTTTAACTACAGCAGCTATGAAAGAACCAGAAGAATTCATGGATTACACTATGCTCACTCTTGGGCCTGTCCGGTAGCTCTGTGACAGCACTGTTTACGGGCTCGCGGGTGCTTAGGGATCATTTCCTGGACCCAGCTTTTCTCCTTAGTTCAGCTAACACTGGATTTGCAACCGAGGGCAGTATTCATAAACCTGGTAGTGACCAAAGCAAAAGGGCATTTCATCATTATGATATGATAACATGTATGGGACACATTGAAAGGAGTCCCTTCAGGGAAAAGAGGCAAAGCCAGTACTGATGGAAGCTGACCAAAGTAAGCCTGGAGATTATGCACTGGAATTCTCATGCTGGCTTTTACCTGCAGAATATGTGGGGTCAGATTTCCTGCAGTAACAACTGTCCAGATGACTTTTGAAAGGAAATTTCTGCAGGGAGTTTCCTTTTCAAAATTGGCTTGCAGCTCTTTGAGTGCTACCCACCTGCAAACCTGCAGTCCTCCCTACGGGGTTTCAAAATAGTCCTCTGCGTGGTGAGACACCGAGTTCTGGAGGGAGCTGTAGTCTGTGATCCTTGACCAAAGGCTCGTCACTCTAGAGTTTGACTAGAATGGAGTGGAGGAGTAGCCTAATGGTTAGAGCACTGGCTTGGGAATCCAAAGACCAGGGTTCGATTCCCACTAGCACTCCTTGTGGCCTTGGGCAAGTCACATAATCCTGCATTGCCTCAGAAAATTCCAAGTTATCAATGTCCCTGTTTAATGTACATTACCAAGTTTAAGTTTCAATGTAAACTGCTTTGATTGAAATGATAAAGTGGTAAATACAACCTGTTAAATATAATAAAATAGATATAGGAGAAGAGGGGACTGGTTTTAAGAATGGCTGGAAATGTCTCTTTGCTAGTTTTGAATGAAGGTTCAGCAAAGTCCCAGTAGGGTCTGGTTCCAATTGAATTGGAAGCTTAAAGAGACAGGAGGGAACTGACACACCGAAAAAATAATAAACCTTTTTCTTTTTCACAGGGATTAATGAACAAGGGCTTTACAGAATAGTAGGAGTGAACTCACGCGTTCAGAAGCTGTTGGCTATCTTAATGGGTAAGTGCAGGTCATGATGATGAGTTTCATAGTTCTATTTTGGCAGCTCTTTTGAAGCCGATGGGGAATTCCTCTTTTGGAACATGCTCTAGATTAAGTCCTGGCTTCCATCTTCTAGCCTTCTGGATCTGTTAGGAAAGTGGGCAAGAGATGAGAAATGAATGGAGAATAATTCACCGTTGTGTTGTAGGGAGCACATGCAGCTTACATTCTCATTGTAGCTCCATCCTTGAAAGTGATGCCGAGGACTTTTATACATGCATGTGCTTTTGAAGTTGTTGGTCTTCTGAAGTGGAACTGCCCTTCCAGTATATCTCAGGTTAGAGACGTATGCACTGAAATTTCTCAAAGGGAAGAAGCCGATACAATTTAATCAACTCTTGTCATAATTTGAAGTATATTGTTGTCAAGTTGTTTGTTTTATTTTCTGATATTTTTAATCTGCCTACCCCCCCGCCCCCATGGAAAGTTGTGAAAAATATTCTAAAACAAACAAATGTGAGAGGGTCACTTACAGGAAGTGACCTGGGTTTTGGAGGGAGACTGTAAGCTAATCCTGATGGTCTCCATAATGCACTCTGGCATTCAAAGTACTGATTGCAAATGGAAGAAGCCTGACTACAAATCCCACAATCCATTAGAATGGAATTGGACTAGGAGTGGCCAACAAGGGTTTGTCTAAGAGACAGCACAGAAGTATTGATGTACGTGCATCCATAATGGTAGGAATAACTATATAGGAGGAACTTCAAAAGAGCTTGAATACAACCTCCCAGTAACCAATTGGGCTTGGCAAAAACTGGAGCTTGTTTTCCTGTCTGTGGTTTTTTTTATTGAGCCAAAAAATAATAATCCAGGGAGAATGCGCCACGTCGAGATTTTGAACCCACATGGTTTCCTTCTTTCGAATATCTCTTGAAGAGCAAAATAAAGCTCAGGATGGAAAAGGGGGGGTCTTTGTGGCTGCTTTATCTGCCCATAGCTACCTAAATTTGCTTACACTGGCACTTCAGTATAAATGGATTTTGGTAAAATGTAATTAGGAAGAATAATTGGGTGATTTGTTAAGGGTGTAGCAACAGACGATGAAATACTTATTTCTCTCCCATGTGTGACAGATGGATGATTTGGTCATTTTGCTTCCTGATCTCCCAGCCCAATTAATCTCATGTTGATTGACAATCGATTTGCAGGCAAAGCAGTTAGTGATCCATAAGGCCCTCATGCATACTTTACTGCCCAGCACATCAATCTCACCTAGAAGGTTAAAGATGTTTTCCGAAAGAGTATCCACTAAATATCTGCACTTACTGAGCACATTATTTAGCCCTTCTCAGTGGTATGCTCGCTAACATTAGGTGGAATAATTTGTTTCTGTTTCCCATTCTTAAAAACAAAACAAAAAAACCCTCCCACAGTAATCCTAGAAATTTGACTAAAGTATGACTAAGGGAATTGCGTCCTCCACAGATAAAGGGTGAGTAACTTTATTAGCCAGATAATCAGCTGGTAGGTGGTTTCAGGAAACGGTACTTTCCTTGTCTGCTTCACCGCAACCTGCACACATCTATAGTCACCCATGAGCAACTCATCCTTCCCCATGGAGCTGATTTGCATTAGCTATCAATGGATTGTCTGTTAAGTTCTCACAGAATCTTGCAGCCTTTTAGCAGTCTGTACTATAGATACACATTGAGTTTACAGTATCTGAGTAGTGACACACTCTCCAAGTATAATTTATCTTTGTGGTAAATACCATTTCAAATTTTACACAGTTGAGCATGCCAAACAGTTTCCACCCCCTCTCCCACCCAACGAGGGAAGCCTTGTGAAGTAGTAGGAATGGTGCTATAGAAAGTGAAATTGGAAATAAGACAAAATGAGTCATTAGTGAAATCATAAATTAAACTACAGAAGCATGAGCTGGAAGCTACTTCGTCTGGAAAAGAAGGGAGGAGTGACCGAGTTGTTAGCGTGGCAGACTAAGTACCATGAGAAGCTAAGATACAAATCATAAGAACAGCCATATTGGATCAGCCATATTGGATCAGATCAAATCATAAGAACAGCCATATTGGATCAGGCCATATTGGATCAGACCATCAAGCCAAGTGGCCAATCCTGGTCATAAGTACCTGACATATCCCATAAAATAGCCATTTCTATGCTACTTATCCCCAGGGATAAGCAGTGGTTTTCTTTTGGACTACCTTAATAACTGCTTATGGACTTTTCCTCTAGGAATTTGTCCAAAACATTTTTTTTAAACCTAGCTACACTACCTGCTTTTACCACATCCTCTGGCAATGAATTCCTATTTGTTTTAAATATACTACTTTTTAGCTTCATGGCAGGTCTCCTAGTCCTTGCATTTATTTATTTAGGCAGATTTGTATTCCACCTTTTCCTTCAATCAAGGTGGTCACGTCACATCACAATTGGAGGGTTACATTTAACATTAGGGTACGTGTAATCATTTAGACAGCACAGTTACATAACAGTATTTAGACATTTAGACAATGTTTAGACAGTACAGTTGAAGTAACATTTAACATAAAGGTATTTACTAATGAGGTGTGTTGTATTTGTGTGTGTGGATGGGATGGGTGTGTGTTTAGTTGGCGGAGGTAGTAGTGTTGCTGTTTGGGTAAGAGATGTTGCTTGAATGCTCATAAGCTTCTATAAATAACCATGTTTTGAGGTCTTTGCGGAAGTCTGTGAGGTCTTCTAAAGCTCTCAGGCTCGATGGTAGGGAGCTCCATATTGAGGATGCCAGTAGTGATGGTGCTCTTTTTGAAGTTGTTTGTTTGGTTTTGTGGTAGCCTGCAGGTGTGCTGATCATGTTGTTATTGGTTCTTCTTGGTCTATTGCTAATGTCTCTTGTTATAACATTTTGGAGTACGTCTGCTGAGAGATGGTGAATGACTTTGATGATTGTTTTGTATTTAGCTCTTGCCACCATTGGAAGCCAGTGTAGTTGTTGTAGGATGGGAGTGATGTGCTCGGTCCTTGGAGTGTCTGTAATGATGCGTGCTGTGGTGTTTTGTACCATCTGTAGTGGGTGTAGTGTCTGATGAGGAAGGCCTTGATATAGTGATTTTCCATAATCAAGCAATGGTGTAATTTATTTTATTTATTTATTTACAGACTCTTATATACCGCGCTATTCGGCATCAGTGCGGTTTACATGGAACACAAACTTACAGCAGGGTGGCAAGCCGCTCAGTGTTTACAGAGAACGGGTACTAAAAAAAACTTGGATAACGAGGGATAACTATTTACACACTACACATAGGCGTCATGAGTGCTTGGCACACTGTGCGGAAGTGGTCTTGATGGAGCATTGGTTTGATTTGTCTGATTGTTTTCAATCGATGATATGCCTTGTTTGTGGTTTTGGTGATGTGGGATTTTAGGTTCAGAGCTCTGTCTAGTGTTATGCCCAGATACTTAACTTCTTCTTTGACTACTATGTGTTTGTCCAGGATGCTGATAGTTTGTGGAGGCATGAAGGTGGGGTTCCTGGTGACGAACATTGCCTCAGTTTTTTCGTAGTTGGCCGTTAAGTTGTTGGCTATGAGCCATTCATTCATGTCTTCGAGGCATTTTGTTATTGTTGTAGTGTTTAGTGCTAGTAAGTTGATTGGAGCATACACCATGATGTCGTCAGCATAAATGTGCTAGTGTAATTTGTGGTGCTTGATGATGTTGCATATGGGCTGTATGTAGATGTTGAAGAGCATTGAGGATAGGGCTGAGCCTTGAGGTATTCCTTGTATGGTTTGAAAGAGTAATTGATTTGCATCTACCTGTTCCATAGACCTCTATTATAACTCCCCTCAGCTGTCTCGTCTCCAAGCTGAAGAGCCCTGACCTCTTTAGTCTTTCCTCCATAGGAAAGTCATTCCATTCCCTTCATCCTTCTGGTCATCCTTCTCTAATGTTGCTATATTTTATTTATTTATTTACATTTATTTTATACTGCCTTTCTGCCTTTCAAAGCAGTTTACTTTTCACAAAACCAAATAGTGCAGGGACGCACCTATTGTACAATGAACATGAACATTGAAAGATTCAGTGAAACAATAACTATGTACAGTGCAAAGTTAGAATGCAGCTACACAACTTCATACGTTATTAGGGTCTAGGACACTTATAGAGGATTAGGTCAATAGGAGTTAGGTCACACTTGTCTGAGGATCTTGGGAAAGGCGGTGTTAAAGTATTCCTGGAATAGGAGAGTTTTTAGCTGCTTCCAAACGTCTGTTTGATTTGAGCATCCTCTCAGGTTGGGTGGTAGGGTGTTCCAGATAGTTGGGGCGAAAAGGGAGAATACATGGTTTCATATGGCTTGCTTGCTTCTATTTTGTTGAACAAGAGTGGAGAAGAGGTTAAAAGAGCTATATCTTTGGAGTCTGTCATTCTTGGGTCTGGAAAGAAGGGAGTGGAGACAGGTTGCTGATTCATGTGAATGACTTTGTGTGTTATGAGTGCCTTGTATCTTCTTGCCTGAATAGGGAGCCAATGGAGGTGTTTTAGGATAGGGATGAAGTGGGTCTGTCTAGGAGCTGTATTGATTATTCTTGCCTTGGTAGTTTGTGCCATTTGGAAGGGTTGTAGGGAGAGTTTGCAGAGGCAGTGGTATATGATATTGCAGTAGTCGAGAATAGGGATAATTAGCTGCATGGGTCAAGGCAGCGAAACTAGAAATTGCCCAACACGTCTCGCATATAGTAAACCAATCACTCCAACAAGGAATCATGCCTACGCAACTTAAGAAATCCATCATAAGACCTATACTAAAAAACAAAACACTCAATAAAGACGACCCAGCATCCTACCGCCCAATATCCAGCATATCCTTCCTAGCAAAGATTATTGAAAAGGCAGTCCTACAACAACTGCAAGACCACCTGGACGACAACGAAACCCTAGATGATCATCAATACGGCTTCAGGCAACATCATGGGGTTGAAACCCTACTGATTGCACTACTAGACAATCTATTCAAAGGCCTAGAAGACAAAAAGAAAATGTTTATTCTCATATTTATTGACATCTCAGCGGCATTCGATACACACCATGGAACCCTCATGAACAGAATTGAATCAATAGGAATATCGGGAACCCCCTAAAATGGTTCTCATCATATATAACAAACAGAATGCAACAGGTCCAGTTCAACGATGAAAAAGCAGAGGCGTTCCCCCAAACCCAAGGCATACCTCAAGGCTCAGCCCTTTCCTCAATCCTCTTCAACGTATACATGCAACCAATTTGCGAAACCTTCCAGAAGCACAAAATCGACTACCACATATATGCAGACGATATAATGCTGTATACACAACTTGACGCAAATAATCCAAATTACATCCAACTAGAAGAATGCCTAAGTGAGATGCAAACCTGGTTACAAGGAAACAACATGGCTATAAACCATAAAAAAACAGAGGTGATGTACATCTCCAGAAAACCGGATTTCAACCCGCCTGCAACAGTCACCCTGTGCAACAATACCTACCACACGAAGAAAGAAATAAAATATCTAGGGGTAACGCTCGATAGCGACCTAAAGATGGAAAAAACACCTCCGCATAATAAACAGAGCTATCTTCCACAAACTAAGAGTCATACAACCACTACGGAACATCATTGAACCTCATGATTTCAGGACAGTAGCTCAAGCTCTCATCACACCTCACTTCAACTACTGCAACACCATTTTACAGGGCCTACCAAAGAAAACCCTGAACATACTGCAAATGGTGCAAAACGTGGCGGCTAGAATCATCATGAAAAAAGGTTTTGCTGAACACATCACACCAGTGTTAATCGAGCTACACTGGCTCCCCATTACAGCTCGCATAAAATATAAAACCCTAATAACCACATTCAAACTCATTCATAACACAGCGCCATCTTTCCTCTCCAACCTAATCAACACACAACCTCTCAACAGAAGCAGAAGAACCACCAATTTAAATACCATTTGCGTACCGAAAAGTATAAGATCTGTCAAAACCGGTACAAGCAACAGAGCATACTCGTACACAGCACCCGCACTCTGGAACCAACTCCCGCCTGAGCTACGCTCTAGCAACGACCTGATGGACTTTAGGAAAAAACTCAAGACTCACCTATTTCAGATTCATTATAACATGATCTAGACAATGAGGACTAACCCTTGCTACCCACAGAACCAAAGATGTATATATGTGTGTAAAAAAAAAAAATTAAAAAAAAAATGTATATATGTAATTAATTCCTCCCATCTTATGGAAGGAAAATCAATTACCTAACAGCTGTGTGTCGTGCTTATCCTGTCAATCACTTTGTATATAATACAAATTTTCTGTCCTGATCAGACAACATGGCCTTTTGGGTCCGTGACTCTGGAACTCGCTTCCCGTCACCCTCCGTTTAGAACTCTCATATAAAACTTTTAAGGCTAAGCTGAAGTCCCACCTTTTTTGCACCGCTTTTAACCTTTCCCTTCCACCTTCTCCCTTTTCTCCCCCACCCCGCTGAACCTGAATGTACTTAACTCTGTTTCGTTCTCTGCTGTATTACCTGTCCCTTTACTCTATCTCTCCACCCTATCCTGTCTCTTCAATTTTTTGGCATTCTTTTTCCTTTTTCCTTTTCAGCGGCCCATATATTTTATTATTGTACACTGCTCTGGTGCCACTGGTAAAGAGCGGTATATTAAATGTGCAAATACAGAATACAGACACAGCTCCGACATGTAATCTAATCCGCTACTGATTGCTGGAAGTTGCGGTATACAAATGTACGCTAAATAAATAAATAAATTATGGCCTGGCAAACAGTCCAGAATAGTTCTGGACTTAGCAAAGGGCAAAGGTTCTTCAGTATTCTCAGTTTGTAGTAGATGGCGTTAGTTCTTTTTATTTACGCTTGGAAGTTTAGTTTCTGGTCTAGGATTATACCAAGATACTTGACTTTGGTTTTCATTTGGATGAAATTCTCAAGTTTCAAGTATTGCAGAGGGAAGTATTGCAGAGGGAGTAGATGTGTGGGGCCTCTGTCTTTTCCTGGTTGATGACAAGATTGTGTATTTGGAGCCATTGCCTCACTTCAGTGATATATTTATATTTGTTGGTGAAGTCAGGTAATGATCTGTTGAATGGTGTGAAGAACATGATATCATCTGCATCTATTTGGTAGTGTATGTTCTTAGAAAATCTGGTATATGGGCTGGAGGAAGAGGTTGAATAAGAGGGCTGAGAGGCTTCAGCCTTGAGGTACTCCTTGTTGTTGGATGAATGTTCATGAGATTTTGTGGCCGATTCTTACTTGCTGGTTCCTATCTTCCAGGTAGAAATCTAACCAGCTTAATGTGGTGTCTTGGAGACCAATGCCATATAGTCTCTGTAGGAGTTGGTGATGTGATAGGGAGTCCAAGGTGGAGGAGATGTCCAGGAATATTAGGAGAAAGCCTTGGGTAGTGTTAGGTGCATGTTAACACTGTGTTTAGCAGGGATGTGAGCAGTGTTTCGACGCCATGGTTCCGTTTAAACCCACGTTGAAAAGAGTCTAGGGGAGCTTGGTCATCAATGAAATTTTGAAGTTGGTCTTCTCTAATATTTTTGAAATGAATGGAATACATGATATCGGCCAAAAGAACTCGGGACAGTGCAGTCCAGATTAGTCCCTTTTAGGATTGGACGGACTGAGCTTTGTTTAAAGGAGGTAGACAGTGTTCCCAGTGATAGAGATGTATGTACTATGGTCTGTAGGTAGGGGATAAGGTGTGTACTGGCGATTTTGAGCCAGGACACTGGGCAGGAGTTGAGGGCTGAGGTAGTTGTGTTGAGGTTCTTGATTGTGGTAACAATATTTTCAAGGGATGATAGTTCAAATTCCAATTGTGGTCCAAGGGATGCTTTTAAGAAATGGGTTATTTGGTGGGTAGGTTCTGGGGAGGTTTGACTGGTATTTGGAGCAGTGGTGGTCTGCCATGTCCTGTGGGCATATTCTTTCCTGTGGCGTCTGCTTGTTTGGTTCATTTAACAGAGATTTTGCAACAGAGAAGAGTTCTCTTGGTTTGTTTATTGAGCACATGGTGGTGTTGACATGGTATTCTCTCTTACGTCTTAATGTTTCCTCACAGTATAATATTTGTGTCTCCATGTAGACTGAGTGGGTGATAGGGTCTCTTGAGCATCATTGCTTACACTTGAGTCATCGTAGTTTGCTCTTTTGTGCGTGTAGATACGTTGAGAATCAGGGGGCTCTGTTGAGGTGTTTAGGTGAGCTTCTCTTAGTTGGTACTTGAGCAGCAGCAAACATGATTTTATTCCATCCTTTGATCTTGGAGTTTAGGTTTGCTTCTTCAAGTTTAATGAGTTCTAGCTGGGGGAGTACTGTCTTGAGGAATAGCTCATTTTCAAACTGTCAGAATCTATGATTTGTAGGTAGTGATATTGGTGATTTTGTTCCATGGTTCATGTAAGGTATGGAGAAGAGGATGGCAACATGGTCTGACCAGGGTATTGGGAGTATTGAGTGGAGTGTATGATTGGGATCTGCTTGGAAGGCTTGTGGCATGAAAATCAGATCCAGGGTGTTTCTCTTGTTGTGAGTTGGAGTGGTAAGGATTTGGGTGTAGCGGAGAGCTTCAGTAGTTGGCAGTGGAACTTGAGTCGGTGGTATTGAACTCTAAGATACTTCTGGCTATGATGCAGATGTAGATCTGTTACATTTGTGAAGTGTATATGAGGGCAGGCATAGTTGGTTGATAAGAACAGAATCGGTCTTGTTGAACAAGTTTGAGATGCATTAGCATGTCTAGCTTGTGGTCTGTAATGAAATCTGCTAGTGAAGGGATCTTATTTCTGACTAAGTGTATGTTGATGAGTGTGCATCTTGGAGATGCGCCGGCAGATTTTGATTTGTAAGGTTTCTGGGTTGGTTCTTTGGGTAGACTATTCTTCTCGAATGTACATCTGTATTGTTGTAAGTGTATCTGGAGTGTTTAATTGATGTCACGTGTATTCCTGTAATTGTGAATTGTCGGTATTCATGTGTTTTGTTCCATTCTAGCTGTCTCCGTTAGGAGTGCTGCTATAAGCATGAGCAAGAAGATACGGATGAGTAAGATGGAGTTACCCTATCTTTGTTCTTTCCATTCTGGTGGTGGTGGTTATGGGTATCTGGTCAGTGAAGGACTATGGGGATTCTGGGCTGGTGAAGGTGTATGGCGTTCCAGGGGAATATTACTGAACCAGTGCAGTCTGGTGCCTCTGCTGATCCTTTGTAGAGGAGGGTTTGTTTGCCTGAAGTGTGGTGACATTTAAAGAGTCTCAGGGGCTTGTTTACAAAGCCGCGGTAGCGGTTTGCGATCGTAATCGGAGCCGCGGCCCCATTGATTTCAATGGGGCCACGGCTGCGATCGCGATCGCGAACCACTACCGCGGCTTTGTAAACAAGCCCCTCAGTCGCAGAGTTGAGGCTATGTGCCACATGCATGCTGGTCTACCTGCCTGTTGATTCCTCTTCGGTCCTGCTAGCTGCTGCTGGGGTTTCCTGACAGCGATCATGTTGGTAGGGAGCTTCTTTGAATCTGCCTGAAGCGCGCTGAAATTTAGTGTCTCGGTCGCAGAGGCGGGGCTAGGTGCCATGTGCACGTCTGCCTACCTGACCATTGTTTTTTGAGTTATGGTGTCCAGAATTGCCACAATACTCAAGATGCGGTTGCACTATGGAGCGATACAGAGGCATACGGATATCCTTTGTTTTATTTTCTATCCCTTTCCTAATAATTCCTAACATTCTGTTTGCTTTATTGGCTGCTGCCGCACACTGAACATATTTTGATGTATTGTCTGTGATCAAACCCAGGTCCTTCTCTTGTGTGGCAGTTCCCAACATGGTACCTAGCATTGTGTATCTATAGTTGGGTTATTCTTCTCTACGCGCTTCACTTTGCACTTATCCGCTTTAAATTTCATCTGCCATTTAGATGCCCAGCCTCACAAGGTCCTCCTGCAGTTTCTCACGATCCACGTACTATTTAACAACTCTGAATAATTTAGTGTCATCTGCAGCTTTACCAATTCAAGACTACTCCAGAGAAACCAGCCTGCTGTATCCTATCTAAAAGAAGATTAAAGTCCACAACCTCTCTAGCATGTCCTGACGTGAGCTTTATTGAGTCAATATTGGGGTAGTTTTGTGCTGCCAGTTTTGCTAGCTTCCGTAATGTCTGATAACATCTGTCTGCTCATTCTGTCCAGGTGGATGCAGAGAACCCCTGCTACTATTTTCTTCTCCTTCCCACATGGCATTTCTATCTATAAGAATTCCTTGTTGGCAGTCCTTTTATCATCCATTACTTCAGGTGCAAACCTAGGGGCTAGTTTACTAGAGTATGGTTGACCACCCTCTGGGTATGTGTAGCTGGGAATCCATATTAAATTTGCCTTTTTGAGTAATCTGGTCAAATGAATGGTTCTGACTCAGCTTCAAGACTTTTTGTTGTAATTTACAGAATATTAGATCAACACCAGTATGACTTTTAAGTGGCCAGTCAAGAAAAAAAAACCCAGCACCGGGTAAAATCCGTAAAACCCAAATACAAAAGTACCCCAGCACACAGAACCTTCCGTGTAAATGAATCACTAATCATAAAAAATAAATACACTCTCTTTTTGTCGGAGTAACCATTCAAAGGAAGCAGGAGAAATACCCACTCCTCGCCGTGGTCAGTCCATTTTAATCATTTTAAATGCTTGAAAAACTTAACTTATTTGCTTCAAAATCAGCCATCAGAGAATCCAGAAGACACAACGTGCCACGTTTCGAGCCATCCATATCATCTGTGGCCCTGCATCAGGTGAAAGTTATGGAATCCCAAAGGTAGGCTTTTTAGTTGTATCGCAACGGTAGGTTTAAAAAGGATAGCGTGTGACGTCATTGTACACGGAAAAATCAGCATAGCCAATCGGCCAGCCAAACGTAGCAAGCACATGGGTTTCTGTAACTAGGGGCACTGATAGGCATTTTGTCGCTGCTTTAGGGATGATTAGAATATTTGATGATATCGTTCTCCTGGATCTGTTGGGTGGAGCGGCCTGAATGAGGTCTATTAAGAGAGGAGGAGGTGATGCTTTTAGTGGCCTTAAAAGTTAGTAATAATGTTTTGAACAATATTCTGGCATGTATGGGGGGAGCCAGTGGAGTTGCTCTAGGATGGGTGTTACATGGTCCCTTCTTGATGCTCCGTAGAGGACTCTAGCAGCGGTATTCATGGCGAGTTGCAGAGGGTTTAATGTGGAGTGTGGGAGGCCTTGAAGAATGGCATTGGCATAGTCAAGGTGTGGTAAGGTTAAGGCTTGAAATATCGTTCTGAAGTCATCAGGATCAAGCAGGGGGCGAAGATGTCGAAGAGTCCGGATCTTGAGGTAGATTGCCCTGACTACGTTGGATATGTGTAGTTTCAGATCCATGCGTTGGTCAAAAGTGACTCCAAGGTAACGAATGGAAGGTTTTGATTGGAGCTCGGCTTCTTTCACCTTTATATGGGATGGGGGGGTGAAAAGTGGGTCCCTGGTGATGAAGAGAACCTCGGTCTTTTTATGTTGAATTCGGAGGTTCTGGGATTGCAGCCATTCGGATACTGCATCAAAACATTTAGCTAGCGGGGAAAGGTCCATGTGAACTGTGGAGAAAGGCATGTATAGGAGGATGTCATCTGCGTATATCAAGCATTCAACCTTGAAGGACTTGATGATATTGCAAATCGGTTGTATGTATATATTGAAAAAGAGTGAGGATAGGGATGATCCTTGCGGTACGCCTTGCTTTTGGTGGTAAGGTGTGGATGTTGCGGTCCCTGAGGTAACGTACTGCCATCTCTGATCGAGGTATGACTTGCACCACTCTAGGGCAGTGTTATTGATGCCTTTTTCTTTTAGTCGCGCTATTAACAGATCGTGATGTACAGAGTCAAAAGCCGCAGCAATGTCTAAGAAGATAAGAGCAAAGCCTTGGCGGATGTTATCAATGCCTGTGATGATGTTGTTGCAGAGAGTGGTAAGGAGGGTTTCAACACCGTGGAACTCTCTGAAGCCATGTTGGCAGTGGTCCAGAGGGGAGACGGTGTCAATGTGGTCCTGTAACTGTCTTTGAGCTTCCTTTTCAATTATTTTCGCTAGTAGGGGTATGCTAGCTATAGGTCTATAAGATTCAACCTTTTGTGGGTCGAGTTTATGGTTTTTCAAGAGGGGTCTTATGGATGTTCTCTTGAGGGCTGGTGGGAAGGAGCCGGTTGTAAAGGATAAATTCATCATTTTAGTGATGATGGGGCTGAGATCTTGGCGTAGTTCCTTTATCCAGTGGGCTGGGCAAGGGTCAGTTTGTGCAGTAGTTGTGTTAAGAGCAGCGATGGTGTCCTCAACATGTTTTCTGGATGGTGTGGAGAACATGGATAGGTTTGATATGCATATGGTGACTTGAGAAGAGATAGTTGCATTGTTATTGGTTTGAAGCAACTTGGATTGCAGGAAATCGGCGAAAGCTTGGGGATGAATGGGTTCAGGATGTTTTGGTGAAGGTTCTTTAGATAAGGTTTTGACTAAGTTGAAAAGATCGCATGGTTTATTTAGTGATCTTTTCAGCGTATCGGTATGGAATTGTTTCATCTTGGCCATGACTGACTCTCTGTGCACAGATAGATGTGCTTTGTAGGCTGCTTGGTCTTCTGAAGAGTGTGAGCGACGCCATCGTTTCTCCAGTCTTCTTAGGTGTGTGAGGGAGGCTCGTAGGTCAGGGGAGAACCAAGAAGAAGATTTTCTTTTCTTTGGGTTGTTACCCTGGACTGGTTGCAGTGCAATGGTACTGATAGTGCTGTTCCAGGATGTGATCAGATTTTCCAGATTGAGAGAGGTGTCATGTAGGAG
The DNA here is from genome assembly GCA_033557465.1 of Ichthyophis bannanicus. Taxonomy (NCBI): domain Eukaryota; kingdom Metazoa; phylum Chordata; class Amphibia; order Gymnophiona; family Ichthyophiidae; genus Ichthyophis; species Ichthyophis bannanicus. The sequence goes on along the minus strand of CM066050.1, from coordinate 26,650,402 downwards.
AGGGAGGGTTTCTGTAACTAGGGGCATTGGGAATCTAGGGGCAAGGGAATCCCCATGATGTCATTCTTATTAAATCATCACAGTATAGTGTGCCATTCTACAGAGGCATTGAGACCCTGAGGAAAAACTGTGTCCAACATGAATATCCATCGTTGTTCAGTACGTTGTAATTTTGCAGTACGATCCCCTCCTCGAGGATCACTAGGAACATGTTCATGTTGGACACAGTTTTTCCTCAGGGTCTCAATGCCTCTGTAGAATGGCACACTATACTGTGATGATTTAATAAGAATGACATCATGGGGATTCCCTTGCAGTGGGTTTTCCCATAAACCATGTGCTTGCTACGTTTGGCTGGCCGATTGGCTATGCTGATTTTTCCGTGTACAATGACGTCACACGCTATCCTTTTTAAACCTACCGTTGCGATACAACTAAAAAGCCTACCTTTGGGATTCCATAACTTTCACCTGATGCAGGGCCACAGATGATATGGATGGCTCGAAACGTGGCATGTTGTGTCTTCTGGATTCTCTGATGGCTGATTTTGAAGCAAATAAGTTAAGTTTTTCAAGCATTTAAAATGATTAAAATGGACTGACCACGGCGAGGAGTGGGTATTTCTCCTGCTTCCTTTGAATGGTTACTCCGACAAAAAGAGAGTGTATTTATTTTTTATGATTAGTGATTCATTTACACGGAAGGTTCTGTGTGCTGGGGTACTTTTGTATTTGACTTTTAAGTGGGGCATAACACTGACTCTCATTTCAGTTTCAGAACAGCTTCAGCTTGGGTTCACTAGTAATGGACGCACTTAGCTTTTGTTGTTTCTTGATATATCCTCAGCCTTTGATACAATCAATCATCAAATATTGCTGCAACAGTTGTCTGAGCTGGGGATTGGCCCAGAAATCTGTAAATGGCTTTCTTCATTTTTAACTGGCTGTTTTCAGGGAGTATCCCCATCACGGGCCTCTTTGCTTTCAGGAGTCCTACAGGGTTCAGCATTATCTGCCTTTTATTTGTGCCCACTTTGATCGGTCTTACAGTAGGAAACACTAAAAGATTGTATGTATGCCGATGATTGCGCAACATATTTTGGCCATTTCAGTTGAAACCCACTTTAGAGTGTGTGCGTGAAAGAATGCTTAAAGGCTATGATAGACTGGATGATTTGGAACCATGTGGCCATTAGAGGCAATCTTTGTCTCTAAAGACAAATACCTTTGTTCAGGGAGATTCCATTAACACAGGCGTGTTTGCGTATGTTTTCCAACTCCTTACCAGCCATCGAAAACATAAGCAAGCACATTCGTGTTAATGGAATCTCCCTGAACAAAGGTATTTCCAGCAGAAATAGTTGAGATGAACACATCCCTTTTTGGAAAATAATGAGCCAAACTTGAAGCACTACATTCTTCCGAGCTATAAAAACCAATGATAAAAATTTTAAATGTGGCTGGTAATGAGTTGGGTTTGATCGAATTAGGAAATTAGTATAGATGATACAGTTTTGGGAGGACGTTTGTTTGTGCTAGAGTTTTCTAGTTTTGATGATGAGTAATTTCCTACTGTATATAGATGTTTAGTCTTGTGTATTATGTTTTAAGTGTGTTTTATATATTATGCAAATGATTTTAGATGTTTACTTGGAATCTGCCTGGAATGGCAAATAGGCAGGATATTAATTGATTAAATAAAATAGCGTGTTTGCATGCTATGGTAACACATCAAAATTACTGCAGGATTCTCTAATCCATGATCAGGGATGATACAAGGATATGAAACACCCTAGGTAAACGCTCGGTCCTGCCGACCCCCCCACCCTAGCTTTTCACCCCCATACAAATGGGAAGTCTGTGTTGGAGGAGGCAGAAGCAGTGTGTCACAGAAAGCAGCCCCAGAGAGTTTGGGTAAGTGCTGTGTTGCCGTTTAAATGGCTATTGGTCCCAGAGAGTGGCAGCGGCAATGGGCAACTGGGAATGTTGATGCTCTAGGCGACCACCTAGTGCATCTTTTGGGTCGCACCAGCACTGCCCATGATAAATTAGGTTTGTATTGATATGGCCAGGGAACTCTTCATGTTCTTGGCTAAACATAATAGCAGGGCTCAACTCAGAAATACTGTCCTTTACATGGGATCAGTCCAGCATGTTTAAAATAGACCCCCCCCAGGCCAAATTCCTGGTGGTCTAGCGATGAGGGAAATGTACCCCCATCTTATACCCCCAAAATGTGTTGTAAAGGAATTCCACCCCCCCTGCTCTGCCCCTATTAAAAAAATAAAAAACTCTGACCCCCCCTCCAACTCCCCTAGATATGCATAGACATGTATAGATCTATATAGATCTCTTGGGGAAAAGTAGGTATTAAATCCTGAACAGAAAGGCACTTGTCTCATCATGTCCTTGACTTCCCCCCAGCCTTCGCCTCTGCGGTAGCCTCATGGTACTAACACTAGAGGGCAGGTCATAAATGTTGGAAAATGGTGTCAGTGGTACTGGAGAAACCGGCATTACTCCTGCCCCCATATTGGATCACCAGGGATGGCCTGATAGGGGACTGGGTGGCAGGGAGTGGGGTGGGGAGTTGGAGTGTTTTTTTGTTCTTTGAAATAACAGTTTAGAAACTAGTGAGAGTGTAGGGGAGGAAACATAGTCTCCACTAGTAGACTACCAGGGACTTTACACAGGGAGCGAGGGGGGAGGGGCAGCGGCGCAGCATGGCATAACTTCTCTTTTAGTTATGTTGCCCTGTGAGCATTATGCTTGTGAAAATCACCAATCTAAATCCCTGAAAAATTCTAAAAGATTTTTTTGTTGGAGTGTTCCGAAGGAGGATAGAAGTTTTTATCATCCACTCCAGATGGTAAACTTCGTTTTACTCAATATAGGTTCACCATAATTATCATTAGAAAATCCAAACTTATCTTAAAAGATTGCTGCTATATAGTGTATGATGTCTCAAAGGCACAACATGCACATTTCGGGATATAAGTCCCTGTTTCAAGTGCTTTCACCATCCGTCTTGCTGCTAACTGCCATTAAACGCCAACTTTTTAATCACGGCATTCTTCAAGGGACAGAATCTTATAGGATTGGTTCAAACATGCTGCCATTCAAAAGGGAACCCCTCAATGGGAGAAAGAGAAACCCCATCACCCGGGGAAACCCAGCTACTCATTGGTCAAATGAAAACAGACATCTCTCTGTGTTTGTGAATGGTGAAAATATGCTGTCAATCAGAAAGGGACCGCCAATGGGAAGGGAAAACCCCCATCCACAACCAATGGAAAGCCCTTATTCCATTTGCTGAATCAGATTAGACTAATCCAATCAATTTTCCTATTTAGTCCGAAGGGATGGATTGTGTTCAAAACATATATCCATCGTTGTTCTGCCCATTGGAGCCAGCGAGTCCTGTCACCACCCCATGGATCGGGAGGCATATGGTCAATTACTGTCCAAACCATGTCATCAAAACTGTGGTGATGAGTTAAACAATGGTCCACAATCGGTGCTGTCAGCACTTGCTGGCACAACCGATAAGTGTGTTCACTTAATCGCATTTTAACTGGACGTGTCGTTCTGCCTACATATAACAGTGAACACGGACATTGCAAGATGTACACCACATGTGATGACTGACAGTTAGTTGGCCACCGCCATGTGAATGAGCGTCCAGTCTTAGGATGCGTCCAGTGCAATCCAGATAACGTCATAGAGCAAACCTTTGCAATTATTACAGGAGGAATGCCCACCATGAGTAAGGAGTGGACACACAGGAGCCGTGGATTTAACCAATATATCCCTCAAATTTGAACCTCTAGAAAAAGCAATCAATAAAGGCTTGTTGAAACATGAGTGCAATCCCAATATACTGTAGACCAATGATGTTTAAGTATCCTAACTACTTCAGAGTTGTAATTCGTGAATGGAAGAACTCCAACTATAGATTCTGAAGTGTTAGATGATGAGATCGCCGGATGTTCATTCGTCAATAGCCATTCACGTTGGACATTATGGGCGCATTAGCAGGCCACTACTCCTGGACAAAAAAAAAACCTCACAGTGCCTGTGAATGTGGTGGCAGAGTTCCTGGATAGTGCAGCCTGTGACATTGTCCTCAAACTGCTTATGTCATTTGCATAATACCAAGCAACTTTGCCTGTATTTTCATATGATGTAACTCTCTCTTTTTTTTACCATCCATTGGCAGGTTTGTGGTTTTTATGGCATTAATTGGGCAATACTGCACATTATTACCACAATGCAGCTTAGGAAATAGGTCCCTTATATTATACGCCTTCTGGGAACAGGGAAATACCTGCTGTTTCCAAATGCAACTCACCTTGAGCTAACAATTAAAAGGTGTTGACTAAATGCAGATAAAATAAAATAGAAATCCTACTCAGTCAAGTCTTGACCTTACACCTAAAGATCATTATATCCACCAATAATCTTCTCAGTGAAACTGATCACTTTATATTTTGAATTACTGGAGCGTTGTAGTCATTGTTGCTTCTGTCGGTAAAGTGCTCTATAATTTCACCATTTTGAGTTTGAAAAAAAAAAAAGGAAAGAAAGAAAAGAAATCCCGTGTTTTTGAAGGGAGGGAGTCTAAATTGACTTAATCCAGTAGGAGGCAGAAACAAAACTCTCCCTCCTTTTTCCCTCAAATCTGTATCAAGGGCTTTCTGACGTTGGCCTATCTGCAGGTGAGCTTCTCAGATTCATGACTGTAGCTGTTCCTCTTATATCAGCAAATTAAAGGTTTGAATGATCATTTTGTTAGTTTACAATATACCCTATGCAGTCTGACTAAACGGTTATATATATATATATATATATATATATATATATAGATAGATAGATAGATAGATAGAGAGAGAAGGAAGCTCCATACAATGTTAGATATGCTCATTAATGGAAAGAAGTATGGCTTTCTTGAACGGACGTGATGGTTCTGTGCATGTGTATATGTTCAGGATATGAGAATATTTGCTTTCTTATCCTCCCTCTCTATACATTTGTATACACATGTATAGATTTAAATATATCTCTTGGGATGAAGCAGGTATTAAACCCTGAACAGAAAAGTGCTTGCCTTGGCATGCCCCGGTTTAATGAGCTGAATTCATGGAACTATACAATTCTGTTTCAGTACTGAACTGTGAGGCTTCAGGCTACATTTCTGCGCTGGTATAAGAGCCACAGAACTGAGTCTGCTCTTCTCATTCCCCCCCCCCCCAAGACCGCAATCTGAGTTAGAGCCCCCGGGGGATAACAAACCAGATGCTGTCTGCGTAATGCTCATAGGTCTAGAAATAAGCTTCACAAGTCCTGCTACGAGGGGACATGGGATGAGGGTGAAGGGAGATAGATTCAGGAGTGATATGCGGAAATATTTCTTTATGGAAAGAGTAGTGGATCCGTGGAATAGTCTCCCATTGGAGGTGGTAGAGATGAGGACAGTATCTGAATTCAAAAAAGCATGGGACAAACACAGAGGATCTCTAAAGGAAAAAAGGGGACTGTTGTAGTTGTTGATATGGAAGGACAGACTAGATAGGCCATGTGGTCTTTTTCTCTCATGTTTCTCTGTTTCTGTTATTTTCATGCAACTGGATGTGAAGGACACCTAGTTACAAATACGGACACACTTGCAGCCATGCTGGTTCACCAATCTTCCTTTATGAAAGCTTTTGCAGTAACGAGTCAGAGACCTTTTTTTCATTTGAAAAGTGGCAGGATGTAGGAGCAGGGCCAAACCAAATAGTACCCGTATATCGGTGACCCAAAGGCACACCGTCTGCCATCTTTGTTTAGTTACTGGCTAGTAAGGCTAGACGTGCCTACAATCAATCTGGCAAACGCTCCTGAACTTATAGAAGTTATTTTCCTTTTCCTTGATATGATCTGTTTCAACAATATTCTTTGTCCTTTAGTTTAGCTGACTGAGGATGCTGGTTGTGATGAAATATTACCTACCGCCCCCTCGCCATCTCAAAAAGGAAATAACTTTTTCAAAGAGAGTGCGCTCTACAATTAGGGAGCATTAAAAAGTTTTGATGGTCCTGAAACCACTTCAACCCTTGGGGAAGAGTCGCATAAGACCAGTGGCAGATATGCGATTTGTGAGAAGGTAGATGATGTGCACCTGGAAGAAATCTTTGAAATTATTTTATTTTATTTATTCAACAGATTTTTTATACCGCTTTATCATTTTAATCAAAGCGGTTTACATTGCAACTTGAACTTGGTAATGTGCATTAAACAGGAACATAGATAACTTGGTTTAGGAGTAAAAAAAAGAGTTTTAAAAACGTTTTTCCATGGCCTGATTAGTTTTTCTGAAACTGGTAGACGGAGTTGCATCTTCCAGGATGAACTTTCCTAGAAGGACAGTCTTCTGCTCACTGGTATGCTTTTCTCCTGAGCAGATGCTAAAATCTGCACTAGAGTAGACGCCCAGGAAGGAGTATATAACATGAGGAAGGAACTAGCTAAGCTTGAAGAATGGTCGAGAATTTGGCAGCTGAGATTTAATGCTAAAAAATGCAGGGCCGTGCATTTGGGCTGCAGAAATCCAAGGGAGTGGTAAAGTGTAGGGGATGAAGTACTTCTGTCCACAAAAGTAGCTAAATAGGTAGAAAAGGCGATGGCCAAAGCCAGAAGAATGCTTGGGTGCATAGGGAGAGGAATGGCCAGCAGAAAAAGAGAGGTGATAGTGCCTCTGTGTAAGTCTCTGGTGTGACCTCATTTGGAGTATTGTGTGCAATTCTGGAGACCACACCTTCAGAAGGATATAAACAGGATTGAGTTTGCGCGGAGGGTGGCTACTAAAATGGTCACCCTCTGTGTTATAAAACATATTGGGACGGACGTAAAGATCTTAATATGTATACATTAGAGAAAAAGCAGGCTAGAGGAGATATGATAGAGACATTTAAATACCTCTGTGGTATAAATGCACAAGAGGGGAGAGCCTCTTTTGATTGAGAGCAAGCTCTGCTACGAGGGGACTTAGGATGAGAGTGAAAGGGGATAGACTCAGGAGTAATATGCGGAGATACTTCTTTATAGAAAGAGTGGTAGATGCGTGGAGTAGTCTCCCAGTGCAAGTAGTAGAGATAAAGAAAGTATGGGCCCGATTCTGAGACAGATCCTGCCCCTATTCCATCTACTGCTCTCCCCGCATGGCTAGAGCCACAGGACGGAGAGAGCCGGTGTGGGGCGGGAGGGGGCAGGATCTGAGCAGGGGTGGGCCCTGTACGTCCTGCAGGGTCAGAGGGGTCGTGCTGATTATTCCATATCAAAGGTGGACTAATCAGCACCAGTTGGCCAACTGGGCCTGGGGTCCCTTCCTTGGACCGGGGCTGGATGTAGGGGGGGGGGTCCCGCCACCCGATCCAGTCCCTGACTGGCCAGCCATGGTTGGGTGGTGGGGAAGAGGTAGGAGGAGGCGGACCTGCTGGAGCCAGGGGCGCCTGCGGGGCTGACATTGTTACTGGCAGGCAGGGGCATGCTGGTCCATCCTCTGGCCTGATTCTGTGTGCTGCGGGAACGTTTTATTCCCGCGGTACAGAATCAAGTCCTAACCGGCCCCTCTTGCTCAGGGCCATCCGGATCGCTTGGATGTGCCCCTTTGTGAATTAAGCGCCACGTGAATTCAAGAAAGCATGGGACAAACACAGAGGATCTCTAGAGGGAAAAAAGGGGACTATTTAGTTGATATAGGAAGGCAGACTAGATAGGCCATATGATCTTTTTCTGGCATTGTGTTTCAATGTTTCAGTGCAGAAGCCAAAGGAATTGCCTTTTTTCCAGAATGCTGAACTGAGCCCCTCTTTGGCTTGATTAGAAGGTGTCAATGAAAAGTGCAATAACAAAGCTGGAATCAAAGCTCTGACCCTCCTTTGCCAGCCTCTCCATAAAGGCTGTACTGCTGCCTTTGAAAGAATTTTCATCCTGACCCAAATGCAGAGTAAAACTGGGAGGCGATTCCCTTAGCATTCGTAGTTATTTTCGATTGTTATAACAGTAGTTCATCCTCACTGAGATTATTTTTGGCTTTGTAAAATGACTGTCCCGCTGTTAACATTCTAATGTTTGTGTGCACTGTACTCTAGCAACAGAGAGTAACAATGCGCAGTTCTGCAAAACGATTAAAAACAGCTGAGAAATCAGCTTTTGCTGCTTTAAAAAAATATTATGTTCCCTTCTCTTTTTCCCATTTGCTCGCTAATCCTCCCATCTTCCACCCATCTGCACGATCCAATCGGGAAGCTTTCCTGTGGCCAAGCAACTTCAGTAATTGGAAGCATGAGATGCCTAGAAATGAACTGAAGAGAGAAGGAAAATACAGGCTATTAGAAGGCAGGTTTCTGGTGTTGAGGGGTTAGGAAATGAGGTGGGGTGTGGAGGGTTCTGCTGGCATTTGTTCCATTATGGGAACACTTAGGGGTATGTTGACTGGAGCGCATTAGGTCTTGGCAACTATGCAGATAGTGCGGCCGCAAATGCCATGTGTTATCTGTTGGGAGCGGGCACCGCATTTCCCCCCAGCAGATAACTCCCTGAAAATGCAGAGAGTGCTGTCGGACAGCAGCTTGGATGCAGCTAACACCACCCATTGAGGTGGCGTTAGGAGCACCCATGCTGTCTACAAAACTGATGTTTGCCACGTGCTGCAGACACGCTCACTCTATGCCCTAATCCTGCCTGCTCATGCACTTTCTGCAAAGAGTGCAGAAAATCACTCAGTCTGCATTTTCCATGCATTATCTGTTAACACGAGCAGGTAGCTATTAATGCAACAGATAGCACGTGCTAACATGGCTCAGTGAGCAGACCCCTTATTCTCTTTTGGAAACTTCTGGAACAGACTACCTCAGCCAGTACATCATGCTCCATCTTTGGTGTTATTCAAATCCCGGCTAATACCCCACCTCTTCGAGGCTGCTTTTGGATCGCGATCCTCCTCATTCTGTTTCCTACCCATTTGTGTTGTAACCATTTCCCCTAGTTTCTACCCTAATCCCCTGTTAGTTGTTCTTCTCTGTCTTGTGTAGATTGTGAGCTCTGCTGAGCCGGGGCTGTGTCTCACGTGTGTGCGCACAAGTGCTGTGTAGACCTTGCAGTGCTATAGAAACATTTAGGAGCAGTAAGGACAAAAGGTAGCCTCACTTGTCCTCTTGGTAAGTGAGCAGATTATAGGGTTTAGTGGCATCCCCCGGTCCCTTCTTCCCTCTGCCCCGGAAACAAACAGGGAGAATAGGAAGGTCGAAGTCCGAGAGCAAGTGACATCCATGAAAATAAGAGCTTTTCATGGCTAGTGCATTGAAGAAGCGGTTCATAACTTTGCTCTGTAAAAGAACTACAAGGACAGTACGTTAAAATGGCCCTAAAGCAGATGAGCACTGCTGCTTTTTTCTGTCTTGTGTTACTCTATTGAAACTTGGATCAAAATGCAAAAAACAAAAACAGAAAACAGACTTGGCCTGTTTCCCAGCGACATTCAGTTCTAGAAGTCGTATTAAAAGTCTCGGGGGGGGGGGGGGGAGAGAGTTGCCAAGTTAACAGCCATTTTACTGCGATCACATTAAAATGTAGGAACCCTTTAGGTTGCAGCTCAGATAATGACTTGTCATGTTTCATGTTTCTTTATTTGATATATCACATATTGTATAATCTAAGCAGTTTACAAAGCAATATTAAACATAGTTAAGGGGGAAGACATATAAGACAGTTCATAGGAGGGGCGCAGTAATACAGTAGTAACTAAAACAGTCATAGACACAAAAGGGAGATGAGTAGAGGAGACCCTGGTGAAGCGTATCCACCATCTCTGAGTCACCAAATTGATTTATTTTATTGTATTTTGGCTGCAGGATATTTGGGTAGATGGTTGTCGTGCTGTTTAGTCAGATTTAGGAAATGATGGGCGTGGTTTACCTATGGGTGGCGTACTTAAAGTATCACAGGAGACTGGTTATGCTGTGCTTTGAACCATCATAAAGTGTCATCGACACCAAACGTGTCTATTTCTGAACATAATGCACAGCTGCTCTCCATTTCTAGGGCATTATTTTGCCAAATATGTGAGCAGTTTGAAGAGATTTGTAGAGCTCTGCTGGAGGTTTGCAGAAGATTTGCTAGGGGCTCAGAAGCACATCGGACATGTTAAAGCATTCAGGGAATGTGACCCTCCAGAGCTCATAGTTTGGGGAACATGTAGTTTTTTCAAACCTCATGTTCTTCTTTGGCGTCTTTGGCAAGTACATCGTTTGCCTAGATCTCGGGCAACATCTGGAGAGCTCCGTAGGATGCCTGAATCTGGATTTTAGATTTAATAACTCACCTTTTCCAAATTCATGCTCAAGGTGAGTTACAAACAGGTACACAAGTCATTCCCTTGCCCTAGCGGCTTACGGTCTGCTCTGTACTTGAACATCTTGAATATCTCTGGCAGTGCTTTGAAAGATCTTGGACAAGCAGTAAAGCTATAAGGGGGCAGTTTTCAAAATGGTCCACCCAGATGCAAAGCCCTTTGGTACTTAGACAAGTACTGTGCCTGGTGTTTCAAATGGCAAGTTGAGTCCCTTCCTTTGAAAATTGCCCATGAGTACAGCTATACCATGACCTCTGTACCTGTTTTTTGTGTGGGCTACGTTTGGCTGATAAATGCAATGCGTCTGGGCTGTTTCCTAATTCTGCCCAACATGCACCCCCAAGAACACCTCCTTTTGAGCCAGCTAAAAATCCACATGCTGGGTTGGGGGGAGCGGTAATTTTCATATGGTGCTTTTGCTTGGATAAATCGGGGCTTTATACAACATTCTATTTGAATTTACTCATATTTCACACACAGATTCGCAACAGTAAGGCACAAGATTAGCAGTAAAGGGGGCAGGCAAGAAAGTAACAGAAGGCAATTGTATTTAGTATGTGGTTCACAGGGAAACCAAGGCAAAACCCTAGAGCCACAAATTAGGAAATAAAGCAACTTATGATTCCAAAGAGAAACATCTCCCTCCCTCCCCCCCAAACATAAAGTTCTGCACTATGACTGGCTTCCCGCTCATGGATCTTCAGACCTAGGAAGCATATGTCTTTTTAGAGCCTGAAAGAAATCTTAATTCAGAGGTATCAAAGAAGACGTATTTAACACAAGATAGCACAAGTAAATGCTTGCAAGGAAAACCTAATAGGAAAGAATCCCCTAACTCTTGTCTCATAGCCAGAAATTTCATCCACCTGTCCTGAAATTTTATTTGATATACTGTTGTTTTTAGGAAAATTTGATTTTTTTTAAACTTACTGAATTTTATACTTTGTAAACTACTTAACTATTCGTTTGATAATGTTATCAAATAAATGAAACTTGAAACTCTGTATCCCTCTGGAAATCAGAAAAAATACATATCCTTAGTCCCATGAAAACAGAGTTCCTATAGCAAAAAAAACCAAATGCAAAATATTTTCTTTATCTGAAGAAGACCAAACACAGTTTAGGACAGCTATCTAGAGGATGGCAATGAGCTGACACCGACTCAACGGCACTTATTAACAACAATTCTGCAGAAAAACAAATGCTACTCTGAGTATTCTCTTCAAATGTCTGATGTCGGACCTTTCCAAAAAGCTTGAAGGTCTGAACTATCCGCAGAGTCCACATCTACTCTGATCCCTTACAGAGGCCCTAGTTCTTCCAGCAGAGAGATAGAAAGCTTTCCCTGTAGAAGACAAACCCTCCTCAGGGATACCAAAAACTTCTCAGAGTTCCACAGAGAATAACATAAACAACTTAGGAAAGTTCAAAGTTCAGTGGTAGTGAAGTTTTCCACTTTATGATGAAAAGCTACATTTACTCTGTTGCTGTGGTACCTATATTGAATAGAACCCCACTCTGAGCTTGGTGAATTTGGACAGCACTCTACTCAAGCGTAGCCAAGGACTGTGCCTGAGGCTGCCCCCTGCCCCCCCCAAGCTCCAGTGCTTCAATTCATGAATATATGTATCAGTAGTAAGTAAAACTAGAGAGGGCATCAATTTCCCTAAGGATAGTGAAGCTTCCAAATTGTTGTCCAGTGACACAGAGATAGGATGGCACAAGCCAGAGCTCAAACTCTCATTATTCCTCCCAGCAGCAAGACATCCAGTCCTTTTACTGACCTAATATGCTCTCTGCAGTGACCATCACAGCTCTTTTCACTGCCAGTTCCTCTCCTGTGGGGCAGCTTGGCAGTGGCTATGGTGATCCCAAAATTGATGATATGAGAGTTGTAGAGAGTTGCAATATAAAATAGTCAACACCACTCCATTCAATTGAAGAGCCAGGACAACACAGAATACCATAGGAAAATCTAATACTACTTGCATTCTTTCCAAGACTTGTTACTCACCCCCCACAACCGAGATACACAAGGGTGAAATAAAGGGTTAAATGCATAGCAAGGTGAGTGCCATTATCGGTGATGATAGTTAATTAAGGAGACAGAACTCCTATATAGGTTCTAAAAGCCTGCTGAAACAGTGACATTTTAAGTGAGGTTTTGAATCTGAGATAGCTACTTTCTTAAACATCTGAAGACAAAGCACTCAACTGTAGCAGTGCCAAATAGAAGAAAGATGATCTATGTGTAACCTCATGATGGACCTCTCTCGAGGAGGGCAGGCATAATAAGCCAAGATGTATAAATATGGTTGCCAAATAATGTAGTTTTCCTATTAGGAGAGCCCGATGAGTTCAAAAAGAATTTTGAAATATATTCTAGTAACTATTGGGAGCTAATGCTGTTCAAACAACAGTGGTGTAATATGGTGAAATCTACTTTCACCATAAAGGATCCTAACCCCGCTGTATTCTGCACCATTTGAAGCCTTTTCAACAAAGCCACTCCTCCTCCTAGGAGAGCATTACAGTAATCCATTCAGTTAAAAATCAGTGTATGAATACAACATTGTAAATATTTTCTTTCCAACATAAACCTAGCTATCTGTATTTTCCTGTAACTAAATAAGACTTGGATGTCATCCCCATGGGGAAAAAGTAACCTCCAAGACTCTGTAAAATGGGGGCAAGAAACAGGTTGAATACAACTGGAGATTAAATCAGTTCTTGAGGTACCCTACAGGGTACTGGCTTGCAAGATAACAAAGCTGCATTCCAAATGACCTTAGTAGACTTATTCCCCAAGAACGACTTGAACCAGGATAAGACTGTCGGTTATTCCAAGCTCTTCCAATCTTAAGAGCAAGAGCAATAATTGATGGCCTATTAAACTGAAAGCTGAGCTGAGATTGTGTGAAATCATATTTGTATCTTTATCAGCATCTATATTAAGTCTAATCCTTTTACGACGGCAACGAGGAGGGCTCTGTACTGTGGCAGACTCCAAAGCCTGACTGATGGACATGGGTGAATAGCTTTGGTCTTTTCTATAGAAATAGTTTATTTTTTGCTGCTTTTTTTTTCAAAAAAGTAATGGGGGGTGATTTTAATAAATAAAGTCGGGAGCCAAGGAGTAGGTTTCTTTCCTGTGCCTCTGATCCAGTAATTTTGCATTTGTGTTTTTTTAAACAAGATTTCTGCTGGGAAGTCTTGAGAGCACTGGGTATCCTTTTTGTAAATCTGCCAGAGAGGCAGCGAAATTTTCAGCAGCGAGATAAGTGTTTCCCTGACTTCTTAGCTGAGGACAGAATTGGCCGGCAGCCACAGACTGCAACTGGAGAAGGGGAAAGTGAAGAGAAATAACCAAATGAAAATAATAAATTTGCCGCAACATCATATTTATTCAAGGTTTTTAACAACCAATTTTGTAGCATTGTTTTTTTTTAGCATTGAGAATGGTTAAGAAAGCTATGATTGGCAGCATATAAATACTTTTAAAAATAAATACATTTATTCTGCTTAGACCCTGTGGTGGGGGTCCTCTTGCACATTTCTGGTGGCATGTGAAACGCTTGTGGTTCATTTGTTATAAAATTATCAATTAAGTGAAAAGTGTAATTGAAAATGTAAATCTGCTATTTAATTAATTTATGTCAGAGAGCAAATTAAAGCAGACGTAGCAGATGGTGCGCAGTGTAGAGCAGTACAAATTAGGCACGCGGTCTGCGACACTTGTTGGGAAGGAGTAAGACCAGGATAGAATGCTTGTGTTGTAGGGTTGGTGCCACGGAGACTAGGCAGTGCCAATCGGCATCTAAAGAAGCAGGATGGAACCAGGGGCGAGTGCGTAAAGCTAGGCTTTTTAAAAAAAAAATAAGAGATCTCTTTAACCATTGCATAACCAACAATAAATCTCTTAAAAGAAAACTGAACAAAAGAGAAGTGAGTGTTTTTTGTTTTACAATAAAGAAACCGTTCCAGCACCCAAATCACAAGCTTGACAATCCTTGATTGCCATTTATATTGTCTCATCAATTAAAAAAAAATTAAGCCAATGTTTCCAAATTTTCTTAGATTTATAGAAGCAGCTCCTAGGCAAACAAAGTGCTTTTTCTTTTAGAATCACGAGGAAAATGTCAGCTACCCAATCTTCTCAGGTGTTCCCAACCAGCGCCAAACTGATATGAGAAATGCCTACACTTTCATCATCTTCCAGGCAACCCAAAAGAAGAGTTAAAGGGAAACAGGAGCGCCTCTCTTGTAAACTGTTAATGCTTACTGCAGAATCATTCCACTAAGTAACTGAATTGTTGTATTAAGTATAGCTAACCTCGAACATAACACTCAATAGCATTCCCTGAGCTGTATATCCCCGAACTCATCCATACTCTGCATCCTGACCTACCTGCTCCCACCCCTCTCCCCACCAGAAATGCACCAACCCCCCAATACAATACTCATTGACACAGAGCTAACCCTTGGCAACAACATAAATGGCCCCCTCTTTATTTATTCTTGCCCTAATCTACTCACTAGCCAGCACATTCCATGATTCTGATGCGGCTGCAAATGGCTACAACCCTATCCAACTAATCCAAAACGCTAGCAGGAAACACCACAACAACCAATATAAACCACCTCCAAGCCCTTATCATAGAAGACGGTCACACTTGCTTTATGTATCCTTAGAAGTCACAACCCCCACAAAAGACAAAGAAGCAAAGCCTCAGCAGGATCTTAGATGTGCACTCATCAACGCACGCTCGGTCCGTAATAAATGGCCGGTAGTCACAGACCTAATAGCCACCCACAATCTAGACATACTAATGGTCATGGAAACATGGCTTTCCGACACAGACAACGTAATTCTAAACCACCTCACACCGCCTAACTTCTCGATCTACACCTGTAACAGGGAAAACAGAAGAGGTGGAGGTGTACTGGTACTTGCAAAAACAGCGCTACAATATCGGGCTAACTTGAGCAGGAGCACATAGCATCTGAACACTCTAACTATTACCAATAAATACTATTAACCTCATTTATAGGGTACCAGGTACGGATTCAGAGGAACTCTCAGACATTATTGACTTAGCCTGTAACCCGGAAGACCCCTCCAAATCTAACTGGCTGTTGGGAGACTTAGGGTTTGCTGACCAATGAAAGGCTTTGGTTTTGTTACAAGACTATAATGTCACCTTACAGGTTCACTCACATTCACCTACGACTTTGTTCTTTCGCTGCCCAATTTCCCAAAGTTATATGTATTTCAAGCACTTCTGGATCCCCCATTTAAATTCTCTCTCTAACACCTTCTCACCCTGAGTCTCATCAGTCAGTTTATGGCTCACTTTATTGCAGATGCTCACCTCCTATCACTATCATCTGCCTCCCTTCACCTCTCTCTCTCTCTGCAGCCTTTTTTTAGCTGAAGTATTTAAGGCAGCAAAGGGCTGAAAGTCATCAGAAACAGACAGAGATAGCCCTAGTTTTGACCCTATTGCTTCCACTCAAACCACCCTAGTCAAAACCTTCCTAGAAGCAATGTCCAACCTTAACTACAAGCAAGTAGTGATTGATCCCACCCATCAAGGAGGGAACCTCTTGGACCTAGTCTTCGTCCCACATCCAGTTATGAGTATGATAAAACAATTTGACATTGCCATCACTCCTGTTCCGTGGTCAGACCATAACCTGATAACATTTCAGATACCAGCGCAACAAACCACATGCCGCCGCTCAAACAAAAAGGAGATATCAAGAGCCGCCCGCTTCAAGCAACTCGACAGTGAGATGTTCACGAACTGCGCACTCCCAAAACTTGCTCGATCCACAGTCAACCTCAACGAAATGGTCTCCAACTGGAATGATACCCTCTCATTATATGCTGTCGTGCCCTCTCTGGCCAAGCGGTAGCCACTGGTATTGCAAGGCTCTGTGAGGGTAGTAGTTGTGTCTCCACTGATATAAACTACAAACACTTCTCTTCAAATTAAAGGGTTTTATTCCCCGTCCCTTGAGGGTACTTAATCTTCAGGAAACATAAATCAAATGACTTGCTTGGGCATATAACACAAAGTAACAAAGGCAACAGAACTCGCTTTCTTCAGCTTTCAAAATAACAAATAAATGAAAAGAACAAACAGCCTGAGTATTTCAATACTGGTACTTTCTCTTGTAGCTGCAGCACAGCTTACATCTGTTTTGTTTAGAGAGAGCTGCAGCCTGTTGCTTACAACACTAAAGCTAGGACACAAGCTAGTTGCTTATCTGAGAGAGAACTCAGGTTCAATCAAGGTTAAAGAACAGTCCATCAATTCTGGCATATCATTTACCTCAGCATTTTCATATTCCATCAGTTCCGGCTGACTGGAAGTTTCATTCTGAACCTCAGAAGTAACGTGGGGGAATGGCTGGCTAAACTCGTCAGACAGGAAGTTCCTTTCTTCCTCAGAGCTAGTGCCTCTCTGGGAACTACCATATATTCTAGAGTTGAGCTTTTCAGGGCACTGCCCCTGCTGGTATTTTAGAATATAGCTCAATCCCTTGTTTGCTTTGCTGGCTGGGTAATTAAGGGAATTTCCCTGTCTATTCAGCTTTCCCCTTTGTAACCCAGCTGAGCTAGATTGGAGAGCTCGTGACAGAGTTTCACGGGGAGCTGTGAGCTTACAATGCCTATGAAATTCTTCAGCTTTATCTGGTAAGTAAATCCTTTTCTTTCTAGGATTTTTAAAACCAGAAGAAAAGATATTTTCAGCCTCTAGATAGGGGAACCTTGTGTGCCGGTTTCCATACCTCCAAGGTTGTCTTCTCTCATACGGCAAATCACTCCTGCATTCACACTTTGCACCGGAACCTGCAATTTCAGTCTTCTTGCGTTTCTCTTGCTCATACACACTATCTGGCTGCTGATATCTCTGTTTCATTCAGGTCTTCGGGTCCCCTCTGACCTTCACGTTGGCTTTCTAGTTGCTTCAAAGCCTCATTGTCACTCTCTCCTGCATTCTCATACCTGCTCCATGCTTCCCAGGGTTTTAGCTGCCTTTGCTGTATTCTCTCTGAATGTGTCCTTGGCTGCTTCAGCTCCTCTCTCTTTCTGATTGCCTGAGAGCCTATTTTATCCCAGTGTTTCCTTGCTCCACCCCCATCCAGCTGAACCCTGTCAGGTAAAGTGAATTCCCTTCCTGTGCTGGCTGGGTGTGTCTTCCTTGGGCTTTTGCACCTGTGTTTAGGTTGCTCACGGTAACCATCTGACATTTCCTTGTTTACCCTGTCACTTTTTCTGTGCTCATTTATGCTGAACTGCATTTTCTCGGGTTGTTCGGGGTCTGCCCTGTTACAATGCTCAACAACCGGCCTTCACCAAAAAGGCTACACCCGACAGCGGAGTCACTAAAAAGCAGTCTGCTCCATGGTTCTCCCCTGATCTCCGAGCTTCCCTGCTCCACCTCAGAAAACTTGAGAGAAAATGGAGAATTACCCATAGAACCTCTGACCAAATCATCTATTTAGAATACCTGAAACGACATCGCGAATCAACATGGGCCAAGAGGAAGGAATTCCACGCTGAGATCCTCAACCGCTCACTAAATAAGCCAAGAGACCTATTCAACCTAGTAAAATCCTTTACCAACCAACCTTCCCCAACTCAGCAAGAATGCATTCAGCCCCAGGCATACGCAAACTACATTCAATCCAAAGCAATAACGATCACCACAACAACAGCACAGGAACCCTCCAAGACTCCCCACATGCAGTTTCCACTCACCAAACTCTCACCTCCCTCAGCAAAGACCATCGAGGAGGTCATCGCCTCAGTCAACACTACGACTGCACCAACTGATCCTTGCCCTGCCCATTGGATCAGAACTATGCGCTCTCAACTCAGCCCATTCATAGCCAACATTGCCAAGCTGTCCTTCGAAACCGGAGTCTTTCCAGATGCCCTCAAGCACACATCCATTCGTCCACTACTCAAAAACAACCAGCTGGATCCAAAGAAAGAGGATTCTTACCGACCAATCTCTAGTATCCCATTACTAGCTAAAATTCTAGAGAAGTTGACCCAGAGACAGATTCAGCAACAAGTTGATTCATCCTCCCCATTAGACCCATGTCAACATGGATTCAGAGAAGCCCACGGTGTAGAAACTCTACTAACGGTATTAACCAATACCCTCATCAATGGAATAGACAGCATCAAGAAGGGCTTTGCACTAATCTTTCTTGATATAGCAGCAGCGTTTGACTCCGTAGATCACGTGCAGCTCCTGAGGTGGCTTCATGAGAAGGGAATCCAGGACCAAGCATGGAACTGGTGCAAATCCTACCTCGAATACAGATGGCAGCAAGTACGTATTGGTAACGACACATCCGAACCTTTCCAGCAGAAACAGGGTGTACCCCAAGGTTCCTCCCTGTCTGCTCTGCTCTTTAATATCTATATGCAGCCAGTTTGTGACATTGCCCGCTCTTTCGGCATATCTTGCCTTATGTACGCAGATGACGTGCTGCTGTTTACACCTATAACTGTCACTTGCCCGGACTACACTGTGCTAATCAACTGCTTCAATGCAATAACGGATTGGCTACTCACTCAGAACCTCCGTATAAATTAAAAAAAAAAGCAGAAGTCCTAATAATAACAAGAAATAAAGGTTTCTCTCCTCCACCAACACTGAAAGTCAGAGACGCAGAACTCCCAGTCAAATCCAATATACGTTATCTTGGGGTCATACTGTATCAACAGTTGGACTTCAAGGAGCACATAAAACATACTGTAAAAGCTATCTATTTCAAGATCAAAACCCTGCGGCACTTGAGACCTATGATTGAACCTGGTGAAGTCCGCACCATCTTCCAAGCGCTAGTCACACCGCACTTCGATTATGCCAATATAATACTTCATGGCCTCCCAAAGATCACCCTCAACCCTCTACAGCTAGCCATGAATGCAGCAGCCCGCGTACTTTGTGGAGCCTCAAGGAATGACCACATCTCCCCCATTCTAAAAGAACTCCACTGGCTTCCAGTATGCTCCAGAATCCTATACAAGGCCCTCCTTACTACCTTCAAGGCCTTTAACAAAATGTCACCTGCATCTATCTCTGACCTCATCATACACACTGCAAACAACAGATCTAGGAGACCACTGGCTGCGGACATGCTACTCATACCAAGTGAATCTACAAAGCTCAACCAGACCACCATCAATAGGGCATTCTTGAACTATGCTCCTAGATGTTGGAACAAGCTCCCTCCCAGCATTAGAGCAATCAAGGACCTTAGGCTGTTCAGAAAAGCCCTCAAACACCACCTTTTTCTCATGTATTTTACACATCTGGATATTCCCCCCTCCCCCACCCTCCCAACCCCAAACCGCAGCTATATGAGTCCAATAACCTACAGCGAATTTAGATCAAATGTATTGTACTAAGAATGTAAATAGTTTCCCCCAAGTTACCTCCATGTTAAATCCCTGTTCTATGTAGACGATGGCCTAATTTAACTGACCAAGTGTTATATTGTTTCAATGTAAACCGCACTGATGACAAAGAGCGCGGTATATAAGAAATGTTAAATAAATAAATAAATAAACTATCTATATATAAACCCATATCACCAAACCATCTGGAAAAAAGCGAGACTTCATCCCCACGTCTCATGCAGTTTGAAAAGCCTTTCTGGGCTATAGTAAAACTTAGGAATAATCCTTATTAATAGACATGTTTTGAAGGCATCAATATATCTTCCTAAGATTCACTGCGAAAAAGTGATACCTGTGTCTGCCCATGTCTGACTTGAACAATGAGCATTGTGGGTTAGCATTTTTTAGAGTGTTATGGGAGACCATTAGGGAAGCAAGGCAATTGTCTAGGACACCAGTTTCTGAGGGACAACAAAAATCAGCAGCATCAAAGCAAAACCATAGATTTCAACAGCCACACAAAGAATGATCCAGATATTCTTCTAGCTGTAGGGAGAGCAGGCACATACATTCAAAAAAAGCTAACTTTCTACGGGCTGATATTCAAAAGTATTTATCCAGGTAGCTGCACCTGTTACCTGGTTTATTTATACAGTCTTTATACCATCTTTGTGACGTCATTCAAAGACCACTGGTTTACA
The DNA here is from genome assembly GCA_033557465.1 of Ichthyophis bannanicus. Taxonomy (NCBI): domain Eukaryota; kingdom Metazoa; phylum Chordata; class Amphibia; order Gymnophiona; family Ichthyophiidae; genus Ichthyophis; species Ichthyophis bannanicus. The sequence goes on along the minus strand of CM066050.1, from coordinate 26,629,879 downwards.
ATTTCAATAAAATGTATTTCTTTATTTTATTTAAAAGGGTTTATATCCCGCTTTATCCTAAAATCAAAGTGGTTTTCACTTCAAATGAATCAAATTGCATAGTGCGGGGGTGTCGACATGCAGTGGTTGTATAGTAGTTTGTGTAGGTGTAATACAGGTGTAGCTTAATTATAAGATGCAATATATACAGGTTGAGCTATCTACAATGTGCTATACAAAGAGGAGGTGAGGGGTAGGCTAAGGTAGGGGGGAGGCGGAAGGAGTGATCAAAAGACGAAGGAAGAGAATATAGATAAATATAAGCATAAGAAAAAAAGTACAAAAAACATAGGGCAGAACAAAATTAATATAATTTCACTTGACAGCCAATGGAATTAAAAATAATAATAAGATTCAATCATCTGTGGGGAATAAAAATGTTTTTAACCCCTTTCCTAAAGGTCAGCAGATTTCTTTCATGCAGAAAAATGGGCAAATTGTTCCGTTGCTTGGACCAGCTACACTGAAAGCCTTTTCCCTCCAAACCATCTTTCGAATAAATGCCATTCCTGGAACCTCAAAAAGTCAATGATCACAATGCTCTTTTAGATATATAATTATGTAACCTAATTACTGCTGAGAGATGTTCAAAGGCACTGACAAGATCCAGAGGTGGAGACAGTTTATCCTGCTAGTGACAATGCTCAGAGCCGCTGTCCAGATAATTATACAGGTTACATAAGCCCTCGAGACAGCTGTCCTAAGTGCTATCCAGATGATTTTTGTACCTGTGGTGGTCAACATTAAAAAAATAAATAAAGCGCTGACCATCACAGGCTGACTATCCTTTTAATATTTAAAAGTAGGACATCTAATTATACATTTTTACAGGATTTTTGTAGGAGGGATGCTGCTGGGATTTTGATTGCTTATGTTAATTATCAAAGTCTTGGTTGTAGGGGGGGGGGAGATGGCATAAGGCTGATGATTTGCCTAGGGTGCTCAATACCCTTGAACCAGTCTTGTAATTAACTGGCTAGGGAGGGTGCACCACTGTCAACCTCATGACCTTTGAATCTGGACCCAGGGGTTCTTACAGATGGTGCCCCCCTTTCTCTTAAGCAGGTGGCAGGAGCTGAGGGTGGATCTGTATGTTGGCAATCAGCATCTTTCTAGTAGGACTACTGGATGCACTGTTTGCTGAAGCAATGTAACAAAGATCTGCTCTGCAGTCTGCAGCCACAGCAGCATTGCATGGTTTTGTGTGTGTGTGTGTGTGTGTATCATATACTGTATAACTATTGTGTTTTGAATGTATATGCCCACCCTAAAGCTGCTCTCTCTGCCCATGCTTCTGACCTGATTGCCATGATGCTTCCTCATTCCCAAGACCTCTCCTATGGTCTGATTTGTATCTTTGCGTTTTGTAGTATTTTGTTTTATAAAAAAGTAAGATATGCTATACTGGGCCAGACCAAGCCCAGTATCCTGTTTCCAACAGTGGCCGATCCAGGTCTCATGTACCATGCTTCTCATCATTCCAGCCCACAGAGCAAAAGTTCATAGACCACCTGCAAGAGAACCTTCTCCATATATGTCCCATCAACATGGAGCACGTTACCAAGCAGCCTAAGAGCCATTGATGATGAAACAGAATGCAGCAAGAAACTAAAAACTCACCTCTTCCATGTATTCTTGGATCTAGCACCTAATATTGACCCCCTTCGCCCCACACAAACCGAGCCCCCCCCCAATCCCCAGCAAAACTTTACCCCACCCTTCATCTCACCCCGATTACACTCCGGCCCCCACCAGAATTCTGTTACTCGTATGTATATCATGGTTTTCAAGTTAAGTTCTCTTGTATCGTAAGTTCTCAGTTCATCCCATTCCCCCCTACTTAATGTTCATTGTTAACTTCTAGGTTAGTGTTCCTTGTAAACTGCTAAGTTGATGTTCATTGTAAACAGCTTTGATATCATGAAAAGTGGTATAGAAGAAACTTGAAATAAATAAAATGCTGCTTGTCCCAGGGGTAAGCAGTGAATTTCCCAATTCCTCTTTAATAATGGTTTATGGACTTTTCCTCCAGGAACTCATCCAAACCTATTTTGAGCACAGCTACACTAACAGGTTTTACTACATAATGAATTCTAGAGTTTGATTATGCTTTGAGGAAAAGAATATTTTCTGCGATTAGTTTTAAATGTGGCACATTTAATTACATGTCACCTAGTCTTTCTACTTTTTGAAGGACTAAACAACCGATCTACATTTACCCATTCCACTCCATTCATTATAGACCTCTATCATATGTCCCCTCAGCCATCTCTTTTCCAAATTGAAGAGGCCTAACCTTTTAAGCCTTTCATCATAGGGATATCCTTCGGGCCCCTTTACCATTTTACTCTGTACCTTTTCCAATTCTGCAATATCCTTTTTAAGATATGGTGGTCATAATGGCACACAATATTCAAGGTGCGGTCACAACATGGAGCAATACAGAGGCATTATCATATCCTTGGTTTTATTTTCTATTCCTTTCCTTATGATTCCCAGCATTCTATTTGCTTTCTTGGCCGCGGCTGCACACTGGGCCGAGGGTTTCAACATGCTATCCACGATGATGCCCAGATCCTTTTGCTGGGTGGTGATTCCTAATTTGAATTTGTGCATTGTATAACTGTAATTTGGGTTGTTCTTCCCTAAGTACATAACTTTGCACTTGTCCACATTAAATTTCATCTGCCACTTAGATGTCCAATTTCCAATTTTTCAAGGAACTCTTGCAATTTTTCACAATTTTCTTGCATTTTAACAGCTTAGAATAATTTTGTGTCATCTGTAAAATTGATCACCTCGCTCATTATTCCCATTTTCAGGTAATTTATAAGTATGTTAAAAAGCAGTGGGCCCAGCACAGATCCCTGGGGTACTTCACTATTCACCTTTCTCTATTGAGAAAATTGTCCATTTTGCCCTACTCTTTGTTTTCTATTTTTTAATCAGTTGCTAATCCACAATAGTTTACTGCCTCCTATCCCACGACTTTTTAATTTTCTCAAGAGTCTCTCACGGGGGACCTTGTCAAAGGCTTTCTGAAAATCCACATACACTATGGCCCTCGTTCTCGTGGGTTGCAGGGCTGCACATCCCAGGAATCCGTTTATACCCTATTCCTCCACCGACTCTCCCCATACGTTCTGTGCTTCAGGACGGGGACAGCCGGTAGAGCCAGGGGTGTGCCAGATTGCCAGTACATACAGGGCTGATTCAGATCACAGCCCTGTACATCCTGCCAGGCCTGCTGGGGCATGCTGCTTAGAGGTGGTATAAGCAGCATTTTGTGGCTGATTGGGGCAGGGGAGCCACCCCTAGTGCCGTGGATGGATGCGGGGGGTTCCCTTCTGCCTGATCCAGGCTGCAGGAGGCCAGCTTTGGGTCAGGCGGTGGGGAAAAGAGGGGCCAGGAATGTGGATGTCTGGGGCATCTGCGGGGAGGATGTCCCCGCAGGCGGAGAGGGCATGCCAGGCCGTCCTTGGGGATGATTCTGGCTCCTGCAGGAATGTTTTGTTCCTGCGGACCAGAATCTGGTCCTAATGGCCCCATTTTTAGCGGGGACATCTGGATGGGCCTGTACATGCCCCTTCTGGAATAGGGTTCCACATCAACCGGCTCCTGGAGTAGGACTCCTCATTAACCTTTATCTATCTGTTTATTCATACTTTTGAAAAAATATAACACATTAGTGAGACAAGACTTTCCTTGGCTAAATCCATGTTGTCTGTCTGCTGTTAAGCCATGACTGTCCACATGTTCAATAATTTTGTTCTTTATAATGGTTTCTATCATTTGCCCAGTATAAATGTCAAGCTCGCTTGTTTGTAGTTTCCCAGCTCATCCCTGGAATCCTTTTTAAAAATTTGCATTACATTGGTAACCCTGCAATCCTCAGGTACTAAGATGATTTTAAGGATAATTCACAGATTACTGAAAGTGGGTCTGCAATCTCTTATTTCAGTTCTTTCAGCACTCTGGGATGTATGCCATCTGGTTCAGGTGATTTGCTACTCTTTAATTTATCAAATAACTGTAATACATCTTCTCGATTTATTGAGATTTGTTTCAATTCCTCTGATACATCACCTTTGAATATCATTTCTGGAATGGGTAAGTTTATTACATCTTCTTCATAAAGACTGAAGCAAAGAATTCATTCAGTCTCTCTCTGTTAATAGCTATGTCCTCTCATAATGCCCCTTTATCATCTAATGGTCCAAATGGCTCTCTCACAGATGTTTTGCAATTAATGTACTTGAAAAAGTTTTGATTATGCGCTTTTGCTTTCCACGGCAAGCTTCTTTTCAAATTCTCTCTTTGCCTTGCATTTAACTTGCCAGTACTTATGATGATTCCTATTTTCATCATTTGGTTCTTTTTTCAAATTTATGAAGGCTATAAGAGCCTCTTCAACCTCCTTTAAGCTATGCTGGCTATCATTTGGCCTTTCTTAAAGCATGGGATACATCTGGTCTAGGCTTCCCAGACAGTATATTTAAATAATGCCCAGGCTTGATGTACACTCTTAACCTTGCAGTTGCACCTTTTATTTTTTTCTTAACCATTTTCCTCATTTTATCATAGTCTCCTTTTTGAAAGTTAAATGCTAGTGCAGTGGATTTCCTAGTTATCCTCCCACCATTTATTAAATCACATGTGATCATGTTATGATCGCTATTGTCAAGTGGCTCCAAAACTGTTACCTGTCACACTAGACCTTGCTTTTTGCTAAGAACTAGATGTAAAATAGCTTTCCCTAGAGTTCTTTCCTGAACCAGATGCTCCATGAAACAGTCATTTATTTCATCTAGAAACTTTATCTCCCTGGCATGGCCTGATGTTGCATTGTCCCAATCAATAATGGAGTAATTGAAATCTCCCATAATTACTGTGTTGTAAACTTGCACCTGGGTTACTTTTACCTTTGTTAGGGCATCCCAACAGAGAGGTTCTAACACCCTGTTTTGCTAGTATTCTTTTGTATAAAACAGTATTTGTATAAAACAATCACATTACAGTTGATTATGCCTGGTGGGAGCAATTTTCAAGGGCATTTACCTGAGTGAAAAGCAGCCTGTGAAATTCATCCTCCATCAATCCTGCCCAATATATGCACAGGTGAATATAGTGTGTGTATTTTTAGATGTGTTTGGAGGAGGTCTTTCTAGGGGCGTATGTGGAGTGGGATTAGAATATAATGCACATTATTTTTGATAAAAAAATATATATCCACAATAAAAGCTTTTTCTTTTTACCTGCCATTTTGAAAGCAAAAATATGCACGTTTTCCCTTTAAAAATGAACTACATTTTGAAAAATTAGCCCCGGTGTGTTTAAATACGATGGGCAGTGACGCCAACCTCAAGTCATTGGGGCCTGATCTCCATCCCCATCGCAAACAATCACAGAAGGGAGGGAGGAGAAGTTATAAGAATTGTTTTTCCTGGTTTGTGTAATGACTTGTAAGTATGCTTTTGAGGGCGAAAAGCAACAGGGTCTTTGTAATCAGTCAGCTGTATATTTAATCTTACACTTTATTTTGTTTCTCATGTCTTCTCTCTCTCTCTCTCACCTTTTTTCTCTTTCCTTTTCCCTTCCTCCTTTCTCACCCCCGTCCCCGTTCTTTCTGTGTGGAATATCACAGAGTCCAAAGCGTTGTCAGAAAATGATGTGAACATCATGGCAGAGTGGGAGATAAAGACCATCACGAGTGCGCTAAAGACTTACCTGAGGTGGGAGAGCAACGTCTTAACCGAATATAATGCTACAGCTCTACAGACATGCATGAGGTGGCGATGGGAAGGGCAAATTGATGGATTCATGTAGGCAGTCCTGGGTATGGAGGGTAGGCAGAGTTGTGATGTGTACATTTATTTTATAGAAAGGTACATCCATGCACGGGATCGGTGTACTCATTTACACCTTCAGCGAGAATTTGTCTGCTACAGGTGCTGCTTTTGTGAGTGTATTTTATAAAGGAAAATAGGTGTCTAAGTTGACTTGAGAAAATAAGTTTAAAATAGGGACCTTGTTTTGTCATTCCATATTGGCACCCTCTTATAAAATTGCCCTTTAAAGATCCATCACTGTTATGTTGTAGAGATTGTTCAGGTCGGGATATGCTCCGTTCCCTCTGTATTTTATAAACTGCTCTGTTGAGTATCTGCGTATTTGCTGACATGTAAAGTAAGATCAGCCATTTTGCAAACATTGCATGAGCACAAAGGGGCCCTTTTACTAAAGCGCGCTAGGGTTTAGCAACTAATACACATTTTATGGGTTAAAAATAACGCACAGTAGATGCAACCCCTGTATGCGAACTGCCAGGGGTGTGGCCAGTATGTTCCCAGCAGCTACCGCAACATACCACAGCGGCTGCGCTATTACTACAGATGCACCCATGCAAACTGTGTGAGGCACAAGAAGCACATGGTCTGTATCTGCCCCGGGCTCAGCACACCAATACTCTGCCCCTAAGCTACCCTTTCACCACCTCAAGATGTGACCCGCTGATAATGTGGAAACTGCCACGTGCTCGATATCCTGGTCCTGTTCTGTCGGTCACTGCAGGCGTCATGCAAAACCCACGCTGGCTGCACCACGCGCTTTAATAAAATGGCCCCAAAGACGGGCCGCAATCCAGCAGCTTCCATGTAGGTGAGCTCACGCTGCTATGTGGAGTGGGGCTGTTTCATCCCCATGTGTATAAGGGTCACCAATTAACTAGTCAAGCCACAATTGTTGTTTTATTTGAGATGGAAATTAAAAAAAAGGGGGATGAAGGAAAATTATTCCCTTAATGCCTTGTGTTAAATTCTGGGTGAAATGAGCACATTCCGAAAAAAACCTATGCATATCTCTGAGCTGGTGCAAGCCCGACTCTGAATATTGTTTGAATGTTTGGGTATTCCCTTTGTAAGATGAGGAATCATTGTTGGCCTGCCCAAACCACACCCCCTTGAAATCCCTGCATCCTGTCCATCTTCACGTGGAAACAGCAACTTTCTGAAATTGCCATGTATACATATAGCCAATCCATATATGTAAATGTCGCTGTTTCCATGTGAAGTATTTAAAAAAGACCTCAGTGTTTTCTAAGCCATTTACTAGGGTAAATAATGATCGGTGCTTGTGATTTGTCTTCTGAAAGCTGGCCTCCTTCAATATAAGTAATTCAATGTAAGTCCATGCAATGTTCAGCAGTGCACAATGTTCTTTTAGCTGAATTTAAGGCTGGTAGTGGCATAAATACTGCCTAAGCGGACAGCCCAGGCTAGATGAGGACCTATTCAGCCCAGCGGTCTCAAGCTTGCAATGGCTGCAGCCGAGTGTGGCAAACGTTATACTTACAATAAAGATGTTTGCCGTGCCACCTGCTGCTTCTTCTCTGTTTGCAAAGTACTTTACTGCGGCAGCCCAAGCCTCACAATACCCGAGACTTCGACTCCTCATAGGGAGAAGCTGTTCCAGGCCTCGGTCTGCCTCGGTAAAGAACTTTGCAAGCAGAGAGACAGCAGGAGATGGTGCAGAGAAAATCTTTATTGTAAGTGTGATGCTTGCTGTGTTTTGACTTTTTAAAAAATTTTGGGGGGGCGACAGGGGAGTGAAAGGTGTTCTCTGCCCCGCCTTCTCCTGGCTGCTACAACTGCCACCATTGTGAGGGGTCCTCATTTGAACTTATGCCACTGGGGAAGAGGTGCAGTCAGGGAATTAAGTATGCAACTAATATTACATTTTTGTATCTGTGCGTGCAGTTTTCTCCTCTTGTGTCCATAGAGGAGAGGTGGAGAGTTGACGGGCACTTCTTTCTCTGGGTACCCGTATAAGCAAATGTTCCAAATGTAAAATACATGTTCACTCGATCATTGAACCGAAATATCCCCAGACCTTGCACTCTAAGGGCCTGTTGACTAAGGTATGCTAACAGGTAGCATGAAGTTTGGCCTGAGCTAACAGCATGGAGCTCCACGCAAAGCATCCCTCATTAACTGGTTAGCATGTGATTGGGCAGGGACCGGGCGGGTTAAGAGCATAACATGAGCATTGATGGTGTGTTGTAGTTAGCATTGGCATTTTGAGTGCACGCTAACCACACCTGTTGCCATTGGCATGGGTGTACCCAATGCCACCTCATTGAGTAGTATTAAGTGCACCCACGTGCTGATTAATTGGTGTGGCTGGGGGAGGGACACCCATGCCCCCAAATATTAGCATAGGCTTCCACACTAATTTGGCGGCACAATCATAGGTTAATGGCATGCACCTTAGTAAACATTCCCCTAAGTGGGTTACCGAAAGTTTCACCCAAGTGAGCGTTTGTCATGTCATTTAGCACATGAAATGAGTCCTCTTCAGTGCGCTTTTAAATTGGAAAGCTCTGCCAGTTGAGTCGTTTTTGGACTCCCTGCTTCAAGGCAGACTTGGAGATAGGTTAGGAGAGCAGCAGTGAACTGTAAGAATATCGTGAAGGAAATGGGTTTATTTCTTTTTTTGTTTCTATAATTCATCTTTTCAAAACAACTTGCATTAATAGCAACCACTACAATTAAATAGGTTTTATCTGGGAGATAAATGACTGTAAGGTGAGTTGCTATAACCATAAAATATGTAGGGTGGGGTTATAATAAGAGAGGTCAGCAGTTGTTTTCCCTCTCCATTGAGGAAGCAAGTTGGACAGACATTATCGTGAGATGATATGGAGGAGGAATCTTAATATTAACAAAAACAACCTTTGAGTTTAAAGCTATTACAACTAACAATTCAACTGAAACAACTTCAATTATTATATCAAATCACCACCTCAATGTTTGCCTCACATATAGACCACCTAATGCTGCTAAGGATCACCTCTCAAAAATTTTAGAATTAATTTACACTTATAGCTCTCAAATTAAACTATTAATTGCATTAGGTGATTGCAATCTATCATCATCACCTTCTAATGAGAACAGATCCTTCTTGAAAGCAGTGAAATCTTTAGGTTATCAACAGATAATTAACCAACCTACACACCAACATGGAACCACTCCTGATCTAATTTTTTGCCCTGAGCAACTCTTTTCACAAAACCAAATTACAGTCCCAAAATCTACCCCAGTACCTTGGTCTGATCATTATATTATCTCATTCACCTTGCAACTACAAACATCCCCTAACAATTTAAAATATAATTACAAAACTAGAAAATTTAGAGCTTTCCATAAAGAGGATTTTCTTAAGGACATTGTTCCACAATTGCAACAGAATTGCACTGAACTAGATAAAGCCATAGAAACTTGGAATAATATCATTTCAAATGCTGCGCTAGCCCCAAAATATAATAAAGTACAAATGCGTAGGAAAAATAGCGCACCATGGTATTCTAATGAAATCAGAGAGGCAAAGCGCCTGCTAAGAAAACTTTAGCGTAAATGGAGACTAACTAAATCTCAAGATGTAAAATTCCTATTTAATGTAAAACAAATGGAATATAATAAGTTAATTAATGACCGTAAACAACAATACCATACAAATCTAATAATGAAAGCAACTAACAAATCAAGGGAACTATTCAACATTGTTCAACAACTTACAAAAGTGACCACTTTATATGGTGATCCTCAAATAGCCCACCAAAAATTTGCAAATTACTTGATAAGCAAGAATGCTATTTCTTCAAACAACTTATCTACATCACAATTCCACCAACATTGGTTTAAACCTTGCACTGAATCCACAAACGTCTGGAAGGATTTTTCTTTACCAACTTTAAAACAGATTGAAAATATAATCAGCACACTTAATACAACAACTTCACCAGCTGACCCATGTCCAGTAGAATGGATTAAAAGTACTAAAAATCATATTAGCGTTCACATTTTGAATTTTGTCAATAATTCTTTAAAACAAGGTTACTTACCACCTATACTAAAAGAGTGCTATAATTCGACCAGTCTATAAAGGGAAATCACTGGACATCACTGACCCTAAGTCATTCCGTCCTATTTCGAGTTTACCATTTATCTCAAAAATTATAGAAAAAGTAGTGCAAAATCAGCTGCAAGATCACATTGACTCGTATGCCCCTTTGGATATACATCAGCATGGATTTAAACCTAATCACAATGTGGAAACTCTACTTATTTCTCTCTTTGATAACTTATTTTTTTCAAGGCCTCTTATAAGATTATTTCTGTTAATCTTCATCGATGTCTCAGCAGCTTTTGATACTGTGTCTCACACAATAATGTTACAACGTCTACAAGATATTGGCTTATGCAACAATACATTAAAATGGTTTGCCTCTTATCTAACTAATCGTACGCAGTTAGTAAAATATGGTGACAGAAAATCCTCTCAATTTTCGATTGGACAAGGCATACCTCAAGGTTCAGCTTTATCATCTATTCTCTTTAATATTTATAGTCAACCCATATGTCAAATTATTAATCTTCATGAAATTAATTATCATTTATACGCTGATGACATTATGGTTTATACTATAATTGACCAAAATACCTTTGATACAACAAAAATTAATAACTGTTTGGCTGATATGAATGAGTGGCTTAATAACAACAACTTAAAAATAGATAACCGAGGTATCCGGATGCCCTACTCGGCATGGGCCCACCCCACTTCACCCCCCCACCCCAACACCCGCCGAACAAACCCCCCCTCCCCCCCCCACCAACCATTGACAAATCACACAGACGTCGAGTATTGGTGCAAATGCTTGGTCGCAGCTTTTATTAACGGTAAGAACACCGGCCCAACATGGGCCAACTCAGCAATCAGAACCATAACAGAATAGTGCACCCCCCCCCACCCGTTATCCGGATGATGCCCCCCACCAGCCGTTTGTAGCAAAGTGGAGCACCATCCAACCCACACCCCCCCCCATTACCCCTTCCCGCCCGCCTCGCCATGTTAGCAAAGGCCGGCTGAAGGGGTTGCCATATTTCCGGGTAGAGACCCCAGCCGGGACGTCTCCCCCAACCTGAATAGCCGTGCCGCTCACATGGAAAGCGGCCTCCAGCTGAAATGAGCTGCCGGGTCAACGAGCACCAGCTCGCCACCCCGCTCGCCCGACCCGGACAACGCCACCCTCGCGCCCCCCCCCCCCACCAGCTGCGACAAAATCCTACCTCCCCCTTCCCAGCCGAAAACAAGGGCGGGAGGGAGGGAAACCTTTTTCAAACGCGAGCAAGGAGGAATAGAGAGATCGCCGGCCGGCGATCCCTCCTTGCTCGCGCTGCCCCGCCCCCAGCGACCGCCTCTGCGGACCAATCACTGGGCTCCACGGGAAGAGCGTGGAGCCCCGGGGCGCATGCCCAGCGGCGCCCCCCCAACCCCCTCCCCCGAGAAGCGGCCTGCCTCGTGGTCGGGCCCCGGGGACCCGGTTATCAGGCAGCCGCGGGACCAGGGCCCGGCGGATCAGCCGGTACTAACCGAGGTATCCGGATGCCCTACTCGGCATGGGCCAACCCCACTTTCCCCCCCCCCAACACCCGTCGAACAAACCCCCCCCCTCCCCCTCCCCCTCCCTCCCACCAACCATTGACAAAGCACACAGACGTCGAGTATTGGTGCAAATGCTTGGTTGCAGCTTTTATTAATGGTAAGAACACCGGCCCAACATGGGCCAACTCAGCAATCAGAACCATAACAGAATAGTGCACCCCCCCCCCCCGTCATCCGGATGATGCCCCCCACCAGCCGTTTGTAGGAAAGTGGAGCACCATCCAACCCCCCCCCCCCCGTTACCCCTTCCCGCCCGCCTCGCCATGTTAGCAAAGGCCGGCTGAAGGGGTTGCCATATTTCCGGGTAGAGACCCCAGCCGGGACGTCTCCCCCAACCTGAATAGCCGTGCCGCTCACATGGAAAGCGGCCTCTAGCTGAAATGAGCCGCCGGGTCAACGAGCACCAGCTCGCCACCCCGCCACCGGCGCTAGGTAGCGTGCTATCCTAGTGCCGCCCCCACCACTGAAAGCTGCGACCAGCACCACGACTCTAGCGCCTCCTGCCAGTCGTTCAAGAGTAGGTCCTGCCCCACCGGGGCAAGGTGAACCCCATCAAGCCGGTACAAACCGGCACAAGCGACGTCCGCCCAAGGGTGCCGAACCTGGAACCCACCCGTCCGCAGCACCCAGCGCCCAATCTGGCGGTTGATCTTACACAAACCCCTCGACCAACGCCGCTGGGTCCAGCAAGCAGGGCGGGGTATAATGTCTGACCAGATAATGGCCATCCTGGGGAGGACCCCACGCAACAGGGCAATGTCGCTCTGAACAGTCCCGATGAGTTGCCGGCAAGCCCGACCGGCAATATCATTGCCACCCAGGTGTAGCAGCAGCCCGACTGGCCGCTGGCGCCGTCCAAGTTCCACTCGAACACAGTCAAGGAGCTGGTCCCAATGCATGCCGCGGTGGCCCATCCAGCACAGCCGCACTCCAGCCCCGGCGAGACCCAGGTGAGCACCCGATGGCCGAACCGCCGCACGACGCTCCGCCCAGTAGACAAAGGAGTGCCCAATGATCCACCAGTCACCGGCAGCCACACCATCTGAAAGCAGAAAAGAGCGGACTGCCACCAGCAAGCAACTCTGCAATAGGAAGCAAAGGGTTAGTACCCCCAGCCCCCCCCCCACCGCGCCATAGGCAGACCTCCACCCCGGCGCCGCACCACTCTACTCCGCACCGCCAGAAGCCGACAGGCGAACGTACCCCGCGTAGGCACCTGACCGCCAACGGCCAATGCGCTGAATCACCCGCGGGTCTAGCCCCGCAGCCGCCGCGCTAGTAGCCGCCCCAATCCGAAACGAGTGCGAAGTGTAACTCCGCTCGGCGCAGCCCAAAGCACGCAGGGCCAGGCGTAGCACAGCCGTGAACTGAAACTGCATCACCGGCTTGCCGTCCGCATGAATGAAAAAAACGGGCCACACGCCACCGGTCGCTGCCGCACGTACGTACTCAGAGCACGAACGGGACAGGACAACAAGGGGGGGATGGCGCTCAGCAGGACCCAGCCCCCTTTTCCGGACTGGTCCGTCTTGGACCGTGATAGGAAGATCCGGACACGTGCGTGGTCTACCCGGACGTGCTCCACCGCAAGCCCCCCAACAGCCCCTCGCCTCGCAGACCGAGGAACCAGCTCGGACACCCGGAAGGCGCCGGAAAAAGCCGTGGTAAACAACGCGTGAAACAACACCGCCTCAAAGCCCGAGGCAGCCACCCGTGGCAAAACCTCACAGATCTGCAACAGGAGCTCGTGAGATACCGGGAGCCGCCAGTCCTGCGGCCCCGGCTGCGCACGGGCCCAGCCGGCGAGCAACCGCCCGACTAAAAAGGAGACGCGCGGGTTCCCCCAACCAGCAGCCTTACAAAAGAAAGAGAAGCCCGCAAGCGCCCCCGTGACCGCCGACCGTGCCCAGCCCTCCTTCTTCGCCCACAGCACAAAACGGCCGACCAAGCCCTCGGGCACCACCCCCCCAGCCCAACCCTGCGCGCTCAAAAACGCACTCACCTGAGAGTAGCCCCGGCGATACGCCGTCCAGGTACTGCGAGCCACCGATGCCGCCAGCAGAACCATTAGGTCGGGGTCCCAATCGTCCAGAGATGCTCCGGAACCCGTGAGGGCAGCTCGTCCGCCCCAGGAGCCAGCCGCCGGAACTGTGCCCACTGAAAATGTGATAAAGCGTCAGCGATGGAATTCTGGGAGCCCGGCACATGCCGTGCCCGAGCGGTGACATTCAGGCGCAAGCAGGCCAACACAAACACCCTCATCAAGGAAGCCACCCTGGGGCACCGGGGAGCATGACGATTAAGGACCTCAACCACTGCAGCATTATCGCACCAGAAGACGACCCGCCGATCACGCAACCGGTCCGGCCATACCCAAAAGGAAACCACAATTGGGAAAAGCTCCAAGAAGGTGATATTCCGCGTCAAGCTGGAGCGCACCCACTCCGCAGGCCAAGGCTCAGCACACCAGGCACTGTGGCAAAAAGCCCCGAAACCGCCGCGTCGGTAAACAACTGAAGGTCAAGATTCGATAGCTCAGGCAACTGAAGGACGGAGCACCCATCGAAGCCAGCCAGGAACGCGTCCCAAACCCGCAGATCCTCCCGCATCCCCAAGGACACCCTGATCCGGTGATGCGGCAGCCGCAGCCCCGCCATTGCCAAAGATAGGCGCCTCGTAAAGGGGCACCCCATGGGAAGGACACGGCAAGCAAAGTTGAGGTGCCCAACCAACGACTGCAAGACGCGGAGTGAAGTCTTAGAAGCAGAGCAGATAGAGGCCACCAGCTCGCGGAGGCGATGAACCTTCGCCGCCGGCAAGCGGTCGACCATAGCCACCGTGTCAATCTCAATGCCGAGAAAGGTGAGGCAAGTAACCGGCCCAACCGTTTTATCGGCCGCTGCAGGAATGCCACGCGCAGGAAGGTGCTCAAAAGAGTGGGACAGTTCGGGGTCCGCTCAGGCCCGACAAACAGAAAATCATCGAGATAGTGCACAATGCTGGAGACTCCCGACTGCCGTTCCACAACCCAGTGCAAAAAGGTACTGAAGGCCTCAATATAAGCACAAGAGATTGCACAGCCGATGGGCATGCACATATCGAAATAGTACCGCGCCTCAAAGCAGAAGCCAAGCAAAGGGAAAGCCGAGGGATGAACAGGCAACAATCGGAATGCCAATTCGATGTCCACCTTGGCCAGGAGGGCACCTGGCCCGCACTGACGGACTAGGGAGACGGCGGCATCGAAAGAAGAGTAATGCACCGTACAGAGCTCACGAGGTATGCAGTCGTTGACCGATTCGCCCGGAGGGCAGGAGAGGTTGTGTATCAACCGGAACTTGCCCGGCTCCTTCTTGGGAACCACACCCAAAGGCGAGACCATGAACGGAGAAAAGGGGGGATCCAAGAAGGGGCCCGCCACGCGGCCAAGTGCACACTCCTCAGAGATTTTTTGCCGTACGAAATCCCCGTTGAGCCGCGCAGAGGTGGCGTTGCGAGACCCACCCCGTGCGGATGTCCCCCGTACGGGGATGCGAAAACCCCGTGTGAACCCCCCTAGAATCAAACCGGCTGCCCTACCCCGGCGGGAATGCCCGTACTCGAGCAACCATGGGCGCATTACCACGACCCGCACAGGGGTACTGGCCAGGACCGCCGCTGCCTCACTTCCCCCCCCCGCAGGGGTCCCTGCGACCCCCTTCCTGCTGCACTTCGCGGCCGCGTGCGCGCCCCCACACAAGGAGCAAGCATGCTTAAATTTGCAGTCCGGGAAGGGGCAAGACGCCTTGTTGAAGCGCCAGCAGACGTTCCCCCCGACGACCCCCCCCTTTGGCTGTGGCAGAGCAGAGCCGGAGGCACGAAAGGACCATCCCCCTGGCAACAGCGGAGACGTGCCCGCCTTGGCCCCCGCCGCGCCGGCTCCACCGCCCCGACCCCTCGCAGACATCTGGGTCAACCACAGGTTGATGTCCTTCGTCCCCCAATGCAAGTGACTGTTCTCCTCCATCTGGTCCCGGAACTCCTCTTCGTAATTCAACCAGGCCCACCCTCGTGGGCCTGGGACGCCGCCAGGATGTTATCGGCATAGGCCAGCAAAGCCCCGTACTGGTCCGGGAAGTAATGCCCCCAGACACTCGCCAAACGCAGGAAATGCCAGTCCTTAAAACTACCAATTGAAATCAATTTATTGAATAGAGAAATAAAAATTAAAGATGAAGTAAGATATTTAGGTGTAACATTAGATAAATATTTAAATTTAAAATCTCATATAAACAAAATTGCGTCAAAAGCATACCATCTTTTAAAGATTATAAGAAGACTTAAACCAATACTAAATAGAAATCACTTTCGCACGGTATGTCAGGCAGTCATAACACCTCTACTTGATTTTGGAAACATCTTGTATCAAGGTCTTCCTAAACACTCTATCCATCTTCTCCAATTAGTTCAGAACACCACTGTGCATATTATAACTGGCTCTACAAAATTTGAACACATAACTCCAGTCCTCAAACAGTTACATTTCCTTCCGGTTATTGCAAGGGCAAAATATAAAAACCTAATGACTATTTTCAAAAATTTTCACCAGTCCTCAGTGGATATTCTACAATCTATAATTTCAAAAGACAAGAGCATAAGACCAAGACGATCTCAAAATATCAATAAACTTAATACTCCTTTGAACTTCAACAAATCAAAACAAATGACTTCTAAAAGAGAGTTTTCCTTTATGGCACCAGAGTTATGGAATTCTATTCCTGAAGACTTAAGAACTCAGGAAGACCTTAAGGACTTTCGCAAATCTTTAAAGACTTACTTATTTATAGAATCATTTGGTGAAATTATTTAAATTAACCATTATGTATATTTAATTTCACTATGATATAGTATTATAACATACTGTTTTGTTTTGTATTTATATTGTAATGTATCGTTTTTGTTTTCCCATACCCTCAATATGTTAGCCTTTGTTGTCTTGTCAACCACTTTGATTGAAGGATAAGGTGGCATACAAAACTGGTTAAATAAATATGGGTCTAGGGGTCCCAAGTGTGATGGTGTTGATGATCCCTTGAGGTCCCTTCTCATCCTGTGTTTCTCTTTGCATTGGTGATTCCTCTCTCGTGTTTTGAATAATTTCAAATAAATTTTTTCTAAATGCCTTGTGTTCCAGGGTAAGGACAAAAATTGCTTTGACATTTTCTTCCACGCTTCACTCCTTCCATCTCCTTTCCCTCACTTTAATCCTCTTTATAGACCGTTATCAACAAAGCAGGGAAGGCTCAGAACCTTGAAGGTCTTGAGGGTCAGGATTGAGGGTTGGGTTCAGTCTCCGAGACCAACCTTCAGTAACAGCAGCCTTCTTTCCTTCCCCCTCCCCTAGAGCTCCAGTACATACCTGAGCCCTCTCACTGTCTCCCATGCCACAGTCTACTAGGTGATTTACGCATGTGCAACATTTGCAGTGGTAGAAATGTTTACATGCTCGCTGCGTCTGTGTACCCTCTCCACCCTTCCTCCCCCTCCTGATTGTCTAAACTGAATAACTACAGTCATCAGAAACATGTTTTTTAGCCAGATCTTCATATCTCTCTGTATGGTGCCACTGGGCTGAATAATCACAGGGAAAAAAGAAGCCCATGAAGAATAGTGACCATGGTGAGCATGCCAGAGGTGTCCAGTGACTGCTTTATTTTTTCTTTGCTCTCGCAGAATGCTTCCAGGTCCTCTCATGACTTATCAGCTTCAAAGAAGTTTTATTAAATCAGCAAGTAAGTTTTCCATGCCAAAGTCTTCGAAGAAATTAGCCTTTGAAGAGTCGATACTTAATTGTCCATTATCATCTTCCGACATGTTGAAGGAACATTTTATTTTGAGTTGGACACTAATATGCATGGTGGAGAATACTGCATTGTTATAGGGGAACAGGTTTTTGATTAGATATCCATGGTGCCTTAGATTAGTGCAACAGGTTTTAAACCTATCATTTATTTAGCTGAAGAGTAGTTTAGGACACAAGGGGTTTTCTCGATAGATATAGTATCCTTGGAAAACTCTAATACAACTAGAGTCCCACAGGTGGTTATCCACCATCTGTTATTTTTTGTTTGTTTATTGCATTATTTTGCATAACAAAGCAGAAACATTCAAGACGCTCAATGAGCTACCAAGTCTTCATTTAAAGTGTAGGCAATAGAAGGATATTGGTGGACTTTTTTACCTTCCAGTTACATATTGGACAATGTTGACTAAATGAAGGGATGTTAATTTCACAGCAGTTGATAAAACAGAGGGTGTTGCAAGGCAAAGAACATCAGCCAAGTGTCTTGTTCTTTGTGGGTAGATCTCAGTGTATTATCCTAAGCAGTAGTAAACCTTCTGTAGTAGAACTTCTGCATGATCCTTGAATACAAGTTTCCTAAGTTAAAGCAAGACAAATGGTATTTAATGACGAGACTGAAAAAAAGACAGTATACCTAAGTATTTAGTCATATCCCTAGGGATTTTGAGGCATTACATTTTTCCCTAAAGATAGAAATTGAAGGGCAGTAGGTCACTGAAGTTGAGGGGAGGACGATTTGGACGGAATAGGAAGAAATGCCTGCAATTGCCTACTCAAACAGTAACTATTTAAGGAATAACAATTTCAGTGGGTGGTAAGAGCAGGTAGGCTAGAAGAAATGGTGGCGAGAGGAGAGGGGTATGAGAAGATCCGAGTGCTATGTTTACTTTAGAGCAGGGTTGGTGTAAGCGTATTTAGATGCCTTAGGTGAGCCTTCAGCTTGTGGGCCCTCAGTGTTGAAGCCCCTAGTCATCACCCCTGAGACTTTGATAATTGACCTTGAGAATCACAATTGCCCCAACACCACCCCGGCTCAGAGAAATTTTGTAAAAACACATATCTAGATGATAATTTGTAAATATTAAACCAGGACTTTCCAAACCTATACTAGGGATCCCATAGCCAGTCAGGTTTTCTAGCTATTCACAGTGAATATGCATGAGATACATTTGCATATGTCAGAAACCCAGAATATGAAAATTTACTTCATTTATTTATTTATTTATTTTAAAACATTTTTTAGAGCCCATATGTTTGAGCATTCAAGGCGGTTCACAAAAGAAACTTAGGATACAACACACAAACCAACCCAACTATCCACCCCCCCCCCCCCCCCAACACAGCCAGGGCCTAGAATCGCCCTGCCTCTCCCACAATCACATCACTGCAAATTGCTGCCCACTGCCCATTCATGCGTATTCATTGGCGATATCCTGAAATCCCCACTGGCTGTAGGTCTGGAAGCTCTGTATTAAACATTGTTTCATTTATGCAGAGTCTTGTAAATGTCTTCACATCCTTGTACATTTTTCACATTCTGCTGTCTAATAAATTCATTTCAGAATGTATTAAAATAGGATCTGCATGTCTAAAGTAAAAACACAATTATAGAAATATTCAAAATGTTATTGCGTAAGCTTGGTGCAAACAGCTTGCTGTTTTGATGGTTTTATTGTAATAATACTGTTGAAATTATAAACAGTTAAGAACTAAAAAATCAATAATTGAGTAACAAACTAAAAAGTCTGGACTGCATATGTCTTCATTGCCTTTGTTTTAGCAAACTCAAATTAGCTCCAGTTTCAAAAACTGCCTTAAGGCCCATAAGTAGTTTTGTATTGAGCTCATCTGTGTCTAGTCACAAAAGCTGAGCTTATTTGAATACTCCTGAATGAAGAATTCAGCTATTTCTATTTTATGAATGAATTTGAAGCAAGTGTCTAAACATGCTGAACACGGAGCTGGCAAAAGAACACAAGAGATTCAAAAGCACAATGTGTTTTAATATCCCTTGGGCTCCTGTTGGCTCCATTGTTATAAAGTGAAATGATTTGGCACTACCAGTACACTGCATTGATCATCAATACACTGCAATGATCAGTCCATCCCTCCCAAAGTCAGTAGTGATGGATTAAAGAAACTGCTGAGAAAGATCACTGTGAGGCCTAAAATTACTTTATAGTAATTTTCTCCAGTCTCTTTGGCTGATAAAAAATTTCAACATTACTTCACAAGCATGACCTATATGGCAGGGTGGCAAGAAGGAAGTCATTGGTGAAGAAAAGCCATTTGATGTGCCCCACATTGTGAAGAAACACATAGGGGACACTGCATGCATGTGGGAGAAAGTTTTGCTGTTTGATAAAGCCAAAGTAGAACTTTTTGGTCTAAATGCTAAGTGATAGATGTGGTATAAAACAAACACAATCTATTGCCCTGCTAACACGCTCCTTAGAGCATGGTGTTAGTGACGGTGTTATATTGAGGGGCTGATCTGCAGCAGCAATGGCAGGGAAGTTTGTGAAGATGGAAAGAAAGATGGATAGTAGGACGTATAGGCAGTTTAGAATTGAAACAAATTTCAGTAAACCAGGAAGCTATATTACAATTATTTGATAAACAAAAGAGTAGCAACTCACTTGGACCGGATGGTATACATCTGAGGGTGCTGAAAGTCCTGAAATACGAGATTGCAGACACATTATTAGCAATCTGTGAATGATCATTAAAAGCATCTGTAGTACCTGAAAGACTGGAGAATGGCTAGTGTAAAGCCAGTTTTTAAAAAGAATTCCAGGAAAACTACAGACTGGTGAGCCTGATGTCAGTAGTGGGCAAAATGGTAGAAACCATTATAAAGAGTAAAATTACTGAACATGTAGATAATCATGGTTTAATGGGAGAAAGTCAAGATGGTTATAGCCAAGGAAGATCTTGTTTTACTAATCCAGTGTATCTGGATTTTTGGAAAACCTTTGACAAGGTCCCTCATGAGAGACTTGGCAAAATTAAAAAGTCATGGGATAGGAGGCAGTGTGCCATTGTGGATCAGGAACTGGTTAAAAGTTAAGGGAGGAGTGGCCTAGTGGTTGGGGCAGGTTACTTAGGCCACTTAACCCTCCATTGCCTCAGGTACAAAAACATAGATTGTGAGCCCTTCGGGGACAAAAGAAAAATGTATATACAGTACCTGGATGTACACTGCTTTGACTGGTAGAAAAGCAGTATATAAACTTAGTTAAATGTTAGAAAGCAGAGAGTAGAGCTAAATGGCCGATTTTCTCAATGAAGAAAGGTGAATAGTGGAGTACCCCAGGTATCTGTGCTGGGTCCACTGCTTTTTAACATATTCATAAGTGACCTGAAAATGGGAATAACGAGCGAGGTGATCAAATTTGCAGATGACACAAAATTATTCAAAATTAAACACAAGTGGATGTGAAAAATTGGAAGCTGTGAAGACTGGACATCCAAATGGCAGATGAAATTTAATGAGGACAAGTGCAAAGTTATGCACCTAGAAAAGAACAATCCAAACTATGGTTACATGATGCAAGATTCCACATTAGAAACCACCACCCAGGAAAAAGATTTAGGCGTCACCCTGGATAATACGTTGAAATCCTTTGCCCAGTGTGCAGCAGTGGCCAAGAAAGCAAATAGAATGCTTGGAATCATAAGGAAAGGAATGGAGAATAAGACAAAGGATGACATCATAATGCCTCTGTATCGTTCCGTGGTACGACTGCACCTTGAATATTGTGTGCAATTCTGGTCACCGTATCTTAAAAAGGAGAATTAGAAAAGGTACAGAATAGAGCCACCAAAATGGTAAAGGGGATGGAAGGATACCCCTGTGAGGAAAGGCTTAAAAGGTTAGAGCTGTTCAACTTGGAAAAGAGACGGCTGAGGGGAGATATGATAGAGGTCTATAAATTAATGAATGGAGTAAAGCGGGTAAATGTAGATCATTTTTTTACTCCATCAAAAGTAGAAAGACTAGGGGACACTCAATGAAGCTACAATGTAACCAATTTAAGACTCTGGAATTCGTTACCGAAGAATGTGGTGTTAGTGTAGCTGGGTTTAAAAGAGGTTTGGACTAGTTCCTGGAGGAAAGGTCCATAAACCATATTAAAGAGGACCTGGGAAATCCACAAGCATTGTGGAAGCTGTGTGCCTCATTGGGAACCTGCCAGGAACTTGTGGTCTGGATTGGCCACTGTTGGAAGCAGGATACTGGGCTTGATGAACCTTGGTCTGACCCAGTATGACATTTCTTATGTTCTTATCCTGGGGGGAAACTCTGCCAGACTGCCATAGACCTGAAATTGGTAAGAAGATTCACCATTCAGCAAGGCAGTGATCCTACGCTCAAAACAAAAGCAGCGGTGATCAGCTCAGCAAAATGAAAGCGAATGATCTCAAGTGACTCGGTCAAAGCTCAAACCTGAGTCCAGTAGAAAATGTGTGGCAAGACTTTAAGACTGTACTCCGCAGACCATTCCCAGCCAGCTTGAAAGAGCTTCAGCTATTCTGTCTAGAAGAATGAGTAAAAAATGCATCATCCCATGTCAGATGATGCTTGCCTATGTGACACATCACACGCGTGACTCTTGTGAACCTTTGGTCTGATGCAGCATTGCATTTCTTACGTAAACTTGCTCTGCATCCACAAAGGTTCTACCTCCACCAATAATAGATATAGATAAGAACCAGGACATTTCTCCAAGGAAATCATCATACAAAACCAATTCTGATTCTCACATCACTTGAGTAGCAGCAATATGAATCTCTCTACTAAAAGGCACATTGTCAAATAACAGAAAACCTGAAAATGATTCCCATTAGCACATGTAGAAACATGATTCAAAAAGCAGGAACCCTCCCTATGAATAGGCAGCACTATGGATATTACACTAGACCCTAGAACACCAGTGCACCTAGTACTGGTAAAACAGGAGGAGATGGACTGATACAGATCTACCTGCTAATACTGAATCTCGACCACATGCAAATCACAAAGACTCTCATCAAATACAGAACAAGGGACCACAAATTCCAAATAGAAATATGAAGACAAAAAATAAACTGGGAACCCCAAGAAGTCAAATTCAGCAGGTGCTGCAACACTGGGAAATTATAAGCAGACATGCATTTCCTCTTGCACTCTAGACAACACAAAGACATCTGTGATGCACATTTCCCAAAGCCTAACATATTCCAATTAATAAAATGGATTCTTCTACCTTTGTTGTCTGGGAATTTTATTTTTCCAGTCGCATTGTTCCCAGTTTCTCTCGCTTGCTTTCTTTGTCTCCTGCTGTTCATTTGACCTTTCTCCTCTATCCTGTCTTCCTCCATTCCCTTACTATATGTCTCTGATGTATTAATACTCTCATCTTTCTTCCATTTCTTTTCTGTCTCTGTCCACTCAAATTTCATCCTTCAGTCCTCAATGGCCTCCTTTTTAATTTTTGTGAACCTATCAACTTTCCATCCCTCTTCTCTCATCTCCCGCCCAGCCCATTTCCCATCTCGCACCTTCCTCAATCTCTTATTCCCTTTTATCTTTCACCCAGTCCCCATTATCACATTTCTATTCTCTACATGCACCATTCTCCTCTCGCTCGCCTCCTTGACGGCTTCCATGGCCTTTCCCTCATGGATCCACCTTACCTGCATCGTCCCTTCCTCTGCTTCCCTCAGCCTAGTAGTCGGTTATTTCATCTCGCTCTCTCTCCACCCCCCCCCCCCCCAACCTGGAACTGAAACCATAATAAGAGCCCAGTGCTGCTGTGATGGGGGAAAGGTGCGTGCAGTTCAGTAGAAAGAAAGTAAGAATTGCGAGGCTCGTGCAGTGGCCTCTCCTGCTGCCGCTAATGCCTCCCTACTTCAAAATACGACTCCCCCCCCCTCCGGTACTTATGACAGCCCAGTTGAGAACGACTATGTTAGACCCTTATCAGTTATCACACCCCTGGTTCTCTTTACCACCCCCAACCAAATTCCCCCTTTGATGTGTGCACCTGAAAGGCTCTTAATCAAGTCTTTTAGCGTTAACTCATAGCTGTCCACCAAGCACCGAGACTTATGCAATCAAGACTTTTTGGGTTCTCGACTGCAGCTGCATTTTGCCATCCTTCAGAAGTTGCTGCCCTAGACAGGTGCCTAGTCTGTCTGCTGGTTAAGCCGGTTTTACGTATGCTCAACAAGGCTGGCGCCCTAAGTGAACCCCATTCCTGTTTTCCCCATTGCCGTCGCTGCTGCACCTTCCTGGCACCCGTAGCAGTTGCAGTGACTTTAAAACAGCCGTGCGGCTTCCAGTGCTGTTAGTGCTTCTGCCCCCCCGATTTAGACTTCCTGTTTGCATGGGGGTGGAAGCGGCTGGCCCTCTGACTGAATGTAGACTTGATCTGAGCATTACTTGCTGTTAAGGCACAAATGGCTCGGTTGGCATGTAATCTGCATTCATTCTTAGTTCATTATTTCATCCTTTATTCATTCTTTTCTACATTTAATATTGATGATGCTCATGGCAGACAGGTCATGTCCTGAAAGAAAATAATAATTGAAGAGGATGGATGAAGCCTCGGGCTGGTGAAGACCATCGGAGTGTGGCACTTCACTCTGACTTCATTTCTATTAGACTAAGGGACTGGCTTTGCATATGCAAGTCTGGGATGACAGTACAGTTTTATTGTCTGTCTTTTAGTAATAATTATTGATCATAAAACTATTGCAATGTAAATAACCACATCTAGGATCAGTTAAGAACTCACAGTTGGGTTTTCATTCCTTGAGGGCGCATAATTTTAAGGCCGCTGCTTTAGCTGTCCTAGTGGAATATTTAATTTATTTAGTTATGCTTATATATCACTTTTCACTGGGTCAAAGCGGTGTACATTCACGTACGGTATATATTTCCCTCGTCCCCGAAAGGCTCACAATCTGTTTTGAACCTGAGGCAGTGTAGGGTTAAGTGGCTTGCCCAAGGCCACAAGGAGCACCTGTGGGACTAGAAACCCCAGTCCCTCCGGCCTGCTGTCCTCCAGCGATACTGCAATACTGCATTGTGAGATTACTTGTTCATGATCATATGGCATTACCAGTGGGAGATGGCGCTTAACTCCCACCCCACAAAAAAAAATGCCTGACTCAAATTTCCACCCTCATTTACCTCAACTTTATTCAAGACGAAACAAATAAAGGAGACATGAAACGTTCTAAATATTGTAGCTTCGGGTCAGCCCCCCCCCCTTTGTATTTCTTTTGGAATAGTGCCAGCTTTACCGCTCCTGTGGCCTTCCAGATCACACACCACTTTAAAAGTAGAAAAGTCTGTTTCCTCAAGGGCTTAGTTCTGCACAAAGAGCCCTGTCTATTTCAAAGTTCGGGAGCGGGGGCATACAAACAGACTGCATGAATGTGCAAATTGACGGCTTTACCCTTCTTAAAAGGTCATTCTGCAATTTAAAAAAGTCAGATGACCCCTCCCCTCAAGGGGACCTATCTTCATTCAAAGTTTGGTGGATCTAGGTCTAGCCATCCCAAAACTGTTAGGAGAGAATCGTATACCAAACTGTGAGTGGTCCAGAGGCAATGAGATGTTCCATTGGGCTCCCTCTGTTGCGAAGACCCCCCAAGATTGCTGTCTGGCTGACTTTGCTAATGATAGATGCTCTGATCTCCCCTTGATTTCCTCAGCAGCAGACCTCTGTGAGTCTCCTGGGGCAGAACACTCCTGAAGGGGCACACCAAAGGGGGTCGTCCCTTTGGAAGTGCCCAGTAATGGCAGGTATTGATATTTTCAGCTATGTAGTGTTCTGCTACTGACTACTACTGATCCTTTGCATAGAGCTACAAGACACATGCAATGCTGTACAGAGACATGTAAGAGACGGTCCCTGCTCTTCAGAGTTTACTCCAACGGCTCCCTTTGGTAGCTCAGGGTGGAGTAAGTTGGTTGTATGACTAGAATGTGTGGATCTTTGGCAGGAATGTAATTTTTTGATTTGATAGTTGGGATGCAGTCTGTTCCAGATTCTAGGGGGGAGGGGGGTGGTGAAGGGTTCGGGTGCAATTGGATTTTACTTATGTTTGTGTAGTTTTGTTGTGATGTTGTTGATGCTTTGTATTTTTCTGTTGTATGTGTGTAGTGTTAGAGGAATTGTATAACATGCTGGGAGCAGGCTTGTTGCATAAAAAGACTGAGTAAACTGACATTAGTAAAAACACAAACTGCAATGCGCAGGCGTGCAGTGCAGTGCAATGTGCAAACGTGCAGTGCAGTGCAATGCGCAGGCATGCAGTGCAGTGCAATGCAGTACAATCTCATAAACCTTAATTCGGTTGAACCAGTGCTAAAATGAAAGAGGAAACGGAAAAACAAATTGTAAATAATGGGGAGGGAGGTACGGGGGGGGGGGGGGTGTGTGGATAGATCACTTATATACTAGGGATCTCCAACCAAGATTCTCAAGGGCTACAGCCCAGTCAGCCCTACCTCTTGCAGGTGCATCCCGTGCAGATCCTGGCTAGTCTGCGGCCCTTGGGGACAGCTGTTATATATGTGCTAAATATCGCAGTTTCTGATCATCCTATGTGAGTAACGCTTAGTTGCACAGTTTCAGGAGTTGGATATTTTAAAACACATATTGTACCTTGGTTTCAAACTTTCCTAAGGGGTCTGGGCATTGGGACCCTGCACACGTCTAGTTGTGCTCTAGAATAAATACATAGTACTAGTCATTTTGTACGGAATTGCAGTCCTTATCACTTTTTTTCCCTGCAATCCTCTCCCAGCCCAGCAGAATCATTAGTTGGTTTAAGCTAGGTAATGTTTGCCATCTTCCCTCCCCCCTCCTCCCAAATTAGAAGGTAATTTCTGCTAAACAGAGTTTGGATGTAAATCTGGCAAGATATGGTTTGCACAGCTTTGGCTGGCCCCAGAGTTAGTTCAGTGTTGACCCCCTAGGCTTTACATCCCCCTCCCCAGAATGTATTGTTCAGCTTTGAACGCCCTGCTCTTTGCCGCTGCCCCCCAGAGGTTGCTGCCCTAGGTGGCTGCCTAGTTTGCAGAATGATGGCTGTTGGCATGACTTGTCTGCATGACAAGTACTGTGGTGTTGATGGAATTCTGTTTCTCCAACCTCCCTAACTACAGAACTGGAGAATCAGGAGTCACGAATCTCTGAGATCCACACCCTGATCCACAGGCTCCCGGAGAAAAACCGACACATGTTGCATCTGCTCATGAAGCACTTATCAAAGTAAGTTTCTTAACATATGTTTTGCTATTGCTCTTAAATCTTCTCACCTTGCAAGTTCTCAAAGTGCTTTTTTCATGTTGCACAGTCATGACTGGCAGCTTGAAGATCAAAGCTACTGGCTAAAAAATAACTATTGATATAAGCATGAAAAGGGTCTTATTTATTCCCCCCCCCAAAAAAGATGCGTTTTCAGACTTATAAATATTACTCAGGACGTGTATTGATTTTACATATAAAAACTCATTGATCCAGTGCAGCTGATAGAATTACCAATGTGCATTATGTATGTGTGTTACCAATGTGCATTATGGGTGTGTGTTACCCATGTGCCTTATCTATGCGTGTCACCCATGTGCCTTATGGATGCGCATATTGCAGCATGTTGATATTATTAATTTTAAAAAAATTCACAGAACCAGCTGCATGATTTTAAAAATGGCAATACCCTTCTCCCCATTATATGTTTGGGGGTGATCTCAGGTGAGCAGCTGGTGGTATGCACCTGAAACCTCAGTCAGTCACCCGCCAGCAGGGTCTGGGTGTGAAAGTCTAGTCATGCTGTCACCCATAGCATTACTGTCAAGGCTTTGTGTACAGGAGATCTTAAGATTATCAAACACAAGAAGAAGAGGCTAATTTCATAGCAGAGCATGTAGGTGAAATGTCAAAAAGGTGCCTGTTTGATAAATGTAAAATAGGTGCATATGTGTCTTTAGAAAACATGTTCCTACAGTGACCCTCTAGCAGCACACTTGCTTCAAAGAAGGCGTAGATGTATGTGTAGACGTTATGCGATGTATGTGTGTATCTTATAAGCTGTGTCTGGGGAACACTTGCATGCAGATCTCATAACAGCTGTTGTAATCTTATATACCTCCACACAGCTTTCTAAAAGTCATTTTCCTAATGCTGTGCATATGCGAAAAGTGTTATAAAACAAAGACAACCCCCCCCCCCAGCACAGTTATTCCAGAACAGCTCCCACTGCTGGAGGCCTCTTGATGCCGGCCTAAGTTTGCAAATTGATTTTATTAACATTAGATTATGAAGGTAGAAACAGCTAAGACACCACTGGTCCTCAAAAGGCACAAATGGTCTCGTTTTTAGAGTATCCACAATGAATATGCCCAAGGTATACCTGTACTTCCTGCAATGTGTCCTGAAATCCGGAATTTGTGGCTCCTGAGGACTGGCGTCGGCCACCCTTATGCTAGGGCACCACAGACTTTCCCTGCCTGATAAAACCCGAAGTACCAGGTACTGTTGCTGGTTGTGAAAAGATCAAATTTTGAGTCTTTAACCAATAGGTGTCAGCAGATTTCTAGGGCTGCCTGTTGGAGACTGAACAGGCAAGGAAGATATCTGTGACCCCACTTGGCTAAAGGAGCAGTACTTGAGGGTAGGTTTGGGATGTTGTTCCTCATTCCTGTTCTTCGGTCTGGGGACATGTGATGCTGTCATGCCTTCTGTTGGGAAGAGTGCAGAAGAGGAATACCAAAAGAACAGCGGAACTTGATGCTGATCTTTCACAACAGTAATGAAAGACTCTCAGACATGTTTTATGTTAGCATTCTCTGTCCCTAGATGGTTTACCCTTTTGACCCTTGGCTTACTATTGTTTGAGGTGTGTTGCAATAGCCCGATAGGAAGGGTTACCTGATGTTCTTTCTTTATACATCAGTAGAACATCATACTAATCACAGATTATATTAAACATATTTATAATCTCCATTTTCTGTTAATCAACAACACAGCCATTGAGCTAATAATTGTCTCCTAAATATTTGCATACAGAAATAGCTTAGCTCATTACCAGGGGTGGGAGAATGGCCTGGCTGGATTGGATAGTGACCAGTGAGGTTTCCTCGCACAGCTCCAGACAGTTTATAATCCTGCAATAAAGATAAAAGATAGCAGCATTGGCTTCACAGGTAGTTAAATAATTATCTGTGCTCGTTGGAAGGGTTTTGTTTTATTTTGTTGTATTGGTGTCTGAGATGGTTTTGCTTGTGGTCTTTTCATTTTATTTATGGATTTAGCTCGCCCCTTTTCATTAAGATACAGTAGAGTTTGCTGTCTCCAGAGTGCGTGCAAGCTAAATTTGTACCTGAGGCAGTGGAGGGCGAAGTGCTGCTTCTAACCTTGGGAGAAGCAGGATTTGAACCCGGGTTTCTCTGATTCTCAGCCGCCTCCTTTAACTACTAGGCTGTTCCTGCGCCTTTTCAAGAGTCCTGCATGAGCCCATTTTTTCATTATTTGAACTAAGATGTGGGTAGGATGGGAGATGGGAAATAACAGTGAAAGATGCAAACTTTTTTGAATTTACAAGTTTATAAAAAGCTACGTTTTTCTCTTCTTTCTGCCTGGTTCTACAGAAACTGTCTGGGGTCATACACAGGTTTTTTTTTTCTTTGCTAAGAGTACAAAATCTCAATTTAAAAGGACTAGCTTGAGACTAAGGTTTTATATTGAGATTTTTGATATTGTAATGCAGTTGCCTTATAAGTTCTGACTAACTAACTTTATGCTTTTCAGGTCTTTAAGGTCCCCTTTGAACTGCAGATCTCTGTGGAGTTGAAATTAAATCTTTTAAATGTTCTCGTTTCTAAAAGGTCACTGCTGCCTGCCTCCCCCACCCCCTCCTCTGCAGAAGCTTTCTGAGGTCCTCCCACTCTACCCTTTATCCAGTCACTCCAATTCCTGATTTTCTCGTACAGGTTGGGAAGAATTCTCATTTCTGTCAGCTTTACTGGATTACTTTAAATGGCTCTTATTCTCAATTGACTCCCACCTCATCGTTCTCTTTGTAGTGGGCTGATTGCAGAGAACTGTGTTAAGCTGGATTTAAAGGATGAAGAATTGTGGGAGTAATTGTGAGAAGCATTAGGCATCATTTGCACATATAAATAGTGGATGTATATGTACAAAAGAAACTATACGCAAAAGCAGCAATTTTAGAAAAGTCATCACTTATGAGTATAGGCAGAACGTAGGGATTTACGGGAGGTATGTTCTGGGTGCATTATCCGTCACCATTTATACCTTCTCCAAGTCATGCATAACCCCTGGCTGTCGTCTCCTTTTGACTTAGGCTAAGAGGAGTGTGTAAGGGGGAAAATGTGCTCATCTCTTTGATGTTCAGAATCGTCTCCCTCAAGAGCTGGACTTTCGAAGGCTGGCTCCCTAATTAGCAGCTCTTGGTTCTGCATGATGGGCCCAATATTCCAAGGATTTATGCCGCTACATTGCCTCTGAAAATTTGCTAGAGCCGAGTGCCTAAGTATTTTCTTGAAATTTCACTAAACTCCTAAATTTAGGAGTATAAAAAGTGGGTAACAATGGGGAGAGATTTAGGATGGGGAAAGAGGTTAGGAGCTTAGCACAGATTTTCAGCACTAGCACCTAAATTAGGCTCATAAATCTAGGCAAATGAATGACGGCCTTAAATTGAGGGGCATACATTTTAAGCTCCTAAATCGGGGTGAATTTTCAACTGAAAACTTTGGCTCCTAAGTGTGGCTGAAAATAGGTCATAAATTTAAGAGCCGAAAATAGGACAGTGTATTTAGGGGCTCAGCTTTTTTTGACTATTGGGCCCATTCTATATAAGTGGAAGCACATGCATATATACATTTAGCAAAATCACCGGGTACGTGTCTGTATGCTGTCATTTGTGTGTCCCTCCTCTCTGACGATATGAGTTTTGAGAGAGCTCGTCCCGATGTTCCAGATACCGCTTCTAGGTATATCTGCCAGGACACTATGGCGGTCACTTTCAAAGAAGCTGCGTACAGATATGTGCAATCGACTTGCATAAATCCCCTGTTTCCAGTGATTTACAGGTGTGATCGGGTCTTTATGCGCATACTCCATCCTGAAGCGCACGGAGATTAGCAGCTGGCTAATGGTGCATTTTTTCACAGTGGTCGTGCACAAGGTAGAGTCTGGGCGGAACATAGGCAGAGAGTAAATCTACTAACATACATTTTACAATACTGGAACTTTTATGTTTATTTGGTCACTCTCCATACTGCCCTTCGCAGTGCAACAGGGTGATTAACATTAATAATAAAATAACAAAGCAAAAACAAAAGTAGAAACCAGAAAAGAGAAAAAGAGAAAATCTAATACAATAATCAAGTTCTAACTATAGGTCATAGAGAAGGAACAATAAATAAACAAAACAGAAAAGAGCCAAGCTGCTGCTCTCCTCACAGCCCCTACGCACAGGAGAGGTTGGAACCATTAAAAAGAAATAGGGGATTTCTGTTTGTTATATGGTAATGTCAACTTGGACAAAAAGACTAACTCCTGGGAAAAGCCTGGGGGAGAAAAATAAGCTTTACGGGAGGTTTGAAACTTAGATAATGAGGATTCAAGACTAATATATCTAGATAACAGGTTCCATATATGGGGGGGAGGGGGGGACAAGAAATTAAACTGGGGCATGGCACATTACCTCCAGTCTGACATAATGGGATGTAGGAAGGACCAATAAATTTTCAGTTTGGGACCTAAGCAGTTGGGGGGGGGGGGGGGGCATTGCCTAAATTTGTCACGTATATCACATCACTTCTGCTCCTACTTAATAGCATGGCAGACATGTGCATTAACTAGGCACAAGTTTATTAAATTATCTTCCACATATATATTCTTTATTTACTGTTCTGATATTCTGCCAATCCAGAAAGTACAGACCGTGGACCATAAATTGTATTTATTTATTTAATGTCTTTTCTATACTGCACTTTTTGGGATCAGTGCAGTTTACATTCAACAATAATTGTACAGTGCAGGCGGGCCTACACTGAACTTACAATGAACGGGGAGTGATAACTTGGACTAACGAGGGTAACTGTGTACAGGTTATATACACTGGGTATCTATTACAGGTATCATCTTTACAGTATTACATCAATATTTACAGTAATAAATCACTATATACACATTCAGTATATCGGGTGTGTCGTTGAGCTAGGGGGTGGGGCTGGACTTGAGTGGCGTTGGCGCACTAGGGGTGGGGTCCTGGTTGTTGATTGTGTCTGACTGAGATATGTCGCTCGTATGAGAGTGGTGCTGGATGAAGAGATGGTGCTTCAGTGCCTTCCTAAATTGGGTAAGATCGGTGATGGCTCAGAGGGCAGGCGGAAGCGCATTCCAGCATGTGGGTGCGTAGAGAGCAAAGGCTCTGTTTCTGGATGTTTGCAAGCATTTTGTTGTTGCCTATGGGATTATCAGAGTGTTGACAGCAAATGATCTCCTGGCTCTGTTGGAAGGGGTGGTGTGGATGAGGTCTGTGAGGGAGGTGGAGGAGCACTTGTTTATGGCCTTGAAAATCATCAATAATGTTTTGAAGGATAGTCTGCAGTGGATTGGCAGCCAGTGCAGGTGTTTCAGTATTGGGGTTATGTGTTCCCTCCTGGATGCTCTGTGCAGTATCCTTGCGGCTGCATTCATCGTAAGCTGTAGCTGGTTGAGCGTGCTTTTCGGGAGTCCTTGCAGAATTGCATTGGCGTAATCAAAGTGAGGGATTACTAAGGCCTGGTAGATTGTGCAGAAGTCGTCTGGCTCAAGCAGATGTCGTAGGTGTCGGGTTTTCCTTATTTTGTGATAAACTGCTTTGACCATGTTGCTTATATGAGCTTTCATATCAAGCTGCTGGTCTAGTGTGACTCCAAGGTAGCGTACCATAGTCTTACTGAGGAGTATGGCGTTCCGTACTTTTAGTGAGGAGGGCAGGGTAAATGCTTGGTTCCTGGAGACGAAGAGGACCTCTGTTTTGTTGAAGTTTATTCTGAGCCTTTGTGAATGGAGCCAGTTAGTGACAGCATAAAAACAGATTGTTAGCAGTGAGAAATCAGGGTGGTCAATTGAGAAAGCCATATATAGCAGTACATCGTCAGCGTATACCAGGGTTGATGTTGAAAGAGCGGATGAGAGTGCAAATGGGCTGCATGTATACATTGAACAGGAGGGCCGAGAGTGAGGATCCCTGTGATACGCCTTTGTTCTTGTTGGAAGGGCTTGGAGGTGACGGAGTTGGCTCGTACATGCTGCCATCAGTCTGATAAGTATGACTTGCACCAGCTTAGCGCTGAATTGCGGATACCCTTCTTCTTGAGGCGTGTCAGGAGTATCTCATGGCTGACGGAGTCAAAGGCAGTAGCAATATCCATGAAGATCAAGGTGAAGCCTTGTCTGTTGTCCATCCCAATTGTTAAGGTACTTACAAGAGTGGTTAGGCGGGTCTCTACACCGTGTGATTCTCTGAATCCATGCTGACATGGGTCGAGAGGTGCATTTGTCTCAATGTGGTGTTGAAGTTGACGTTGGACCACCTTCTCAATTATTTTGGCCAGGAGGGGGATTCTTGAGATGGGTCTGTAGGAGTCCACCTTCCTTGGGTCCAGCTTATTGTTTTTCAGCAGTGGTCTGATGGATGTTTGCTTCAGGCTTTGTGGAAATGACCTAGTTGAGAATGATAGGTCGATTAGCTTGGTAAGGAATGGACTGAGTTCGGCACGCAGTGATTTTATCCAAAATGCTGGGCAAGGGTCATTTGGAGCTGTGGTCGTGTTAATGGCCGTGATGATGTCTTGAATGCCTTTCTCAGACGTTGCGGAGAAGGCCGTGAGGAAGTCGTAGGTGTCTTTCATGGCTGGGGTCCCTGTACTAGGATCACTGTGTACGGGGCCGAGTTCGAGGTCTCCCTAGACTGGCTTGTTCTAGACTGAAGGTAGTCCGCGAATTCCTGGGGGTCAGGCAGGCATGCTTGGGTTGGAGAAGGGTCCTTCGTTAGGGTCTTAACTAGGCTGAATAGGTCATGTGGCTTGTTTAGGGAGCGCTGAAGGATTTCCGCATGGTACTGCTTCATTCTTGTCGTAACTGCTGCTCGGTGACTGCTTAGGTGGGAGGTGTATGTCCTCTGGTCCTTAGTGGAGCAAGATCTACGTCATCGTCTCTCAAACTTCCTTAGGTGGAGGAGAGATGACCGAAGCTCTGGAGAGTACCATGGAGCGTTCTGTCTGCTCCCTCGTGGCTTGTTAAAAGGTGGTAGATGAGCGATGGCACCCAGGCTAGTGTTCCATGTGGTGATCATTTCGTCTAGACTGTGTGTCAGTGGGTTGCGGAGAGGCTGGGCTTTGTTTAGGATTTCATCTTTGTAAAAAGGCCGGAACCGTCCCGATGGTGCTGTGGGGGCTTTGGCTGGAGTCCGGGCGGTGTTGTGTTCGGGGTGCGTTGGTATCTGGAAACATATCAAACTGTGGTCAGACCACGGAACCGCGGCAATGGATAGTGCGAGATCCTGTCTTGGGTTGAAGGCTGACCGAGGGGCGAATATCAGGTCCAGCATGTTTCCTTTTATGTGAGTGGGGGCGTTGATTTGTTGGTAGCCCAGATCCCTAAGAGCCTCGAGGAAGGCTTTGGAGTGGGTGTCCTGGAGAGCAGGGAGGTTGAAGTCACCTAGTAACCAGTTTGGCATGCGGGGGGTCTTGGGGTTACAGGCAAGGTCGATTATTGTTAAGTCGTCCAAGGAAGAGGAGGGTGCTCTATAGACCAAGCTGATGGCAGTGTGCTTGTTGGCTATAGTGATTGAGTTGAGGTGCGTCATGCTGGTGGCAGCGATCAGCTGGAATTGCAGCTCCGTTTTCATCAGGATGAGTGCTCCTCTGCCTCTCCGATCCATCCTGTAACAGGTGTGGATAGAGAAGCTAGGTGGGATGAGCTGGTGGAGGAGTACAGAGTCAGCACTAGACAGCCATGTTTCTGTGACTAGGAGGATGTTCAAGTTATGGGAAGCTACCAGGTCCGATACAGCTGGCCATTTCTTTCGGACCAAGCGGGCATTTATGAGGGCGCACTTCAGGTTGCGGGGTTCTGGGTGCTTCTCTGTCTGGGGTCTCTTAGTATGCTGAAGGGACACATAGAGTAGATGTGGTCGCAGAATGTGCTTAGCATCAACTGCTGGCTGGTGGGGGGAACCCGACCATCTCCTCCCTGAGCCATGGAGGATTGGTATGGGATTGTAGTCGATGGTTAGGGAGAGGGCACTGTGTAGTAGGCGTATGAGGATAAGGCAGCTGGTTGATGCCCATGGGTAGGGCATCATCTTGGTTGTTTTCTCTGTGGTAACGGGCAGTAAGAATGTATCTCTGTCAGGGCAATTCGGATAGGTCCTGTTGCAGGTCAGTATGTTGGACAGAGTGTTAGACAGCACCAGAGGCAGGGCAGGTCAGGTCAAGCTATTAGAACAGCATATGAGGCAGGTCAGAAGCTATCAGAACAGCATACCAGACAGTTCGGGAGTTAGACAGTGTAACATTTAGTTCAGGTATCTTACTGTAGTTGTGTTCTGTTTCGGCCGCTTCCTGTTTGCTGTACTGCTACTGTCCAGGCAAGCTCGCTTGGGGAAGGGTATAAAACATATTGAGGGACACCACCAAAGGCTTGACTAGAAAGAACGCCTTCGCCTTCCAGCACACTCGCCTTCTTGCCGGACTCCAGCAGTTCCTCCTGACTCTGTGTAAATAGCACATGTCTTCCTGTAAATAAGCCCTCAGAAGACCAGTGAATTCTGTCTGCAAATAAGTTTATAATTAAGCTGTTTTCAGTTCTGATGCCTTTTACAAATGTATAAATATTATCATCGATTTTATGTAAGACTCACCATGTACCCAAAGAGCTGTTCAATGGTTCAGAGTTTATTGTAAACCGCCTTGACTCTTAGAAAGGCGGTATAAAAAGTGTTAAATAAATAAATAACCAGTTCATTTGGAAGTGCGTTACTCAACCTAGGTCCAGCAATACAGAAGGCACTGGCCAAAATTCAGAAAAAAAGCTTTGCTCCTAAATTTGTGTCCTGTTTTTAGCTGAAAATTCATCCCTATTTAGTAGCTTAAAATGTGTGCTCCTAAATTTAGGCCTGCCATTCATTTGTCTAGATATGAGCCTAATTTAGGTGCCTATGCTGAAAATCCGTGCTAAACTCCTAATTTATTTTCTCCACTCTAAATTTGCCCCCATAGCCACCCACTTTTTATGCTCCTAAATTTAGAAGTTTAGTGAAATTTTAAGAAAATATTCAGGCACTTACCCTAGTAAATTTTCTCAGAGGCCAATTTAGGAGCATAACTCTCAAAATTAGTAGTATAAATCCTTTGAATATCGGGCCCGGTGTCTATTAGAAGAAAGACGAGTATCTCTTATAGAGGGAGCAGCTAAAAGGTTACTATGACATGAACTCAGACACTTAGAATTACTTAAAGGCCAGCAGACAATCCCTTGACCTCCCCTTAATGGCCACTTTTCCATGCAGAATTATCTCATGAATATTCATTGCACTTATTCTAAAACCTGACCGGTTGGGGAATTTCTACGACATCACCATACACCCAAGCTTACTGTTCAGCATGCAGAAGTAGAGTTAAGGCCTACAGCTACTCTTTTACAGTAGAATCTGGTTTTTATAGTTTGAAATTAGACACAGCAGTAGCATAGGTTAATTGAAATGGTCATCCATCATATCAAGACGCAGACGCTGCTGTCCTCAGCAGGACTACTGTCTCATGCCGCTGCAATTCATTCCCCAGAGCGGCTTTTGCAAAGGAACCTGGATAGCTGGCTCTGAAACCCTAATGCACTTTTGAAACCTGAAGAATTTTGTGGGCTTAATTTATTCTTCTGAAGATGTTCCAGGAGCCAGAAGGGTAATCCCTTTGGAGATTCCTTCCCTTTCAGTTAAGAATAAAGTATTCTTTCTTCTGTTCCAGTATTGGCTAAATAAATATGGCAACCCTATACCTTTTCCTTAAAGCAATAAATTACATTTCTTGGCCAGAAATTCACAATTTCTCTCTTAAAATGTAAATACTACTTTTCTTACATTTTAGATTGATGTAGAAATCCAGTTGGGGTAATATTCTAAAGGGCTTGCAGGTTTGCTGACAACTGCTAAAAATACGTCTGCTGACCTGGCACTATCCAGATCATGCTGGCAATAACCCTCTAACCACCTGAGCCTTGTCTGGTTGGGGTGGGATGGCATGTGCGTGGCAACACCTAACTATATCTATAGCGGCGACTTTTAACTGTTATACATATATGCCTAAAATAAACCAATTAGCTGTAGGTGTGAGAAGTAATTATATGTCTGGCCTATGTTTGAAGGCCAAGTAGGTGCTTGTTTGAGCTGGGGCATCTTTATTATACTACGCTAATGGTTAGTGTGAGGTTTAGCTCGTAGTTAGCATGGGCCCAGCACTAAAAATCCTGTGTGAACTGGGTAGCGCACGGTTAGGTGGAGACAGAGTGGGTTGGGGTGGAATGTAGGCATTGATGGTGCATCATGGGTAGCTCAGGCGTTATGGGTGCTCATTGACCGTGAATGTTACTGTTAGCACAGGTGCACTTAGCGCCATCTCAGCGCACCTGCGAGTTGCTTTCTGTGGTGTGGCATATTAGCAGTGTTCCAATGCCGGGGGGGGGGGGGGGGGCAGATGCCTTCATGCTAGGCTACTAGCGCGTTCTAGAGTAAACATGTCCCTACTAGAGGCAAATATACAGAAACTGTGTCTGGAATAGATTGAAGCTTATAATCTTTTTAATTCTGCAGGAAACAGAATTTCTGGAGCAGAGTAGTTAAAAGAGCAATCTTTTCCAAAAATTGTTTTCTAGAGGCAGTTACAGTCTTATACAGATGCAGGGGTGGGGGAGAACCTGCACAAGAGGCAGTTACAACCTTAACCACTTTACTGGGCAGACTGGATGGACCATGCTGGTCTCCTTGATCTGCGGTCATTTATTAGATTAATAAGGACCCCTCCCTCCCCCAGCAGCTGGGGAAGCTGGAGCCTGTGACGCTGAGCCTTCTGATACCACCCGGGCTGGTGCAGAAGATCAGCTTTGCTTTTAACTCCCAGAACTATCTTTCCTGATCTTCATGCTTTAAAATATATCCTAATCCACCTACGTTTGCAGGCTGTCAGTCTTTGCTGTTCAGTAGCTTGAAGATCAAACTTCATAAAGTTATCATAGTCCATGTAGAAGCAGAAAGGTTTACCTTTGCTGGTTGTTGATCTCAAGGCCTTTGGTTGCACTGGCCCTACGGCTTTTGTATTTCACTTGCAAGGTGACTAAATCTGAGCACTCCACAGCACCACCGTGATACTTATCTGTAGCATTGCTAGATGTTGTGGTTCTGGATTACTCAGCATTTTTATATTCCAGTAACTCTGTATGAAATTGCTGAGTGGAAGGAGAGCTGCAAATTTTTTGTTTTGTGAAGAAAATGAGTAATTGGTGTTCCAGGAACTGTTTCATGAAGCAGAGCCTAGGTCAGGAGCTCAAAATGATAAAAGGGAGGGGGAGCTTTAGCTTTAGGGTGGTTGAAGGTCAGTGAAGAATTAGAGAAGCTGCTTTTGTGCTTCTGAGATTCGTAGGCTTGTGAAAGATGCCAGGATGACTCGATTGGAAACGAAGGTCATAGCTCATGCATATAGAAGGGGCAGCCTCCCCTTTTGTGCATCCCAGCTGATGTGGTCCAGATCTGCTCTTCAGAAATGACCTGGCATTTTCAGGCCTCGTTTCCTAGGCTGAGGCAAATCACTTGGGCCAATGGCAAGTGAGAACAACCACCAAGTCATCTCCCATTGGCCGTTGAGCAGCCATCTGGTGGCAATGACATTTCATCACTGACGGTCAAAATGTTTTTTAAACCAGTGACCTAATTTGTGTGCCTGATTTAGTTGGTTTAGTTACCTGCAGGTCTACTTTTCAATTGTCTTGTTGACATCTGTGTTCAAGATTTGTACTTTATTGGTAAAAACAGTTACAGTAATTATACAGCTTTCAAGCTTATCTGTACTGCAGCCAGCTTTGGTCTGGAAGATAATCTAATTTGTGAATTGCTGAGCACCGGTATTTATATTCCCCTGCACGTCTTTCCCTTGGAAAGCTGCAGTGTGGTATATACCAGTCTGGAAATGTCTACGGGATAGTTCAGTAATTTGTAAGATGGGCTAACCTTTGTCACATGCTTTCAGGTTGCTCTATGCTAGCTAAAATAAAAGTAAATTATTTTGAGCTTGAATGTGCTTATTAAACTGTCGCCTAAAAATAACTGCCGATCTCTCTCGTATCTGTCCAGACATGGAGATGCTGCTGGGCCAGAGATTGGCATGGAAAGACTAGAAGCATCTCTAACGAACAGCAGAAATGAGAGAAGCTGTGACCTCAATGCACGGTCATCACTCGGAGAGCAATGAGGTGCAGAAATCTTTGCTTTTATTTCACCCAAAGCACACCTGCTTAGGAGTCTGAACCGTCTTCGATGTACTTCCAGGCTTATTGTGCGTGCTTGGAAAATGATGATGATGATGCTGCTGCTCCGCTATTGGCGGCAGATCTGATTTCCTCCTCATGACAGTCGTTTGTACTGCTGCTGTTCTTGTGGAGCTATTAATTTACCTGATTTATGCGTGACTCTCTGAAAACCACTTTTCTTTAGAATGGTCAGGAAATTCCCACTGGGTTCTGGGGTCTCTAACATTTGACTTCCTCTTTTTCTCATTCTTCCTTTCTCTGTTTGTTTTTCCCTTTGACTACATCTTGCACTTGCTTCCCCCTTCCTTTGTCCTATTTGCCAAATCTAAATTAAAAAATAAAGAAAAATTGGTGTCCTGATCTCGCTTAAAGAGAATGGATCCCTCCTCTTGTGCTGTATCCTTCTTCTTTCCCATATCTACTTTGCGCCCCTTTTACTTGCGCTTTGCGTGCACTAATGACCTTAGCGTATACTATGTGCTGCCATAACCAATTATATTCCTATTGGTGCGAAGGCAGCACACGCTAAAGTCACACCCATGAGAATATAATGGAGCCCTTTGTCTTTGCTTTACATATGACTGGTGAGGCTCTGCTTGTGGGTAGATTTATTTTTTTTCCTTGGGAGGTTTTGGACTGGTGATGGGCTTCCAGCTCTGTAGGCTAGCAGCCCAATTTGAACTGGCCTCTGGGTCATAAGTCTTCATTTGCAGCTACCTGGGGAGATCTTGCTTATGTTATAGTGCCCCCCTTCAAGACTCTACGTATTTGGTCTCTTGACTTTGCTTAACTGTTAAAGAGATGCCTCATAGCTTTCCATACTGAATTGACTTGTTCATTTAAATATTACCAGTTAGAAACTCAGATCTAGAAGAATCTGGGGGGTAGGAGTTACTCTTGAAAGCATGGGGGTTTTTTTATACTTGAATAAAATCGGAACCAGTGGCTTTGCACATTTGATGAAGAGAGAGAGAATACCCTATTATGGAGGGAGTTAGATGCGACACTGGTCTTGACAGTGAATCCTGATGTAAAGAATTGCAAAGTCAATATTTAATCCTAGAGAGTAAGGCTGGTGTTTGAATGAAATTTTTATCTTAGACAAGGTGCTTGGACAGTGTCACACAACAAGTCTTTTATCTGTGGTTTCCAGATCAAGTCCTGCGAGCATTCAAAAACAAGTCTGGTTTACAGGGTAACCAGCATAGTGTATATGAAGTGATATCATTGCCCAAATCTGCCCAATAAACTATCACACAACTCATTTAACTTCCTTCAAATGAGGCATCAACATAGCTACAGTGTGTGTTGTATTGAGAGAGTTGCATGCCAACAGAATTACAGGGGATGACAATTTGTAAAAGCCATTTATGTGGGTAAAAACGGATTTATCTAGGGAAATTGCCAAACTATTACCCAGCTAAGAAAGTGGAAACAGTAGGTGGATATTGGGATGTATTTAGGTTGGGGAGAGAAATAACACAGCAACATTGCATTTCCAAAATTACATGCATGATTTGAATTGGCAAAAGCACTCGTAGTAAAAAGGTGTGAATCTCTGTGGGTGTTCCTAGGCAGTTTTCAAAGGGGAAAAAATGCTTGGAAATTTATGCAGAATCCATGCAATGTGTGGGCACCTGGGGAAATAACAAAATGTGGCTATGAATGGGTGGCAAATTAGTTAGAAAACTTGGGATTGGGATGAAACTTTTAGGAGCCAGAGAAAATGTGTATTTTTTCTTGGACTTCTCTTTTTCTGTTTTTTTAATGACCTTTTTTTCCTTTTTTTTTTTGTTTCTCTTTGTGCTTGTTTTTGCTTAGTTTTGGAAAAGTGCTTTTCTTCCCCTCCTCTTTTTGCTGTCCTCTTTCTCCCTCCTCTCAATAGTACTCTACCTACCTTTCCATCCTGCCTTTCTCCCTTCTTCTTGTCTCGCTCATCCTTTCTTTCTCTCCCCCCTCCTGTCCTATCTTACATTGTCGCCCGATCTCCGAGGCCAGTAAGATAAGCTGCACATTCAAATTCTGTTCTAAGCCCCAGCGCGCGCACTAAAACAAAGTGGCAAAGGCAGGGCAAGAGTCCAGTTAGTCAGATGCGCAGTGAACGCTTGTCATCCAAAGCTTATGCCTCAATAAAGTGGTTAGTTTATAAGATGCTGCCTCCCTCTGTTATTTTTCTATTCCAGACGAAGACGGCTACCCTTCTGAAAATAGCTGGGGAAAAAAAAAGTTTCACTCCCAATGCAGTGAAGGCTGTACAAGTTACTGTGCATGAAAAAAAAAATGCGAATGGATAGCAGTGCCACGAGTTTTCTATTTCTAATGGAAACCTTTTATCCTTTGCCTTTCCTGTCATGTTCAGTATTCAGTAGAGAAAGAGGATTGACTCGGTTCTTTTTTTCTCACTGAACTTGCTGACAGGAAATGAGAGAGAGGAGAAAGCATCCTCTCCCTCCCCCTTATTTACCCTAGTCCTGGCCCCTTGCACAGGGAGGCCTCTAACCAGAGAGCCCCCAAAGCTATGGCACCTCCTACTCACTTGGTTCCAGAGACGTGCCCCACAGCACCCTCTGTCCACTGCCATCTTGGAGAATGGTGGCAGTTTGGCTGATGTCGGTGACATCAATGGGAACTTAAAAGTTTACTTCACCTCCAGAGATTCGACTTTACCACTGCAGGTGGAGTAAAGTTTTGCTGCTATCAGAGAAGTAATTAACTCTGCTAATCTTCAGCGCAGTTTGCTGCATTGGAAGCAATTCTGTATGCAGCTCGTTAGCATGCTTTCACATGCTAATTGGAGCAGGATTAGCACAATGGTTTACTTCCTGGTTTAATGCTTTTTTTTTTTTGTGTGTGCACCAATCCTTACTGCATAGGAAGTTATCAGAACACACAAAAATAGCACGGAAGGGGAAGGAATCTCACTATTATTAGCGTGATTAATTACACTGGCTTGTCTGTGCTTCATGACCAGGCTGCTGAAGACTGTTTGGATGCCCGTGCAACTAGGTGCCTGGGAGTTTTCCTTCACTGGCTATAAATCCCCAACCAAACAAGTTTCCCATCGCTTCTATGTCTAGTGGAGACAACCATCATTCTTGTGTGGTATTTCTTTTAGCTGCAACATGACTTCAGGGACGGCCTGTCCATTGAGCAAGAATGTTGTTTGCACAGGGCCCTGTGTTTCAGGGGGCCCTGCGCAAACAGCATTCTGACCATCAGCCCAGAAAAACTTTAAAAGAAAAAACTAACTTGCTGCCGCCCTGGCAGCGACAGAATCAAGTGTTCCCCGCGGGGCCCCCGCCTGCCCAACAGAGCCCTCCCTCCTGCCTGGCATAGCCCTCCCTCAATAACTCTCCTTGGCGCGGCTTTCAGAGCCACAAACGGAGAGTTTCCCTCTTGCAGTTCTGTTAAGCCAGCCGGGGCTGAAGGGAAATAGAGTGATCGAGGGAGGGCTCTGCCGGACAGGAGGGAGGAATCTGTTGGGCGGGCGGGGGCCCTGCGGGAGACACTTGATTCTGCTGCTGCCAGGGCGGCGGCAGCAGCAGCAAGCTAGCTTTTTCTTTCAAAGTTTCCCTGGGCTGATGCGGGAGAGGTGGGTTAGGACTGGTAATGGGCTGGGGGGTCTAGGACTGGAAATGGGCTGATGGGGGGGCTAGGACTGGCAATGGGCTATGGGGGGGGCTAGGACTGGCAATGGGCTATGGGGGGGGGGTTAGGACTGGAGGTGGGCTGATGGGGGGGTAGGACTGGTAATGGACTGTGGGGGAGGCTAAGACTGGAAATGGGCTGTTGGGGGGGTTAGGACTGGAGGTGGGCTGATGGGAGGGTTAGGACTTGTAATGGGCTATGGGGGGCTAGGACTGGAAATGGGCTGATGGGGAGGGTTAGGACTGTTAATGGGCTGAGGGGGGTTAGGACTGTTAATGGGCTATGGGGGGGCTAGGACTGGAAATGGGCTGATGTGGGGGGTTAGGACTGGAAATGGGCTGATGGGGCAGAGTTAGGACTGGAAATGGGCTGATGGGGGGGTTAGGACTAGTAATTGTCTAAGGGGGGACTAGGACTGGAAATTGGCTGATGGGGGGTTAGGACTGGTAATGGGCTATGGCGGGGCTAGGACTGGTAATGGGCTGAAGGGGGGGCTAGGACTGGAAATGGGCTGATGGGGGGGGGTTAGGACTGGTAATGGGCTATGGGGGGGCTAGGACTGGAAATGGGCTGATGGAGGTGCTAGGATAGGACTGGAAATGGGCTGATGGTGGGTTAGGACTGGTAATGGGCTATGGGGGGGCTAGGACTGGAAATGGGTTGATGCGGGGACTAGAAGGGAGCGGATGCTGGGTGGGGCTGGAACTAGAAGGTTGCTGATGTTGGGGGAGGATTAGAATGGGATGGGGCTGGGAGAGTGAAATGGAGAGGGGGAAAATATTTTGTGTGGGAGGGAAGAAAAATTTTCAATTGGCCGGGTATTGGGAGAGTAAGTGGGGATTGAGGATGGAGGGGTAAAATTTGAGTGGATGAAATAGGAATGAGGAAAGAGCAAAAGGAGAAAGATTTAGTATGTTAAAGCAGATGTAGAGAGAGAATTGAAAAAAAACTAGAAGAGAGAAGAAAGGACAAATGGACAGCAGATGATGGAGAGTTAGCAGAAGACACGAAGAAACCAGAAGAAAGTGGCTGGAGCAATTGCAACTGAAAAAAAAATGCACAAAAG
This sequence comes from Ichthyophis bannanicus, assembly GCA_033557465.1. NCBI lineage: Eukaryota > Metazoa > Chordata > Amphibia > Gymnophiona > Ichthyophiidae > Ichthyophis > Ichthyophis bannanicus. Next base: position 26,586,189 of record CM066050.1, on the reverse strand, counting down.
GTAGAAAAATCATCTCTTTATTTTGAAATTATTAATTGAATAGGTCAGCTCTGGGAAATGTGCATCATTAACATCTGCACTTTATTTAGTACAAGAGGAAATTAATTTATAGTTTTATTTCTACAGTGTTGTACATTCCAAGTCTGGCTTTTGGGGTTCCCATTTTAATTATTGTCTTCCTGTTTCTAAATTGTGATTCCTTGTTTGGTGATGGTCTGTGTTCTGCATGTGTAACTGAGCTGAGGTATTCTGTTTATGTAATTCCTATTTGACATTGCCACTTGTTCTCTTTCCCCAGTAGGTCATGTATTGTTATTCTCTGAAATGTATTGGTTTAATATTTGCAGTGTTGCCTTTTGATAGGTAGGGTATGGTGCTTTGTGAGTCCTGGTAGTTCTGTTATGATACGGCGGGTTTGCTATGGGTTCTAAATGGGCAGTGTTTGTAGTAGTTCCTAATGTGCCTGGCGGTTGGCACTGGATTATAGTAATGTAGAAATCTTTTAGTCTTTCTTTATCCGTACACTCATTAAGAGGCATGTTTACTAAACGTTAGTGTATGCTAACATCATGCAAATATTTATGCAAATGAGGCCTCTTATGCAAATGAGGCCCTGCACTGAGTCTCCGCACATGGCCTCGCACCCCCCTTGGGCCGCCCCTGCATGACTTAAGTGTAATTTCTGGGTATGGGAGTAAAATAGTTCAGCACAGCAGCCACAGGGGAAACTAATCGCATTGTGTAGCTTCAGAGCAGCCAGTTGTAGGAAGAACTCTCCCTTTCCTGCAGTGACCGGCTATGGAGGAAAGGACCATTTGATAAACAGTGGGATACTGTAGGCGTTAGAGAGTGGCTGAAATTGTACTTGCGGCAAACATTTGGAATAGTGTTAGAACTGGTAGAAATATCTAACAGGGCAGGAGTAAAGCTTTACGAGTTACTGCTCAATGACTTCTGTATCAGGAAACCTGTCCATGTGACAATGCCTGAGAATATTTTTAAGCGTCCCATTCCATAGTAGTCTGGGGTTTCTGGTTATCTAGTGGTTGTTGGGAGCACAGCATATGACCTCGTACTTGGCCAGGATTAGCTAATTGATTTTATAGTAAGAGCGGGAATGTCTTAAGCTGCAAAGCAGTGGGATTCTTAAACTATTCCCTGGATGCTGCCATTTTAAATACAAACATCAGATTTCCCAGAGAGGATGATAGAAAAGTAACATCCAGTAATTGATGTAAATGGAGGCAATTTCAGTAAATGAATTCCTAATTTTGAAGTCTTTATTAAGAGAATTGCAAAATCATTCCACTTAAATGGTTTCAAAGCATTAGCAACTACAACGAATGGATTCAAAGCAAGAGTTGTTGTTTTGCAGCTGTAAATATAGTCTTTCATGGTGAAAGCATTCCTTGTAGAAGAGTGCTTCTTGGTGAAAGCTAGGCTCTAGGAAGCTTTGAAAGTGATTGCAGCATTTGAAAGGTCTCTTCATATGCAGAGCAGTTTTCAAACAGTTCACTGAGGAAAATTATTGGATAAAAAATTCTTTCCCCTGTGCAGGTAAAAGTTCTTGGGGTTTTTTCCAAGCATGAGAACATAAGAACATAAGATCTGCCATACTGGGTCAGACCAAAGGTCCATCGAGCACAGTATCCTGTTTCCAACAGTGGCCAATCCAGGTCACAAGTACTTGTCAGATTCCCAAAAGGTAGACCGATTCTCTGCTGCTTATTGCAGGGGTAAGCAGTAGATTTCCTGGTCCTCTTTAATAGGTTTATGGACTTTTCCTCCAGGAACTTGTCCAAACCTCTTTTGAACCCAGCTACACTAGCACCTTTTAGTACATCCTGCGGCAGTGAATTCTAGAGTTTGATTGATTACATGTTGAATGAAAAATATTTTCTCTTATTCTTAAATAGATTACTTCGTAACTTCATTGTGTGTCCTCTAGTCTTTCTACTTTTTGGAGGTGTAAACGACCTATCTACATTTACCCGTTCCACTCAACTCATTGTTTTATACACTTCTATTATGTCTCCCCTCAGCCGTCTCTCTTCCAAGCCGAAGAGCCCTAACCGTTTTAAGCCTTCCTTGTAAGGGTATCCTTCCATCCCCTCTGTCATTTTGTTCACTCTTCTCTACACGCTGCAAAGGCCATTAGAGTACAAAGCCAGCAGACAATGTGCAGGGGTTTAATTCCGAAATCCCTGCCTGTGCTTTACGACATTGACTAGATGCAAAGTCCATGGGTACAGGAGCACCTGTGGCACTGACCTTGAATTTTCAAAGGGAAGCTCTGGGGGTGATTTTCTTTTGAAAAATGTCTTGCAAGTCTCTAGGTACAAAGCACAGCTGGTGCCAGGGAAAGCTGTAGAACAAGAGGTAATGTGAGACACCAAGGTAGTAGAGTGAAGCAAAGTCGAGAAATGTTTTTCCATGGAAAAGGTGGTAGAAGAATGGAATGCTCCTAAAACATTAATAGAGCTCTAAGAGAGTTTAGGATATGCAGAAAAGATTCTTACTTGCTAAAAGTAGAGAGAGCAGAAAGCGTGATTCAGTGACACGTGCTTAAGTGTTCATGGTGTTGTACTTGCCTGACTGAACAACGAATGTTGTGGCTGCCAGACTGTACAGCAAAATGGTTTATGTGAAATTCATCAGGAAAAATGAGTTGCTGTTGCAGAGCTTTGCATTAAAGCGTAAGGGATCCATTCTTGTGGGCAAGTGGCTCATTGGCTGTATCTTGCCCCCTAGAGAACGTTCTTTGTAGAGTGGTAGTGCAGACTTCCAGTCCCATTTAATATTTCCTGATTTGGCTATTACTGATGATCATGATGTAGATTATGTGGGAAACTGATGCTGGAAAGATTAGCACATGGGATGTTGTCCATGCGGGCTCTGCTTAGCAAAGATGAACATGCCAAGTTATACTTCGAAGAAACTTGGTGATAGTAGAACTAAGATTAAAAGAAGCAGCCGCCAGTATTTTTACTGCTTTTGGGGACCTGTCTACTACTGGTTTTCTCCCAATCTTGAAACCGCCCACACTGGGACAGACTACACACACGTTTGTTCGTGAGCTTTGCACCAGTTCAGTGTGAAAGTATAGACATCCTTTTAGCTTAATTTATTTCATTAACTACTTTTCCATAAAAGAAATCCGAGATTATAGATATAATAAAATACTGGGTTACATAAAAATAACATACAACATAATTTTTAAAAAAATCAACATTCAAATGTATTAAAATACTGTGCATAAGCATCTTATTAAAAATACAGGTTAATAACTAGCTACATAAAAGAAGAGAGTGGGGAAAATATCCCTAGAATATTGAAAGATAGAACAGTTACAAGAGAGAGTCAGATGTCAAAGGCCTGAATTTCAGGTAGTATTTTTCGTGTCTAAAAGGAAGAGTGGTCCAATAAAGGGGGCTAACAAAATTCTGTACGGCAATTTATCTTCAGTCTGACTATTGATTTTTTTTGGGGGGGGGGGGAGGGTGCCATAAGGAGTTCAAGCTGCAAGGATTGATGTGCTTGTACTTGTTTGTAGGAAAGATTGTGGACCGCCCTAAATACATATGAAAAACATCTTGACCTTAAGTCTATGCAGAATAGGTAGCCAATAGGACTAAGTGTAGTGGACACCTGATCATGCATCTTTAGCTCCAAAGATGAATTTGGCCACTGACTATGTTTCAGTACAGTAACTGACAGGCCTTGACATAAAACATTGCAATAATCAAGCCGACTTAAAATCAAAGAATGAACAATGCCCCGGAGAGATTTCCCCCCTAACAAAGGCCTCAGTCTATGAACAAAATGAGGATTTTAAGTAATCCAAGTCGCTGTTGAAACCTGATCATAGACAATTTGCAGGTGCAAAGTAATTGTGTTTTTTCGCCCATACTATGTCTACAGAAGAAGGAAAGGCTTAGTGAATCAGGCCTTAAATGAAAGAAATGCCACACTCTGCAATCATGTTTTTATATTATTTTTATTTGACAGTTTTTCAAATACCATCTTCGTTCCAAGGCGGTTTACAGTGAACATAGTAGCACATGTTGGAAATGTCTTTTGGGCTTAGAGAAAGAAGAAAGCTTTTGAGTTTTGAGTATCTTGACAAAGCCAAGCTGCGCACAGTGGGGTGGTATTTGTTCCTAACAGAGCCTGTAAGTCGCCTTCAGCTTCGCTACTGATGATTACACAACCCACTGCAGTGCTGCCAAGATCATCACTTGTCTGTTTGTTTATATAATGCTCCACCCTTACCCAAATGCAGAACATGTCTGACTATGTGAATCGCTGTGACTTGTAAGAGCAAAAGTAGGAAAGAATGTGTCTGTATGAAACGGATTGACAGAGGAGTCCAGCTCATAAGAGACGGGCCAATTCTCGTTTTAGTTTGCTGTGTGCATGGACTTCAATCCTGCTTTTCCTAGAGTAGCCAGAGCTGGATGTTAACAGGTGCCAGTGGGTAGAAAAATGTTAGATGTAGGGTGTCTCTTGTCACAACCCAACTGCTGCCCACCATGACCGAGACTAGACTAGTTGTGATTCGAGCTGGAAGACTGTTTCAGACAGCGGCCAATCCAAGTCACAAGTACCTGTCGGGTTCCAGCTTTATTAAAAAAAATTTCCTTTAACCTTTTGCCTCTGTTTTATACACTAGTCTTGGTCGATATTGCTGTTCCATATTCTTCCCCATCTGTTACATTGTTATGACTGATGAGTAATTACTATTTGTTTTTATATCTCTGTTGCCCTTCAGGCCTCCACTGGCTGGTTAACCTTTTGTTTTGTAGAAATTGAATATATTGAATTGTTATAAATAAATAAATATATTAATTGATAGCCAGGAAACTTATAGCTCTATCTGTATTTTAAAACGCTACACGGATAGTGTCAGGTCAGAAGGTCCTCTAACTGGTTCAACACTGTCCATCAGAGGGGCGGAGCAGCGAGACCTAAACAGAAGAGATGGCTGTGGCAGCTGCCAATGGGCGGTATGTTTAGTCAATGCCACTGAATATATGTTTTAATTTAGACACCGGTGCCAACATTTAAATTAAGTCACTTGCCACCACCACTAAAAATTATCCCCTGTATTCCTATAAGGCAAGCTGCATATCCATTTATTGTATGTGTTGACTTGAACTGCTTAATTTGTGGAGACTAAGGATCATTATCACCTGTCTGAAAGCACACTCATTTATGTAACACTGCAACAGTGCCTCCAGACTAGTTTTAATTTTACTGCAACAGAAGAATAGCATCCAAAACTGATTCATCTCTATGTTGCATATGGTTTATGCTGTTTTGGAATTAATCTTTCTGAAAACAAAACCTGTAAGCTGGGAGGAAGCCTGTTATTTAGAAATGTTGTTCTTGGGCCAGCCAGAAGAGGAGAGAGAGAGAGTCCCTAGTTCACTTGCCTGATCAGATCTTCCACACGCCAGATCAGCTGAGAAGGGGAATGTGACAGAGACAACATTCACAGCCTCTGGGGGCGAGGGAGTTGTGGTCATCAACAATGATGACGACATCTGATGGCCAGAACTCTTGCATGCAGAGTCTGGAAGGAGGTCCTGGCCTTGGGACCTTTGCTGTAATAGAGGTGGAGCGGAGATGGGAGAATGTGTATTAATATAGTAGGTGGGGAACTCTCTGGGCAGCCGCAGATCAAGGCTCATGGTGGTATGGCTTCTGATTCTGACTGACCTGGAAGAAAGACAAAAAGTACTAGGTCAAAAGCAAGAAAAGAGCCATGAGAAAATGCAGCCACACTAGTGGCCTGATCGTTGGAGAAACCGTCACTATACTGTTACAGAAAGAAAACATAAACTAGAGGCATTTTTGTAGCGTTTTTTTTTCTTTAACTTCAACACTCATTATCTGAGGGATGGCAGATGTGGACAAGCTGAACGCTGACGCCATCATCCGATGGCTGTTGGAAGTGTGAGGAAGAAAACTGCTAAAAATGTCCAACTTGAAGAGAATGAGATTAGAGGATTATTTGAAATCAAATGAGATTTTTTTGAGTCAACCTATCCTTCTAGAGTTTGAAGCTCCACTTAAAATATGTCACGACAGCCATGGACGATACTATGACTTTACTGAGACTCTTTGAATATGGAGGTTTTCCACCTTAGAGCAACAACCTTTTCCTAGGAAACTCTGTAGACCGAGGAAAGCCGTTCTTAGTCTATTCTGTGACTTCTGTCACTTCTGCTGTTGGAGAGCATAGCACAGATCTAGAACAGAGCATCAGTGATTCTTTTGGTGAGGGTCCTGAAAGGTAAATTTAAATCAATCCAAGAACATAACACTTTGGAAATGAAGATAAGATCCATTCAATTGGACCAGACAAGACTTAAGAAAGATATGGGCTTTCTATCACATTATAAACTATAAATATTTACAGCCTGGTCTCCCTCTCATCAATCATCCATCCCTCCCCCGAAACGTGGCACATTGTTGATAGCGATTTTCCTGAAGCAGCATTGAAACATTCCAGCATTTCAGATAAGTGATTAATAATCTGTTCACTATATATTTGATTAAAAGGAGTGGCTACTTTTAAAGAGGGGGTGTTTCTCTGCCTCTTTTCGTTAAGTTGCTGCAACAAAAACACAAGAGAGAGAGAGGTTTTTTCACGGTACAGAAGTTGTGGTGGGGGAAGGTTCCTAGCTTAGGACCACAGGCACCTCTAAATATAGCACCTTTTGTGTTACGATGGGTATTCATTATAGACTTTCTGAAGCATCCGTCCTCTTATAGAGGAACTGTAGGGGATGGGTCAGGAGGGGGGTTGAGCTGGGGGGTGGGAGGAGGATGACAGAGCATACCATGAGAGAGCATCAGGGAAGATCTCTATGGCACTTGTAGCTTCTCGGAAAGGATGTGATGGTGAAGTAAGAGCTCCCAAGGGGAACTATGATTAGGTTCATTTCATGGATGTGAAGGGCCTCCATAACCCTCTTAAGCATAGACACGTCCTCGACCAACTGAGAAAGGAGAGAGCTGACATCATTTTCCTGCAGGAATTACATATGTCCGGACAGGAACATTTACGTCTTAGATCTCGTATGTGTCCCCAGGTCTTTGCTTCCAATTATGCCTCACATAAGAGGAGAGTTGTGACTCTCCTTTCCAAAGAATGTCTTTTTCAGATGTAATTTCAGTTTGCTGACCGAGGGTAGGTTCCTTCTACAAATCCTTGGAGATTGATGAAATGTTCACCAGGTTTTACAGCAAGTTATACTTCTCCCAATTGACTGCTGGGGAAGAAGAGATTAGAGACTGTTTGGTGGACGTGGACCTTCCTCGTCTATCTCCAGAGGTAATGGAGGTGATAGATCACCCATTCATGCTTGAGAAAGTGAGATCCACTGTCAGCAGCCTGAAAGCTGTGAGGACAACAGGACCTGATATGCTACCAGCTGAAGTATATAAGACTTTGCCGGAGCTCTTTGCTCCTGTATTGGTTTGAGTTTTCAACGATATCCAAGCACGGAGAGTGTTGCTGGATTCCTTTTATCAGGCTAACATCACAGTTCTCCCTAAAGATGGTAAGGACCTGCTAATCTGCGCTAACTATAGGCCTATCTCTCTTCTAAACATGTTGTGGTGTTAAGTGCCGTCGAATCTGTGTCGACTCATGGCGACCCTCTGAATAGTTTTCCGAAACCGTGTTTGGTCTTCAGTCAAGTGGTTCATTGTTGACAGAATGGTACCCATAGCTACTGTTACTATATTGATCTGTCTCATTGCTGGCCTTCTTCTTTTGCGCTGACCTTTTACCTTGCCAAACATGTCTTTAATGATCTCTCTCTACGCGTGATACATCCAAAGTATGAAAGTCGAAGTCTTGTCATCTGAGCTTCTAAAGAAAGTTGGATTTGATCTCCTCTATTACTGACTGGTTTGTTCTTCAGGCAGTGCATGGTATGTACAGTATACGTTGCCAGCACTATGATTCAAAGGCATCAGGTTTTCTTCCTGTCTATCTTTTTCACTGTCCAACTTTCACATCCATATAGCATTATTGAAAATACCATGGTTTGAACAAGTCAAATCTTTGTTCCCAGTAGGTTAAAGCTGTCCACTATTTCAATTTCTTCTCCATCAACGATGAACTTATTGATTTTGCCAGTTGTCAGATTCTTTGTCTTTACACTAAGGTGCAGGCCCATTTTAATACTGTGTTCCTTGATCTTGAGAAGCAAATGTTTCAGATCGTCTTCACTTTCAGCCAGTAATATGGAATCATCAGCATAGCGAAGGTTGTTGATGAGTCTCTCACCAATCTTCACACCTCTGTTGTCTTCATACAGTCCTGCTTCTCTGATGATTTGTTCTGCATATTAATTAAACAGGTAAGGGGAAAGTATGCAGCCTTGTCGTACACCTTTGCTGATTTTAAACCATTGTGTTTATCCTTGTTTTGTTCGAACTGTTGCTTCTTGATCAATGTAAAGGTTGTGCAAGAGAATGATCAGTATAAGCATACTTCTTAACGTGACTCAGAGTTTCTCATGGTTTACACAGTCAAGACCCCCTGTTATATTGTAAGTTCAGTGCAGGTCCCCTGCACTGCACAAATATGTTACATGTAAACCGCACTGATAGTAAAGAGCGCAGTATATAAGAAAAGTTAAATAAAATAAATAAATAAATAAAAATAAAAGCCTTGCTGTAGTTGATAAAACACATATAGATATCCTTTTGTCTTTTCAAGGATCTATCTCACATTCGTGATGTCTCTCGTTCCTCATCCTTTCTTGAACCCTGCTTGCACTTCAGGCTGTTCTCGTTGCAGGTACGGTTGTAGTCCCTGCTGGATAATCTTCAGTAGAATCTTGCTGGTATGTGGGATCAGAGCGATTGTGCAATAATTTCTCTAGTCAGTCTGATCACCTTTCTTTAGTATTCGTATAAACACAGAGATTTTCCAGTCAGTTGGCCATGATATTGTCTTCCAAATTTCCTGGAAGAACCTTGTAAGTATGGTAACAGCTGTATCAGATTGCTGTAATACTTCAATGGGAATGCCATCAATGCCTGGTGCTTTGTTCTTTGATAAGCCTTTCAATGCTGCTATGACTTCTTTCATCACCAATGGATCTAGATCATAAGCTACAAGTTGAAACAGCTGTTGGTTCACTTGATCTTTACCATATAATAATTCTGGATAATCTTTCTACCTTTTCTTGATCCTCTCAGCATCTTTCAACATGGATCCTTGAGTATCTTGTAACATTCCAATACGAGGCTGGAATTTTTTCTTTAATTCTTGTAGCTTTAGGAAAGCCGATCTTGTTCTTCCTCTAATGGTTTCTGCTTCTATTTCCTTGCATGTGTCATTGTAGTACTTCTCCTTGTCTTGTCTTGCTGCACATTGTTGAGCTCTGAGATTGCCCCTCTTTCTCCTCTGGCTTTAGCTTCTTTGCGTTTCTAGGCAATTTTCAGAGTTTCTTCAGTCATCTATTTTGGCTGTTTTTGCTTTTTCACCTTTTGTAGAATTTTCTCACTTAATTCCAACACAACCTTCTTGATGTCATCCCATAACTCTTTTGGAGCTCTATTATTTGTATTTAAAGCAGAAAATTGATTTTACAGGCTGTCTTTAAATTCTGGTTGTATATTCTCAAGGTCATATTTTGCTACATTCATGAGTGGCTTGCTCTTTTTCAACTTTAGCTTGAGTTTGCATGCCTAGTAGTTGCTGATCTGTACCATAGTCAGCTCCGGGTTTTGTCTTTGTTGATGTTATAGAACTTTTCCATCATTGACTTCCACATATGTAGTTAATTTGATTTTTGTACAATCCTTTAGGTGAAGTCCACATGTACAGTTGTCACTTGTGTTGCTGGAAGAAGGTGTTTGAGATTGTTGGTCTTGCAGAATTCTATCAGTCTTTCTCCAGCTTCATTTCTTTTGCCAAGTCCATATTTTCCAACCACTTTGCCGCCTTCTTTGTTGCCAGTGTTTGTGTTCCAGTCACCCATGACCATCAGGATATCCTGTTTGCATGTTCTGTCAATTTTAGCTTGTACTTGTTCATAGAACTCGTCAACTTCATCCTCTACTGCAGTTGTTGGGGCACGTACTTGAATTATAGTTGTATTAATGGGCATTCCTCGTGGAAACATAGAAACATAGAAACATGATGACAGAAAAAGACCACATGGCCTATCTAGTCTGTCCTTCCATATCAACAACTACAACCGTCCACTTTTTACCTTTAGAGATCCTCTGTGTTGGTCCCATGCTTTTTTGAATTCAGTTACTGTCCTCATCTCTACCACCTCCACTGGGAGACTATTCCATGGATCCACTACTCTTTCCGTAAAGAAATATTTCCGCATATCACTCCTAAATCTATCTCCCTTCACCCTCATCCCATGTCCCCTCATAGCAGAATTTGCTTTCAATTGAAAGAGGCTCTCTCCCTGAACATTTATGCCACGGAGGTATTTAAACATCTCAATCATATCATCTCTATCCCGCCTTTCCTCTAAGGTGTACATATTAAGATCCTTAAGTCTGTCCTCATATGCTTTATAATGAATAATGAAGCCCACTAATCATTTTAGTAGCCACCCTCTGCACCGACTCCATCCTGTTCACATCCTTATGAAGGTGCGGTCTCCAGAATTGCACACTATACTCCAAATGAGGTCGCACCAAAGACTTATACAGAGGCATTATCACCTCCTTTTTTCTGCTAGCCATTCCTCTCCGTATGCACCCAAGCATCCTTCTAGCTTTTGCCGTCGCCTTTTCTACCTGTTTAGCTACCTTAAGATCATCAGACCACAACCATGCCTAGGTCCCGCTCTTCTTTAGTGGACAAAAGTACTTCACCTCCTATACTGTATTGCTCCCTTGGATTGCTGCAGCCCAAATGCATGACCTTACATTTTTTTAACATTAAATCCCAGCTGCCAAATTCTAGACCATTCTTCAAGCTTAGCTAGATCCCTCCTCATGTTATCTACACCTTCCTGGGTGTCTACTCTATTGCAGATTTTGGTATCATCTGCAAAGAGGCAAACCTTACCCGACAGCCCTTCCGCTATATCACTAACAAAGATGTTAAAAAGAATGCTGGGGCACACCACTGGTAACATCCTTCTCCTCAGAGTGAGCTCCATTTACTTGTACTCTTTGTCACCTCCCACCCAACCAATTTCTAACCCAAGCAGTAACTTTAGGGTCCATCCCTAGGGTGCTCAGTTTGTTTATAAGTCGCCTGTGAGGAACAGTGTCAAAGGCTTTACTGAAATCTAAATACACCACATCTAGAGCTCTCCCTCGGTCCAACTCCCTGGTCACCCAGTCAAAGAAATCAATCAGATTTGTCTGACAAGACCTGCCTCTGGTGAATCCATGCTGCCTCGGATCCTGTAATCCGCTGGACTCCAGAAACCTCACTATTTTCTCTTTCAGCAGCGTTTCCAATAATTTACTCACCACCGAAGTTAAACTAACCGGCCTGTAGTTTTCAACCACATCCTTACTTCCGCTTTTGTGTAAGGGCACCACATGAGCCTCTCTTGAGTCCTTTGGCACCACTCCCGACTCCAATGAGGCATTGAAAAGGTCAGTCAGTGGAGTTGCTAGAACGTCCCCAAGTTCCCTCAGTATTCTAGGGTGTATTCCATCCGGTCCCATCGCTTTGTCTACTTTAAGTTGAGCTAGTTTCTCACGAACACAGTCTTCTGAAAATTGTTCAAGATGTCCCTCGCTTCTGTTCCTGTTTGTGGGTGTTTTCTGAGGTCCTGCTCCTGGTTCTTCATCTGTGAACACAGAACAAAAATATTTGTTTATCCTTATCAGCTTCTACATATTCCCCCCCTACACCCTTGAGTCTGACAGTACCACTTTTGCCCTTCCTCTTCTCACTAATATATCTGAAAAATGTCTTATCCACCCATTTTATTGCATTGGCTATTTCCTCCTCCTTTTGAATCTTTGCCTTCTTGACTACTTTGCTAGCTTCACTAAGTTTTTCCAAATACAGATGCCTGTCTTCCTCTCTCTGTGATCTCTTGTATTTCATGAAGGCCTCCCTCTTTTTCTTCACTTTTTCAGCTACTTCCTTCGAAAACCATAGCGGTCTCCTGTTCCTTTTGCCTTTATTTACCATTTTAACAAAAAGGTTGGTTGCCCTTAAAATACCCCCTTTCAGTTTTGCCCACTGTTTTTCTACATCCCCCAGCTGTTCCCATCCCACTAATGACTCCCTGAGGCATTGGCCCATCTTCGCAAAGTTAGTCTTCCTAAAGTCTAAGATTCTCACCTTGGAATGGATTCTAACAGCCCTAGTCCTAATACTGAACCACACCATCTGGTGATCACTGGATGCAAAATAATCTCCCACTACAACATCAGAAACACTTTCACCATTGGTAAGCACCAAGTCCAGTATGGCCCCTTCACGTGTGGGGTCTGTTACCAATTGTCTGAATAGTTCTCCCTGTAGAGAATCCAGGATCTCCTTACTTCTAGATGATACTGCAGCAGGAATGTGCCAGTCAACATCTGGCATATTGAAATCTCCTATCAGTAGCACTTCCCCTTTCCTAGCAATGCTGCGTATGTCTTCAGTTAAAACTCTGTCCACCTCTTCCTCTTGTGAGGGAGGTCTGTGTATCACACCAATGCAAATAGATTTCTCTTTCCCTCTTTCTAGTTTAACCCACAGTGCCTCCTCTCTCCCTTTTAAGCTCTGTAATTCCAAAGATTTAATAGTAGTTTTTACATATAGTGCCACACCTCCTCCCCTTCTTCCTACCCTGTCCTTTCTGCATAAAGTATAGCCAGGTATAGTTACATCCCAGTCATGGTTTTCTGTGAACCATGTTTCTGTAACTGCCACTAAATCCAAGTCAGCCACTCCCACCAAAGCTTCAACATCAGGGATCTTATTTCCCATGCTACGGGCATTTATACACACTGCTTTCCATATGTTACCCCCGTTACCCATTTCCATAAAGGTATTTAATGTATCACCTACCTGGGGGCTTTCACTTACCTGGGGGCTTTCTTCACCTATCCCCAACGAATCTAGTTTAAAGCCCTCTTCAGTAGATTAGCCAGTCTACTACCAAAGATGCGTTGACCTTTCTTGGACAGATGGATGCCATCTCTGCTCTGCAACCCTTGGAACAGCATCCCATGGTCTAGGAAACCAAAACGCTCCCGATGACAAATAGAAATTAAGTGTTCACTGATTGCATTGTATTTCATTACAGTTCTTTCAAGTTTCTTCTTAATTATAAATGCAACACCATTTCTTCTTTGTCTTTCATTTCCAGCATAGTAGACTATGTGATCATCAGATGCAAACTGCCCGATACCAGTCCATTTCAGTTCACTGACACCCAACAGATCGTGTGGTACACATTCCATTTCATTCTTGACCACAACAACTTCCCTTGGTTCATGCTTAACAGTATGACTCCACTATCTGGCCAACGTGGATATGGCCCCGGCATTGAATATCCGGTTTTAAAGTTTAGCAGCGATGGCTAGCCACTTTACAAGGGCCAAATATCTCCCCCATGTTTCTTTATTACTTGAAGGTCCATCTTAATTAGACTGTCATATTAGGGTAGATAGGGCTGTGGTACACAAGGAAAGACGGAGCAGTGTTAGCAAGCCCCCCCCCCCCCCCCCATCTTCACTCTCAGGAGTATGCCCCTTTCCATCACCTAGTTTTAGGTTTTTGGCTTTCGTTTTTCACAGTACATGAATGTTGCACTCTTGACTTTGGATTTGGCAGCTGCCTGGAGATGGTCGATGATGCACACGGGCGATTTTCATGTTTGCGGCTCATTGGAAAGTCTGCTGCTGCTGCTTTTCTGCATGGATTTTGCACCAGTCCAGAAAGAGAAAGTGTGGGCATACTTTCCTTTTTAAAACTGCCTATGGATAAAGAACCTGCACAAACTCGCACCTGCTTTTCCTGTAGGTGCTTTTTCCTTCAAATTAACGCACATAATTCTGAAAATTCAAAACTGTGTGCTGTTGACTCCCTTGACTTAAGCCCTCCCCCCTCCAAACCCACTTGCTTTTTCTGTTGAAAGTAAACACACTATTGGTCTCCACACCTAATTTTAACCTTAAGAACTTTTTGAACATTCAACATATCCAGGTAAATTTTTAGAAAATTGCACAGAGCATGATTTGGGTTTTTAGATTTAATTCGTTTTTTTTCCAAATCCAAGCTCAAGGTGCATTACATATACAAATTCAGCTGGTAGGTCTATAATCCATTGCAAACTGGAGAGAGAATGCAACAAACGCTCCCCTTCCTCTTTGCCGTCCGTCCTGTTTTTAGAAAGAAAATGCCACATAACGGATTGTAAAATTGTGAGATCTAGGGGTCACAAAATAGCCAGGGTGCAATAAAGATGGTTGCATCAAAAGGCTTACTAGTAGAAGTGAGATGCAGGTAGAAATGGGTAAAATAGATGAACTGTACTGATGCCACCAGCAGGAGGTAGGAGGCGCATAGGGATGAGGGTGATTGGGTGGAACATCAACAGGAGTTGTGGAGAGTGAGGGTAATGGGATAGTGTAAAGCTTTGTTGAAGAATCAAGTTGTCAGTGATGTCTGGCTACAGGGGCAGCAGTGGAATCGAGTGCACAGTTCTGTTGCTGTGTTTTGGACTTTTTCTCATTCGTGTTTTAATTTTAAAATATATATATATTTTTTTTTAATATAAGTATGGCCAAAAAATTCTACTGGAAAGGAATGAGCTAAATACTAATAAATATAATGCATTGAAGCTTTCTCTTTTTTTAAAAAAAATTGTTTTTGTTTCCTACAACAACTAGATGATGCCCTGATTTCTCTTTAATGCTGTATATGTTCTAGTTCTAGGGGTGAACTCGTAACCTCTATAATCCTTTATTTATAACATGGCCCTCTCCATGGCAACCTGCGACTGCAGAGGAGTGTGTACGATGGAAACCTACATCACTTTCACATCCTCTGGGTTGGATCAGTACAGAGCTAAAGTTGGGATTCAAGTTTCAGGCTAAGATAATTGTTAGTGTCCATGACAGGCAAAGAGCATAGAGGTCAGAAGCAGGCCTCCGTGTGGAAAGTGTTTGGTCGCTCACTCGCTGCTCCTCTAGCCCATTTCTCGTCTGTACTCTGAGCCTCTCTTAAGTGGATTAGCAGTCATGTGGAATTGTTCCCATTTCCATGAGGCATTTATAGCGTGGAAAGCTAGACACTGAACTCTGCTGTAATTCGAGATTCAAATCTGATTTGAATTACAGCGAGGGCTGCAGCGAGGAGGACTTACTGCTAATCTACTCTACCAGCTGCCCTCTCCCATAACACTGGGACATTGTACTGTAAATGCTCCTAATCAGCTGAGCTTCATGTCGCTGCATATGTTCACACTACTGTAGTCTTGTCATTCATTGGGTCTTTTCACCATCGATTTATCAAACTGTAAAACTTGGAACATGAAGGTGCGGTGCTCTGACATTATTTCTTGTAATGGATCCAGTTCACAGTGTCCTTCAAGCAGCCAATTACATGTGCCACACAGATACCAAGTGAACACACACGGGGTCATTCCGAGACATGAATAGCAGGGATGTATGCCCTGCCTGGATGTGCATTCCTGCTATTTGTCCCCCTATCGATCCCGCACAAAGGCTCCCTATATTTATTTATTTATTTATTTATTTAATTGGATTTCTATACCGCCTTATCATACAATCAAAGCGGTCTTACAAACAAAGATATTAAGAGTATTAGTGAGAAAATGTAAAGAAATAAAAGTTAAAGTTATGGTATAATGTGTTAGAGTGAGTTGCATTATCTACATAGTGAGCTATACTATAATGTGAGCTATTATACAATATGTATATGATTTACATTCCAGACAAATTAAGTTAGTTAATTGCATGACCGTAGTGTTCTATAAACAAAGATGTTTTCAGTTGCTTTCTAAAGTCATTGATGTCTTGAGCTGCTCTCAGCTCATTAGGTAGAGAGTTCCAGATGGAAGGTGCAGCAAAAGAGAAAGCCCTTTCAGAGGTGTCTTTACGTGTTTTTCTGACATCATTTGATAAGCTGATTCTGTTGTCAGATCCTCTTCTTCTAGGTCTGTTGCTAATATCTGACTGTATGAGATATGTCAGGCTTTCTGCAGAATATTGTTGTTTTATCTTGAAAATATAAATTATAGTTTTATATTTTACACGTGAAGCTATTGGTAACCAGTGAAGCTCTTTCAAGATGGGAGTTATATGTTCTCTACTTGATAGACCAAAAATTATACGTGCAGCAGTATTCTGCGCCAGTTGTAAAGGCTTAAGTGCTTGCTTAGATAAACCCAGATATATTGGATTACAGAAGTCAAGTAATGGAGTAATCAATGCTTGACAAACATTTCTGAAGTGAACAGTATCAAGAAGCGGCCTTAGTCTTTTGATGAGCTTCATTCTGTAATAAGCGCTTTTAATTGTCTTATTTATGTGTGATCTGAGATTCAACTCATTATCCAGAGTAACTCCAAGATATTTTACTTCTGATTTAATAGGAATAGTTGAGTTATCTATTTTGATGTCAGGAGGATGCGCAAAATTATGGTTACGAGAAATAAATAACGCCTCTGTTTTGCTAAAATTAATTTCCATGTTGTTTGTTTTACACCAGTTGGACATTTCTGAGAGACATTCTGTAATGCCCGAGAAATCAGGGTTCTCAATAGTGATAGTTGTGAAAATCATAATATCATCAGCATAGATTGTATACTTAATTCCACTTTTCAAAGGAATTTTGCATATTGGTTGCATATAAATATTGAAAAGGAGCGATGAAAGTGCAGATCCTTGTGGTACACCTTGTATTACTCTTATGGGCATAGAGGTTTTTTCCCCTATCTTTACTTGTAAAAATCTCTCTGTCAAATAGGAATGGAACCATTTTAAAGTGACCCCATGTAGACCAATCTCCTCTAATCTATTTAATAATCTATTGTGATTTACTGAGTCGAATGCTGCAGAGATGTCTATAAAAATCATTATAATACCTTTCTTAATGTCATCAATGGTGCGGAGTATGCAGTCAAAAAGATAAATCATTAAAGTTTCAACTCCATGGTTTGGGCGAAAACCATGTTGGTTAATATCTAGGGGTGCATGAACATCAATGTGTTCTTGAAGTTGAAGTTGCACTATCTTCTCTATGATCTTTGCTAAAAAGGGTATGCTGGAAATTGGCCGGTAGGCTGCTGGATTATTCTTGTCTAGCGTTGTTTTCTTCGGAATTGGTCTAACAGTTGCAAGCTTAAGTTGCTCTGGTAAAATACCTTGAGAGAGGGAATTTTGCACAATGTTTTGTATGATGTGAATAAAATTTGACTTTGTAGACTTGATCCACGATACAGGACATGGGTCAGTGGGAGAAGTGCATGTGTTTATAGAAGAAATAATGTGCAAGAGTTGCTCCTTTGATGGAAAGGAGAATTTTTCCCAAACCCTGGAATTTGAGACTGATTTTAAGTTAAGTTTTTCTGTAGCTTTTGTCTTAGAGTGGAATTTTTCCCTAATATAGTCCGCATACTTTTGCGGTTCAATTTGAGCTTCCCCTTCTGTCTTTTGCTCCTTTGTTAAAGATTTTACAATTTCAAACAGTTCTCTAGGTTTGTTGATGGAATTATTTATTATATTTGTATGGTATTCTTTCTTAGAGTTTTTAATATGCTCATCGTATATTTTTTGTTTATTTAAGTAAAGCAGCCTTAATTCTGTCACTTTATTCCTTCTCCACTTACGCTCAATTCTTCTGAGCTCTCTTTTCATCAAACGTATAGCTGTAGAATACCATGGCTTGTGATGTTGCTTATTAATCCTTGCTTCCCTTGGTCTCATGTCTGTCATTCTGGCTGCATTAGAAATTATGTGATACCATTCTGTTACTTGTGTCTCTAATTTCACTGAATCTGCAGATAGATGAGGTAAAGTATCTTGTATAAAAGCATCTTTGTTAAATTTTTTGAACCGTCTGTGATAGCATTTGTGGTCTAGGTTCATATCATTTTTTGTTTGTAATAAAATTTCTATTCTAACTATGTAGTGATCTGTCCAAGGAACTGGGGTGATGGTAGGAGTTGAAATTAGACCATCTAAGGTTAATTCATTTGAAACAAAGATGAGGTCAGGCGAGTAGCCATATGTGTGTGTAGGTGCATTAACTATTTGTGTGAAATGTAGTGAGTCCATTGCTTGAAGGAATGACTCAGAGTCTCTACGGTTAATTGATTTAAGGTTGAAGTCACCTAGCACTATTGAGGGTTTGTATGGGGAAGTGATTGAACAGATAGTGTCCAGCGTTGAGGCAAGTTCATCAGAAGATGCTTTTGGTGCTCTATAATGCAAACTAATTGCCATGTGCTTGTTCTCAATGTTAATGGAATTACATTGTGGCGATTCTAAGATACATTGTACTCTGAATCTTAAACTCTTTTTTGCAATTATAAGTACTCCTCCTCCACGTTTGATTGAACGAGAGCTGCTATAAGCAAAGTAAGATTCTGGGACAAGCTGATTGAGAATTACATTATCAGTAGGATTTAACCAAGATTCTGTGATGCAGAGCACATCAGGTTGAGCGTCATCTATATGATCAACTATAGTTTGGACCTTGTTGCATACGGATCTACAATTTATTAATTCAATTGTAGTTAGTTTATCTGTATTTTGTAAAGCTTGATATACTTTTGCTTCGAAATGAGGTCTTTCATTTGAATGCAATTGCCTCTTTGAACTAGAGTAACTACATGAGCCCTGTTTCCAGTGTTGCGGTTTTATGAAAACGTATGTGCATAACAGAAACCAAGTGCCAGGGGGTAACCAGATATAACTGCTTTGGCTGTATTGATGTTGTAAGATTACAGGGATACCTTGATAACAGATAAGGCATAATGGTAACAACAGCATTATAGAGCAAATGCTAGAGGGTTGTACTTGCGGTTAGTTGATAACTGCTCCTTTTACGTGTTCAAGCATATATAATCCTTTCGCCTAGTGTCCCGCCTAAGGGCCACGCCAAAGGGCCCTCTTGCGAGGCCCTCAAGCGCGGGCCCGCAAAGCGCGGGCGCGCTTCTGCTGTGGCGGTTCTAATGCTGATGTAGAGCTCTCTGATTGGCAGACACTCTCCCTGATGTGAATCCTCAGATAATTACACACAGCTGCTGTTGCAGAACTACCCCGATCAAAATAACCTCTGCTGTGGCGGTTCTAATGCTGATGTAGAGCTCTCTGATTGGCAGACACTCTCCCTGATGTGAATCCTCAGATAATTACACACAGCTGCTGTTGCAGAACTCCCCGATCAAAAATAAACCTCTGCTGTGGCGGTTCTAATGCTGATGTAGAGCTCTCTGATTGGCAGACACTCTCCCTGATGTGAATCCTCAGATAATTACACACAGCTGCTGTTGCAGAACTCCCCGATCAAAATAAACCTCTGCTGTGGCGGTTCTAATGCTGATGTAGAGCTCTCTGATTGGCAGACACTCTCCCTGATGTGAATCCTCAGATAATTACACACAGCTGCTGTTGCAGAACTCCCCGATCAAAAATAAACCTCTGCTGTGGCGGTTCTAATGCTGATGTAGAGCTCTCTGATTGGCAGACACTCTCCCTGATGTGAATCCTCAGATAATTACACACAGCTGCTGTTGCAGAACTCCCCGATCAAAAATAAACCTCTGCTGTGGCGGTTCTAATGCTGATGTAGAGCTCTCTGATTGGCAGACACTCTCCCTGATGTGAATCCTCAGATAATTACACACAGCTGCTGTTGCAGAACTCCCCGATCAAAAATAAACCTCTGCTGTGGCGGTTCTAATGCTGATGTAGAGCTCTCTGATTGGCAGACACTCTCCCTGATGTGAATCCTCAGATAATTACACAGAGTTGTATGGGGAGTCAGAGATGGGGGCAGGAGGGCGGAAGGCAGGGCGGTGTGTGGGCAGCTTATTACCTTGGACGTACAGGGCCGATTCTAAGGTCGGCCCTGTACGTCTGGAGTAGGCCAGTTAGACAAGGGACTTATTCTACCTCAGAGGTGGCATAGGTCCCCCTGGACATGGGGTAGCAGCAGCGGCCAGTGGGGACAAAACCGGGAGGTATGCAGGAGGTTCCCTGCAGCCGGACCCTGGATCGGTATTCAATGCTCCTGAATCGGGCCCATAGTGTATCTGTACGGGACGCCATGGCTCTGTGGCTCCATTAAAGAACCTGACTAAGCTAGTCGGGTTGTGGCTAGGCGTGTGGCCGGTCAGAATTTGGGCCTGGCCAGCACAACCAGGCCGTTAAACCCGATTCTGATTCCGTAGACACGTCTAGCCGCCGTGGGATCAGAATCAGTGCTACCACTATATGCCCCGATTCTGCCCGGCCATATAGGTGGATGGATGTCAGGACAGAATTGGCCTCACAGTGAGTGGCGTTACCGGTCATCACTGTTTTCTCTTCTTTTCTCTCTTCATAATGGGTGATTTTGTTCTCTGCTTCTGTTTCACTCTGCCTTTGGATGAAGGACTCCACACATTTAAATTGGAAATGCGATACGGGTCTTAATGACTCTTTTCCTCCCCCTCTTTGCCTTATCCATCAGTAGTAATGACTTTCCCATCAGTTCTTGATGATGGATGCAGACATTATCAGAGTCCATTTCTTATTCTAGTGGCTGTTATTAGGTGTTCACGTAAAGTTGTGTGCGGGGGTTAAGCGTTTTGGTGTAAAAGTGGCTTCCTATGCTGTCCACTGCCAGCTTATTATAACCCGGCAAGCCTTGGATTTTGTGTACAGTTAGAGCAAAAGAACATAAGAAATGTTATACTGGGTCAGACCAAGATTCATCAAGCCCAGTATCCTGTTTCTAACAGTGGCCAATCCAGGTCACAAATACCTGTCAGGTTCTCAAAAAGGCACCACAGGTTCCACAATGCTCGCTCTGGGGTAAGCAGTGGATTTCCCGGGACCTCTTTAATAATGTTTTATGGACCTTTCCTCCAGGAACTTGTCCAAAACGTTTTTTAAACCCAGCTACACTAACAGCTTCTACTACATCCTCCGGTAACGAATTCTAGATTTTGATTATGCATTGAGTGAAAAAATATATTCTCTTATTAATTTTAAATGGGTTGTATTGTAGTTTCTTTCTGTGTCCCCCTAGTTTTTGATTGCATGAACAACTGATCTTCGTTTACCCATTCTACTCCATTCATTCATTTATAGATCTCTATCATATCTCTCCTCAGCCATCTTCTTTTCCAGGTTGAAGAGCCCTAACCTTTTAAGTCTTTCCTCATAGGGGTATCCTTCTATCTACTTTACCATTTTGCTGACTCTTCTCTACCTTTTCTAATTCCGCTATATCCTTCTTAAGATATGGTGACCAGAATTGCACACACTATTCAAGGTGTGGTTGCACCATGCATTGATACAGAGGCATTATAATATCCTTTGTTTTATTTTCCATTCCTTTCCTTATAATACCTAGCATTCTATTTGCTTTCTTGGCTGCCGCTGCACACTGGGTGGAGGGTTTCAACCTATTATCCACGATGACACCTAAATCTTTTTCCTGGGTGATGGTTCCTAATGTGGAACCTTCAATCGTGTAACCATAGTTTGGGTTGTTCTTTCTTAGATGCATAACTTTGCACTTGTCCACATTAAATTTAATCTGCCATAGGACGTTTAGTCTTCCAATTTATCAAGGTCCTATTGTATTTTAACAACTTTGAATGATTTTGTGTCATCTGCAGATTTGAACACCTCACTCGTTATTTCCATTTCCATATCATTTATGAATATGTTAAAATTGTACTCATTCCCTGAGGGCAAAGAGATCCTTGCTCCTAGTGCACACATAAGATTCCTCACCAACTGGGAGAAAATTGTGCATGTAATACTCAGTGCAAAAGACTGGATAGCCCCCATCTCGCTGCTGGATTGCTGTCTGCATCTTAGTTTTAAGATTATGTTTAGCTATTTCAGTTGTCTACTTAAGGTTGCTTGGGATGCTTGTACTGATACAAGTATACCTAATAAGTTTAAGGGACTTGGTGCACCTAAAAACAAATCAGTTTATTCCTGGTGAGGATAACCACCTGAAAAGTGAATTTGACCACCTCTTTCTCTTTAATAGGTTTAAGAGCCTATAAAGCTAAGATTATGCTGGTGGGGGAGAGGGAACAAACACTTAGTAGTTCTGCATCGAGTGGGCAGTTAGATTATTCCCGTCTGTGGACAGACCAATGGCTGCCCAGGAGTCTGTGGGAGAAGGCCATAAAATTTCCTCTGCTCATCCCTTCTGCCTCACCTTTTCATTGTTGCCTGCAGGTGTGCACAGGAGGCCTGCAGATAGCAACCTGCTACTGTATGTGCACGCTGTTACTGTGTTGGTGTCATTGTTGTAGCAAATGGCACATTATTGTATAAAGTTAGCTGACATGGCCATTGCAGAGACTGTTCGTTTGCTTATTTTAATTAATAATATACTTTCCGGAACAATCCATGTATCTTTTCATTTCCTTAGTTCTTTAAATGTCATCTACCATTTCACACATTTCTTTTGCTCATTCTCTGAAACAATAAAATTACATTGATTTGGCCTGCTGCAAAATATTGTACCATGGTCTGAATATGAATTTCAATTTTCTTTTAGCCCTCCTCCCTCAAGGCCGCCTGTGTGTTCCATTTTTATCTGATTCTTTGCTATCTCAGTTCTGCATCCTTCCACCAACCACTTGCAAAGTGAAAAGGAAGTCTTCGCTTTCGATTTTAAGCACAGTGGCATTGTGCGTCCCAGCTTCCCAGAAAGTTCTGAACTCTTCCAACAGCCAGGATTTACACTGTTGTGTTCAAAGTACTGGATTGCGGAGAAATTGGAACAAGAAAAATAGAGACATTTTTGTTCTCCAAAGTGAGAAAGTAAGGCACAGTTCCTGTTTTTGCCCTGTCGAGAGGAGAGGAGAAAGATGGGATTGGCTGGAATGCACAGAAATGCCATAATGATGGCTTAGGTCATGTTGCCGATGGGCAGTCAGAAGAGGGTTAAACTTGGTCATCTCGCATCTACTATATAGGCCTTCTAAGAATGTCGATTTGTTTGGGGATAGGATGAAAGAGGAAGGAGTAAAACTCTGCCCCGAGAATTTCTATATTGTCCACTTCTAGCTGACAAAAAGTTACCCATCAGAAACTTTTAAGAACTCAAAAGGGCTGGTACTGGTCTTCCCATGTGGCCCTGAGTGAGCAGGACAGTACTCATGTCCTTCCTTTGCACTGAAATAACCGTTCTGTCATATAACATAGCCCTCCTGTTAGCTTGCAACTTTTATATTGCCTCCATTTCTAGGCTCCCACTTCCGCACCTTCATGGTCCACATGGAACTGTCCCTTCTGCCATGCTTTTTTGCTTTTACAGGTAGAGTAGTCACAGAGCCTGGTGGAAACATTTTGATGGAATTTACAGACTAGAAAAGCTGCTTCAACCAATCATCTGCTTCAACCAATCATCTTGTTGTTCTCGGCTTCTCTCTGCGATTATCCTCTTTACCAAGCTTACTGTATTCCTAGACAGATACTATAGTTTGAGACAGAAAGGCAGGCATGCAGTAATGTGTGTGTTCTTTCAGTGTGTATTTTAGTCACCCCTACTCTCTGTCATTTTTATCTATTCCACTTGAGTTCCAGAGGGTCTTAACCCAGCTGTTAGTGCATTGCTGTAAAATGTCCCGCTCCTGTGCTAGGGCTCTCTTGCGTCGTTTAGTGCTGCATTCTGAAATCACATCTGCTTCCACAACACACCGCGGAGAGGAGGAAGGTGGTTTGTGTGGTTCATAAAATAATTTTTATTTTTATAATGGCTTGGAGTGTACTTGTTACCCGAATGCTTCCATGGCAACGTGCACGCATACCATTGATGATTATGTATTTTTAGGAGGCCTGCTTGAGTCTGAAGAGTCAGATCAATAGCAATGATCGCTAAGACTGTGGCAGTGCTTTTCAGTTTAGAGTTTATTATTTTAGGAAGTAAGAGCTCGGTGGGGCTTGTTTTAAGCTTTATTGCATTCTATTGCAATATGCGTGTAACTCTAGCGGATAAGATTGCTCACAGGTTTCGGCTTGGAAAGGTAGGAAGCAGATGATGGACTGTGTGTGGGTTTTTTTTTTTCTTCTTATCTGTACATCACCAGCCGTGAGCAGCTTGAATTTACACGTGCCAGCCACGATCATGTCCATGTCGCGGAGGCATGTCCAGGGTTTTCCAGAAAAGATAAATGTATGCATCCAAGTTTTGAGTGGCACCGCATGTCTTGACTCGCCGGTGGACACGTCCATGTCTGAAACGTGCTTGTCTTGGCACTGTAACGGCTATACAGAGAACAGAAGGATGCCCTCTCCCGTCCCCAATAATTTTTGCTCCTTCAAAATTATGTGCTGGTAAATACAAGGGTTTGCAGTATGGTAGACTGCAACATGTATGTGGCCAGAGAAACATGATGTGCACGTTCTGAGAGGGTGTTGCAGAAACATCTACGTTCCCCAACCTGCTGCCATCCATGTCTGACACATGCAAGCCACCTAACCCTCCATAGCCCATGTTCCCTGTAAAATAGTTATCTCCAAGTTATAATGCCCTGTTCAATGTCATTTCAGTTTGTTCAATGTAAACCGCACTGATGCAGAAGAGCGCGGTATATAAGAGAATGTAAATAAATAAATAAACCGCACTGATGCAGAAGAGCGCGGTATATAAGAGAATGTAATAAATAAATGCACGTTTCTGAAATCGGTCGGCAACCTGCACATCCCAGTTCTTTTTCTCTTGCCAAAGACATTTATCTTTCAGGGTAAAGATGGGTCCGTTTTAGAAAATACTTTGCTGCTGCTGCTGCCTCTCCCGTGGACGTTCAGATGTTTTGACTTGGTATTGTACTTAAACAGCCTTTAAATGTTTTGAGGTTTTAAAAGGGAGAAGAGTTAGTAGTTTTTGTTAAATATGTGCCCCTCCCAGGTATAAGTTTAAAACTGGTGGATCTGACTGCACCAGACTTTGTATGGAGCTAGTTCCTTGGGAGTTAGAGGGGAGGGGAGGGGATAAGAGACTTTTCCACTTGGGAAGAAGAAGGATGCAAACTGGGCCACTGGTATGAGAAATGTTATAAGGTGTTGAACCTATGAGGTAAACGTTTCTGATGGTTATTTTGTTGGGGATTTTCTGTTTAAGATAGCACTGGGGATCATTTAGCAATTTAAATATATCCTTTATGTATCCTTCACCACCACACAGCTCATCTACACCTCACTAATAAAATGTCTTACATCAGTCACCAGTGGTTTATTTATTTATTTATTTAAAGTCTCTTTTATACCGCGCTATTCAGCATCAGTGCGGTTTACAATAAACAACGAACATACACATTTCCAATAGTACTTTGTGTTTACATATGAACAGGAGAACAACTTGGCTAACAGGGTAACTATATACAATAACAATATATACAATTTACAGGCTGGTCATGTGTTCTTATGGTTTCAGACAGAGGAGATTTGTGAGGTCTCGGTAATTGGTGCTGAGCTTTCATTGGTTTCTGGGTAATGTAGGAGGAAGAGGTAGTGTTTCACAGCCTTCCTGAATTGGAATATGTCTGGGATTGTTCGGATGTTGTGAGGGAGGCTGTTCCAGATCATTGGTTATCAGAATACAACCTGCTCGTAAATTGTGAGAAGCCAGAGGAGCTCCATATTACAAGAGACCCAAATTTCGACCCACAACATCTATAAGAATCTCAGGAACACAGCTAAAAGTGAAGTTGGTTGTGCGTTACTTAGGAATAACTCTCAAACAGCAGCTAACTCTACATCCTCATATCAGCAACACCATCAAGCGCATCTACCACAAAATAAAAACAGTACAACACCTATGACCATTGCTGAGCATCCAGGACTTCCATACAGTTTTTCAAGCTCTAGTCCACCCACACTGTGATTATTGCAGTATTGTCGTACGAGGACTACTGAATCACACAATTCGCCTGTTATAGCTGGCACAAAACACTGCTGCCCAAATCCTCTATGGAGCAGCCAGAACAGATCATGAAACCCCAATCCTCAGATACTTGCACTGGCTCCCCATAGCGAGCCACACAAAATACAAGGCCTTGCTGACCATTTGCAAAATCTCACATAGCCTTTCCTCAGTATACCTACAGTCTTTATTACACAAGACAGCGGACAGAGAAGAAGCAACGCACAAACTTCCTTCACCATCCCCACAGCAAAAGTGAAGAGCAACCAGAGCACCTCGAATCGAGCCTTCTCACTATATGCCCCAAGCATATGGAACACGCTCCCTCAGAGCTTACGAGCCATCCACGACCTATCTGACTTCTGCAGGAAACTGAAAACTCACTTGTTTGTCGAGCACTTTGATAGAGAGGACTAGTTCTCCTACCATTAAGTGCACAGAACTCTACCCTCCTGTTATCTATTCTGACCACACTATATAATTTACCCAATTGCATTCCCTGGTTCTGCCTCCCCCCCCCCCCCTTACGCTTCTCCATGTTGATTCTCCAGCAACAAGCATATTGTTTCTTACTTTCATTTGTTCCTATTTGTTCATACGTATCTTCAATATTCTTGTTAATCTGCTAATATGTAAATCACCTTGACATTCTGATAAGGTGGTATATAAAAGCAGTTAAATTTAAAAAAATAAATGACCTGAAACTATATATGTGTGTATATGTATATGTGTATATCTATATCTATCTATCTATCTATCTATCTATATATATAACTCTTAACAATTGGCTTTTGAATACTGGGCTGACAGAGTTTTCATTGACACAAAGTACTCCTATCCCTCAAACCTTTCTTCAGTTGACTGCTCTGTGCGGTTTCCTGAATTATTATGAGATTATTCTATACCCACAGAAATAAAAGGGCTGCGGGCATTTAACGCGCACTAATTTTCATTAAAGCATGTTAAAATCTTTCTTTCTTTGTTTATTAGTAGTAAACAGATCCCTTAGTCTCAAGGACATGAAGTTTCTCTGAGAGGCAGGAAAGAGAGTATGTGAGCGGTAATATACATACAAGCTATAAGGTGCTCTACTGCATATCCAGATTATTTAGCCTATGAATTTGTTGATATGTGTCACCTTGCATATGGCCCTTGTTTCAGCAGTGATTCTCTTTAGTTCCAAATGTGTTCAATGCAATGTGTGCCTTTGAGTCAATGCATATGCCTTAAACTATGATATAATTTGATCTCTCTAGCAGCATTGTTCAGTATCTTACTGTGGCGATTGAAAAGTCATGTTGCTATAGAAAAAAAGGTTGGCGATGCATTGGATGCAGATGAAGGGGACATTCTCTGCCATCGCCTGAACTCTAACAAAGCTATGCTAAGTCATCCAAGCGTGTTCCATGTTCAGACTGCAGGATGATTTACAGTACATCCAGGTGAAGCTGTCTCAAGTCAAATGCAAAGTTTTAGGCTTGAGTGGGACTGAATTAAGGCGCCATTGAGGGGAACGCTTTTCACAAGAATTTGCTGTAGATTTTCAGCATGTTTCTGGTAGTCAGTCACCTTCATTGAAGACTGTTCCAAAATGCACTTTACAAGTCCATAGGTTGAATAATGTGTTAGACAAAAGCCAGATATTGTCACTGTAGCAGAAATATTAAAGATGAATTCTTTGGGGTTTTTTTTTAAATTTTTCACTGTGTTTTATTTAAGTGTGGTGACAAAATCAATCAGCCCACATGGAGGGGCTGCCAGTGGGACGTTATATGGAATAAGCAAATGACTCTTTCAGCTTTATCCGTCAAAATATTCTACTGTGTCTAGCTTTCCCTCTCATGCCCCTGTAAAATATTGGTTATTGTGACCTCATGTTAAGTAAAAAAGGAAGTTATTCATCCCTTAGGGCTGTTTTTCTATTTTAATATTTGCCGTACTTACTGTTCTCGTGCAGTGAACAGCTCCCACCTTCTATATTTCCAAATCTGTTGATCATGTAGTGATGTAAACATGCAGAGCTTGACTTATCGAGGGTGTTCTCCCTTCTCAGTCTTGATTAATTGGATTCTTCATTGTGACATCAGTGGGATGGGGCAGATAATAGAAAGGAGCGTGACGTCAAAAGTATTTGCAGTCTGCCAGGTGTGCAAAAAGCCCAGGGGAAAGTGAGAGCAGAGGATCTGTTTGTGCCTTTACAGGATGGAAACCTGATTTAGGAGCTTGATGAGACCAAACTCACGAATCTGTTCCTCCAGTTTAATCAGAGGATTCAAAGGATAATGCAGTTCTGGCTTGGATCCCATGTCATTTGCCTCTGTGAAAATTAATTTTTCCTGCACCATCCAGTTACACTGTTTGCACTATAAGATCCCAGACTGATTACAGTACAGTAAGAATTCAGTTTTGAGTAATCTGCATAGCTTGAAACATTGCCCTGCCATAATAATTACAAGTGACAAAGCAATTTATTATGTTGACATGCTAAGTGATAATGTTTGCCATCAGTGACAGCTCAGGGCAATGTCTTAGATCAGTTTCCTTTTCAACATATTCATTTTTTTTTTGCTAGACTCCAATATGAATCTAAATGAAAAATGCACGAAGATTCTGATTTTTATAAATAGTAGCACCCTGGCATCCCATACATGGATTTAATTGAGCCATTAGAATGAAAGCTTCAAATAACCTTTTTTGTTAATTCTTTTTCAAAAAGTTTAAAGCTGAAATTTAGAAGAGAGCCGAACCTAAACACGTTTTCCCATTGGTCTTTTCTTTGCACCGAGGAAACCTGTTCTTATCCAGAAAGACTGAAAGCTGTGCATTACAGATTGTCTGGTGTTTCCAGCCCTGCGGACCTTGCCCTTAGTTAAAGTCGATGTCTTGTGCTTTTGCTGCCAAGGTGACAAATTACCGAATATGGTTTCAAAATACTGTCTCGGAGAAGTGGGTAGTAACCAGTTACTGCACTCAGGTGATCCTAGAGCTAAATGTATTTGAACCAAGAATGTAAATAGTTCCCCCAAGTTACCTTCAAGTTAACTCCCTGTTCTATGTAGACGACGGTCCAATATATCTGACCAAGTGTTATATTGTTTAATGTAAACTGCACTGACGACAAAGAGCGCGGTATATAAGAGAGGTTAAATAAATAAATAAATAAATAAATCCTTTGTGATCTTTGAGTAAAAAAGCAAATACACTAAGGAGTAGCAATAAAACGGTCTTAGGCTGATCTGGTTTGTCCCATTGAAAAGCAGAAGCTCTGCCTCTGAGTCATGGGGTGAGATTTCTGCTCTGAAAACAAGCAAGAAGGAAAGACTTGACCTGAACTAGCCTATGTCTGTGCGCCACCGTGGAGGATTCTGGTTGGATCTCAGGGTTCATAAGGGAGTGCTGTGGCTGTTTTGATGATTCTTGCTATGTGGTGTTGGAGGATTGCACCGAGGATGCCATAGCTGATGCTCTAGTCATGAATTCATGCATTATTCCTGGTATCTGTTGTACCTTGAGCAATATTTCCATGCAGCTTTGCAGGAGTCTTGTCCCATTGTTGCTTCCGGTGTTGGTGTTAAGGGACAGGTTCTCCAATTTATTTATTTATTTAAACTTTTCTTATATACTGCCTCTTCCAGAGATCAAAGGCGGTTTACAGTTAACAAGAACTAAACAAGGTTTTACATGGAACAGTTTTGAATTATTTACAATTAACTTTTGAGCAACATCTTGTGAAACTAATTACAGTAATGCAACTTGTAAAACTGATTACAGTCAACTATTTACAGGAACAATTGTATATATAGTATTGTTGATAAATTATAATTGAACACTGAGTAATTACATTGGAGATACTTGGGAGAGAATTTGAGTTAATAAAATCAAGTTAAACTTTTCATCAGAGTTCTTTTTATTTGTGTGAGGTGTAGGGTAAGGTAGAGGGGGGAGTTGTGTTCTGTAGTTATGGTGGGTTTGTGAGGTGTATTGTGTGGGGAGGTTTCGTGGAGTTTGAGAAGTGTTCTGTGAATAAGTGGGTTTTTAGTTCTTTCCTGAAGAGATGGAGATCTTTTATCATTCGGAGATTTAGAGGGAGTTTATTCCAGAGAGAGGGGGCGGCATATGAGAAAGCTCTAGAGCTTGTGGTTTTTTTTGTTTTACGGATTGTTTTTAGTATGTCTAATGAGTGTATTGCATTTTGCCTACGGGTTCTGAGTTCAGGTTGGGTTTGCAGGAGGGTGGATAGATGTGAGGGTGAGATACCATTGATGATCTTAAATGTTGTTAGGATTATTTTGTATGTTATTCTGCTGTTTATAGGGAGCCAGTGTAGTTGGTATAGGATGGGAGTTATGTGGTCAGTCAGGCGAGCTTTCATTGTTACACGGGCACAGATGTTTTGGGCTCTTTGAAGGAGGTTAGTGTTTGCAAGTGGTAAGCTGTTTAAGAGACTATTGCAGTAGTCGAAGTGGGGGGTGATGAGTGTACTGATGACCGATCTGAAATCATGGGAGTCGAGGAGGGGTCTTAAATGTTGTACAGTTTTTAGTTTGTAGAATACTGTTTTCACTGTTTGTTTTATATGGTGGATCATACTAAGAGTATGGTCTAGTGTTATTCCTAGGTATTTTACCTCTTTCTTGATGGGTATTATAGTGTTGTTAATTGTGATAGTGTCAGGGTAGGTGGGGTCTAGTTTCCTTGATACAAACATTGCTTCCGTTTTTTTCATGTTGATGTTGAGGTAGTTGTTTCCTAGCCAAGTGTTAGCTTCTTTGATACATTCAGATATATTCTGGTAGGAGGGGTTGGTTGTGTTAATTGGGAGGGTGAGCATGATGTCATCTGCGTAAATATAGTGATTAATTTTGTATTTTTTAAATATGCTTGTGATAGGTTGAAGATAAATATGGGTCAGTTTTGGGTCAGTTTTGCACATACCATGACGGTCATGAACCTCACTTCTAAGCCAGGGTATGTGGAGTATCATCTCTCATATTTACTTCTAATGCTTGGCGTATCATGCCAAAGAGAACCTCCTTCTGCAGTTCGTAAGAAGTAGTTGTGCTTGGAAATTCTTCTTAATCAAGCCTGAGGCACCCAACACTATGGAAAATGTTTCTGTATCTTCCTGCCACATTTTCTTGGTCTGACTACTTTTCTTGGTACTTCAGGATCTTCTCCCTCTCTATGCACTTCACAGAATAATCACTTACATAAGAAATACCTCACTGGGTCAGACCAAGGTCCATCAAGCCCAGTATCCTGTTTCCCACAGTGGCCAATCCAGGTCGCAAGTTCTCAAACAGGCACACAGGTTCCACATTGCTTGTCGGCGCAAGCAGTGGATTTCCCGGGTCTTCCTTAATAATGGTTTATGGACCTTTTCTCCGGGAACTTGTCCAAACCTTTTTTAAACCCAGCTACACTGACTGCTTTTATTATATCCTCCGGTAACAAATTCCAGAATTTGATTATGCGTTGAGTAAAAAAAAATTTTTTTTCTTACTCTTAATAAATGGGTTGCATTGTAGCTTAATTGTGTGTCCTCTAGTCTTTCTGCTTTTTGATGGTCTAAACAACTGATCTACATTTACCCTTTCCACTCCATTCATAAATTTATAGACCTCTATCATATTTCCCCTCAGCCGGCTCTTTTCCAAGTTGAAGAGCCCCAGCCATTTAAGCCTCTCCTCATAGGGGTATCCTTCCATTTAGTTTACCAGTTTTGTCACTCTTCTTTATACCTTTTCTAATTTGGCTATATCTTTTTTAAGATATGGTGACCAGAACTGTACACAATATTCAAGGTGCGGTCACACCATGGAATGATAGAGAGGCATAATATCCTTTGTTTTATTTTCCATTCCTTTCCTTATGATTCCTGCATTCTATTTACTTGTCCGCCGCTACACACTGGGTGGAGAGTTTCTATGTATTATCCACGATGATGCATAAATCATTTTCCTGGGTGGTGGTTTCTAAGGTGGTACTTGCATTGTGTAACCATAGTTTGGGTTGTTCTTTCCTAGGTGCATAACTTTACACTTGTCCACATAAATTTCATCTGCCATTTGGACGTCCAATCTTCCAATTTTTCAAGGTCCTCTTGCAGTTTTTCACAATCCTCTTGCGTTTTAACAACTTTGAATAATTTTGTGTCATCTGCAAATTTGATCACCTCACTCGTTATTCCTATTTCCAGGTCATTTATGAATATGTTAAACAGTGCGCCCAGCACAGATCCCTGGGATACTCCACCATTCACCTTTCTCCATTGCGAAAATTGGCCAGTTAGCCCTACCCTCTGCTTTCTATCTTTTAACCAGTTCCTGACCCACAATACTACACTGCTTCCAATCCCATTACTTTTTCATTTCACCAAGAGTCTCTCGTGAGGGACCTTGAAAATCCAGATACACTATATCAACTAGCTCACCTTTGTCTTCCTATTTATTCACACCTTTAAAAATATATAACATAGTAAATGATGGCAGATAAAGACCAGTATGGTCCATTTAGTCTGCCCAGTAAGATGGCAAGAGTAGGTGCACCTGCCGCTCCGTGCAGGTCACCCCTCCCCTTAGTAAGACAAGACTTTCCTTGACTAAATCCATGTTAGCTTTCTCCCATTAAACCATAACTATCTACATGTTCAGTAATTTTATTCTGTCTAATGGTTTCTACCATTTAGCATTGTACTGATGTCTGGTTCATCGGTCTGTAATTTCCTGGATCACCTCTGGAGCCCTTTTTAAAAACTAGAGTTACATTGGCCACTCTCCACTGCTCAGGTACTACAGATGATTTTAATGATTAGTTCACAGATTACTAATAGTAATCTCATATTTCAGTTCCTTCAACACCCTTGAGTGTATACCATCCAGTCTAGGTGATTTGCTGCTCTTCAGTTTATCAAATAGTTGTAATACATCCTCCCGGTTTATCAATATTTCTTTCAATTCTTCCGCTACACCACCTTTATATGTTCATTTGTGCTCCACTCAAGCTCTGCCCTTGTATATGCTCAGAGCAAAAGTACACGCTATCAGCCTGACACACATACTAATGGAAAGGCGGCCGGCTAAAGTTCGCATGCAAAGGCCCATCCATACGTGGATCAATTTATATGCGTTGATGGTGCATAAATTTACTCAGCACCGTATAAAATCACCTTTTATCTGAAAGTAGGGAACAAACGTAAGATGGCTAAATTTAGGAGCGCAGCTTTTTTGAATATATCGGGCCCTATATTTCCCTTCAGAATTTGCCAACTCTCTTCCCTTGCCAGCCTACATGCCCAACCTAATGCTGAACACCAAACATCGAACCTGAAACCCAAGTTACTTCAGTGGAGCATTGCTATCCAGAAGGAAAATGAAAATAGCATTGCACAAGGAAAGATTCTAGACCTTCTCGTCGCTGTCACCTTTTTCACCTTACTCCTCCTCCAGTTGTGATGCTGAAAAGTGACACCTCCTGGCTTTTACTCCTAGGTTACATAAGAGATTGTAATTCCTTGTTTAGTTTGCCTGACCTTTTGCATGTTTAATCAGATAACTGTCTGAATGCTTCGTAATAAAGGTTTATATTACACATTCAAAGTATGGATCAATCCTCAACTATCAACAGGCAAAGAGAGCCATTCTTAGAATTTTACCAGGTCTTTTAATTCATTTTTTTTTGTTTGAAAGAATGATAACTGTGTGTTTTAACCCATTAGATTTCATTAATTAATGAAGAGAAACTGTAAATTGTCAGGGGACACCAAGGTGCTTACAGAATTTTGGAGATCCTGAGAGAATAATGAGTGGCTCTGTTTTCGGCTTCCTGTGTTCCAGCTGGCATTTACCACTGAACTTCTTTAGCTAATAATAATCTTTTGTTAGGGATAAATATATTTTGATACTTTTACGTGGACTCTGCCAACTTCTGAACAAATGCTATCTTTGTGAACTGGTTACTTGCTACATGAGTTTGATTTCGAAGTTGTAAAAATGCCTCTTTGCAGTAGACATTGCTCAGTAGTTGAGGATGTGGTGGGTGGACATGAGGCTCGTTGTAAGCTGTGCAAGCAACGTGGACAAAAAAGGTTGTGAACTTTTGAGCACAGTGGGCGGACGTCATTTTGATTGTATTCATCAAGGGCATATGGTTAAGAAATGAGGCACGAGAGATTATTCTAATTGACTTTTATTAACATATTCCCAAATCTGTTGTGGGCAATGGCATACGTTCTAATGAGAGACTCCTAAACAAAATTTTACCAAAGGCCCCCCGTTGTCTGGTGAGGACAGGACCCCCCCCCCCGGACAGACTTACTTTAAAATGTTTGTGTAGTGCCTCTTGCTCCTCCTCTGTTGCCCTTGAGGTTTTTAGGCCCGGCAGCCATTGCCTCCTGTCTTGCAGTAACAGCAGCAAACCACAGCTGTTATCGTGAAAATTCGGCCCAACAGCAGAAGGTGAGGACTGACTGCCCGGCCTGCAAACTTCAAGGGAGACAGAAGCGGAGCGGCAGGCAGTACAGCAAACATTTTAAAGTAAACTTGCGGCTCTGACTTCACAGCCGCTGTATGGGCCTTCTTCCTGCCTAGGCCCCACTTGCAGGAGCTGCTTGGGTAGCATTTATGCCACTAGATGTGGGGGAAGTTTAGTGACTTAACTACTTGAGTGAAGATTTGGAATGTTCTAGTGAAACCTGACCCAAACTATTGTAAAATTATAGAATTATATTGAAATTATTGAAATTATTTGATTGTGGTATCATTTTAGTGCTTTTCCCAGTGCATAGCATTGCAATAGAAGTGTCATTAACAAATTGGTTCATAGCTACAAAGCTCTCCATGGGTTGAATATTCTATACCGGTGCTCCCCAGACCTCTCCTAGTGACCCCACAGGATATCCAGAAGATAAGCAGTGCATACATAGGAGCCCCAATATATACACATTTATCTCATGACTATTCATTGTGGATATTCTAAGAACCAGGGCTAGCTTTGGAAAGCTGTCTTCTATACTGTACCTGCGTGGCACCAGGCGCCAACATATGTTGAAGAAACTAAGGAGATTCTTCTGGACATCTGTCAATGGGGATTTTACTTTGAATTTTCAGTCGGAAGTAAAAGGAAAGTATATGTATAGCTTTATAATATATGTTTGGCCCGATATGGTACTGCTCTCTGGATAAGTGACTCTGGCCAGTATTTGATGATATTCATCAGCACGATCTGGACGTGGACACTGACTGTCTTACAGACCGCCTACGCACTATCCACATAGTGCGGGGGTGGTCTGTAGGTTGAGTGATGAATTTATCCTGATAGCGGCATTATTCAGTAGCACAATCGGGATAAATAGCCAAATAGCTTAGGACAGCAAAAAAGCTGGGCTAACTTATCTGATTAGCAGCATCGACTATCTGCATCTTCCAGTTCATGTGTCCACTTACTGTTCTATCAGGATATTCGGCACTGGTCACTATCCAGCTACCGATGCTGAACATGTAGATTTTTAAAAATATCCTTGCAAATATTTAAAAAACACCATGTACTGCAGCTTGATATTGACCACTTTTTTTTTTGGGGGGGGAGGGTAAGGCTTCTGCACTTCCTATAACTGAGTCATTGGATTTTCATGCGTTGTTCCCCTTTTCTCCCAAAAGAAGAGATAGCTTTGAGTCTTGTTCTGGGAGCCCTCAAGAGCTGTACCTTGACATTTATTTGTTGAACTGAAGTGGCCTCAGCCAAAAGTCCTCTCCTCCAAATAGCTTTGAATGGTCATGATTGAAAGCTGACTGCAGATTGTGCCCCTCAGCTGCTGTTTTCAGAATCTCGATGGCTTCTGAGGGAGCTCATCAGCTCTGATCATTTATTGCACTTTTCGCATACTTTCCATGGGGGTTTCCGCATATAGAAATTCCACAGGCACTGAAAAGTTGTGAAGTCGACAGGCCAACTTTCCATGTCCAACAAATATTCCTTTCTCTTATTCATATTTGAGTTTTCTTGTCCTTTTCTTTTTCGCCTTGTAGAGTCGCCAGTAACCACAAACAGAATCTGATGACTGTTGCCAACCTGGGTGTGGTGTTTGGCCCAACGCTTCTGCGGCCACAAGAAGAAACTGTGGCAGCCATCATGGATATAAAGTTCCAGAACATCGTTGTTGAGATTTTAATAGAAAACCATGAAAAGGTAAGATTTTCGCAAGAGACATTTTGTTCATGTTGAAGTTAATTTCTCATTGTTCCCTTATGTCCGTGTTTTCCAATCATTATGCCCTGGTACACTGGTGTGCCTTCAGAGCTGATGCTGAGGTCTAAACCAGCAACTGAGCACTTCTCTAAGTACTTCATAGCAACAAGAAACACCAGTGAAGGCTCTTAAACATTCAGGAGCTCCTTTCTGAGCACATGTGTAGCCATACGTGTCTCCTTTCTGGTAACTAGTTGGACACCTTCCTCCTCATCTTAGCATTTATCGTTGATTCCATCTTGATATACTGCCCTTTGTGGGGCATGCAGAGAGGTTTACAAATATCATTTAAAAACAAAGCAGAAAAGAATACCATCGTACAGTACAGGAAAGAAAAAATGGGATGTATAGGGGAACGAGAGGAGAAAGAGAACCAAACAGGGGGACACTAAGGTAACACAGCTACGTTGGTGGCAGGATACGACTGATAGGTAGCAGAACCTGTGCCAGAGTCCATAAGGGACAACTATTTATACACAGACTTACATACCAACGTACAGAAATACATACATATAGACAACAGCTGCAGCAGAGGATGAAGTTGATAAGCTCTATGAACAACTAGAAGATGAAATTGACAGGACATGCAAACAGGATATCCTGATAGTCATGAGTAACTGGAACGCAAATGTTGGCAACAAAGAAGAAGGCAAAGTGGTTGGAAAATATGGACTTTGCAACAGAAATGAAGCTGGAGAAAGACTGATAGAATTCTGCAAGACCGACGATCTATTCATCTCAAACACCTTCTTCCAGCAATACAAGCAGCAACCGTACACATGGACTTCACCCAATTGATTGTACAAAAATCAAATTGACTACATCTGTGGAAGTCAATGATGGAAAAGCTCTATAATATCAACAAAGACAAAACCTGGAACCGACTGTAGTACAGATCACCAGCTACTAGTATGTAAACTCAAGCATAACAATAACAGCAGCTATGGATGCCACTTAATCAACAATGAGCTGCCTGACTGAAGACTGAAAACAGTTTAGGACAACTATCCAGAGGGTTGCCATGAGCCCAAAACCAACTCAATGGCCCTTAACAACAGCAGCAGCTAACCCCTAGGCTGGCAGAAGGTCAAAAGCCCACTCACGGGTGGGTTTTCAGAAGGGAATTAAACTTTCTAAAGAAAAGCTCAAGATGGATATGGGAATGTAAATACTTCCAGAGGGTCAGAGTCACAAAGAAGAAAGCAGCCCGTCTAGTGGATTCATATTTAGCATGGGATGGTAGAGGTTGTACTAATCTGTTATCATGAAGGGGAGTGCAGACACCGAGGGGGGGGGGGACATATGGAATAATGAGGCGTGAAAGATACTGAGGAGCATTGATATGGAGAGCTTTGTGCGTCAAAATGATGATCTTCCTGTGCTTCTCCTCAGAGTCTGTCCATATGAGTCCTCTCCCTAGTCCACACTGTGGGCTTCATGAAGGCTGGTGTACTGCATAACATTTTTGGAAATGTAGGTGTGCCTTGGACTCAATGGTTGAGAAACTCAGATTTATGTAACAAACTCACAGAGCAGATGTTATCTTAAGGTGGGACTTTGGGTTGCCTCTCCTACAGATCAGCAATGCTGTGGTCGTTATTTGCTGGTTTTCTTTTTCGACAGGAGGGATTGGGTTGAGTAGTTGCCTGTTTTTTATGTATTTGTTTATTATTCCAGTGATCTTTCTCTTTTAGCGAACTTATAACAAATTTTGGGCCAGATATTCAACGCCGGCAGCTAGGTGCGATTACAGCACTTAGCCGTTGGCACCGAAACTTAATCCTGGATATTCAATGCCGAGGTCATATGCAGCCCCGGCATTGAATATCCAGGGGTGTTGCACATTCTCCGGAGCCACAGAAGCTAACCGGATAGTGACGATATTGCACCGCTGTCCAGTTAGCTCCCATAGATAAAAGATAGGCCAGCTTTTGCTGCGCCTAACCTTTACCCACAGTAGCTAACCAAGTAGTGGTGTAATATTGCCGCTACCCGGTTATCTACTGTTGCTCCCCTTGACATGCCCCAATACTAAGCAGTTAGCATCGGGGCGAATAGCGGAATTAATTGGAAGTATTCAATGTTACCATGTAAATGCCTTGGAATATCGAGCTCCTTGTTGACCAGCACAGTACTTTCAGTACATTTTAGGTCATGACAGGCAAATTCTGCTGTGGCAG
This sequence comes from Ichthyophis bannanicus, assembly GCA_033557465.1. Classification (NCBI taxonomy): domain Eukaryota; kingdom Metazoa; phylum Chordata; class Amphibia; order Gymnophiona; family Ichthyophiidae; genus Ichthyophis; species Ichthyophis bannanicus. Next base: position 26,547,675 of record CM066050.1, on the reverse strand, counting down.
ATGTTCCGTATGACGACCCAAATTGATGAGTCCCTGCTTGTTTGGGAAGGAGAACACTTTTTGATATTTGAAATATAATTTTGCAACTGCATAACTGGGCATCTCCCTTCTTTTAGTTGTATTATTTTATTTGAGCAGAAAAGAACTGCCGCCTTCATGAGATAAGTAATGTTTCACAAACCAATACTGGATCACACCCTAGCCCTGTGATTCCTAAATCTTCCCTGTATGACTTAAAACCAGTTGGGTTTTCAGGATAAGCACAATGAACATGCATGAGAGAAGCATGCACGCAGTGGAGGTGTAGTCTAATGGGCTACACCTCCATCGGCCTTGGATTCAGTGAAGGCAGATTTGAATCCCTTTGCTGCCCCTTGTGGCCTTGGACAAGTCACTCTTCATTGCCTCAGGTAGATTGTAAGCCCTGTGAGGGATAGGGAAATACCTACTGTATTTGAATGTAGCTTGCCTTGAACCTCTGAGAAAGCTACAAGCTGAATGCGATTCCTGATGCATGCAGATTTCTCTCATGCTTATTCATTATGGATATTCCCAGAAACCTAACTGGGTGGGTATCTTCCAGGAGACATTTGGGACCATTACCTAGCCAGTCTGCTTTTCAGGCTATCCATAATGAATATGCAAAAGGTAGATTTGCATCTCCTCTGTCTCATGCATATTCATTGTGGATGTCCTGAAAACCAGAACCATCTTGAGAATCCATATAGGGTGTGTTTATTATTGAAGAAATTCAGGTTCAAAAAGAAACCGTAGAATCTCCAGGAACAAGCAGGAATGAGTCTTCACATATGGGGTTCGTCGGCGCCGACAGAGCCCGCACGGGAATGCTCCCCAGCATCCAATCAGAAGGCTTTTGGGAGCATCCCTCACGCCTGCGTGGTAGCTTCCCGCCCTTCCCACTGCCTCTCCCCAGTTTTCGTTTTTCCGCGGAGCCGACAGGACGTAACTCCTGTCACCGCAGAAACTTTTTTCTCCTTTTTTATTCCTGTGGTCGCGGTTTTTTCCCCCGCTGACTCTGGCACCGCTGGTGCCCCTTTTTTTCCTTAGTTTTGTTTTCCTTTATTTCCTTAGAGGAGCTTCCTCCTCGTGTTATTCTGAGGCCTACCGGGCTTTCCAGTATGGAGCCTTCTTCCCCTAAGAAGTGCTCCCACTGTGGAGACGTTGTCTTCTGCTCCGACTCCAACGCCTGGTGTCTCTCCTGTTGGGGCCCTGACCCCTTCTCCCCCGGTTCCCCGGGCTTCAGCGTCGGGAGAAGACCCTCCCTGTTTCGAGTGTCCCTCGATGACGTCTTTCCCTCTGAGGAGCGGTCGTCGGCGTTCTCGCCAGGATCAGGTAACCCAACAACAGTCTGTTAAGACTAACAGAGCCTTGAGGGGTGAGTCTGATGCGCCGCATGACGACGGCTCCGGCCTTCCCCTCCAGTCCCTTACACCCCGGAGGGAGTCTTCGGGCTCCAGAGCCTCCGCGGGGTTTCGGGTTGTTCCTGAGGTTCGCTCCTCACAGAACATTCTCGAGCCATGCCCGAGGGTGGCACCCGCTTCGAGCGGTGCAGATCCCTCGGCATCGGCACCGGCATCGAGTGTTCCACTCTTCGCCAGGGACTGTTGACTGGCGTCCTCGGTGCCTTCTGGGCCGATCGACCCGACCCAACCCAGTCTGGCTGTACGGCATCCCGGCCCTGCGCGGGGGCGGTACCCGCTGTCTGCGGTGCCGATTCCCCAGCATCAGCGTCTGTTTCGAGCGTTCCACTCGTCACCGGGGATCGTCGGACCAACCTGACCCGGTATGGCGTGCCCACACCCCTACCATGCGCGGAGGTGGTGACCGCTTCGAGCGGGACCAAGTCCTCGGCATGGGCGTCGGAGTCAGTGGCCCCACTCCCTGCTGGGGATTGGCACCGGGAGCCCTCGGCTCCGCCGAGGCCGATCGACTCGCCCCCGGCTTCCGCGGGGGTGGTACTAACCTTGAGCGGCTCCGCCCCTCCTGCGGCGGTCTCGGGAACAAGGGCCCCGTTCTTCGCCAGGGGTCGCCTCCGAGCTCCGCCTGCGGAGCCGATCGATCTATCCCGGTCGGGCGGGTCGGCACCCCCACCCTGCGCGGGGCCGTGGCGTCCCCCGGATGTCACCGACCTCCCGGCATCTGCGCGGGTGTCGAGTGTTCCACTCGTCACTATTTGCCCGCGGGACCCGGGACCTTCGGTCGAGTTGACCCACAGAAGCGCCGCGGCCGCGGAGCCGGGGCGGTGCTTCTCGCCCTCCGCCGGGGCTCGTCGGCAGGTTACCTGGGTACCCTCGAGGCCGCGTAGTGCGCCCCGTAAGGGTTTCCCACTCAATAAAATGGGCGCGGGAAGAGCCCAGGCGTCTAGAAGGGCCTCTCTCCCGACATCTGAGCCGAATCCGGGTGTTCCCCTCTTCGCCGAGTTTCGGCCTGGGAAGCCCTCGTTGCCCTCGGCACTGATCGTCGCGGCCCCGACTCCACTCTCGAGAGTGGCAGCACCGGCACGGCCGCCGACTCCGGGGCCCCCTAAGGAGGCGTCGCTCGGTTCGATGCCCAGCCTCGAATCGATCTCCAGTCTGGAAAGCGTGGCCCCGACGCGTTTAGGATCCGACCCTGGTCTCTTCCGAGGGCGCGGTACTGCGCTCGCCTGCTCTCTAGCGGCCTTGGTGCCACTCCAGCCGCCCTTGCAGATTGCCCCGGGGCGGCCCCGCCCCCGGAGTCAGGACCGAGGCCAAGTCGCACAGGCCCGTCAGGGACGTCGCTCCCTTCGATGCCCCGCTTGGAATCGATCTCGGGCTCTGACGATGCAGTACCAACTGCCTCGAATTTGCACTGTCAGTACCCTCCTCTGTTTAGAGCAATTCCTTCCGTGCACCAGCACGGGGGGTCCCCTGGTGTTCCAGCGGGGCCCTACACCTCGGCCTCCCCCGGGATAGCTCCTCTGGGAGAGCCGTCTTTTCAGGACTTCCTCCTTGACATGGCGGACTTGCTCGCCATTCCCATCCCGGGCCCTTCGCTAAGTCCGGGTCCTGCGGAACAGGCAGCCATAATGCTTCCTTTACATCCCTCCCTGCAGGATCTCCTGCTCGGGATTTGGCACTCGCAATTACAGGTACCGGCGCCGCCTACGGCCATGCATGCCCTGTATCGGGTGCCCCCCTCTCCGGGTTTCCAGACACACCAGTTTCCCCATCGTTCCATTGTGGTGAAATCGGCCCTGAGGAAGGTTGGTAGCAAGAAGAAGCACTCTTCCTGCCCCCCGAATCGTGCGGCTAAAGCTCTGGACAACTTTGGGCGGCGAACCTTCCAAACGTCCATGTTGGCCTCCAGGATTCTCTCATATATTTTCTATATGAGCCTGGCGCTTCGTGAGGTCACCGAGAGGTTATCCCTCTTGTCTCCCTTTGTGTCGGCCTCTCAGGCCCCTGACTATTCCTTGCTTCTTTACCATTGCAGGAATATCTCTTGGTTTCTTTCTCACGCTGCCGTGGACTCTTTCGAGTCAGTTAGCAGGTCCTCTGCTGTCGCCATAGGGGCGCGTCGTACAGCCTGGTTGCAGGCTTCCGACTTGTGCAGCTGGGCGCAACATAATCTGGGTACTTCCCCGTGCACCGGGGAGAACCTTTTCAATGGCGAGGCCTTGCGTCAGGTTGCTCAGTGCGCCGCCGACCTGTTTGGCGCTGACCGCCCGCGGCCCTCCCCCTCTCCCGGGGGTAGGAGATGTCTTTCCCGACCCTCCTTTCCGAAGAAGAGGAAGTGTCATTCCTCTGCCCACCTGCCGGGTGCGACAATGCCGGGGACATCTCACGCCGGTCGGCGGTGCCTGAGCTCGCACCAGGCTGCCCTTGCCAAGCAGCCTTAGGCTCCGGTATGCGGCAGTTTGTGCTTAACTCCTCTTACCGGAAGTTATTGCCCAGTTCTACACTGCGGTTCTTTTCAGTCTGACAAGTGGCTCGGCCGCTTGATTGGAGGTTGGGGCCCCCTCCCCCGGGGGGGGGCGGGACCCTTCCCACACTAGGTTAGCCTGGCTCCTCAGGGCCATGCTAGTCTTCTTCGGACTTACCCTCGGGTACGTCCCTCGACTCCCCTCTGCCGGGTTCTCCCGGATTGAGGGGATCGCGCACGACTCTTCTTCTCCAGTGTAGGCCTTGGCCGCTACTCTCCGAGCATGGGCCTCACTAATCCTCGACAGGGCCGGACCACCCCTGCCCTCGGGTCGGTGCCTCCGCTCTTGCAATGAAACCCCTGGGTCCGTCAGGTTACGGTGGACAGGAGTTCCACTGACCCGGGTCGATCCCCGGTTCCACTCCATGCATTCTTCGGAGCGGCGGAGGGCATTGACCCTACCCCCGAGGGGTGTTTTTATATATGCCGGAGATGACCCCCACGGTCACACCGTGGCTGTAGGTTTTCTATCCTCCTGCCTTCCCTATGGTACGGAGGACACGTTTTCGGCGTGGCTGTCAGACGGACGCCTCAGGGGCCTACGTACTTCTGATGTGCTCCTTCCCAAATGATCTGACGGTCACGCAACCATACTGCTACTCTCGCTGATCGGCCTGCCCCTGGCACATCGGCCCATCGCTTGGATGGTCCTTTCCCCTGCCACCTTCCTGGTGGGCTCCCTCCTGTGGATCAAGGGCTGGTCTGAGTTGGCAGTATCGTTCTCCCGTGTGCATACTGGGTTAGTAATCTGGGTGGGCATTCCCGGGCCCACCTATAGCCCGATATACATCTATACCTGTCATTGGATATATATCGGTACCGGTGGGCGCTTTTGGGAAATATTATAGCGCCCTGTGTCTTACCGACTTTCTCCCAATTGTCGGTAATGACGTTCTGTTTTTTCTTACGGGGTCCGGCCGGCCCGCTTGCCTGCGTCCTGCGGCTCGGGTGCTCGGACCGGTTATGCTTAAACTTGCTGTGAAGTCAACAGCCCCTTGGTTTACGCCTCCTTGTCTGGAGGTTTTCGAACCCAATGTCTTCCTATCCCTGGCCGGCTAGGGTAGGCATTGTACCCCCTGATATCCCAGGGTACACTCCTGTTCTTCTCCGGGCTGGGTTCTCCCAGATCGGTCAGTCTTCTGCTTAGTCCTCCGAATTGGGGACTCTGCTCCTACGGGAGTTCTCAGCTTCTCTTAGAGCTCCTCGTGAAGACCTGCCGTCTTTCCGGTGCCGGTTGACACCTGCGTCTCCAGCCCGTCCGGACTGGGGAACTTCGTCCTCTCTGCGATGAAGTTCCCTTGAAGACTGCGCTACTGCACCTACAGTACCCGTCGCAGCTCTGCCTTCTACAATCCAGTAGGTAAGCTCTAGATTGTGCTAGATCATTAACGGTTTAATGATGTCAAAGTGGTTTTGAAGACTCCACCTGTAGTCTTAGGTTGCTGTGCCTTTGGCGACTCTTCTCAACTCCTACCCTCCATCCCTCAGGGGATGCCGGGGATCCAGGTTGGGCGATGCCGCCCTGTCCAGGGGCGCGCATTCTGGGATCTCCTCTGGCACCCTCAGCTAGGGAGTCCCCATATGTGAAGACTCATTCCTGCTTGTTCCTGGAGATAGCACGGTTACTTACCTGTAACAGGTGATCTCCGGAACAGCAGGAATTAGTCTTCACAACCCACCCGCCTCCCCTAGGAGTTGTAGCTCTCTCTCTCTCTCTTCCTTCCTCTCCTCTCCTTCTGTCTCAGCTATGAAACGCAACTGGGGAGAGGCAGTGGGAAGGGCGGGAAGCTACCGCGCAGGCGCGAGGGATGCTCCCAAAAGCCTTCTGATTGGATGCTAGGGAACATTCCCGTGCGGGCTCCGACGGCGCCGATGAACCCCATATGTGAAGACTAATTCCTGCTGTTCCGGAGATCACCTGTTACAGGTAAGTAACTGTGCTATCTTGCTCGTAGGAAATTGTTACAAAGCCCTCAGGAGAAGACACCGATGTCCATTTAGTAGATGGAAGTGAAGAACCCTTCTACTTCCTAAGTTTCTACCTGAAGAAGAAATTTTAAAGAATGTTTTTTTTTAGTATGTTTCTGCACAGCTTTCTGGAGGCGGCGGCCTGTGTGTGGCATATATTGTACACACTGATGCCATCAGACTCGGCATCTATTCCACGAGTGAGCTGGTGCCATAAGCTTGGTGCATGTCTAGGAAAATGCACGTGGCGATGCAGAGGTCCCCCGTTCCGAATGTCTGTTTCTCTTCCAAAACCCATGACTGTGCCATGAACTACATATTTATGTAGCATGTTTACTTTTAACCATCTGTTTCCTAAACCATCCAAATAGTTTAACTGTTGTCGTTTTCCTACGTGCATTGGTTACAGAGAGCTGAACGTTTTCTCTATTGCACAGTAACAATTAAGAAAAAGAAAGAACACTTGTGGTAATATAGCTGGTGTCCTACGTTTTGACCCCCTGAAGCACACCTCTAAAACGTGGGAAATGTCCTGTGTGATGTATTCTTTAATTCTGTGCTCATGGAGCTTGTGTGATGTGTAGCACACAGATAAATTCCACAGGACCCATCCAGTCCGCCCATTTTTCCGATGTACGGGAATACTGCAGACCCTTCTCACTGACTGTAACCAGTCTCTGTGTTTCAGTTATCTTAGGGTATATTTTATTATTCTGTCTATGGATTTTCCCCACCATTATACCCCCTTCTCTATTGCTCGGTCACTGCAGTAACCTGGATCTACCAGCAAAAAGTCTCTGTCTAGGAGTTCACAGGCGGCAGTGCTTAGTGGAACCTAAGATGTGCACATGCCTCCTTCCCTTCGGTGACTGACAGCTGTAGGTGCGGCATCCAGCCTGAGAGTGGGAACTGAGCCAAGGTCCTCCCACAGCACTGACTTCTGATCTGTCATATCCCAGGGCCTGGGGTGCAGACAGTTCACCATTTAGTAGCCCTCTAAAATGGTTTTACTTTCTAGCACTCCTCATGAGCTGCTTTATTATGTAGTGTATGCTTCTGCTAATTTGGAAATAATTTTCGGATCCATTAGCAAGTAATTCTACCCCTTCTACCCTTTAAGCCACCTTTATTGATCCTCCATCCCATTGACTTGCTGGTCAAGAAATTGCAACTGATTCCCAAACACTTGAATCTTTCTCCTGTTAGCTGATCAAGGCTGTAGCTTGTGCCAGAGTGCAAAGCTCACTGGAACGGCTGCTCTGATGCTTATGTAATATTATAAAACAAAGATGGTTTCAGTGGCCAGAATATAACTGGCTATAAAGATAATGTGCTAAAACAGAAGGCAGCTCCGCACAGATCCATGGTAGAACACAAAGCCATGCTTTCGGCTTTAGATTTACCTCAAGCCTTTCCAGTAGTGGTTCAAAGCAAGTCCAATTTGTATTTCCCTGTCCCTGGAGGACTCGCAACCTGAGTTTGCTCCTGAAGCAATGGAGGGTTAAGTGACTTGCCCAAGGTCACACAGAGTAGCGGTGGGATTTGAACTCTACGTCCCCTGGTTTTCAGCCCACTGCGTTAACCACTGAGTTATTCTGTTATGGAGCACACAACTGTGCCACTTCAGGTATACGTCCAGGTTTAAAGATTTAAAAGCTCTGCCCCTCCCCCCCACTAGGTACTAAGTAGAGTAAGTTCTACCTCCTCTCCTCCCCCGGAAATCATCGGAGGATTGGGAAGGGTGACTCTCGCTCACCCCATATCTTCTCCTTAACTCTTGGCCTCCCATGTCACATCCCCACGCGCCTGCAGCAGTTATCCGGCCGCCTCCTGTTGTCTTCAGCAGTTCTTGCCGTAAAAATGACTTGAATAATATCAGCACAGGGCTTGTGGCAGCCACAACCCCTCCTCCTGCACTGAGACTGCTTTCCAGAAATAGGAAGACTTCAATCATTTGTGTCTAAAACGTAGCCTCTGCTGACTTGGCTAGGCCAACTTAGGGATAGCAAAACCTGTTTTCTAGAGTCGAGGCCACAGGTATTGACTATTGGGGCTATTTTCCCCTGAATATTATGTAAACATATTATTTGCCAATGGAGTAAATATATTTCTCACCGTAGTCATTTAAGGATTTTTCTATGACATAAACTTGAGTCAGCTGAAGCCATTTTGGGGTAGGATGGATTTTGGAGTCCAGCTTATTAAATTTTGGCCATCTTTCTGAGAAGAGCTCTCCTTCTCCGTTCTTAGGCTCATATTATTCATGGTTTATCTATTTCCTAAGCATTTTTTTTCTGCATTTTACCACAATACCATTTACACAATTTTTACTTAAAATGGGGTACTTGGGCATCTAAGATCTACTGTTCGTTTGTGAGAATCTCGTGCCAGTGTGGACTGCACAGTGTCTCCAAAGAGATGCCGTACCTGTTGAATATTCACCTCAGTGTTTACTCCGCAGAGTACATTTTTTTCTTGGGCTCAAGAGTGCATAGAGGGAACAGATAACTGTGTGTGGATTTGTAGAACTGACTGAGTGAATCACACTCTGGCGTTCTGAGCTCCTCCACTAGGAAGGTTCTCTTTGGTAAACGTCGCCTTTTAGTTTTGTTGCCAAAACAATTACCATACCAGCAACCCAGTCCCCATCTATCAATTGCTGTAATGTGCACAGAGTGGAGGCGTATTATGTAGTTAATTATATTTCATATCTTTGTCCAGTACGACATTTGGGGTTGGTAGAGATCACAGTATGTGCACATGTGTGTAGCCTCAGTTAGCTCCTAGTTCTCTTACACGACAATACCCATGTTCAGATGGGTCGGTTCCGTAGTGCTGTATTTCCTATTGACAGCATTCCTTGTCTTGTCACAATACTTTACACAGCAAATTTTGACTCTGTGTGTGTATCTATATATACCCACAGACAGACACACACACACACATATATGTATATAAAATATGTATATCAAAGATATTCTACATATCCACATGTCTTTGCTAAGAGCTTGATTTGTATAAGAACATGTACAAATCAGATGATGATTTCTTCTGTGCATACCTTTGTTAAAAGGAATATTTTTCAATAAACATTAAAATATTTAAAAAAAGTATAAACCTGATAATAATCTTGTCTTAATTTCATAAACATGCCCCTGTACGTCATAATAAAGCATGCTAATCGTTAACATGGGGTTTAGCGCGCAGTAAGAGCACCACACTAACAGCGTAGGGTCCTACACTAAAATTCCCATGTTAACCAGTTAGTTCACTGCAGGGCAGTTAAGGGCGGAATGTGGGCATTGATGGTACATCAAGGTTAGCTCGGCTATGGGTTTCAGTACCATCTTTATGCTGACGACTCTCAGACTTACTTGTCCCTGAAATTTCTCCGGGAATAGGGAGGAGTAGCCTAGTGGTTGGGGCAAGGTACTTCAGGCCGGAAGGTCGGGGGTTCAAATCCCACTAGAGGACAGCAACCTTGGGCCGGAAGGACTGGGGTTTCTAGTCCCACAGATGCTCCTTGTGGTCTTGGACAAGCCACATAACCCTCCATTGTCCATGTTCCCTGTAAGTATTAGTGTATGTGTCTCATATCCCCGCGTGTTAAATGTATCCCCCAATTGTGTTGTGACCGCTTTGATTGAAGGATAAGGCGGTATACAAAAACTGTCTAAATAAATAAAAAATAAAATAAAATTCAGGCCCGGATCTCTGCCTGCGTATCTGACATTGCTGCCTGGATGTCTCACCATCATCTGAAACGGAACATGGCCAAAGCTGAGCTCCTTATATTTCCCCCCAAACCCACCACCTCCCTTCTGTATTTCTGTGGATAACACTACACTCCTCCCTGTTTACTTGGCTCACAACCTTGGGGTCATCTTTGATTCTCCTCTACTCTTTGTCTGCAAATATCCAACATACAGCTAAAACCTGTCACTTCTTCTCTGTAACATTGGCAAAATTTGTCCCTTCCTTTCTACACACACTACTAAGACACTTATCCACTCTTTAGTCACCTCCTTTCTAGACTATTGCAACCTCCTCCTTGCTGGTCTCCATCCGAATCATCTGTCTCCCCTTCAATCTGTTCAAAATTCAACTGTGCGGCTAATCTTCCACCAGCCTTGTTATGCTCATATAACCACCCCTCAAGTTGCTTCACTGGCTCCCTATTCATTTCCGTATCCAGTTCAAACTTCTCCTACTGACCTTTGCTCCTCTCTACCTTTCCTCTCTTCTCTCCCTACACCCCTCCTTGGGAACTCTGCTCTTCTGGCAGATCCTTTCTATCTGTGCCCTTTTCTTTACTGCCAACTCCAGACTTCGATCCTTCGACCTTGCTGCTCCTTATGCCTGGAACAATCTGAGTCTGTGCATCAGGCTTCATCTCTGCTCCTTTTCAAATCCAGGCTGAAAACTCACCTCTTCGAGGCTGCTTTTGGATCCTGATCCACTTAGTCTCCTGCTCTCCAGCTATGTGTTTCCTTACCATTCCCCTAGATATATCCTTGTCCTTGGCTGTTGTGTTTGACTAGATTGCAAGTGCTGATGAGCAGGGATCGTCTTGTACACCTTGTGGCGCTATACAAATGATAATTAGTAGGAGTAGGCTATGTTGGGTGCATGCTAACCTCAGCTGTTGCCATTAGCACATGCGCACAGCAGTCCCTCAGTGGTTGGCGTCAGGTGCACTCATAGGCCAGTTAGAGTAGTGCCTTGCAGTTACAATGCGCTAACAGCAGGGGGATGGTTGCACATGCCCCCTCCTCCCCCCCCCCTGCTTCCGAGGTTAGCACGGACCTCTGCGCTAGATTCAGGGCCCGATCACTTTCTAACTTAGTGCATTTTAGTAAACTTGCCCCAGAATATCAAGATCATTCTCTCTAGAGACTGCTTTCTGAAGTGAATTGAGAATTTACAAAATGATTCTTTTGGGTCAGAGGGACATTGTAGACTTTTCTTACAAAGACAGATTGGTTTTAAATGTCAGTATTTTTATATGTAATGACAGGATGCACCCAATTAGGGTTCATCTATATTCCAGTGGTTTGGGAGTGATTCTGATATTACTTTCATGTAATAATATGTAAGATGCTCTTGTGTGTTTATAGGATGGTCCTAGCCCCACTTCACGGGTGAGTTATTCTTGGGGGAAAAACGAGAGTAATTTTATAACAGAGCACCTTGGGTAGGAGCGTACATAGGCACTATTTTAGAAAGACAAGTAGGTGTCTGTTTGTTTTTATAAAATAATATCCTAAGTGACAGAAATCACGCCTACGCTGCAGGTGGACATGTATACCAGCCTTAGAGCTGCATCAATGCCTGTGCTTTTCTACTATGCAAGTAGATTATAGAATTTTTGGCTCTACCTACGCTCTGCCCAAACCCCGCCCCGACCGATATTTTATGAGGGGCCATTCATGTTCATATGTGGTCACATGTGCGCTGTTATGAACAACGGTCGATAGAAAGTAGAATACACATGAACATAAATCACCACAATATCCCCAAAGTATGCACCTACTTTACCATTTAAAAGATGCATCCTCTTATAACATTACCCCCAATATGGCTGCCATCCTCACCCCTGTGCAGGTGATTTAAGCACAGTAGGGTCCTGTAGCTTGTTTCCTTTCCATGCCCTCGAACCAGTGCTTCTATTTCTAGGTATTTGTGAATTGTAAATTTAAGGGTTCTCCGAGCTTACAAACATTCTTTGGTTATCGATGTTTTTGTTGCAGAGATGCTTTCCAGGAGGGGAGTTCTGGATGAATTAAATACATATGTTTTTGCAACTAAGGAGTCCATCAGTGTGAAAGAGGTTAAAATAAAAGAGAGTGGGGAATCCAAGACTAGACAGGAAAGAAGTGAGAGAGCTCCAGGGAAAGGGTTGTGTCTTGGTTGTTTATCCAGTAAGTGTCCTTTTTTTTTTTTAAATTTTGAAGCAAGGAGTGTCTTGTTGGCATTTATCAATTCAAATCTAAATTCAGAAGCCTTCCCTATAATTCAGCATTTGTAGAGACATCTACTACACGACAGAACTGCTGTGTGAAATCCAGGATGTTGTTTGTATTATCCTACTGGATTCTGGTTCTTTCTCCCCAATGAACCTGTCTGCTCTCCCCCTTTCAGACCAGTACCACGCTGATCCTAACCCTACAGTAGGGATCAGCCTTTGAGTGATGCTTAATGATTTGGGCAACTCTTAGACCATAGCTCTCCAAGCAGAGGATTATCTTTGATTTTGGTTAGCGTACCAGCTCCATAAGGAAACTGTGTTCTGTCCCATAGGCTCAAAACCTTCTGACATTGTAAAAATTCCTTGCCACTTCTGATTTATTTTATTCTGACTCGGACTGTCTTCGTTTAGATTTGAGGCCGTTAAATAGCGAACGGTTCTTCAGTTCCATCATAGACTGTAAAAGCAGCTTTGCAATTAGCAAGTGCTTAAAGTGATATGTAAATGAGCTTAATGCTTATGATCTTGGCAGCAGCCCATAAGTCTTCATGCTCATTAACCAATTAAGTTGATCAGTTCTACTTAAACTTTTTTAACCTGAGTGTTTTACTAATCAGTTAAATTAAAAAGGAGTTTTAATGTGAAATAATCTTTCCATGCAGGAATGAAAATATCTTGGCTTCCCTTTGTAACCTTACAAAAGCTGGGGTGGGTAATTATCTCAAGATAATTTGCCACCCCCTTATGCCTCATCACCACTCACCTTGTTTCATCCAAATGGTACAAGGTCACTTCTCTCCCAGTCTCCTGGCGCATGCTGGATTCTCCTTGAGTTCAGCTATGGAAGAGAAGATCAGTCAGGTTTCTGAACTGATTGATGATCTGCCTAAACTGGAATCTGCTGGTGTTGGTGTTTTACAATTCAAGGATACCAGATCAAAGAGAACTCCACTTACTATGCTTGGGCAGTATTCCTCGGTCTCGCTGTGCTGGAAATTGAGTTTATTTTATTTTATTCATAATGCTCTTTTTGCAGCTTTCATTAGAGTTGACTCATTGGCAAGAATGTCACGTGATATCGAGGGCTTTTTTGTGGCAGGTTTGACACTCTTAGATAACATGATGAGGGAGGAGTGGCTTAGAGGTTTGGGCATGTTACCTCGGGCTGGAGGTTCAGGGGTTCAAATCCCACTAGAGATCAGCAACATTGGTCCGGAAGGACTGGGATTTCTAGTCCCACAGGTGCTCCTTATGGCCTTGGGCAAGCTACTTAACCCTCCGTTGCCTCAGGTACAAAAACACAGATTGTGAGCCCTTCGGGGACAAGGGAAAATATATATATACACCAAGCATATGAGGACAGACTGAAGGATCTTAATATGTACACCTTAGAGGAAAGGCGGGATAGAGGTGATATGATTGAGATGTTTAAATACCTCCATGGCATAAATGTTCAGGGAGAGAGCCTCTTTCAATTGAAAGCAAGTTCTGCTACGAGGGGACATGGGATGAGGGTGAAGGGAGATAGATTCAGGAGTGATATGCGGAAATATTTCTTTACGGAAAGAGTGGTGGATCCATGGAATAGTCTCCCAGTGAAGGTGGTAGAGATGAGGACAGTAACTGAATTCAAAAAAGCATGGGACAAACACAGAGGATCTCTAAAGGTAAAAAGGGGACTGTTGTAGTTGTTATGGAAGGACAGACTAGATAGGCCATGTGGTCTTTTTCTGTCATCATATTTCTATGTTTCTATGTTACTGGAATGTACATGGCTTTGACTGGTAGAAAAGCGGTATATGAGCCTAGTTAAATAAATAAATAACATGAAACTCTCTTAGGAGATATCTTAAAATAGTTTAAACAATAACTTGAAAGTGAGATTTTCTGATTCATTAAAGATCCGTATCATTTCCCATATGATTTTCTGAAATGTTATCGAGTATGACCAGCATATTAGCAAGGGGAAGAGAAATGAAAAAAATTTAGGAGAACGTGCAAGGAAAGAGAATAGCATTCAGGGACATAGAAAGAGGACAGAGGGTGGCGTCAAGAAAGAGCTTGTTTTCACTTTAAAACATCCAGAGAGTGTAGAGAAGATGTAGAATTAAGTGTCTAGCCTTAGATCACAAAGGACCACTCTGGGATTTGAACCCTGACCACTCTTCTTAAATCGCCACTCTAACCATTATGCTATTAGACATCTTGCACTCCTGGGGACGTCTATGTAGACATTTTATACACATACATATTGGGCATGTCCACATTTCTGAAGTCGTGCCTGAACTTGCAAGTACCTGCTTTTTTTCCAAACATTCTGGCTTTGACATCCCAGATTGCACTTGGATGTCCCATTGTGAAATGTGCCTCCAGTGTTTAGGGCAGCAGCCTATAGCCGGAAAGACCACGGTTCAAATCCCACTGACACTCCTTGTGGCCTTGGGCAAGTCACTTAACTCTCCATTGCCTCAGGTACAAACATACATTGTAAGCCCTCTCGGGACAGGGGAATAACCACTGTACCTGAATGAAACGTACCTTGAACCTCTACTGGACAAGGCATGAGCTAAATACTAATAAATAAATAAGTGAAAGGGCAGATATGGGGAGTGAAAGAAGAGGATGAGTGTGGTGAAGAAGAAAGCAGAATAACTTATATATTAATGCTGGTTACTCACACTAGAAGTAGAGGTTGATAAACCCAAAGCAGAAGGCAAAGACATAAGGGATTAAGTGGCAAACGTATTACTATGTGTTGGCACAATTGAAAGTAGATAAGATCCTGTTATCTGAAGACATACATCCCAAAATACTGAAGGAGCCAGTGAAGTTACTAACTCTACCCATCAGAGCTCCATTAACTTATCTCTTGATGCAGGAGAGGTCTAGGAGACTGGAGTTGACCATATGTAATGTTGCTGTTTATTATATGTCACCTTGCTGTTATCCTCAAAGGATGGATATCCAATTTTATTGAACATTAAACATAGATGTAGGGAAGAGAAGCGTGCTGGACAACCTGCGTGCAGGAGCTACAGGACACACCTGTGTGTCATTGTGGTGTGGCAATGGAAGTATTCGTATGTTGCAGTTGAGACTACCCCTGCTGATGTCATCAGTTCATGTCTGGCTGCTTTATAAGTCCCAATATGGCTATGGCATGTTGAGAGGGAGGAGCACTAGATGATCTGGGTGCAGAAACTAAGGAAACCAATCTCATGTCATTGCAGCGTGCCAAACATTGGAGGTGCGAGTATGTTGCCGCTAAGACCACACCCTGCTGTTTTTATAAGTCCTGTGCAGGTGCCCAAAGGGGTACTCCCCTTTGCTGCCTCTTTGGTGCCTGGAAGAGGGGACTTGAAAGAGGAGAACTATTTGAATTGACCCTATGGGGAAGAGAAAGATCAAGCACTGCTCCAAAGGAGTCTGTAGCTATGACTCAAGGACCAAATTACCATCATTTCCAGCCAGTTGCTCATGGGAATATGCAGGCAAGTGAACCTCTCAACTCTTCTGGTATATCTTAGTCCAAAGATTAGAACTCTCCCCACTTCCATCAACAGTTGGACAGAAGAGTTCCTCTGTGAATGCCGATGAGTCATGCAGGATTGTGGATCCCATTAATTGTCAAGAAAAACCTCAGAAAAGGTCTGCTTTGAGTTTCATGGTTCAAATCTGGAAATATTTGTATCCTTGAGTCCATAAACAGCTCAGATATATTCATGAAGTATATTCTTAAGACAGAATTTGAGTTAGTATCAAAGGCAAAGCAGGCCACCAAAGTAGTGGTATTTTGTTATAAATTTCAAAAAATCTTCAAGAAATTCAGTCAAATTCAAATTTGGTAGTTACTCTATCTTTTGGACCACCACCTGGGATGCGTCACAATTTCAACTAACCACCAAATATTGAGTAATTCTTCTCCAGGCATCTTCAAAACTTCATGGAGATATTTATGAAGCATCTCAATGGGAGTAGTTAAAGGACACTTAGGATAATTTAGAAATCTCACATTTGTTTTTCCTTAAATGATTATCAAAAGATTCCATTTTCTCAGTAAGCTTTTATCTTTCATTTGTTCAGTACTCACAGCCTGCACATCCCCAACTGTGGTTTCTAGATCATCCAGCTTTGTAGCAAGCAAGCTCAGAGTCCACTATAAATTTTCCATCTTGTTTATCTGTTGGTCCACATCTTGACAGACGTTACCGGAAAATGCCAAAAAAAGAAAAGTCTATACACTTAATTGCCTTCCATAAAGTATTGCCGCAAAAAGGAATCTAGTCTCCCCTCCAGGACAACCCCATTGCCATCATCTCCTCCACCTCTGGGCACACTCTCTATCTAGATCTTCAGCTTCCAAAGAGGAAGAAGCAGCCTCAGGGAACTCGTTAGTACCAAAGACTGATTGTGAGAGAAAAGCCTCCATTGGCCCCAGCATCACATCAGTAGTAGGTAAGGTAATGGAAGCCTGACTGAAGAATCTTGAAGTTGATGGTTTCAGCAGGGAAAAACCTTGGCACATTTTGATTTTTTTTTTTTTTAGGTGACCAGAGATGTGGCCTATTTTGGTTTCAGTAAAGTCTCTGACATTATTTCCCAGATTAGTCAGTCTGGGAATTGGAAGGGAAGTTATAAACTGGGAGAGAAATTAATGGAGCAGAAGAGCTTAGTGTTAGTCAGAGGGATCAACTAGTGAAGTGGAAGTGACCAGCAGGGAGCCACAAGCATCAGTAAAATGCAAAATAGTGCATTCAGAATGCAGATATCCAAGGACCAAAAACCCTATCTTGAGTAATGTGTTCAGTTCTGAAGACATCATCTATCAAATGATATTGACAAGGCTGCAACATTTAAAAGGAGGATCACCCAAATGGTGCATATCTTGCACTGTAAACTATGCATGGAGAATGCTAAAGATCGAGTGAGCAGAGTGGTTGCCTAAATTAATCTTACTCTGTTTAATGGAATATTCCAACTTTACCCATGAAAGAGATTGACATTTTGGTTGGCCAAACTCATGCTGCAGTTCAGCAAAAGACTTATATCACCCATGCTTTATTCCATTGTCTTTTTACAATACTTGAAAAAGCAGAACTGATTCCTTTGTTCACACTGTTGGTGGCTGTGAGCAAAATGAATATCTCTCAAGGTTTGAGAAGACCTTGAAGCTGCAGTTTCATCAACTAAAAGGTGCATTAGTAATGGACGTGAACCTTCTAAGACCAATAAATCTCAGAAGAATCTATGTCCATCGTGCACCTGCAGTTCTTCAGGTGCATCTTTCAATCAATATATGAATTTTGAATTTGTCAGGAGAGAAGCTGAGGTTTCTGAGAACAATCTGTGAATTACAGCTGCTATAGATTTCTGAGGATCTCTGTGCAAGCAAGCAAGGACTATGCTAAATCATTTTGGGCAATTGTTAATGAGTTTCCAAGTTTGTCTTCAAATTTTCAGATGGCATTATCAATAACACTAATAAACTGTGAATCAGCTTGAAAGCCACCTGGGAGCAATTCACCTTGAATATCTCAGTGTATCAAGATTTTACAATCCTTGGAATTGCCTTTATAATCACAGTCTTTAATGCAGGCTTTCGTCGTCGAACAGTGTTCAAGCTCAGAACATGTAGATACAGCTTAGGATCCAAACTTTTGGTACTCAAAACAATGTGGATTTATTTATCTTTACTATGGTGAAAAAGCCTAAGCTAAATTCTGGAAGTGCTGATTGTCCCAATATCATGGAATGCTGTAGCTTCTTTTTCAAATTGTTCATCCTGAACATGAGAGTACTTTTGTAAAAGTTGCCCCTAGGTAACTTGTGTTTTCACATGTGCATTTGTCTCCTATTTTATAAAGTCAAGTGTGTGCGTACTTTATAAAATATTAATGCAGTGGGCAGAGAACGCACTTTGTTAACGAGTGATGAATCGCACCATTGCTAGAGCTGATGGACATGATCACACCTCCTTTTTGTGAGCACGCACGTAAATTAAAGTATTTTATATTCGGTGTTCATACTTGTACCACCGATGTTTCGCCCAAACTTCATCCGTGCGTGCCCACTGTGAGAGAGTACATGCAATGCAAGCACTTTACATTTAGTTGGTATTTTATAAGATGTCGTTGACATATAAGTGGCCAAAATAATGACATTTATACACATTGTTGGTGCATAAAACTAGACACCGCCTAATAAAATTACCCTTGTAGAGTGACTGCACGCAGGAAGGAGCTTTATAGGAAAGAATCCAGAGCCATTCAAACTCAAACCACGTAATTATGAAAGTGAGTTGGCGTGGATAAATTTCAGGAATGTATGATGCAAATGAGAGAGGTCAATGAGGGTCTATGGATGACCTTCAGGTAAACCAAATATGTAAGTCTGTGTGTTGTCTAATTCTTCTTTAGACAAGCAACCCACATTTCACTGACTTCATAAACAGTGTATTGTCTCATTGCAGTCTCATGAACAATGACGGAAAAGCTTGGACTTGAGGGTCATTGCACGGCTCACAAACAATTCAGGAAACCAGCATCTAAAAAACTGGTGTTTCTGATCCAAAAAACGCCTAGCCCCCTAAAGGGCAGATCTCACTTTGCTGATCAAGATTAGCAATATAGATATGTAGCTAAATTGATCATCAGACTGGCAACACAAAATATTTCTTCCATCAAGCATCATCTAGTAAGAATGGCTCCTTTCAGGTTGGGGGCAACGGATATCTCCAACTAGTTCCCTAGTTTGCAATACAGTTGCATCAGCTGGAGAGGCTTCCAAAGCTCTGTATTTTATGTTTCATGTAAGACCCTTCTTTTGCCCAAATTATCAGCCTGTAATTTTATCAAAGAACTGTGGCACAAGAAAAATGCTTCTTGTTCAAAGGAAGTTGTCGCCACTTTGGCCTCGTTGCTTCCCGTTGTCCGCGTCTTTGTTTAGCTTCTCTTACTGGTACTAGTACGTTCTTCAGAAGGGATAGCTGCAATCCTACTTGCTAGAAAGCCACCTCCGTTCTCCTCTTGCCAGCTGGGGTTCAGCCATTTACCGTGAAAACTGATTGCACCAAATGACATGAAATATGTTTATGGTTTAATATTTATATAATAACCTGCAGGAGGCAAACATTGCAGAGTACTGCGCTTGTGGGACATATGATTTAAATTATTGCATAAAAAATAAAGCCAGAACAAATGAGTGTGTCCTTCTAGCATTTCCTTCTTAGGTATTGAAAGAGGAAATCTGTACAGTGTATGTTAAGTGAAATGCCGTTTTAATTCTTAGGATTAATACCTCAATGCACATGTATCTCATTAGATACTTAAGTGGGGAGGGCTTAATATTATGGCCAGGTGGTCAACCTTAAGTATAGTTGCAACAACCTTGCTAATCATCCCTAATCAAATTGGACCTCCTTGAATGCAAAAGGGGGGAGATAAGGAACTTCCAGGGCTAGCAACCATTGGAGCCGTTAATTAAATGTAAACAGAAACCTGCCTCTTGGAGCTTAACTGGTAAAGTAGAAAGCTGCTCTAAAAATGGCCATTTCTGACATTTGACCCCCATCTGGGATTTCTCAGTTTTTGCATATTGCATGGACACTTGACATTTCTATTAGAGGTGTGCAGGCCAAAACGTTTTGTTGTTCAGCTTCTCGGTTAGTTTGCAGAATTTGTCATTTTGTTTTGCTCAGTTTTTATTTAGTCACTTCCTGTCTATCGTTAATAGTGTATACTACTAATGAAAGACGGAAAGCGACAAAATGTGTTTTTTTCTTTGCTCATTCGAAAACAATATGAAAAACAATAGGAAATATTGTTGACTTTTCCCATTTTGTTTCAAATGAATGCACATCCCTAATTTCTGTTGGGTACAAGTCCTGCATGCCAGAATCTTTGTTCATGTGTCTACTATGATGTCACAGATCTCCTTGTTGGGAATACATCTAGGATATGTATTTGGATTGCAGAACTGTGACTGCTCTCACAAAGTATGCAAGAGGCTGCCTTGTCCCCAGAGAAGCAACTTAAAAGAATTTGTAAATAAGCAAGTAAATAGAGAAATGGTGCTTGGCTTTCCTCATTTGGTTTTTTTTTCATCTCATGTTTTCAGGTTTTGGCTATATTTCTATGTTGCTATCTCAGACTACTCTTTGCTTTTTCTCTCTTTAACCCTCTCTCATTTCCTCCTGCATAAAAGTACCTCATTTGCCAGCTGACGTTTTGCATTTTTGACTAGAAAATGTTTCCTTATGATCAGATTTTCTACCAACGTTCCCCTCCACCCATCAATTCAGGCACTCCTTCGTGAGATGATATGGCTCGGAAGTTAAAATTTAGCATACTCCTCTAATGCCCTATTGCAGATGCCCGCATTTTCCTTCTCTTTATAAGTTCACATTCAGTAATTTTGTCTTTATTTTGCTGATGATCAAACCTGTGAATGAGTAACTTGAGTGAATGACTGAACTAACTCTTCAGAGTAATTGATAGGCGTGTGCATTCTTTTGAAACATTATTGGAAATGTCAATGGCATTTTCTTTGTTTTGCACCATTTTCTAAGCGAAATGACCAGACTTGCTTTTTTTGTTGTCATTTTTCATGAACTATTTGCAAATGGCTTACAGAGAACAAAAATGAAATAAAAACAAAACAATTTTAACAAATTGCAGAAATAAAAGGCCACCAAGGAAAGAAGAAGAGCAATAACCCTCCGCAGAAATCACAGGAGTCACCAGAACAGTGCAGGGAGGACACGGCCACACCTCTTAAAAACAAAGAAACCTTTTATTTCGTAAAACTTTCAAAGGTACAGACCCGACTTGGCCAAATTTCAGCTGTCAGCCAATTAAGATGCAATTGCATATATATTCCAATGGCAGTCAGGACATTGTAACAAGAGCCAGTAGCTGAAAGCTCAAAAAGCCCTTTCACTTTCTCAGTAGATGCCAAAGGCATACATGAGAAGTGCTTTTTGAGCTTTCAGCTACTCGCTCTTGTTACAATGTCCTGACTGCCATTGGAATATATATGCAATTGCATCTTTATTGGCTGACAGCCTAAATTTGGCCAAGTCTGGAATGTACCTTTGAAGGTTTTACGAAATAAAAGGTTTCTTTGTTTTTAAGAGGTGTGGCCGTGTCCTCCCTGCGCTGTTCTGGTGACTCTTCCGAAAATAAAAAGGCAACAAAACAAAAAAAAATAAGAAATTGTAGTAGGGTATGTTTTTTAATGCATGCCCTTGGTGTTTGGTAACATGCCCTAGCTGACTTGATTTGTGTCTTCTCTGCAGCATGCTGTGAGCAAGTGGTGGTCATACTTTGAAAGAGGTTCTGACATAATAGAGATTAAGAATGCTTGATCAACTGATACCTTCTTTTTTTTTCTCATTTGTTAGCTTGTCTTTATAAAGGCATCATAGGAACTTTGATTAGGAGCAGAATATCCACAGTACATCTATCTTATGCATTTTCTTTTATGTTTTAAGACCTATGGGGCATAGAATATAAACAAGTTTAAAACATTCTCAAATGGAGCTGTGTATTGATTTTTTTTTTGTCAGTGTCACCAGCACAGTTAATTCTCTTTCTCAGCTGCACAGTATGCAAAACTGTCTTGCAAATCCCAGCTCAGGATCTGTTCCATTGTGTCAGACCAGTCTCCTTCATGGTCTTCTCTTGATCGATGTGTATTGGGCACATTTCGAGCAGAGCAGCCGTCTCTCTGACTGTGTAGCTGACAGGGTCATTGTTGCCGGCCTCCAACCAGGCACTAGAAAAGATTGGGCAGATGTGCTGGTGAAAGTTTATTGCAGGATGGCTGTAAGTTTTAGAGTTGAGAAGAAACTTTTGCTCTTCCTTAACTGTGGAGGTGAGAGGGCAAAGGCCCCAGGCTGTTGACACTCGACATACAGCTGGATCAGGCATAGCATGAAATTTTATGTAAAAATATATCCCTCCCAGTCACAAGATTCTAAGCGGGTCAGGCCTTGTGCTCTTAATTAGATACCTAAGGTTACTTCCTCAGCTCAGGCTGTTATTCCTGTAACAAAGCTGGGGTCATACATTTTGGGATTTGCTGGGTGCTTGTGACCCTGACTGGCCGCTGTTAGAGGCAGGATGCTGGGCTTGATAGACATTGGTCTGAAATGAAGTTTGGTTTCCATTTTATCAAAGGTTAGACAGGCTATAAACACTTTCAGTAATCTGGATGGCCATGTACGCTTTCATACGATTCCCCTGTCCTTTGTCTCTCTGACTTGCCCTTCACCCTGAAGCCATTAGTTCAGTAGCATCAAGAGATTGGTTGGCGACTGGGTAAGGAGAGGAATAAACAGAAAACCTGAACAACCACTATACCATGGTACTTACAAGATGCATTTCACTACAATTGTTAACACTTCTAAGTGAAATGTATTTTTTTATCTTAAAAAGAATTAAATGGATGTGCTGCTGCTTTAAACTGAAAAGTCTGAGAAATTTAGACTTACAGCCAGATTCTGGGGAAGTTGCTCGATAGTAGTGGTGCTGCCTACTGGGGGAGTGCTTTTTGAAACTCTTCCTTCCAAACCACTGCTGTGGTGGTCGAATTAATGGCCAAATCTACTAACATACCCTCCTCCCCTTAGCTGCCCATTTTGCATCTATATTGTAGAAAGCCTTAGAAAATCAGATCCTAAGTGTCTTGGGATGTTACTGTGTGTCACGAGGGCATGTGCTCTGATTTTGCCCTGGTACCAGGCAATGAAAATCTGATCTTCTCTTACAAGCTGAAGACTGGCACCACTGAAGGAGAACAGGAGCTGGGAGTATGATTAAAGGTTCACATAATCTGTTTTGCAAGTCCAAATCCATGAGAACCAAAAATGGCCTGGATGGTAAGGACTGTTAACCATTAATAAGAAGACCATTGGATGGAACCAGGGCCAAGGCTGTTGGTATTTGAAGAAAAGTTTAGAAAAGGAATTTTATTTTACCATCTATCTAGGGCTTATCTATATATCCCCATTGTAGCCATTGCTATCTTCCTTGGACTATCATAGACCAAGACAACCCACAAGTTGCTACAGAAGCACTTATTGCTACATCTTCAAGAGGAAATCTGAAAAAACTTGCCAAAAAATGTATTATATTTGATGAATACCACAGCATTCAATCTACAGAGAGGCCAGTCAAGCTGGAAATGCACCACAGTCTACAGAGTGCCTGATGTCTGTTTTCCCAGTTAGTATAGCTACAATTGCCGGAATTGATGCCAAACTTGGATGTCTCCTGTCTCAGGACCTTGGGGCATCCAGCTCAAACCTTTCTGTGACTAACGAACCCTGAGCCCTCTCTTTCTTTCGGACAGTGAGCAGCCATTTTGATTACCTCTACTGTCTTTTTAGTTTCCATATTTGTGGGATATATATTTGGCAAATGCTAGCATTTTTCAACAAGTTCACATGTTTTTACTCTGGGCATTTTCTCCAAATGGGATAATTTTTGCGAATAACATGACAGTCGTGAACCTCACTTCTGAGCCCCAGGGTATATGGAGTATGATCTTAATCTCTCAAATTTACTGCTAAGGCTCAGTATAGTACTTGCATCATGCCAAAGAGAGTCTCCTGCTGGAGTTCATAAGATGTATCATGTATAGGTAGTTTGTCAAGATGTGCTTGGAAATTCTTCTTTATCAGGCCCGTGGCTCCCAGTACAATGGGAAATATTTCCGTATCTTTCTGCCATATTTTCTTGGTCTCTGACTGCATTTCTTGGTACTTTAGGATCTTCTATTTTTCCACGTGATTCATAGAATAACCACTCAGTACCGATGCTTCTATTATCAATGCCGTTCTGGTATTCTTCTCCTTTACCACTTTGTCAGGTTTCATGGCATCCAGTTTCTTATCCGTTGGAATGGGAATATCCCAGATGATCATAACCTTCTCATTCTCTGCTATTCTCTTAGGGTCATGATCCCAGTGCTTTTCAGGGACAGTGATGCTGTAGTGTTTACAGAGTTTCCAGTGTAGGAGGCATGCTACTTTGTTGTGCCTTTCTATATAGAAATTTTCCACCATCAGAACTTCACAGCCAGCTTCACAGTGAGTCACTGTTTCCAGCTCTTTCTTACAGAATCAGCATATGCCTGTCGTGCCAATTTTGTCAATACGCACCGTAAACCATCTCTTCTGTAATCCGCTGTCCTGGGCTGCAACTATCAATATTTCATACTCTGATTTCAGTTCACCTCTCCTCACTCATTCATGTGCCCATTCTTGATCGATCAAAGGTTCTTGGAGTAAAACTCTGTATTTTCCACTGTATTTGTGCCTTTGCAACTTGTTTTTCCACGCCTGCTGATCTAATTCTTTGAAGAGTTTTTTTCTCTTGTTTTGCAAATTCTATTACTTCCTTTCCCATGCATGCCTGTGGATTCCTACTCATTCCTTCTAATCGTCGGAACGCTTGTCCAAGTTTGATGATCGAGACAGATTCTGGGCGTTTATTTTTATATTTCAGCACTTCTTGTGTATTTGGATCCGATGATACTGTCAGATAGGCTTGGAGGCCAATGATAGTAGCTCTGTAGGTGTAGTCAATCTCTATAAGTCCTAGCCTTCCTTCAGCTCTAGGAATGTACAATCTTGGCATACACCGATTCTTGTAAATTACTTCATGAGCATGGAGGAGTTTTCTTGTTTGCACATCCAATTTTTCAAGATCTTTGAGGCCAATCCACAATCCCAAAACTGTATGAGAATACAGGAATTGCCAGCAAATTGATGGCTTGTATCTTATTTCATGATTTAAAGCACTTTCAATAACAGTTTTAGTCTCCTGTAATATTCTTTACTAATCTTCTCTCAATAGTTTCTGCTCGAGTGTCATTCCTTCCTCTAATCCAAGATACTTGTATACACCTTCCTGTTCAAGATCCTTGATGTCACAGCCCTCAGCAAGGGAGATGTCAGTTTTGCTCGGTTTTCCTCTGGAAAAAAAAAGGTTGCCTTAGCACACGTGTCAAGGCCAGAAGTCATCCTGATGTCATCAGAAAAGCTTTTCACCAGACGAAGTTGCTCTGCTAATTGTTGGTCACTGGAACTGTAGAGATTTAGATCATCTATAAATAGCAGATGGGAAGTTGCTTCTGGGTTGGTACCATCTTTAGAATTCAGGCTAAATCCATACCCCAAAGGGTTGATGAGAGTACTCATTGGATTAAGCGCCAAACATACAGAAGTGGCAACAGAGAATCTAACTGAAATATTCCTTTCTGGATCTTAATGTTAGGAATGCTGTACTGACCATCTTCATATCTCAAAAAGAGTATGGATTGCCACATTGTCATAGTGAACTTGATGTACTCTATCAAACCAGAATTTATTTTATACATTTCAAGGCAATATATTATTCAAGAGTGTGGGATGCTGTCAAAGGTTTATGCTATACTGAGATTTCTGCCTTTCTTAACATTGGACATAATGGCCTTATTCAGCATTAACTGGTCTTTGGTTCCATATGCTCCTCTCTTATTGCCTTTTGCTCAATCATCATGATGTTGTTGAGCTTGATGTAATTGTATATTCTGTCTGCATCTATCACAGAAAACAGCTTATAGATTGTAGGTAAACAGGTTATTGGTCTATAATTTTTAGGAATGTTAGTCGGGTCTCCCTTCAGAAGAAGAAACGTTCTTCCTGTAGTAAGCCATTGCGGTGTTAAGTCTGGTTGCTCGAACAATTGATTTTTGCAGTTCACCAAGTCTTGGTGAAGTAGTGATAACTGTTTGAGCCAAAGGTCAGTTACTCCATCTGGGCCAGGGCTCTTCCAATCTGTAGCTCGTTATAACCTGCTTTCCAGCTCTTCCTTTGTTACTACAGGCCATTCCATAGATTGTTTTTCCTAAATGCTTCTGTTTGCTGGGTAACTATTCTGCTTTGTGATTTATTTATTTATCTATTTATTTATTTATTTAGCATTTCTTATATACCGCCTTTCATGATATCAAGGCGGTTTACATTGAACAAACTGAAATTACATTGATAACTATTTTACAGGGAACATGGGCTATGGAGGGTTAAGTGGCTTGCCCAAGACCACAAGGAGCACCTGTGGGACTAGAAACCCCCCAGTCCTTCCGGCCCAAGGTTGCTGTGCTCTAGTGGGATTTGAAGCCCTGACCTTCCAGCCTGAAGTATCTTGCCCCAACCACTAGGCCATTCCTTCACTCCATTATGCTGTATAGGGTCCTCATATAGCTTTCTCCAGAAGGTTTCAGTTTCGGCATTGGTTGGAGGTGCTTTTACCATTTTAATGCTCTTCCACAGTTCCCTGTAGAATTGTTTTGGTTTCTCTCTAAATAGTTTATTCTGATATCTTTCTTTTGTGTTTTCTTCATATCTTCAAAGTTTTTGCACTTCAGCCCCTATTTTCAATTTATTGTTGGAACATATACGTTTTAGGTGGTCTTCTGTTAATGCAGCATGCTTCAGCTTGATGTCTTGGATCTTCCTTAGTATCTTTGATGATCTTAATCCTTTTAGATACCCATCCTTCAGGGATACCTCTGCACACAATGATTGTATTTTTCCTTCGATGCGCTTTTTCCAAGGAGGAACTGTTGTTCTCTTTTTCTTCTGCCCTTGCACTCTAGTTGGTAGTATTCTTGCAGTATTAATTTTAGCTGCACACTATTGTAGTTGATTAATTCCAGTGATTTCAATAAATAGTTCCTTTTATACTGGATATGGCCTTGTTCATCTTCATTATCATACTTCTAGCCTTAGGTGTTAAATTTAGCTTGGGTAATCTTTCCCTTGCTTGGAATCCAGCATATTCATCTCTTTCCATATGGACAAGGCATTCTATCTTGAATTCCTTCTCTCTGGGGTTTTTCTCTTTCCTTTCTTCTTCGTCCTTTGCTTCCTCCAGTTCAGTTAATTTGTTGACCCTTCCTTTATTCAGCTCACTCTCCTGCGTTCCAAATTTCTCAATTCCATCTCTCCCCCCTCCCCCCCCCCCCACCTCTCCTTCTTTTTCTGTCTCTTCCTTTCTTCTGGAACTTTCACCTAGTCGCCCTCCTCCCCGTATGTCTATGATAGTAATCTGATTCCTCTGCAAGTGTCCTACAATGATATTCACACACAAAAATGAGTTTTTCATTAGTGTACAGATGTGGGAACATGATGCCTCTGGATATGGGAGAACATCTGTAAACCATAACGTCCAGAATCGTGATGGATGATGCTTACGGGTTATGAGACCATTTAATCCACAAATTGCCAATAACAGTTCTATTGACTTAGCACTTTGCCTCACAAGCCCAGCTTTTAATTGTGCATGATTTGGGCATGATAAGAAAGCAGAGTCCATTACATTGTAGTTCCCAGTGCTATGGATGTTCTTATCTATAGATCCTGTTGTAATTCTAATTGTGTTGACTTTCAAGGTGCTCAGTCTGTGTTGACTTTTGGCACTGGTAACAGCAAAAGTTTCTTTTTGCAGGAGTAGACTTCTAGTGGGTACTTTTATAAAGCTTTATCTCCAGGAACAAGCAGGAATGAGTCTTCACATATGGGTACGTCAGTACCGACGGAGTCTGCGCGGGAACGCTTCCCAGCATTCAATCAAGAGCTTTTGGAAGCATCCCACCACGCCTGCGTGCTGCCTTCCCGCCTTTCCAACTGCCTCTCCTCAGTTTTCGTTATTCCGCGGAGCCGGCAGGACGTCCTCCTGTCACCGCAGAAACTTTTCTTATTTTATTCTTAGTTTTTTTGTGGTCGCGGCTGTCTTCTCGACGCCACCGGTACCGCCGGTGTTTTCTTTTCTTTTCTTGTGAAAATCTCCTTTTCAAGGACCATTTTTTTCTTCATGGTTCTCAGGCCTTAGGCCTTCCCTTTTTTTCCTCATGGAACCGCCACATATTTCCCTCAGGAAATGTTCACACTGTGGCAGTACAACCCTATTTTTAGACCCCCGAAGTCGGTGTCTAACCTGTTTGGGGCCTGACCTTTTTCCTCCAGAGCCTTTGGGCACCAGTCTGGTGAGAAGAGAGTTTCAACATCGGGGTTCCCTCGATACCGGGTCCGCCTCCAATCTCGGGGCACCCTCCCTTTCTTCTTCTACACAGGATCAGGTAACCCACAAACAGTCTGTTAAGACTAGCCAGTCCTCGAGTGGTAGGTCTCATGCACAGCATGTAGACGGCTCCGGCCTTGCCCTCGAGGACCCACTGGCAAAACCCCGGCGGGAGTCTTCGGTCTCCAAAGCATATGAGGGGTCTAAGGTTGTTCCTGGGGTTCACCCCTCACAGAACATACCTAAGCCGTGTCCGGTGGTGGCATCCGCTTCGAGCGGTACCGATACCCCGGTTCCGGCACTGGTGTTGGATGAAACACTCCTCACCAGGGATCATCATCTGGTGTCCTCGGTACCTTCGGGTCCGATGATTTCCTCCCAGATTGACTTTCCGGCATCGGTACCGACACCGATACGACCTCCAACATCGGTCCCCTCCAGACGTACATCGATAGACTCGCTTCCTTCGATGCCGAGTCTGGAATCGATTTCCAGTCTGGAGGATTGGGTACCGACTCGCTTTGGTACCGGCTACCCCCGGTACCGAAGGCTCGATTCCGATGATTCGGACCCGCGACTCCCGGTTCCTCCGATGCCATCTGAGTTGCCACCGGTTGGCCTTCTTCCACCGGTTTCCGGCTCGGTACCGAACCCGGTACCAATGTCCACATTGCCTTTGCAGTCTGTGCCTGCTGCGCTTGTTTCATCAGGCGTACCGGCACGCATGGGTACCGGCTTCGATCGGTACTGTAGGCTTGGTACCGAGAAGAGCAGCTGCAGGTTCTCAGTTATCTCGGTACCCATTGAGCTGTCACTTATGCCTACTCCGATGTCTGTGTCGCCTTTGGCTCCGACATCGGTACCGGTGTCACCATCGGTACTGGTATCCACAGTAGCATCGTGGCCAGCTCCTGCCATGCTTTTCTCAGCAGGATCGCTTCTTTCTATACCAAGCTTGGAGTCGATACCTGGCATGGACAATGATGTACTGACGGATGCTGCTCCTCACAGCCAGTACCAGCAGCCATCCTTTAAAGATACCACCCTGCACCGTACAGGATCTTCTATTCCTATACACCTGAATAGCTCCTTCGGTGCTCAGGCTAGTTCTTTTGATCTAACCTATCCAAGGGAAATTCCTGTTGGAGATCCCTCTTTCCAGAGTTTTCTCCTAGAAATAGCAAGATCACTTGCCATTCCTATCCCTGGACATGATCCTGCACAAAGCTCTGTTCCTACCAAAGCAAAGGAAAACATAATGCTTGCATTGCATCATTCCTTGCAGGATCTCCTCCTAGGTCTGTGGGAAGCACCTTTAAGGGTACCCCCACTCTCCAGAGCAACTGATCTCCTATATCAGGTGCCCCCCTCTCCAGGGTTTCAAAAGACTCAACTTCCTCATCATTCCATAGTAGTGGAATCAGCAATGAGGCGAGTAAAGAGTAAGAAAAAGCACTCTTCTTATCCGCCAGGTCGTGAGTCTAGGACACTAGATGCCTTTGGACCTCAAACCTTCCAGACATCTATGCTTTCTGCAAGAATTCTCTCATATATTTTTTATATTAGTCTATCTCTTGAGGAGGTCACTAAGAAATTGCATCTCTTGACTCCTTTTCTTCCAGATTCCAGGAGTGCAGACTATTCCTCATTGCTTAAACATGTCCAGGATATCTCTTGGTTTCTTTCTCGTGCTTCCCTAGACTCTTTTGAGTCTGTTAGCAGGACTTCTGCTATAGCTACAGGAGCACGACGTAGAGCCTGGCTTCAAGCTTCAGACTTAGACAAATGGGCACAACACAGACTGGGACATACTCCTTGTTCTGGAGAGAACCTCTTCAACAAGGAGTCTTTATGTCAGGTTACTCAGTTATCCACTGATCTGCCTGTCCCTAGGTGTTTTTCTACACCTTCTTCTGTCCCAGTAGGTAGGAAATCTCCTACCCAACTTTCTTCCCATAGGAGAAGGTTTTACTCATCACCTGCCCATCATTCAAATGTTCCCAAACAGAGGAAACATCCTCCTGTGCTGAATAATCCAACCTCTCACCAGGCTCAGAAAACCCAGCAACCGCAGGGTTTGTAAACGGGGGTGCTGGTCGTGAAAAGCCACAGTCTTAGCAAAGGCAAAATATTATTATGACTTGCAAAGGATTGTGGGGGATGTAGTTCATTTGTACCAGAATCAGCTGTTCACAAAATAATGAGTTGTGATGCTCGAGTGTAAGCAAAGAAAAACAGATTTTATTCATGGGGTTAATTCTCCCACACAGATTTACTTGGTAACACAAAAGGACACTTGCTTCAAGTATTGTACTCAGGAAAAACAAAACATGATATAAGGTAACTGAACTTCTTAAGCAATAAATCAATAAAGACCTTGATGGGAAACAGAAAAGGTCTTTTTGATGGCTCCTGCTAATGACCTTCTTAGCAGTGCTCCAAAAAGCAAAAACAAACCCAAAAGTAACAAAAAAAACCTGTTCTTTATCAAGGATAACTTTCTTCTATTCACACACACAAAAAGAAGTTTCCTTCCAGAGCTCACGTGCACTTGTGCCTGGCTCAATTACCAATAATTAGCCAGCTGCAAACCCCTTTGCTGGTTCACTCTCTCTACGTGGCTCAATCCTACCCTAAAGCTTTCTTGCAGAGACTTTTCTGGGTAGATAAAAGAACAAGTTACAGTTCCTTTTGGTGGTTGTTGTATTAGTGAGAAACTACTTTAAAACAGCAGCCTAGACAGAGAGCAGTCCATGTATTCTAACTGACCATTTGAAATATCTCCTTCTTCCTCAAATATCATGGAATCAATATCATGGTCTGGCTCAGAGGAATTCCTTAATTGATCAGTCTCAGGATAATATTTGTTTCCCTGCTGTCTTCCTGGAGAAGAGCTAGGGCATAGATCAAAGTTCATACTTGAGCTTCCTTTGCTGTTAGGTTTCCTCTCCAGGTATCCTGGTCAGTAAGTAATCCAGCTTTTATGTCCAGCCTTCCAATCAAGATCCCTGGACACTGGGTCTCTCTTCACATACCTTCTTGCACCGGTCTTAGGGCCCCTTCCAAATGCAGCCGTCTCCTTCAAAGGTGCCGTCTGGGAATTCCTGGCTTTATAACCCCACTCCTCTGGCTTCCTCCAGTCCAATGGAGTATGCTTGCCTCTGGAATCACTCCTAACACACGTACTGCTGTGGGCTCCTTCTTTAGACCTCCAAGATGTCTTTCTCTTCTTCCTTCCACGTTGCTTCTGCTGTTGTAGTCCTCTCTCTTCTTTCTCCAGTGGCTTCTGCTTCTGTCTCTCCTTGTTCTCCTGGTTCTGTCTGCTCTCCTGGTTCTGTGTAGAATATCCTTTACTTTTAACGTGCTTAGAGGGACACTCCACCCTAGCACAGCCCAGGTGTGCTGAATCAAGCCCTGCCCTTGGAGATGAGTGATTGGGGATTACCTCATAGCTCTCCTGATTGAACACACGTTTCCCCACTTCAGCTCTTCTAGAGGCTGTTTGTAACCTGGTGCATTCTGGGACTGGTAGTCTTTTATGAAAACATTCTGTTTTAGTATTTCTACCAGCAAAGACAGGTTGCTTGTTCAAAGCCAATTCACCTCTTTTATAGCTCCCTCCTGAACTATGATAAGCTTCCTTATCACAGGTTTCTGATCAATCATCATCATATGTTTGGAATTTTGGGGTTTAGAATCTGCAGTTTGCTTCTTTTCAGTAGATGCAATCCACCGATTCATTCTAACCCCTACACATGGATCTCTTCCCAAAGGACATCCATTTTTTCCATATTTCTATGAGCTGTCAGGATGTTCATGCCTATACGTCACAGGTTTCTCTCCTCTTCTTCCTACTAGGAAGAGAGGCCTAATCACTATCAAATGATAGTTTCCTGTGCCAGCATGTTTTTTCCTTTCTATAGACTTATTACTTGATAAGTCTTCTCCAGCTCCATTCCTTCACCCTCTTACCAGGTTTCTCCTCTGTTAGAGTAGTATTACTTCACTGGGCTTCAGCCCCTCTAGTTTTGTCACTTTCCAGTGCGGAATTTTCCTCCCTGAATTAACTCCTCTTTTCAATTTGGCTGGGGAGCAGTTTATCACACATGTCCACAGTGTTCTGTTCCTCTCCTCTCTATTTCTGCTTTTGAACAGTAAGATTCTTTTTGCTGTCTTCCTAGCAGCTGCCTTTGCAGGAGCCTTTATGTTTGGACCACTGGTTCTTGTCCACAAACACCCAGATTGTCCTACCATTCTCTCTAGGTGTAGTAGTGTCTCCAAGTCAGTGCTTCATCTATCTTGGAGTCTATCTCACTACAACCCTCTTCATTGTCTTCTATTTTTCTGCCATCTCCAGTCTTCTGGGTTGCGCAGCATAGTGGACAGAGATACTGGCTCTCCAGCAGCCAGTTCTATCTCCTCATTCTCCTGTATCATGCTCTCTGCAATCCTACAGAGAAGCTTTCTACTATGGGCCCTTGCTAGAGAGCATGGGGTTTTTTTCTCCAGCAGCTATCCTAGATGGTTGGCAAAGGCTTTGCAGTCATGTCTCCTATGACTAGAAGAGTTCTCCCTTCTCTTCCTATCTCCTTTTTGTCATAAAGGACATAGGCTTTTGCTTACGTGACAGTTTAGGAAGTTGCCAATCCCTGCTTTGGTCCATAGTATTCCCAATCGAGGATATATTCTTTCTCTTTGCAGCTCGTCCTCATGGTAAGAATGCATGATACCTTTTGCCCTTGAGCAGGTCCATATGGTATCTCATCTCTATACGTCTTCTATCTTCTTACCATGCCAGAGTTCTGGGAAACTCACACTTGCCGGCTGCAGCCCGATATCATCCTTGCAGATCATATCCAGGAGGAATAGATTCTCTATATATCTTCTCAGGTGGGTTCTACCTCCTTCTTATTGGATGAATCTCTCTCCTCCACATATCCTATGTGAGTACCTTGCAGTAGGCATCTCGGTCTGCTTAATTGCAGACACCCATATACAAGCCTACATCTTCATATCTCTTGTTGGTGTGTCTTTATGCCCTCCATCTCTGTGCAGATATACTTTTATATATGTTTTCCCATATATCTATATATATGCATATATCTGTCGAGATATTTTATCATAGATAGATAGGTCTCCCTATACTTATCTATCTAACTGTCTATACTCATATACCTATATGATTCTGACAGATGGGCTTACCCATACCTTGCTATCCAGCAGGTTTAGGGTTCTACACATGCAACCACTCCTGTGGTACTCAACAACTCTTATACCATGACCTTAGGTTTAGGTACCCCTGAAGCTCCATGCTCCAATATCTCTCCTAGCTTACCCCAGTTAGGAGAGACATTGCGGATCTTCAGTTTACCTCAGGCTTAATGCCTCCGGCATTTGTCCTCTCTTTTGGGATACAAGGGCTTCCCATACCTTTTCTCCCCACAAGGACTGTGCCTGTTTGTTCAAGTCAGTTAGCCTTTCTCTTTTGCTCCTAAGAGTGGCCACTCTGCCGCCAAAAGAGTTGGGTTTTTGTCATAAAGCCTTCTGCTGAAGGCCCACTGTTTTTGTACCACCCCAGTTTTCCCTACTGGGGTTACCTATTACTTTCAGTTTTTATGACCTCCACTGTTTTTTTCCTGCAGGTTCATCACCTACACCTCACAGTGAGGTCCTTTTCGAGGTTCCTCTACTGGGTTCCCCAGTAGATTCCATGAACCTCCATACTTCTGTAAAGTGTTGTTAGGGGAGGTCCTTATTGCAATTTTCATTCCAATATCCTTCATGACAATTGCCATCCACACACAGACTCCTTCTCTGCAGTCCTATGTTACGTTAAGCTGTTTTTCCTACAGCACTTTTCTCTTTCAACTCCTACCCTCCATCCTCAGGATGCCTGGTGTTCTGGGAGATAGCATGTTCCAACCTATAACATGCTGAGACTCCAGGCATCTCAGCTTGGGAGTCCCCATATGTGAAAACTCATTCCTGCTTGTTCCTGGAGATAGCACAGTTACCTGTAACAGGTGATCTCTGGGAACAGCAGGAATAAGTCTTCACAACCCACCCACCTCCCCTAGGAGTTGTATCTCTATCTATCTTTCCTTTCCTCTCTCTCTCTCTCTCTTTGTCTCAGCTTTAAAACTTAACTGAGGAGAGGCAGTTGGAAAGGCGGGAAGGCAGCACGCAGGCGTGGTGGGATGCTTCCAAAAGCTCTTGATTGGACGCTGCGAAGCGTTCCCGCGCAGACTCCGTCGGTACCAACGTATCCATATGTGAAGACTTATTCCTGCTGTTCCCAGAGATCACCTGTTACAGGTAAGTAACTGTGCTTTCTGCATGTAAAGCCTTTTTTACATGCAGAATGGACTTTTATAAAACTGCACGGCTGTGTATGTGCATAAAAATTAGATACACAGAAATATTGTTCCTCCTCTTACATGATGTGCAGACGGGTATTCCTGGGGTTGTACTTTGGATGGAGAGAGGTGGAGATGCCATATAGGTACATATTTTATCAAATGCACACAAATTTATTTAACAGGTTTTTTATACCACTTTATCATTTCAATCAAAGCGGTTTACGTTGTACCTTAAACTCAGAAATGTACATTAAACAGGGACATTGATAACTTGGATTTTCAGAGGCAAATGGAGGGTTAAGTGATTTGCCCAAGGCCACAAGAAGTGCTAGTGGGAATCGAACCCTGGTCTCTGGGTTCTCAAGCCAGTGCTCTTAACCAGTAGGCTACTCCCCCACTCCAAATTGGCATCTTCGGTGGAAATGTATGTGCTTTTGGGGGGTGCATAGGTGCCTATGTTTTTATAAAAACATTATTGAGGTTTCCATTAAGTGACAATCCTGTAAAATCTAACAGGAGAATTTCTTTGGCAAGTCATCTATAGTATCAGCCTTGACCCTGCCTGCTAAGGGTTTAGTCTTTAGGACGATGATTTTATAACTGTCTGCAGTGGTGAAGAGAGTGCATGTATGCTTTTCATCCACAGACTGGATAGAATTTTTAGTCAAAGTAAAGGCCTAGGGTCCCTTGTAGTAAAGTGCAGTAAAGTTTTGTATGTACCATGTGATAATGACTGGAGGCCTTCCCATCATCTTCCCATGAAGTTACAGCACAGAAACCTTTACTGCCTATTAAGTGCAGCGACGGCATAGATGCACTCATCACTTCTGTGCTAAGTTACCATGCACTAACGAGCAAGGTGCAGTCTATATCTGTCCTGCCCAGTTCTGCCGCATCCCAAGGTATGCAGTTATTGCCTGTTACTATGAGCACCGGGGGTTGTGTGTTACCCGTGGGATTTCAGGCTTGTGATTTAGGAGTCGTGCTTGATACCCAATTGAACATGCAAGCTCATATACAAAATGTTACCAAGGCTATTTTTCATAAAGTTAATATGATCTGCAGGCTTCAACCTTTTTTGTCCTTTGAGAATCTTCGTAATGTGGTTCAGTTTGGTCTTGTCCCAGTTAGAGTACTGCAGTAGCCTGTTCCTTGGGCTTCTGTCGTATGTTATCCAACCCATGCAGACAATACAAAATGTGGTGGCAAGTTTAATTACAAATAGCAGACGATAAGAGCATATTTCTATTGACTTAGATAATCTACATTGGTTACCGATTAAGTCATAAATTGTATATAAAATCATTATGCTAGCCTTTAAGGGCACACTATTATTTTGGGCATGCTATGCCCCGCGCCTGCCCAAAGCCATGCCCGCCAACCCTTAAACTTGGATGTTCAATGCCACGGCAAGCTGACAATGCCACAGAGCCTAACCGGGTTTCGGTGATATTGGACCACTACCTGGTTAGCCACCCACAGCTAGAACTAGGTGAGCCAAAAGCTCGCTTAGGTTTAGCCATGGATGACTAACCGGGTAGCAGTGCAATATCTGCGCTGTCCAGTTACCAGGACTCCATGCCTCCACTCTGTCCTGGAATTCCCGCAACACACCCCAATGCTAACCAGATAGCATTGGGTCACGAAGGGGACATAGATGGGAATATTCAACAGCGCTAACCGTGTAGGTGCCATTGAATCTTCCTGTCTAAGGCATTTCCATAGTTTACAGGGTTGTAAATCATGTAAATGCCCTTCGAATATCGGGCCCTAAGTCTTTAAACCATATGGCCCCACTTAGCTTGTCTACAGTTTTGCGAGTTTACTGTCCCCCTTGCGTTTTACATTTTGAAGAGACTTTACTCTTAGATGTCCTACTATTTCGGCGGATTCATTTTAAAGTTTTCCACGAAAGGATGTTTGCTATGGACGCCCCATGAATTTGTAATGTTTTGCCTGCAGAATTGCACATCTGTCTGAAATTTTTGTGTTCCATAAAAAAAAATTGAAGACACAACTGTTTCAGCCTTTCCAGCCGTTTGTGTAAGTTAAGCGTTACGTACATGATGTCAGGCGTGATTTTTGTCTTGTGTTGTGTCTTATGTCTTATTGGTTTTAATTGTATATTCTCTACATGCATATGCCCACATTGAAAGTACGCAGCATCGGGCTGGAGTATATACTTTCAGAATGGCAACTGCATAGGTTGCACATGTAATGAATCTTTGATTGAAATACCATGATTTACGCTGATAGTAACTTTAGGTGGACTCTTATAATTTACCTCACTGCGCCACTCTATGTGCAGTTCTACCCACTTAAGGGGAGACATCTCTGGGAGCATGGCATTGAACTACTCATAGCCTATGGGCCCGATTCTAAGAGGCGGATAGCTGAACAGCACATCCCACTGGGACCTGCTGCCCTGCTGTCCGCCTTGCCGGTGTTCTACCTCTGTCCCCTGCTGCCCGCACAAGCTGCTGTGCGTGCTGTGGGGGGTGGAGGCGTGATGTGGGCGGAGAGTAGGCAGCGTGTGAGTGTACCTACTCCCGGATACATAGGGTCGATTCATGTGAAGGCCCTGTACATCCAGGGATTGCCAGGGGGGCGCTGTGCTTATTCCACCTCTGAGGTGGAATAAGCATGGGGCACCCCCCCAAACATGGCCAGCAGCCCTCCCCCCCCCCAAGCAGGCAGCAAATGATGGGTTTTTGCCGCCTGATCCGGGCCCCGCCTGGCCCCATTGGGGGGCAGGTGGCAGGGTGAAGGGAGTCGGGGGGATATGGTGGGCTGGCTGTGAGGTGGTGTGGATAACTCCTGGTGGCAGCAGGGGCATGCCAGGCTGTCCTCAGGGCCGATTCTGAATGCCATGGGAACGTTTTGTTCCCATATTTCAGAATCTGGTCCAAACGGGCCCATCCTGCTCTGGGCCACCCAGAAGTGTCCCTTCCTGAATCGGGCTCCATGTGTTTTTGTAAAAGTGGCTCCCAAAACCAGCACCAATAGCATGCAAATGCCTACGCACAAATTTATTCCTGCTCTGGAGATGTCTGTACTCGACACACATACTTGCATGTTTTATTAAACACATGTGCACTTGGCAATTCAGCTCTGCCCCACCCCCCAAATGACACCCCTGGGAATGTATAGATGAGGTGAACTCTGGCATATTCTTTCCATGAACCTCATTTTATGTGTGTATGTGGTCATGCAACCTTTTTATAAAACCTTTTCTGCACGCAGAACAGGCTTTGCCTCTTGAAAGAGCTTTATAAAATTACCCTGACGCTGTGTGCAATGCAAAGAATGAGCTAAACCATTTAGTAGGTATAAATATGTGGGCGTTTTTTTCCTGGAATATTCCAACTAAACCATGGGACCCTTTTACTAAAGTGCTGTAAACAATTGCAGTTGTGCTAACATTATTGGCACCCTTGCATTTTAGATATGTTGTGTACAATATCTTGAGAAATAATTGGAACTATTCCAACTGTATGTTGTGATAATCTTTATGAGCATGTTCAAAGGTATACAACAAAAAAAAGGTGTCCGTGCAATTTAGATGTAGCAGTTTCTGAGAAAAAAAATAAAATATGACCTGGACAGGATTAATTGCACCCTTCACTAATATTTGTTTGCACAATCCTTGGCCAGGGACAGCTGTATAATTAGGTGGAGTGAGGCGGTGGCCTCAGGCAGCACAATTTTGGGGGCGGCAAAAATGCCCCAAAAACAGCTGCCTCGTTCCGCCTTCAGTTTAAAAAAACAAACAAAAAACCAAACCGCAGACAAACTGCTGCAGCCGCGATAGCTTTTAAAATGAAAGGAAACTGGTGTGTAGCTTCCCGGCACTATGGAACCTTTGCTGCTGCCGCGTTCCGCCCCCAAAAGGAAGTGATGCTAGAGTGAGACGCGGCAGCAGCAGAAATTCCATAGTGCCGGGAGACTCTGCACCGGTTTCCTTTCATTTTAAAAGTTATCACAGGCAGCAGAATGAACTACACAGGAGGGGGGGGGGGGTGGAATGAGAGAAGCGGAAGAAGCTACACGAGGGAGGAGGAGAGAAGTGGAACGAACTACACGGGGGGAATGAGAGAAGCAGAACGAGCTACATGAGGGGAGGGGAGGAGAGAAGTGGAATGAACTACATGGGGGAAATGAGAGAACCCAAACAAGCTACACGGGGGGGGGGGGGGAGGAGAGGGACCTGAACAGAGCTGACAGAGGGGCAAAGAGGGGGCTCGAAGAGAGCTGACAGGGGAGGAAAGAGATGGCTGGAAGGGAGCTGACAGAGGGGTAAAGAGAGAGCTGGAAGGGAACTGAGAGAGGGGTAAAGAGAGCTGGAAGGGAACTGAGAGAGGGGGAAAGAGGGCTGGAAGGGAACTGATATGGGAAGGAGAAGGAGCAGAAGGGAACTGAGAGCAGGGAAGGAGATGGCTGGAAGGGAACTGACATGGGGGAAGGTGGGGGCTGGAAGGGAACTGAGAGATGGGAATGAGATGGCTGGAAGGGAACTGACATGGGGGGAAGGATAGGGAGCAAAAGGGAGGGAACTGAGAGCGAGGAAGGAGATGGCTGGAAGGGAACCGACATGGGAGGAAGGAGATGGAGCAGAAGGGAACTGAGAGGGGAAGGAGATGGCTGGAAGGGAACCGACATTGGGGGAGTTGGGGGCTGGAAGGAAACTGCATGGGGGGAAAGAGGGGGATGGAAGAGAGCTGACATTTGGGGATGGGACTGGTAGGTGGCTGGGTAATGGGGAGGAAGCTGGCAGGGAGGGGTCACGTGTGGAGGATCACTGGGACTGGAAATAGGCTGATGGAAGGAAGTGAAGAAAACAAAAGAAAAGACAAGAAATGGCAGGTAGAGTGCTAAGAGAAGACAAGAAGCAGAAGCCTCAGATCAGAACCGGCATGACCAGAAAATAAAATGGTCAGACAAAAAAGGTAGAAAAAATAATTTTATTTTCAATTTACTGATTGGACTTTGTGCTATCTTTATCGTTTACACAGTATGGGGAACTGCATCTCTTATCTGGTGTTACACTGCATGCAGAGTCTGGCTTCTTGGGGTTTCGGTTTAATTTTTTTCTAAATATTTTATTTTTACTTTAGGTTGTGATCACTTATTCTGTACTTGGTGAGAGTCTGTGTTCTGGGTGTGTGACCAAGGCTGTGTGTACTGTTAACATGAAATCTGTATGCAGGGATCTGTACTGTAGCACCTCATATTAGGAACCACCCAAATACAAATTCAACCCCAAATAAAATATCTAGGATTCATCATCGATCAAGCGCTTATATTCAACCAACAGATTAAAAAAGACTACCTGAACAATATTCCACAAAACAAAGATGATACAACGGCTCAGACCACTCATCGACCCAAAGGACTTCAGAACAGTCATGCAGGTTATATCACTCCCCCACCTGGACTACTGTAATACAATTTATCACGGGCTACCCGCCTCCCACATCAACCCCCTACAAACAGCCTTAAACACCATAGCAAGAATCGTCCAGAAAGCGAAAAAACATGATCACATCACTCCAATCCTAAGAGAACTTCACATCCTTCCTCTCGAAGCAAGGATTCAATTCAAATCTATCCTGCTCATCCACAAAGCCCTCCATCAGACGCAATCTTCTCAACTCTACTACCGCAGCCTACCCTCAACAGACCAACCTGTCAGAACACCAACAACACACTTAGTATCCCCCACGAACGAACTAAGTTCAATCAACAGACCTGCAACAGGGCATTTGAACTGTACGCACCCTCCCTCTGGAACTCCCTCCCGAACCTGATCCGAAGAAACAGAGACCTCTGTACATTCCGGAAACAACTAAAACACATCCTATTTCAAGAATATCTTGGACCAGAAAAAGACTTTTCTCACTTCCAGCCCCTCTGACCTACCCTCTCTACCACCAACTAAGAAACTTACGTCTTTCTGTCTAATTTGTTACTTTCTGTTCAAATCACTAATGTTGACCCTCTTGGTGACGGCCCCCCCTTTTCTGTCGACTTGATTACTGTCCCCCTCCCCCTGTTTTTGTTAAACCGCTTTGAAAAGCAGGATATAAATGTAGCTAAATAAATAAATTTGCCTTGTTCAGCTTTTCAAATAGGTGTTAGATGTTCTAGGGCCTGATGCAGTATTTATAGTGCTGCTTTTTTTTGTATGAGTATTGGAATTTTATGCTGGTAATGGTATCGTAGATTTGGCCTTGTAGATCTTTGGTGACTTTTGTAGGGTTTTATGATAGTTCCCAGTATTCCTGGTACTGGAGAGTATTTGTTAGTGAGATCACCAGAATCAGATTTTTTTTTAAGATATTGAGTTCTGTGGGTGAATGTTCTAGTTCTGCTGTGCACCCACTGTTGAGGGAAGGGGTTCTGTAGATGTAAAATATATGTTCAAAAAGAAAAAAACAAGAACTATAACAGTTTATAACAAAATAAAAATGAGTTACAATTTAGTTTTATAAAGTGTGGTGTGGTTCTCGCTCGTTCTTTTAGTTCCTTGGTGTGCAAACATCTTGCATTTCCTCCATGTTATGTAACCAGCTTTTTGGTTTGGTTCAGTCCCTGACTGGAGTTTTGAGAAGGCGCCCCCCCCCCCCCCACATTGCGAGGTGGGGGGGGGAGGGGGAAGCCAGGAAGCCATCTCATCCTTCACCTCAGGCAGCAGTTTGCCTTGACCCGCCCCTGTCCTTGGCAGTGATGACCGTCTCCAAACGTTTCTTGTAGCCATCTATAAGTTTTGTACATCTGTCTGCTGGTAGTTCCTTTTATCAATGGCAGATTTAAGCTCTTTCCAAAGATGGTCTATTGGATTGAGATCAAGATTCATTGCTGTCCAGTTTAAACAGTCCATGTGTTCCTTTTAACCATTTTTTCATTCTTCTGGATGTATGTTTTGGCTCATTGTACTGCTGAAGGAGCCATGACCTTTAACCCAGACCTAGTTTTCTGATACTAGATAGCACATTTTGCTCCAAAATACCTTGGTAGTCCTCTAATTTCATGATTCCTTTAATATGTTCAAGGCCTCCAATTCTTGAGGCATCACAACAGCCCCACAACATTATGGAATCTCCATCATATTTCACTGTAGGAAGGGTGTTTTCTTTCCTTATAAGCTTCATTTCTGTGCCTATAAATGTATTGCTGGCCTGCATAGCCAAAGAGCTCAAGTATGGTTTCATCTATCCACAGAACATTTTCCCTGAATTGTAGTTTCTCAAGGTGGGTTTGAGCAAAGATCAGGCATGCCATTTTATGTATGCCTTTGAGCTCCGGGTCCTCCTTGGCTTTTGCCCATGAAGTCCTCCTTTGTTTAGTGTGTGGTGTATGGTATGAGTTGAAACCACCACTCCAGATTGCTCCAGGTCGGCCTCAAGTACTTTAGATGTTGTATATGACATTTTTACAACAGTTCACTCTAACCTTCGAAGACTTCTTGGATTAAGTTTCCTCTTCCCACCACATCCTGGGACATTCTTGTCAGTAACATAAACAGAAAACTTCTTAGTAACATTGAGAACTGTAGACACAGGAATCCCAAGGTGTTTGGAGATGGCCTTGTATCCCTTTGAAGTTTAGTGATTGATAATGGCTTTTCTGACGGTCTCAGGCAGCTCTCTTGTCTACACCATTGCGAAACTTCAACAGGGAGTTAAAATGTGGCCATTTTAAACATTAGAGCCATCTTCCATTGGTTGATTCAAGTCATGTGAGAAATGACAATTGATCACAGCTGTGTCTAATTTTACTGCAATGGGAATGTGTTTCTTTTGTTCAAACTGATTTGTTTATAAGCATGCTAATAATCATATCCTGGCAATGTCCCATTTTTATGCTATTTCCTTTTTTAATTGGTCTTGTTTTATTTGGTTCTTTTATGTGTCAAATATGTGTGCATATATAGTTCAAGCCATTTCACTGGCTACTTTCTTTTTAGGAGATATTGGACATTAAGGGGTTGAACTGCAAGGATGCCAATAATGTTGACTACAACTGTATTAGATCCTTAAACCGTCCAATCTATGCAAAAGATCATTTCCAAATGAATGCTTTTTCTTAGTCTATACCTGAATTCTCACAGTCAGTATTTAAGTTCCTAGACAGAACCTCCTACTACTATTATTTATTTTTATTTTATTTAAATTTATTCTTAGACTGCCTTTCTACAATTCAAAGCGGTTTTCATAAAACCAAACTTATACAGGGTACTCTTGTACACACTATTTTACATTGAACTCAACAAAGGTTGACTTATACAGTAACTAATACTCTG
This sequence comes from Ichthyophis bannanicus, assembly GCA_033557465.1. Classification (NCBI taxonomy): domain Eukaryota; kingdom Metazoa; phylum Chordata; class Amphibia; order Gymnophiona; family Ichthyophiidae; genus Ichthyophis; species Ichthyophis bannanicus. The sequence continues at coordinate 26,505,048 of CM066050.1, read as the reverse complement.
GCATGTGCATTGCACTTATGATTACATGCGATGGAACTATTTTCATTTATCCTGATCCGGGCAGAAGGAACTGATTGGAAAATTAGGTAATGGGCTGCTCTGAGTTATAGCTGTGCTGCGAATCCAGTGGCATGTTGATATTAAAATAGTCCTGGAATAGGTGCATCTTCAGATTTTTCTGGAAGACCATTAGGTCTGTGCATTTTTTTAGCTCTGCGGGAAGGGCATTCCAGATGGTGGGGGGGGGGGGGGTGGAGGACGAGTGCTCAATTACATTTGGACTGTCTGCTCTTTGTCTTTAGGGTTGGGATGAAAAGCAGGTTTGATGCGGCCTGCCTACTTAACCTGTCATTCTTGGGCCTCAAAAGAAGGGGCTGTAGGCAGGTTGTGGAACCACCGTGTATGATCTTGTATGTTACGATGAGTGCTTTGAAACATATTCTTGATTGTATTGGGAGCCAGTGGAGGTGCATCAATATAAGGGTTATGTATGCATATCGGGGGGGGGGGGGCTCTCTGGATTATTCTTGCCACAGTATTCTGAGTCATTTGAAGAGGGTGGACAGCTTGTTTGGGGAGGCCATGGTATATGATGTTGCAGTAATCTAAAGAGGATGTCATTATGGCTTGGCAGACTATTTAGAATAGGTCCGAGTTGAGTAATGGACGGAAGTTCTTTTAGTGTTCTGAACTTGTGGTATGCAGACTTTGTCGTCCTCCCTATTTGTGCCTGGAAGGTCATCTCCAATATAATACCCAGATATAGCACTTTGGGTTTAACCTTGTTGATGCAATCCTCAAATCTCAGGAGTGATGGTAGTGAGAAGGATGGGTCTTAGAATACATGTATGGCCTTTGTTTTTTCTTGGTTGACATGAAGGTTCTGTTGTTTAAGCCATTGTTTTATGTCTGAGAAGTATGTGTGTATATTAGAGATGTCTGGGTTTTTTTGTTGAATGGAGTATAGAGCATGATATCATCAGCATATATTTGGTAATGAAGCGTGTGTTCCTGAAATATTGTGCATAGAGGTTAGAGGAAAATGTTGAAGAGGAGGGCTGAGAGGCTTGCTCCTTGAGGCACTCTTTGCCGTTGGTTAAATGAGCGTGAACTCCTATTTCCAATTCTTACTTGCTGGCTGCAGTCAGTAAGGTATGATTGAAACCAGTTCTTTATAGCATCTCAAAGGCCAATGTTGGAGAGCCTCCGTAGGATTAGATGATGGGGGAAGGAGTCAGATGCTGATGTGATGTATAGAAATATAAGGAGAAAGCCTTGGGAGGAGGTTTGAGTGCAGGTGAGGATTGTATTAAGGAGTGATGTGAGGAGGATTTCAACGCTGTGCTCTGGTTCTTGTTTTTTAGGATTGGTCTGATTGAGCTTTGTTTTAGAGCTGTAGGCATTTATCCCTTTAGACAGTGATGCGTGGACAATGCTCAGAAGGTAGGGACTGAGCTGTGTTCTGCAAATCTTAACCCATGATACTGGGTTAAGATTTGCAGAGTGCTGAAGTGGTCGTGTTGAGGTTTTTTATTGTGTCCTCAATGTTTTGCAGTGAAGGTAGGTCTAATTTTGACCAAGTTCATTGAGGGATGTTTTGATGGATCAAGGCGGTTGGAGGGTGGCTTTCAGAAAGTGTAGGGCTGTTTATAGAGCAGATGTAGTTCGCCAATTCTTGGGGGCATATTTTATCCAATGGGGTCTCTTTGTTGGGTTCCTTTAGCAGGCACTTTGCTATGGTGAAAAGTTCTCTTGGCTTGTTTATTGATTTTATGTTGATGATGTTCAACTATTCCCTTTTGCACTGCAGGGTTTCCTCGCAGTATCTTCCATGTTTCTCCATATAAGTGTTTTTGATGAGTGGATCATTGGAATGTCGCCACTTACGCTCAAGGCATTGTAGTTCATTATTTTGCTTCTGTAGTTCCATTGAGAACCAAGGGGCTATTTTGTACCACTTGGGGGAACTTCTTTTTGGTGAGACGAGGGCAGCAGCTGCCATGACTTGGTTCCATTGTTTAACCTTACTTCTTCTGGACTCACGAGTTTACGTTTTGGGATCACTGTCTTGTCAAGTTGTCAAAATCTGCTGTTGATAAGTGGGGTACTGCACCCTGTTTTCAAGGGAGGTTTTCAGGGGATGGAGAAGAGTATGGCAGCATGATCAGACCAAGGCACTGGTAAGATTGTGTAGGGAATGTTGCCACCTGTAGTGGAGAAGGCCTCAGGAATGAATATCAGGTCAAGTATGATCTCCAGGAACAAGCAGGAATGTAGTCTTCACATATGGGTATCGTCGGTACCAACGGAGCCTGCGTGGGAACGCTCCCCAGCGTCCAATAGGAAAGCTTTTGGGAGCATCCCACAGTGCCTGCGTGCTGCCTTTCCCAACTGTCCCTCTCCAGTTCTTCGTTTTCCGCCGAACCAGGTTGTACATCCTGTCACCGCAGAAAAAAAATCCCTTCTATTCTTCTTTTTTGTGGTCGTGTCTGCCTTCCCTCGACACTACACCGGTACTGCCGGTGGTTCTTTCTTTTTTCTTAAAAAAACAAAACAAAAAAACCCCTTTCTTTCTGGAGTCTTTCCAGTAATTTTCTCTTCAGGTGCCACGCGCCATTTTGGGCACTAGGCCCAACTTTTTCCTTCAAAATGGAAAAACCCGCTTGGGTTTTAAAAAGTGTTCCAAGTGTGGCGGTACCATCTTCGTCACCGACACCCATGAGTGGTGCCTCAAATGTTTAGGTCCTGACCACTCTATTTCAGAGTGTGTTGCCTGTGGGATGATGTCGAAAAGGGGCCGGCAAAACCGAGCTGCTAAACTTAGCACCCTTTTTCCCTCCAATGTAGCCTCCGTGGCATCAACGTCTTCCAGGGCTTTGTCTTCCTCCCATGGATCTCAGGTAACTAAACATAAATCTAGCTGGTCCTCAAAGGATAGATCTCCTTCTAGACATCGAGATGCCTCTGGCGTTGCCCTTGAGGGACTTTCACCGGCAAAATTGCCCTGGCGGGAGGCTTCAGCTTCCAAAGCACTAATGGGGCTCCAGGATGTTCTCGAGGCTTCAACCTCAGCAGAACTACTGGTGCCATGCTCTGGGGTGCCGGCTGCTTCATCCGGTACTGATACCCAAGCATCGGCAGCGTCGATAGACCAGAGATTCTTGGCTGTTGAATGCAGTCTGGCGGCTCTTCTTACGGCCTCGATGCCCCTGAAACCGCTTCAGACAATTCAACCGGCACCGACTGCATTGACATCGGCAGGTATTCTACTGGGACCAAGTCATGTGTGTCTATCCGGCATTGACAGGTCGGTACCGGACCACTCCGATGCCGACTTCGATCGGTACCGGTACCGAGCCTTGCACGATCACCCGGATCGGAGATACTTCGAATCCTCGGATGAGTCTGAAGACTCTGAAAGCTCTGCCGATACCAGAGTACTTCCTGAGGATTCTTCTTCTCCTCAGCGTAGGATGTCTCCACCAGAGGATATGTCCTTTCAGGACTTTATCCGAGATGTGGCCCGAGGTCTTTCCATCACAGTGGCTCCTGAAAAAGAGCCTAGAGCAAAGGAATTAGAAATCCTGCAATACCCTAAAGCTCCCAAGGAGACAGCTACCTTACCTATTCATGAGATATTGCATGATCTCATGTTAAGGATGTGGGAAACACCTCTAACCACATCTCCTCACTCTTGAAGACTCGACACCATGTATCCAGTTCCTCCTTGTCCTGGATTTCAGAAGACTCAATTACCACACCATTCCATGGTGCTGGAATCAGCTATGAGAAGGATAAAGAGTGCAAAAAGGCATGCATCTAATCCTCCAGGATGTGAGTGTAGGACTCTTGACGCCTTTGGACGTCGAAGCTTCCATGCTTTCTGCTAGGATCAGTTCCTATATCTTGTATATGGGAATGTTCCTTAAGGAGGTCACAGGAGATTTAGAGCTTATGAACCCTCTCCTTCCTGATGATAAGAGGCAGGATTACCTCGCCCTTGTCAAACATGCTCAGGATGTTTCCATGTTTGTGAATCGTGCAGCCTTTGACTGCTTTGAGTGCATAAGCAGAACCTCTGCCATTGCCATAGGTGCACGTAGGATTGCCTGGCTCCAGGTATCTGACTTGGAAATTTGGGTACAGGATAAACTAGGGAATATTACTTGCACAGGAGAGAATCTCTTTGGCAAGAATTGGCAGGAAAAAGCTAATGAGATAGATGCTGAGAATATCACTTTGGATAGATCCTGCGAGGAAAAAATCCTCTAAGAAACCATTCTTCAGTAAGAAGAAGTTTTATCCCTCCTATACCCAGCAGGGGCATCGTTTAGGTCAGTCTGCCCAAAAGGGACAGAAGCAACAACCTAGGCAAAGAAAGACACAAGCAGCTAAGCCTGAACTGGCTTAACTTTAACTTTAACTTTATTTCGTACTTGATAGACCGCTTACGTTAAAAACATTTAAGCGGTGTACAAACAATATAAAAAGGCAGCACTGCAAAACTACGGAAAAGAACGCCAAGAATGATAGGAAAGAAAGGAAAGCATGACAATACAAAAGACGATGAGTAAAAATAAATAAAACATAAATTTAAAACCATGTACATCATTAAAACATAAGTTTTTTAAAAAAAACATAAAAATTATACTATAAAACCATAAAAACAGCCAGCAGTTAACAATATGCAAATTTAGAAATAATAATTAACAATAGTAAAAATAAACAAAAAACATGGACAACAATGCCCAACAGAAAGTAAACTGCGAGCAATGATTAACAATGGTAAATAAACAAACAAAAAGACATAGACAAAACCACTCAAACAAGGACAAAGGGGAAAGACAAGACTAACAAACTAGGACAAAGCAGTAACCAGGGACGGCAACAAGATGGAAAATCCAGAGGGGGGGGAGGAAGGTCAGGGAGGGAGATTAAACACTGTTTGGAACAAGTGGGTTTTGAGAGCGGACTTGAACTGAGAATATGAGGGCTCTAAACGGAGGGATGAGGGCAGGGCGTTCCATAAACAAGGACCAAGAAAAAAGAAGGCAGCATGGCAGGTCTTCTCCAAACGGGCATGAGATGGGGACGGTAGAACCAAACGGTTAGCATGAAGAGAGCGAAGTTGGCGGTAGGGTGTATGAAGTAAGATTAAGTCAGCCAAGTATAAAGGGTTATGAGTGTGAAGTGCACGATGAATAAGGATCAAAAGTTTGTAGTGGAACCTAACACAGAGGGGTAACCAATGGAGCTGAATGAGAATAGGAGTAATATGATCGGAACGGCGAGTGAAGGTGATGAGACGGGCGGCAGTGTTTTGAAGGAGCTGTAGACGCTTAAGTTGATATTTAGGGAGATTGGCCATAAAGACATTACAGTACTCAAGACGACTAATAACAAGGGAAAGAGCCAGAGTGACAAGGGAACCAAGGGGAAGAAACGACCGGACGGCATGGAGACGACGAAGAATAGCAAAAGAACGCCGAACCAAAGAAGAAATATGATCATGGAAAGAAAGAGAAGAATCAAGAATCACCCCGAGATACCGGAAAGAAGACACCAAAGGAACAGGGACAGAGTCAATCATGGGTGCAACCGACGGACATGACCCCGAAAGTGAGACCCACATAGCGGTAGACTTGGACGGGTTAAGATGAAGGAAGTGCTGCGAAAGCCAAAGAGCCACGTGAGAAAGACAAGTGTTAAAAGCAGAGAGATCCAAAAGAAGAGGGGAAGTGTGAAAGAGCAAAATAATGTCATCAGCATAGACATAACAAGACACAGGATATTGTTGTAATACCAGAAGCAGTGGGGCAAGGAAAATGTTAAACAGCAGAGGGGACAAAACAGAACCTTGAGGGACATCACATGTAAGAGGAAAGGAACTAGAGGACTGATCATTCAGAGTAACAGAAAAAGAGCGAGAGGTGAGAAAAGAACGAAACCAAAGAAGAACAGCACCACGTAACCCCACCTCAGCAAGACGAGTGAGAAGAAGAGTGTGATCAATTAAGTCAAAAGCCGCCGATAGATCAAGAGACACTAAAAGAGTAAGATCACCACGGTCATGTGCAACATGTATTTCATTAAGAACAGCAAGAAGGACAGTCTCGGTGCTATGGCCCTGGCGAAAACCGGCCTGACGGGGATGAAGTGTGTTTGTGGATTCAACATGAGAAGACAACTGAAGAAATGCAAAGCGTTCAAGAAGTTTAGCCAGAAAGGGAAGGTTAGAGACAGGGCGCCAGTTTGCAAGAACAGAGGGATCAAGGGAAGATTGCTTTAAAAGAGGATGAACAACAGCTGATTTCCAAGAAGAAGGAAACAAACCAGAGGAAAAGCTGGTGTTGATGATAGCAGTGATAATAGGGACTAGTTGTAGGGAGGGAACAGACAACCAGCGGGAGGGAATAGGGTCGAGGGAACATGTAGTCTTACGAGAAGTGGACATTATTGAAAGGATTTCAGCAGAACAGATCGGGTGAAAAGTGGACCACGTATGGGAAAGCGCCTGATTGGGCAGCAGACTCAGCCTCCACAGGGACTTTGACTCCTATCTAGAGAACTTTGCCTTCTTGGCCCTGAACGGCCCAGAACCCTCCACCATCCCAGGAAGGTTATGTCATTTTGCCCCCAGATGGGGGTCAGATAACAGCAGAAAATTGGACTCTGTCTATTGTAAGAGAGGGGTACAAGCTTCGGTATAGCATGCGACCTCGGTGCTGGCTTTCTGCATCAGCCTGTTAGACTGTAAGCCCTCCAGAGACAGCAAAATATCGACTGCATTTGCATGTAACTCAGCTTGAATGTTTGAGAAAGGTATAAACTATATCCAGTTCCTTTTGCCTAATTAGCAAAGAGAAATGAGTGTCCCAGAGGTGTCTCCCGACACCACCAAGAGCTCCCCTGAGTGATCGGGGTTGAGCGGGGGGCCGCAGCATCAGCCCGCCCCAGCACGCATCAAAGGAAGTGGCACCATTTAAAGGAAAGCGCCATCGGGCGCGCCCGCACTCTCCTGACACCACCAAGAGCTCCCCTGAGTGATCGGGGTTGAGCGGGGAGGGGGGGGCACCACGGCATCAGCCCACCCCAGCAACACATCAAAGGAAGCGGCACCATTTAAAGAAAAGCGCCATTGGGCGTGCCCGCACCTGGCGGGCCCACACCTGAGGGCCTCGCCAGAGGGCCCTTAGGCGTGGACCGATTACGCAGACCAATGACCATACCCTACAGCAGGAAATGACACTGGAACAGCTCACGCTAAGTAAAACAACCTGACCCTTGCTGTCCCATTGCTTGCAAATACAAATGCTGACTCTTTTACTACCTCATTGCTTGATCTAGCTTATGCTGCAACCAAATAGATTCCATTGCTACCACATGTCTGTATACCATACAGAGTCCATTGCTACCGCATTGTCTGTTTGCTACCTTATTGCTTCAACTAGCTTAGCTTTGCCTGGACAATCCATTGCTGCCTCATTGCTTGTAGCCTAACATTTGCTGCTTTGCCTGGACATTGCTTGCATTGAACTTGCTTCCCATTGCCTACATTGAGCTTTACTGCACAGGCTATAGTCTCCCCACTACCCCATTGCTTCTATTTTAACCTATACCACATAGCGTGTATTTTAACCTATACCACTTGTAACTCAACATATACTGCATAGTGTATCGAATCCTTAGCCACCGCACTGCTTATAAGATAACATACGCTGCATAGCCCCACTATTCCTCCTCTATGGCCCCACATCACATTGTCCTTCTCTTCCTCATACTCCCCATCTGCCTCCCCTCCTACCAGCACCCTCACTCCTCTCCTCCCTACTCTCCTCCTACCTTCCTCACTTCTCCCTCTATTCTGTCTTCTAACCTAGAATCTGCTCTTGAGCTTCATCACACCCTCCCCCTTATTCAGCCAGCCCCTCTCTCTTTAAGGCAACCCCACCCTAGCTTCCGCCGTACTGTCTCCGCTTTACCCCGCTCTCTATTACTCCTTCTCTCATCAGGTAATATCAACCACAACCCTGGCCCCCCTCGATTTCTTTCTCACTCTAAGAAGAGTTCCTCACATTCCTTATCTAATCTCAACCATATCCCTCTCCTTTCCCCTTCCACCCTCCCTCACTCATGCCCCAATCACATCCAAAGTTATCAACCCCAACCCTATCCCCCTTAGAGTTCTATCTCACTCTAAAAAGAGATCCTCACGTAACCTATCTTATATCATCAACATCCCCCTTTATTCTCCTTTCACTCCCCCTCCCTCATGTCCCTCATGGAGGACACACTCATCCAGTGACACCCACCCGTACCCTGGCCCCTCTAGATCTCTGTATTACTCTGAAAATAGATCCTCATGTAACGGCCCCCCTAGACCGCTGTCTTACTCTGGAAAGAATTCCTCACGTAACTTGTCCAACCTTAGCCATATCCCTCTCCTTTCCCCCTCCACCCTCCCGTTCTCATGTGCTCTATGGAACACATGCTCAGTCGCTAACAGACTTCCTTTTACTCATGATCTCTATATCTGTAATGCGCTACACCTTCTTGCCCTAACTGAGACCTGGCTCCTTCCAGACGATACCGCATCCACTGCTGCTCTCTGCCACGGTGGCTACCAGTTCTCCCATACACCTTGATCCACTGGCCGCGGTGGTGGTGTTGGGCTTCTACTTTCTCCCTCTTGCCAATTCCAACCCCTCCTGCTGCCCCAATCACACTCCTCCCTCCCTTTTGAAGTCCACTCCATTCGACTCTTCGCACCACTTCCCCTCCAAGTAGCTGTTATCTATCGCCCACCCGACAAATCCAAATTGACCTTCCTTACTGACTTCGATTCCTGGCTTTCAGTCTTTCTGGATCCCTCTTCCCCCACTCTTATTCTTGGTGATTTTAACATTCACGTCGATAACCCCTCCGATCCCCATGCTTTAAAGTTTCTCGCCCTCACCTCCTCGTTTGACCTCCAACTTTGCTCCATTGCCTCCACCCACCTGCACGGCCACTGCCTTGACCTGATACTCTTCTCTAATTCCTCTCCCTCAAACCTCTGCAACTCAATCCTTCCCTCATCTGACCATCACCTTCTAACCTTTAATCTTCAACTTCCGCTGTCTCAACCTCGTCCTGTCTCCGATGACCTATTTAGAAACCTTCATAATATTAATCCCTTGACTCTCTCCTCCACCATTTCTCCATCCCTTTCCTCCATTATGTCCTCCAAGTCCGTCGACGAAGCAGTATCCTCTTATAATGCTGCACTATCCACAGCTCTTGACACTCTTGCCCCACCCACCACACGTCCTGTCAGATGTTCTGCTCCCCAGCCCTGGCTTTCATCCACAACCTTCTATTTACGCACCTGTGCCCGTTGTGCTGAACATGCTTGGACCAAATACCGCTCCCCGGAAGTCCTTCTACACGTCAAATTCATGCTTGGCTCCTTCCAGTCAGCCATAGCACTTGCCAAACAAGAATACTACATCCATCTGACTAACTCCCTTGCCTCTGATCCTCGCCGCCTCTTTAATACCCTCCGTTCTCTCCTCAAGGTGCCCCTGGTCCCGCCCTTCCTTTCTGCTCAAACCCTAGTCGACTACTTCCACGACAAAATCCACAAAATTACCCTCCAATTCCCCACTTCCTCATCTACCTCCCCCCTCCCCAATTCTCCCCCCCATCCATACTTCCTCTCCCACCCTCTTCTCCTTCCCTACGATCTCCGAAAAGGAAACCGCACTCCTTCTTTCCTCCTCCAAACCCACCACCTGTTCCTCTGACCCAATCCCCACCCATCTCCTACACCCCATCTCCCCCACTGTTGTCCCCTCCATCTCTCATATTCTCAACCTCTCACTCTCCACTGCAACTGTCCCCGTAGACTTCAAACATGCTGTTGTCACACCTCTCCTCAAACCCTCACTCAATCCCACCTGTCCTTCTAACTATCGACCCATCTCCCTCCTTCCATTTATATCTAAACTACTAGAACGAGCAGTCCACCACCGCTGCCTCGACTTCCTCACCTCCCATGCCCTCCTGAACCCACTACAATCCGGCTTCTGTCCCCTTCACTCCACTGAAACGGCTCTTACTAAAGTCTCCAATGACTTGTTCCTAGCTAAATCTAAGGGCCTCTACTCAGTCCTCATCCTTCTCGATCTCTCTGCTGCCTTTGACACTGTTGACCACAATCTTCTCCTCATCACCCTCTCCTCGCTTTGTTTCAAGGGCTCCGTACTATCCTGGTTCTCCTACCTCTCCCATCGCTCCTTTAGTGTATGCTCTGGTGGCTCCTCCTCCTCCCCCACCCCACTCCATGTTGGTGTATCCCAAGGATCCGTCTTGGGCCCCCTCCTTTTCTCTCTCTATACCCAATCCCTTGGCGCGCTTATCTCCTCCCATGACTTTCAGTACCATCTCTATGCCGATGACGCCCAAATCCACCTCTCCACACCTAATATCTCTCCAGCAATCCAGACCAGGATCTCTGCCTGCCTTTCTGACATTGCTACCTGGATGTCTCATTGCTGCTTGAAGTTGAACATGGCCAAAACTGAACTCCTTGTCTTTCCCCCCAACTCCTCCCCTCCTCTTCCCCCTTCTCAGTCTCCATGGATGGATCTACGATCCTTCCTGTTCCCTCGGCCCACAATCTGGGGGATATCTTTGACTCCTCTCTCGCCTTCTCCACAAATATCCAGCTCCTAGCTAAGACCTGCCGCTTCTTTCTCTACAACATTAGCAAAATTCGCCACTTCCTTTCTGAACACACTACCAAAATGCTTATCCACTCCTTAATCTCCTCTTGCCTCGACTACTGCAACCTACTTCTTGCCGGTCTCCCCGTGAGCCATCTCTTTCCCCTTCAATCTATACAAAATTAGGCTGCTCAACTAATCTTCCGCCAGTCTCGCCATGCCCCCATTACTCCTCTTCTCAAGTTGCTTCACTGGATCCCTATCCAATTCCGCATCCAATTCAAACTTCTCCTGCTGACCTATAAATGCATTCATTCTACGGCTCCTCAATACCTCTAATCTTTTATCTCTCCCTATATCCCCTCTATGGAACTTCGCTCCGCTAACAAATTACTTCTATCTAGGCCTTTCACTTGCACCACTAACTCCCGACTTCGCTCCTTTCACCTTGCTGCACCTCACGCCTGGAACAGCCTACCTGTGTCTATATGGCAGGCACCCTCCCTGGCCCTCTTCATGTCCAGGTTGAAGACCCACCTGTTCACTATCGCTTTCAGTTCCTGACTTCTATCCTTTATCTCAACCTGACTCCCGTCAATTTTTCATGACCGAATTGTAAAGACTATATTGTGCTTTGCACCGAATTGACTAATGCTGTGTATTGTCTCAACTAGTTTGTAAGTTCGGACGAGCAGGGACTGTCTCTTGTATGTATGCCTGTACAGCGCTGCGTGCTTGACGCTATATAAGTGCTAAAAAGTAGTAGTAGTAGTAGGGCTGGAGAGAATTGGGACCAGAATTGATATATAAAGAGATCTCCGATGCCATTGAACACTGAAAGATTACTTGCTGTTAACTGAGTGCTAAAACCATGCATGTGAGTCCTTGTAGCATCGTCCCCTCCCCCCTCTCCCCCCATAGCCCAGTTTCTAGCCAACTGACCTTTGGAACTTAATTTATTTATAGATGTTTAACAGTGTGCCAGAGATGACGCAGCTACCTTTGTCTCGCAAGAGGAGCACGGATTCAAAGCCTCCCTCCTGCAGTGAGAGACCCTTGACGCTCTTCCATACCCTGCGCTCTGCTGAAAAGTGTAAGTTCAGATTTCTCGTCTGGAACCTCTCAGCACACAGCGTGCTGTTTTTTGGTTTTTTTTTTTTTTTAGCAATGTTTACTGTGTACAAAAAGCCAGCTGTAAAACAGATACATTGTGGCCGGTGGTGTTGATCTAATCCAAATCGTCACGTGGAAAGTCGCATGGAGAATTTGCAGTGCATAAATTGGAAAAGTTGTCTACTCCACATATACTCTTTGTGACCTTGGGCAAGGCACTTTTCGCTCCATTGCTTCAGGTACAGCTACATTGTAAGAAGCCCAGGCACAGGGAAGTACCTTGTGTGCCTGAATATATAACTTACCGTGAGCTCAGATTTGGAAAACTGAGTAGAACATAAGAGATGCCATTCTGGGTCAGACCAAAGATTTCCAACATTGGCCAGTCCAGGTCACAAATACCTGCCAGGTTCCTAAGCAGTGCACTTCTCCCAATCTACTATAATACTTGGTTAATGGACCTTTCCTCTAGGAACTTGTCCTAACCTCTTTTAAACACAGCTGCACTAACCGGTACACTACATCGTTCAGCAACGAATTCTAGAGTTTAATTACATGTTGGGTGAAAAATTATTTTCTCAGATTAGTCTTAAATATGCTACATTGTAGTTTAATTGTGTGTCCCCCAGTCTTTCTACTTTTTGAAGGAGTAATCAGCCAATTTATGTTTGCCCGTTCCACTCCATTCATTAATTTATAAACCTCTGTCATATCTCCCCTCAGCCGTCTCTTTTCCAAGTTGAAGAGCCCTAACCTTTTAAGCCTTTCCTCAAAAGGGTATCCTTCCACCCCCTTTACCATTTTGGTGACTCTTCTCTGTACCTTTTCTAATTCTGCTATATCCTTAAGATATGGCGACCAGAATTGCACACAATATTCAAGGTGTGGTTGCACCATAGAGCGATACAGAAGCATTATAATATCCTTGGTTTTATTCTCCGTTCCTTTCCTTTTGATCCCTAGCATTCTATTTGCTTTTTTGGCTGCAGCCGAGGGTTTCAACATAGTATTTGTGATGAGTCCCAGTTCCTTTACCTGGGTGCTGCTTCCTAATGTGGAACCTTGCATCATGTAACCATAGTTTGGATTGTTCTTTCCTAAGTGCATAACTTTGCATTTGTCCACTTTAAATTTTATCTGTCATTTAAACACCCAGTCTCCCAGTTTTTCAAGCTCCTCTTGCAATTTTTCACAATCTTCTTGTGTTTTAAGAACTCTGAATAAATGTGTCATCTGCAGTAGCTTAATGGTCACAATAGCAGGGTTGGAACTAAGGAAGCCAAGGTTCAAATCTCATTGCTGTTCCTTGTGGCCTTGGGCAAATCTCTTAACCCTCTGTTGCCTCAGGTACAAACTTAGATTGTAAGCCCTCCGGGACAGGGAAATACCTACAGTGTCTGAATGTGAGTCACCTTGAACGTCTGAGAAAAGCATGAGCTAAATATAAAATAATAAAGAAAATCCAAATCGGTATCATTTCACGTGAGATTAGTGTTTAAAGTTTTCACATGGCCACTAAAAAGTAACCACATTAGCGGACATGCACCAATAGCATGTATGCATACATTGTGAAAACGGAAGTGAAGCTGATCCCTCTTGCTAATTGGTCCAAAGTTAAAGAGCTGGTTAGCATGAGGAATTTGTAGAGCTTAATGCAGCCCCGTTCACTTTTTTTTACCACATGATGTCCCCAGGGTTATGAACAATGCACCAGAGTGAGATTAATGATCCCAAAAAAAGTACTGCGTTCAGTATGTGCAGTGAAATATGTAAACAATTACAAATGTGCCTGCATGAAATGATCACTGAAGCGTCCATAGACGGACTTGATGGGGGAACTCTGAAGCGTGTTCACTGAGAACCTGTCGACCAGACATCATAGTGTGGTGGTTTCTCAAACTGATCATAGAGGAGGGGGCAGAGAGTGTGACCTTTAAACCTTCTGTGTTAAAGGCAAACACTTTTCTTTGCCAATTAAATGCACTGCCAGGCTGGGTATGTCCTTAACCTGTGCCCCATGTAGTATCTTTTATATTTTAACAGTCCAGTGTACCTGTGCCCAGTCTGAAAAGCCCTGTAGCTTGGCCATCTCCCAGCATGATGAATTCCTTTGCACATGACGAGGATCTGATTTAAAAATGGAAATAACCTCTTAGCTCTCAAGCTTAAGAAAGCTGGAGACAAGTTTCTTCTGCTAGTAGTTTAAATGCATCCAGGGACAAACAGTTTACAAGACATGTTAGGCTATTTCTTAGACTCCTGGAGCACTTTACAGCTGTGGAGGATCATTTGGACAGTAAAAATGCATTTAGGAGTAAGACCTTCTTTTGTGATTTAGAGCAATATAAAATTGTAATAACTATATTAATATATCGTAATAGTTATATCACTCAAAGCATGTGGTGCATCTCAGTGGCATTGGATAAGCAAGACCTATGCATATTTGAAAGTTGAAGTCACTTGATATGAAATATATTCCATTCTTTTTTACTTTATATGAGATGGGGGGGGGGGCGAGAGGCTGGTATTGGTGCCTGAGGATCTCGAGGCAGCAAATTTATGGGACAAAGTAGTGGCCAAAGCCAGAAAGATAATAGGCTGCACACAGGGAGACTTAACCAGAAGAAGGCTGGAGGTATTGATGTCACCGTCCAGGTCATTAGTGAGACCTCACTTGGCATATTGTGTTTGGTTTTGGAGACGGTACCTCACAAAGGATACAAAAAGACAACACGGTTCAGAGAAGGCGACCAAAATGATATGGGGCCGAGACTTGAAGACCTAATTATGTATCTCCAAGAACAAGCAGGAATGTAGTCTTCACATATGGGTGACGTCTGCAGCGACGGAGCCTGCACGGGAACGCTCCACAGCACCCAATAGGAAAGCGTTTGGGAGCATCCTACTTGTGCCTGTGTGGCTGCCTTCCCGCCTTCCCAACTCCCTCTCTTCAGTTCTTTTTTTTTTTTTTTTTTTTTAATTGTTTGTTTAAATTTTCAAAACACAACAGCAATAACACACACAAACATTACCCAACCCCTACCCAACCACCCTCCCAGCCTCCATTGACCCGAACAACAATCCGAATTATACAGAGCTAGACAATATAACGAACAATGACCCCACATCAATGACCTACACCGCAATTAAATTACCCAACCAACAGTCAGGCCCAGAGATTGCCCAGCAGGACACTAACCACGGAAAGATACAGCAGCCAACATCGCATAGGCGTCCAGGCATTCCCACTTATCCTCGGGATCCGGAGGGAGGACGCTTCTCCCCTTCAGGCTCCTCCTGCGCTGGCCCGAAGCCCAGGCCCGCTCATAGCTAGCATAAAGAGAAACTGAGTTCCACCATGGGGTGCTCTCCAAGTTATCCGCATTTTTCCAGCAAATCAGGATCAACTTGAGAGCAACTGCTACCAAAAAGTCAAACAAAAAACGTTTCTCTTTCGAGACGGGCAACATTGGGCTGGCAGACCTGAGAAAAACTAGATCCCACGTTAGAGGAGCCCGAAAGGAGAGAATCCGTTGGATCTTATCCCATACCTCTCGCCAGAACTGCTGTACTCTTGGGCATTCGTATAACATATGTTGCAAGGTGCCTAGAGACGTTGAACACGACCAGCACTGCGCCTCTACTCCAGGAGCCCAGCGGGAGAGATGACTGGGCGTCAAAAACGCCCTATGGGAGAAAAAGAACAAAGATTGAGTAATCGCTGCAGCACTGGAGACCCTGTTGGCCCTGGACCAAAGTGTGGCCCATAAATGGGGCGGGATATAAAAGCCTAACTCCGCCTCCCAGCTCTTTTTTAGACCGGTTAACGAAGCAGACCACACTTCTCTAAGAATTGCATACAATTTGGATACGGTCCCCGGCCCTTCAGCGCAAGTAAGTAGCACCCGTCGGAGCCCCCAGTCCTCTGCTAGACTAGCGCCTGAAATCTTTGCCTGCTTAAGACAACTTTGTAACTGGACCCATTGAAACCGGCACTGGTCAGGCAGCTCAAACTCTTTAGCGAGTGCCTCCCAGGTTTTCCAACCGTGAAGGTGGATGAGGTGACCAAGCGTCCAAATGCCTCTGTCCTGCCAGCTCCGCCAGGAGATCGCCTTGCCACCAATCTTTAGCTTAGGATTATACCAAATAGGAAAATCTTTGGACACAGGATTCTGCAATGTGAGCACCTCTGCAAGGCCCGCTGCGGCCCGTTGCGTAGCGGAAAAAGTGGGAGAAAGCATAGGATTCGCCGGAAGTTTCATCACTAGTGCAAGCTGGAGAGGGATCCTTGGGATTAATCTCCTGTCCACTGCCAACCAAATTGGGTCGAACTCAGTGGCGACCGATGAACACCACTGCGCTCCCTGCTTTAGTAGAAAAGCCTGGTGATATGCCCTAAAATCAGGAAAGTTCACCCCGCCCTGCTCCCTACTCGCTTTAAGTTTGGCTATCGCTATTCTGGAGGGCTTCCCTGCCCACAAAAACCGTGTCAATTGCCGCTCCCAACCTTTGTACATCCGAGCTGGCATATCTATTGGGAGCATCTCAAGAATATAATTGATCTTGGGAGACAGGACCATCTTAATGGCCTCCATTCTACCCCACCATGACAAATACAGGGGGGACCAGCGGGCCGAGAAAGTACGGAGCATGTCCTCTATGATCTGACAATTAGTTGAAAGTGTCTCCTCAGTCGAAAAACAATACCTGACTCCCAGGTATTTAATAGGCCCAGAGGACCACACAAAGGGATGCTCCCCTAGCACAGAAGAAAAGGTCGCCCTGTTCATAGGGAAAGCGACTGACTTCCCCCAGTTAATCTTATATCCGGATATTTCGGAATAGGCGCTCATGACCCTAAGGACTTCACAGACTTGATCTGGCTGGACAAAGAGGAGAAGGTCGTCAGCGTAGGCTGACAATTTTATCCGTAGGTCCCCCACTTGAATACCCTGGATCTTTTCAGAATTGCGAATAGCTATAGCCAGGGGTTCGAGGGCAAGATTAAACAGGAGTGGGGAAAGGGGGCAGCCCTGCCTCGTCCCGCGTTGCAAAACAAAAGGAGAGGACAGAGTTCCATTCACTAAAATTCGCGCCTGTGGATCGACATATAATACTTTAATCAAATTGATAAACGCTGCCCCGAAGCCGAACCACTGCAAAGCCCGATACATAAAGGCCCACTCAAGCCTATCAAAAGCCTTTTCGGCATCCAGCGAGAGACCAACCAGGGGGATGTCATGAGACCGAGTCAAAGCGAAAAGATCTATGAGAAGGCGAGCGTTGTCTGCAGTCGATCTCCCTGGGAGGAACCCGCACTGGTCGGGGTGTATTAGCCCCGAAACAACCTTCGAGAGCCGCCTAGCAAGGATTCCAGCAAATATCTTATAGTCTGCGTTTAAGAGCGAGATCGGCCTATAGCTGCCCACGTCAAGGGGGTCCCTCCCGTCTTTAGGCAACACTACTACAGTAGCCGCGTTGAAACTTCCGATCCGCGGGGCTTGCTCTGCTAACATTTGAAAAAAACAGGCCATCTGGGGAATGAGATCTTCCTGAAAAGCCTGGTAAAATTCAGCTGGGAGTCCATCAGGGCCTGCTGCCTTACCAGCCCTAGCATCCTTGAGAGCCACTTGGACTTCGACCCCTTCTATGGGCAAACCCAACTCCTCCGCCTGCTGAGTACTGAGAACAGGATGGGGAAGTTTCTCTAGGAAATTTCGGTAGGCCGAGTCTTCACATTCTCCCGCCGAGGCATACAGGTCTTGATAGAAGGACCGGAAACACTCCCCGATCTCACTACTCTTCGTAATCAGGTCCTGCGTCCCTGACTTCAGGGCCGCTATGCTAGTTTTTTTCCCTAGGGGGACTAAGCACTGACGCCAACATCCTCCCAGCCTTATTGTGCTCGACATGATATCTCGCATCCTGCGCATGCTGAGCTTTACGCACTTCCGAGCTCAAAAGCAGATTATACTGATACCTTAGTTTCTGCAGGCGCAAGAGCACACAGGGCTCTACCTTCTTCCTCAGTAGCCGCTCCCCAGCGGAAATTTGCTCTTCAAGGCCAACCAGCTCAACCTTCCTTTGCTTAGCCCGACGTATAACATAACTAGTGACCTGCGCCCGGATGGTGGCCTTGAAAGCCTCCCACCAGGCCCAGCCTGCAGTCTCGGAGGGGAGGTTCTTTTCAAAATATTCTTTGATCTCCGAGCGGATCAGAGTACAGAAGACCGGATCTCCCAATAGGTCCCTAGGAAAAAACCACCCTGTCTTACGGGGTGCGGGGCGTCCAAACACTAAGAGCACAAAGACAGCCGCATGATCCGACACCGTTGTGGCACAAATACCCGCCTCCAATGTCGATTCTACTAAAGATCGGGAAATGAGAAGGAAATCAATACGAGAATGCGACTGGTGCGGGAGGGAGTAGAAAGTAAATTCCTTGTCCATAGGGTGTAACGTTCGCCAGACATCAAACAGACCCAAATCCTGCATCAAAGACACAAGAACAGAGACAGCCTTGCCCGCCTTAGGTGAACGGTATGGTTGCCGGTCTAACAGTGGGTCCAGCACTAAATTGAAATCGCCACCCACGATCATAGGGAGGGACCGAAAATCATGAGCCACCGATGCCACCTTCTGAAAAAAGGAGACATCATCAGAATTGGGCCCATAAATATTTAGTACCACTAATTTCTCCCCATTAAGGTGCATCACCGCCACTGCCCACCGCCCATTCGGGTCTGCAAGCCCCGACTCAAACTTTGGCTGAAGGGTCTTCCGGACCATTGTTATTTACCCGGTTTTTTGTGCCCAGTGCTGCAGCATGTACCGCAACCAAGTATTGACCCGCACCCATTTTCAGTGCTTCTGCAGATGAGAGGTGGGTCTCCTGGAGTAGAAGAACATCAGCACCTTGCTTAACACAATATGATAAAATTTTCCTTCGTTTGATGGGGTTATTGACCCCTTTCACATTCAGCGAGAGGACCTTAAGGGATCCCATAGCGCAAAGTACATGCATATACAGTAGCCACAGGGTCTTTAGCTCTAAATCGTAGTTTCCAGCTCTGGTTAATACCCCTAAGCCTCTGAGAAGCACCCCTAAACATAGTCAATGGAGACAATCCCCCTCCAACCAACCCCACCCCCCTGGGTGAACCATCGATCTCACAAGATTACCCTCTGAAACCCAACTCCCCCACATGAACGTACCCACAAAACCCCCTCCCTCCATCAAATAAACTGTACAGTATAGAACAAACATTCACTCCCCCAAGCACACAATACCCACTTTCTAACCCCACACTCACACACCACGCCACAGGCAACTGCGTGCGCAGACATGGGAACAACCATGAGCCAAAAGCTGCAAATTAACTCCCCCTTGATAGGCCCCACAGAGGTCATGAGCACGAAAGATCACCAAAATGTACATTAAGCAGTGTCCTCAACGCATTACAGCAGCTTCTTGCTCCTCGATGAAAGCCAGAAGGGATTTAGGGTCCTCAAAGGACCGAGTCTGATTATGCAACGTGACTCGGAGCCTGGCTGGAGCAAAGAGGCCATAGCGGGCCTGTAGGCTTTGTAGGCGAGGCCGAAGTGCTAGGAGCTGTTTCCGACGGGCCACAGTGGTTTTGTTGAAGTCCGGATAGAAGGCGATGTCCGCTCCCTCAAATTTCAAAGGGGCTCGTGCTCGTGCCGCTGCCATTACTTGGGCCACCTGCTGAAAGCGCAAGAGCTTCAAGATGATCGGGGCGCGCGGCCTCGGTGAGTGGGGGTGCTGTTGCGTAGGGACGCGGTGGGCCCTCTCGATCTCAAAGGGCCGGTCGAACACTCGAGCCGCAGCAACTCCGGGATGAATTTACCCAGGAAGGCCGAAATGTCACGTCCTTCAGCCCCTTCAGGCATCCCCACAAGTCGGATATTATTCCGACGGGTCCGGTTATTGAGGTCCTCAAGGTTCCGCTCTAATGCAGTGATGCGTTTAGAGTGGGCAGCTAGCTCCTTGAGACGCTCCTCGTGCACCTCCACTGTTAGAGAGAGCCCGTCCAACTTCTCGGTGAGCGTTAGAGAGTTGCGCCTTCATATCTTTTAGTTCCGCCACGTCGGCTTGCACCTCACTTAGGGTGTCCCCGTTAGCAGCGACCAGCTCTCGCACGGCCCTGATCTCAGCCAGGAGCTCTTGAAGACCCACATTAGTATCTTTCGGGCCTGCGGTCTTTAGCGGCGAAGGTGGATCCGCCTTCAACCGCTTAGTTTCCCGTGGTCGCGGGGGCATTAAAATCCAGCCTAGCTGGTTTGCTGGAGGTCATGGTGAAAGGGCTGATTAGTGCTGGAGCTCCGGTAGCGAATATCCACACAGAGGGGCAGGATTAGCAGCGGGATTCCGGGGAGAGAAAGGATCAAGCGGCCATCTTGCACTGTCGCCGGCTCCGCCCCTCCCTCTCTTCAGTTCTTCATTTTCCGCAGAGCCAGCAGGAAGCAAATCCTGTTACTGCAGAAAAAACGTTTTGTGGATAGTGTCTGCTTTCCTGTCTAAGACATCGCTGGTTCCTTTATTTTTTTCTTTCTTTTTCCTTTCTTAGAGGAGAGGAGGGACAGAAGGGATATGATACAGATGTTTAAATACTTAATAGATATCAATGAAAAAATAAAACTTTTTCAAAGATGGGGAAGCCATAGAGCTGGAGGACATGAAATGAAGCTGCAAGGAGGTAAACTCAAAAACGACGACAGGAAATACAGGAGGTTATGGAAGTAAAAATAGGGAAAGAAATCAAAATGGCATGGGACAGACACAGAGGATCTCTTTATAGCAAGAGGATGTAATCAAAGCAAAGTTAAATAACTTTTACACCTCAACAGATAGAGGAGGGTAATCTGAATGAAGCAGCGGGTATAACCCTAAACAAAGGCATAAAGGGGGGTGACCTTCACGGAGCGGCAGGTACACCTACTCTTGCCACCTCACTAAGCAGACTAGATGGACCATGCTGGTCTTTATCTGTCATCATTTACTATATTCCTGTTTTTTAAAGTCTTTCTCAATAATATGCAGCTGGTTCACATCAGGCAACCATCATATGTGATCTTCAGTAATGACAAGAACACAATAGATCAAATTAAATGGTCAGTGACATAACACAAACATCATACTTGTTTTAAAAAAATTATGAAGCTTTTTAAATCTATAATTTTTTTTGTAGAGATTTTTTGATATTTTTTTATTAGAAATTTCAACAGACTAATACAAACTAATTAGAAAAGCAAAAATGAAAAGCATTACATAAATATGCAGATAGGAAAAAAAAAAAGAACATCTATAGTCAGGGCTGGCCCGTCCATTGAGCAAGAATTTTTTTTGCACAGGGCCCCGCGTTTCAGGGGGCCCCACGCAAAAGACATTCAACATAAGCCCCAATAAATAAAAAAAAGCAAACCGGCTGCTGCTGCTGCTGCCGCCGCCGTGGCAGCAGCAGAATCAAGTGTCCCGCCGCGGGGCCCCCCCTGCCCGGCAAAGCCTTCTTGCAGCATCAGCTCTGGAGTCCCAAAGTGCAGGCTTTCAGAGCCGCGAAGGGAGAGCTTCTCTGACCTCTCGCAGCTCTGTTAAGCCTGCCGGGGCTGATGGGAAATCCAAACAGCCCCGGCGGGATTAACAGAGCTGCTCAAGAAAGAAAAACTCTTGTGGCTCTGAAAGCCCGCGCTTTGGGACTCCGGAGCTGATGCTGCAAGGAGGCTTTGCCGGGCAGGGGGGGCCCCGTGGCAGGACGCTTGATTCTGCTGCTGCCACGGCAGCTGTAGCAGCAGCCGGTTTGTTTTTTTATCTATTTGGGCTGAGGGGGGGAGGGGGGTTAGGACTGGTAATGTGCTATGGGGGGGCAAAGACTGGAAGTGGGCTGATGGGGGGGTTAGGACTAGTAATGGGTTATGGGGGGGGGGCTGGGACTTGAAATGGGCTGATGGGAGGTAGGACTGGTAATGGGCTGATGGGCTAAGACTGGAAATGGGCTGCTGGGGGGGGCTAGGACTGGAAGTGGGCTGATGGGGGGTTAGGGCGTAATGGGCTATGGGGGAGCTAAGACTGGAAATGGGCTGATGGGGGGTTAGGACTAGTAATGGGCTATGGGGGGTTAGAACTGGAAATGGGCTGATGGGGGGGCTAGGACTGGAAATGGGCTGATGGGGGGTTAGGACTAGTAATGGGCTATGGGGGGCTAGGACTGGAAATGGGCTGATGGGGGGGCTAGGACTGGAAATGGGCTGATGGGGGACTTAGGACTGGTAATGGGCTATGGGGGGCTAGGACTGGTAATAGGCTGGGGGGGTTGCTAGGACTGGAAATGGGCTGAGTGGAAGGAGGGCTTGAACTGCAAATAGCTGATGGGGACGGGGCTTGGAATGGAAATGGGCTGAGTGGAAGGGGGGAGCTTGAACTGTAAATAGCTGATGGGGAGGGGGGCTTGGAATGGAAATGGGCTGTGAGGGGAGGGGGCTAGGACTGGAAAAGGGCTGAGTGGGGGGGGTAGGACAGGAAATGGGCTGATGTAGGGGCTAGGATAGGACTTCAAATGGGCTTTTGGGGGTGCTAAGATTGGAAATAGGCCGTGGTGGGGGCTTAGATTGAAATGGACTCATGGAGGGGCTAGAACTGGAAGTAGGCTCATGGGGGCTTGGATTGGAAATGGGCTGAGTGGAGGGGAGCTAGGATTTGACATGGGCTGATGGTGGGGCTAGGAAAGGACTAGAAATGGGCTGATGGGGGCTGAGATTGGAAATGAGCTTTTGGAGGGACTCGGATAGGACTGGAAATGGATGGGGGAGCTAGGATTGGAAATGGGCTGATGGTGGGGCTAGGATAGGATTGGAAATGGGCTTATGGGGGGCTAGGACTGGAAATGGGCTGATGCGGGGACTAGAAAGGAGCGGATGCTGGGTGGGGCTGGAACTAGAAGGGAGCTGATGTTGGGGGAGGATTAGAATGGGATGGAGCTGGGAGAGTGAAATGGAGAGGGGAAAAATTTTTTGTGTGGGAGGGAAGACAAATCTACAATTGGCCGGATATTGGGAGAGTAAGTGGGGATTGAGGATGGAGGTGTAAAATTTGAGTGGATGAAATAGGAATGAGGAAAGAGCAAAAGGAGAAAGATTAGTATGTTAAAGCAGATGTAGAGAGAGAATGGAAAAAAACTAGAAGAGAGAAGAAAGGACAAATGGACCGCAGACGATGGAGAGTTAGCAGAAGACACGAAGAAACCAGAAGAAAGTGGCTGGAGCAATTGCAACTGAAAAAAAATGCACCAAAGGTAGAAAAATATCTCTTTATTTTGAATTTATTTACTGGAATATGTCAGCTCTGGGGAAATGTGCATCATTAATGTCTGCGCTTTGTTTAATACAAGAGGAAATTAATTTATAGTTTTATTTCTACAGTGTTGTTGTACATTCCAAGTTTGGCTTTTGGGGTTCCCAGTTTAATTATTTTCCTGTTTCTAAATTGTGATTCCTTGTTTGGTGATGGTCTATGTTCTGCATGTGTAACTGAGCTGAGGTATTCTGTTTATGTAATTCCTATTTGACATTGCCACTTGTTCTCGTTCCCCAGTAGGTTATGTATTGTTATTCTCTGAAATGTATTGGTTTAATATTTGCAGTGTTGCCTTTTGATAGGTAGGGTCTGGTGCTTTGTGA
Source organism: Ichthyophis bannanicus (assembly GCA_033557465.1). Taxonomy (NCBI): domain Eukaryota; kingdom Metazoa; phylum Chordata; class Amphibia; order Gymnophiona; family Ichthyophiidae; genus Ichthyophis; species Ichthyophis bannanicus. Next base: position 26,481,538 of record CM066050.1, on the reverse strand, counting down.
GTTCTGGTAGTGTTGTTAGGATACGGCGGGTTTGCTATGGGTTGTAAATGGGTAGTGTTTGTAGTAGTTCCTAATGTGCCTGGCGGTTGGCACTGGATTATAGTAATGTAGAAATCTTTTAGTCTTTCTTTATCCGTACACTCATTAAGAGGCATGTTTACTGAAAGTTAGTGTATGGTAACATTATGCAAATATTTATGCAAATGAGGCCCCGCACTGAGTCTCCGCACATGGCCCTGCACCCCTCTTGGGCCGCCCCTGTCTACAGTAATTAGCCCACATCAAGGGGAGAGAGCCCCAGTATTCACACAAGCTTGCACAGGGCAGCTTGATGTGCAACAGGTCCAGTGGGTGACATCACTGGAGGGGGTGGAGTTTACTCACTGGTTCCCACTGGTTCCAACTCCTGCTTCTTCCTGGACCGGGTTACCATGCAAACAGGAAGTGGAATCAAAAGGGGCAGAAACACAAACAGCACCTCGGTACCATTTCAAAAGTATTGCCACCACTGCATGTTTCAGAGTGGGGTGGTAGTGGCGGCAATTGGAGCAGGGGCTATAGTGGAGGGGGGGAGCGCTTGGACTGACATTCACCTAGGGCACATCTTATCCTTTCACTGACCCAGCACAGGTTCATTTTATACAATGGGACCTGTGATAAGTGATGCATCTTAATGACGTTAGTGCATGCCGTTAATAAATACCCCTATCTGTTAGTAAATGCTGCCTAGATACATTACAGAAGTTTCTCTGTTTCCACAACAGTGAAGTGTATTAGCAGTGTCTAGCATAAACCGACTTAGATTCTCAAAAGCTTTGCTTCAGTGAGCAGTGTTGGACTAATGACCCAACCATTCATCCAGTGCCAGTACAACTCTCTTCGATAATCCAGGTTTGAACTGTCCATTTTGTTTGCCCAGATAAAATAATTTGCACAGACTTTGAGTAATGTATACACCAAGTTATGAGCGATAGTCTGAAAAATGTGATAGTTCATTAGTCTTATGGGCAGTGCTGTCATTAAAAATAAATGAATGATATGCCATGAGATATGTAGTCGACCATTTGATCCACACTGTTCTTGTACAGTATTTTTTGGTGGATTTATTGGGGGGGGTTTTGTTTTGATTTTCAGTAATTCCAGGTGTCTTTCAAATCAGTTCCTAAGTGTTATGCCCAGCTGCACTGGCTCTTATCAGGGTGCAGATTTCTATTGAGATTCTTCAGAAATTTTAAGAACGTTACCAGACTAGAGAAATGACAGGTCAAGCTGGGAATTGAATCCCACAGGCAATACGGAGAGCTAATCATCGGATCCCGAAACCTTTATTTTTTACGCTTTTTGCAAAGCTTGCATAGAATTGACTGTTCAGCTTTCTGTGCTAAGAAAGCAAACTGTACAGAATACATTCCAAGAGAATTAGGAAAAAGCCAGTCTGATTAAAAGCTGCCTTAATAACCCGAGGCTAGTTGTCATTTTTGAGAAAGAGCTATTAGAAATAATGCTGAATGAAATATAATGCTGAAATGTAATATTCTGTTTAATACAGTCAGTGCCTGGTGCTAATCTTATTTTAGTTGATCCTGGTTAGTAGTGAAGGCTCTTATTCTTAGTCGCAAAAATCTTCTGTTGAGTTTGCACAAGAGATAGACACTGCTTGCCTTCCTTGCATAAATGATTTTAGGTCGATATGGCAACCATGAAGACCAGAAAGTCTAGGCCTGTCATTGAGGGGAGCTGCTGAGCGATTTACATCAGTGCCGCTGGGCAAAGCAGCATTCGCATGAGAAGTGGGCGTTGTCAGTTCTGTCGTGCTCTGGAGTCAGCTACTGCAGATAAGTTATATAAGAATGCAAAGTGGGGAAACTACTTCCGGGATCTCACGTCTGCCTTGAATTCTGTGCTAATAAAGGAAGCCAAAGGTGTTTTCAGAGAGAATTCTAAGAGCGGATTTAAGCTGCCTTTGTCATGTTCAGCATCAATCTGGTTTATTGCTGCTGTTTATGTTTTCAGTGTACTTTTGATAGCATTATCGCTGCAACTTGCTATGGACAGCTCTAAGTGTCCGTCAGGAAAGAGTTAAACAGATCAGGGAGGGTATATGGAGTGGCCCCCAGTTTACTTCCTAGAAGGAATGTCAAAATGGGAGCCTCCACTTCTAGAGGTTGGAAAAAACTATTATGTTTTCATAACAAAGTAGATTAATTTGTTTTAATTTAGCATTTGTGATATAGTTGTAGTGTTGGGGGGGTTATTTTTTGTGTGTTTCTGTACATGTTCATTTTTTATCCGCCTCAGACAGATGTTTTTCGGAGTAGCTATAAAACAAAATAAGTACATAAACAGCGACAGAACCGGATGTGTCTGTACCTGTATCATGGGATGAGGGTGAAGGGGGGATAGACTCAGTGATGATAGGAAAATCCTAGCTGTTAGCCTGGAAAACCTGTTCATCTCTTTAAAGCAGGGATTCTCGACCCAATCCTTGGGACCCCATACCTAGCCAGGTTTTCAGGATAACTACAATGAATATGCATGGGATAGATTTGCATGCACTGTTTCCACTGTATGCAAATCTCTCTTATGCATATTCATTGTGAGTATACTGAAAACCTGACTGGCTAGCTGTGTCAAAATTAAAATCAAAAACTCCTCATATCCGGTAAAAAACGAAACCAAAAAACAAAACAAAACCAGAATTGATACCACAAAAAAATCTAAATATACAACCAACACTGAACAGCGCATCAATGAAAATCCCTTCTACAAGAGCAAAAGACCTCAGTATCCCTCGGGGCTACACCATGACCCCGACAACAGAGAGCAAGCTAACTAGAATATATCAAATAAGACTGGTAAAAGCTGGATACATCAACGGTCTAAAAAAACTCTCTTTTTCAAACTAACACACTAAGGGGTATGTTTACTAAGCTGGGCTAACGGTTAACCCGGGCTATCTGCAACTAGGTCCCATGTTGTTCAATGGGACCTAGTTGCAAATAGCCCGGGTTAACTGTTAACCTGGCTTAGTAAACATACCCCTAAGTGCTGTAAAACCTTTTAGACAGTGTATATATGCGATAACATCTTCAAACATTACATACGTTGAAATAGCCAAAGCAGTAATCCTCAGTAGCAAAAAAACTTCCTGCAGATATCCAAGCAGTATGTGCAATGAGAGATGTCCAAAAACACTCCAAAATGCTGAAAACATAACTCATATGTGAAAGATCAAACTCGGTACAAAATCACATCCACACTGTCTCAGCCAAAAGTCACATCCACGCTGTCGTGTGAGGCAAAGGTGAAAGCACTATGAACAAAATCTTCTGCAGGTATTTAGCTTTAACGTATCCAATTGCCGTCAGAGCCCCAAGTCTTCAGAGGGTACACAGCTTTAACATGTCCCAAAGTCATCAGAGCCCAGACACCGGGTGTTTCGCCATACCTAGCTTCGTCGGGGAGTCCGATCACACTATACCCACAAAAATCTACAAAAAACCCAAAAAATATTTGAAAACCGGCAATACCCAAAAAACCTCCAAAAATGTAGTATCAGAAAAAAGAAAAAAAAAACATGATAGAAGATACTTACAGGACTGGGGAACCACCCTACAAAAAGCAACCGGCAATGGCGTACACTAGCTAACAGAGACAGACACGCCGTGCATGTGTACTATTAAAGGGAGTCCCAACTGACATCATTTATCAGACTGAGGCAGCATACTCATTCACAAAAAAACGCAAAACTGAAGGGCACATTCTTACCGTGCTAGCGATGCGATCAAGATATGGCTAAAGCAATTAAAGCCCTAGATGGGAACAAATCAGCACCATAAAAGAACAAATCAATAATCTAGCATACAACCACGACCATCCTGCCCAGACGCAAATCGGAAACAGGCCTTCCAATCTATATAATTGTTCAATCCGTTAGGTTCCAAGGCGTTTAACCAAAAAATCCAACGTTGTTCAATTTGCCAGTTGCCCCCATAAACTGAGGGAAAATTCTGAGTAATGATTGTACAATGCAGCTCCTCAAACAGATGATCCTTACTTTGACAATGCTTCACCATTGGCACCCCCTATACACAGTAACGAATTTTACTGCGATGTTCAGTAAGATGTACCCGAAGTGAGCATCAGGTTTTACCCACATACCCCAAACCACATAGGTGGTAAATGAGATACACCCACACCAATGCAGTTACAGGTGGTGGCTTGATGCAGTATATAAGAACAGCCATCATATGTAAAGGAGGCACCATCCAACATCGTAAAACACATGGAACAATGGCCACAGCTCTTATGTCCTGGAGACTGAATATCTGCATGACAGGCAGGCACAAAAGCCGAAGGGCAAAACAAATCTTTAAGATTCCTGTTCATAGTATAAACAGGGCGCACTAAAAAATATTGCAACCCAGGGATAAGCTGAAAAATGCATGAATGCCATTGAACGATCTTAGTCAGCCTGTAGCTACAGAGGTTGAAACGGGTGATGAGATTCACCATCTCATCTGTAGACATGGGGCATGCTCTAGGTGTTAGCAACCACAACCTAGCATTAAAACATGCTTGGGTATAGGCTTGATGGACCAAACGTGCTGGATATTCACACTGTACAAAAGCCGATTCCAATAGCTGGGCCTGCTGCTAAAATTCAATAGTGGAAGAACAGTTCTGATAATAACGCAGGAATTGAGCCAAAGGAAGACTTTATCTCAATCGGAGACGGTGAGCACTTGAGAAATGCAGGAATGCTGATCTGTGGGAAGGCTTATGATAAACAGTGGTATACAGATGGTCCACTTGACGAAAGAGCAGTCCATCCAAGAACAGGATATGTTCTAACATGAAAGTCCATTGAGAACGTGATGTTGCTGTCACATTGGTTCAACCAGCTGTGAAATTGTAATAAACATTGAGAAGAGCCAGTCCATAACACCATAACAGAAAAATGTCATCTATATATCTAAGCCAAAGGTGGATGTGAGCCTGAAATGGGCAAGCCTGTAGCCAAAGCTTTTCAAAGTTTGCAATATATAGATTTGCAATAGAGGGAGCCATCATGGCTCCTATGGCAGCACCCTTTATTTGTTGAAAAAATTGGCCATTAAAGCAAAAGAATTTCTTTATTGCCACATCCATCAACTGCAAGACAAAAGCAATCATTGCTCCACTCAGATCCTGTCGATCCAATAGAGATTGTTCACCACTTCAGTTGCTCCGCTTTGAGAATTGCTTGTGTATAGAGAAGACACATCCAAAGTGACCAACAGAAGACCAGCTGGAAAGTCCATATCATGACCATCCGCCAGAATTTGCAAAAAATGCATAGTATCTCATATATACAAAGGGATTCTAGGAAGCAATGGCCAAAGGAAAGAATCAACATAAATGGACAGTGGTTCTAACAAAGAACCCCGCAGAGAAACAATAGATCTACCTGGAGGATCTACTATAGGGTAGTTATGTATTTTTGGAAGGATGTAAAGTTGAAGTGTCCGAGGATGATCTATACACAAAAAAAGATGCCTCTTTTTTATTTATCAGCTTAATGTCCAAAGCCATTGAAACAATGTGCTTGATGACAGCCTGAAGAGATACCATTGGATCTTCAGTTAGCGACAGCAAGATATATGTTGTATGTTGCAGTATCAACCAGTTGTTGATCTGCCTCCTGAAGATACTTATCCCTATCAAGGACAACTACTGCTCCGCCCTTGTTTGCACATTGTCACAAGCACAACGCCCGAAGCCACTTGCCTCTAGTGGTCGAGGGGCGTGGTGGTTGAGGATTCCGTCTTCTATCAGCTCCTAGCAGCCTATTTCTTCGTGTTGATTTCTGGGAAGTGTAGTACTGCTAAAAATACGTTGGCGCTTTAAGTAGAAGGTTTGTAGTTGAGGTAACCGAGGGTAAGGCTTGTTAACAGAAAGTTTATTTCCATAACACAAAACACAGCAGGTTCAAGGTATCATCTACAGGATTACAACTGTAGTATTTGCTTAAGGTGCAGCAAATAATGGCAAACAAACCAAAAGAACTCAGAAATGGCTTTTTCTCCAGGACCAAGCAGGAAGTCAGTCCTCACTTATGGGTGACGTCGGCGCCGACGGAGCCCTCGCGGAGCAATTTTCCCCAGCTTTCAAAGAAAGCCTCTGGGAATTGCAGCGCGCATGCGCGGTCGTCTTCCCGCCCGAAGTGCCATCTTAGCCAGTCTTCTTTTTTCCGCGGAGCGCCTACAGACGTCCCCGTCTTGTCCCCGCGAAAAAGTTGATTTTCCTCTTATTTTTATACTTTTTTCTTTCGGTTCGACGCCGATCGTTTTCCCGCCCGGACTCGCGACGCCGGTCTCGAGTCCTCTAACTTTTTTTTCGGGTTTTTCTGACTTAGTCAGCTTTCGTTTTCGTTTTCCCTGGCAGCCCGGTCCTTTTGACCTCGCAGGGGCCCTTTTTTCCCCCGATGGCTGCCAGTGGCTTTAAGCGGTGTGGTCGGTGTGACCGAAATATGTCACTAACCGACTCACACGACCTTTGCCTCCGCTGCTTGGGCCCGGATCATGAGGAATTGATCTGTGGGCCCTGCAGCAAACTGTCCTCGAAGGCGTTGAGAAGTCGGCGGCATCAGCGCGAAAGAATCTTCGCTGACCCCAGCCGTACCCGACCTCGTCGGAGGCCTCCGTGTCAAAGGACCCAGCTCGGACCGTCGCCGGAGCTCCTCCGACCGGGTTCTCCCTCCGGGACCATCGTCGGAAGGAAAAACCCGCGAGGGCGGCGTCGGTGGACGCTCCTGGCTCCGCGAGGGCCAGGTCGCATAGCCCCGACAGCCGCCCCGGGTCCTTGGAGAAGGAACACCTCCCGAAGCGACCTCGCCTGGAGTCGGAGATGCCTGCCCGGGTAAGTCCTGTAGTCCTTCTGGACTCGCCTCCGCGACAGCCGACGTCGGCCCGACGCCGTCGGGGCCCGAGTCGGGGGCTGCTGGGTCACCTGAGCTCGGTCTCAGGTTGACGTGCTTGTAGAGCAGACTGTCTGCCTTAATGGTCCAGCAGAGGTCACTGCTCTCTGGCTTCGCTGGCGCAGCTTCCCCGACCGCCGTGACGTCGACGTCCAAGTCGACCCCGGATACCGAGCCGATCCTCGAGTCGATGAGAACTCGAGTCGATCCGCGGTCCAGGGCCCCCACGGCCTCCCGTTCGGGACCCAGCTCGCCTACCCCGACACCCTCGGCGTCGGGGCGCTGGCGCCGCTCCCTGCCCGGCCGACCCCATCGAGTCCTCGTCGGAGTCGGTCTGGGAGTCTGAGGAGGAAGAGTCACCTGATTCTTTCCGGACTCGGTGTGTCCCATCGGACTCTCCGGAGTCCGAGCCTCGGAAGCAGTCCCCCCCCGGAGGATGCCCGTTCTCGGACTTCGTTAGGGATATGGCCAGGCTTTGGCATTCCCTGCGGATCCCGAGGAGGAGCCTCGAGCCGGAGCTCGACGCCCTCCAGTATGACTCTCCCGCGAGGGAACACTTTACTGTGCCGGTTCCCTCCTATGCTGGAACGACTACTCTCTTCCGCATGTGGGAGAGTCCGGCCTCCTCGCCGGTCCTGAGCAAGCGGTCGATTCTATCTATCGAGTCCGCAAGAGCCCTGGCTTTCAAAAGGCGCAGTTGCCACACCATTCCATGGTAGTGGAATCGGCCATGCATCGTCTTAAGAGCCAGAAGATGCACTCCTCGGTGCCTCCTGGGAGGGAGGCCCGTAACCTGGATGGCCTTGGCAAGAGTGCTTCAGGGCTCTATGCTCGCCTGTCGTGTCCAGACTTACCAGCTATACATGGGCATGTATCTCAGGGATCTGGCTAAAGAGCTAGCGGATTCTCCGCTGGTCTCTCCGAGGAGCCTTGCGGAGGTCCTGGCCTTGTCCACGGGTATTCGGGAATGCTCGAAGTTCATGTCCCGAGCAGCCTATGATGGCTTTGAAGCCTCGGCTCGAGTAGCCGCAGCCGGCATCGGTGCCACGCCGACAGGCTTGGCTTCAGTCGTCCGACCTTGAACCCTGGTACAGGACAAGTTGGTCGATGTCCCCTGCCGAGGCGAAAACCTCTTTGGCAAGCCCATGGCGGAAAAGGCTGCACAAATTGAGACTGAGACTCTCACCAGGACCAGGCTTTCTAGGAAGACCTCCGCCCCTTCCCAGAAAAAAGAAGGGCTCGGGAAAAAACAGTCCTTTTACCCGAGGAAGCAGCTGCCTACAACAATACCCCCATTATCAGGCCCCTGCAGCTCCCCAACAGGGCCAGCAGGCCAAGGGACGGGGGTAACGGGTCCCGTAGGCAGCAAGCCCCCAAGCCTGCACCACCAGCCCCTGCTCAGCAGGGTGGGGTTTTTGACTCGCTCAGCATAGCCTCTCCCCCCCCGCTGGTCCCCTCCAGCACCGGAGGCCGGCTGGTTCACTTCGCCACAGGTGGTCCAGCATCACCACAGATGCCTGGGTGCTTCAGGTCGTGCGAGAGGGCTACCTCCTCCACTTCCATCAGATTCCTCCCGCCTATTTTCCGGGAGAGCCTCCGCGCCCCCCTCTGCACAGGGAGTTGCTCCTTCAGGAGTTAGCAGGTCTTCTGCAGGACCAGGCGGTGGAACCGGTGCCACACCACCTGAGAGGTCAAGGCTTCTATTCAAGGTATTTCTGATACCAAAGAGAACAGGAGGCCTCAGACCCATGCTGGACTTGAGCAACCTCAACATGTTCCTTGTGCGGGAGATGTTAATGATGCTTAGCCTTGGAATCCTTCTGCCCTAGCTCCAGCAGGGAGATTGGATATTCTCCTTGGATCTTAAGGATGCCTACACTCACATCCTAATCAACCCAATCCACCGCCATTACCTAAGTTTTGTGGTGGAAGGAAAACATTACCAGTACTGAGTTCTGCCCTTTGGCCGGTCCTCCGCAACGCGAGTCTTCACAAAATGTCTCGCGTCGTGGCGGCCCATCTCCGGCTTCACGGCCTCTATGTTTTTCCGTACCTCGACGACTGGCTCATCAGAGCAGCGTCCGCTCAGGAGGTCACCAACGCCACGTCCCGCACGGTGACTCTGCTGCAGCACTTGGGCTGTGTCATAAACTTCGCAAAGTCCACTTTGCTCCCCTCACAGGATCTCGCGATCAACCCCGCAAGGCTGCTCACTCCTCGGGCACGAGCGAACCTACCGCTCGACAGGGCTCAGCGGCTCATGGACCTAGCCGGCCGCTTTCGCAGCCAGCCCCTGGTCTCCCGCCAGGCGCTTCCTGAGACTGCTCGGCCATATGGCTTCCACCGTCCATGTGACCCCAAATGCCCGCCTGAATATGCGGCCTGCTCAATGGTGTCTCCGCCGCAGTGGCGACAAGCAACACAGGCGGCCAGCAGACCTAGTGCGCGTCTCCGAGCCGCGGGTCTCGTCTATCCGGTGGTGGCTCCGGCAGCCGAACCTGATATTAGGAATGCCTTTCCAGTCACCTCAGCCGACCCGGGTGCTGCCACCGATGCATCCCTCCTGGGCTGGGGAGCACATTGCCAAGAGGCACGTACTCAGGGCCTCTGGACCAAGTGGGAGTCTGCTCAGCAGATCAACTTCCTGGAGCTCAGGGCGATCCGCCTAGCTCTCAAAACCTTCTCCCACTGATCTCCCAACAGTCCGTCCTTGTCCAGACGGACAATCAAGTTGCCATGTTCTACGTGAACAAGCAGGGGGCACGGGCTCCTTCCTCCTCTGCCGGGAGGCACAGAAACGTCTGCTCTTGGCCGTCAGTCACGGCATTCTCCTCAAGGCAGTCTATCTCCCGGGCCAGGAAAAATTGCCTGGCAGACAAAACTCAGCAGGGTCCTCCAGCCGCACGAGTGGCGTCTGGATCCCTTGATCGTTCAGAAGCTCTTCCTCAAGGGGGGTCTCCCCACGGTGGATCTCTTTGCCAGTCCTCACAACCGGCAGCTTCCTCGCTTCTGCTCCCGTCAGCCACACCCCCTTCGGGTTGCGGCGGACGCCTTTCTGATCTCGTGGTCGGGAGCCTTCTGTACGCTTTCCCTCCCATCCCGTTAGTCTCTCGGACTCTTTTCAAGGTTCTCCGAGACAAAGCCTTCATGATCCTGGTGGCCCCTCGCTGGCCCAGGCAGCCGTGGTTTCCGCTCCTGCTGCAACTGGCGGTGGAGGATCCCTTCCCTCTGGGGGTACAACCGGATCTCCTCACTCAGGATCAGGGTCCCTACTGCACCCCAACCTCGGGTCCTCTCAACCTCATGGCCTGGCTGCTGAGAGGGTAGTCCTTGCTCCTCTTCTCTTGCCGGCGGAGGTGGAGGAGGTCGTCTTGGCTTCGCGACGGCCTTCTACCCGCAAATGCTACGCCCTTAAATGGCGTCGCTTTGCAATCTGGTGTTCCCAACAGTCTCAGGATCCCTTCTCCTGCCCGGTGTCGGTGATCTTACAGTACTTGTTACACCTCTCTAATCTGGGACTTAAGTCCAACTCCGTCAAAGTTCACCTCAGTGCTCTTTCAGCACATCATGTGCCGGTGGACGGCAGACCTCTCTCCAACGACCCTCTCGTAGCGAGGTTTCTCCGAGGTCTCCTTCTACTTAAACCACCTCTGCGCCCGCCAGCACCTGACTGGGACCTGAATGTGGTTTTGCAGCGGATCACCTGTCCGCCTTTTGAACCTATGGCTACCTGTTCCCTCCGTTTTCTGTCTTGGAAAACGCTGTTCTTGATAGCCCTCACTTCCGCTAGGCGCGTGAGTGAGTTGCAGGCCCTCGTGTCTGATCCCCCCTACACTCGGTTCTACAAGAATAGGGTAGTCCTACGGACTCACCCTAAGTTTCTGCCTAAAGTGGTCTCCCCTTTTCACATGAATCAGGAGGTGGTGCTTCCAACCTTCTTTCCCAGACCACACTCCAGCCGAGCTGAGTCGGTCCTCCATACCCTGGACTGTAGAAGGGCATTGAACTTCTACCTTGACCGTACGCGGGAGCACCGTAGAGCTGCTCAGCTTTTTGTGTCTTTTGACCCCAATAAATTGGGGCTTCCGGTCTCCAAGCGTACTCTGTCCATCTGGGTTGCGGACTGTATCTCTTGGGCTTATGGGCAGCCGGACTCTCCTTAGAAAGTCGAGTCACGGCTCATTGTGTTCGGGCAAAGGCCACGTCAGTGGCTTACCTCCGCTCTGTTCCGCTGGCAGACATCTGCCGGGCCGCTACTTGGTCTTCGAGCCAGACTTTTGCGGTCCATTACTGTCTCGAGAGGGAGTCCCGTAGGGACAGTGCTTTCGGACAGGCAGTCCTCCGTAATCTCTTTGAGGTCTGAGCAACTCCTACCCTCCATCCCGATGTGGGCTACCGGTGGGTGATAATTCAGCGAAGATTCTTTCCTTCTGTGCTGCTGAGCTAGAGGGAGCTCATTTTTGTGTGCTTAGGGTCTCCGGTAGCCTGAGCTTGGGAGTCCCATAAGTGAGGACTGACTTCCTGCTTGGTCCTGGAGAAAGCGTAGTTACTCACCTGTAACAGGTGTTCTCCAGGAGCAGCAGGAATCAGTCCTCACTACCTCCCTCCTCCCTTGGAGTTGCAATCGTCTGCTTATGTTCTTTTTGCAAATTTTTATGCTGTCTTTTTTAGCTATGTCATCTGACTGGCTAAGATGGCACCTTCGGGCGGGAAGACGACCGCGCATGCGCGCTGCAATTCCCAGAGGCTTTCTTTGAAAGCTGGGGAAAATTGCTCCGCGAGGGCTCCGTCGGCGCCGACGTCACCCATAAGTGAGGACTGATTCCTGCTGCTCCTGGAGAACACCTGTTACAGGTGAGTAACTACGCTTTAAAGTCCTCTTACTTGCAGAAACAATTGCCTTTAGAAACTAGGCTGCCACTTTCCTTTTTAGTCCTTGTTAATCAGAGCATAAAGAAAAATTCAGGCTTAATTCTTCTACAGCAGTTTGGTTTCTGCCAGCCTCAAAAACCTCTCTAGTCTGCATTTCTACTTGAAACCAAACTTAGAACAAAACAAACATTCCAAGCTGTTATCAAAACTCTTAGCAGGCTTTTCATATAGGAGAGGAGCAAGCAAAAACTCTTATAGCAGCTAACTTGGCTTTTCTTGCCGTTGCACAGTTCAAACACAGGTGACAAACAAGCATGAATCAGAGCTTCCTGATCAGGCTTACGTTGCAGTAAATTTCCCTTTTAAAACAGACAGGAATTTACCTCCACACTGCTTCTGCCATATGGTTAACTTCCAAGGAGAATTACTTCTTTCAGGGCTAGCTTTTCCTCATGACATCCTGTCTAGAGCTTGGCATAGAGAACAATCCATAAAGCAGTCTTCTTCTCCCAAGTCTGACACTGGTTCTCCCAACTGCATGGGTTCTGACTCACCGACCTGGTCAGAGTGCTCAGCTGACAACCTCTCTGGTGGTCTGAAAGTTTCTCCACTTCCTGGTCCCCACCTCTGTTGCCAACCTGTTGCAGGGAATTCAGCTCTCTCAGCTCTGGGTAGCTCAGCTCTTCTCCAAGAATCCACTCCTCCTCTCTGCTTCTCTCCCAGATGCTCTCCTTCTCATCTCCCCCTTTCTCGTCTCTCCCTCTCTGCATAATCTAACCCAGGCTTATACCTCCAGGGTCTTAACCCCACCTCTTTCTTTCCCTGGTGTTGGTAATCCCCCTGCCTTCTGATATTAGAATAATCAGTGCACTTGTTAAAGTAAGGGCTTTGGTCCTCGTGCTTGCAATCCCTCTTTCTTACTTTATCAGTCATTGGCTGAAACCTGTTCCAGCTGGGAGTTTTCTGTCTTTGAAACCTGGCTGTGGCTTTCTATCCCTGCACTCCTAGAAGGGGACCCTTAACTAGGGTGAATTCGTTATGCTTCTCACCTCCCCCACTCTCAGGATAGCTGACTTTGCCACAACATCTAATGATGATATCAGAACAAGAGCATAACTGTGTCAACGCTAATCGTGATAAACTATGAACAATTGGATATTTAAATGTTTGTTCCATATGGCCAATATCACGCAAGGCCAACTCGCAAAACACTTGAAGGGTGGGGTGCAGAGGGCCGGGGAAGTCCAAGTCGTTTGAAAAGATAGCCTCACCTAGTCGGCCAATATGTCATCAGTATCAGATGGAGTCTGTGTTTGAGAAGTGGCCTATCTTGCAAAAAGTACTTTAAGCTGCAATTTGTGTAAAAGTTGCTCCATCTCTACCTGAAATCCATTATAGGCAGATCGAGGTATTAAAGAGAGACCTTTTTCCAAAACCTGCACTTTATCCAAAGTTATTATCCGAAATGAAAGATTAACTACAATTCCTCCAGATCTGCTGTGGGCTGTGAACAAGTCCACAGAAGGAAGGAGAGGGTCTGATTCTCCACTTGTTTCCCCCTGCCACAACCCCTGTGTTTGTGCAGGGGCTTCTCTCGTTCTTAAAAATCTTCCACACCAGACATAGGGTGATCTGAGATAGCAGAATCCTCAAAATATTCCAAAGAAATGTGGAGTTTAAGAAGTACTGATCTACATCAATGATGCATATAGAAGCATAGAAAATAATGGCAAATAAAGACCATTCGGCCTATCCAGTCTGCTTATCCATACCAACTACTAGGCTCTACAATCCCTTCCTTTCCCTTAGAGATCTTCTCTGTTCGTCTCATGCTTTCTTGAATTCAGATAGTCTTTGTCTCTATCACCTCCTTAGCTTGTTCCTGAGTCTACCTCTTTTAACTATCATCATATAGCATCGCATTCAGAGCTTCCTTTTAATGGAAAGAGGCCCATGTCTTGTGTATTTATACGTCAAAGGTCTACAGCACAGGGAACAGGCCTCTTTCAGTCTAGAATATGATGGTACTGTTAGGCGCATCTAGTTTCTGCCTGATTTTATTCTAAGTGAGGTGGCAAAGAATGGTCTTTCCTTTACCTTTTTTCTACATTACATGGTGCATTGTGCTCAGTCTTTAGACTGTTTTAATTTAATTTAATACAGTTTCTCATATTTCATATCAACCCTACTGTGGATTATATTGAAGCATCAAGACATTATAGATACTGTTGGAGGAACTAGAATTACAATGGAGTGTCAGTACGTTATGGATATAAACAGAAGATGGGGAGGCAAAAATCAATCAGCATTTAAGTGGTTTAGAGAGAAGTGTTCAAATATATTAATTGGAGTATATCTTGAGAATTGTTCAGCATTACATAGGGTTTAAAAATAACCATCTAAGTGTATTGGGTGTGATAAGTTGTAAGGCTTAAGACATTTTTGGAAACTCCATGGTGGGGCTATTTTCAGTGATGGCCAACCTGATGAAAGCAGCTGGGCCGTATCTTGCCACCAACATTGACTATCCAGGTTGGCCAGGCTGCAATTTTGCAGTCTGGTCAATGGCGATAGTCGGCCTCTGGTTGGATTGCAAAACTCGTAAAGTTAGGACAGCCGTTGGGTAACTCCTGGTGCCACCCTCAAGAATAATCCGATGGTCAGTGCTTAGCTTCGGGGCATTCAAACCCAGTACAAGGGGATATTCGGCAGTAGTAAGCAGTTTAGTGCCACGGAATAAGGCTGGGGGGGGGGGCATTTCTGGGATTTATTTATTTATTTATTTGACAGGTGTTTTATACCACTTTATCATTTTAGTTAAAGCGGTTTACATTGTTTCTCCAGGACTAAGCAGGAAGTCAGTCCTCACATATGGGTGACTTCGGCGCCGATGGAGCCTCCGTGCGAAGCATTTCTCCAGCTTTCAAAGAAAGCCTTTGGGAATGCAGCGCGCCTGCGCGGTCCCCTTCCCGCCCAAGGGTGCCATCTTGCTCAGTCTTTCTTTTACCGCGGAGCCCGATGGACGTCAGTTCGTGTCACCCGGGAAAAGTGGATTTTTTTTCTGCGATTTTCATGTTGTCTTATACGGTTCAACGCCGGTTCCCTTTCCCGCCTGGGCTCGGTACACCAGTATCGAGTCCGGAGTTTTGATTTTCGGTTTTTGTCCTTCGTGACTAGCGTTCGTGCTCTTTTTGTCTTTTCACTGGCAGCCCGGTCTTTTGACCTTGCAGGGGCCCTTTTTCCCCCAATGGCTGCCAGCGGGTTCAAAAAATGTGATAGGTGCAAGAAACTTATGTCTCTCACCGACACACATGACTGCTGCCTCCGATACCTCGGGCTGGCCTGTGGCTCGTGCGGCAAAATGTCATCGAAGGTGCTTCGGAGCCGTCAGCATCAACGTGAGAGAATTTTCTCTGACTCCACGTCCGGCCGGGCCTGGACTTCGTCAGAGGCCTCGACATCTCGGGAGTCCGACCCCAAGCGCCGTCGGGGTTCCTCTGCAAGGGAGTCTCCCTCCTGGGAGCACAGAAGGAAGAAAAAGCTTGCGAGGGCGTCGTCGGTGGAGGCTCCTGGTTCCTCGAGGGCCAGGTCACGTAGCCCTGACCGCCGCCCCGGGCTCTCGGAGTCGGAGAGGCCTTCCAAGCTACCTCGTGTGGAGCCGGAGTCCCTGAGTCACGTAAGTGCAGTTGTCCTCATAGACTCTCCTCCGGGGGAGCCGACATCGGGCCCTGCTGAGTCTCCTGAGCTTGGACTCAGGTTGACGGCCTTGGAGAGCAGCTTGGCTGCATTCATGGAACAGCAGCGGGCGCTGATCGCCGGTCTGACCGGTGCATCTGCCCCGACCACCGGGACCTCGACGTCTAAGTCGACTCCGCAGACCAAGCCAATCCTCGAGTCAATGAAGTCTCGAGTCGATCCTCGGTCAAGGTCCCCCTTGACCTCCCATGCGGGTCCGAGGTCATCGACGCCGATACCCTCGGCGTAAGGGCGGGTGGCACCGAGGCCCACATGTCCAGAGCCACTCGATTCCTCCTCAGAGGAGTCTGATTGGGAGATGGAGAATGAGGAGTCCCCGGAACCTTCCGGACCCGGTGCATCCCTTCGGACTCACCGGAGTCCGAGCCTCGGAGATACCCGGTTCTCGGACTTCGTGAGAGATATGGCCAAGGCCTTGGCCTTCCCTGCGGATGCCGAGGAGGAGCCTTGAGCCGAGGAGCTCAATGCCCTCCAGTATGATATTCCTCCGAAGGAAGCCTTTACTGTGCCGGTTCCTCCGATGCTGGAATGGCTGCTCTTCCGTATGTGGGAGGCACCGGCCTCGACACCGGTTCTTAGCAAACGGGTCAATTCTATTTATCGAGTCTGTAAGAGCCCTGGGTTCCAAAAAGCGCAGCTACCTCACCACTCCATGGTTGTGGAATCGGCCATGCACCGTCTGAAGAGTCAGAAGATGCACTCCTTGGTGCCCCCCGGCTGGGAGGCCCGGAACCTTCCAGGGCTCTCTGCTATCTTGCCGTATCCAGACCTACCAGATGTACATGGGCATGTACCTACGAGACCTGGCAAAGGAGATTGTCGGGTTCTCAGCTGGCCTCTCCGAGGAACCTTTGCAGAGGTTCAAGGCTTTGTCAACAGGGATTCAAGAGTGCTCGAAGTTTATCTCTCGAGCAGCCTATGATGGTTTCAAGGCTTCAGCCCGGGTAGCCACGGCCGGCATCGGTGCACGCCGTCAGGCCTAGCTACAGTCATCAGACCTGAAGCCATGGGTGCAGGACAAGTTGGTCGATGTCCCTTGCCAGGAAGCCCATGACTGAAAAGGCTGCAGAAATCGAGACTGAGACTCTCACCAGGACAAGGCTGTCCAGGAAGATTTCTGCCCCTTCTCAGAAAAAGAAGGGTTCGTGAAAGAAGCCCTTTTTCCCGAGGAAGGGTGCTGCCTACAAATCCTACCCTCAATATCAGGCCTCTCCGGCTCCTCAACAGGGTCAGCAGGCCAAGGGGCAGGGGCATGGGCCCCCTAGGCAGAAGACCCCCAAGCTGCCAGCTCCGGCTCCTGCACAGCAGGGAGCGGGGTTTTGACTCCCACAGCATAGCCTCTTCTCCACAGCTGGCTCCACTCAGCACAGGAGGTCGGCTGATCCTGTACACCTACAGGTGGCCAGCCATCACAGGGGATACCTGGGTTCTCAGTATAGTCCAAAAGGGCTACATGCTCAACTTCCACCAGATACCTCCCTCCTACTTTCCAGGGGAGCCTCCAAGACTCCCTCTGCACAGAAACCTCCTCCTTCAGGAGTTGGCAAGTCTTCTAAAGGAACAGGTGGTGGAACCGGTGCCTCACCACTTGAAAGGGCAAGGCTTCTACTCCAGGTACTTTCTGGTACCAAAATGGACAGGAGGCCTCCGGCCTATCCTAGACTTGCGAAATCTAAACAAGTTTATGGAGAGGGAGAAGTTCAAGATGCTTACCCTTGGAATACTGATGCCCGACCTCCAGCAGGGAGATTGGCTATGCTCCTTAGACCTAAAGGATGCTTATACTCACATCCTCATCCATCCAGACCACAGACAATATCTCAGATTTTCAGTACAGAGTACTTCCCTTTGGCCTAACTTCTGCCCCCAGGGTTTTCACCAAATGCCGGGCGGTGATGGCAGCCTATCTCAGGAATCAGGGAATTTTTGTCTTCCCATACCTGGATCACTGGCTCATCAGGGGCCAGTCTCTTCAGCAGGCCAGACAAGCCACTCTTCGCACTGTCTCTCTTCTTCAGCATCTGGGCTTTGTCATAAACTACGCAAAGTCCACTTTGCTCCCCTCACAAAACCTAGAGTTTATAGGAGCAAGATTAGACACCCTGCAGGCAAGAGCTTACTTGCCCAAGGACAGGGTCCACAGACTGATGGACTTGGCCAACCAGTTCCAAAGCAATTCTCAGGTCTCCGCCAGACACTTCCTGTGGCTCCTGACCCACATGGCATCCACGGTACATGTGACCCCGAATGCCCATCTGCACATGCGGGCAGCTCAATGGTGCCTCAGAGCTCAGTGGGCGCAGGCCACAGGCGACCTCCGAGACAGAGTAAAGGTGTCCAAACCACTTTTGGACTCCTTGCAGTGGTGGCTACATCTCCCAAACCTTCTAAGGGGGGTACCCTTTCAGGCCCCAGCACACACAAGGGTGCTGACGACCGATGCTTCCTTAAAAGGCTGGGGTGCACATTGCCAGGGCAGGTGCACTCAAGGCCTCTGGTCTCCTCGCAGCTTCTGATCAATCTTTTGGAGCTGCGAGCAATCCACTTGGCTCTACAGACTTTTTCTCATGCCCTCTCTCACCAGCCTGTCTTAGTTCAGACAGACAATCAGGTAGCAATGTTCTATGTGAACAGGCAAGGGGGCACAGGGTCCAGGCTCCTATGTCAGGAGGCGCAGGCTTTTTACTCCTTTGCAGTCAAACAAGGCATATTTCTCAAAACAGTTTATTTACCTGGTCAGGAGAACTTCTTGGCAGACAAACTAAGCAGGATTCTCCAGCCTCACGAATGGCAATTGAATCCACTGGTGGTCCAGCAGATCTTTCTACGATGGGGGCTTCCATCCATCGATCTCTTTGCAAGTCCACTGAACCGTCAGCTGCCCAGATTTTGCTCCAGACAGCCGCATCCCCTGAGAATGGCAACAGATGCGTTTCTGATCTCTTGGTCTACGGGCCTCCTATATGTGTTTCCTCCCACGCCACTGGTGGCCCGAACTCTGTTCAAGATTCTACGGGAGAAGGCCTCGGTGATTCTAGTAGCCCCAGATGGCCGAGGCAACCGTGGTTTCCACTTCTACTACAGTTGGCAGTAGAAACTCCATTCCCTTTGGGTTTGCAACCCGATCTCCTGTCTCAGGATCAGGGTTCTCTTCTGCACCCCAATCTCAGATCCCTCAATCTGATGGCCTGGCTGCTGAAAGGATAGTGCTAGCTCCTTACTTCTACCTAGGGAAGTTGAGGAGGTGGTCTTGGCCTCTAGGAGGCAGTCCACCAGGAAGTCCTATGCCCTCAAGTGGCATAGGTTCTCAATATGGTGTGCTCAGCGCAATGAAGATCCTTTCTCCTGCCTTGTGCCAGTAGTACTACAATATCTACTTCACCTGTCAGACCTAGGCCTTGCTTTTGCTCAAGCCTCCAATTCGTCCACCTGCCACTGAGTGGGATTTGAACGTGGTCTTGCAACAACTTACTCGCCCACCGTTTGAGCCGATGGCTACTTGCCATTTACGCTACCTTTCTTGGAAGGTGCCCTTCCTGGTAGCTCTTACCTCGGCCAGACGTGTGAGTGAACTACAAGCTCTGGTTTCTGATAGACCGTACACACAGTTCTATAGGAACAGGGTGGTCCTACTGACCCATCCGAAGTTCCTTCCAAAGGTTGTCTCCTCCTTCCACCTCAACCAGGAGGTGGTTGTTCCGACATTAATTCCAAGGCTGCATACCAGCTGGGCTGAAACAGGCCTGCATACTCTGGACTGTAAGAGGGCATTGTCCTTTTACATAGAACGTATGTGGGGGCACCGAAGGGCTACTCAGCTCTTCGTCTCCTTTGACCCTAATAAACTGGAGTTGCCTGTCTCCAAGCGTACCTTGTCCACTTGGGTAAGCAGATTGTATCGCCTGGGCGTACAAGGCAGCCGACCTCCCCTTGCAGGGTCGAGTCACTGCCCACCGTATCAGGGCGAAAGCCACATCAGTAGCTCATCTCCACTCTGTTCCGTTGGCAGACATCTGCCAGGCCTCTACTTGGTCTTCAAGCCAGACTTTTGCAGCCCACTACTGCCTTGAGAGGGAGTCCCGAAGGGACAGTGCTTTCAGACAGGCGGTACATCGTAATCTCGTTGAGGTTTTGGCAACTCCTACCTTCCGGCCCTTGTGTTGGGCTACCGTACGGGGGCGTTTCCAGAGGACATTCTTATCACAGATGCTGAGGCTCTTGAGAGGGAGCCATTTTTTCAGCTTTGTGTTCCCGGTAGCCTAGAGCTGGGGAGTCCCATATGTGAGGACTGACTTCCTGCTTGGTCCTGGAGAAAGAGTAGTTACTCACCTGTAACAGGTGTTCTCCAGGAGCAGCAGGAATCAGTCCTCTCGACCCTCCCTCCTCCCCTGGAGTTGCAGTCATATACTTCATTTTGTTTTTGCTGTCTTTTAGCCATGTCATCAGACTGAGCAAGATTGCACCCTTGGGCGGGAAGGGGACCGCGCAGGCACGCTTCATTCCTAAAGGCTTTCTTTGAAAGCTGGGGATATGCTCCGCATGGGAGCTCCATCGGCACCGACGTCACCCATATTTGAGGACTGATTCCTGCTGCTCCTTGAAAAGACCTGTTACAGGTAAGTAACTACTCTAACTTAAACTTGGCAATGGACATTGATAACTTGGAGTTTTCTGAGGCAATGGAGGGTTAAGTGACTTGCCCAAGGCCACAAGGAGTGCTAGTGGAAACTGAACCCTGGCCGCTTGGCTCTCAAGCCAGTGCTCTAACCATTAGGCTACTCCTCCACTTTCTGAAAAAGGTATGAGATGTATTTTGTCTTATGCTTATGATGTTCCACAACTTTTGAGCAGCTGCTGTGAATGCCTTTTTACATGTGTCCATTAATTTGGGGGAGGTATTGAGATTTTGCAAGCCTCCATGGATCATAGTTCTCTGGCTGACATGTAGTTTTGAATGAGGTTAGACATTTAGGATGGTGCAATGCCCACTTGGATTTTAAAAACCAATTATAGAAACTTAAAATAGATTCTTCCTGAGAAGGAAGCAAGTGACGCTTCTTCAAGACATCAGAGTTAGTGCAAGGTCTTCTGAAAGAATCCAGCCAGCTTGAAAACAGATGCCAGTCATTTTGACCTGTTTCCTTATATCAGTGCATGAGTAGTTTTGGAAGGTTTCTCCCACCATTCTGGAGTTTAAGTAGTTTGAGGTGCAGCTGCACTGATCATCAGCAGCCCTTCACGCTTGCATCCTACTGGTGCATATAAAGCACAGAAGACTGAAGAATAGACATTGGGAGGGAAGCTGTATAAAAACTGACCTAAACATCCCCGCATGGAGCACCTGTTTTTAATCCCATGGAACACGCCTACTTTTGGCTGCTGTGGGGTGCAATTGTTATCCACAAGACAGTCAAGATCAAAAGAATAAGCAGCATCATCAAGAAATAGGCGAGTTAATCATGTTCACAAGCCCCAGGCTGTTTAATGCTCTTTCCTTTTCCTTTGTTTATTTGCTTTAGGCCTGTTTTCCCTAATCCTCCCAGTCCTCTTACATTAGAAGATCCTGCAGTGTAGACTAGTACTCTGTTGTTGCTCTGCTTAATGTCCCTCGTGTGCATTGGCTCCTCCCTAGCTGTGTTCTCTCTGTAATTTAGAAAAGCCGCATCGACACAATATTCAGATTTCTGTAGAGGTTCACCATGGAGGTTTAGGCTAAGAGGCCCTCGGTTGCTCAGTCGCTTGCTTGCTCTTTGGGACCAGGGATCACTCTACACCACAAAGCCATATGAATCCCTTTTATCGTTTCTTTGTGTCTGTGTTTATAGTGTCCGCGATCACCTGCCCTGTTCATGCTATGGAATAAGAGAATAATTGTAATGTTGGACAAAGGACCGTACCAAGCTAGAAATGTGCTCTGTCCAACTAATGAATCTGGCACCCCCACCCAACCCAGCCATGTGCGGTAACTCACTCTTTTTGAGCTTCCTGGAAGCCCAGTGATGACATCAGCGCCCCCTTCTGTGCTTGCAGCCTGGGCAGCCACACCTCTCGCACAGCCCTTGGTACGGCCCTGGCTACACATGCACCTGCTGGAAAATGGTGTCGCTCTATGGTTTAATTCTTTAACAGTTTGCAGAGAATCCAGTCCAGATGGGCACTTCCTTCATTGGAGACTAGCAAGTTACCAGGCCACACTCCTAATGCACTCTCTTCAGCTGCATATGGTATATAATCACACTGGTACTTACAATTTTTAGAAAATCTTCATCTTACGGTCTTTGAGGAATGGTGGATTCGACTCCAAGGGAGGTAGGGCGGGCAGCGCCATGCAGATGCCCAAAGTCTTGCTGTACTGCTCTGCCTGGCCTGCTGCCCACCCCCCCCCCACCCAAAGTGTGCTGCCCTAGGCAGACACCTAATCCGCCTAGTGTGCATTTCCTTGTTCATTCCACCAGAATCATCCATTGCAAAATGGATTTGATTGCAGCGGCCCTAGTTTGACCTGTTTTCATATGTAAAATGTTCTTAAAAGTACATGTGGTTCAAGCGTGCATGCTTGTACAGTCGGCGTGCACAGGGGCGGCGTTTCGGCAGTTAGATGTACGCGCTAACATTTACATCCACTCTTTGAGGTGCTTTTGAATCCTGATCCTCTTAGTCTCCTGGTTGTCGCCTATCCGGTATCTTGCTATGCCCCAGATTGCCCTAGTCCCCAGCCGCTGTGTGCTCTGTCTTGATTAGATTGTAAGCTCCGACGAGCAGGGACTGTCTCTTACTTGTACATATATAGTTCTGCGTACGCCTTGTAGTGCTATGCAAATGATAAGTAGTAATAATAGTAGTAGAGGTGACATTCCTGAAAATTTTTAGTTTTTTTTTTAGGGGGTTTTTTGTTTTTTTTACTTTCGAGGCTTCTGAGGTGTTGAAGTTTTACATACATCATTGTCTATAAATGTTATAATAAAAACAAAAAAAAAACCCCTCAAAGCAACTTTTAAAGCTACTTAAATTATGTGCTTAAAATCGCCTCAGTTCTTGCAGTTGAATATATTTCCCCTGGGCACTTTGCAAATATTGTACAATCAATGGTGGGGCCTGGAACAGGAAAAAATATTTTTTAACCCCTCCTCTGGGTAGCAAGGGGCCTGTCCTCTTTTTACAAGACAGATTGAGATTTATTTTTTCAAAAGAACAGTTGTGTGCATATTTTGGTTTTTTTTTCTCTTCCTTAGTGGAGAACACAAACAGCATCAACTCCAGTGCTGAGTCGGTGGTTTCTTCCAATGCAAACAGCTCCCCAAACTCCACCAGCGCTCTGCTCCAGAATGTGAGTGGCCTCAACTCCAGCGACTCGAACCTGGAAATGACTAGGCCCAATTCCTTGTAAGTACTGTGGACTGTGTTCTAGTAGATTTTGAGGAGAGTCTGCATCTTCTTGCCGTTGTAGAACAATATACTAATGAAACAAGCTGTTTTCAAAAGTCCAGTTGTCATTTGCAAGGTCATCTATTCTGTTACAGATCTTCGTACCAGAGAGAGGTTGCCTCGATACTGTGTGACTGCTTTCTACTCTCCTCGGGTTTTTTTTGGCAGTGCAGAAAAGGTCAAAGTGTACAAGAGGGTAGTGAGAGGATGTGGTCTGCTGATTACATCCTTGAACTGTGATTACTAGAACTCTTGGTTTCTGACGTTCTTTTTTTCCTGTGTCTTGCTTTACTCCTTGGGTAGCTATGGCAATAGTGATGCAATGCTATCCTTAATCATAATTGTGTTCTTTCTTCTACTCCCCATTTGACAGCCAGAATTTTCACCTTGGATGTATGTATATATTTCTGAAGAATGAACATTCTGGAGCATTGAAATATTTGGATGAAAAATGCCATAAAATTCAAAGTATCGTTATTTTTCAATATGCGCCCATAGACGGTTTGATTTCCTGTGACCACAAGGAGAGGGGGCAGCTTATTAATGATGACAAACTAGATAAGTAGGAATGCTTCCATTTGTAAGACAACTGAATGTGTAGCGGTGGACGCTTTCCGCACTGCTAAGCCCTATCCCTTTGCAGCACTGCATGTCCTGATGGAGTTCGTGCTTGCAGAGGTTTGCATGCAAATGGATCAGCGTTGCATTTTCATTTTATAGTTTTTGAATGCCTGACTTAAAAAGAATTCCAAATGTAAGCAGCCAGTGCTTTAGAAGGAGCTGGGCGAGGGCATGGAGAAGCTGGAATCTACGCGTTATTCTCAGAGCCCAGGCAATTTTTTTCATCTTTCCTGGTTTTGCCTTTAAACTCCATTGTTAGTAAATGTTTTAATTTTCTGTTCACTAATCAAATTGAAATGATTTATTAAAAATTCAGTGAGTAGAGGCAGAGCGGGTGGGTGTATGCTCTTGGGGGAAACCAGCTACTGTGCTGGGGAGGAGTCTACTGTCTTGGTACATGTCGGTACCAGTGACATAAGAAAATGTGGTAGGGAGGTTCTGGAGGCTAAATTTAGGCTTTTAGGTAGGAAGATGAAATCCAGAACTTCCAAGGTAGCGTTCTCCGAAATGCTTCCCGTTCCACGCGCAGGACCCAAAAGGCAGGCAGAACTCCGGAGTCTCAATGCGTGGATGAGACAATGGTGCAGAGATGAGGGTTTTGGATTTGTTAGGAACTGGGGAACAATTTGGGGAAAGGAGGGGCTCTTCCGAAGGAATGGGCTTCACCTTAACCGGGATGGAACCAGGCTGCTGGTATTAACCTTTAAAAAGGGGAGAGAGCAGCTTTTAAACTAGATAATAGGGGAAAGCCGACAGTCGTCCCAGAGCGCATGGTTCGGAAGAATGTATCCTTGAAGGATACTACCAAAAGCAGAGAGGTTCCAGAAAAGAGTAAAGTAGCCCAAATGCCCTCAAGTATGGAGCAGACAGAGCTTAAAGATACCCAATTACCTATGTCTACCAATAGCCAAATTAATATGAATAAAATACAGTCTCTAAAATGCTTGTATGCAAATGCTAGAAGTCTAAAAAATAAGATGGGAGAGTTAGAATATATAGCACTAAATGAAAGGTTAGATATGATTGGAATATCAGAGACATGGTGGAAGGAGGACAACCAGTGGGACACTGTGATACCTGGGTACAAACTATATCGTAATGATAGAGCTGATCAAATTGGTGAAGGGGTTGCACGCTATGTTAGAGAGGGCATTGAGTAAGAAAGGATTAAAGTTTTGCAGGAAACAAAATTTGCTGTAGAATCTCTATGGATTGAAATTCCATGTAAAAAGGGGAAGGCGATGGCAGTGGAGGGTATACTATCGACCGCCTGGCCAGAATGAACAAATGGATGATGAAATGCTCAAAGAAATCAAGGAAGCTAACAAAAGTTACAGTGCATTAATAATAATTGGTGATTTCAATTACCCCGGTATCGACTGGGTCAGTGTCACGGCAGGACATGCTAGGGAGATAAAGTTCCTAGATGAAATAAATGACTGCTTCTTGGAGCAACTGGTTCATGAACCGACCAGAGGGGAAGTCATATTAGACCTAGTCCTTAGTGGAACACCAGATCTAGTGCAAGGGATAAGGGTGTTGGGGCCACTTGGCAATAGTGATCATAGCATGATCGCATTTGATTTAATTAGTGGAGGAGGGCTAGTAAGGAAATCCACAGTACTACCTTTTAACTTTTGAAAGGGAGACTATGATAAAATGAGGAAAATAGTAAAGAAAAAACTAAAAGGAGCAGTTGCAAAGGTTAAAGACTTACATCAAGCTTGGATATTGTTGAAAAATACTATCTTGGAAGCCCAGACCAGCTGTATTCCACGCTTTAAGAAAAGTGGAAGGAAGTCCAAAAAACTGCCAGCATGGTTTAAAGGTGAGATCAGAGAGGCTGCTGTTGCCAAAAAAACATCTTTCAGGAAATGGAAAATAGAGCCAAACGATGAAAACTGGAAACAGCACAAGCGCTGGCAAGTCAAATGCAAGGCATTGATAAGGCAGGCAAAGGGAGAATTTGAGAAGAAGCTTGCTGCGGAAGCAAAAACACGAAATAAAGACTTTTTCAAGTACATTCGTAGCAAAAAACCTGTGAGAGAGTCAGTTGGTTTATTAGATGATAGAGTAGTTAAAGGGGCATTAAAAGGTGACAAGGCAATAGCGGAGAGACTGAATGAATTCTTTGCTTCGGTCTTTACTGAGGATGTTACCCATGACTGAAGTGGTATTTAAAGGTGCGGAAGAATTGAAGGAAATATCAATACATCGGGAAGATGTGTTACAACTATTAGATAAACTGAAGAGCAGCAAATCACCTGGGCCGGATGGTATACATCCAAGGGTGTTCAAAGAACTGAAATATGAGATTGCAGACCTGCTATTAGTAATCTGTGAACTATCATTAAAATCATCTCTAATACCTGAAGATTGGAGGATCGCCAATGTAACACCAATTTTTAAAAAGGGTTCCAGGGGTGATCCGGGAAACTACAGACCGGTGAGCCTCATGTCAGTACCGGAAAAAATGGTAGAAACCATCATAAAGAATAAAATTACACAGCATGTAGATAGTCATGGCTAATGGGAGACAGCCAACATGGCTTTAGATTAGTATCTGTTATGTTTTTTTGAAGGTGTGAATAAACAGGTGGACAAAGGTGAGTCGGTTGATATAGTGTATTTGGACTTTCAGAAAGCCTTTGAAAAGGTCCTTCATCAGAGACATTTGGCAAAACTAAAGAGTAATGGGATAGGGGGCAGTGTACTATTGTGGATCAGGAACTGGTTAAAAGATAGAAAGCAAAGGGTAGGGCTAAATGGTCAACTTTCCCATTGGAGAAAGGTGAATAGTGGTGTGCCCCAGGGATCTGTGCTGGGTCCGCTGCTTTTTGACATAGTCATAAATGACCTGGAAAGTGGAATAACGAGTGAGGTTATCAAATTTGCAGATGACACAAAACTATTTAAAGTTGTTAAAACCCAAGAGGATTGTGGAAAATTGCAAGAGGATCTTGATAAATTGGAAGACTGGGCATCAAAATGGCAGATGAAATTTAATGTGGACAAGTGCAAAGTTATGCACCTAGGGAAGAACAACCCAAACTATGATTACATGATGCAAGGTTCTGCATTAGAAACCACCACCCAGGAAAAAGATTTAGGCATCATTGTGGATAACATGTTAAAACCCTCGGCCCAGTGTGCAGCGGCGGCCAAGAGAGCAAATAGAATGCTAGGTATGATAAGGAAAGGAATGGAAAATAAAACAAAAGATATTATAATGCCTCTATATCTTTCCATGGTGAGACCGCACCTTGAATATTGTGTGCAATTCTGGTCGCCGTATCTTAAAAAGGATATAGCGTTATTAGAAAAGGTTCAGAGAAAAGCCACCAAAACGGTAAAGGGGATGGAAGGATACTCCTATGAAGAAAGGCTAAAAAGGTTAGGGGCTCTTTAACCTGGAAAAGAGACGGCTGAGGGGAGGTATGATAGAAGTCCATAAATTAATGAACAGAGTGGAACGGGTAAATGTAGATCGATTGCTTACGTTATCAGAATATAGAAAGACTAGGGGACATGCAATGAAGCTACAGGGTAAACTATTTAAGACTAATAAAAGAAAATATTTTTTCACTCAACGTGTAATCAAACTCTGGAATTTGTTACTGGAGGATGTAGTAAAGGCTGTTAGTGTAGCTGGGTTTAAAAAAGGTTTGGACAAGTTCCTAGAGGAAAGGTCCATAAACCATTATTAAGAAGGGACCCAGGATATCAATGGTTGACCCAGTACAAGCATTGCAGAACCTGTGTCTTTTGGGGAGACTGCTAGGTACGTATGACCTAGATTGGCCACTGTTGGAAACAGGATATTGGGCTTGATGGACCTTGGTCTGACCCAGTATGGCATATCTTATATTCTTATGTACTGTGCTGCGTCTTCAGCAGTCGTCGCCTAAAACTCACATCAGCCAGCGTTACATCTCCAGGTTTTCACTTCCTTTTAGAATAGCAGTTTTGGGCAGAACTTCATTGAATCTGCTCCAAAAGCACCTAAACAATTTCACAAGTGTGTCTTACTGTTTTCCCCACTACTAAGCTGGCCTTTCTGGTCTTCCATGTGCATGTGTGTTTTTTTCTTTAAGTTCCAAATTTCTTTATTGTTTCGTCAGTTTATTAGTCCATAACACAAATGCAGAACAAACCATAACAAGATCATACTCTGTTTTCCAAAGATTTGATGAACGAGTCCCACATTCATGCATGAGATGAAATGCCAGGTCTCCTGGTCACTGCTGCAATTTCATACCAATGGGTTAAACAGACTAAATTCCACATGTACTAGCATCAGACTTCTTCATATTGTTCTTCCAGTTCTGAGCGGTCAGCATCCTAGCTAAGAGCAGCAACATAGTGAACAGATAAGCATCCTTATTAGTAAGAGTATCACGGAGTCCATAAGCCTTCCATATAACAATATCCTCTGTTGTTCTAAAAACTGCATGTACCCTGTCCCATGCACTGTGCCAAAATGGCTTTAAATTGGGACAATTGTATATCACATGGAGCCAGGTAGCCGGCAGAATGGCACAAGACCAACAGCGATTAGACTTAGTATCACCTAGATTCATCATCTTTACAGGAGTCCAAAGTGCTCGATGAGTCACAAAATGCAGAGTCTGAGTTAAGGAAGAAGATAGAGACTCTAATCCTTTTCCCACAAGAGTCCTCCATGACTCTTCAGGAAGAGTATCTGGCATCCACTTTGTACCCCAGCACGTTATTTTGTAGTGGCCCCCTGCAGAAGTACATACAATTTGGAGACACTTACCAAACCTCAACAAAGTATTTCAAGCCTCCAGTCATCCTTCATCTTCTCAGGACCAACATCACTGACATTAAAACAGTGCCTTAACTGCAGGGATTGAAAGTAACCTGCCCAGGAACACCGGACTCTTCTTGTAGCATCACAAAGTTTTTAAGAGACCCAGTATCTACCACGTGTCCAAGACTGTAAATCCCCCTCTTCCACTCACTTACTCCCAAAAATTGGCATTGACTGAATCTTAAACCATGGATTATACCATATAGGCATTCTCTTTGAGTAATAGGGAGCATCTACTGTGGCTTTAGAGATCACCTCAAATGCCCCCTGGGTGGTTTCAAACACCGAATACTCCTGAACTGATGGCGGAAGCGACATTCTTGATGCAAATGCAAGTGGTCAGTGGACTAAGAGCTTGCTCAATCCCCATACAAACCTGGCTGTGACCCTCGGTAAAGTCAAACCATCTTCCATCCTGTCTTAAACAAAAGGCAGTATGATATTGTTGAAAGTCGGGGAAGTTTACACCACCCTGTCTTTTCCCCAATTTTAATGTGAACATAGCTATTTTGGGGGGGGGGGGGTTATTGTTGCACAAAAACCTCTCCATCAGTCTCAGTCTTTCCAGTTTCTCATAGAACGCTTGTGGATATGTGTTTTGAGTTGGGTGATTATGCCACATCCATAATTCCTGATGCAGGATTCCTTTCGGTCAATGAGAGAGCGCCGCCACGTTTGACTGCAGTCATGAGCACTGCTACCATACCTGTCTCCTGTGCTGAGAGAGCACATATTCTACTTTCATTCTAAGAGTTTTGGTTGGCAACAGGAGTAATAATGAATTTATAATGTGCTTTTAAACACAATAGTATCATTAGCATGAAGGAAATGTGAATAAATGACCAGGAAAAATGTAGGCATGAAAGGAAAAATAGCGGGCTCGTCTGCGAAGATGACACATGCGGTAGAAATGGGAGTGCTTTTCACTCTAACCGTTGTCTGTTGCTGTGAGGAAGGGACATTGGGGCATGTTTATAAAAGTTTGTTACCCAGTAGTGTGGGGTACAGTGGGCAGTTTGGATGTGGCGCTGAAAACCCACATTACCTTTGTAGCGTGTGTCAGGGTGGCGACGGCTGGGATGGTGGTGGTCCTGCAATGGTGCAGCTGGCCCAGACATTTGTAGCCTCTGCTCAGTGCATGTAGAATGAGTGCAACTATTTCTGCCTCAGTGGGTGGTGTTAGTTGCCCCTGCAGCTGTTAACTGCAGGGGAATAGATGCACCTGCCCCCCTGCAATTAGCTCACAGCCCCGTGCTGATAATGCGGCCCATCTGCAGGTTAGCACCGCAGGGCTTAGTCAACATGTCCCATTGATTGTAAACACAGAATTGTGCGAGCTGATGACCCAGTTTGAAATCTGTTGTCCTTTTTGGTAGCAACTGCTAGTCTCTGTGCCATTAACTCGTGCACCAAAATCTGTCCATCCGTTTTTATTGACTGAAGGAAATTACTAATTATAGAACAAGGGGAAGAATAGCAAGCAAAATCCAAAGACCTAGGGTTTGCAATGTACAGTTTAATGACATCTCACTGTGCCTGCTGAAACACAATAGATGAAATATTTGGTTGGATGCCATCAAAAGTCTTAGACTTCAGCCAAATGCGTAGAATTTAGAGCTAAATTTTTAGTTGTCACGTAGAAGCATTGAAATGTTAAGGATTTTGTTCCCCTACGGTTGTAATCACATATAAATGAACCATTCATTGTATTTACTGGATCCCAATACACTATGCAATTACAGGAGTCTGGGAATATCCCCACAGCGGCCTTTGAATGAATACATTGACGGCACATTTGTACAACCAGGTCTACAAAGAGGAGTGTGATCAGTGGCGTTATTTTTGCCCATGCCGTTTGAATAAACAGGGACACAGTGAAATCAAGTAACTTGTCCCTAAGTTAAAGGCAAAAAACAGAGCTGGGATTGACACTCGCATCCCAAGTATTCTCTTGTCAAAAATATTTCAGTGCTAGTACTGATCTTATATATTAAAGGTGACCATGAAAACCACATGGTAGAGAGTGTAGAAGTTAACTCTCAAGGTCATTTCATCATAGGTCCAATTATAAAATTATCTATCTATCTATCTATATATATATATATATATATATATATATATATAGTCCTTGATTTCCACTGCTGAAATGGAAAAGTTGGTGGAGCTACTATGTGAAGAAGATTTTGAGGACCTATGGATCAAATGTTGCCTGATTCAGAAGATGATCTTCAAAACGTGATACAACCTTGGTGTTTGTATACAGATAAGTCTGTTCTATTGATAAAATAATGTTTTTTGATACATATCCCGAGATGTAGGCATGTCTGTCCTGATGACGGGTTTGTACCAAATTAATTATTTGTGACATGAATTATTTATAAATTGGGCTTGTAAGCGGAAGTCAAGGACTAGAGAGATAATTTTTCTAATTGGACCAATGATGAAATGACCTGAGAGTTAACATATACAGTCTCTAGGTGGTTGTCATAGACCCCTTTAATATATAAGATCCAGCAATGAGATATTTTTGATTAGTGCTTTTCAGAAGAGTGATCTCAGCTACTTTTTAGGGCTAATAATGGGAGTACAAATTTTTGTTTTTATTTTATTTAAGTTCCCTAATAAAACAGTCTACCTGACAGCTCCCACTCTCACACCTACGGTTGTGCTGGCAAGAATCTGTACATATGGTACGTAGGCGCCAATCCTAATCCTGCTCCTGCCCTCCATATCTGTCCCAAGCATGCCCAGCTTTCAAGGAGTGATGCTCTCCACCGCTTCTGCAGGCCTGCCTTCTTCACCTTTTCTTCTTACAAGATCATCACTTTAGCCAACACACAGGCCCCCTTACCGGGGGAGGGGGGGGGCTGTTAAAACAATCTCTGCAGTAGTGAACTTATAGCCTGAGCCATGAGGCCAGCCCCACGCTTTTCTTTCAATATGGCCGTCTATCACTTCACCAGATTTTGGATTTATTGTCCAGGATCCCAGCAGAGGCACTTTTTTAAATCAACCAACGCCAGCTAGAGATTTTTTCACTATTTGCTTACCGTTGTATTGGGCAGTATCTCCCTTTGAATACACAGCAGAGTACAATGTGTTCAGTGAGGTTAGCCTGCTAACTGGTGGAGGGAAACGTGTTTTTGAAAACTCATCGTTTTGTGAGGGGTTTTTTTTTGTTTCCTTAAAAAGCTTTTTCCATTGGCAGTTATTAACGTTGCTCTTTGCTTGTCGAAAACGTGCTTTTAAAAAGACTTCCATTTATGTTAATTATGGCCTAACAGAATATGTTTCAAACCAAACTAAAACTTAAACCACTGCCAAGTTCTTTGACCTCCAAAAGTGGTTGATGTGGGTCATTTCAGATCTTAGAGTAGCTGAACATTGAAATGCTGCTTTATGTGGGTGGCAAACAGAGATCATTAAACTGTGGTAATTTGAATGAGTCTTGCCAGTGCGGGATCAGGATAGATAATACACTGCGCCCTGCTCCTCTTCACAAGCAGCTGTGCTTTACTCCGCGCTGGAACGCTTGAGTAGTAAAGTATTATACCTAGTAACGTATCGCAGGAAACAATTAATTATTTCCAGTTAGCTATTACAGTGCTGTCGGGAACATTACCCCTGTTTGGAAAGAGTATGGTACTGTATCCTGTGACCAGATCTGATCAGGGCTTGAAAAGCTGCCGAGACAGTGTTCACAGCCTCCAGTAAAGGGCAGCCCCAGCCTTTGCTCAACAGCAACACCTACTGGCCAGGCTCAGGGCCCTAGGTCTCACTAAGGGAAAGGAAACAAATTGTCTACCCCAGGTTTCCTTCCGAGAAGAATGTATGTCATGAGGACTGAGTGGTACAGCAAAAGAATGACTTAAAATAAATAATAAAAGCATAACTATTTATTCCAAAAATATTAAATGAAAGCATAAGAACTGAAAGTCTATTAAGGACTAGTAACATAGTATATGACGGCAGATAAAGACCAGTATGATCCATCCAGTCTGCGCGCAAGTCACCCTCCTCTATTTATTGAAGTATAAAAAATATTTGTTTGCTTTGATTTTATCCTGTTGCTATAAAGGGTTCCCGTGCATGTGTCTGTCCCATACCATTTGGAATTCCATCACTGTATTTGCCCCCACCACCTCCTTTGGGAGGGCGTTCCAAACATCCAGCACCCTTTCAGTAAAAAAGTATTTCCTGACATTGCCTTTCAGTTTACCCCTTGGAGCTTCACATTATGCCCTCTAGTTTTACACCTTCCCCGTCTTTGAAAACGGTTTAAGCATTTAAAGTTTGTATCATATCTCCCTTGTCTCTCCTCTCTTCTAGAATATACATATTTAGGTCTTCTAGTTTTTTTCTCATACAGTACATCTTCTGGGGCAGGCTAAAAATCATTTTGCACTCCTTTCTCTAAACCGTTTCAAGTCTTTTTATATTCTTTGTGAGATATGGTCTCCAAAACCGAACACAGTACTCAAAGTGAGGCCACACCAATAACTTGTACAGGGGCATTAATACCTCCTCCTTTCTGCTGGTTATTCCTTTCTGTATACAGCCTAGCATCCTTCTGGCTTTGGCTATCACCCAGGGCCTGTCCGGTGCTGCCGTTGCCACCTCCCCCCCCCCAACACACACCTGCTGCCAATTCTGTCTTGGGAGGCAGGTAGCGGCAGTATTTCCAAAAGTGGCGGCTTTTGGAAATACTGCCACTGGCCACTCCCTCCCCCAAATGGAATCGGCGGCATCTAGGAGGAAGGCACGGTCGTCCATGTGTACTGCTGCCGCCACCGCCGCCGGCTGCCTAGTTCACCAAGTGGACAGGCCGGCCTTGCTACTGCCTTGTTGCATTGTTTCACCACCTTGAGATCCTCAGACACTAGCACTTCAAGGTCCCTCTCCTGGTCTGTGCACACCAACCTCTCGTCCCCTATTGCATACGATTCCTTTGGATTTCTGCATCCCAAGTGCATGATACTGCACTTCTTCACATTAAATATTAACTGCCAAACATTAGACCATTCTTCCAGTGTTTGTAGATCTTTCCTCATGTTGTCTTCTCCCTCAGAGGTTTCCACTCTGTTGCAAATTTTCATGTCATCTGCAAAAAGGCAGACTTTTCCATTCAGTCCTTCTGCAATATCACTCACAAATATATTGAACAGTATCGGCCCCAGGACTCATCCCTGAGGCATGTCACTATGCACCTTCCATTCTTCTGAGTGATTTCCGTTTACTACCACCTTCTGTCATCTGTCAGTCAACCAATTTCTGATCCAGTTCACCACCTTGGGACCTATCCCCAGGCTGCTCAGTTTATTGATAAGCCTCCTGTGAGAATCAGTATCAAAGGCTTTGCTGAAATCGAGGTATATCACATCCATCACATGCCCTTGATCTAGTTCTCTGGTCACCCAGTCAAAGAACTCAAATTTGTTTGGCATGATCTTCCTCTGGTAAAACCATGTTGCCTTCGATCATGCAATCCATTGGTTTCCAGAAAGTCCACTATTCTTTCTTTTAAGAGAACCTCCATTACTTTTCCCACCACAGAGGTAAGGCTTATCGGCCTATAGTTTGTCCCCTCTTCCCTGTTATTACTTTTGTGAAGAGGTACCACATCAGCCCTTCTTCAGTGCTGTGCAGCCTGTCCCGTTTCCAAGGATCTATTAAAAACAACCTTTAAAGATCCTGCCAGAATCTTTCTGAGCTCTTTCAGTATCCTGGGATGTATCCCTTCCAGTCCCATGGCCTTGTCCACTTTGTTTTGCAAGCCATTGAAAAACATTATCTTCTATGAATGGTGTGAAATCAACTCCATTCCTATTCGTATATTTGTCAATCATATGTGGTCCTTCTTCGGGATTTTCTTTCATGAGTAAAGAACAGAAGCTTTTGTTTAGCATTTTCGCTTTTACAGTGCCACTTTCCACAAATTGGTTCTCAACACTTTTGAGTTTTGGAATTTCCTAAAAGGAAACGTAAGAATAAAAACAAAAGAGGAAGCAGAACTGAACAGGGTGTCTACTTGAATCCCAGGTCTTTTATGTTATTTCAGCACTTAAGTGCTAGATAAGACTATTTAATTGTTCCTAATTTTACATTTATTTTATTGATCCTTTTGGCTCATGCCTTTGGTTTTACAATATTGTGGTGGTGATTTTAGAAGAGTTATAACTTATGCGTGCATGCCGATTAACAGTATTTTAGAAACGGCGCTTCTTGAATGCTGCGCGTAGAGATTTCAAGATGGTGTATCGCATGGTTTAGGTGCATGTTTGGGAACAGCAGTCAACACATATCCAGGAAAGTTACCTCATCAGCATTTATGCCTGCTTTAAGTTGCGCATAAAACCTTCCCCTTTAAACCTGAGATTTGGAGAAGTGATTAAGGGGGAGAAAGTGTGCTGACCTCTCGAGGCTTCAAAACCATCTCATAGTGCTAAACGTTTGAGTTTCAGAATTTGGCGCCTTAATTATTTCCCTGTGGACTTGCAGTTTGACAAACTCTGCCCCTTCCATGCAAAAGTAAGGTTTCCACTTCCCTACAGAATCCAATGTAAAGTTTGCATTTCTATCCATAAACGTCTGCACACAGGGACTCCCGCATCTAATCCGCTGATTCCTCATACTTCTACTTATCCTACCTGTTCGCACCCTGCCAGTCAACGTTTCCGACAGTCTATAATCGATACCTTGACAGTACCTCAGACACTGCCTTCTACTATGGAGCTCTCTCCCCTACCATTTAAGAGTTGGACTGAATCGATCTGCTTTAAATCTGCTCTGAAGGGGCACAGTTTGTTTTTCCTTTGCTTTCAGCATGACCCCAGCCCTGGTGAGATCTGAGTTTTCATTCCTCTACCCTTCTCTGTTTCCTCCTCTCTTTTCCTCCATTCTTTAGTTTATTCTCTTGACTTTCAGTTTATGTTATTCTTTTCCTATTCTTTACATGTATATTTTTTTTATTATGAACCACTTTGAAATATCATTTCTGGCTACAAAAGCAATTTATCAAATTTTCAAATAAACTGAACTAAGTAGCAAAATCTGCATCTCTCCATGTAGTAAAGCTACTTACATGTGAAAACCCCGAGTGATGACGGTCGTTTTGTTTTTGAACGCTTTCTTTTATAAAATGAATTCTTCTGATGTGCAGCCCACTGTATACACATGTTTCTGTGGTTACACTATACATTTTAATATTTTTAGAAAAGACTCTAGGTTTGTTGTGCCTTTTCTAAATGAGGTCTCCGCTAGTGTTGGATGGATTGCCCCTTGACTTTGCTTATATTTATTTCAAACTTTCTGTATTGCCCCTCAAAAGTATCAAGGTGGTTTACAATAATTACTAAGTAAAAAACATAAAAAAAAGAAATCAATAACATAACAATTAGAAATTCGGGGCTGGCTGTGAGACTTTATCTTCTGCTTGTGTTGGTTTATTGTTTTTTCTCTGTTCTCTTCTCGTGTATGTTATATTGTGTGTTTTGTAAACCACTCTGATATTGTTCTGAAGAGCGGTGCACAGTATTAAACACTTAATGGATATGTTTACTAAACAGCGGTAGCGGCTTCCGTGCGATAATGGAGCTACAGCCCCTTTGAATTTGATAGGACCGCGGCTCCAATATTGTACAGAAGCTGCTACCGCTGTTTAGTAAGCATACCCCTTAATAAACATAGCATCCTAAATTAAAATCACATCTAAAGAAAAATCCTGTTAAAGTGTAATAACCTGAACTTGGAATTCTTGTGTCCTTGATATGACTGACCTCTGACATGTACTGGAGTCCTCTTCATTAATACTGAATTAGATCGCGGATTTTATTTTTCTGTTAATATGAAAAAAAAAATCCAATGACATTCTGGATTGTGGTAGCTTTATAGTACAGAATTTGGCTTCTTGTAGTTTTTGTGTGGTCATGCCTTCTGTAAACACCATAGCTGACCAAAAACACTTTAACTGGGGTCAGGAAGGGGCTGAGAGATACTCACTCTGCAGCCATCCATACTCCAAGGATGCTAAAACCACCTCAGGGATATATGTATCCAGCAAGTCGAAAACCAACGTCTAGCGTTAGTTTCTACCACCACTGTTAATGCGCATTATTTTACTGCAGGTCCCGTTTGATGCAATAAAACATTAATGGCGTTAATGTGCTAATGTGTTAACTTATGTCATTTGCAGTAGCTGCGGGTGCATAGAGACAGATCTTTGCTAGACCTAAGCTCTGCCTCACACCCCCCCCCCCCCAACTCACACATTTTGAGAGATTTTTGTTGATCTGCCAGTGTCCAGCTATGGGGCCGCAGCAGGAGTTTACAGTGTAAGCAAGGCCGACTCTGAAGTTGGCCAGGACTGGGTGATGTTATTTGCCCCATCTTCAGACTTTTATCAGCTCCTGGCTGGAATGTATCTTTGGGAACATCCACTACCCGATACCTGATGTTCATTTCTTACGTGGCTCATAGAATCACAGTGTTTGTGGTGGGGAGAGGAAAATCGCCATTTTCTGCCCTAATGGAGAATCTTTTACTATGATGAGTCTCTTAGCTGGTCTAAGCAACATTCAGCGATATGATGCAGTAGTGGTGATGGTGAGAGCAAAACCGTGAGTCTGTATGAGCGTGTTGAAGGCGTTTACGAGGTAGATTTGCTGAGAAACAGGTAATCCTAACCTTGCACTGATACACACTGGAAGAAGAGTCTTTTCTGATGACAGAGTATGAGAATTTGCAAACCTCGCCTTTGGTCTTTTTAAGAGAACAGCCATGCGTGCACTTCAGTTTAGTATCTTTAGATAAGGTTGCAGTGGCGCTGTAAATCATGTTCTGTATGCGTAAGAAGACTGGCAGACATTAACAACTATATGGAGATGGTCTTAAACAAAAGAATTAGCTGCATTTCAACTCACAGCTTCGCTAATTTTGTTAAATAAACTAGGCTTCAAGAACCAGAGACAGGACAAAGTGCTTTTGCCGCTCCCCCCTCATCTCTTGGCTTTGCCTTTTATCTCTCTGACACACTAGATTAATATTTAACTATTGTGTTTATCTCCTGCAGTAAGTACTATACTTTTATAGCACAATGTGAACCTTGTTTGACATCAGAAAACTGCTTACTGCCAACCACTTCTGCTTTCTACTGCAAAGAAGGGGAATCGCAACACCCAGAATATGGGGTAACCGTGCAGTCAGTGTGAGCGTCTGAAATGTACAGTAAAGCCAGAGAGTCACCGGGCGATTACAAAGGATTGTAAAAGCAAAGCTTTGAGATTACTTTGGTTTACCTAATCTATAATTTCCGGATGTGTGGGTGAATTTTAAGTAACATCTTAGCAAGCTGAAGATATGTAATGCCATGGTGTATGCTAGTAGAGGTCCCGTTGTTTTACAAAGTCTCTGGTTTCTTTCTTCTATCTCTGCTACTTTCATAAATATCCTGACTTTTGAATTTAAACTTTTGAATCTCAGGTGTGAATCTTTGTTGCCTAGGTTATGTATGATCCCT
Organism: Ichthyophis bannanicus; assembly: GCA_033557465.1. NCBI lineage: Eukaryota > Metazoa > Chordata > Amphibia > Gymnophiona > Ichthyophiidae > Ichthyophis > Ichthyophis bannanicus. The sequence continues at coordinate 26,443,558 of CM066050.1, read as the reverse complement.
GTCTGAAGGCTAGGAACCACTATGAGGAGAACTGAAAGTTGGGGTTCAGGTCCTGGGTTAAGCGTTCTGATTTCTGGGTTAGCTGGGACTGGGGGTGCTGCGGAGGCGGTATGCACAGCTTAGACCACTTTGAAATGAATACACCTACCGATGGAATTAGGGCCCATGATTGCAGGGTTCCAGAAGGTCCCTGGCCACATAGCCCCGAGTTGAGAGCAGTCACCATAATTGACTGGACTTGTCGGACCAGGATAGAGCATAAAGTAGGAGTGGAAATCCCCAGATAGTGGCGAATGAGGGCTCATGGTACCAGGTCCCAACCGTGGCTTCCACCGAGCTGAAATTTTGTCCTTTTAAAATAATGAACCCAATATTTAAAAAAAAAAAAAAAGCTGAGCTCCTAAGTTAAGATTTTAAATTTGTGCTCTATTTTCAATGAAATTTAGGATCCTAAGTTTTCATCTGAAAATTCATCTTAATTTACGAGCTTAAAAGATATGCTTACAAATTTAGGCCTGCCATTCATTTGCCTAGATCAGAGCCTAATTTATGAGCCTAGTGCTAAAAATTGGTGCTAAGCTCCTTTTACCCCTTCGCTAAATCCACCCTTGTTGCCAACCACTTTTTATGCTCCTAAGTTTAGGAGGTTAGTAAAAAAATAAATTTAGGCATTCAGCCCTAGTACATTTTCAAAGCATCCAATGTAAGAGCCTCACACTCCACGTTAGGAGCATAAATCCTCTGAATATTGTTGCACACACAGTTCTCGCACGCACATGCCAGAACTGAAGCTCTCATGCAGGCTGCTCCTTAAAATGACTTGGGCATATGCAGGAATTATCTTTTCTCTACCTACAGTAACCAGAGTGCACGATACTACTTTCGTCTGCAGGGTTGTCTTTGTAAAAGCTTCTACCTTGCGCCCCCTCTGGCGTTTCATAATATGTCTTGTTTTCCTCCTCAGAGTGCTGTTCTCATCCTGTGCCGCGCTTCCAACCCGGCTAATGAAAAGGTGACAGGATGCTGGTAATGAATGCTGCTGGCTGGCCGTGAGGGAACTACTAGGAATCATCAAAACCATTATCTTATCTTTTTTTTTTTTTTAATAAACAGCTGTTTCCTGGAAACCTATTGGCGTCTCTCAGAATAAAAGAGAGCATATGTAGTTAAAAACGGAATCGCCCTCTTCTGAAAAGGGAGACTGCACCAAAAAATTGCCAGATGGCCCAATTCCAGGAAGTCCTGCTTTGTGCTCATTAGCATGCATAGGCTTCTACTGTAGTACAGAAAGTGGGCACACAAGTACCTGTCTGGCTGCAGAGGGGTAAAAACAAGACTGGTTGAGGGTGGCCTTTGTGACATCCTGTCTCCTGACAGTTCACATCTCAAGGAGGGTCCATTGCAGATGTAGTCTGTCGCTCACTGTGCCATGGAACAGGAATTTGAGGGCATTTGGCACTAAGGGGGCAGTTGCTTGCTGGTGGCTTTGTGAGGCCAAAAGATAGATAAAGGTGGAAGGCAATTCTCAGTTTTATCAGATTGCCTAAAAATATTTCTGCTCAAGCTTTGGTCAGTTGGATTCTTTTCAAAAGGCGTGTAGTCGCTGCTTTCTCCGCTGGGTTCCCCTAAAAGCTGCCTCTCTCCTCTTCTTGGTGACATCTTTATTCCTCTGATCGGTCTCAAGACCATCCTTGGGGCTTTCTCCACCCTTTGATCAACCTTCTGTCCTTTGTCTGGTGCTTCTGACTTGGATCTTCTCAGAACGTCATGGCAAAAGATCTCCTGGAGGCTCATTTGACTAAACATTTGCAGCTTGTCCAAAAAAAAGTCTCCTGACGTTCATGTCTGTCTTTGCTGTGTTATGCTCAAGATATTGGTTTAACAAATGCAACTGAATGTAAAATGACCCCTGCGCAAAAGGAATTAAACTGAGAAAACAACAACGCAGCACTTATGAATAGTGGTGATTTTATTTGGTCGTGGTAGCCTTTGCATTTCTATGAGAGAATGCTACAATCCAGATCTCATTTTCAATCGAATGTGGTTTGGAACGCAAAATTGTTTTCTTTCAAATTCATTAACAGCAGTGTTAGATAACTATAGTATGGCTCTGAGAAATGGTCCTGAGGTAGAAATTCCCTCCCCGCCAGAGTTAAAAGAACTGATACTGATGATCCCTAGGACCCGGCCAGCTCTAATGCAATGTGCTTCAGGCTGTCACAGCAAGCACGATCTCCTGCGCTCTACCCCTGCCTGGCTTTACCTTTCCGTGCTAGATCCCAGCCAGATGTGTCTTGTTACTGTGTCTTCATACCCCACATTTGGTTGTATTCATTCCAGGTATGTGTATTCTCCAGGGGGCAGTAATAGTGCCATTTAAAAGCTATAGTCAACATCAGGAACTTTTACAAAGTTTTGATTTCTATCAATGAACAGGACAGGAGATGGAGGAGATATGATACAGATGTTGAAATACTTAAAGGGCATCAATGAACAAGTAAACCTTTTTCAAAGAAAGGGGCGCTGTAAAACTAGAGGGCATATGATGAAGCTGCAAGGCGATAAACTTAAAAGCAATGTCAGGAAATACTTTTTCACTGAAAGGGCGGTGGATGCTTGCAATGCTCTCCCCATGGAGTTGGTGGGGCAAATACAGTGATGGAATTCAAAAAGGCATGGGAAAGGCACAGTGGATCCCTTTATAACAAGAAGATAAAATCAAAATAAATTTAACTATTTTTTTATTCTTCAACAAATAGAAAGGGGTGACCTGCACAAAGCGGTGGGTAAACCTACTCTGGCCACCATGCTGGTCTTTATCTAATGTCATATACAATGTTACGATGTATGAGATTGAATATTTACCCATGTATTGCACCTAGTAACCTACCTACCATGAAATTGGATCAGATGTCTGGACTGGAGTAGTACTAGAAAGGCTTTTCTTTTTTACATAGTTCTCCCATCCAAACATTTTACAGAGAGATTCAAGGACCATAATCCTGTTACAATTAGTTCTCATCTTTCAAACAGAAGAATGAAGTTGGCAGGATTTGGACCTGCGCTTCTTAAGTCTACAAACTGAAATGACTCTTCAAGAAACAAAGAGAATGGGGCTTGGTGCTTTTGTGCATTGAGCATTGATAAGACAGGCAAAGAGAGAATTTGAGAAGCTTTCTGTGGAAGCAAAAGCACATCATAAAGACTTTTCAAGTACATTCGTAGTAAAAACAAACAAACAAACCTGTAAGAGAGTCAGTTGGATCATTAGATGATAGAGGGGCACTAAGAGGGGACAAAGCTGTAGCTGAGAGGCTGAATTAATTCTTTGCTTCAGTTTTTACTGAAGAAGATGTAGGGAAGTTACCCATGACTGAAATGGTATTTAAAGGTGATACTGCAGAAGAATTGAAAGAAGTATTGATAAACCAGGAAGATATACTACAACTATTTGATAAACTAAACAGTAGCAAATCACCTGGACCGGGTGGTATACATCCAAGGGTATTGAAAGAACTGAAATATAAGATTGCAGACCTACTATTAGTAGTCTGTGAACTATCATTAAAATCATCTGTCGTACCTGAAGATTGGCGAATGGCCAATGTAATGCCAATTTTTAAATAGGATTCCAGGGGTGATCAGGAAACTATAGGCCACTGAGTCTGACATCAGTACTAGACAAAATGGAAGAAACCATTATAAAGAACAAAATTACTGAACATGTAAATAGTCATGGTTTAATGGGAGAAAGCTAACATGGCTTTAGCCAAGGAAGGTCTTGTCTTACTAATCTGTTATTTTTTTGAAGGTGAGAAGAAACAGGTAGACAAAGGTGAGCCAGTCGATATCGTGTATCTGGATATTCAGAAAGCCTTTGACAAGGTCCCTCAAGAGAGACTCTTGGCAAAGTTAGAAAGTCATGGGATAGGAGACAGCAGCTGGTTAAAAGACAGCAGAGGTAAGGACTAAATGGACAGTTTTCCCAAAAGAGAAAGGTGAATAGTGGAGTACCCCAGGAATCTGTGCTGGGTCCACTGCTTTTTAACATATTCATAAACTACATGGAGATAGAATAATGAGTGAGGCAATCAAATTTGCAGATGACACAAAATTATTCAAAGTTGTTAAAACCCAAGAGGATTGTGAAAAATTGCAAGCAGACCTTGACAAATTAGAAGACTGGATGTTCAAATGGCAGGTGAAATTTAATGTGGACAAGTGCAAAGTTATGCACCTAGGAAAGAACAACCCAAACTGATGCAAGATTCCATATTAGAAACCACCACCCAGGAAAAAGATTTTGGCGTCATTGTGGATAACACATCGAAACCCTCTCCCAGTGTGCAGCGGTAGCCAAGAAGGCAAATAAAATGCTAGGAATCATAAGGAAAGGAATGGAGAATAAAACAAAGGATGTTATAATGCCTTTGTATCATTCTGTAGTGCGACCGCACCTTGAATATTGTGTACGATTCTGGTTGCCGTATCTTAAAAAGGATATAATAGAATTAGAAAAGGTACAGAGAAGAGCCACCAACATGGTAAAGGTGATGGAAGGATATGTCTATGAGGAAAGGCTTAACAGGTTAGGGCTCTTCAACTTGGAAAAGAGACGGCTGAGGGGAGATATAGAAGTCTATAAATTAATGAATGGAACGGGTAAACATAGATTGATTGTTTACACCATCAAAAAGTAGAAAGACTAGGGGACATGCAATGAAGCTACGGTGTAACCTGTTTTTCATTTAACGCGTAATCAAACTCTGGAATTCATTACTAAAAGATGTAGTAAAAGCTGTTAGTGTAGCTGGGTTTAAAAAAGGTTTGGACAAGTTCCTGGGAGAAATGTTCATAAACCATTATTAAAGAGGACCCGGGTAATCCACTGCTTGCCCTGATACAAGCGTTATGAAATCTTTGTGTCTTTTTGGGGAACTGTCAGGTACTTGTGACCTGGATTGGCCACTGTTGGAAACAGGATACTGGGTTTGATGGACTTTAGTCTGATCTAGTATGGCATTTCTTATGTTCTGATGAGCTGTACAAGCAGCTGTCTGTGACATTGGTCATACCTGATTTAATTGGGAATGACCTCTGTCACCACATCCTTCCATAAAATGGAAGTTTATAACTGCTTGTGTGAGGGACCTACTGTACATACGCGGCATAATGAAGCCTATTAATGTTTACAGTTTTATAAAGCTTTTTCAGTGCACAAAGGAGGTTTTATGCACAGAAAAGGGTTCATAAAATTTTGCAGGGGTTATACACATTGTACAAAAAAATCACTCTGATATTAACCAATTGTAGCTCAATAATCTATAACATGCTAGTGCCAAGAAGCCAATAATAAATCTTGTTTCAAAAGGGCTGGTCTCAGACTGATGACTAGCTAATCCTCCAAACGGAGGGAGCAGAGTCTAATAGCATCAACGACCACCCTTATTTAATTCAAAGTGCTTCATAATAGTGCTTCTTAGTAGTGCTTATTCAACATTCACATAAAGTCCCAATATATATGGTTGTCATAACAGTGATGGATAAAAAATAGCTTATCTTTTAAAGAGGAATTAGGCTTGGTCTGAAAAAGTGGTTCCCCAACGCCGATCCTGAGTACCGCTATCGCGTTTCACAATGCGTTTCTTCAGGGGTGAAATAACCAAAACTGTAGACCATCCTCAGAAGTGGTTAAGAGCCATCATACTAAAAATGACAAAACTTTTGGATAATGCTGCCCACGTCCACAATCCTTTACAGAACTCCTTTGAACGTTGAGAACGTTGAGAAGATTCCTAAGGAGTTCTGTAAAGGATTGTGGACGTGGGCAGCATTATCCAAAAGTTTTGTCATTTTTAGTATGATGGCTCTTAACCACTTCTGAGGATGGTCTACAGTTTTGGTTATTTCACCCCTGAAGAAACGCATTGTGAAACGCGATAGCGGTACTCAGGATCGGCGTTGGGGAACCACTTTTTCAGACCAAGTCTAATTCCTCTTTAAAAGATAAGCTATTTTTTATCCATCACTGTTATGACATATATATTGGGACTTTATGTGAATGTTGAATAAGCACTACTAAGAAGCACTATTATGAAGCACTTTGAATTAAATAAGGGTGGTCGTTGATGCTATTAGACTCTGCTCCCTCCGTTTGGAGGATTAGCTAGTCATCAGTCTGAGACCAGCCCTTTTGAAACAAGATTTATTATTGGCTTCTTGGCACTAGCATGTTATAGATTATTGAGCTACAATTGGTTAATATCAGAGTGATTTTTTTGTACAAGGTGGTTTGAACACTCTGTTTTTTGGACCATTTTTTTGAGTCTTAGGGGTTATACACATGGAAGAAATGGGCGTGCGCAGAGAGAGTGGCTACTTTTGTGATCTGCGCCTAGGCACTCTGAGGTATCGTTTGGGTGCACTATCTGCAGAGTCGGAGATTTCTGTCTGTTAGGGTTGGTTCTGGATACCTGCTATATAATAGGTGCCCTTTTGAACTTCCTACATAGCACCCTGTTTTAAAATTGTCCCTTTTAAATGTTCCTCCATTACATCAACTCAATGGTCTTTTCATCCAGAGACTCTAATAAATACATGGGAAGAATGTATTGATCATTTATTTATTTATTTATGTGCAGCGATTTGGTATACCGCTAGTGGTTTACAAATAATACTAGATTCTTGATTGCAGAAACCACAAAGACAAACAAGACATAGTCGGGACAATTAGTGAACCATTGAGGGAAAGGATCAGAGAAGTAGCACAACAATTTCAGTCCAAGAACAACAACAACTGTTAAAGAAATAATTGCACAGAGAGACACTAGGAGGATCAGCGTCTGTGCTGCAGGAGTCGAAAGAAAGCAAAGATTTATTCAAAGGCCTGGTTAAAAAGCCAGGTCTTCAGACCAGTTAAACTTTGTGTAGGAGGATTCCATCCAAAGGGCGATGGGCATGGTGTTCCTCAAGTAAGGGGCTTGAAAGCAAAAGGCAATAGACCGATAGACATCTAGGTGTTGTGTGCGTTTTGTAGGCGTCACTAAGCAAGACTGATAACACAGGTACACTAAAAAAAATTTTTTTTTAAACTGCCTCTGTTTTGATTGATTTTTACGTTTTTTGGTGCGCTGAATCAAAATCTGGTAACCAATTTGCTCCATCACGTACAGATTTTTTGCTACATTGGGTTAGCAGTTTGAGGTGAACGTTTCAGATTGAGTGCGATCGAGATAAAAGTTTCTTGGATGAATTCTTTATACTAATTGTTTAGTAGTTATTCAAATAAGAATAAAGAAAATTGTAACAAGGCAGCACATAAGAATAGAGTAATGTCAACAAAACACACTGTGATGGTAGCAAAATTGTCTGCACTTAAAACAGCCACATACATGTGCACAAACATTGAGCATATAAGATCGAGGTTAGACACAAAGCAAAGCAAAGAAATGTGCAAAAAATGTTGTACAGGTATGTATGTAAGAATAGAAAACGCAAACCGCACCATTGCAATACATGAAGACAAACACCCGATGGTGTGAAAATAAAATTCTAATAAATGAGATCCGACACTCTGGTAATAACTAGCAAATTTTTATTTCAAAGTTTAGTAAAAACACGATATTTGTCAACACAGTTTAGATTTTAAAGTCATTCTTGGGTCAATCAATCTCCTGGTGGGCCCGTTTCTTCTTCCCCCGAATGCTTCTCTTGGTGCGCTGCTTGGCGTATTTTTCATCTGGGGTTTCCCGCAGCAGCAACCAGCAGAAATCAGCCATCATAGTGGTGTTCCATCTTCCTTGGTACCTTCTCTCTGCGTCCTTGATGTCCTGGTGAAACCTTTCACCTTGTTCTTCACTGTACGCCCCCAGGTTTTCGGGAAAGTAGTTCACATGGGAGTGCAAGAAATGGACTTTCAGGCTCATGTTACAGCCTTGTTCTTTGAAGGCATTGAGCATCCTGGCAACAATATCCTTATAGTTCTCATCCCGCCTGTTCCCCAAGAATTTGAGAACAACATCCTTGAAGGAATCCCAGACTTCTTTTTCCTTCTCAGACATCGTTTCAGCGAATGCTCCATCTGAAATGAGTTTCCTTATATCAGGGCCAACAAACACTCCTTCCTTTAGCTTTGCTTCAGAAAGTCGGGGGAACTTTGAGCAAAGGTACCGAAAGCACTCACCATCTTTTGGAAGGGACTTGATGAATTGCTTAATGAGACCCAACTTAATGTGGAGAGGTGGTAATAGAATTTTATCACGAGGTACCAAGCTCTCATGAAGAACATTTTTCTCACCGGGTCTCAAATACTCCCGAATTGGCCAGTCTTTTTTCCCCCAGTGTAGGTCGTGGGCCCGGCTATCCCACAAGCAAAGGAAGCAGGGATATTTGGTGAAACCGGATTGCTGCCCTAATAGCATGGATAGAATTTTAAAGTCTCCACAAATCATCCACTTATGCTCATCATAACGAATCTTCTGAAGAATCAGGGCCAAATTCTCGTATTTTTCTTGGAGAATAACAGAGTGAGCAATAGGAACTGAAGCGAATGTGTTGCCATTATGAAGAACACCTTTTATGCTGTCTTTTGACGAATCAATGAACAGCCGCCATTCAGCAGGATCATACTTGAGTTTAAACTTTTCCATCACTCCGTATATATCGTTGCAAAATACCAAATCTTCCTCTTTGCTGAAATACTTCAAAAATTGTGTCTCGCGGTTGCGGTACCAATAAAAAGTTGTTCCTGGTGACAATAGATTTTTCTGTTTAAGCCAAGAACCTAGCAGTTGGGCAGCATCTTTTGGGAGTCCTAAATCCCGGACTAAATCATTCAATTCAGCTTGAGAGAAAAGTTCAGGTTTCGGATCTGGTTCAGTTTCAAACTCGGAAGTACTGGACTCATCGGGAAAAGCCATCTGATGAGTCTCATCATGATCAGAACCGTCCACACAAATATGATCCAAAGATTTTGGTGGTTCAGGCACAGGTACTTCGTTGCTATGAGGCATAGGCCTAATTGCTGAGGGAAGGTTGGGGTAACTTATTACGTTCTTATTTTTTAAGTTGTATCCCTTCACAATGCAAGAGCAAAAATAGCAGTCACTGCTGTGGTCTCTTTGTTCACGCCACATCATAGGTATTCCGAAACGAAATGCTTGTTTTTTACCTTTCATCCATAAGCGTAGATCTTCCTCACATGTCTTGCACACTTTGTGAGGAGCCCACGGTTTGTCTTGATCGCCTAACTTCAAACCGAAATAGGCGAAATATACTTTTTTAATAAATGCAGAAATGTTCCTCTGCCTCTTTTTCACGGTATATTCCCCACAAGTAAAACAAAAACTGTCCGGAGAGTTGACGCAACCTCTGGCTCTGTGAGCCATCACAAATACACAGCACTGCAAACTACAACTGTAGTGAACCACTTCGGAATAAAGCTGGATTACGACTGAGCAAACAAAAGGTAATAATGAACTTGCAAGAAACTGAAATTTGACAGGAACGTTCATGTCGCAACCACCGTGTTTGAGCGAGCGAACGAGGCGAGGCGAACAGGAAAGAACATGCGCCAGCGCGAGTACTGGATTTAGCCCCCCGCCTCCCAATTGTCCTGTTAATGTATAAAATGAATACAAAACACTCTAAAATATCATGAGGGAGTGTTTCTAGTTAGTTAACCATTACAACCTCTATTTTGGGCCAAGAAAATAAACTGCAGTCGGCTAAAAAGAAATTATGTGAACATTCCTTAGATGGGTAAGAAATCTAATTTTGCAAGAAAACGTGACGTGATGGAACATTTTGGCTATTTTTCCTGGATTCAGCACCCCAAAATCTATAGGAATCAGTTGCAAAACTGGAGGCAGTTTTTTGGTAGTGTACCTGTGTAATTCATGAACGAAGGGTATGGGAGGAACTGTAGGGAATGAGATGTGAGTGCAATAGAGCAGTGTAATAAGCACAATGTGTTAGCAGAAGGAGTTTAAACTTGATTCGGAAAATAACCGGAAGCCAATGTTGTTCACGGAGCAGAGGAGTGATATAATCATTCCGCTTAGCACTGTAGATAAGCCTCGCTGCTGTTTCTGTATGAGCTGTAGACGTTTTGCTTATGTTTGAGTTACAATAATTACTACTAATAATAATCATTTGTATAGTGCTACATCACCATTGAGTGATGACTATTTGTAAAGCCTTTTTATCAAGATAAGTTTTCATGGATCTTATCCTTCTTCGAGCAAAGAAACAACTTTGGGCAGTTTTTGACAATAAAGGGACGGAATGTTAATTGTTCGTTCAGAAGGACTCCGAGAGAACGAATAGATGTCTTAATTAAGATCGGAGTAGGAAAAATCCGGGTCTCTCTTCTGTGTCGTCTTCTCTAACCATCTGCCATCTGCATGTTCCAGGCTACTGCATTCTAGCTTTTATTTACACACGCGTGAATAAAACAGAGACCAATCTGTGTATATAGAATTCTTACTGTAGTCCAGAAATGCACTGAAAAATGCAAAGTACATGTCAAGCAAAACAAGAAACAAAGAGATGCTGAATTTGAAATCTTAAATCTGGGAAAAGCAAGTCACTTTAGCCAACCCTTGCAAAGGGTAAACGAATGAAGAGTTGACTCTTTGCTGCTGGGGGTAATGCTGGGTTTTCCCTGCCCCGAGAGAGAGAGAGAGAGGAAATGGGCGCATCATATTTTAATTAGATAAAAATACCGATAGAACCTCTGCAGGGTAGGTGTTCCCTACATAGATGTGGACGATGGCACAATTAATTGGGCAGACCCTTGGGTATTTCTGGGAAAATTATAGAGTGCATGCTTAGTTTGACACCATAGCTAATGTGGATAAATCTTTAAAAATCAGCCGCTCTTTTGTCAAGATGGATATATGCTTGACATGAGTCTATGTGCTAAAGATACAACATAAAACAAGCTTTACTAGCGTAATATACTGTCCAGTTTAAAAACACAGATAAAACAATGTGGTATAACTTTAAAACTGTACACACATGGAAAATATTTGCAATGCCTGATTCAGATGGTCTCTGATGTGTTCTTAACTGAAAAGCCCTTTGGCAGGAATAGCTAGGATTACAGACAAGGGAAGACCTGAGATGTCTGCTTCCTACTCTACTCATTCTGCTTTTAATGACATAAATAACCCTTATCTTTGGATAATTCCATAAGTGCTCAACATGCGTTTCTTAATCATGTGACTGCAGTTCATAGCAACCATTTGCATTAAAATTTTATATACTCTTCCCCTCTGCCCTCCCCCCCACCACATGACCTGTGCACGTCCCCAGTATTTCCTCTGCCTACATATGCAGCCCGTCTCTCCTTTGTTTTGGTTAGTCTGGAGCATCGCAGTGACCTGCTGGGGTAGATGCTCACGGGCCTGTCAGTGGATTCCTACCTCTCCCGTGGATTTCCTTGGCAACACAGGATGCCAAGGCCACTGCAGAGCTTGTTTAGTACACAGGCCCTGAAGGCCCCATTTTTATATTTCCTTCCTATTGTTGCTGTGGACAGTCGGCTGTTATGGAAAGGAACCATGAGGGCAGAAGAAAGATAACCTAACAGGTTCCCCTGTCTTCATTCTCAGGTCTCCTACATTGTCTACTCACTTAGGTGGAATTTAGGTCACAGTCAAGACACACGCAGTTTTTCAACCTTTTTTCTGTCCAAGCCCTGGGCAACTGCCTGGTTTTGTTGTGCCTGTGTTTGGCACTGACCCCAATATTTGCTTCTCCGCTCACATTTCATGGCTTTTTTAGGTGAGTGCATGGAAGACGTGCAGCTTACTTAGCACCTTCAAAATCTGGCGCTTGTACTGGCAATGTGTAAATTCAGATCTGCCTGGGACAGGCTAGACTTGCAGGCACCGCTCCCTCTGTATTTTGTTATACATCCTGTTTCGAAAAGGAGGAGGGTGGGAATTGGTTTCATGGTGTCGTGATGTTGCCAAGCTCATTTTGTGACAACATGAGATTTTCAGCCATTCCTGTTGTCGCCTCATTCTCAGTTTCTTCATTGTACAAAACTATTGAAGCAGGAATAAGACAAATGGACCTGCAACGTCTTTTTGCATATTGCCCCTCTTTGGCCCTTGATGACAAGGGCCAAAAGTGTTTTACAACCACTAGATGAAAACCAGGCCTGGGCTCAACAAGATGTTATTGCTACAATGCCGCCTTAGGTTTCCATTGTTTCGTGTGTTAGAACAGAAGCCACGATCCTGCTGAGAAATTCCTTGAAGAAAATGGCCCTCAGCTCTTGAATGTCTTTCATAGTGAGACAGATGATTGTAAGCGTTAACTTGTTTGCTTTTTGTCCTGCATGGTGCAGACATCTTTGCTTGCTATCAGTTCATAGCACCAGTGGCAAACACTTTTGAGATGTAAAGTCCAGGAAAAAAGTGGTACAAATTTAACGTTTTTATCCTACTCCACAGTAGTAAGAGACTGAATAAAATGTTTTATTACCCTTCCAGTAATCTAATAAACTTTTTAAATGACAGTCACACATGTAAAAAGGCCACTTATACATATAACCTGCCAAATGCAAACAACTGGCAATGTTATAAAAAGCACTATATATACAACGGCATGCCAGCTTCTCTGGGTAGGGAAAGGAGGTGTGTTCCGAGGCTTCCTTTCAAACGTAGGTTTATTTTCTCATGGCTGTATACGTACCTCAGCACTTGACAACTGCTCAATGTCGTACATAAACCTCTACTAACTTGCCTTTTGAGTCCTAGGGCTTGATGATGGAAATCTGTTCGCCTTTGTGACTAACTAATTCACCTCCCCTAGGACAAATCTGTCTTTCTGATCGAGGCTTGCTTCCCTTCTAGGGTGCACAATTTCAAACTTCATCTCACAGATGTCCCTGCAGTTTACAAAATCATGGTATCTATATGTTTATAGACGTGTGTGGCTGCCTTGTAAAACTGCGTGTTATATCTGCATGCATACTTATTACAATTGTTGTTTCTTTTTGTGTGTAGTCCCAGGTAGATCCTGACTCTTCAGTGGCACTTACAGAGCCTTTAGGAATTATTGTCCTGCTTTGGAATGACCGATAGGCACCCTTTTTGGCACTCAGCCGGTTTTTGTGAAATTACTCTCTTGGCCACTGTAGAAATATTTAAAAGCTGCCACCAGGAAGAAGTAAAGACATCAGTTTAGCATTTTCTGATGAGGTCCAGGGATTCTGTGTTCATTAGTGGTCAGTGAACATTTTCAAAATTGAAACTATTCAGCTGATGAATCAGTGTTGCATACATATTGCGAATTTGATAAACAGTAAGGTGATTGCACCCAGACATTTTATTAACATACATTTTCTGTAGTGTGCTGTCATTCTACTGGTCTGTATGCTGTGTAAAACAGAATCATGATGATAAAAAAAGTTTATGCTTAGCACAGAGAAGTATAAATAACATATTTGGTGAATGATGGGGGTGGGATTTGAACTTGGGTCACTCAGTTTGCTTGCTCCACAGTAAGCCACTAGAACTATGATGGTGAACGTCAGTCCCTGAGTGCCACAACCTGCCCTAGATTTTCCACAACACATACTCTTACAATATATTTGCATATATTTTGATGCAAGAGCCATACTAATTTGCATAATTTGATTATCCTGTGTTTGAGGAGCAGAGTTCACTGTCCCTGCTAGACTGACAGTATTTATGTAGAACCATGAATGGATGGAACCCCTCTGGGGTAGGCGGGATCTGCTCTTTCGGGTGTAGTTGAATCCATGGGTCCTGCTCTTGGGTGGTATGTGACCTTTCCCATTGCATCCTACTATGATTCACTTGTTCAGGAAGGTGTATGGTGATGGTGTGTTGACCTGGGCCTATGCTGAGTTTTTCCAGTTTAACTCTCGTTTTTTATGTTTTTTTTTCTTTTTCAGATTGAACTCGAAAACTAAATCTGGACTTTTGACCAGGTATGTTTCCTTTCTGTAGATATCAGGGAGCTGTGGCATGTGTCCTTCAATGAACTGTAGTTAATTTATGTGTTCAGGACATGCTGTACATTTAATTCTGTCTTACAGACCCTCTGAGACTCCTTTATTCGGAAACGATTCTCCATGCTACATTTCTATTTTATTTTTTGAAAGGAAGGTATTTTTCAACTACCCTAATACTTTACCTGAAAGTCCACTTCGTTTGCAGACAGTACTGAGTATTTTAACCTATTCATCTAACACGGTTGTGTGGAGCATTTAGAACCTTGTTCATGAGGGTGTATGAGGGAGCTGATATCCCAAAGCATTTCTCCAGGTACCAGCCCCTGCTGCTGAGATAGTGCCACTGAATGTCTATCTGGATATCAATACAGACCACCTTGGCAGTGTCTGAATCCCAATTAAAAAGCAACGGTGCTCTCTTAACAGAAGAACTGGCAGTGTCCTTGTGGAGTATGTTGGAATACGTTAGCTCATAAATTGATCTTATTTGGAATATTATAGGTGTTCTCGGTTTCCTTTTTCCTGGACCTGGCATTGCATTTGTAACTAAAATTGTCAAAGTCTTGATAAATGGCACTATGCTCACAAGTTGTAAATGTGTGCTAATCTAGCCTCTTTAGGATGGTAATTTTATAAAGCATTTTGCCTTGGTAAAGTATGTTTTACCCACGGAAAACAGCTATTAAATTGCATAGATGTTTGCCACACAAAAAGTAGACATACCAAAAGATGATGCCTACTGGTACATGATCTGCAAGTGGGCGTTCCCGGGAGCATAATGTGGGTGGAGCTGAGGAGGAGTTCTGATGTACACGCCCACATTTATACATGCCTCAGAACAGGTCTAAAATGGTGTGCTTTTGAAGATAGACCCAGGAACCTATTTTACAAAGACATCCAAGCGCCTATGTTGCCATTATAAAACAGGTGCTTTTTTTAGGTGCCCTGTTTTGAATTTACTCCCTGCATGTCTGCCTAAAATATAGTAACATAGAACTTACTTTTAACATCTTAACAGCTGTTTAGCAAAAGAGTTAACAAACATATTAAAGCAACTTATTTACAGAGTATTTGGAATATCCTGGTTATTCCATTTTCAAAGGGTGTACATCTAAGGTTGATGACCTACGAGGTAAGTCAGTGTAGTGTGGGTCGCCAGAGGACAGAGAGCTAGAACATTTCTGTGTGTCGTGTATGAGTGTTAGCTAGGTTTCCATAATAATCTGGGAAAAGGAATGTTTTGAGCTCTTTGCGACAATTGGAGGTCTTTTATGGTTCTTAGTTTATCCAGAAGAGTATTCCAAATTGTTGGGCAATATAGGTGAAGGCCCTATTACTTGGGGTGTAATTGGTGTTATGTGTATGATTGGGGATGTCAATCGTGTTTTTGGAACAGCTTCGTCTGGCTCTTGTATTTGAGGGTATAATGAGGAGGGAGGGATAGGTATGATGGGGCTATGTTATTAATTAGTTTGAAAACTATTATAATGTATTTATATTTTATTCTGCTTGCTATGGGCAGCCAATGAAGCTTATGAAGAAGAGGGTGATATGATCCGAATGTTGCGCTTTATAAATAATTCGTGCGGCGAGGTTCTGTGCAAATTTGAGTTGGTAGGTTGGTTTTTTAGGGAGGCCTTGCAGGATGCAATTGCAAAAATCAAAGTGGGGTATGGTTAATGCCTGCAATACAGATCTAAAGTTGTAGCTTTCTAGAAGTGGTCTAAGGTCTTGTAGCATATGTAATTTAAAATAAATGGCTTTAGTAACTGATTTGATGTGAGATACCATATTTTGTGACTGATCTAGGGTAATATCAACATATTTAACCTCTTTTTTGACATCCAGGTCATTCTCTTGTATGTGAAATTTAGGCGGAAGAATAAAATTTTGGTTTCAGGTTACATAAAGGACTTCTGTTTTGTTAAAATGTATTTTTAGATTGTGCAATGCCATCCATTCTGTTGCATCTGTTAGGCAGGATGTTATTTGATGGTACAAGGGATTAGCTGTATCTATGGGAAGATACATCATTATATCGTCTGCATAGATATGATAATTTACCTTGTGTTTTTTAAAGATATCACAGATTGGCTGGATGTACAAATTAAAAAGTAAAGCGGATAGAGAGGAGTCTTGTGGGACCTCCCCTGTTCCTGTTTATAGCTAGAAGAACACGTTTGACCAATCTGAACTTGTTGTGTTCGATCAGTTAAGTAGGATTTAAACCACTGGATTACCGTGCCATGTAGCCCAATCTGTTGAAGTCTTGTAATGAGTGTTCTATGACATATGCTGTCAGAGGCTGCAGCATCGTCAAAGAAAATTAATATGTTATGTCCTTGTGAATTTGTTGTGCAAGCCAGATTTCTGAATGACAGTAGAAGCTATGGGCTAAATATTTTTCAGATAATGGGAAAATCTAGATTGATGACGCTCACAGTTGCCCTGAGGGAGCATATTCAAAGTGATATAACCAGCTAAATTATGGTCAGCAGGATGTTCAGCGGTATTAAACCGTTAAGGGCCCACTCCTACCGGGTTTAAATACTCCAGTGCTGGCCAGCTAGTGTTGCAGTATTCCAGGGGTGAAGTGGGGGTGGTGACTTAGGTTAGCCAGTTAGTGGAAAAATGTAGTCGCTAACCAGTTAATCTAAACTGGCTAAAGCTAAGTGAAATAAAGACTGTTCTAACTTTAGCCAGTCACTGCTGCCCAGCTAGCTAAAACGCTAACTGGGCACATCCGGTACCCGGTGTTGACTATCCCGGCTTACTTTAAAGTGGTGTTGGCCAGCTGCTTTACCCGGGCTGCCTGCAGCCGCTGACTGTTCTCCCCTTCGGTTTTAAACTTTTAGACTGTTCACAATGAATATGCATAAGTTAATTTGCATATGCCAGGTCTCCAGTGTACTATAATGTATCTCATGCATATTCATTAGGGACTGATTGTGAGCAAGAGAGATTTAGGAAGCATGGTTGGCAGGAAAATGCCAATCATTTGGCAGGGTTTGGCAATCTTTGATCCACTTCCATCTCTCACATCCTTGTGAGTTATTTCTGAGGAGGGTAAATGCGCTAGGGTTTTTTGTTTTTGTATTGTGGCTGCAGGTTACTCTCCTCAAGAAAAAAAGACACAACCAAGCCAGGAGAGACCCTGAGGGTAGCCTGCTTTAGCGGATGGCTCTGCGAGTGAAGAATAGGTAGAACTGAACATTGGCAGATTGCAACTCGCTAGGATGAAAGAAAACACTCCTGAATACCCGCTTCACATTTGCCAGGACTGTAAAGACCCCGTGAACTGGTGCTATAAAGTCATGTGTTTGTTTTGTTGCTGGAGCTGTGATGGTTGAATTTTTGCATTTTCTGAATATATATTTGACTTCTCTCCCCTGTGGTGTACAGAGAGCCAAATCAAATTCATCTCTTCCCATCACACAGTATTTGATACTCCAGTCCAGTTGCTCGTAGAGGTGACACTGCTGAGCCCTCCTGCAACATAACCTTCAGGACCTTTCATTCTGCAATGTTTCCAAGTTGTTGGAACGGTGGAATAAGGATCACAGGACTCAGGCCATCTTTCCTATGTACCTGCTGTTGTTTCTTGCTTTCCTCAACTTTGGACTTCATAAAATGACTTGACTGTCAGGAATATGTACAGGAAGCACACTTTGGGAGGTGGGAAGGGAGAATCGGGGGCTAGAGGAGAAGGACAATGTTACTTGACTCTTTAAAAAGTGTTTACGAAAACTGAATAAAAAGCTACCAGGAGCAGGAGGCCTTTTAAACAAAGTGGACTGTCTACATGAGACCAGATAGAAAGCCAGTATTGATGCCGATGGAAATATTTAAAAAAATATTTTTCAGTGTTTATTGGCTTTATTGGCTCTTTTAGTATAAAGTGCGGGCACCTATTATTTCAGCACTTCAAGGGACACATTGAGCCTGATTCTGAAATGGATACGTCCCAGTTGTCTGGACGGCCCCAAGCAAGACAGGTCTGTTAGGACCTGATTCTGTGCCGCGCGAGCAAAACATTCCCGTGGCATAGAGAATCGGGCCCAAGGATGGCCTGGTGTGCCCCCGCATGCCTGTGGGGACGTCCTCCTCACAGACTCCCCTGGTTCCTGTGGCGTCGACTCTCTCTTCCCTGCCGCTGACCCATGGCTGGCCAGCCAGGGCTTGGATCGGGCAGCGGGGACCCCTTTGCACCTGGCCCCAGCCCCGGCTCTGGGGTGGAGGGGAATCTCTGGCACCGATCACCTGGTACGTGCTGATTATTTCACCTTTTGGGGTGGAATAATCAGCATGTTCCCACTAACCCCACAGATCGTACAGGACCATGACCTGAATTGACCTGTACATCCTACCGCCTCAGCCTGCCCCTGCTCTACTCAGACTCTGCCCCCTTTTGCTCCCTCCTGCCTCCCCGCTGGCTCTCCCCATCCTGTTGCTCTAGCCAAGCGGAGAGAGTCAGAGGGGGAATAGGGGCAGGATGGCTTGCGGGACTGCACGCCCCGCAATTCGCATCTCAGAATCGGGTCTAGTATCCCCTATTAAGTAAGGTTCTTGGGGGAGTGGTTGGCACAGAATTATTGAGCTTTTCACTTCTGGAGTGGTGGATGAGTACTTACACACGATGTAGCCAGAGAGAAAAATGACTGAACCATCTGACAACTGTTCAGTGATCTGTGTTACATGTGTTGATGTTTCAGCTTTACTCTTAATAGATATGTCTAGCAATCATTACTATTGGAGTTAGCTGCAGTTTTAAGCTGGCCCTTGAAACGACTCCTCTAGAAGAGACTCGAGGCATATCAGTTGGTCATTTTGCAGGCAGTTCGTACTGCCACAAACCATGAAATTGGAATCCATTCTGAGCATTAAATTCACCAGGGAAAAACAAATTATAGGGACCTCAGTAGAAAGGTTACTCCGGCAAGAACTTGGAGAACAGAAACCAGCACTGGGGCCTCTCTTAACAAGACAAATCTTTCTGCAAGTCAGTTGTGAGTGAGTTAGATTTGAAAACTGGTTTACCATTTCATACCCAGTGCTTTTGGCGTTTGCTAATAGATTGCTTCTAACTTAGTTCTAGGTAGACAGAACCATATGCCGGATTTAACTTCTGATATAGACAATGAACTTTGTGTGCCTGTCTGCGAGGGGGAGGCACTGAAGGTCATGGGGAGGGCATGGTATCCCCACCACATTCAGTATTTCAGCTTTTTTGTCTGGACCACTGGCGAAGAGTTCTTGGTAAAATGAGTTACTTGTAAACCGTCTTGACTTGTAGAAAGACGGTATTAAAAAAACTATTAAATAAATAAAGCTTACAAATAAACTTGATAGGGTAATATATATACATGTGTGTGTGAATTTTTGGATTGAATTACTTGCCTTTTTGAAATCTGAGTTCAAGGCACGTTATTATTAATATTAAACACTTATGAAGTGCCACTGGGCATATGCAGCTCTGTACAAACAAAGAAAGACGGTCCCAACTCTTCAGAGCTTACCATCTAATCAGACAAACAAGACAAAAGTGAGAGAGAGGATAGAATATGGAAGGGTAAGGAGTCCTAAGGAACAAGGGATCAGGATCCAAAGGCAGCCTTAGAAAGGTGAGCCTTTAGCTTAGATTTTAAAAGGGGCAGAGATAAAGCCTGATGCACAGACTCAGGAAGTTTGTTCCAGTCATAAGGAGCAGTGAGGTGAAAGGACCGAAGTCTGGAGTTAGCAGAGGCAGAAAATGGCAAAGAAAGGAGCAAGCCAGTAGAAGAACGAAGTTCATGAGGAGGGGTGTACGGGGAGAGGAGAGAAAGGGAGGAGCAGTAGCATGAATGCACTTAAAAGTCATGAATTTGAATTGGATACGGAAGTGCAAGAGAAGCCAATTAAGTGTTTTTAGAAGAGGGGTTATATGAGCAAAACGAGGCTGGCGAAAAATTAGTTGCACAGCAGAATTTTGAACAGATTGAAGGGGAGAGAGGTGACTCAGAGGGCGACCAGCAAGTAAGAGGTTGCAATAGTCAAGACCAGAAGTTATTAAAGAGTGGACAAGTGTTCTAGCAGTGTCATCGGAGTGGAAAGGGCAAATCTTGTAAATGTTATAGAGAAAGAAGCAACAGGTCTTGCCAATTTGTTGTATTTGTGAGGAGAAGGAAAGAGAGGAAGAAAAAAAGACACCAAGGTTACGGGCTAATGAAACCAGTGAAAGAAGAGTATTATCAACAGAGATCAAAAAAGGAGGAAGGGGAGAGGAGGGTTTAGGGGGAAATATAAGTAGTTCAGTTTTGTTTATATTAAGTTTCAACCGGCGGTGAGAAATCCAGGTGGCAATGTCAGAGAGACAGACAGATATGGGCCTGCAGTGCCTGAGAAATATTAGGAGAAGAAATGTAGCTTTGAGGAGAATCAGCATAAACTGGCATCAATAAAATGGCCAAGTACTTGAAGGAGGAGTTGGCAGGGTGGGAGCGGATAAGGGAAGTAGAATTGCAGTGGACTAAACTAAAAGAGGCAATAAAAGGGGCAACAGATGCATATGTAAGAAAAGTAAATAAAAACAATAGGAAAAGGAAACCTATTTCGTTCTCCAAAGAAGTAGCTGCACAAATAAAGGCAAAAAACACAGCTTTCACAAAATTCACAAACATGAACACAGAAAAGACTGCAGAATCAAACTAAAAGAGACAAAAAGAGAAATAAGGATAGCAGTAGCAAAGGCAGAAGAAAAGATGGCTAGAGATGTGAAGTGTAGCGACAAAACTTTCTTCAGGTATATTCAGGAGAAGAGGAAAATCAGAGGTGGAATTGCAGGACTCAAAAGTGTTGAGAACAGATTTGTGGAAAGTGACATTGAAAAAGCAAAAATGCTAAACGCATACATCTGCTCTGCTTTCAGTAGAGAAAATCCTGGAGAAGGACCACCTGTGATTCCCAAATATACAAATGGGAATGGAGTAGATACCACACCATTCACAGAAGATGATTAGTTAGAACAGCTTGCAAAACTGAAAATGGACCAGGCCATGGGACCGGATTGGATACATCCCAGGATACTGAAAGAGCTCAGAGTGGTTATTGCAGGGCCATTAAAGGATGTTTTTAATAGATCCTTGGAGACAGGAGAAGTTCCACAGTACTGGAGAAGGACTGATGTGGTACCTCTTCACAAAAGTGGTAATAGGGAAGAAGTGATAAACTACAGGCCAGTAAGTCTTACCTCAGTGCGGGAAAAGTAATGGAGGTGCTCCTGAAAGAGCGAATAGTGGACTTTCTCAAAACCAACAGGTTGCATGATCCAAGGCGGCAAGGTTTTACCAAAGACGATCTTGCCAAACAAATCTGAGTTCTTTGACTGGGTGACCAGAGAACTAGATCAAGGGCATGTGATAGATGTGATCTACTTGGATTTCAGCAAAGCCTTTGATACTGTTCCTCATAGGAGGCTTATCAATAAACTCAACAGCTTGGGGATGGTTCTCAAGGTGGTGAACTGGATCAGAAATTGGTTGACTGATGGACAACAGAAGGTGATGGTAAACAGAACTCACTCAGATGAAAGGAAGGTTATTAGCAGTGTGCCCCTGGGTTCAGTCCTGGGGCAGGTACTGTTCAGTGTTTTTGTGAGTGATATTGCTGAAGGACTTAATGAAAAAGTCTGTCTTTTTGCAGATGGCACAAACATTTGCAACAGAGTGGACTCCCTTGAGGGAGTGGATAAGATGAGGAAAGATCTTTAAAAGCTGGAAGAATGGTCTAATGTTGGCCGTTAAGATTTAATGTGAAGAAGTGCAGTGTCATGAACTTGGGAAGCAGAAATCCAAGGGAATTGTACACAATAGGGGGCAAGAGGTTGGTGTGCATGGACCAGGAGAAGGACCTCGGAGTGATTCTGAGGATCTCAAGGTGGCGAAACAATGTGACAAGAGGAATTACCAGCAAAAAGGAAGAGGTAATAATGCCACTGTACAAGTCGCTAGTGAGGCCTCACTTGGAATATTGTGTTCAGTTTTGGAGACCATATCCCTCAAAGAATATAAAAAGACTAGAAACGGTTCAGAGGAAGGCGACCAAAATGATTTGGAGCCTGCATCAGAAGACTTATGAGAAGAGACTTGAAGACCCAAAATATGTACACTCTGGAGGAGAGGAGTGACAGGGGAGATATGATTCAGACCTTTAAATACTTAAGAGTATTAATGAACAAACAAACCTCTTCCAAAGACGGGGAATCTCTAAAACTAGAGAGCATAACATGAAGCTGCAAGGGGGTAAACTGAAAGGCAATGTCAGGAAATACTTTCTTCACTGAAAGAGTGGTGGATGCTTGCAATGCCCTCCTGATGGAAGTGGTGGGGGCAAATACAGTGACAGAATTCAAAATGGCATGGGATCCTTTTATAGCAACAGGATAAAATCAAAATAAACATAACTATCTCTTATATCTCAACAAATAGGGATGACCTACATGGAGCAGTTGGTATGCCCCTAAACAAAGGCATGGGAAGGGGTGACCTGCACGCAGAGGTAGGTGCACCTACTCTTGCTGTCTTGCTGGGCAGACTAGATGGACCATACTGGTCTATCTCCAGGAACAAGCAGGAATAAGTCCTCACATATGGGTACGTCGGTACCGACGGAGCCTGCGCGGGAAAGCTCCCCAGCTTCCTAGAATGGAAGCTTTTGGGACCTCCCACTGCACATGCGCACTGCCTTCCCGCCTTCCTGAACAGCTCTCCTCAGTTTCTCTTTTTCCGCGGAGCCAGCAGGTCGTGTATCCTGTCACCGCTGAAGAAATTGTAGTTTTTTGTTTTGTTTCTTTAGACCGCGTACCTGCCTTCCCATACCGATACCGGTATCGCCGGTCTTCCTTTTTCTTTCTTGAAAAATTATTTTCTTTTTCTTTTATTATTTTTCAGCACTTGGTCACTTCAGTTAGGCCTTCAGGCCTACTTGAATTCTCCACATGGAGAAGCCAGCCCCTGGATTTAAGAAGTGTACCAAGTGTACTGCTGTAATATCAGTCACAGACACCCATGAATGGTGTCTTAAATGTTTGGGGCCTGACCACTCCATTCCGGACTGCCCTTCCTGCTCCCAAATGTCTAAGCGTGGGCTGCAGAACCGGGCCAACAAATTCCATGTGCTGTTTGCTTCAGAGAATCCAACATCACAGTCATCCAGGTCATCATCTCCGGATGGATCTCAGGTAACCAAACCTTCTGTGGGCAAGTCCTCAAAGGGCAAATCTCCTTCAAAGCATCGAGAGGCTCTTAGTTTTGAGGACCCTGCCCCAGCCAAACAGCCCCGGCGGGAAGCTCTGCCTTCCAAAACGCCAATTCAGGGGCTACAGGTTGACATCGATGGCACGGCCTCGACAGATCACCTGTTGGACTGCTCTGGGGTACCGGCCCATACCGGTACCGAGACATCCAGGCAGCCGTGGCGTCTATGGGCAATACTGTCCAATCCATGCAGCAGGCCGTCATGGCTTTCATTAAAGCTGCAACGCCATCGGTACCGCTTCCAGCGGTTCCGGGCCCGGTTCCGGTATCGTCCGCCATGCCGGAACCCAGGCCTTCCTCTTCTAAACGCAAATCGGTACCGTATGGGCTTTCGCTCCATACCGCTTCCATACCCGGTACGCCCGATGTCGATACCGATCGGTATGCGTATCGTGCGTTGGAGGAAACTAGAGAATACACCGATTCCTCTGAGGATTTTGGCTCCTCTGATGAGTCTGCAGAGCTCTCCCTTGACCTTCCTGAGGAACCTTCTTCTCCAAAAAGGAGAATGTCTCCTCCAGAGGATTTGTCCTTTCAGGACTTTATTTTAGAAATGGCTAAAGGCCTTTCTATCACTACCTCCTCTGAAAGGGAACCAAGGTCAAAAAGATTGGATATTTTAGGATACTCTAAGTCTCCTAAAGAAGCAGTTACCCTGCCTATCCATGAAATCCTTCAGGAACAATTGATGGATTTCTGGGAGAACCCTTTAACTCTGTCTCCTTATTCCCGTAGGTTGGACACCATGTATCGGGTCCCTCCTTCTCCTGGTTTTCAGAAAACTCAATTGCCTCACCACTCCATTGTGGTAAAGTCTGCAATGAAAAAGATCAAGAGTACTAAAAGGCACTCTTCTACACCTCCAGGAAGGGAATGTAAGACACTGGACTCTTTTGGTAGGAAAATCTTCCAGGCTAGTATGCTTATAGCCAGGATTAATTCCTACAGCCTCTATATGGGCATGTTCCTAGGGGAACTTGCCAAGAAAGTGCGGCATTTTGCCCCCTTTATCCCTGAGGATAAACAGGAGGACTTCCTTTCTGTAGTGAAACAACTTTCAGATGTTTCTAAGTTCTCCAACAGAGCTGCCTTTGATTCCTTCGAGGGAGCCAGCAGAGCTTCTGGCATTGCTATTGCAGCCAGACGTCTGGCTTGGCTCCAGGCTTCTGATCTGGAACCCTGGGTTCTAGATGGCTTACGGAATCTGCCCTGTACAGGTGAGAACTTATTCGGTGCAGAGTGGCAAGTTAAAGCCACTCAAATGGACGCTGAAAATGCCACCTTAGAGAGACTTTCTAAGTCCACTTCTACTCCCACTAAGAAGAAGTCTTTCAAGAGGCCTTATTATAAGAAGGCCAGATATGCTTCCAATACTGGCCAGCAATCTTCTCAACCTCGTTTTGCGGCTAAACGTCAGCAAACGAAACAAGCAAGAGCAAAGCCTGCAGCAGCTACTACAGCTCAACAGGCTCCACCCCCTCAGGGGTTTTGACTTGCCCCTAGAGAACTTGCCATTCCTGGTTCTGGACCAACCAGAACCTCTCACCATACCTGGAAGGTTAGCTCACTTTGCTCCCAGATGGGAACAAATCACAACAGAGCAATGGACCCTCTCTATCATCCGAGAGGGTTACAAACTTCATTTCTCCAACCTTCCTCCTCATCACATGGTGAGACCCTTCAATTCTCCATCTCCTCTCCTAGCCCTGTTGGGTCGGGAGATCTCTTCTCTGCTTGCCCAAGGGGCCATAGAAGAGGTTCCTCTTCATCAACAAGGGTCAGGTTTCTACTCCCCCTATTTTCTCATTCCAAAGAAGACAGGGGGATTCAGACCAATCCTAGATCTGAGAGAATTGAACAAATTTCTGTACAAGGAGAAATTCAAAATGCTCTCTTTGGGCATTCTCCTTCCATACCTTCAGAGTCAGGACTGGCTTTGTTCTCTAGACCTGCAGGATGCGTATACACATCTACTCATCCATCCATCCCACAGAAAATATCTTCGCTTTCTGTTCAGGGGAAGTCATTACCAATACAGAGTACTTCCCTTCGGTCTCGCCTCTGCCCCAAGAGTCTTTACCAAATGCATGGCAGTCGTAGCCGCATTTCTCAGAAGCATGGGGATTTTCGTATTCCCATATCTGGACGACTGGCTCATTCGAGCTCCAACTCAGTCGCAGGCCCAGATTTCCCTAGACCGCACAAGGAGCCTTCTGCAGTATCTGGGACTGGTGGTAAACCTTCCCAAGTCTCAACTCAGCCCTACTCAGTCTCTAGAATTCATAGGGGCCCAGTTGGACACCACCACTGCAAGAGCCTACCTTCCACTGGTTCGGGGTCAGCGTCTGCTGAGCTTGGCCTCCCAAGCCCAGTCCAGTACTCACTTGACAGCCAGGGAAATGCTACGCCTCCTGGGCCATATGGCCTCCACAGTACATGTGGTGCCCTATGCTCGTCTTCATACGAGAGCAGCTCAATGGACCCTGGCCACCCAGTGGACTCAGGCGTCGGGAGCACTCTCAGACCAAATACAAACCTCAAACCGTCTGTCTTGGTCCCTCCATTGGTGGATATCCACCAAGAATCTGTTGTTGGGGGCTCCCTTTCAGCCCTTGCTACCCCAAGCAACCCTCACAACAGATGCCTCCCAATTGGGGTGGGGAGCCCATCTGCTAACTCTCTCCACTCAGGGCACTTGGTCTCCACAGGAGGCCACCCTTCATATCAACCTCCTGGAACTGCGAGCAATTTACCTTGCCCTCAAGGTCTTCTATACCCTCCTTGCCAACCTGACCGTCCTGGTTCAGACAGACAATCAGGTGGCCATGTTTTACATAAACAAACAAGGAGGGACGGGCTCTCTGTCGCTTTGCAACGAAGCTCTCAGATTATGGGCCTTCGCCAGAGAGCACCAAATTCATCTGCTAGCAGTGTACCTTCCAGGAGTTCAAAACTCTCGAGCAGACAGGCTCAGTCGAGTTCTGCTGCCACACGAGTGGTCCCTACACGTGGACCAGATAACCAGAATCTTTCAGGAATGGGGGACCCCGGACATAGACCTCTTTGCAAGTCCGTGGAATGCCAAACTTCCCCGGTTCTGTTCCAGGACTCCGTGTCAGGAAGCTCAGGCCACGGACACCTTTCTCCTCCATTGGGGTCAGGCGTTCCTATATGCCTTTCCACCCATTCCGCTGATTCCCAAGACTCTGTTCAAACTCCAGAGAGATCACGGCTCTATGATCCTCATAGCTCCACGCTGGCCACGCCAAGTGTGGTTCCCTCTGCTTCTACAGCTCTCCCAGGGATCCTCCCTGGACTTAGGAGCTGCACCAGACCTTCTGTCTCAGGAGGACGGGACTTTGTGGCACCCAAACCCCAAATCCCTACATCTCCGAGCTTGGTTACTGAAGGCTTAAGTCTTCAAGACTTTAATCTTTCTCAACCTGTGAAAGATATCCTTCATGCCTCTAGGAAACCTTCCACGAGGCGGTCTTATGCTTTCAAATGGAAACGTTTTTCCATTTGGTGTGCTCAGCAGGGCCTTGACCCTCTGGCACTTCCTTTGAATTCCCTCTTAGACTATCTCCTGCATCTTTCCAATGCAGGCCTTAAGACGAATTCTGTAAGAGTCCATTTAAGTGCTATTTCAGCATCCCTGAAACCTGTACATGGACAACCTATCTCCTCTCATCCTCTTGTTGCAAGATTCATGAGAGGCCTGACCCTCACTAAACCTTCCATCAGACCCCCCCCGGTCGCATGGGATTTGAATCTAGTGCTTGGTCAGCTTATGAAGCCACCCTTTGAGCCGTTATTTTCTACCTCCTTGAAATTTCTTTCCTGGAAGGTATTATTCCTAATTGCAGTCACTTCCGCTCGTCGCATCAGCGAACTGCAGGCTCTAGTGGCTAATCCACCTTATACAAGATTTCATCATGACAAGGTGGTCCTTAGGACGAATCCCCACTTTATGCCTAAAGTGGTCTCGCCTTTTCATCTTAATCAAGAGGTATATCTACCTGTCTTTTTTCCGGCTCCTCATGCCTCCAGTGCAGAGAGGAACCTTCATACTCTGGATTGTAAAAGAGCTCTAGCCTTTTACCTTAATAGGACTCAGCCACATCGAAAGTCTTCTCAACTTTTCGTGGCTTTTGATCCTTCACATTTGGGACTTCCAGTCTCCAAGCGTACACTTTCCAATTGGATTGCTCAGTGTATTTCCTTTGCTTACCAGAGTAAAAACATTTCTCTGGAAGGCCATGTCACAGCTCACAATGTGAGAGCCATGGCAACTTCTATGGCTCATCTACACTCTGTTTCCATTGATCAGATCTGTCGAGCCGCTACCTGGGCCTCGGTTCATACCTTCACAGCCCATTACTGTTTGGACAAGGACTCCCGCCGGGATGCCTTGTTTGGCCAGGCTGTCCTCAAACACCTGTTCCATTCTTAGACAACTCCTGCCCACCTTCCCAGGATGGATGCCTGAGATCCATACGAAGATGGCGAACCTTGACAGGGGATCCCACGCATCTAAGCTAGGGAGTCCCCATATGTGAGGACTTATTCCTGCTTGTTCCTGGAGATAGCACAGTTACTTACCTGTAACAGGTGATCTCTGGGAACAGCAGGAATTAGTCCTCACAACCCACCCACCTCCCCTAGGAGTTGTATCTTTTATCTATCTATCTTCCTGTCCTCTCTCTATTGACTCAGCTATAAACTCGAAACTGAGGAGAGCTGTTCAGGAAGGCGGGAAGGCAGTGCGCATGTGCAGTGGGAGGTCCCAAAAGCTTCCATTCTAGGAAGCTGGGGAGCTTTCCCGCGCAGGCTCCGTCGGTACCGACGTACCCATATGTGAGGACTAATTCCTGCTGTTCCCAGAGATCACCTGTTACAGGTAAGTAACTGTGCTTTATCTGCCATCATATACTATGTTACTATATAAAAATGGTACTGAAATCCATGGGAGGAAATGAGAGAACCAAGGGACTGGGTGTAGAGAGAGAAAATAGAGGGCCCAGAGCAGAACCTTAGGGAACACCAACTGAGAGTGGAATTAGAACAAACATTGAAAAAGCGATGGGAAAGATATGATGAAAAACAGGACAGGACAGATATGTTATATATTTAGGTACAGTGAGTTCTTCCCTGCCCAAGATGGCTTCCCGTTTAAGGCCTAGATTTACTAATGTGTGTTCACACTATAATTGGCAGTTATTGCACATTAACATCCAATTTAACTCAAGCCCTATTGTTAGTGAGGCGTATTTGTTAATAACGCACATTAATGCAATGGAAGATCATGTGACTTTGTTAAGGTCTAAAGGAACACCAATAGAAGAAGTAAGATTCGAACCTGGGCTTCCCTGGCTCATAACCCATAGCTCTAGCCATCAGGAGATAGTAAGTCACAAGCCTGTGTATTGTTCTAAAAGAAATCCGTCTGATTTATAATGCTTCCAGTTCAATGTCAAACAAGGGATTCTGGATGTAACAGGATCCCCCTCGCGTTCTCTTTACTATAATCTCTGCTCCTACGCAGCCACTGATTTACCCTCATAGAATTTCTGTCTTTCTGTGTGACCAAGCATGAGATGCTCTTCAGGCAAACCAACGAGGCTGTGCTTTTTTTGAAGCTATTAAATCATCAGTGGTTTAGTAAACTGATGCAGTGTTTCATGTTTATCCTCTCCTACAGGGACTGTCTCTCTGTACTCCTTCTCTCCCAGATCTTACTGGAGAGCTTCAAGTCCAGCCATAAATCTCTCCTGCACATTATCTCATGGCTAGAGCCACGTTCAGCACCCACCTCTTGCTTGGCAGTACAAAGCAATAGCCAGCAAGCTCTCAAGGCATAATCAATCGCTGGCATTTTCAGCCTGCTCAGTCACACTCAGCACTGGGATCTATCACCAAGAGCTCCCCTTCGTTCCTCCCCAGGGATATTTTCCCATTTTGCATCCCCTTCCCAACTTGCTTTAGTGCAGCCATTGCAGTGATGGCTCTTGTCTAGGATGTATTCCAGAACCCTGCAGTTATGGGTCCTAAATCCAGCCACGGGGTTGTGACTCGCTGCCTTTCCCTTCCAAGTGATTGTGAACAATATCTCTGCAGCATCTCAGGGCCATTAGAAGAGTTGAACAAGACAGGCAGCTGCCTGGGACACTAGGCCTAGAGAGATGCTACGCCGCCACCACTGATGATAGAACTCTGGTCCTGTGCAGTTACTAATATGCGACCCGAAGGGTACCACCAAGCTGCATTGTAAGAACATAAGATTTTGCCATACTGGGTCAGACAGTGGTCCATCAAGCACATAGCGTGTTTCCAACAGTGGTCAATCCAGGTCACAAGTACCCAGCAGAATCCCAAAAAGCAGACATATTCCATCCAGGGACAAGCAGTGGATTTTCTTCAGTCCACTTTACTAGTGGTTCATGGACTTGTCATCCAGGAACTTGTCCAAACCTTTTTTTAAACAAACATTTACTATACCCTCTGGCAGGTCAATTATGCATCCAGTGAAAAAATGTTTTCTTCGATTAGTCTTAAATGTACTACATGGTAGCTTCATTTCATGTCCCCTATTCTTTGTACTTTTTGAAGGCGTAAATAGCAGTTTCACATTTACTCATTCCACTCCACTCATTATTTTATAGACCTCTATCATATCTCCCTTCAGCGTCTCTTCTCCATGCTGAAGAGCCCAAACCCTTTAAGCCTTTCCTCGTAGGGGTACCCTTCCATCCCCTTTATCATTTTGGTCGCTCTTCTCAGTACCTTTTCCAATTCTGCTATATTTATTTTTAGATTCGATGACTAGAACTTCACACAATACTCAAGGTGTGGTACAGAGTCGTCTTGATATCCTTCGTTTTATTCTCCTTCTCTTAGCTTTCTTGGCTGCAGCTGCACACCGAGCAGAGGATTTCAATGTGTTATCAGCAGCAGACTCTGACTGCCTGCATTATGATAGGGATATGCCCTGCAACACCACCCCTTGAGGAAGCAGTAAGTGGCCCCCGTGTTAACGGCAACATTTGGGTTAGTGTGCTTCAGTGTTGCCCGTGCAAAGCACAATGTGCCATCAGTGTCCACATTCTGTCCTTGACGCAGTCTGTCCTTCTGTAGAATCTCTGTGGATTGAAATTCCATCCATGTAAAAAGGGGAAGGCAATGGCAGTGGGGCTGTACTATCGACCGCCTGGCCAGAATGAACAAATGGATGATGAAATGCTCAAAGAAATCAAGGAAGCTAACAAAAGTTACAGCACAGTAATAATGGACGATTTCAATTACCCCAGTATCGACTGGGTCAGTGTCACGGCAGGACATGCTAGGGAGATAAAATTCCTAGATGAAATAAATGACTGCTGCTTGGAGCAGCTGGTTCATGAACCAACCAGAGGGGAAGCCATATTGGACCTAGTCCTTACTAGAACACCAGATCTGGTGCAAGAGATAAGGGTGTTGGGACCACTTGGCAATAGTGATCATAGCATGATCGCGTTTGATTTAATTAGTGGAGAAGGGATAGTAAGGAAATCCACAGTACTACCTTTTAACTTTCGAAAGGGAGACTATGATAAAACGAGGAAAATAGTTAAGAAAAAACTAAAAGGAGAAATTGCAAAGGTTAAAGACTTGCATCAAGCTTGGGTGGTGTTGAAAAATACTTTCTTGAAAGCCCAGACCAGCTGTATTCCACGCTTTAAGAAAAGTGGAAGGAAGTCCAAAAAACTGCCAGCATGGTTTAAAGGTTAGGTCAGAGAGGCTGTTGTTGCCAAAAAAGCATCTTTCAGGAAATGGAAAAAAGAGCCAAACGACGAAACCTGGAAACAGCACAAGCACTGGCAAGTCAAATGCAAGGCATTGATAAGGCAGGCAAAGGGAGAATTTGAGAAGAAGCTTGCTATAGAAGCAAAAACGCGTAATAAAGACCTTTTCAAGTACATTTGTAGCAAAAAACCTGTGAGAGAGTCAGTTGGTCCATTAGATGATAGAGGGGTTTAAGGGGCACTAAGAGGCGACAAGGCGATAGCAGAGAGACTGAATGAATTCTTTGCTTCGGTCTTTACTGAGGAAGATGTAGGGATGTTACCGATGACTAAAGTGGTGTTTAAAGGTGCGGAAGAATTGAAGGAAATATTGATACATCGGGAAGATGTATTACAACTGTTTGATAAACTGAAGAGTAGCAAATCACCTGGACCGGATGATATACATCCAAGGGTGTTGAAAGAACTGAAATATGAGATTGTAGACCTGCTATTAGTAATCTGTGAACTATCATTAAAATCATCTGTAATACCTGAAGATTGGAGGATGGTGAACGTAACACCAATTTTTAAGAAGGGTTCCAGGGGTGATCCGGGAAACTACAGACCGGTGAGCCTGACGTCGGTACTGGGAAAAATGGTAGAAACTATCATAAAGAACAAAATTGCTGAACATGTAGATAGTCATGGCTTAATCTGAGACAGCGAACATGGCTTTAGACAAGGAAGATCTTGTCTTCCTAATCTGTTATGTTTTTTTGAAGGTGTGAATAAACAGGTAGACAAAGGTGAGTCGGTTGATATAGTGTATTTGGACTTTCAGAAAGCCTTTGACAAGGTCCCTCATCAGAGACCTTTGGCAAAACTAAAGAGTCATGGGATAGGAGGCAGTGTACTATTGTGGATCGGGAACTGGTTAACCCTTCAAAGGCCTACTTAAAATTTTTAATCCACATTCTGCAGCCGGGTTAATTTTTGCATATTTCAGGAAAATTGTACCCGTCTTATTCAATATGTTCTAATAGTGATTTTCCTTCTGCTATGGTCATGTATTATATAGCATTTGATGGGAATATTTAGTCAGAATTTTGGATCCCAAGAGTTTTAGGCTCGGCCCGGAAAGGTTAAAAGATAGAAAGCAGAGGGTAGGGCTAAATGGCCAATTTTCCCAATGGAGAAAGGTAAATAGTGGTGTACCCCAGGGATCTGTGCTGGGTCCGCTGCTTTTTGACATATTCATAAATGACCTGGAAAAGGGAATAACGAGTGAGGTTATCAAATTTGCAGATGACACAAAACTATTTAAAGTTGTTAAAACCTAAGAGGATTGTGGAAAATTGCAAGAGGATCTTGATAAATTGGAAGACACGGCATCAAAATGGCAGATGACATTTAGGGGTATGTTTACTAAACCGGGCTAACAGTTAACCTGGGCTATCTGCAACTAGGTCCCATTGAATAATATGGGACCTAGCTGCAGATAGCCCGGGTTAACCGTTAGCCCGGTTTAGTAAGCATACCCCTTAATGTGGACAAGTGCAAAGTTATGCACCTAGGGAAGAACAACCCAAATTATGGTTACACGATGCAAGATTCCACATTAGGAACCACCACCCAGGAAAAAGATTTAGGCGTCATTGTGGATAACATGTTAAAACCGTCGGCGCAGTGTGCAGCGGCAGCCAAGAGAGCAAATAGAATGCTAGTTATCATAAGGAAAGGAATGGAAAATAAAACAAAGGATATTATAATGTCCTGTATCGTTCCATGGTGAGACCGCACCTTGAATATTGTGTGCAATTCTGGTCGCCGTATCTTAAAAAGGACATAGCATTATTAGAAAAGGTTCAGAGAAAAGCTACCAAAATGGTAAAGGGGATGGAAGGATGCCCCTATGAAGAAAGGCTTTAAAGGTTAGGGCTCTTTAACCTGGAAAAGAGACGGCTGAGGGGAGATATGATAGAAGTCTATAAATTAATGAACGGAGTGGAACAGGTAAATGTAGATCGATTGTTTACGTTATCAGAATATAGAAAGACTAGGGGACATGCAATGAAGCTACAGGGTAAACTATTTAAGACTAATAAGAGAAAATATCTTTTCACTCAACGTGTAATCAAACTCTGGAATTTGTTACTGGAGGATGTAGTAAAGGCTGTTAGTGTAGCTGGGTTTAAAAAAGGTTTGGACAAGTTCCTAGAGGAAAGGTCCATAAACCATTATTAAGAAGGGACCCAGGATATCAATGCTTGACCCAGTACAAGCATTGCAGAACCTGTGTCTTTTGGGGAGACTGCTAGGTACGTATGACCTAGATTGGCCACTGTTGGAAACAGGATACTGGGCTTGATGGACCTTGGTCTGACCCAGTATGGCAGATCTTATGTTCTTCTGCCCTGTCGTGTGCTTCAAGGTTAGCACAGGATTTTATCCTGCTGCTCCACATGGACAGCACAGTGTGATCTACGCTAACCATTAGTGCGCTTCAGTAAACATGGCCCTTTATACCAAAAGATATTTTGTACTGATGAATTTCAATCTGTGTATAACACAAAAATCCTATGGTTTAACACATGACACCAGAGACTGTATGCAGAAAGAAAAATGTAAAACATGAGCCAATATCTTTGCTATGCGCTTGCAGAGGTATCAATTGTACAGGTTTTATTTTGGTTAGCTTTGGTTGTAGCCTTATAAGGCATAAGAAAAAGGTTCCAGTGGATGAACTGTCCTCTTCACTAGAATGCATTGCTATCCTTGTCCAGGTGGCTAAGCAAAATATTATTTCTTAGAACCTGGCCTAAATCTGGCCATTTTAATTTTATGGAATTTATTTTCAGTTTCCCTAGTTCCATTTTCCTAGATGAAACACTGTCTAAGAAATGCTCCTGGAGGACTACAAAAACTTCAGGAGGCTCTCCTTCCAATCATCATTTCCCCACGGACACCGACTGACTGATAGATTCAGTAGTTATAAGTCAACCCAATAAAAACAAGAGTCTCCTACAAATTGTTTGACCTTTATTTCCACATGTGGACTACACTGGCAGCTATGCGGCTGCTGAATCTTTTCTTGAGTGCATCTGCTTTGCACTGTAATGCGAGCTCTTGTCATATGTGTGCTAAACCACTACAACCTCCTCTGTGTGATTGAGGAGACTACAGGTGCTCCAGAATACGGTGACATGTGATCACAGATGGGAACCATCGAATGCTCATTTGTCTCTGCCTGAACTGCGTTAGCTCCCTATTCAGGAGCGAATTCAAGTCAGACTGTTGGTTTGAACCATTAAGAACCTAAGGACAAAGCTCCTTTCCTATCTTGGGAAAGCCAGAGTTGGTACTGATCTTTTAGACTACGTCGTTTGGAACGTCTGTCTTGCTCTTGGGTGCCACTGGAATGCTGGAGATCACAAACTTCATAACTCCAGCCATTGGAGCTAAGGACTGTGCTCAGTGTCCTGAGACTCTTTTCCAGATTCATTTTTACTTGTTTTCTTTGAGTACTTTTCTCCAGCAGGCAGGGATGAACGTAGAGTTTTGTTGTGCAATTGTTTTTACTTTGTGAATGTTCCTTTATATTTGTATTGATTGTTTCGTTGTAAACCACATTGAGTGGCTTGTCAGGAATAGCAGTTTATCATTTTTTAAAATAAAATAATTCCATCTTTTTTGGTATCAGCAACTATAAAGACTGCAATTGGTCCAAAATATGGCCATTAAGCTACTCTGCAGCGCATTAAGGTGTGATCATCTTATGCCTCTTCTCCACCGCAGCTGCTGGATCTTATATTAAATCATTGCCGTTGTAAAGTATTGATTCTTGCCCACAGGTCATTCTATACGGATTTATCTACCTCTTTTTTTTTCTCTCCTTATCCTTTACCAAGCAATCTGTGTACTTCACTCTCAAAACATGAACCTTCTGGTTCTCTTTTCAGCTGCCCATTCTCATTATGAATCCACCTATAGCTCTGCGTTTTTCTTTTCCGCTCTCTCTGGAACTCTCATCTCCTTTATATCTGGAATAAGTCTTCCTATTCAAATTTTAAATTACCTCGTTACCCAGTGCAGTGAGGGGCAATAAAGAAATCACTGAATAAATATAAACAATTAAGCAAGCTGTCCTTCCAAAGAGTTGTGCCTCTGATTTGGAGAATACTGCATCTTTGGGAGATAATAATCTGCTATATCTTGCCCTGTACACTGTTTCATCAGGGCCTAGATAAGGAAAACAACCAGCTCTATTCTTCATGACTATCTTGTAGTAGAAGTTGAAGTGAGGCAGTATCCCACTGCTCGACGGCCAGTCTGTGAAGTCCTGGACTTCCATGGTGAACCCTCACCTGATTAATTTCCATGGCGCGGTTAACTTGTAACTAGCTTATAAAGCAAGCATATTAGTGGCCTTTGAGGACCGGAGTAGCTGTAAACAATGGCAATCTTTAGCAAAGAAAGAAAAAGCTTAGAGAGAGAGGGTGATGTTTGTCTAGAGCAGGTGGCCTTGTCTATTCTCGGTGAAAACTCGTTTTGTCAGGAGTGGAAGCCATGAGATGCTTCATATTAGTCACTGCATTCTGTAGTAGTTCAGCTTCTGACTTGTTTCGACTGTGGCAGACAGATAGAAGCTTTCACCCTGTAGGAACCAAAAAAGAATTAGAGAATAGAGCTGGTTGTTTTCTTTATCCAGGTATTGATGAAACGGAACATGATGTACAGAGCAAGAGAGTGCATCAAAAACTCTTTGTCATGTTTTCATTCTCCGATGTTGTGTTCAACTGGCATTTCCTAGAAAATCATTTTAAAGGCTTTATTCTCAGTAGTAGAGATTGCGGCCCTTGGAGCCACATGAACAAGGATAACATTTTTATTTTCTTTTATGTCCTGAGAATATAAATTCGTTTGGTAATCTATAGAGAGGAAAACAGCTTAGTGGCAGTGAGCTAAGAGAAGGGAGGGGGAGGGTCGTGTGTGGTAGACATGGAGACAAGCATAAGAAGAATATAAGAAATGCCGTACAGGGTCAGACCAAGGTCCATCAAGCCCAGTATCCTATTTCCAGCAGTGGCCAATCCAGGTCACAAATACCTGGCAGTTTCCCGAAGATATCAATGCTTGATCCAGTACAAGCATTGTGGAACTTGTGTCTCTTGGGGAAACTGCAAGGTATGTATGACCTGGATTGGCCACTGTTGGAAACAGAATACTGGGCTTGATGGACCTTGGTCTGACCCAGTATGGCATATCTTATGTTCTTATGTTATGTTCTTAGATTCCATGTAGCTTATTCCAGGGATAAGTAGTGAATTTCCCCAGTCCACTTTAATAATGATTTATGGACTTCTCCTCCAGGAACTTGTCCAAACCTTTATTAACCCCAGCTATGTTAACAGCTTTTACTACATACTCTGGAAACGAATTCCAGAGCTTAATTATGTGATGAGTGAAAAAAATTCTCTAATTAATTTTAATGTACTACTTGGAAGTTTCATTGCATGTTCCCTAATCTTTGTACTTTTTGAAGGAGTAAACAACCGACCTACATTTACCCATTCTGCTACACTCGTTTTATAGACTTCTCTCCTCAGCTGTCTCTTTTCTAAGCTGAAGGACCCTAACCTTTTAAGCCTTTCTTCATACTGGTACCCTTCCATCCCCTTTATCATTTTGGTTGCCTTTCTCTGTACCTTTCTAAGATGGCTATACCATTTCTTTTTTCCAGATGTGGAGAGCAGAACTGGAAATACAGAAACATGACAGCAGCAAAAGACCACATGGCCTATCTAGTCTGCCCTTCCATATCAACTACAATAGTCCCCTTTTTTCCTTTAGAGATCCTCTGTGTTTGTCCCATGCTTTTTTGAATTCAGATACTGTCCTCGTCTCTACCACCTCCACTGGGAGACTATTCCACACATCTGCCACTCTGTGAAGAAATATTTCCGCATTTACTCCCGAGTCCCCTTTCACCCTCATCCTGTATCTCCTCGTAGCAGGAGACTCTGCTCTTGTGCATTTATGCCACGGAGGTATTTAAACATCTCTATCATATCTCCTCTATCCCGTCTTTCCTCTTTCCTTCCTATACATATTAAGATCTTTGTCCTCATATGCTTTATAACAAAGACCACTAACCATTTTAGTAGCCACCCTTTGCACCATCCTGTTTGTATTCTTTTGAAGGTGCGGTCTGCAGAATTGCACACAACACTCCAAATGAGGTCGCACCAGACACTTATCTATGGAAGCACTATCGCCTCCTTTTTTTCTGCTGGCCATTAGCACCCTAGCATCCTTCTGGCGTTTGCCGTCACCTTTTCTACCTGTTTAGCCACTTTAAGGTCATCAGAAACCATCACGCCCAGGTCCTGCTCTTCTTTTGTGGACAGAAGTACCTCGCCCCACCACATTAACCCTCTCCTGGCACCTCTGCTCTCTTGTGTCCGGCAGCCGCTATCTCCCACCGCTGGGGCTTTTTCCTTTATAATTCTCAGCATTAGCTTTCTTGGCTCCACTGCGCACTGAGCAGAGAATTTCAACATCATATCCACGATGATGCCTAAATCCTTTTCCTTGGTAGTGACGCTTAATATGGAACCTTGTATCATGTAGCTGTAGTTTACATTGATCTTCCCTAAGTGCAGAACTTTGCACTTGCCCATATTTAATTTCACTTTCCATTTAGATGCCCAGTGCCCCAGTTTCTCAAGGTCCTCTTGCAATTTTCACAGTCCTCTAGTGATTTAACAACTTTGAATAAGTTTGTGTCTTTTGCAAATTTGATCACCTCACTCATTGTTCCCATTTCCAGGTCATTTATAAATATGTTAAAAAGCAGGGGGTCCAGTACAGATCAGCACCGTACCCACCCCTATGCAAGAGGTGCAGCCGCCCAAGGCACAAAGGCTTAGGGGTGCATTTTGGGCTGCCGGCTTTGGCGTCCCCCAGACTGCCTGGTATTGCCCTGCTGCCTCCACTTCTTGTTTTCTCAGCGGCTGTGGCACGGACTGTAGCAGAGCAGACCTGACTTAAAAAAAAAAAAAAATCCAAAACACCTGGATCTTTCCCCAGATCTGGTCCCTCCATCCCTTCTCTGCTGTAGCCAGCATCAGATAAGGGAGGGACCAGGCCAGCCATTCAAGTGTGGAGTTGCAAAAACCCACATTTAAATGGCTGGTCTGATCCTGCCCTCTTCTGACATGAGCTTACATCAGAGCAGGGGGGAATCAGATCTGCTTAAAGCTCGGGGGGGGGGGGTCAATTTGAGGTCGAGTCTGCTCCGCTGCTGCCGGCGCCACCATGGAGACAGCGCAAAGTGCCAGCAGCAGGGCAAATGCAGGCAGCTGGCTGGATGGAGGTATGGGTGAGGGGGCATTCCCAATGTGCAAGTCTCACAGGGTGCAATTATGGCTTGCTATGGCCCTGGTACAGATCCCTGGAATACGCCACTATTTCCATTGAGAAAATAGATCATTTAGCCCTACTCCCTGTTTTCCATCTTTTAACCAGTTCCCAGTCTACCCTGCCTCCTATCCCATGACTTTAATTTCCTCAAGGGTCACTCATGAGGACCTTATCGAAGGCTTTCTGAAAATCCACTGGCTCATTTACATGTTTATTCATAGCTTGAAACAATCAAGGAATGGGAGGTCAGATGGTAAGTAATAAAGTGAAGGGGTCTAGGAGTAATTAAGGAAAAGCATTTGACTGCGCCGTTAGTACTACTGTCAAAAAACAGAGTTGAAAATGGCGTGCTTCCTTCTGGGGTATGCCACATAGTGGATAAGGAAGGATGCTGCGCAGTGTAGAGTGAAATGGCTAAAAGGGGGAGAGCGAGAACCTGTGTCTTTTGGGGATACTGCTAGGTACGTATGACCTAGATTGGCCACTGTTTGAAACGGGATACTGGGCTTGATGGACCTTGGTCTGACCCAGTATGGCATATCTTATGTTCTTATGAGAAGGTTTAATCTGGGAGCCCTTTCTGCTCGATTGTCGTCATCTAATAACTCTCTGTTTCTGTCACCCATTGTAAGCCTGCAACGGATATTTCATGGACGTGCAACAGTTTGTCATTCTTGTTCTATTAATGCAAATCTTTTGAGTTATGAGAGCTCATCTTGGGAAGGTGAAATCAATAACTCGAGTTCCTCTTCCTAAGTGAATACATTTTGTCACTGTGGCTAATTTTTCGCACAACCTTTTTCTGGAAAAAAAGTGCCTGTAATCAAGTGAACTGCCGCGTTGTCACGTTGAACGAGTCTGATCATGGTGATCTCAGAAGCTAAGCAGTGTCGGGTCTGGCTGGTACTTGGATGGGAGACCACCTTGGAATCCCAGATGTTTGTAGGTTTATTGCAATCTACTTCCAGTCACACCTTGCCAAGAAAACTCAGGAGCTGGGTTGCCAGAAGTCAGCATTGACATGAGGCACACAACACACATATATAATCAAGTGGAAAGAACTGTAATTGCAGCTTGTTCTACATGACTCACTGCCCGCCAAAGAATTCCCTACCCAGTGTTTCTCAGGCCAGTCTAGTTTTCAGGATACCCACAATGAATATGCATGAGATAGATTTGCATCCATTGCCTCCACTGCGTGCAGATCTGTTTCATGGATATTCTGAAAACTAGACCGGTTGAGGGGGGGGCAGGGGGTACACCAGGACTGGCATGAAAAATACTGCCCTATCCTAATCATTTCTGTTTGGGAAATGCTAACATCCTGCCGTATTGCTTCTAAATTTAGTTGGCCTTTTGTTTAAGCAATTAAAAGTTTGGCTTCTTTGCTGTTAACTTTTTTTTTTCTATTTCTGGTGAAACAGGAAACATACTAAAAAGGTTGCTGTATTTACAAAAACAAAAATGCAAATAGCTACTTGAATTTTGTGAGCAGGAACAGGAGAAAAGTTCCCATTCTGTTGGAGACAGTAATTAGCCCTCCAGCAACCCTATGGAGAGAGGAACACAGCAAAATGTGATTTTCACAGATATTTAATTCCCAGAAGCAGGATCCTACAGCAGAAAAGGCAACATTGAAAAGCATTTTATTGAACCTAGGGGGGAAGGCTTTGATAAATATGTAGCCAAGTGAAACTTCTCATACTCCTGCTGGAGTTCTGCAAACAAAATTCAAACTTCTGTGTCAAAAGATCTGAATTATGCAAAATTCTGCATACTTTTTTTGTCAAAATAACAAAGCACATGGATTTTGAGTGGAGGAGTAGCCTAGTGGTTACAGCAGCAAACTGGGCTCAGAAAGACCAGGATTCAGATCCCACTGATTGGCCATGGGCAAGTTACTTAACCCTCCACTGTCTCGGGTACAACCTTCAAGCTCTCCAGGGATAGGGAAATACCTACAGTACCCAATAGTAACTCACCTTGGTCTACAACTGCAAAGGTGTAAACTAAAAAATAAAAATACTGTAAACCATTCCTATACAAAAGAAGAGCAGGACCTGGGTGTGATTGTTTATGATGATCTTAAAGTGGCTAATCAGGTAGAAAAGGCGACGGCAAAAGCCAGAAGGATGCTTGGGTGCATAGGGAGAGGAATGGCCCAGCAGGAAGAAGGAGGTGATAGTGCCTGTGTATAAGTCTCTGGTGCAACTTCATTTGGAGTATTGTGTGCAATTCTGGAGCCCACACCTTCAAAAAGATATAAACAGGAGGATGGCCACAAGAACAATTAGTGATCTTCATTATAAAGCATATGGGGGACCCACTTATAGATCTTAATATGTTTGCGTTAGAGGAAAGGCGGGATAGGGGAGATATGATAGAGACATTTAAATACCTCTGTGGCATAAATGCACAAGAGGAAAGCCTCTTTCGATTGAAAGCAAGCTCTGCTACAAGGGGACATAGAATAAGGGTGAAAGGGGATAGACTCAGGAGTAATATGTGGAAATATTTCTTTACGGAAAGAGTGGTAGATGCATGAAATAATCTCCTAGTGGAGGTTGTAGAGACGAGAACAGTATCTGAATCCAAGAAAGCAGGGGACAAACACAGAAGGTCTCTAAAGGGGACTATAGTAGTTGATATGGAAGGGCAGACTAGATCGACAGCTGGATCTTTTTCTGCTGTCATGTTTCTATGTTTCTATGACAATATGGAAAGAAATCACAAAACTTACAACATTTTGAATTACTATTATGCAGAATTTCAGCAGGAATATCTCTAAAAAATGGCATTGGGAAGGAGACCCAAGATGGCTGCCTGAACTGCCTCTCCGTTAGTTGCTTTACCTGGAATGCCGAAAAGGAAGGGAAAACAATAGGAATCCTCTCCCACTGCAGGGTACCCCTTCCGATTCTTTCTCTGTCAAAGGTCCGATGGATCAGTTCTTACGGCCTTTGGAGGTCCACAGCCAAGAATCCAGCACTAGCCCGGCCTTGTTGACGCCAGAGCAGGGAAGCTCAGTGTCCTCATTGGGGTGTGACCTAATGCCGGAGTTGCGGCTCCCTCCTGTTTTGCCTGTGGGGTTTCTCAGTTTAGACTCACCTGGGGCTGGCAGCTTGGTAAGCAGAGCGTCGGGTTCCTCTTTGAGAGGAAGTGTGTCTGGGTTTAACAGCCGGGATCAT
Source organism: Ichthyophis bannanicus (assembly GCA_033557465.1). Classification (NCBI taxonomy): domain Eukaryota; kingdom Metazoa; phylum Chordata; class Amphibia; order Gymnophiona; family Ichthyophiidae; genus Ichthyophis; species Ichthyophis bannanicus. Next base: position 26,401,902 of record CM066050.1, on the reverse strand, counting down.
CGCTGTCTGCAACAGGACTGGAGGTAGGAGCAGAGAAGTCTGTGGAGGGATTATGTGCGACAATCTCAGTGCCTTGGGAGAAGGGGAACTCTCCTTTAGGTGAAGCTTGACTATTGGAGAACTGGGCTATGCCTCCCTATACTCTGGAATGCCCAGAGAATGGGACCTTGGACTCTTTATGGACCACTATCTTAAAGCTGGGTGAGTGCCTGATGTTGCAAACGAATAGAACTCTACAGCAAGCACATAATAATTTTCTGCTTAATGATAAGAACGTTGGAGATGTTCAGCTTATGAAAACTGTAGTGGAGGATTTGGAGACTAAAGTACAACAGAATTAAGAAAGAATAAGTGTAATGACTAAGAATTTAGTAAGTCGTAAATTTAAGTTCAAAATATTGGAGAACCAGTTACGTTTGTCCAAAGGCAAGACTCGTCAATTAGATATACTAAATGTCTCTGAGATATTAGAAACTTCAGTGATGGAATCTGTGACACCAGCCACATTATTGATAACATTGGCATTATCTTCTGATCAGGAGTGGCTGTTAAAGTTTTACTTAAGAAGTGGTCCTTATTATTTAAGGGTTTGGTGGTGCGTGTATTCCTGGATCTGTCCTGGGAAATGCAGAAGAGACGAAGGGAGTTTTTGATCTTGAAGCCCGGTGTGATTCAGCTGAGAGGTTTTTTTCCTTAAAGTTCCTTGTAAATGTTTTGATAAAATTGCAATCTGTTTTGTATGTTTTTTATGATCCCCCCCCCCCCCCCAGCTGGCCGCCTTATAAGCTCCCGTCTTTCAGCTGTTACCTAAGCTTTTGTGTGTAATTGTTGCAGTATATTTGACATAATCGGTGGTCAGGCAGATTATTCACATTCCTTTAATGTTTTGTTAAGAAAATATTGCTAAAGCGTTTATTGGATCTCCTATGTGAAGGGCTAGAGAGATATGGGTATGTGTTTGATTGCCTATTGTTATTTTGGGGGTTGTTGAACCTATCAGTATTATTATTTGCTTCACCCATATCTATTTCTGTTCATTTCTGTTCAAGTCGTAATACTTGCTATGTTTTGTTAAATTTTGCATCATTAAATAAAAAAGAAAAGGGCACTCAATAAACTTTGGTTGAAGAATAGTCGCTATTTTGAAGGGAATTAAGATGATCAGCATTCTGGAGATTATCTGTAGACCAGTGAAGACTAGCAGACAGTCATGACTGTACCAGGGTAGTAGAGCAGACCACACCTTTCATGGTATTCTCTCTTTCCAAACTCATGATTTGTCAATGTCCCCAGAGTTCTCAATAAACCTCCACCTTTCTCTTGTGATTTTCCACTGGTATCCTTGGACTAGAAGGAGAAGAGTAGTTTCTTGGGTGGTTCATGCTTCTCTTTCTGGACCCTTTTACAGATTGCAGTTGGGAGAAAAGCTTCTCTGAACTTTAGCGCAAACTTTAGCATATTAGGAACACACAATAGCACAGTAAAAGACTAACATGGTCTATTTAGCTGACCAATAAGGAGGCTAGAGTCGTCGCCACTGCTCCATGCAGGTGACCCCCCCTGTGCCATTGTTTAGGGTTGTACCCACTGCTCCGTGTAGGAAAAGTGGGTACAGTGAACTTGAAGAATGTGAAAGCCAACCCCCCATAAATATGTACAGAACTTTGAGAATTCATCTTCTTTTTATTTTGAAACCTAGGAATAGAAAACTGTTCTCAAAGAGTTATGGTCTTGTAGCACAGTTTTTCAGTTCTCCCAAACTTTACGGTAGTACAGCTTTAAACATATAAATTACATGTAGATCAGCAGAGGCTAAACAAGCCTACTTGGACTGTGAGCTCAGTCTAGGACTGCAGTCTTGGCTACTAAGCAGACGTTTTATGGGGACCAGTGATACATTTACAGGGGAAGAAATGAAGCTTATAAGGAAAGAAACACCCTTCCTACAGTTAAATATGGTGGAGGTTCCATAATATTGAGGGGCTGTTTGCTGCCTCAAGAGCTGGAGACCTGGAATGTATTAAAGGAATCATGAAGTTAGAGGACTTCCAAGGTATTTTGGAGCGAAATGTGCTACCTAGTATCAGAAAGCTAGGTCTGGCTCAAAGGTCATGGGTCCTCCAGCAGGACAATGACCCGAAACATATATCCAAAAGTACAAAAGAATGATTAAAAAGGAACAAACAGACCGTTTTAAACTGGTCAGTTTTGAGTCCTGATCTCAGTTCAATCGAGAACCTTTGGATAGGGCGGAAGTTTGCCATTGGTAAAAGGAATCCTGGAAACATTCATGAGTTGGAACAAATCACAGTTGAAGAGTGGGAGAAACTACCAGCAGACAGATGTACGAAACTTATAGATGGCCACAAGAAACATTTGAAGGCCATCATCGCTGCCAAGGATTGTGCAATGAAATACTAGTAAAGGGGGCCATTAATCCTGCCCAGATCATATTTTATTTTTTTTCTCATAAATTACTGCATCTAAGCTGCACAGACATCTTTTTTTGTTGTTGTTGTAGACCTTTGAACATACTATCAAGATATTATGATGACATATAGCTGGAATATTTCCAATTATTTCTCAAGATATTATGCACAATCTACCTAAAATTCAAGCGTGCCAATAATGTTGACCACAACTGCATTTTCATGATAAAATTCAGTACGTATGGTCACGTTTTTTTTAACGGGCAAGGTGGAGCCAATTTTGGATTCTGATTTGCAATTGCTCCCTCCTCCTCCATTAGCTTCATCTTTTAGAGAATGTTCCTCGGAAGGATAATGTGCCCCGCTACTTCTCTCTTAGACCAGTGTTCAGTGGGGCTGTCATTACACATCACGAGCATTGTTTGCAAGCTCTGAGAGGTACAATAGATGGCTCGGTGTTGGGGGGGGGGGGGCTTTTCCCACATTCGCTCAGGAAGGCAGCGATTAAGCCACTCTTAAAGAAGCCAAGCATGGACCCTACAATACTGGAAAATTATTGGCCAATGTCTAATGTATCTCTCTTAGGGAACCTGAGTGGAAAATGCGCGTTGACTCAGTTACAAGATTTTATGGATATATATGGGCTTCTTGATACTTATCAGCTGGGTTTTCATTGTTTTCATAGCACCAAAACAGTACTAACAAGTTTGATAGATGATCTGAGGTTGTTGCTGGACGAGGGAGTGGATTCTTTATCAATAGTTTTGGATTTGCGTGCTGCATTTGATATGATAACGTGCTACATCAGTTGCGAGTGGGAGGAGTTAGGGGCTGTGCCTTAGATAACCTTAGGATTACCTCCTTTCCTCCTTTTTAAAAGACAGGATTCAGTTTGTAAGCATCAGAAGTGGTAATTCTGAGATTTGCGCTCTATGCTGTGATGTTCCACAAGGGACCTTATTATCACCTTTGTTGTTTAATCTCTAGCACCAGAGGCACAAGGTTTTCAGCAAGCGAGAGTGGTCTAGCAGATCTTTGCAGACGATACTCAGTTTATCGTACTCTTAGAGAGAGATTAGACAGAGGGCTTAAAGAAATTACATGATTGTCTGAATGCTATGGAGTTGTGGATGGATGATAATAAATTGCAGCTGAATCCTAGAAAAACAGAGATTCTCTGTGTGCATAAGGCTCTATTGGAGCATGAAAGAGTTCAGTTTGTTTGGCTTGGTATAGAGTTATGGGTTTTGGACCAGATTTGGAGTTTGGGCATAGAACTGGATGAGACCACAAATCTCACAGGTGGTACAACTCTGCTTTTACATTTTGTGACAGCTACAGAGTGTAAGTACTTTATGGAAAAGGAGTTTATGCAGATTGTTTATGCTTTTATTAATACTCGTTTGGGTTATTATAATCTGCTGTACTTAGGAATGTTTTTTGGTCTCCAGCTGATTCAGAATGCAGCTACTCATGCTCTCCCAGGGATGAGTTTGCATGACCATATCTCCCCTGCGTGATGTGGCTAAACACATTCAGTTCAAAGCCCGTTACTTTGGCTTTTAAACTGGTGTCATTACGGGAAAAGCTTTGCTATACACCAGGGAGGAGCCTGCGTTTGTTTGATGGGGATCTTTTGGAGGTTCTGGGACCGAAAAAGGCCCCTAAACAATGATGCGGTCAGCCTGTATCCAGTCTTATGGAATCAATTTCCCCAGAATCTGCATACCTTACAAGAACATCTGCTTTTTGTGGAAGCGATTAAAGACATATTTATTTGGTTAGAAGAGGGTATTTACTTGTTGAACATGTCGGGGATAGTTGTGCTTGAGATTCTGTACTGATAAGTGTTGAATTTTGTTTTGTTTTGTAATATGCATGCTTATTGTAACCCGCCCTGGGCTTATCGTAAGGATGGGCTAAACATCCAAGCACATAATAAATAATAGAATGGCGTGATCAAACCAGCACCTTGATAACTTATGCTACACTCCATCTCAGATGTTTTTTTCCGTTCTCGGAAGGGAATGCATTTCATTTTTGGGGTTACTCTTTTATTTAATTCCCAGCTGGACTTGCTGCAGACCATCGGGTCTCCGGTTGTGCCCTCTGCTGTGTTTTGAGGTTTCGTCCTACCACCTTCACTGAGAAGGTTTTTTGCATCCACTGTACTTTCTATGAAGACTCCTGCCATTGTCCTAGACTTTGCTTATCAATGAAAAATACTTTCCGCTTTTGTATTGATATTCGGACAGGGATGTGCCGTGGTAAGCACACATTCAGCTCATTAATGCACCTTAAAAAATTTGTGTGAAATTGATTTTATGTGCATTAACCTATATTAATGTGCATACAGCAGGTTTGCACATTAAAACAATTCTAGTGTATATGAAAACAACTTATTAAAATGAATTTGTGAAATGAAACTGAAAAAGCATCTAGAAACTGGGAAAAAATCCAAATGAACTAAAAGTTTTGCCCTGTGCCCTTGCTTAGTTTTTGATCTCTTTGAGAGAGGTGATCTCAAAAACTTAGACATAATAAGCAAGTATAAGAGGCTGGAAACATTGGTTCAAAGTCTAGGATTTAGTTTGGCTTGAAGATATGTTGTTGCTGTATAGCATAACTTCTTGAGGATATTTCCACACATTACTGAACCACCACAAGATTCTTCAGATGGCTGGATGAGCACATGTAGCCAAGATGAGCCTGAGCTACACTAGGAGAGCTGTGTGTTGAAGTCTGTGCTAACTCTACATCAATATGCACACTAGCCTCTGTCAGTCATCCTTCACTTCACGTCTTAAAATCATCGATTTGATCATTTTTAAAGACTCCCACTACTTCTGACAGACATTAACAGCAACAGGGAGTCAATGTTCACTATCCGGTGGGATGAAGTGCGCTGTGCTAATTATACCATTTCTAGTTAGATGGTTGCTTTTCACTGTACCCACAACTTCCTTGTTGTCGCTGGTACTCCCATATTTTCGGACCCTGCACTGAAACACAGTCATGTTTCACTATATTTGGGAAGTTAAGATGGGTAACAATCACTCCAGAAATGCAATGCTTCCAGTTATCAGCTCATCCAAACAGATGCCTGTTGAGACAAGTCCTTATTGCCAAATCCTGGTTCCATGACATTGACAGCCCTCACTTCCAAGAGGACAGGTGTTTTGCAAGAATGTAAATGACAGAAAATTACTTAGTTGTAACATGTTCATGCTATAGGTATGGTCATCTCTAATCTTTAAAGAATAGGAACTCAGGTAAGAACAAAAATGCTGTTGGAATTCATGAAAGTGTGGCAAAAACACAGAGGATTATTGAGGAGACTTTCCATTTTTCCTACACCCTTTCTGCCCATTTCTGGGGCTCGAGGGTCGGGCAGTCTCTGTGCAACCAGGCTGCTATTGCGTTCTGCACGGATAAAGCTAGAAAGAAGAGAGTTGACATTATCACAATGAGAAAAGAAAAGAGGCCAAGTAATCGGACCTTGTGGTCTCTATCTGCTCTCATATGCGAATGAAACTTATTTTCAGGGTGGTCAGATTAAATTGTTATAGATGTAACGTCCTCCCAGATACATCTGTAAGAGAGGGGGATCACTTGACTCCAGAGCTATGTCCCATCGACCTCTCACATACCCTGGCATAGGTTCTTCAATAAGAGAAAGGCGCCTCTCTTCAGGGTATAAATGGACTGTCTAAGGAAACAATGTATGGACAGTTTTGGTGTTCCAAATTTAAAAGTTATTAGTGGGAAATCTTTCTGCAAAGCAAACTAACTATTTACTTTCTGGGCAGGCACAGAGAAAACGATAGTATGGTTATGCATCTGTTGAGGTACGATTGTCTGCAAGACATTCTTAATAGTTATGGCAGGTGTTGTCTCCAAAGTATTCTAAGAATAGTTGAGTCTTTAGCTGCCTGCAGAATTTGGTTATTAGATCTAAGAATCTTGTCTCTTGGATGGGCACCTGACTCTCACTTCTCATCACTCCTGTCGGATCTTTGTTCAGGGTCCTTTCCTCATGATGGACTGACCTAGGGTGAAAGGTTTACTCCTGCAGAGTAGCAGCAGCAAAGGTTGCAAGATACAGGAGGCAGAGGGTTGCTTCTTTCTATCTCTTTCTCAGTCTGAAGAAATCTGAAACACGACAGTGGGTTGCCACCTCTTCCTTTGGCTAGTTCCAGCCCGCTGACAGGAAGATTCCTGGGCTTCACTGACCAGCATCCTCAGTTGTACTATTGTGTAACTAGGGCAGGGATTCTCAGTCCAGTACTTGGGCTAAAATATAAAATATTTCCATGTTTTACTGATCGTGGAGCCCTCGTTTCATATAGGAGGTGCTGCTGAGCACCTGACAATTCCTGCTCTATCCTCTCTTTTGTGGAAGGGAAAATGAAAGGAAACGCTTTAAAAAAAAAACCTGGGAGGATACAACAGATGCTGGAAACTGCAGAACTAACGACTTTGCCTGATAATTTGTATATTACCCATTTACATCTCCTATGAACCAACTGTATCAGGGCAGATTTGTCCTAGTCCCAAATCCCGATAGGTGCTTCATTTATGCCCCACTGCTCATTCATATGTCTGACGGATATAGACCAACTGTTTTTAGCAATGGACTGAGTATTATGCCTGCTATCGGCTTTGGCAAGCGTCCCATTGTATGCTTTGCGCTGATGCATACTCCAATATCCTTTCTTGATTTTTGGAACTTACATTACATTTAAATTCAGGGTTTTTTTCATCCTGGCCTGAAACAGTTGATCTAAGCAACTGTTGTAAGTTTTTGAGGGCTCTGTGCAGACCTAGATAAGGTCTTAGATAATGCTGGGGAGGAGTCTACTGTCTTGGTACATGTCGGTACCAATGACATAGGAAAATGCGGTAGGGAGGTTCTGGAGGCTAAATTTAGGCTTTTAAGTAGGAAGTTGAAATCCAGAACTTCCAGGGTAGCGTTCTCCGAAATGCTTCCCGTTCTCAAGAGGATTGTGGAAAATTGCAAGAGGATCTTGATAAACTGGAAGACTGGGCATCAAAATGGCAGATGAAATTTAATGTGGACAACTGCAAAGTTATGCACCTAGGGAAGAACAACCCAAACTATGGTTACACGATGCAAGATTCCACATTAGGAACCACCACCCAGGAAAAGGATTTAGGCGTCATTGTGGATAACATGTTAAAACCCTCGGCCCAGTGTGCAGCGGCGGCCAAGAGAGCAAATAGAATGCTGATGATGATAAATAGTGTGGTATATAAGAGAGTGTAATAAATAAATAAATAAAAAATGCTAGGTATCATAAGGAAAGGAATGGAAAATAAAACAAAGGATATTATAATGCCTCTATATCGTTCCTTGGTGAGACCGCACCTTGAATATTGTGTGCAATTCTGGTCGCCATATCTTAAAAAGGATATAGCGTTATTAGAAAAGGTTCAGAGAAGAGCCACCAAAATGGTAAAGGGGATGGAAGGATAACCCTATGAAGAAAGGCTAAAAAGGTTAGGACGCTTTAACATGGAGAAGAGACGGCTGAGGGGAGATATGATAGAAGTCTATAAACTAATGACTGCAGTGGAACGGGTAAACGTAGATTGATTGTTTACATTATCAGAATATAGAAAGACTAGGGGACATGCAATGAAGCCACAGGGTAAACTATTTAAGACTAATAAAAGAAAGTATTTTTTTTTTCACTCAACGTGTAATCAAACTCTGGAATTTGTTACCGGAGGATGTAGTAAAGGCTGTTAGTGTAGCTGGGTTTAAAAAAGGTTTGGACAAGTTCCTGGAGGAAAGGTCCATAAATCATTATTAAGAAGGGACCCAGGATATCAATGCTTGACCCAGTACAAGCATTGTGGAACCTGTGTCTTTTGGGGAAACTGCTAGGTACGAATGACCTAGATTGGCCACTGTTGGAAACAAGATACTGGGCTTGATGGACCTTGGTCTGACCCAGTATGGCATGTCTTATGTTCTTATTGCTCTCGGTACCATCTTTTGGGAGCTAAGCCATGCTTTAAAGAGATCGGAAGACTATTACTTATATACATTTGATTATAAAAAATCATGTTGTGACGCAGATGTTCATAGAATTTTATATTGGGCTTCCCAAATCGGTGGCACTAGAAGGTAAAGTTAGTTGGTGGCATAATCTAGAAATCACTGTTATGGTTCCCATTTATGAGTTCCAGAGAGTAACCAAAAACCAAATGGCTGGAAGTACCAGAGGCGTTCCATGCTAAGGGAGTTTGGTGGGGGTAGTGCTGGGAACCTGTAATCGGAGGGCATTCAGGAAGTTCCAGTCAGTTTACAGCCAATGAAAAAATGTCTTCTGAAGGTTGTTCTGACAGAGTTAGAAATTATTTGAGCTAAAGGTCTAATGCATCGCCTTAATGTGAAGAAATACAAGGCCCAATATTTAAAGGATTTATTCTTCTAACTCGAGGGTTATGCTCTTAAATTGGCCTCGGAAAATATACTACTTGAAAATTTATACTTGAAATTTCACTAACCTCCTAAATTTAGGAGCATAAAAAATAAGGTGTGGATAATACTGATATCATTTCAATACATTATTTGTTTTGTGTAGCAAGGATTATAAGGTGGGGAATAAAAATTTGGAATTTAGCACTGATTTTCAGCACTAGGCTCATAATCTAGGCAAATGAATGGCAGGACTAAATTTTATGATAAATTTTCAGCTGAAAACTTAGGGGCCCAATATATTCATAGGATTTCTGCGCCGAACTGTGAGTTATGCTCCTATATTGCCCTCTTTGAATATTTACAGCATAAGGGCCGCAATGCCTACATTTATACTCAAATTTTCACTGAACTCCTAAATTTAGGAGCATAAAAGGTGGATGGCTGCAAAGGTGCATTTAGGACGGGGAAAAAGTTAGGAGCTTCAGGCACATAAATTAGGATTATAAATCGAGGCACGTGACTGGTTGATCTAAATTTAGGAGCATAACTTTTAAGCGCTTAAATTAAGGTTAATTTTCAGCTGAAAAATTAAACTCCAGAAATTTGGCTGAAAATAGAACACAAATTTAGGAGCATAAATTTAAGAGCTCAGTCTTTTTGAATAGTACCTCCATAGGCTCCTAAATTAGGCTGAAATGGGGCACACATTTAGGATCCTAACTTAGGAGCTCAGTTTGTGTTTGAATATCGGACCCATAATTATTAGAACCTGATGGGCAGCCACAAGCCCACAGATGGCCGTCTCTGCGCCTTATCCTTACGTCCACTATAATGTGTGCCGACTGCCGACTGCTCCGCACACAGAGAGAAAACTTGCCTTCCCTGAGAGTCTGGGGACATTCCTCTATACTTGAACCTCAGCACCAGTTTTTATGCTCCTGTCCATGTTGTGGTCATGGTCATCTCCATTACTCCAATGTGTTTTGTGTTGCACTGGACATTTATGCCACATTCTGTTTCTCGAGTTATACTCCTACAGAAGCATCAGTGATATTGAGTGGCATAGATGGGAAAGAAACACGGTAGCTCACTGAATTGGTTTCTCTGTCCAAGAATGGATCACAGTTTAAAAACTAAGAGGCAATTGCTGCAGCTGATGGGTAATACAACCAGCATTTGCTTGGAGAAAGAGATTAATCCTCAGAACCATTATCCAAGGTCCCAAAGCGTTCCCTTCTTTTAATATAGCTTGCTGTAAGTGCTTGTTGTTTGTTCTTGTTTTGATGCGATGAATGTTCACCTTCATTTTCTGTGAATTGATGTGTTTCCTTGTTCTGTCTTACAGTCCTCTGAATCCCAGTCCAACATCACCTCTTTCACCTTCGTGGCCAATGTTCTCTGCACCCTCAAGCCCTGTACCCACATTCTCGACATCCAGTGACTCTTCCCCCACCAGGTCTGTTCCATAGCTTTCTTGTTTCTCCCTATGAATATTTTTTTTATTTTCCTGTATGATATGACTTGCCTCAATAACCCATAATAATCTAGTCATTAAATTCACCAGCAATATTTGTTCATCAGGTGATAAACCTTCTGACTCCCAAATCACTGAAGAACGGTCAACAAAGGTTTGATGCTTATCTGTTTTCCTCCCTGCCTACTGGAGGAACCTGCATGCCCTAAGGTATAGCTTCATCTGCTACTTGTACAGCAGCGCATTTGAATTGAGATTTGGCTAAAACTGAGATTTATTCTTAATCTGAAAAACTGACATGATCAAAGAAAATAAACCATCCATGATCCCTGAATGAAGGTCCAGTCGTCGTCCCAGCTCACCTTCAGGTATTTTCACTCAGCTTGGTGGTATGCAAGACCGGAATGTGGTCAGACGAGCCTAGGATTGTGCATATATTCAGAAAAGGATGCAGAAAGATGGCATCGTATCATTTCAGGTCTTGTCTGAAGGGGCTTTACAAGCTGGAAACGAGTGGGTACATCATCTTGCACATAAAGGCCTTCTCTACAGAGGAGGACATGACCAGAAAAGGGTAACATTGGCCACTTATTCTTTGTCTGACAGCAAAGAAAATGCCTGTACATTTAACAGCACATGACTGTATTAACTATAACACTCATTTACTCTCCAGGGCACCAACTGCCTGGAGGACCCTTTTGGTGAAAGGTGATACTGCATCTTAGAAATGATTCTTATTAATGTTTAACTTCAAGTCATCTGTAGTCAAAATTACGCAGAATGTAACCAAATGGGGCATTAGGTACAATACGATGCAGATTGTTTTAAGATATAGAAAAGATCCATGATATGATTACATTTTCGCTTTGTGCAGATCATAAAAGTGTGAAGCAATTAAAATGTTTGCATCAGTTTCCTTAGAATAGCACAGGCAAAGTTTCTCTCTCCCTTTTTAATTATAGATTTTTAATGCATGAATGCTGCATAGCACCAGGAATGAGAACATCCTTTCCTGATCAGAGATGTATACAGATTCTGGAGGAAAGTTCATGACCCAAACAAATAGCAGTAATTATTATAAAATATCCCAAAGACAGCCTCTGATTTCCTTCATTTGTTTTTCACAAGTAGAGTAGACGTGACATGATCAGACAGCAGAATTACCATAAAGATATTATACATTTGAAGAAATTGCCCCAGATTGTAGACAGTCAGGAATATCTGCCATCCTCCTCTTCATTGCCTAAGTAAGAGTATCACATTTATCTTTTTTGACTAATTCACAGAGGAAGTATGTGATAGAAGTGAAATGATCTACCTGCATGTGATAAATTATACCACTTAAATTCTCCAATGTGGTGAACGAGATTGGTATCTAATTTTATATATGCAGTAATACCACTAGGGCCAGTCCAAGGATATGAGGCATAGAGTAGTTACTCACCTGTAACAGGTGTTCTCCAGGAGCAGCAGGAATCAGTCCTCACATATGGGTGTCATCGGCGCCGATGAAGCCCCAGCGGAGCATTTCCCCAGCTTTCTATGAAAGCCTTTGGGAATGCAGGCACGCATGCGCGGTTCCCTTCCCCGCCTAAAGGTGCCATCTTACCTCAGTCAAATGACATAGCTAAGAACAGCACACAAAAATGAAAAAATAAACTATGTACAACTGCAACTCCAAGGGGAGGAGGGAGGGTTGTGAGGACTGATTCCTGCTGCTCCTGGAGAACACCTGTTACAGGTGAGTAACTACTCTTTCTCCAGGACCAAGCAGGAAGTCAGTCCTCACATATGGGTGACTCCCTAGCTCTGGGCTACCGAGGAACCAAGAGAACTCCCTTTAGTCCCAGCAGCAAAGAAAGGCTTTTCAAGGACAGTGCGGTATATAAGAGAATGTAAATAAAATAAAATAATAATAAATAACCTCCACCGGTAGCCCAACAGAGGGCAGGAGTTGCCTAAACCTCAAAGAGATTCCGGAGTACTGCTTGGCCAAAAGCACTGTCCCTACGGGACTCCCTCTCCAGACAGTAATGGGCTGCAAAAGACTGGCTTGAAGACCAAGTTGCAGCCCTGCAGATGTCTACCAAGGGCACAGAGCGGAGATGAGCCACTGAGGCAGCCATTGCCCTGACTCGGTGGGCCGTAACCTGACCCTGCAAAGGAAGGTCAGCCACCTTGTAAGCCCAGGCGATACAGTCAGCCACCCAGATGGACAAGGTACGCTTGGACACAGCCAACCCCAACTTATTGGGGTCAAAGGATACGAAGAGCTGAGTAGCCCTTCTATGCCCCTGCGTATGGTCAAGGTAGAAGGATAAGGCCCTCCTACAGTCCAGGGTATGCAGGACTGCTTCAGCCTGGCTAGCATGAGGCCTAGGGAAGAATGTTGGAAGAACCACCTCCTGATTAAGGTGGAAAGAGGAGACAACCTTTGGAAGGAACTTTGGATGAGTCCTGAGGACTACCCTGTTCCTATAAATCCTGGTGTAAGGCCTATCACAGACCAGGGCCTGAAGCTCACTCATTCGCCTAGCCGAGGTAAGGGCTATCAGGAAGAGTGTCTTCCAGGAGAGGAAGCGTAGTGGACAAGTAGCCATCGGCTCAAAAGCTGGACGAGTCAGTTGCTGCAAGACCACATTCAACTCCCACTCAGGGGCAGGTGGACGGATAGGAGGCTTGAGCAAAAGCAAGCCCCTGAGAAAGCGGGACACCAAGGGGTGACCAGAGAGAGAATGCCCCTCCACCAGTGAGTGGTGAGCTGCTAGAGCTGAAAGGTGGACCCGAACAGAATTGGACTTAAGTCCCTGATTAGATAAGTGCAGTAAGTACTGAAGCACTACTGGCACAGTACAGGAGAAAGGATCCTCTGTACGTAGCTCACACCACACAGAAAACCTTTTCCATTTGAGAACATAGGTTTTCCTAGTGGATTGTTTTCTAGAGGCTAGGACAACCTCCTCAACTTCCTGAGGTAGGCCCCAGGGAGCCAAAACTACCCTTGCAGCATCCAGGCCATCAAATTGAGAGCTTTGAGATTGGGGTGCAGAAGGGAACCCTGCTCTTGTGAGAGAAGATTGGGTTCCAACCCCAGAGGCAGTGGGGGATCCACCGCCAGTTGAAGCAGAAGGGGAAACCAAAGCTGTCTCGGCCACCTGGGAGCTACCAGCAGGACCGAGGCCTTGTCTTGAAGAATTTTGAAGAGAGTTCGGGCCACCAAGGGCATGGGAGGAAACACATACAGGAGGCCCTGAGACCATGAAATCAGAAAAGCATCTGCTGCTATTCTCAGAGGATGCGGTTGTCGAGAGCAGAACTTTGGCAGTTGCTTGTTCAGTGGACTGGCAAAGAGATCTACCACAGGGAGACCCCATTTTAGGAAGACCTTCTGAACTACTGAAGGATGCAGTTGCCACTCGTGGGGCTGCAGAATCCTGCTCAATCTGTCGGCCAAGTGATTGTCCTGGTCTGGAAGGTAGACAGCCCTGAGGAGCATGTTGTGCTTTAGGGCAAAGGAACAAAGGTCTTGGGTTTCCCGACAAAGGAGCCTGGACCCAGTCCCGCCCTGCTTTTTCACATAAAACATGGCCACCTGGTTGTCTGTTTGAACCAGGACACAATGATGAGCCAGGGTAGGCGTGAAAGCTTTGAGAGCTAGGCGAATAGCCCTGAGTTCCAGGAGATTGATCTGCTGTGCCGCCTCCCAAGGAGACCAGAGGCCCTGGGTGCACTTGTCTAGTCAATGAGCTCCCCAGCCCTGCAGGGAGGCGTCGGTGGTCAGTACCACCATGTGCCCAGGAATCTGAAAGGGCACACCCATCAGTAAGTTGGGTGGATGTAGCCACCAGGTGAGGGAGTTCAGAAATTGTCTGGACACCCTTACTTTGTCTCTGAGGCTGCCTGTGGCCTGTGACCACTGAGTCCGAAGGCACCACTGTGCAGGCCTCATATGGAGCCTGGCATTGGGGGTCACATGTACTGTCAAAGCCATGTGGCCAAGAAGTCTTAGGCAGAGCCTGGCGGAGACCAGTGACCTGCTGAGAAATTGAGTTGCCAAGGCTATCAACCTGTGGGCCCTGTCTTCTGGCCCTTGCCAGCAGAGAGTCCAGCCTTGCTCCTACGAACTCCAAGTTCTGGGAGGGGAGCAAAGTGGACTTTGCGAAATGTATGACAAACCCCAATCTTTGAAGAAGAGCAGTAGTTCTTAGGGTGGCCTGTCTGGCCTCCTGGCACGTCTGACCCCTGATGAGCCATTCATCCAGATAGGGGAAGACAAAGATGCCCTGATTTCTCAGGTAGGCCGCCACCACTGCTAGGCACTTTGTGAAGACTCTGGGGGCGGAGGTGAGGCCGAAAGGCAGCACTCTGTATTGATAATGGTTTCCTCCCACAATGAACCTTAGGTACTTTCTGTGGTCTGGATGAATGAGGATGTGAGTGTATGCATCCTTTAGATCCAAGGAGCATAGCCAATTTCCCTGCTGGAAGTAGGGCAGAAGTGTTCCAAGAGTAAGCATCTTAAACTTTTCTTTCTCCAGGAACTTGTTGAGGTTCCTGAGGTCCAGAATGGGTCAAAGGCCGCCGGTTCTTTTGGGTACCAGGAAATATCTGGAGTAGAAGCCGTGACCTTGTAAGGGGGGAGGCACAGGCTCCACCGCCCTGTCCACCAACAGACCTTGAAGCTCTTGCAGGAGAAGATCTGTGTGCAGGGGAGGCCTTGGAGGTTCCCCTGGAAAATATGGTGGAGGCAGTTGGTGAAAATGCAGGGCATAGCCCTTGTGAACTATGTCCAACACCCAACTGTCCCCGGTGATGAGGGGCCACTGGTGGGCAAAGAGGGCGAGGCGACCTCCTGTGCAGGGTTGGGAGAGCAGGGGAGGAGAGGCTACGCTCAAGGAGTCAAAAACCCCCACCCTGCTGAGTGGTAGCAGGGGCCGGAGGCTTGGGGGTCCTCTGCCTATGGGGCCCATTACCCTGTCCCTTGGCTTGCTGACCCTGGGGGGGCAGCTTGGGAAGCCTGATATTGAGGGTACTATTTGTAGGCAGTGCCCTTCCTCGGGTAAAAGGGCTTTTTACCCGAGCCCTTCTTTTTATGAGAAGGGGCAGAGGTCTTCCTAGACAGCCTTGTCCGTGTAAGGTGCTCTGTTTTGAGCTGAGCGGCCTTCTCGGTCATGGGCTTGCCAAAAAGGTTTTCACCTCGGCAAGGGACATCGACCAACTTGTCCTGAACCCATGGCTCGAGGTCCGATGACTGCAGCCATGCCTGGCGTCGAGCCGCGATGCCGGCTGCCGCAACTCGGGCCAAAGCCTCGAAGCCATTGTAGGCGGCGCGGGACATGAACTTCGAGCAGTCCCGAATCCCGGAGGACAAGGACTTAAATCTCTGCAAGGGTTCCCCGGAGAGACCAGCAGAGAACCCGGCCAACTCCTTGGCCAGGTCCCGCAAGTACATGCCCATGTACAGCTGGTACGACTGGACACGGCAAGCAAGCATCGAGCCCTGGAAGCACTTTCTACCGACGCCATCGAGGTTTCGGGCCTCCCTGCCAGGGGGCACCGCAGAGTGCATCTTCTGGCTCTTCAGACGATGCATGGCTGATTCCACAACCATAGAATGGTGTGGTAGCTGTGCCTTCTGAAAACCAGGGCTCTTTCTGAGTCGATAGATCGAGTCGACTCGCTTGCTGAGAACCGGCGCCGAGGCCGGTGCCTCCCACATTCGGAAGAGGAGCTGCTCCAGCATCGGAGGAACCGGGACAGTAAAGGCCTCCTTCGGAGGAGAGTCATACTGCAGCGCCTCGAGCTCTTCAGCTCGAGGCTCTTCCTCGGGATCCGCCAGAATAGCCAAAGCAGTGGCCATATCCTGGACGAACTCCGAGAACCGAGTATCCTCCGGAGGGGATCTACTCCGGGGCTCAGACTGCAGTGAGTCCGATGGGACGCACCGAGTCTTGAACGTATCGGGGGAGTCCTTGTCCTCTGTCTCCCAGGCGGACTCGTCCGAGGAGGAATCGGGGTCCGACCCCGCGGGGCCCTGGAGCACCCGCCCCGACGCCGGAGGCACCGGTATCAACGCCCTCGGTCCCAAACGGGAGGTCGAGGGAGACCGCGACCGAGGACGACTTTGAGCCATGATGGACTCGAGTATCGGTCTCCGGGGTTGACTTCGAAGTCGATGTCCCGGTGATCGGGGCAGATGGCCCAGACAGGCTGGCCATCAGTGCCCGCTGCTGCTCCATGAAGGCAGACAGTCTGCTCTCCAAGGCTGTCATCCTGAGACTCAGCTCGGGAGACGCAGCAGCCACCGACTCGGGCCCCGGCAGTGCCGGGCCTGACGTCGGCTCCCTGGGAGGAGAGTCCTCGAGGACTACGGGGCTTACGTGTCCAGCAGACTCTGGCTCCACGTGAGGAACTTTGGCAGGCTTCTCTTGGTCCACGGGCCCGGGGCGACGGTCGGGGGTCTTAGACCTGGCCCTCGAGGAGCCAGGGACCTCCTCCTCCGACGCCCTTGCGAGCCGCTTCTTTCTCTTACGTTCCCGGTCGGGGGACCCCCTGTCCGAGGAGCTTCGACTGCGCTCGGGATCGGAATCCCGAGATGTCGAGGCCTCAGACGAGGTCCGGGCCCAGCCGGAGGCTGAGTTCGAGAAAAGCCTTTGCTTTTGCTGCTGTCGACTTTGGAGTGCCTTGGAAGACATCTTCCCACATGGCCTGCACGATTTAGGGTCGTGGTCAGGGCCGAGGCACCGGAGGCAGCAGTCGTGTGTGTCAGCGAGAGACATTAATTTCTTACACCGATCACACTTCTTAAAGCCACTGGAAGCCATCGGGGAAAAAAAGAGTCCCCGCGAGGTCAAAAGACCGGCCTTCCAGGGAAAAATGGAAAAAAGCCCGCGAACGCCAGCCACGAAGGGCAAAAACCGAAAAAGAAGAATCGGGCTCGATACCGGTGTACTGAACCCGGCGGGAGGGGAACCGGCGTCGAACCGGGAGAAAAAATAGCGATAATCGCCGAAAAAAATCTACTTTTAACCAGGAGAACAGGACACACGTCTGGTGGGCTTCTCGGAAAAAAAGAGACTGAGGTAAAATGGCACCTTTAGGCGGGAAGGGAACCGCGCATGCGTTCCTGCATTCCCAAAGGCTTTCATAGAAAGCTGGGGAAATGCTCCGCTGGGGCTTCATCGGCGCCGATGACACCCATATGTGAGGACTGACTTCCTGCTTGGTCCTGGAGAACTTGGTGAACCCTCATTCCTGTCACCCCCTCCCCCAGCTCCAGCTCCAGCTCCCACTGCCACCCCTCTCTAAAACCAAGCCTCCAATGCCGCATGCTGTTGGTGGTATACTTTACCCAACCGCTTTCTCTGATTCCGATATCCAGTTTTGCATGGGAGCGGAAGTTGCTGGTCAAAGCGCCATAGCATGTAAAATCAGAGCTTTGTTTTAACGTCATTGCCGCTGCAGGTCCCAGAGAGAGGCAGCAACAGCAGCAGTGGTCCACTCTCAAAAGGTTGGCACTCTAGTTGCTTAATGGGTAGTGCCAACACGGAGTACCATACTGCCAGTTCTCTATCTATCCAGATTTAGCTGATGGCTTTTCATTGGTTGCTTAAGTACAGTATTTCCTATCCCTAAAGGGCTTAGTCTATGGTCTAGATTTACTAATGTGCATTAATTTAATATGCAAATATATGCAAATGTTGGAGAATCTTTAGATACTTCCTACAGGAAACTAGGTTTGTATCTATTGCTCCTGCATTCCTAAGCTCTCTTCATAACAATACCAATATATAGGCATCTGTGTAAAACAGCTCTGAGAAAAAAGACTCAAGAATCAATGACGTTCCTTGTGACCTTGGATGAGTCACTTCATCCTCTCTTGCCTTGTGTACAAATTTAGAGCTAGAAAAACACTTGAAATTATATGATATGTGGAATAGAAAAAATTTCCATAATTTACTAACGTGTTCATGCTATTTCATTGATATTATTTAACGAGTTCCATTATTCTCAATGGGACCTGGATTGGCCTCTGTTGGAAATAGGATATTGGTCTTGATGGACCTTGGTCTGACCCAGTATGGCATTTCTTATGTTCTTACAAGATAAGGGAAGCTGCTCTCATTGTTGACATATTGGCTTGGTCTTCTTGGGTGATTCTGTGGTAGATCAGGGATTTTGCTGGCCCTTCCCGTACCATAGGCTTTCATGGAAATGCTGTCATGGTGATAAATGTAAAAGATTATCCTGGGATAACCGGGTCTGGACGTTAAAGCGGAATTTGAAGGCAAAACTATGCACAGAGCAGGAGGTTTAGAACTTTACAATTGATTTCACTCTGAAAATTGTTGACTTTCCAACCAAGATTTGTCTGTAAATTGAAAGTTTTGGAGCTTGTGACTATTGCACATTAGTAGACTTTGTCTCTGTGCACAGCACTACATTTTCAAAATCTTGTAGAAAGAAAACCCCCATGTATCACTTTGTTTCAGCATGTGCTCACTTGCAGGCATGCAGCACCTTTTGCTAGTGGATTCAATCCACAACAGCTCTTTGGCATTCAAATTTATCTATTGCTTGCATAGAGCCAAGAAGTGCCTCACAGATGCAAGCAAAGGGGAGACTCCTTTGAGTGCTTTTTTGGTCTCTTGCCATGCTCAGGGCCAGATAAAGTTTCCCTGCTTGTCCGTGCCCTTGAAATCCCATCTGGGCTTTCAAGGGCAGGGTAGCCAGCGGCATGTTGTACTCTTGAAACTATTTTACAAAGACTTCCAGGGTGCCAGCCCTTGGGCACCACGATTAACAAAAGAGAAATGAAGGGACAATTATTTTGTGCTTGTTCTGGTGCAGTACCCAATAGGATTAATCTAAGTTACCTTAAACAGTACTTTATTTAACAGCTGTTGGGAAGCATGTGTTAATATGGTGCTGCCATCTCTTGGGTAGTATGGATTGGTCTTCTGTTTTTCAAGATGTGGCGTAGTTTCCTTTGCTGGGAACAGATAACATTATACAGAAAGATCACTCTTCTGGTGGATTGCATATGATGAATATTTGTATCCAAGCTGTGTGTTTAGAAAACTCGTTTACAACATGGTATACCATTGATACTGTCCATTGCAAGATGTGGCCAGTCATTAATGCAGAAGATGGCAATTTTGTTTTTAAGGACTTGGAAAACTCACTCAAGTAATTTATTAAGAGCTAAAAGCTCACACGTGCAGAAAAGGACGGATTTATTAGTGTCAGCAAGTGTAAAGTATTTTTTATTAAAATTGTGAATTAATAATTGTTTTAGAATACCGCCCGTGTACATAGAGCTAAATAATAGATAAATAAGCCAAGTCACACAGTTACTTACAGCGTCCCGTACGGCTTAAGGTCACACAAAATCAGAATGTCAATGGATTGCACAGCATGAATCAAAATTATCAGTCCTTTACCACCAATATGGAATAGGCAGAGCAGGCCCAACCACTAGGCAGACTAGGCAGTCATCTAGGTCAGCAGCTTCTTGGGGGACATCATAGAGCAGCTACAATCAAAGCAAACTAACTGGTCCTAAAAGCCACACAACTGAGATTCATCAATGCTTGCTTCTACCTGCAGGAAGAATGGGCAGTGTGCAGATAGTCCGTTTACTCTTGTAAGAGGCTGTTGGAAATCTCTCTCGCTTTTTTTATATATTTACAGAACAAAGTTTAATATTTGAATGTACGAAATCCAAATATGTGTCTGTAGTAATGTTCTCAGAGGAATGGTTTTGAGATGATTATGACCAAGTTTAATTGGAGGAGGGGATGATGGGGGTCTAAAAGTTAATTGTGAGCGGGCAAAAGGCTGAAGGCTCAACTATATCATCTAATACCCCTGCACTTGCCCTGGGAATAGATTGTTTTTCTTTCCTTACTGTAATTGCAAGAGGATCTTGAGAAATTGGGAAGCTGAACGTTTAAATGGCAGATGAAATTTAATGTTGACAAGTGCAACCCAAGCTATAGCTACACCATGCAAGGTTCCATATTAGGAGTCACCAACTTGGAAAAGGATCGAGGCATCGTTGTGGATAATATGTTGAAATCTTCTGCTCAGTGGCAGTCAAGAAAGCTAATAGAATGCTAGGTATTATAAGGAAAGGAATGGAGAATAAAACAAAAGGTAACATAATGCCTCTGTATTGGTCCATGATGCAACCGTGCCTTGAGTATTTAAGAGTAATTGGAGAAAATATTTTTTCACTCAAGATATAATTAAGCTGTCAAATTTGATCTCCAGGAACAAGCAGGAATGTAGTCTTCACATATGGGTATCGTCGGTACCGACGGAGCCTGCGCGGGAACGCTCCCCAGCGTCCAATAGGAATGCTTTTGGGAGCATCCCTCAGCACATGCGCGCTGCCTTCCCGCCTTTCCAACTGTCCCTCTTCAGTTAAGTTTGTAGCTGAGTGAAAGGATAGAGGGAGAGAGGAAAGACAAAGAGATAGACAACTCCTAGGGGAGGTGGGTGGGTTGTGAAGACTAAATTCCTACTGTTCCCGGAGATCACCTGTTACAGGTGAGTAACTATGCTATCTCCAGGAACAAGCAGGAATGTAGTCTTCACATATGGGGACTCCCTAGCTGAAGATGCCAGGGAGATAGCCCCAGGAAGGTGCCAACCCAGAAAGATAGGCATCCTTCCTCCCATGGATCTCTGGCATTCCACCAGGGTTGGTGGGTAGGAGTTGAATTAGGTCTGAAAGAGATTTCGAAGAACAGCTTGGCCAAAGAAGGCATCCCGACAGGAGGCTTTATCCAGGCAGTAGTGGGCTGTGAAGGTGTGTACCGAAGCCCATGTGGCTGCTTGACAAATGTCATCGATAGACACAGAGTGGAGATTAGCCGTGGAAGTAGCCATGGCTCTCACATTATGAGCTGTGACGTGGTCCTGAAGAGGATGACCCTTATTCTCATAAGCAAAGGATATGCATTGGGCAATCCATTTAGATAAAGTTCTTTTGGAGAATGGAATTCCCAAATGACTAGGGTCAAAAGCTATAAAAAGTTGCGAGGACTTTCTATGTTGCTGTGTTCTTTGTATGTAAAAGGCTAGGACCCTTTTACAATCCAAAGTATGAAGGTTTCTTTCTGCATTAGAGGCATGAGGCCTCTGAAAAACTACAGGAAGATAAATTGATTCAAATGAAAAGGCGAAACCACCTTTGGCATAAAGTGTGGATGAGTTCTAAGAATAACCTTATGATGAAACCTAGTATAAGGAGGATCAGCCACTAAAGCTTGCAGTTCACTAATGCTACGTGCAGAGGTGATTGCAATTAGGAAGATGACCTTCCAGGTCAAAAACGTAAGGGCTGTAGTGGCTAAAGGCTCAAAAGGCGGCTTCATGAGCTGCCCAAGAACTAGGTTTAGATCCCATGCCACTGGTGGTGGCTTGATGGGAGGTTTGGTTAATAGAAGGCCTCTCATAAATCTTGATATGAATGGATGAGAGGAAATCGGTTGACCATTCAGAGGTTTATAAGAAGCTGCAGTTGCACTAAGATGGACTCTTACTGAATTGGTCTTTAGACCAGAATTTGATAAGTGAAGGAGATACTCTAGTATCAATTCCAGGGGTATGACAAGGGGGTTTAATCCCTTCTTGCAGCACCATATAGTAAAACGTTCCCACTTGAGGGCATAAGATCTTCTTGTGGAAAGTTTCTTAGAAGCCTGAAGGATATCCTTTACCTTTTGGGACAGGTTGAGATCCTAGAGGTCTAAGCCTTCAGCAACCAGGCCGTGAGGTGCAGGGACTGGAGATTCGGGTGTCATAGCGTCCCGTTCTCTTGAGAGAGGAGATCTGGAGCATGCCCTAAATCCAGAGGTGCTGCTTGAGAGAGATGTAGAAGCAGGGGATACCACGTTTGGCGTGGCCATCGTGGTGCTATGAGAATCATGCAACCCCTGTCTCTCTGAAGCTTAAAGAGTGTTTTGAGGATAAGGGGAATGGGTGGGAAGGCATAAAGGAAGTCCTGACCTCAGTGAAGGAGGAAGGCATCCCTTGCCTGACAATTGTGAGCCGGAATCCTGGAACAGAACCGGGGAAGCTTGGCATTCAGTGGACTTGTAAAGGATTCTATCTCTGGTGTGCCCCAGAGATGAAATATCTTTGCCACCTGGTCTAGATGGAGAGACCACTCGTGAGGCAGCAGTACTTGACTGAGTCTGTCTGCCCAAAGGTTTTGAATGCCTGGAAGATATACCACTAGAAGGTGAATTTGATGCTCTCTGGCGAGGGCCCACAGTCATAAAGCTTCGTTGCATAACGACAGATACCCATATGTGAAGACTAAATTCCTGCTGTTCCTGGAGATCACCTGTTACAGGTGAGCAACTACGCTTTGCTGGAGGATGTAATAGAAGCTGTTAGTATAGCTTGGTTTAAAAGAGGTTTGGAGACGTTTCTGGAGGAAAAGTCCATAAACTATTGTTAAAGTGGACTGGGGAAATCTACTGCATACCTCTAAGATAAGCAGCATGGCATCTGTCTACATTTTGGGATCCTGCCAGATACCTGAGATCTGAATTGGCCACTGTTACATAGAAGCTGGATACTGGGCTTGATGGACCTTTGGTCTGACCCAGTATAGGTTATCTTATTTCTCATCATTACATTCACTGATTACATCAACATGTGACTCGTGACTGTGCTAAACTGAAATACTGAAGCTAATAAAGAAATTCTATGCTGTGATCCCTGTGATCTTAGTGTGCGCTAATAGTAAATGATCCCCTATTCTGGGACGTTTCAGTCATTACAGCTCCATGTTCTACGCTCTGCTCTGCTCCACACCCCTGGCCCCGGTAGTTTTACATGAACCATATGCTTAGTTTTTGTTTTGATGGCGGCATCACCTGAATACATAGGGGGGAATTTTAGAAAGGGATGTCCAAGTGCAATCTGCGATGTCTAAACCAGAACATCTGGGGGGAAAAAGCAGGTGCAGACATGATTTCACAGACATGGACATGCTTAATCTGGACATCTACATAGACATCCCCAGAATAACATTCCAGAACCTGGACATCTAGGATAGCCTAATGGTTAGAGTAGTGGGTTAGGGAAACCAGGGTTCAAAACCCCAAATTGTCTTGAGTGGTGAGGATGATGGATTACTTTCTTCTCTATACCCTCTGGTTGATTTTAATCGAAAATGAGCACCTAACATTAAACACAATGCTGGACATCCATGCTGTTTCTGAGATCAGGCGGGGATGTCCAAGATCCTGGAATAGCCCCAGTCATGCCTCAAATTTCCTGCAAATGTCTTGGCCATAGCTCTTCCATGCCCTCTTTCAGACTTGGATGGCCCCAGAGTGAGGGCATCCCTACAGCTGGCTTCTGAGATGGCTCTGTATTTTGAACATCTCTAAGCTCATTTTCAGATGTCCAAAACACAAATAGAACTTCTAAAATAACCCCTATAGCTTCAAAGCTCAATATTAAAAAAAAAAAACCACACTTCATTTTCATTACCAAATGCTTTTAGCAAGGAAATGTAGCCATGTGTGAGTCAAAGTGCCATCAACGTCTCATTCTTGCAGAAAAGAATCTTGTACTTGAGGCTCCCACAAATGTGACCCATCCTCAGCTGACAGAGCATAGCCTAATTCTGCTTTTGCTTTGTAAACTGTTCTATCAGGGGTCAGTTCTGAGGTGGGATAGTGGCCTAGCCAGACCAGACTTCTTTGGAAAGGGTCCAAGGTTAACTTGGCCACTAGGCATAAGGGTCTATAGTGCTAGTTACAATTTTATTAACAAATAATGCCTTAGGGTGTGGCTCACAACAGATTTTCAACAGCTGTCATGCATCACGGGTGATATTCAAATATATGAAATTCAGTGAGCTCAATATGCAACAAGCTGAAAAGTGTAAACTAGCGTAAGATCACACCTATGCCATCTTATGAAGCACGAAGTAACATCTGATCACGCAGCCTGAGTCTGGCCTTGGCTGGTGTGACTGGTGAACTGGTCTGGACTGAAATAGTCAGTGACCATCTTGATCTATCCAGTTTTCAGCTGAAGTTCGGATTAGATACCTAATTGTATTTTTTACATATTAACTAACTAACTAACTTTGATAGAACTTCACCCTCCTATACAACTACTTCTTAAAGGGTGGATTTATACCACGATCACTCCCAATGCTCCCTAATCCCTCACTCTTTCTCCTACCTATCCTTCTATTTCTTCTGTCTTCTGCTCTCTTCTCCATCTTTCTTATGGCTCCACATCACTTTTTCTTATTATTATTGACACTCCCTAATCTTCTCCCCTCATACCAACAACTAAACCCTGCTCCTTATCGCCCTCTCTTTACCATCAGCATTTCTTCTTCCATCTTGTCATCCTCCCTTTCATCAGCTCTTGAGCTTCACCTTTTTTTTCCTCTCATTCATCCCTCTCTCCGAAAGATCCTCCTCTCTGCCCTGCATTATTCTCCTTCTCGTGATATCAATCCCAACCTTGGCCCCTCTAGACTTTTCTCTCACTCCCAGGACAGTTCCCCATGCAAGTGCTCCAATCTCATTCATATCCCTCTCCTTGCCCCTCCTCTCTCCCTTTCTCCTTCACCTTGTCGAATGCTCTCTCCATATCTAACAAACTTGCCTTTACTCATGATCTCTTTATCTCCAATGCTCTCCATCTTTTGCCTCTAACTGAGACCTGGCTCCTCCCTGATTCAGCTTAACTCGCTGCCCTCTGTCATGCCGGTTACCAGTTCACCCACACGCCTCGCTCCACTGACCGTCATGGTGGTGTTGGGTTTCTACTCTCTCATTCCTGCTAATTTCAACCCTTCCTTCTGCCTCAATCTCATTTCTTTCCCTTCTTTGAAGTCCATTCCCTCCGCCTTTTTAATCCATTACAGATAGCTGCTATTTATCGACCCCCCAGACAAATCTACCTCTAATTTTCTCACTGACTTTGACTGGTGGCTTTCCTTCTTTCTGGATTAATCTTCCCCCTCAATTATTCTCAGTGATTTTAAAATTCATGTTAACACTTCTGACCCTTACACTTTAAAGCTCCTTTCCCTTACCTCCTCATTCAACCTCCAGCTTTGCTCTACTGCCTCCACTCACCAGAACAGTCACTGCATTGACCTTGTTTTCTTCTCTAGTTGTTTACCCTCTAATTTCTGTACCTCAGTTCTTCCCTTATCTGACCATCACCTGCTAAGCTTCACTCTTCATCACTCCCCACCTCATTTTTACCCATTCTCCTCCAACCTCTTTAGAAATCTTCATGCTATCAACCCATCGACTATCTCCATTATTGTCTCAACATCTCTTTCCTCCATTATCTCATCTAAGTCTGTTGATGAGACAGTAGCTTCCTATAACACTGCACTTTCCTCTGATCTGGATGCTCTTACTCTGCCCATGCCACATCCTGTGAAGTATACTGTACCTCAGCCTTGGATGTCTTTGACTACTCATGATCTACGCTCCTGTGCCCACTCAACTGAGTGCATTTGGCTCATATCCCGCACTCTTGCTGAGTTTCTTCACTTCATATTCATGTTTGCTTCTTTCCAGTCAGCCATAGCACTCGCCAGCAAAATTACTATGTCTATCTGACTAATTCTCTTGCCTCTGACACTCACCGTCTCTTTACAACTCTCAACTCTTTCCTCAAGGCACCTCCGCCTCTGACCCCTCCTTCCTTTTCTGCCCAAAGCCTGGCTGACTATTTCCACGACAAAGTCCACAAAATTACACTTCAATTCCCCATGAGATCAGCTCCATCCCCTCTTCCCCCTCTTCACACTCAACTCTTCAACTCTTCCCTCTACCTCTGCCACCCTTTCTTCCTTTTCTAAGATCTCCGAGGAACCACTTGTCCTCTTTCCTCCTCTAAATGCAGTACCTGCTCCTCTGATCCTTTCCCCATTCGTCTCATTCTCTATCTCCTCCATTATCATCCCTTTCATCTCTCATTCTCAGCCTATCTCTTTCCACTGTAACTGCCCCAGCAGCCTTCAAGCATGCTGTGCTCACACTTCAAGAAACCTTCACTTGACCCTACCTGTCCTTCTAACTACTGACCCATTTCCCTCCTGCCCTTCATTTCTAAATTACCTGACTCTGCGGCTCACCGTCATTGCCTTGACTTTCTCTGCTTTCAAGTCCTTCTGGATTCACTGCAATCTGGCTTTCATCCTTTACATTTTACTGCAATGGCTCTTGAGAAAGTCTCCAACGATCTGCTCCTTCGTAAGTCCAAGGGCCTTTACTCGATCCTCATTCTTCTTGACCTTTCTGCTGCTTTTGACATGATTGACCACCACCTTCCCCTCAACACCTTGTCCTTGCTTGGTTTTAAGGGCTCTGTGCTATCCTGGTTCTCTTCTTATCTCTCCCATCGCTCTTTCAGTGTTTGTTCTGGTGGATCTCTCATTCTATGTTGGTGTACCCCAAGGGTCTGTCTTGGACCTACTCCTTTTCTCTCTCTATACCCAGTCCGTTGGTGCTGTCATCTCCTCCCATGGTTTTCAGTACCATTTTTACGCTGATGACTCTCAGATGTATCTCTCTACACCTGATATCTCTCCAGCATTCCAAGCCCAGTCTCTGCCTGCCTATCTGACATCACTGCCTGGATGTCTTACTGCCGTTTGAAACTGAAGATGGCCAAAACTGAGCTTCTTATTTTTCCCCCTAAACTCACTTCCCCCCTTTCTTCTTTTTCAATCTCTGTGGCTAATGCTCTTCTACTCCCTGTCTCCTCAGCCCGCAACCTTGGGGTCTTCTTTGACTCCTCCCTCACCTTCTTCACACACATACAACTGATAGCTAAAACCTGTCATTTCTTTCTCTATAACATCAGCAAAATTCACCCATTTCTTTCTGAACACACTACTAAGACACTTATCCACTCTTTAGTCACCTCCTATCTAAACTATTGCAACCTCCTCCTTGCTGGTCTCCCTCTGAATCATCTCTCTCCAATCTGTTCAAAACTCAGCTGTGTGGCTAATCTTCCGCCAGCCCCGATATGCTCATATGACCCCTCTTCTCAAGTCACTTCTTTGGCTCCTCATCTGTTTCTGTATCCAGTTCAAACTTCTCCTACTGACCTATAAGTGCATTCATTCTGCTGCTCCTCACTACCTTTCCTCTCTCATCTTTCCCTACACCCCTCTTCGTGAAGTTCGCTCCTCTGATGGATTGCTTCTCTCTGTGTCCTTTTATTCCACTGCCAACTCCACAGTTCGATCCTTCCACCTTGCTGCTCCTTTACGCCTGGAAGAAATTACCTGTGTCTGTACGTCAGGCTTCATCTCTGCCCCTTTTCAAATCCATGCTAAAAGCTCATCTCTTTGAAGCTGCTTTTGAATCTTGATCCGCTTAGTCTCCTTACCTTTCCCAGTTGTAGTCTTGTCCTCAGCTGCTGTATTGTCTGTCTTGACTAGATTATAAGCTCTGACGAACAGGGACCGTCTTACATATATCTGTGCAGCACTGTGTATGCCTTGTAGCGCTATATAAATGATCAGGAGTGTTGGGGCTGCATGCATGTGTGTGTGTGTCTCTCTCTCTCTCTCATGACCCCCTTCCTAGGTTTCCTCCAGTCTGTCTCTCTTATACCCCACCCACCAGCATTCCTCAAGTTATTCTATCCTTGGGGAGAGTCTATATGTGATCCGCATGTGTGGAAGAGGCCAGGTATTTTGTTAGCACTGAATGTTTGTGTACAATCAATCAGTCTCTAACTAACCTGGCTTGTTTAGTTTTCCCACTTGGTGTATTGATGTTTTAGTGTCCACTACAGTGTTTGTAGTGTTGCCTTTTCCTTATTGCGTTACTCCTGGAAGTTAGTGTCTTTGTGCTATGGCACAATTGCTCTTTAGGGCCTGAATGACATTTACAGGACTTTGTATCACTTCACGATATGCCGGTACTGGATTTGGATTTAGCCTACATGGTTCTCAGTAGTAGCTTAAGGCAAGTTACATTCAGGTACAGGAAGTACTTTACTGTTCCCAGAAGGCTTTACAATTTAAGTTTGTACCTGAGGCAATGGAGAGTTAAGTGACTTGCCCAAGCTCACAAGGACTTTCATGGGACTTTGAAGTCTGGCTTTACTAGTTCTCAGCCTGCTGCGGTACCCATTAGTGACAGCTCACATAGGTAATACATATGGGCCCGATAGTCATTTGCAACGATTATATGCCTCTAAGGCGCATAGCTGTCATCGCCAAACTTTAACCCCAGACATTGAATCCGGGGCCATATCAGGCCACCA
The DNA here is from genome assembly GCA_033557465.1 of Ichthyophis bannanicus. NCBI lineage: Eukaryota > Metazoa > Chordata > Amphibia > Gymnophiona > Ichthyophiidae > Ichthyophis > Ichthyophis bannanicus. The sequence goes on along the minus strand of CM066050.1, from coordinate 26,373,251 downwards.
GCATTGAACATCTGGGGTCGCCGCACAGCCGCACGCGGCAAAGAAGCTAATCATGCAGCTGCAATATTCAGCTGCTGCGTGGTTAGCTCCGGTGGTGAAAGTTAGGACAGCTTTTGCTGCGGCTAACGTTCGTTGCTGAGGGATAACTGGGCACTGGCTGAATATGGCCGCTGCACGGTTATCCCCGGGAACCGCCCTGGAACGCCCCTATCATGGCCGGATGCGAAGCGGTTAGCATCGGGGCATATGGCGGCATTACTTGGGGATATCCAGTGGCATTAACTGTTTTAGTGCCGCTGAATATCCTGCTTAGGGGCATTTACCCGTTTTACAGCTCTACTTTAGGCATTTTTGCTATGTCTGAAGCTTGACCGTATAGATGAGTTTTGAGCTGACGGTGCCTTAAATAGAGATCACTGGAATGATACTTTTAACCAAAGACGTCAATTTGTTAGCCTCAGTTTGTTTTTTTGTAAAATTGCCTTGTCGGCTTTCTCCTGTCATCTTTTGTTCTTCCAGCTCGTTTCTGGCCTCTTGTCAAGCTAGGGCACCACTGTCTTGGGGCTTCGGCCCTTTTTACATCCTTTCCAGCTCACTTAACTGGTCATTGTAGTGACAAGACTTGGCCACAGGAGTCAGAAGCTGCATCTGCCTATGGAACCCAGTTGACGTGGATCCTAATTCTATCCCCTAAATGTTGCCGCTAATTGGGACTCCTCCCCTCCCCTCAGTGAGAAGGGAGGGAAACGTATTGTGAGGGCCGTCTCTGAAGCATTTAATATGGTATAACTGGTTTGACTTTGCCTCACTTCACTAGGGAGGAACGTAGGGCTCTGTGGAAAAAGTGAACTGAGGAGAAGATGGCACCGCAGCAGTTGTGCACGTATGATGGAGGCTCCCAAAAGCTTCTGATTGGAAGCGGGGGAGCATTCCCGCATGGGGCTCCATTGGAGGACATCGCTCATACGTGAGGACTTATTCCTGTTCTCGCTTTCCTTCCCCCGAGTCAGCTGGCACTTTGAAAGTCAGAACCATGTTAGGAATAATTCCTAGCAATAAATATAATGAGGGTGGAGAGAGAGAGACAAATAAATGCGACTAGATGCAGACAGCCCCTTCCCTCCAGTATGTGATTCGCCAGAAATTCTGGACTTGGCAAAGTTTCCTTCTGTGCATAGATATCTTTGCGGGCTGCTGCTGAGATGGGGTCCATCTTGTGAAACTGCATGCCCTGGATGCTGCAGTATTTGTCAGAGTAGACATTTCCATGGTGGTGAAGGTTTGCTCATGAGGAGGTGAAGTCCATATGAAAGAATTCATTCTCTTTACCTTCTTGATCTAGATGCCCTTGGAAACCTGTTCAGTCAGCAGTATTCACCACTTTCTTTATTTCTTCCTCTGTCCCATGATGGCTGATGTACCTACAGATTTTTTTGCTGAATGTGTAATTTGTTTTTGTTTGTTTCTACAGTTCAGCCTTCCGGAAAGCAAGGGCCTTGTACGCCTGCAAAGCTGAGCATGACTCGGAGCTCTCCTTCACAGCGGGAACAGTTTTCGATAATGGTGAGTCTCGTATTTCCTCAGTGAGCGGTCAGATTCCACAGTGCCATGCTGAGTTACCTTAGGAAATAAGTATTAAAATATGTTTAACTCAAAGATTTAGGGGAGCACATGGAGTGGCAGCGGTGGAGGCTAGCTTAAAGAAAGCACCTAACCGTTGCTGCTTTAATGAAAGGTGGATGTTCAGCGGCAGAACATATATCCGGTTTCCGCCTCTGAATATCTGGGCTGGCCACACACGGGCGATGCTATTTGGTTAGTGACAATATTCAGCCACTAACCAGATAGTAGGTAGTTAGTTAGGACAGCCATTCACCTACCATAATTTTAATTGCTTAAACTATCTGTTCACCGCTAACCACATGGTGACTGTCACCATCCACTCTGCCCACAGACCGCATCAGTTTTAACTTGGCATTTGTTCGTCAGTCTGTAGGGATAATCAGTGGCATTAACTAACTGACCAGGTTTTAACCAGTTAGTAAATCTAATAACAGACTAGAATGCTTTGAAAATGCCCCGCTTAGAATTTAATGAAAAAGAGGGCATCGCACGCAATATCCCAATATACGATTAAAGAGAGTCTTCTAGACTCATCTTATGCAGTGCCCAAGTGTCTCCACTTGGGGGGGGGGGGAAAGAGAGGCACAGGAAATAGGAGAATATCCTGTGGTGTCTTTAACCCTTTAGAGCCTGTATCATATGAACTGTCTGCAGCAAATCACTGTGCACTGAGAGATTACTAAGTTGTGCATTCTTACAATCCTATGCACACTGGGATACTTGACTAAACGTGAAAGCCCGTGTGCACATGTAGGCACTAGCACGTAAACGAGTTTGAGGCCTGCTGTAAATGTTAGGGCGTTCATGAATTAAGGAATTTTATAATTTACTGATGAATGTGCTCTCGCTGCCCATGTTCTACTCTGTGCTCACAGTGAAAGTACACACCATGCAAAGAAGGCGTGCATTTTAACGCTAGTTGATATTTTATATGACGTCACTTACATGCCTAAATGACTAAAACACTGGCATTTAGGAAGCTCCTTATAAAATTATTGTTGTTAAACGTCGTTGAGTTGATGCCGATGCCCGGTGAATCCTGTGGATAGTCCTCCATATTGTGACTATCCCCTGAATTTTCTTGGCAAGGTGTGACCGGAAGTAGATCGTCAGATCTCTCTTCCACGCAGTAAGTCTGCAGCACCTGGTAGGATGGTCTCCCATCCAGTTACTAGCCAGGCCTGACCTTGCTTAGCTTCTGAGATAAGATGAGATCAAGCACCCAGGAAGGCAAGGCCATGGCAATATTATGTACAGAATGTTTTCAATAGCAACATCTTTACATTGTCACAGACAAACTTTCAACAGCAGGTTATTAAAGCAGATCTCTGATTATTAAAATTACTATAAAAAATTAGAGTTCTGTTTTGCTTATCTTTTGCTATTTTACCTCCGGGCTTTCTTCAGGCTCATAGTTAAAATCACTGGGCCCGGTTATTTCAGGAAGCATGGGGGTGGGGGGAGAGAGTGAAGGGAAGTAAAAGGTGGGTTGGTTAAGGTTTAATTTTATTGTAAGCTGCTTTAGGACCTTCATTGGTTATAAGCAAGATATCAAGCACAGCTAAATAAGACTCCTAAGTTAGGCTCCTAAATTTGTGTCTTATTTTCAGCCAGATTTAGAAGTCTAGTTTTCCATCTAAAAGTTTATCTTAATTTATGGACTTGCTATTCAGTGCCGACGGCTAGCCATTGTAAAGTGGCTAGCACGTCGCTGCTGAACCTAAGACCCGGATAATCCATGCCGGACCATATCCAGGTCAGCTGAATAGCAGAGAAACTAACTGCACAACAGCGATATTCAGCAGCTGCCCAGTTATCTTCCATGGTGAAAGTAAGGCCAGCCTTTGCCGCACCTTATTTTCAGCGCTTAGACATAAAAGCGGCTCAATATTACCACTGCCCGGTTATGGCTGGGTGCCGCCCCCGCACCTCTCAGAGAATGCTCCAATATTAACCCATTAGTATCAGGGGGGTGCAATGACTGTACCCACTAACCATGTTACCGCTGCTGAATATTCTGGATAATGGGTGTAACATCATTAGCAGGTCTGTGTTACTCCCTTTGAATATCAGGCCCAAAATTTCTTTGTCCTTCTATAGTGCACAGCGACAATGGATTATAGAGTTCAGGATCTTTCTTTTGTTAATGGATAGGAAATGATCATCCTATTAGTTGCTCATATTTGGGCAAAGGATCACCCTTTGCTTCACATTCTTTTGCAGTGATTTTTTTTTTCTTTTTACCATGAGAGAGTCGCTATGAGAGCAGTTTTCAAAGGCCATTCACCCGGATAAAAGGGCTGTTTGAAAATGGCGGAACGTGCATTGTTCCATGACATGTACATGTGTGCCCACATAGTGAATCGCACTCACAGGAGCATGTTTAGGTTGGGAGGGGTGGAGAGGAAAATAAAGCAAATAAGTAGGATATACCCATATATGAAAATGTTTTTCTGTGGAAAAAATACCTGCAGAAGAATATATCGAGGTCCATTTTCCTTGGGGCAAAGCCAACAGCTTAATAGTTTTGCGAATTTGCACCATTTACTGATTCAGACCTAAAGTGGTACAGCAGATGTGTGTGCACCAACCCCCTGTGGAATGTGCACATACTGTAAAATCGTGCCACGTACCATAAAACCACATCCGTTTATTCTCTTTGTTCAGATGAAGGATTTTCTCTAGAGTACCATCTTCTGCCTTGGCTGACAACCACACGGCATGGAACGGGAAATCTGGAAGAGTCCAGTGTAAATTAAAGCTGCGAGTCAGAACTAGAGTTGTATTTCTCCTTTTCCTGTCGAGACAGAAGTCTCCTGGATGACTTCAAGGCCTCCCCAAGAAAGAAAAAACAGATTTAATAACATATTTAGCAACCAATTGGCCTAAACTTTCTAGTGTCTTCCATTATGAAAATGAATGGCCTGTATGGGCTAACACAGAACGTGTATGAATTAAAGTCCTGGATTCTTCCTCCTATTTTTATTGAGTCTGGAATTGGTGCCCAGTCTGGAATTGGTAATGCCATCAGGATGCATGGTGCTGTGGGAGATAATTCATATCATCATGGCACTTTTCCCACAAAGAGTTTTTAGCATGTATGGCTCAGCACAAGAGGGAGCATTTTCAAAAAAATCCAATCCTTCTCTATGGAGATAGGCAGCCAACCACCCAAGGGCGAACATGTCTCCCAGCCGAGTGGGCTAATTGTCAGGCACCTAATTCTGGGGATAGGTTTAACGGCTCAAAAAATGAGCAGTCTTGTGGGGAAGGACGGAGGCCGGGTTAGATCAAGGAACACAACCTAGCCAGCCAAATCCAGGCCCCATTACTACAGGCTTAAATCTAGCCATCTAGATCTTGGCTGGTTAGAGTTAGGTCTAATTTCTGCTGCAACCTAGCCAACCATCTTAATTAAGCACCTGGTCCCATGCAGCAATCCACTTTAAAGGTGGTTAAGGAAGTAGCTCAAATGGCACAGTGAGTGCTGGGTCATAGTAACATAGTAGATGATGGCAGATAAAGACCAGCATGGTCCATCTAGTCTGCCCAGGAATATGGCAAGAGTAGGTGCAGGCCACACCTCTCCATGTCTTTGTTTATGGGTGAACCCACCTCTCCATGTAGGACACCCCTATTTCTTGAGATGTTAGATGGTTCAGAAGTTGCATGTTTCAGTTTATTTTGTTTTTATCCTGTTGCTGTAAAGGGATCCACTGTGTTTGTCCCATGCCGTTTTGAATTCCGTCACCGTGTTTGCCCCCACCACTTCCATCGGGAGGGCATTCCAAGCATCTACCACCCTTTCAGTGAAAAAATATTTCCTGACATTGCCTTTCACTTTACCACCTTGCAGCTTCATGTTATGCCCTCTCGTTTTACAGTTTCCCTTTCTTTGGAAGAGGTTTGTTTGTTCATTTCTCTTTAAATATTTAAAGGTCTGAATCATATCTCCCCTGTCCCTCCTCTCCTCCAAAGTGTACATATTTAGGTCTTCAAGTCTCTTCTCATAAGGCTTCTGTTGCAGGCTCCGAATCATTTTGGTTGCCTTCCTCTGAACAGTTTCCAGTCTTTTTACATCTTTTGCAAGATATGGTCTCCAAAACTGAACACAGTATTCCAAGTGAGGCCTCACCAGTGACTTGTACAGTAGTATAAGTACCTCTTCTTTTCTGCTGGTAATCCCTCATTGTATGCAGCCCAACATCCTCCTGGCTTTTGCCACCTTGAGATCATCAGAGATAATCACACCAAGGTCTTTCTGCTGAACTGTGCACACCAACCTCTCGCCCCCTATCGCGTACATTTCCCTTGGATTTCTGCTACACAAGTGCATGACACTGCACTTTTTCACATTAAATCGTAGTTGCCAAGCATTAGACCATTCTTCCAGCTTTTGTAGATCTTTCCTTATGTTAACCACTCCCTCAGGGGAGTCCACTCTGTTGCAAATTTTTGTGTCATCTGCAAAAAGACAGACTTTTCCATTCAGTCCTTCAGCAATATCACTCACAAATACATTGAACAGTGCCGGGCCCAGGACTGAACCCTGGGGCACCCCACTAAGCACCTTCCTTTCATCCGAGTGAGCTCCATGTACCATCACCTTCTGTCATCTGTCAGTCAACCAATTTCTAATCCAGTTTACCATCTTGGAACCCATCCCCAAGCTAATGAGTTTATTGACAAGCCTCCTATGAGGAACAGTATCAAAGGCTTTGCTGAAATCCAGGTAGATGATATCCATCGCATGCCCCTGATCTAGTTCCTTGGTCACCCAGTCAAAAAACTCAGATTTGTTTGGCAAGACCGTCCTTCAGTAAAACCATGTTGCCTCAGATCTTGCAACCTGTTGGTTTTGAGAAAGTTCACTATTCGCTCTTTCAGGAGTGCCTCCATTACTTTTCCTGCCACTGGTTAAGGCTCACGGGCCTGTAGTTTGACACTTCTTCCCTGTCACCACTTTTGTGTAGAGGTTCATCAGCCATTCTCCAGTCCTGAGGAACCTTTCCTGTTTCCAAGGATCTGTTGAAGACATCCTTTAACAGTCCTGCAAGAACCTCTCTGAGCTCTTTCAGTATCCTGGGATGTATCCCATCCGGTCCCATGGCTTTGTCCACTTTCAGTTTAGCAAGTTTTTTTTAACATCTTATCTTCTGTGAATGGTGTGGTATCTACTTCATTCCCATTTTTATATTTGGGAGTCACAGCTAGTCCATCTCCAGGATTTTCTTTAGTAAAAACAGAGCAGAAGTATTTGTTTAGCAATTTTGCTTTTTTTTTTTCTTTTTTCTTTTTTTTTTATTATTTTCGCTTTTTCAATGTCACTTTCCATGAGTCCTTTCCCAGCACTTCTGAGTCCTGCAATTCCAACTCTGATTTTCTTCCTTTCCCGAATATACCTGAAGAAAGTTTTGTCGCCACCCTTAACATCATTAGCCATCTTTTCCTCTGCCTTTGATTTAGCTTTCCTTATTTCTCTTTTTGACTCTTTGAGTTTGATCCTGTATTCATTTCTGTGTTCTTCTGTTTGCAAGCTTTTGAATTTTGCGAAAGCTGTGTTTTTTGCCTTTATTGAGCAGCCACTTATTTGGAAAACCAAATAGGTTTCCTTCTCCTCTTGTTTTTATTTACTTTTCTTACATATTTATCTGTTGCCCCTTTTATTGCCATCTTTAGTTTAGCCCATTGCAATTCCACTTCCCTTATCTCCTTCCACCCCGTCATCTCCTCCTTTAGGTACTCGGCCATTTTATTGAAGTCAGTGTTTTTGAAGTTCAGGACTTTGAGCTTGCTATGATTGGCCTGTACCATGGCTTTTATCTCAAACCACACTGTGTGATGATCACTGTTGCTCACAGGGGTGCTCACCCAGACATTCAACATGCTATCACCGTTGGTGAGCATTAAATCCAGTGTTGAGCTTTCCCTGGTTGGTTCCATCACCATTTGTCTAAGTAATGCATCTTGGAGAGCATCCACAACTTTTTTGCTTCTTTCCAGATGTGCAGAAGGAGTAATCCATCCACATCAGGTAGATTAAAGTCACCCAATATGATCACTTCCCCCTTTGTGGCTATCTTAGCAATATCTATAATCAATTCGTTATCTCTCTTCAATTGGAGTCGGAGGTCTGTAGACTACAGCAGTATGGATGACAATGCCATCTCCTCTTTTCAATGCAATCCAGAGCACTTCTTCTTTTCCCCATGTCCCCTGCATTTCGGTAGCTTTAATATTGCTTTTGACATACAAGGCTACTCCTCCTCCTTTTCCATTTTCTCTGTCTCTTCTGAATAGATTATAGCCAGCTATGGCTATATCCCAATCATGCGATTCATTAAACCATGTTTCTGTAATGGCTACAATGTCCAAATCCATTTCCACCATTAGGGCTTCCAGGTCTGGAACTTTGTTGGCTAAGCTTCGAGTGTTTGTGCTCATTGCTTTCCAGCATTTACCTGGCTTGTGTGTATTTTGCATTGATTTTGTTCTGCCCACTTCTTCCCACTTGTTTATGATGTGTGGTTTAAAAGTGTGGCTGTTTCTGATGATCTGCTTTTGCCTGGGGTGGCGTGCAGATCTTGACCTTCCACATCCGTCACCCCCTTTTCCTAGTTTAAATGCATATCCACACACTGCCTGAATATTTCACTTAAGATTCTTTTCCCTGCGACAGAGAGATGTAGTCCATTAGCACAGTATAGTCTCTTGTTGGTCCATCTGTTTCCCCAATCGCCAATAAATCTGAATCCTTCTTGTTTGCAGCAGGTCTGGAGCCATGTATTAAAGCTGTTAATGCGATGCAGCCTTTTTGTCCCCTTACCAAGAACAGGTAGAACTTCTGAGAATGCAACAGTGTTAACAATGGGCTTGAGTTTCTCTCTCAGAGATTGGAAGTCCTTTTGGACTGTAGAAGCATTGTATCTAGCCAGGTCATTTGTGCCCAAGTGGATAACAACATCAAGTTTGGAGTGTTCACTTTTTTTGCTAAGTACTTCAACAACTTGGTTTGTATTCCTGCTGGCTGAAGAGCCTGGTAGGCACATGACTATCTTCTCTCCTTTGAACTGTGTTCCCAACTTGGTGCTTCTAATGATGGAATCTCCAAGTAGTAGTAGGATTTTTTTTTTTTGGTGGGGTTTTCTTCATATTTGGTGCTTTAGCAGGAGATTGGGCATTGTCTGACTCATTTAAGGGCCTTTCAGTTTCTTTGGATTGAGCATCCTCATTAGCCAAGGCAGAGAAGGCATTGTGCAGGGATATCTCTTGATGTGTACGATGTCTCTGTGTTACAGGTCGCAATCTTCCGGAATCCACTGTGATCCATTTGTTCCTGGGGTGTTTGATTCTTTGTGGGAGCGGAGGTGGACTTTGTTCAGTTTGTATCCTAGAAGAGGTGCGCTTCATTGCAGCCACTTCCTCCCTCAGTAGAGTCAGTTCTTTATGCATGGCAGCTAGGTCTTTCCTTAGTAGAGTCAGTTTGTCATGCATGGCAGCTGACTTGAGGCACATAGGACAAGCTCTTAGGCTCCAAATGATTTGTCTTGGAATGAAACTACCGCAGGTATTGCACTGAATACATGACATGTTGATTAAGCAGTCCCAGAAGAGGAAGAAGAATAAAAAATGAAGAAGATATGGGCTTTAACCCAAGTTGGGAAAGATAGATGGCACGTATGTGACCACTATATAGGCAATGTTGCCCCTGGGGTGGGTGGGGTGAGGGGTAGGGTGGGCGGGAACCTAAGTGTCTCTGGCCAGTAGGATGTTCCTGAATTGTGGGGACACACAATGGAGTAGGTAAGGGAACCCACCAATAAGGACAAGGAGATAAATAAATATGGGGAGACAAACAGACAGACCAATAGAACTCACAATTTGGCAGCAAATTCAGCAACAATCACCTTTCCAGAGAGCTCTGGGGAGCACTGCTCTTCTCAAGGAACAGGGTCGAGGACATGAAATGGATATCTCTTGCTTAGTGACTGTCTGCCTCAGTCCTTGTCTTCCTGCCTTTTTCATTACATCCCAAAAGGTTATGGTCTTCGGCCTATTTTCTTTATGATTCTTATTTCCAGTAGGAAATAAAGGCCAGAATGCCTTGGGAATGAAGCCATTTTTAGGTTTGGATGTAACCTTGTATTCATGCAGTGTGATCTTGATAGTATGATGGGATGCAAGAGACAGCCTTGTGTCTCGACTTCATCTCTTGAGGTTTGTAGATAGTATCATGCCAGTAGGTTGCTTAGATCCTCAAAAAGAACTAAACCACTTCTGTACCCAGAGTAGGCAAAATGAAACCAACGGTGGTAACTGAGGGAAGTGGTTTGTATAGCAGTGACCTGCAATGAAGCTGAAATGTATTTTGGATTCCTTTAAAATCTATAATAGCTAGCTGTTCAGTGCACTGACAGACGGAACTAGCAAGTGTGAGGCTTTTCACGTCTTGCAAAAGAAGAAGAATGTCCTGAAAATGGTCAAAATGTTTCCTCTGATGTATTCTTGCAGCAGAAGGTTATGAAGAATCGATCCTCGATGGGTGGCAGGACACTGGTCCGCTCCAGTGAGTTCTAACAACATAATAGCCAAAGATGTTTTACTGCAATGATCCTGTTCAAAATAACCACCATGGTCCCCACTTTCAAAAGATCTTTTTATTCTGAATGCCTGTATGACAAAATGCTCATTGAAAATGAGGGTCCTCTGCATTGGTGTGGTCCATCCAATGTACTTCATATTTGATGAACATTCAGAAAAGAGCCATACTCTATAAATGATTAAAGAATAGCCCATTGTTGGCTGTGTGCAGCAAAGTGTCTGAGTTGCTCCATTTATAGCCTTGCGCCAAATTTAAACACCTATCACCAATGTTTTGGGTCATCATAAAATCTTCATCAGAGTTAGCAATGGAAGCAGGAATTTCCTTTGTGGTCAAGGATATTCTGTTTCCCAATGAAATGAAGTGTCTCACGTCCTTCCGTTCCATTGCCTCCACAATGCTAAAAGCACCTTCTTTAAAATGTCCACAGTACACAGGGACAGCATGGTTATTAACATTACTGTTTAAGTCTCAGATTCTCCCAGCCATCTGGATGAACCAATTACAGATTAAGTAAGTTTTGTCTACGACAGTGTGAGAGCACGGGAGCCTTTTATTTCCTTCTCACAAAACCCGTGTCTGATGTTAATTTGCTAAACATGTTATTGCTGTTTTTTGAATAACAGCGAATGTTAAAGTAATTTAAGAGCAAATTAGAAAATACAACCTTGATCGTACAGAAAGGCCTTTCAGATCTTGATTTAAATAAGAGGCCAGATGTTCTGTCTCACACACTTTCTGTGAGGAGTATGGCTAGGTTTAGATGTGGAGGTGGGAAGGATTAAAATTAGTAGCAAATAATCTTCACACCACACAAAAAGAAAACTATTCCCTGTATGGCTATATATTTAGACTATCACATTTTATTTGTATGAATTTATGAACACAATGGCACATTCTGAGAGGGTGATTCTCCAAAGACCTTTGTTCCATTCTGGTCCTATGAGAATTGGACTCGGAATGTACAGAAAATGGTGCAGATGTGTCCGTCTGATGAATGTTAGTTCCAATTGTATGAAATGGAGGGAATTCTGTAATGCTTTGATCACGTTCAGGGGTATTTTGTAAAGCATCGTCATGCGTAAGTGGCCATTTATAGAATTACCCCATGGGTTACACCCATATAAGTACGCGACCTATGTGCAGGTGTGTTTGGGGGCTTCATTTACTCAGACCCCATGAGTGAAATACACACTCGTGTGTACTACATCCGTGTACATTTGGACCTGCTCCTGAGTTGGTCTAAATGTGCACAGCTGCATTTTGGTCATGATTTTAGCTATTTTATAAGGATACCTAGGTGTCCTTGAAAGAGACATATTTAATATATATATTAGGATTTGTTAACTGTCTTTATAAAGGGATTCATTCACCTAAGACACTGTGCAATAAGTATAGCTTGAAATAGCTTATATTGTAGTAATAGCACAACAATAATAAAGTGACCAAATAGCAGTATTTTACACTGTTAGAACAATGAGGTAAACTTGGAGATGGGAAAATTAAATCTCAGTAATAGCAGAAATATGGTACACTGTCAGTTATGTGCACATTAGAACAGCATAGTAGAATATTCATGTTATGGAAATATGATGTCAGCAGAATACTGATTATAGGCAGCAGAGTAGAACATTCATAATATATATATATATATGATGACATTGTCAACACAATACAAATGAAAACACTTTAATAGGCAGCTTGGTAGAATATTCATATAACATAGATGTGATGCTCATAATCTTAGCCCAATACCTCAAAAAAAGCACCCACTTAGCTTCCGAACCTACAGGCATCTCATTAACTTTCCTCTCTTATTTTACTTTACACCCCTCCTCGGGAGCTCCGCTCCTCTGGCAGATCCCTTTTATCTGTGCCCTTCTCTGCTACTGCCAACTCCAGACTTTGTTCTTTCCACCTTGCCACTCCATGTGCCTGAAACAGACTACCTGAGTCAGTATGTCAGGCTCCTCTAGACACATTCAAATCTAAAAACTCACCCGTTTGAGGTACCTTTGAATCGTGATACCCCTCACTCTCCTCTTCACCACTTATGTGTATCTTACCATACTTTAGTCCTCAGTTTTGTGATGATCTTTGTCTTGATTCGATTGTAAGCTCTAAGTAGTATTAGTAATAGTTGACCTGTTATAAAATTATTTATGTATTTATTGATTGCTTGGGTTCTTTTGATATACCAGACTTCAAAAGGTGTCAGAGGAGTTTACAGCAAATCCATTTTTATAATAGAGGGCTAGTTTGGACAATTACATTAGTAAACGATGGTAATGCTATACAATCAATCAGTTCAGAAAGGGGGAGTAGTAACAGTGAGGAAAGCTATATCTCTGCAGCAACAGCTTAGTACGCCTTGTAAGTCTGCACAGGTTAATGACAAAAGACAGGTGTTAAGATTTTTTTTTCATTTTTTATAATTAGTTTCAGTTCTGAGGTTAAGGGAGCACCATAGCAAAAGGCTGGTTGACAAGTATCCTCAAGCCTGATGTGAGTAGGGAAAGGCCTGTTTTATATACACAAAAGGGCTCTTATGAAACTGCACAATGACACGTGCACATAAAAGGAAGGAAAGAGAAGGGGTGTGCCTGCTTGTAGTCTGCACATAGGAGCTCCCGGGGATGTCGTTTGCTTAAGGCAGAGGTGGTGTTCTGATGTTTGTGCATAGGAGTCTGTGTACACTGCATCTAAAACATTTATAGCTTTTTCCATCAAGCTCAGTATCCTGTTTCCAAGAGTGGCCAATCCAAGTGACCAGTGCCTGTCAAGTTCCCAAAAAAGGTGCACAGATGCCATGTTGCTTGTCCCGGGGTAAGCAGTGGATTTCCCTGGTCCTCTTTAATAATGGTTTATGGACTTTTCCTCCAGGAACTTGTCCAAGCCTCTTTTAAACCCAGCTACGCTAGAACAGGTACCTCTTTGAACTTCTCACGTAAGCAGAAGAGGGGGAGGAGACCATTATTCTAGAAAAACAGTGCCAGAAAATAAAGCTGGGGGGGGGGGGGTGTTAGCATTTTTCTACACGTTTATTTAAAAAAAAAAAAGAGAGCACTCAGGGTGGTTGAATCTGCTTGAGGAGGAGGGGGTGCTTCTCTTCCTCCATGGCCCTACTCGTTGAAAACGGTGGGAAGCTGCTGAAGTTCCAGTCATTTGAAAGAGGGTAAGACAGTATAGCACTGGAGAAGGTGATATTCACTTCCATGCGGCTTCGTTTAGGCAGCCTAGTTGGAAGGATGGGAGGGACAGCCACATTATCTCTAGAAAATAATGAACTTGTTCTCTTCCATAACCTCACCCTGCCTCGCTCCACTTCTGCTACCCGCAGCACGAGCAAGCTCTCGTCGGTGGAGTAGTTTCCAAGGTAACGGACTCTGATGTCATTACCAGGAATGCGAGTTCTTCATTCATAGAAAATCAAAGCAATAAGAAGAGGGAGGGAGGTGCGAAAGGGAAAAGGAACCTTTGACATTAAGTTCCTCCATTTCATAACATCTTTGGCTCAAAAGGTGTCCAGAGAGTGTTTTCATCTTTGCAACAGACACTTGGAGCACAGAGCCATTAAGTAATATCATCGAACAGAGAAAGCACTTTCTTTTCAGTTAGCAGTCAAAGAGCGTCTGGAGTGCTATTGATGCTCTAAACTTCCAACTGAAGAAGAAAGGAAACATTTGTTTTTTACATTTTAAATATTTTTTTTTGAAGGGGGAGGGTGGTTTCATATTGTTTTGAAGTTTCAGCTCTTGGTCCATCTGTCTTGCATCAGCTCTTGGTCCTTCTGTCTTGGTCCTTCTGTCCTCCTTGAACGAGCACATGCATGTGGACCTAGAGTAAGTGGAAGTGGTCTCTTCAAAATTCGGTGCTCTAAGCAGTTTCTTTTGCCTAAAATCAAGCACAACCTCCTCCTCCCCCCCCCCATCACATGACATAAAGAAGCCAAGCTGCATCTTAACAGTATCTCATAGCCAAAAACAATCTCTCTCTCTCTCTCTCACCAGTTCATCCATCAAAGGAGCCTGGCTGGTTGGAAGGAACGATGGACGGGAAAACCGGACTAATTCCAGAAAACTACGTGGAGATCCTATAGCTTCCAGCCTCATCGGGCAGCAGTGCTGAGCTTTACATGGTATCCATGACAACAGCTGACAGAGCGCGGAAGATAATTCCTCTTTGCCACTGTGAAATACAGGCTGAAGGACTTGTCAGTAGTCTGTGGAGATGGATGTTTGTATGTACTATAATCTACATGTCCTAAGTGCTGTACGTTGTGCAGATAACTGCAGAAGATGTAATCGACTGCATTTTATTTTTTGGGACCATTCAGCTTTCCTTGTTTTCCTTCTGAGAGTTAGAAACGTACCTTGCTCGGAGCCAGTCTAGCAGCGCCTCTTCGGAGTTCATTTTCTTTCTCTCTCCCTTTGGGAAGCGTATTTGCCAAAGGGTGTACGTTAGCAGAGAGTTGCGATTCTTATATGTTTACAGAATTTTAGGGTCTTGCCTACTTAAATCGGTGTAAGCCAGGCCTCAGATGCGATGCAAGGAATCCTGTCCATTTCATTCATTCCTGGCAAGCAGAAGGATAGTGCACGAACACTAGCAGAGTTGTCCAACTACTGACCCGGGGGAACTGAACCTTTGCCACGTGTGAGTCATCTTAGCAAACAGCCAAGATTTCAAAGAAGCACATTTCAGCGTTCTCATCCTTCAGCCTTTTGAGTGTAATCTGAAATTATTTCTGTTCTGTTCTGAAGCGCCAGCGGCGGAGAAGAGCCCCACTGAGATGGCCGTTCACAGACAAGCTACTAGTGGCTTCTAAACCTTGGCTTGCTTTGCACCGCATTAAGCTTTGCCCTAGAAAGATTGCTAGTGGCCCTGCACTGTCTCTCTTGAGCTTCAGTTTAGATGGACAGTGTGGCCATCTCCTAACAGTGATAAGCTTTCCTCTTGCTGCTACCACCCCCTCCCCTCCCCTCCCCTCCCCCCTCAAAGAAAACTCCAGCATTACAACATCTGATCTGTATTTTTTTCCTCCCATTATTTCCTAATGGTTCGAGTTGACTGATCTCAGTGGGATAGATACAATAACAGCTGTGAACTGTCAACTCTCTGATGAACGTCAGCAATATCTGATCCATCAGGACTAAGCTTCATAACTTTTAGATTAGATTGTAAACTGGATAAACATACACCATCTATCTCGACAAGCTCCTCCGTCTTGGAGATGAGATGTGATTCATGACTGCACTTCCTGTTCTATTATGCAGACATGTCATCTTGTTTCTTTCCTGGTGCAAGCTTGGCACTGTCCCCTGTGTGCCCTCATTTCTGTTGAACTCTTCACCCCCCCCCCCCACCCCGCTCCCTTTTCTTACACAGCTTCTGCTTTCTGGCGTGGCTTAATGTGTTTCTGTATGCAAATCCTGTACCATGCCCGATCTTTTAAAATTCCACAACAAATGGTATCATTTTGTTGCCCTTCTGATTGAATTTCAGTTTTATAGAAACCAAAGGATTGTTTCTCAGATCGGAAGGTGTCTGAGCTCCAGAGACTTTCCCAGTTTTAGCCCTTCCCTCCCCCCCCCCCCCCCCCGCACATTGCTCTACTGTATATTTACTTCCTTTCTGTTCTAAAGGCAGGACCGTACCGGGCTAGAAATCTGTCCTGTGTGACTAACGAATCTGGCGCCCCTTCTTCTGCCCCAGCCATATGCAGTAACTCGCTCTTTTGAGCTTCCTGGGAGCCCAGTGATGAGATCGGTGCCCCCTCTATGCTTCTGCCTTGTGCGACCGCACAGTCCTTGGTATGGTCACATTACAAAAATGAAATAAATCACAAAGCTTCCTGCATATGACAAAACTCTAGCACGGTTTGCTGTGTCAAGAGATTATTCTCCATTTGCAGGACTTGTAGAAAAGTCCAAAGTGTCGGGTGCCAACATTTTGAAAGCCTTTAGAGGCCACATCTCAGCAAAGGTTCACTAGACGTTTCACATAAATCACTTAAGACCTTTAGAACTGGATCCCAGATTTCATTTTTCAGGTTTCTAACTACATATGCAAACTCTGCTTGTAGATTAAGGAGGGGAGGGGGGTTAAAAACTACAGTTTAGCAATGAAAGTGTTTTTTAATTCTGCCAAGTATTTGCTCATAAGAAGAGGAAAAAGGTGGGTGGGTGGTAGTGTAAGAGTTACACGTGTTCCTCCTGGATTTTTCATGCTTGTAACTGATCTTTTTATTTTAGGATTTTATTTTAAAGTGGTTGAATACTTGAATCACCAGATTGCTGTATTTTTTCCATTTTAATGGCAGAAATATTAAATGTAAATAGGGTCATGTGAAATACTTTGAGGTAAAGTTTTATATTTGATAATTTTAGTGCACTGCTTAGCTTTCAGGATGAAATCCATTGTTTTGTTGCATTTCACGAATTGTTTTTATTATTCAAGAGACATTCTGCCTCCATTTGTAATTATATTAGGATATATTTGGAATATCCAAAAAAAGTCATGACTGTCGTATTTTTCTCTTTTCCAATCCAATCCATTGCACCACACCTCCAGTTTCCCCGTTAATACTTGGGGTCAGCTTAGAATCTTTCCTTTAGTGGATCCTAAGTGCAGTACAATGCTCTTTGGTGGGACCCCCACCTCCACCAAACAAACCCCCAAATCTCATTTGGATTTATATTCTAAAGAGCCAAGACAAAAGTTCCTAAGGATGAAAACCTCCAATAATGAGAAGAGGAACAGATCTGCATCAGAGGCGCTACAGGTGGTTAGAGTGTAGTTGAGTTACTCTATGTAGAAAGGGGAAAATGCAATTGAAGCTTTATGCTCCTTTTGAAAATGAACCTTGTGAAATTAAAAGCGCCCAGAAATATTTCACACATTGCCCAGCAAGTCGTCCAAGTCTGGTGACACATCTAGTCTGTTGGGTTTTTTTTAACCCTCCTGCTCCTTGGAAAATTCTGTACAACTGTGCAACACAGAATTCCATTTCCTTGCAGAATGGGTGAGCCAGAAAGGGAGAGATGTGTCCTACTATGCACCGATGTGGCAGCAGTTATCAACTTTAGGTTTTGCAGACCGGAATGAGGGACATCAAAATCTGATGCCTGGGCAGGCAGTAGTCAGCATGCCGGCAGCTCCAGCCCACGCTGACAGTACAAAGCAGCGTGGTTGGTTGTGGAGAGAATGCACGGGTCCAACCTGGTGGAGTAGAGAAGATCCGAAAATGGAGGGGAGTCTGGGGCAGTGGGGGGGAGGGGTGGAGGAGAGCAGGGACTCATTTCTGGATAGATGGGCGGGACATTGAAGTGTGGAGGGTTTGGGCTGGGAGCAGGGGGAGCGTAAAAAAGATATGATCATCTCCTCTTTAGAACACCCTCCTAGGGGAGTTCTCCACAAAAATATGACCAATTCTATATCTCTGAGTAATAATTATGTTCTGTTTGCATTTTAAATAACTCGCTGTACTTTACTGTGTGTTTGTTAAAATAATGATATAAAGCATGTGGAATTTTAAAGAATATTGTGCACTGTGGAGCTAGAAATCTTTTCTACTTGAAAACGGCAAAGTTGATAACCACGGTTTGAGTCTTTGGCATTTGCTGTAATTCATTTTAGTGCGAAGAAGCGAGTTTCTGCTCCTGCTTGTTTTTGAAATATTCCACACTGAACCTCGATGTCTGCTAGGGGTGCGCACAAGCAAAGACAGTTTGAGTCCTTGGCAGTCTTCTCAAACGTTTCCCTATTTTCTTGTGGTGGTAAATGTTTTTTAGAGCATTTATTTTAAATACATGCCTTGTAGGCATGCTGTCACTTTTTGCTCATACTCATTGATTGTATGTGCATTAATTCATAGGTAGTCACACATACAAGCAATTTGCGCGCATTTAAAATTTTTTAGGCACCCAAACAAACATTCATAATGGCTGCATAGTACAGCTCAAACTCTTTCCAGATCTCAATTTTGCCCACTGATTTTTTTTTAATTTGTTTGTTGCCAAATTCCAAAGATTAAGGGCCTTTGTTAGTGTGCGCTGTCTGCCACTGTAATCCTAGGAATAACATGGGTGCTGTAGCACATAGCGTTTGGTAAACATACTCCTAAGTCATTGCGTTAATCCATATGATAGCAAACACTTCTCTGAGAAAGACAATCCCTTTTGAAGTAGCCTACTGGTTAGAATGCTAGGCTGAGATCCAAAGAAGTCCCCCTAGATGTAGCCCATGTCTACAGCTACTGTGTTGTCTGTCTTGACTAGATTGTAAGCTCTGATGAGCAGGAACCGTCTTTTACATGTGTCTGTGCAGTGCTGCGTAAATGCTCAATAGTAGTAGAAGCCAGGTTTCAGATACTGCCTCACCCATTGCTGTTCCTCGTGACATACGTTGATGTGTTAATGCACATTATTGGTAAATAGGCCCCTTACCAATAATAGGATGGGTATTAGAGTGTGATAATGTGCATTAACGTGGTAATACCCAACGGGGCTAATTCTGTATAGTGTGTGTGGACATGCCAGTAATGCACATAAGTCCCTATTCTCAAGGACTGTGTTTGGGCCGTTGCTATTCTGTAAGTTTGCGTGTGCTGTCCCTAGGGGGGTGTATGGGGGCAGTGCTTAAGTGGAGCATAGACGGGGTCTAAATTCACCTGCACGTGTTCTAGAACATTATAGCCTATGCGTGTTTCTTTGCCAATCTAGATGTGTGCAGTTACGCCTTTGCAGACATGACTGCTGTGACTAGGCTCAGGCACATTAGTGCCCCTGTTCTATAATGGATACATGTGCGACTCTTCATAAAATAGGCCTCAAATATGCGTCACTTTGTAAAATTACCCTCCTGAAGTCTGGTCCTTAGACTGTAAGCCCTCCAGGGCAGGGAAATGGCTTCCGTCCTTGAGCTTAATTTCAGCCAAAATCCAAATCCTGATTTTGCTTTGCAACATCTCCAAATAAATCTATGCATGTTCTATACACCTGGTTCTTGTACTTTAGTGTAGCCTGTGCTGAAAGTTTCCTCTCTGGGCCACACTGTTGCACCATGTTCTGAGAGTCTTGTCGCAACAAACGGTGGCTATTTGTTAAAGGTTGGCTAAGTTTTTCCTCTTAATGGATACTGATGAGGATGCTTGCTTAATTAAGGCAATTCCCTGATAGTCTGATCTCTAAAAACTGAAAATAGAATGTTTTCTTTTCTATTTTTGTTATCTGGGCAGTTGGGGTGGTCCTGGTCTCTGTTTTTAACCTTCCTCCTGTTGGTTGTCTAAGTTGTTGTTTTTTCCCCAGCATGTCTTTTCCATTTCTTATCTTGCTTCCTGTCTTCTTCCCTATGCCTGTCTGTCATTGATCTTTCCTTTTCATTTTTCCTCTATTTCTTCCTTTTCCGCCTCTCTATCAACTCATAGCTAAATTTCACCTCTTCTTCTGGCCCTTCTGCTCAGTTAACCTCTTTTTGCTTTTCCTCCACCTCCCAGCTTTTTCTGTGTTCCTCTGTTTCTGACTGCCTTCCCGGCCACCTCCTCCCACTCCTTCACCCACTCCCTAGTCGTCCATTTCACCCTCTGTACTTCTTCCCTCCCCAGGCTTCATCTACCTTCCTCTGCCTCTCATCCGCACCTCACCTCCTCTATCACTCATGTGGTCCTAAAGTGCAGGACCAGGTTCCTCTGTGCTCCAAGTATTTGGTGCCTTCAGGATTTGGTGCTCTGCGCAGTTGCCTATGCTTAAATCTGGCATGATCAAGTCTCGTACTTTTAATCCATCTAACACTCCCCCCAACTCAAACCCAATCTCCAAGTTCCACCTTTCCTCTCATTCCCTGAATCCCACCCTTATCCTAAATCTTTCTCTTCCTGATTTTCTTTCTCCTCTTCCTGATTCTTTCTCCCCTTTTTTCCTACACACACTTCTCCAATGCTCACCTTTTCCCTTCTGCCTAGCCCCCCAATCCAGGGTCCTATCTGTCTCCTTCCTGTCTGTATCTCCAGTTCTCTATTTTTTCCTTTTCCCCATCATAGTCCTCTGTCCCTCTCCTATTCTCCTTCCTATACTAGATTCCCTCTCGCCCAGAGATTCTCAAGCCAGCTGTCAAGATATACCTAACCTGTCAGGTCTTCAGGACATCCACAATGAATATGCGTGTGAGTGCATGCAAATCCATCTCATGCATATTCATTGTCTAGGTATGTCTCAAGGATAAAGTTGAAAACACCTGCACTAGACGGATCTCACAGATGCGGCTAACTGGAGACGTGCTTAGGTGCGTACTTTGCCACCATAATTTCTTCCTCAGACCATGTAAAAGTGGGCATGAGCTTTTTCTGTGCTATTTAAAATGTGTATAATCCTGGGGGCTGACCAGCGAAGAAAGTTTATAAATTTGATTCACACTTCCTTCATGTGTGTACAGTAGATGGAGGTGAAGTTTGCAGAAAGCTTCTCTAAAGCCTCCCTCTATCTGTCTCCATACAGTGCTGTGTGTACACCTCATGCGTGCTATTCATATGATATTAATAACAGGACAGAGGGCACAAGCAGATGTGTGCAACGTATGTTTACCTTTCTTTTGGTTTTCTTTGGAATGAAGGATTTCATAAATCATATCTGGGGGGGGGGGGGTGTTAAATCCACAGAGGTCCCTATTGCTTCGTTGCAGAGTTTTCACAGAAAAGTAATTCTTTAGGTTTTATGGGGGGAGGGGGGTTCACTTGGTCTGTTTTGTCAGGCAGGGAGAAGAGCGATGTTTTGGAGTTACTGTACTGTCTGCCCACTTTCCACCTGTTCTTCGTGTTAGGTGCTAGCGGCAGCTCCAGTTCAGCTCCAGCCTGCTGCTAGACTTATAACTATGGAATATTTCTGGCCTTGACTGGAGAGGTCCAGAGTTATCCGACACAAGGACTGACTTCTCTTCTTCTCCTCTTGAGCAAAGCTGGAACTAACCCCCAACATCTCTCCTGCTGTGTGTTTCGATTGTCGTTCAGCCCGTTACAACTCTTGCATAGACTGGAATCTTCTAAGAATATAAGAAGTGCCATACTGGCCAAGACCAAGGTGCATCAAGCCCAGTATCCTGTTTCCAGTTGTGGCCAGTCCAGCTCACAAGTACCTTGCAGGGTCCCAAAGAGACGCCCAGGTTCCACAATGCTCATCCTGGGGTAAGCGGTGGGATAGCTAAGGGATACTGCCCAGCACCCGCATATGAGGTATTACAGTGCTGAATCGAGGAAGGTGCAGGATGTACATGGAAGCCCTGCTGAAAATATTTGATTCATTTGCACTTATCAACGTTCAAGCAATCAGTGTGTCTTCTGCAGTACTGCCTCTCACCAGGCATTTGCTTCATGTGATTTGCAAGCGTAAGTACTTTTTAGGATGTTCTGTCTTTTTGGTCGGTCTGTCTGTCCTGTCCATCTGTGAAGTGTCATGCCACAGGCAGGAGCTGACCGTGTCCGTGGTGTGCGCTGCACTATATGTAGACAGGGACCCTGCCATGCGAGGCCACGCTTTCCTTCCACTCCCGATTTCCCACGGCTGCTGTAGTGGGGACCTAGGCTAAGAGCATAAAAGCGTTTGCTGAGGGCTGAATCGCCACTGCCGTTACAGCCTTTGCATTTTGGTCTCCCTGAGATTGCCACGGATAAGCAGGGAAAGTAGACACATGTGCAGATTTTCTTCTCCACGACTTAGATTGCTGTTAAAGGTGAAGAGCTTTTGCACACAAATTACCCCTTAGTGCGCTGCCCCTTCTCACAACTGACCCCTTTCTAACTCAGATTGCTGCTGATTGGGGACTTGTGCAAACAAATGTGTCCTCTCCAACTCCTATTGGAGAGCAAAGAGAAGGAAATCAGGAAGTATTCTCTTCTACCACCCCCCTCCCCACCTGACCCATCTACCTTTACACACTTTCTTTTGCTCAGGCTCTCACATGCATGTTCTCCCTTCCCTCCCCCTCCTCCGTTCTTGCCTTTTGGCCCAACCTTCCCAGGTGTTCTGTTGCTTCCCAGGCATAGTATAATGGTACAAAACTGTGCCCCCCCCCCCACCCCTTCTTTTACCTTCTGCTCAGTCTAACTCCACACTTAGGATCCTTCCTGCGTCTCTCAGCTCTTGTTATCGCTGGGCCTGGGCCAAGGGAGCTGCCGCTGTTGCAGCCTGAGCCGAGATGATGCAGCCCTACAGGTACAGGCTGAACGGAGAGGAGAGAACCTAGGGTAAAGGAAGCGGCAGGGAGTAAGATGCCAAGTCTCACTCCTTAGGAGCATGTCACACTCACTTGAGGGCTTTCTCCCTCTCACACTATGCCTCGAGCATTAGAGCCTCAGAACCAGTGCACGGATCCTGGTAACTGCTTTCATGAGAGACGAACCCCACAGAAGTAAAGCTGAGTGACTAGGGCCGGCCCAACCACTAGGCAAACTAGGCAGTCACCTAGGGCAATAACCTCTGGACAGCAGCAAAAGCTGACTATTCAAAGCTAAATAATAGATTCTGACAGCCAGAGGGGTGTAAAGCTTGAGGTTCACATAGGGCTCCAACACTTTGGACCAGCTCTAGGGCTGACCCTGCAAGTGGCCGAGCCAATAGGACGAGATCCGAGTTCACGTTTCTGTGCACCGCCTCCTCCTGCCCCCTCCTTTTCCCCTTACCCACAAGTACAGGTGCTATGAAGCCTGTGTACATACATTTAGCCACTGAGTGGAGGATGATGGTCAGCCCAGAGAATTTACCCATATTGCCTCCTTTATGTCTATCTCCTTTCAGAGGATCCAAAGAAAAGCAGATGATATTTTAATACTGCTTTTTTTTTCATTTACAAAGCAATACTAAATTAAATTCTTTCTAGATCTAAATGCACCATCCGAAAAAAATCTCACTCTTTGGACTTCAATCTCACTCACTGGGCTGGTTCATTCTTGGCATCTCTGCAACAGGCAAAATTTGAGGGTAAGTGAATTTTATCAAAACAAAAGTGAGATTGTTACTGTTGACACAAATGATGGAGTGTTAATGGATTTTTAGAGAGCAAATCTGAAACACCAGGACAGGGCTGAGCTGGGGTAGGAGGCATCTTTTCTCCATATCTTATGAAATGACCAATCTAGGTAACATTCAATAATTTCAAAATGTTTAGACAGTAGCAGGCCTTCTTGAGCTATAAGCATGCAGACATCCATATATGCTTAAACGTTATACAAATAAATATATATTCTCTACATTTCTAAAACTCTCCCTCTTTATCAGAAAATAAATTAATTTTAAATCTTCTCCTACCAGGATGGAGAAGAAGCAAAATTCTTTGCCTCTGTCCCCACTGAAATCAAGGACAGGAGGTGGTTATAGTCCATTGAGTCGGGGACACTATTTCAAAATTGAGGACCTGCTCCAATCTTGGAGCTCAATATTCATAAAAAGCTGTGTTTCTAAATGCAGCTGTTCTACCTTTGTGGTTTGAATGTGTGTGTGCACATTTAGTTAGTATTGTGCGGACAGTCTGTAAGCTAGGCAAGCAGCTGTCTTCTAGGTCCCATGGATGCTTTGTTCTGACAGGTTAGATATGCAAGGAATGTATTCAGTCTCCTTCATGCCTCAGTCCAACCTATAACCTGAGACCCTATAAGTAAATTGCAGAGCCCCCTAGACTTTTGGGTAATCTTCTGCACCTCTCTCTCTCTCTCTCTCTAGTGCAGTGATTCTTAACCGAGTCCTCGGACACACCTAGCCAGTCAAGTTTTCAGGATAACCATAATGGCCGTTACAATCAGGGGACAAACAGAAGGAAGCAAGATTAACATGTCTGCCACCTTACTCCAACAGGGAGAAACAGATTCTTATCTTAAAACACTGCAATGCTCTTATGTTACCTGATGTATTTAAAGAGCATCCTCTGACTGCATATATAAGTGAAATAATTTCTAGATCAATATTTAGTAAAAGTGCATATATATTGTCATCAGACTACCCAGCAGGTTCTTATGCTTGCAGAAGCTATGGATTTTGTGAGCAAGCATGATCGGGTTAGAATGGTTTCATCCATATGATTGCCATTTTTTAAGACAACTATACATGCTATCTATTTATTGGAATTTGTGATTTATTTAATTAAATGTCCATGTCCAACTGTATGGCAGTAGAACTTCTAGATTCATAAAAAAAGACTCATTGAACATTGCAGCTACTTTAAGAGTGATACGTTGCCTGCCCCTGTGGTTGAGCAATACAGTGCTTTTAACCATAAATTTACTGATCTCATTTGGCGAATCATTGAACAAATTAATGATATGAGGTCTGGTGATAGACTGAGCACTTAATTATAGACAACAGCATTGCATTTATACGTTGCACTCCTTGACATCTGTAGGGATGCATAATGAAAATGATTGGATGACATTGATTTACTTGTTTGATGTATGCCTCGACAGCTCATCTGATTGGTCTGAAGCTATGTGTCACATGGCTTGAACTTTAAATATGGCGACTATGCTTTATCACATTCACATGGCGTATACTGAGCAAGCTAAAGTGGAATAATGCTGTAGGATCATTATTTCCTGTATCCTCCCCTTGAAACAGAACCTTGTCGAGGACTTGTGTTTATCAAGAGAACATTCTTTAATAAAGCTAAGTAGTATTGGATATTTAAGAATTACTAAGCTATTGTCTTATTGAGAGGCTTTATCATTAAAGTGGACCATTGATGTAACAGATATTTTATATCTCTTAGTTGATGCATTTTGGTCCTACAATAAAGGTATTTACTTGACTAGATGAGCTTCATTATTTATTAGGTTCATTCAATCATCCAGTGGTTCATTTGATTCAACAATCCAGCCAGCATTTGTTCAGCCAAGGCAGCTTCAGACAGCCTCTTCTTGCTTGCATGGAACTAGGAGCAGTGCAACACTCTTGGTTTCAGCTTTTACAGTAAGTTTCTCACTTGCTTCTTTGTAATAAACAGTAGGAAATTAAGACACTGAGGACCTGATATTCAGCGCCAGCCGCCGGGCCTGAACTTTAAACCCAGATATTCAATGCTCTGGTCATATCCTGGTTCCGACATTGAATATCTGGGCTGCCCAGATTGCCGCAAAGCTAAATAGGCAACGGCGATGTTAAACCAGTACCCGGTTAGCCTCTGCGATGAACGTTAGGCCAAGGTTTCCTGCACCTAACTTTCACCATGTATCACTAAATGGGCAGCAGCTCAATATCGCCCCTGCCCGGGTAGCAGTGGTTGCTTCCCTGGCATGCCCCGGTGCTAACTGGGTAACATTGGGGTAGATATTCAGCAACACTAATCATGTTAGTGCCACTGAACGTCCTACAACGTGGCATTTACAAGGTTGGCAGGTCTGTGCGGGTGTGCAACCATGCAAATGTCTTTGAATATCCCCCCCCCCCAGTCTTTTTTGGATGTTGGTTTAGAAAAAATGCAGTATGAGAAAAATATGTTAGGAACTTAAGTTAGGTACCTAAATTTGTCCCCTATTTCCTGTCAGTCTTAGAATCCTAAATATATTCAGCTCAAAATTCATCTAAATTTAGGGGCCTGAAACCAGTGTCTAATGCTAAAAATCGGTTCAAAGCTCCTTTTTCCCCACCCTAAATCTACCCTTGCTGTTACCTCTTTTTGACTCCTACATTTGTAAGCCTAGTAAAACTAAGAGCATTAATTTAGCAACCTAGCCCTATTAAATTTTCAGAGATTAATTTAGGCATGTAACTTTCGATTAGGAGCCTAAACTCTTTGAATATTGGCCTCAAATTAGGTAAATTTATCAAAATGTCATTAAAATAGTGTATTTTATAAAAAGCAAAGTTGGCATTAAATTCTAGGCTTGTTCTGGTTTGCTTTTTGGGGATGGAGGTGAACAAAAACTGGATGGTTCGTTGAACTTGATGCTAAAATTGTCTAGAGCTGGGAAGAGAGGGAGAGCGTGTGACTGACCTCAAAAGGGGGAGCATCATTCTCAATGACAGGACAACACAGCAAGGTTCCTCTACGACCCTCAAATAAAAGGATCCTGCTGAACTGAAGGGCTTACTGGAAATGCATTCTGTATGTAATGGGGATAGAAAAGTCACTGTGCAGATGTGCACACAATCTCTAAGCCAAATGATTGCTCTTCTGTCAAGAGGAAAGCAGCTCCATGTAATTGTTTTGCTGCGAAACAGGAAATAGCTAATTAGAGTTAAACCTTTCCTTGAAGCATCTCAGCAGCTACAATGGCAACTCTCTGCTCCATACTGCTGTATTTTGCTCTATTTTTAGCAAGCTGTGGACATACAAGATGTCGGGGCAGCCATTACTGTCCCTTTTAATGAAATGCAGGGTTAAATTTGTTGTGCCAATATGATGGTGACCTAATTTCCATTTTCTAATTGTGCATATGCAGTGGAATCTAGTGGAGGAGTTGCCCCTTTCCTAGGGCATCTCCCATAGTTCGTTCAGCTTTTTCTGCTTGATTCCTGAAGGCTGCAGCAGCCCAAAAAGGGAGGGGAGGGGGGGGGGGGGGAGGATAGCTGCTTGAAGCGGGAGCTGTGCTCTGGATTTAGCAGATGCTAATCTATGCAGTCTTTGAAATATTAGATATGGTAATTCAATGGCACCTTGCTTCACTTTCTTGTAATTTAATAATGCTGTATGTCATTAGGAAATGTACACTTCCTGGGAGGAGCGCAACGGGAACTAGTCTCTAGAGGTGGTAGTGAATATATTTGAGAGTGCAGACTACGTAAGCCACTTTCACAGTGTGCAAATTTAGTTCGGCAAGCATGTGGGTCAGAGTCAGATAGCTTTCTTGGCATAACAATTTTACTTGTGCTGCCAAAGCAAAATGAATAGATTGTAAAGAAATAACTTAGTGTGACTGTATAGTATTCTTTGCATATAGCAACACCACAAGATCAGACTTTTAGGTTGGGCTCTCAGACTCCTCAGGGTACAGTATTTGCTGCAAACTGTTACATTGGCCATCTGACTGGTCAGCACTGCCTAACAAATGTGTTTTGGCTGCAGAGTTGCCAGCCCCCTGTATTTAGGAGAAGGCACCACTCTCTTATTTGAGCAAGAAGATGACTAGTTTTACATTTTCTTTTTCCTGTAGATCTGTCTCCAGTACAATAGTAAGATGTAATTTTTGGAGGCCCCACCACTGTTCCCTCTAAGCTGTGTGAGCGAGCGCACATACTTTACAACAGAGTGCACAAAAATTACAGCTCTGATTCTGATAGAAAACAACACAGACGTCTTAAAATTTAAAAGTTATGATTGTAATTACTAGAAATTTCCCGCTTCATTTAGTAATTGTCTATTTTCATTTAATTTGATTAAAATCAATGTGGTGTACATACTGTATTCTGACGTGTAGTCAAATTTTAAAGTATATAACTCCGAGTGTCGTTATGTGGTGCACAAAAATTTAACCTTCCTTCAAAAGCTGCACACAGCTGATATTTTATGCGCACATAGCCTACAGAAAATTAGAGGGACCATTGCCCCCCGCCCCCCTCGCTCTTAGAACTTTGAAACACTGGCCTGACCAACTCGAGCAGAGTATGCAGGTGGATTGGTGCTCACAGTTCTTAGCCTGTTGGGAGAAAGGAGGACAAAGTACGGATCTCGTTGTTTAATTCCAAAGCCAGCAAAGGGCACCAATAAAAGCTGATGCAGTGGCTTAGGGGTGAGTGCCGTGCATTGCCATGTGGATGATCCCCAGTTTGTTCTCTCCATTGAGCCTTCCAGAGTCGCTGATGCTGGGGTTACTGCAGGGAGAAGCATTCACAGGCTTTGGGGTAAGGAAGGGGGGCACCATTGCTTAAGGGTTTCAGATGTGTTGAAGAAGATTAATAAATCCACTTTTACGACTCTGATGTGCTAAGGTGCTCCATCGGTTGAACTCGCTTTGGGTGTACGAGTTGGCAGTGCTTTGTGAGCAGTAGCTGGGCATCCCCTTGGTTTGAAGTGATGACTCTGAGCAGTGCCCTGGCCGCATCCCAGAGCACAGACCAGGCTTAGGAACTGAGCTAAATCCCACATGGCACTGCCATGGGTAAATTTAACCACAAAATATTATGCCGATTGCTACTGATATAATTTCTGTTCTAAGGAAGAGTTTTGCTCCATTTTGATCGCAAAAAATATATTCGGTCTTCACGGAGTGAATTATGACTATCCAACAATAAAAAGTCACACCAATATAACAAATTTTTTTAGTGGAAGACAAATTTTATATATAAGCATCTAAATGGTGTAAATACTAAGGTGAATATCGGCACCAGTGTTAAAAATGGTATTAGTAAGTGATGTTATTATTAAACCAGGGGGTTTCAGCTTTGCACTGCGCTCAGAATGCTTTTTCAAAGAGTTTGTTTGAGCATTAGCGCTTCAACCACATCAGTAACCACCCTGTAATGCAAGAGAAATTTTATATCACTTAACACTTAACACCCATACTGCCGTCACCAATTAGTGTGAGAAACTCTTAAGGAGATATTTCTTTGACTATAACTTATTTCTTAATAAAAAAACTTTATCATTTGTAAAAAACTCTTCTATGACCGCACTATTCGTGCGGTCATACCATTTTTAACACTGGTGCCGATATTCACCTTAGTATTTACACCATTTAGATGCTTATATATAAAATTTGTCTTCCACTAAAAAAATTTGTTATATTGGTGTGACCATTTTGATCGCAGACAATTTTTAAAATAAATTCTTCCGCACTTTAAGCTTTGCATGCTTCACTATGGTCTTGTCTTGTCTGAGGTATTAATGTCTTAAATCTTTCTTTGTCCTGCTGCTGGTTCGTTTCTGCTTGTCCTCTGAATAGGAGTATGAAGATTTTTCAAATATTTAGAACATAAATTTCATGTTAGGTATAAATTAGAAATAGGAAAGACAAAGTGGATAAGTTGATCTTTTTGTTTGTTTTACTAATGGCTGAATTCCAGCCCTGGCGCTAAGTCTATAAATTCTTCTAATAGTAAAAGTAACTTACAATAAAAACATTGACATCTTTTGGCTAAGGGCATATAAGAATAACAGGTTAGTTCAGTGGGCTTTAAGCTGGAAAGGGATTTTGTTCATTAGAAATGATTTGGCCATATATTTTATATATCAAAATGAATATATAAAATATATGAGGGTTGCTCAGAAAGTAATGCCCCACATGTTTTTTCTCTGTCCAGAATGAAGATAGAGGTGTAAAATTGAAAGGGTAGTAACTTGGAACTTCAAAGGACACATGTGTGTAATTTTACAGTCCAACAAATAGCGAGACGGTAGTGATCCTTCAAATGGCGTCTGTGAATGACACATGGTACAAACAACGAGCTGTAATTAAATTCTTGGAGGAGGAGAAAGAAAGTGTGAGAAACATTCACAAACGGTTGTGTGCTGTGTATGGAAGTTCTGCAGTAGATAGGAGCACCGTTGGATGATGGGTGAAGAGAGTAAAGACTTCAGGAAGTGGTAAAATGGAAGTGGAAGATTGGCTGCGGTCTTGGCGTCCTGCCTCAGCCACCAGTCCAGACAAGTTGCAGCGCGCTGATGACATTATTCGTGCGGATTGGCGCATCACGAGTCGGGAATTGTCCATACAACTTTCCATCAGTAGAGGTAGTGCAATGGCAATTATTGACTCTTTGGGATATTCAAAGGTGTGTGCAAGGCACACCGCAACAGCTTACAGTATTTTAATGCCCGCTGGTCATGAGGAGCAGACAGGTTTCCATTTTGCTTCATGGGAACGTTGATTGTGCGCTAACTCTCAAAGGGAAAACGCAAAAATTAACCATTCAAACATTAGCCTGAACTGGTCCATATTTTGTTTCAATCAGCGTTTGATTTGTGATAACTTCACTCCAGGAGGCGGCCTAGGGAAGCTGGCACTGTTCAGCCATGTTGGCTGAGGGCTGCAGGAAAGGACAGTCAGGGCTATTAGACTAAGCAGAAAGCAAAGGGATAGGTCTTATTTATGTATCAGCAAGGATGGGCTGAGCTTTGTACCAACGTCAATGGTTTTTCTTTTCTATATCCAGTTATATATCTTTAGATTACCTATAGCGGATGTCATACATGAGGAGAGAGAAATATTAGAAGAAAGTAACTGCGTCCTCGTTTGTTGGGTTAACTAAAGGAAATTATGATTGATGCCTTTCTTTGGCCCAAACATCCTTCCAGTTAGAGCTATCTGTCAGCCAGTTTTCAGAGGAACAGTGCCTCAATTTAATTTTGAAAAGTGCAATTATTTGTTTTGTCTCTCCTGACAAGCACATTTTAGAGGGGCTATGACACACCCCTCATTGTTATAACACATAACTCAAAATAGTCCCTTGAAGACCATTTGAAAGGTAAGCTGCCTTACTTTACCAGCAAAGGCATGATGGATGGAACTTAGTTCAGTTTAATGCTATGGTCTTCAGCAATCTGAGCTAAGCTTAATGCAGAGCGTCTGTGCTGGAGATCTATTGCAGTGTTTCCTAACGCAAGTTTTGTAAGCAAGCAGCATGCAAATGAACTGTGCGCAAAATGTCTGCACTAAACAAGAACAGGCCAGGAACATGTGCACAGCGATCTGCATTAGTAATGCCTATATTCTGTGCACAAAAATAAGTTTGTCACTTGTAAATGCTGCCACTGCCCGCCTCCCCCCTCCTGACATGGAATCAGGGGAAGTAGCAAGGCCAGGGTTTCTGTCTAGGGCGTCAGAAACCCTTGAGCTGGCTCTGCTAACATTTGGTGCATAAACAACATTATTATGGGGGGGGGGGGGGAGCCACCGCCTCAGGCCTGCCACTCTAGGCCGCTGCCTAGCTCACCTAGTGGACGGGCTGGCCCTGGATGTTAGGTGCATGTGCTGGAATACTATTGTTCCAACACTACCACTGCTGTTTTTTCCAGCACTCTCTTCAACAAAGCCAGAAAAGGTTGTGAGAGCTGTGCCAGACCTTGTGTCAAACTCCCAGCATTGAGATCAGCACACTGTCTGTGTCTGTGCTGCACAGCTGATTGCTTCATTACCTTCCCTTGAAATGGATTTACATGCACAGCGTGCTGCTGTTAATGCAGCCTTTTGTGCGTTGATTATGCCCACATTAGATCCCTTCCTGCATTCTGCACCCAAACTAGCATAGAAAATTAGAACATAAGAAATGCCATACTGGATCAGAACAAGGTCCAGTGAGCCCAGTATCCTGTTTCTAACAGTGGTCAATTCAGGTCACAAGTACCTATCGCATTCCAAAAACGGTACACAGATTCCATGCTGCTTGCCCAAAGAGTAAGCAGTGGATTTCCACAGTCCTCTTTAATAATGGTTCATGGACTTTTCCTCCAGGAACTTATCCAAACCTTTTGTAAACCCAGCTACACTAACAGCTTTTACTGCATCCTCCAGTAATGAATTCTAGAGTTTGATTATGCGTTGAGTGAAAATATATTTTCTCTTATTAGTTTTAAATGCGTTACATTGTCGCTTCAGTGCATGTTCCCTAGTCTTTCTACTTTTTGATAGAGTAAGCAACTGATCTACGTTTACCTGTTGCACTCCATCCATTAATTTATAGACCTCTATCATATCTCCCCTCAGCCGTCTCTTTTCCAAGCTGAAGCACCCTAACCTTTTAAACCTTTCCTCATAGGGATAGCCTTCCATCCCCTTTACCATTTTTGTCTCTCTTCTCTGTAAGAACATAAGATATGCCATACTGGGTCAGACCAAGGTCCATCAAGCCCAGTATTCTGTTTTCAACAGTGGCCAATCTAGGTCATACGTACCTAGCAGTTTCCCCAAGGGACACAGGTTCCACAATGCTTGTATTGGTTCAAGCATTGATATCCTGGGTCCCTTCTTGATAATGGTTTATGGACCTTTCCTCCAGGAACTTGTCCAAACCTTTTTTAAACCCAGCTACACTAACAGCCTTTACTACATCCTCCGGTAACAAATTCCAGAGTTTGATTACACGTTGAGTGAAAAAATATTTTATTTTATTAGTCTTAAATAGTCTACCCTGTAGCTTCATTGCATGTCCCCTAGTCTTTCTATATTCTGATAAGGTAAACAATCGATCTACGTTTACCCATTCCACTCTGTTCATTAATTTATAGTCTTCTATCATATCTCCCCTCAGCCGTCTCTTTTCCAGGTTAAAGAGCCCTAACCTTTTTAGCCTTTCTTCATAGGAGTATCCTTCCATCCCTTTTACCATTTTGGTGTCTCTTCTCTGAACCTTTTCTAAAATCGCTATATCCTTTTTAAGATACGGCAACCAGAATTGCACACAATATTCAAAGTGCGGTCTCACCATGGAACGATATAGAGGCATTATAATATCTTTTGTTTTATTTTCCATTCCTTTCCTTATCATACCTAGCATTCTATTTTCTCTCTTGGCCGCTGCTGCACACTGGGCCGAGGGTTTTAACATTGTATCCACAATGACGCCTAAATCTTTTTCCTGGGTGGTAGTTCCTAATGTGGAACCGTGCATCGTGGAACCATAGTTTGGGTTGTTCTTCCCTAGGTGCATAACCTTGCACTTGTCCACATTAAATTTCATCTGCCATTTTGATGCCCAGTCTTCCAATTTATCAAGATCCTCTTGCAATTTTCCACAATCCTCTTGGGTTTTAACAACTTTAAATAGTTTTGTGTCATCTGCAAATTTGATAACTTCACTCGTTATTCCACTTTCCAGGTCATTTATGAATATGTCAAAAAGCAGCGGACCCAGCACAGATCCCTGGGGTACACCACTATTCACCATTCTCCATTGGGAAAATTGGCCATTTAGCCCTACCCTCTGCTTTCTATCTTTTAACCAGTTCCTGATCCACAATAGTACACTGCCTCCTATCCCATGACTCTTTAGTTTTGCCAAAAGTCTCTCATGAGGCACCTTGTCAAAGGCTTTCTGAAAGTCTAGATACATAATATCAACCGACTCACCTTTGTCCACCTGTTTATTCACTCCTTCAAAAAAACATAACAGATTAGTAAGACAAAATCTTCCTTGTCTAAAGCCATGTTGGCTGTCTCCCATTAGGTTGTGACTATCTACATGCTGAGTAATTTTATTCTTTATGATGGTTTCTACCATTTTTCCTGGTACTGACGTCAGGCTCACCGGTCTGTAGTTTCCCGGATCACCCCTGGAACCCTTTTTAAAAATTGGTGTTACATTGGCGATCCTCCAATCTTCAGGTATTAGAGATGACTTTAATGATAGTTCACAGATTACTAATAGCAGGTCTGCAATCTGTACCTTTACTAATTCTGCTATATCCTTTTTAAGAGATGGTGACCAGAATTGCACACAATATCCAAGGCACAGTCACATCATGGAACGATACAGAAGCATTATAACATCCTTGGTTTTATTCTCCATTCCTTTCCTTATGATTCCAAGAATTCTATTTGCTTGGTTTCAATGTATTATTCACGCTGATGCCTAAATCCTTGTCCTGGGTGGTGGTTGTCTGCAAAGCCTGCAGTATTGGAAGCCCACTTTAGTGCAATGAGCCCAAAATGGGAAAGTACTTTAGTACGGTAGGCTAAGTTCCTTTCAGTATAATTTGTGTTATGTGGCCCTATCTCAAAGTAGGCCTATCTACAGTAAAAATCCATTCACTTCCTCATTGTTCTCACAGTAATGAAATTCAACCCTGAATTTCCATTGTGAAACTACTAGTAAAACACTCTGGGGAAGGTTATTTATTATTTATTTATTTATTATTTATTTACAGTCTCTTTTATACCGTGCTATTTGACACCAGTGCGGTTTACAATGAACATTAAACTACACATCTCAGTTTAGTGATTTGTGCTTACAGTGAACAGGTATAATAACTTGGGTATACATTAAACAGGTTCCTTAACAGGGAAAACATGATAAATATATACAAGCCACTTTATGCAGCTATATATTGGGTTATATGAAACTGCATAAGCTTCTCATGGTGGGTGGAGGGTAAAAGTGTGATTGCGAGTGTTCAGTCTAAGAATGTGAGATGCATGGGCTTGAGGTGCTGCCTTGAGGTGTGAAAGTAGGTGGGTGTGAGGGGGAGACTGAACCATCATAGTGAAGGAGAAAAAGGTGATGTTTCAGTGCCTTCTTGAATTGGGAGAGATCACTGATGGTTCTGATAGTCGCTGGTAGAGCGTTCCAGCAGGATGGTGCAAAGAAGGCAAAGGCTCTAGATCTAGTGACTTGGGAACACTTCGTGCTTGCCTTAGGTTAGAATGAGGGTATTTGAGGCATTCAATATCCTTACTCGGTTAGGAGGTGTGATTGATATTAGGTCAGTAATGGCAGTAGCCGGGTATTGCTTGATGGCTTTATGGGTCATAGTTAGGATCTTGAAAGAGATCCTGGCTTGTATGGGCAGCCAATGCAGCTGTTTTAGTATTGGAGTAATGTGGGATCTTCTGGAGGCTCCATGAAGGATTCTTGCAGCTGAATTCATTGCAAGTTGTAAGGGGTTGGTCGTGCTCTTTGGTAGGCCATGCAATATCGCATTGGCGTAGTCAAGGTGAGGCATTATTAGGGCCTGAAAGACAGTTCGAAAGTCTTCAGGCTCTAACAGCTGACGAAGATGGTGGAGGGTCCGGATTTTATGATAGACTGATTTTGTTATATTGTTGATATGAGCCTTCATATTGAGCTGCTGATCAAGCATAACTCCCAGGTATCTTACTGTAGTCTTGCATATGAGCTCTGCGTTGCGAACCTTGATGGACAGGGGTGGAATAAATGCCGGATTCCTGGTGACGAAGAGGGCTTCTGTCTTTTTGAAGTTTAGCTTAAGCCTTTGTGCGTTTATCCAGTCTGTGACTGCGTCGAAGCACTTGATTAGAGGGGAGAGGTCAAGATGTTCTGTCGAGATTGGCATGTACATCAAGACGTCGTCAGCATAGACCAGGCAGTTGATGTTAAATGAGTGGATAAGGTCACAGATGGGTTGCATGTAGATGTTGAACAGCAAGGCGGATAAGGAGGAGCCTTGTGGAACACCTTTTGTTTGGGGGAAGGGGTCGGAGGTGGAAGGGCCAGAACGGACATGTTGCCAACGGTCCGTGAGGTATGACGTGCACCATGATAGAGCTGAACCGTGAAGTCCCTTCTCTCTGAGGCGTCGAAGGAGAACTTCATGGTCTACGGTGTCGAAGGCAGCAGCAATGTCCATGAAGATTAGTGCAAAACCTTGTCTGATGTTATCCAGACCTATGGCTAGAGTGTTGAATAGGGTTGTCAGTAGCGTTTCGACACCATGCGCTTCACGAAATCCATGCTGGCAGGGATGCAGGGGTGCGTTGGTATCTATGTGATCTTGTAATTGACATTGAGTAATCTTTTCAATGATTTTCGATAGGAGAGGTATGCTGGAGATAGGCCTGTAGGATTCCATCATAGAGGGGTCCAACTTACTGTTTTTTAGGAGAGGTCTGATGGCAGTCTGTTTCAGGCTTCGAGGGAATGTTCCGGTAGAGAAAGATACATCTATAAGCTTGGATAAGAATGGGCTGAGCTCAGCACACAGGGATTTTATCCAGGAAGCTGGACACGGATCAGAGGGTGCTGTAGTGGTGTTTATATTTAATATGGTGTCTTGAATGACTCTGTCAGTTGGGGTAGAGAAGGATGTGATGGTGTGTTAGGTCTCACTTGAGAAATGATCAAGGTTGTCTAATTCCCAGCGAGCCTTCTATATGTATTTCTCCAGGACCAAGCAGGAAGTCAGTCCTCACTTATGGGTGACATCGACGTCAATGGAGCCCCCGTGCGGAGCATTTCCCCAGCTTTCTAAGAAAGCCTTTGGGAATACTGCACGCATGCAAGGTCCCCTTCCCACATAAAGGTGCCATCTTGCTCAGTCTTTCTTTTTCCGTGGAGCCCACCAGACATCTGTCCGTGTCACCCAGAAAAGTTGAAGTGTTTTTCTTGCGATTCTTCGTACTTTTTTCTCTGGTTCGACGCTGGTTCCTTTCCCGCCGGGTTCGGTACACCAGTATCGAGCCAGTCTTCTATTTTTCGGTTTTTGCCCTTCGTGGCTGGCATTCGCACCCTTTTTGTTTTTTTCCCTGGAAGGCCGGTCTGGGCCCTTTTCTCCCCGATGGCTTCCAGTGGTTTCAAAAAGTGTGATTGGTGCAAGAAACTGATGTCTCTCACTGACCCACACGACTGCTGCCTTCGATGCCTCGGACCGGAAAATGATCCTAAGGTCTGTGTCCCATGTGGCAAAATGTCCACCAAGGCACTACGAAGCCGCCAGCATCAGAAAGAATGGATTTTTTCTGACTCTGCCTCCGGCCGAGCCCGGACCTCGTCCGAGGCCTAGATGTCTTGGGAGTCTGATCCCGAGCATCGCCGGGGTTCCTTGGACAGGGGGTCCCCCAATTGGGAATGTAAGAGGAAGAAACGGCTCATGAGTGCGGCGTCGGAGGAGGTCCCTGGTTCCTCGAGGGCCAGGTCTCAGACCCCCGACCGCTGTCCCGGGCCCTTGGAGCAGGAGAAGCCGTCCAAGATACCTCGTGTGGAGACGGAGCCCGCTGGGCACGTAAGTCCTGTTGTCCTCATGGACTCTCCTCCTAGGGAGCCATCGGGCCCGGTGCCCGAGTCGGTGGCTGCTGAGTCTCCTGAGCTTAGACTCAGGCTGACAGCCTTGGAGTGCAGATTGTCTGCCTTCATGGATCAGCAGCGGGTACTGATGGCCAGCCTCGCTGGTCCATCTGCCCCGACCACCAGGACATCGACATCTAAGTCGACCCCGGAGACCAAGCCAATACTCGAGACCATGAAGGTTCGAGGTCGTCCTCAGTCACGGTCACCCTCGACCTCCTGCTCGGAACCGAGGGCGTCGACGCCGGAGCCTTCGGCATTGGGGCAGGTGCCACTGAGGCCCATACGGTCGGAGCCCCCTGACTCCTCTTCGGATGAGTCCACGTGGGAGACGGAGGACGAGGAGTCCCTTGATACTTTTCGGACTCGGTGTGTCCCTTCGGACTCACTGCAGTCCGAGCCCCGGAGTAGGTCCCCTCCGGAGGACACCAGGTTCTCGGAGTTCGTCAGGGACATGGCCAAGGCTTTGGCGATTCCTGTGGACCCCGAGGAGGAGCCTCGAGCCGAAGAGCTCGAGGCCCTCCAGTATGACTCTCCTCCGAAGGAGTCCTTTACTGTACCTGTTCCTCCGATGCTGGAATGGCTCCTCTTCTGGATGTGGGAGGCACCGGCCTCGGCGCTGGTTTTGAGCAAGCGGGTCGATTCCATCTATCGACTCCGTAAGAGCCCTGGTTTCCAGAAGGCACAGCTGCCGCATCATTCCATGGTGGTGGAATCGGCCATGCATTGTCTGAAAACTGCATAAATAAAAGATCTAAAAAAAAAAGAAGATGCACTCTGCGGTGCCTCTTTGCAGGGAGGCCCGGAACCTGGATGCTTTCGGCAGAAAGTGCTTCCAGGGCTCGATGCTTGCTTGCCATGTCCAGTCTTACCAGTTGTACTTGAGCATGTACCTCCGAGACCTGGTGAAGGAACTTGCCAGGTTCTCTGCTGGCCTCTCCGGGGAACCTTTGCAGAGGTTCAAGACCTTGTCCTCGGGAATCCGGGAATGCTCAAAGTTCATGTCCCGAGCGGCCTACGATGTCTTCGAGGCTTTGGCCCGTGTAGCGGCAGCTGGCATCGGGGCCTGATGCCAGGCATGGTTGCAGTCATTGGACCTTGAGCCCTGGATGCAGGACAAGTTGGTCGATGTCCCTTGCCGAGGTGAGAACCTTTTTGGCAAGCCCATGGCTGAGAAGGCGGCTGAGCTTGAAACCGAGCACCTGACTAGGACAAGGCTGTCCAGAAAAACTTCTGCCCCTTCTCAGAGGAAGAAGGGCTCGGGTAAGAAGTCCTTTTACCTGAGGAAGGCAGCTGCCTACAAACCTTCCCTCAGTACTAGGCCTCCCCAGCAAGGTCAGCAGGCCAAGGGGCAGGGACATGGGCCCCGTAGGCAGAAGACCCCCAAGCCTCCGGCTCCTGCTCCCACTCAGCAGGGAGGGGGTTTTTGACTCCCACAGCATAGCCTTTCCACCTCTGCTGTCCCATCTCTACACAGGAGGTCATCTAGTCCTGTTTGCCCACAGGTGGCCACCCATTACAGGAGATGCTTGGGTGTTAAGCATCATCCACAAGGGCTATATGCTCCATTTCCAGCAGTTGCCTCCAACCTACTTCCCAGGAGAGCCTCCACAACGTCCTCTGAACACAGACCTCCTCCTTCAGAAACTTCGAGGTCTGCTTTTAGACCAAGCAGTGGAGCCGGTACCTCCCCCACCTGCAAGGTCACGGGTTCTACTCCAGGTACTTCCTCGTACCAAAGAGAACCGGGGGCCTCAGGCCTATTCTCGACTTCAGGAATCTCACCAAGTTCTTGGAGAAAGAAAGGTTCAAGATGCTTACTCTTGGAACACTTCCGCCCTACCTCCAGCAGGGAGATTGGCTATGCTCCTTAGATCTAAAGGATGCGTACACTCACATCCTCATTCACCCAGACCACAGAAAGTACCTCAGGTTCATTGTGGGAGGAAACCATTACCAGTACAGAGTACTGCCCTTTGGCCTGACCTCCGCCCCAAGGGTCTTTACAAAGTGCCTGGCGGTGGTGGCAGCCTACTTAAGGACTCAGGGTGTTTTTGTCTTCCCCTACCTGGACAACTGGCTCATCAGGGGTCAGACTTCCCAGGAGGCCCGGCAAGCCACTCTCAGAACTGTCTCCCTCCAACACCTAGGGTTTGTCATAAATTTCGCAAAGTCCACTTTGCTCCCCTCCCAGAACCTAGAGTTCATAGGGGCAAGGTTGGACTCCCTGCAAGCAAAGGCTTACTTGCCAAGAGACAGGGCTCAAAGACTCAGACTTGGCAAATCAGTTTCTGAGCAGGCCACAGGTCTCCGCCAGACTGTCTAAAGCTCCTGGGCCACATGGCATCGACAGTGCATGTGACCCCCAATGCCCACCTCTACATGAGGTCTGCACAATGGTGTCTTCGAACTCAGTGGAAACAAGCCACAGGAAGCCTCACAGACAAAGTGCGGGTGTCCAAACCCTTTCTGGACTCCCTACAGTGGTGGCTACCACCCCCCCAACTTATTACAGGGGGTGCCTTCTCAGGTGCCTGTTTCCACAGTGGTGTTGACCACCGATGCCTCCTTGCAGGGCTGGGATGCACATTGCTTGGACAGGTGCACCCAGGGCCTGTGGTCTCCATGGGAGGCCACACAGCAAATCAACCTTCTGGAACTCTGGGCTATTCGCTTAGCCCTCAAAACCTTCTCTCACACCTTGGCTCACCAGTCTGTTCTGGTACAGATGGACAATCAAGTGGCCATGTTCTATGTGAACAAACAGGGAGGCACGGGGTCCAAGCTCCTGTGTCGAGTGGCACAGGCCCTTTGCTCTTTTGCTCTCAAACGCAACATGTTTCTCAGGGCTGTTTATGTCCCTGGCCAGGAAAACTTCCTGGCAGACAGATTGAGCAGGGTTCTGCAACCCCACGAGTGGCAACTATACCCCTTGGTGGTTCAGAAAATTTTTCTGAGATGGGGACGTCCATCCATAGATCTCTGTCAGTCCCCTGAACCGGCAGCTGCCCAGGTTCTGTTCCCGGCAACCGCATCCCCTGAGGTTAGCAGCAGATGCCTTCCTGATTTCTTGGTCCCAGGGCCTCCTGTATGTGTTTCCTCCCACGCCTCTGGTGGCCCAAACCTTGTTCAAGATCCTAAGGGACAAGGCCTCAGTACTTCTGATAGCTCCCAGGTGGCCGAGGCAGCCCTGGTTTCCACTTTTGCTTCAGCTAGCCGTGGAAACACCACTACCTCTGGGGTTGCAACCCAATCTTCTCTCTCAGGATCAGGGTTCCCTTCTGCACCCCAATCTCAAATCTCTCAATTTGATGGCCTGGAGGCTGCAAGGATAGTGTTGGCTCCCTGGGGCCTACCCCGGGAAGTGGAAGAGGTGGTCTTGGCCTCTAGAAAGCAATCCACCAGGAAAACCTATGCCCTGAAGTAGAGAAGGTTCTCCTTGTGGTGTCAGCAACGCAAGGAAGATCTTTTCTCCTGCACTGTGCCAGTAGTGCTTCAGTACCTGCTGCCCTTGTCCAATCAAGGCCTTAAGTCCAATTCGGTTCGGGTCCACCTCTCTGCTCTAGCAGCTCACCACTCACTGGTGGAAAGACACTCTCTGTCGGTTCACCCCTTGGTGTCCAGGTTTCTCAGAGGCTTGCTCTTGCTCAAGCCTCCTCTCCATACACCGACCCCTGAGTGGGAGTTGAAAGTGGGCTTGAAGGAACTGACTAGCCCACCGTTTGAGCCGATGGCTACATGTCCTCTCCGCTTCCTTTCTTGGAAGGCTCTCTTCCTTGTGGCCCTGACCTCGGCCAGGCGAGTGAGTGAGCTTCAAGCCCCGGTCTGTGACAGGCCTTACACTCGTTTTTATAGGAACAGGGTAGTCCTTAGGACTCATCCTAAGTTCCTCCCAAAGGTTGTCTCCTCTTTCCACCTCAACCAGGAGGTGATTCTTCCAATGTTCTTCCCTAGGCCCCATGCCAGCCGGGCTGAGACAGTCCTGCATACCCTGGACTGTAGGAGGGCCTTATCCTTCTACCTTGAGCGTACGAAGGGGCATAGGAGGGCTACTTAGCTCTTCGTATCTTTTGACCCTAATAACTTGGGGTTACCTGTCTCCAAGCATACCTTGTCCATCTGGGTGGCTGACTATCACCTGGGCTTACAGGGCAGCTGACCTTCCCTTGCAGGGTCGGGTCACAGCCCACCGTGTCAGGGCAATGGCTGCCTCAGTAGCTTTTCTCCGCTCTGTACCATTGGCAGACATCTGCAGGGCTGCAACTTGGTCCTCAAGCCAGACCTTTGCGGCCCATTACTGCCTAGAGAGGGAGTCCCGTAGGGACAGTGTTTTCGGTCAGGCAGTGCTCCGGAATCTTTGAGGTTTAAGCAACTCCTCCCTCCAGCCCTCTGGTTGGGCTACCGGTGGGGGTATGTTTTCAGTGAAATCCTTTCTCTGGTGCTGCGGCTAGAGGGAGCTTATTTTTTAGCTCTGGATCCCCGGTAGCCTGAAGCTGGGGAGTCCCATAAGTGAGGACTAACTTCCTGCTTGGTCCTGGAGAAAGAGTAGTTACTCACCTGTAACAGGTGTTCTCAGGAGCAGCTGGAATCAGTCCTCACTTATGGGTGACATCGATGGAGCCCCCGTGCGGAGCATTTCCCCAGCTTTCTAAGAAAGCCTTTGGGAATACTGCACACATGCGCAGTCCCCTTCCCGCCTAAAGGTGCCATCTTGCTCAGTCCAATGACATAGCTAAAAGACAGCACACAAAAATGTAAAAAGAACTATGTCATTGGACTGAGCAAGATGGCACCTTTAGGTGGGAAGGGGACTGCGCATGTGTGCAGTATTCCCAAAGGCTTTCTTAGAAAGCTGGGGAAATGCTCCGCACAGGGGCTCCATCGATGTCGATGTCACCCATAAGTGAGGACTGATTCCTGCTGCTCCTGGAGAACACCTGTTACAGGTGAGTAACTACTCTTTCTCAGTGGGAATGTTATATAGTGGAATTTTGAGTTAAAACATCTTGGAACCTTTGCAAAACTATTCTGACATTGCAGTGATGTTTGCATAGATTACTGAGCACTTTGATGTTGTGTTGAATATTTTAATTGAATTGTTAAAGTACAGCAGCATTTTATAACTGTTGATTTGTGGCATGTTTTTCACTGTATTTCTGGAACATTTTCTTGTGTTTCAGTTCTTGGACGTGATACATCTGACCCATGAGCAGTGATGTTCCTCTGGGGACCAGGGAGAACAGAAGCACATCAGGTGGCAGATTTATTTCAGTTGCATTAACCAGTTCTCTTTTTGAGGCATGAAAACACCATAAACCACCTCTTAAAACAGATGTGAAACGTTTTTAGAGCAGGACTTCCCAAATCTTTCCTGGGGACCTCTGGCATCTCCATTTGCGTTTTCAGGATATCCACAATGACAATACACAAGATATATTTATTTCCTGTGAGGTCCCCAGGACAGATTTGGGAACCACTCATTTAGTGTTGGTGGAAAGGAAAGTGGCACACTACAGAAACAGAGCAGATAAGAATCATAAGGTCCAGCCAGTCTGCCCAGTGTCAATCCTTGCAAGAACAGAGAGGGAGCAACCCTCGCAACCAAAGACAAACACAGAAGAGCGAAGGTGTGGGGGTCACAAGTGCTTTTATTGATTAAAAAAAGCCCCGATGCATTTCGGCCAATGGCTTCATCAGGGGGCAAGGAATGGGGAAAAGCAGTTTTTAAGCACCATGAATTGATGAGTACAAACTTCAAAACCCTGTTAGAAAGAACAGCATGTAGCGAGCACATAAATAAAGCACTGGTTTCAGTGCTAGTCTGTGTCAATCCTTGCGCAATACCACGTACCTCCCTCGGGCTCGGGTTCTCCCTTCACTTCTTCATAGCTGGAGTTCCTCTAACTTTATTGCACGGTTTCTTGCGTTCCATTATAAACTTTGTCCTGAGCATGTGTACTGGGAAGCTGTTCCAGCCCAGGCATCCACCGCCCTTTCTGGTGATGCTCCTGACTCTCTGCCTTTGGAACTCCCGACTGTGACCTGTTCTAGCGCATTCTCTCTTCTGAAAGAACTTGTGCTGCTTATACTGCGGCCATGTGCTATGTAAGAATTCCCACACAAGTGAGAAAATGCTGCTAATAGGGCCGGTGCCAGAGTTGTTTCAGGGATTTGGCTCTCAAGGCAAGCCTTAGGTGCACCCTCCCCCCAGTCAGAATCTATTGTTTAGCTGTGAATGCCCTGCTCTTTGGCGCTCCCTTCAGAAACTGCCATTATAGGCAACAGCCATGTTTGCCTAATGGTTGGGATGGCCCTGACTGCTAAATAACTCTCAGGCCAATATGCAAAGCGAGTTACACATTAACTAGTGGCCAGTGAAAACAAAACTTGCCTACCTGTGTATTTCCAACAATATATGGAAAACACTAGGCAGTAGCCCCCCCCCCTACTGCACGCTGTGCCACATGGGAGGGGGTACCAACCCCAGATGGTTGGGGGCTGGGAACACCATTCCAATGATTTAGTGCAGCTATCTAAATAAAAGAAATATTATGGGCGCGATTTTCAAAAGGCGTTTACAGCCTAGTAAACCTTAAATGGGGATATCCAAGGGCAGATGGTTGGTGTCATGGAATATCCCCTTCTAAGTCTTCTACATGCCCCGATGCTATCCCGTTAGCGTTGGGGGCATTCTGGGGCAGAGCAGAGGTAGAGACCTTCGCTAACCAGGCAGTAGCGATATTACATGCTGCCTGGTTATTGACCTGCCCAGAGGTTAACTGGGCAGCATCCAACATCACTGCTGCGTGGTTATCACCGGCTATTCAATGCCCTCACCACTCACTGAATATCCAGGTTAGAGGCTGGCTGGGAGGGCTATATGCCGATGAGACACAGATCTTTCAAAATGCACACAGTTCAATATCAAAGCCTGTAAGTTTAGCAGCACTGAATACAGGAATTAAATTAAACGTCAGTGCATAAAGGTAACCTGCTCACTGCCTCTCTATTTTTATTTATTAAAAACTTATTATACCATTTTAGCATCCTATTGGTGGGGTCACTGTGCCACTATGGATTTCCCCTAATTTAAACCCAGTTCCTTTATTAAGGCAGGCTAGTGCACTAACAGGTTTTGCAAGGAGAATAGATGTTGTATCAAACTTATTATGCAAGCTTAACTACCGTGGAGCAGGAAAATTACATCTGCAAATACTCATATTTAAACATCAATTAGATTCACAGATTTTTTTAAAACAATAATCATTATCTATAGCACCACCTTCAGTTATCACCCTTGTTTTGCTAATGAAACCCTGGGTACATCTGCTTCTATCTGGTGATTTGTGGAACCACACTGAGAACAGAACAACTTATTCCCTTCCTCTTCCATTGTAATGTTCTTTTCCTGGATCTTCGCTACATTAAGCACCCCCATCATAAACATTTATATCTGTCAAAGAAAATAATCAACATTTATTGACTTGTGAGCAATGTTCCCTCTAATTTTCTGTAGGCTGTGTGCACATAAAATATCAGCTGTGTGCAGCTTTTGAAGGAAGGTTAAATTTTTGTGCGCCACATAACGACACTCAGAGTTATATACTTTAAAATTTGACTACACGTCAGAATACAGTATGCACACCACATTGATTTTAATCAAATTAAATGAAAATAGACGATTACTAAATGAAGCGGTAAATTTCTAGTAATTACAATCATAACTTTTAAATTTTAAG
Source organism: Ichthyophis bannanicus (assembly GCA_033557465.1). Taxonomy (NCBI): domain Eukaryota; kingdom Metazoa; phylum Chordata; class Amphibia; order Gymnophiona; family Ichthyophiidae; genus Ichthyophis; species Ichthyophis bannanicus. Next base: position 26,328,639 of record CM066050.1, on the reverse strand, counting down.
ACATCTGTGTTTTCTATCAGAATCAGAGCCGTAATTTTTGTGCGCTCTGTTGTAAAGTATGTGCGCTCGCTCGGTGAGGTGTGCGCGTGCACAGCTTAGAGGGAACAGTGCTTGTGACATAATTGTTAACTGCAGTGCAATTAAGGTCATTTCTCCATGTTAACTATCCTCCTTTTGGAAGAGTAAATTCTAATTTATTATGTGTTCACTATCTAAAACCGCCCCTGATCTCTGGAAGGGGCGGTATAGAAGAAATAGATAAATAAATAAATAAAAATAAATAAATAATACAAATGATATAGTTACCCATTTAAAAAAAAGCAAGCCTAAAATGTTTAACCAGCTAACAGTACAATTCAGTTTCCTTTCAATCCAAAATGGACTTGCAGACGTTTTCAGACGGTTCTGACATTTCAAAGACAGAGTTGACAAATTCTGATATTGTGATTTTTGCTATTGAATTTCAACAGTGGCCAATCCAGGTAACATGTATCTGGTGGGTTTCCAAAAAGGCACACAGGTTCCACAATGCTCATCCTGGTGTAAGAAGTGGATTTCCTGGGTCCTCTTTAATAATGGTTTATGGACCTTTCCTCCAGGATCTTGTCTAAACCTTTTTTAAACCCAGTTACACTAACAGGATATCCTGATAGTCATGGGTGACTGGAACACAAAGGTCGGCAACAAAGAAGACGACAAAGTAGTTGGAAAATATGGACTTGGCAACAAAACTGAAGCTGGAGAAAGACTGATAGAATTCTGCAAGACCAACGATCTATTCATCTCAAACACCTTCTTCCAGCAACACAAGCGCCGACTGTACACATGGACTTCACCCAATGGATTGTATAAACATCAAATTGACTACATCTGTGGAAGTCAACGATGGAAAAACTATAACATCAACAAAGACAAAACCTGGAGCTGACTGTGGTACAGATCATCAACTTAGTATGCAAACTCAAGCTAAAGTTGAAAAAGAGCAAACCACTCATGAATGCAGCAAAATATGACCTTGAGAATATACCACTGGAATTTAAAGATTGCCTACAAAATCGATTTGCTGCTTTAGATACAAATGACAGAGCTCCAGAAGAGTCATGGAATGACATCAAGAAGGTTGTGTTGGAAGAAAGCAAGAAGTCTCTACAAAAGGTGAAAAAGAAAAAACGGCCAAAATGGATGACGGTAGAAACTCTGAAAATTACCCAGAAACACAGAGAAGCTAAAGCCAGAGGAGAAAGAAAGACAATCACAGAACTCAACAGAGATTTCCAGCGTGCAGTAAGACAGGACAAGGAAAAGTACTACAATGACACATGCAAGGAAATAGAAGCAGAAACTATTAGAGGAAGAACAAGATTGGCTTTCCTAAAGCTACGAGAGTTAAAGAAAAAGTTCCAGCCTCGAACTGGAATGTTAGAAGGTGCTCAAGGTTCTATGTTGAATGATGCTGAGAAGATCAAGAAAAGATGGAAGGAATATACAGAGTTTTTATATGATAAAGATCAAGTGGACCAACAGCCGTTTCAACCTGTATCTTATGATCGGGGACCATTGGTGATGAAAGAAGAAGATGAAGCAGCATTGAAAGCCTTATCAAAGAACAAAGCACCAGGCATAGATAGCATTCCCATAGAAGTATTACAGCAATCTGATGCAGCCGTTACCATACTTCCAAGGCTCTGCCAAGAAATATGGAAGACAACATCATGGCCAACTGACTGGAAAAGATCTGTGTTTATACCAACACTAAAGAAAGGTGATCCAACTGACTGTGGAAATTATCACACAATCGCTCTGATCCCAAATGCCAGCAAGATTCTCCTGAAGATTATTCAAAAGAGACTACAACCATACCTGGAACAAGAACTACCTGAAGTGCAAGCAGGGCTCAGGAAAGGGCAAGGAACGAGAGACATCATTGCGGATGTGAGATGGATCCTTGAAAAGACTAAAGAATACCAAAAGGATATCTATTTGTGCTTTATCGACTATAGCAAAGCTTTTGACTGTGTAAACCATGAGAAACTCTGGGCCACATTAAGAAGCATGGGTATACCAGAACACCTGATCGTACTCTTGCACAATCTGTACATTGATCAAGAAGCAACAGTTCGAATGGAACAAGGAGAAACAGAATGGTTTAAAATAAGCAAAGGTGTAAGACAAGGCTGCCTACTTTCCCCCTACCTGTTTAATTTATATGCAGAATAAATCATCAGAGAAGCAGGATTGTGTGAAGACAACAGAGGTGTGAAGATTGGTAGAAGACTCATCAACAAACTTCGCTATGCTGATACCACATTACTGGCTGAAAGTGAAGATGATCTGAAACATTTGCTTCTCACAATCAAAGAACATAGTCTCAAAATGGGACTGCACCTTAATGTAAAGAAGACAAAGATCATGACAACTGGCATAATCAACAGGTTCATCGTTGAAGGAGAAGAAATTGAAATCGTGAACAACTTTAACCTACTTGGATCAACCATCAATAAAGAAGCAACAAGCAGTCAAGAAATCAGACGACGCATTGCTCTTGGCAGAATGGCTATGAAAGATCTAGATTAGATTCTCAAGAGCAGAGATGTCTCTCTCCATACAAAGATTCGACTTGTTCAAGCCATGGTATTTTCAATAACATCATATGGATGTGAAAGCTGGACAGTGAAAAAGATAGACAGGAAGAAAATTGATGCCTTTGAATTATGGTGTTGGCGGTGAATACTGTGTATACCATGGACTGCCCGAAGAACAAACCAGTCGGTACTAGAGGAGATCAAACCTAAACTTTCTTTAGAAGCTCAGATGAGAAGACTTCGACTTTCATACTTTGGACACATCATGCGAAGAGAGAGATCATTAGAGAAAGACATCATGCTCGGCAAGATAGGTCAACGCAAAAGAGGAAGGCCAGCAATGAGATGGATCGATACAATAACAGCAGCTATGGGTACCAGTCTGTCAACAATGAGCCGCCTGACTGAAGACCGAACACAATTTAGGATAGCTATCCAGAGGGTCACCATGAGTCGACTCCGACTCGATGGCACTTAACAACAACACTAACAGCTTTTACTATATCCTCCACTAACTAATTCCAGAGTTTGATTATGCATTGAATGAAAAAATATTTTCTATTAGTCTTAAATAGGTTACATTGTAGCTTCATTGTGTGTCCTCTAGTCTTTCTACTTTTTGATGGCGTAAACAATCGATCTACATTAACCTGTTCACTTCATTAATTTATAGACCTCCCCTCAGCTGTCTCTTTTCCAAGTTGAAGAGTCCTAACCTTTTAAGCCTCTCCTCCCCTTTACTCATTTTGGTGACTCTACTCTGTACCTTTCTAATTCCGCTATATCCTTTTTAAGATATGGAGACCAGAATTGCACACAGTATTCAAGGTGTGGTCAAACCAGAGACGACATAATATCCTTTGTTTTATTCTCCATTCCTTTTTATGATTCCTATCAAATCTATTTGCTTTCTTGGTTGCCACTGCACACTGGGCGGAGGAGTGGCCTAGTGGTTGGGGCAAGGTACTTCAGGCCGGAAGGTCGGGGGTTCAAATCCCACTAGAGGACAGCAACCTTGGGCCGGAAGGACTGGGGTTTCTAGTCCCACAGGTGCTCCTTGTGGTCTTGGGCAAGCCACTTGACCCTCCATAGCCCATGTTCCCTGTAAAATAGTTATCTCCAAGTTATAATGCCCTGTTCAATGTAACTTCAGTTTGTTCAATGTAAACTGCACTGATGCAGAATAGCGCGGTATATAAGAGAATTAAATAAATAAATAAATTATCCACAATGAGGCCTAAATCTTTTTCCTGGGTGGTGGTTTCTAAAGTACTTTGTATTGTATAACTAACTTCCTGCTTGTTCCTGGAGAACCATAGTTTGGGTTGTTCTTTCCTAGGTGCATAACTTTGCACTTGTCCACATTAAATTTCATCTGCCATTTGGATGCCAAGTTTTCCAATTTATGAAGGTCCTCTTGCAATTTTTCACAATCCTTTTGGGTTTTAACAACTTGGAATAATTTTGTGTCATCTGCAAATTTGATCACCTCACTCATTTTTCCCGTTTCCAGTTCATTTATGGACATGTTAAAAAACAGCGGACCCAGCACAGATCCCTGGTGTACTCCACTATTCACCTTTCTCCATTGAGAAAATTGGCCATTTAGCCCTACCCTGTGTTTTCTATCTTTTATCCAGTTCCTGATCCACAATAGTACACTTCCTACAATCCTATGACTTTAATTTTGATGCTTTCAAAAAATAACTTAACCTGCTTCTGGGATCAAATATATCTCATGTAGTAACCATTGTGGTATTCCTAGAAGCCATATGGTTGTAGCACACAAGGACTGAAGTATGCCAGCTTTGTTCTAGTAGAATGGGATTTAAAAAACAGATGTAGGTTTCACAGTTCTTCATACAGCTTCTAGTGTGTTCTTTTCTCCCATTTATTAAACATTTATTATAGGATTTACCATGTGCTAACAATTAATGCGTCTTATTAACTGTTAGCAGATAAATACAAAACATCATTGTGAAGAGTGGGAACAGTTCCTTACAGTTAACATGACTGACAACACGGAGTACTCATTGCATCTCAAGAGGGTTTAGTTAAATATGGGGCATGTTTACTAAAGTGCACTAATGGACAGCAGAAGGTTTGGCATGTCGAACCACCATAACAATTACTGCAGACTAAAAATGCCAGCGCGGTAAAACTCTCATGCTAACCACATAGCGTGCAACTCAGCAGGGACTGAGTGAGTTAGGGAGAGAGACTGGGTGTTGCTGACACATTGCATTTAGCATGTGTGCTAATTGTCAATGTTATAGTTAGCACGGGTGCACTTAGTCACTCATGTTAATAACTGCTGCAGGTTTAGTGTGGCGAGATGCTTCCTGCCACACAAACTACATGGGACTTGCCAGAAATGCCCTCAACAGTTAGCATGGAGTGGCCACACCTCCCATACTAATTTTTGGCACTGAACGCATGCTAAGATATTTATTCTCAGTGTGATTTAGTAAACTTGCTCCTTTATCATGCATCAGTTGCCATGCAGTTAATGCATTGTAGCAATTTTTCTATTTGTTAACTCCATGGCAGCCCCCAAAAAATAAATACTGGGAACACCCCCCCAGGGTTAACAGGGAGATTTAGCAGTTACTGTATGCTAATCCTGGCAATTACCATGTGGTAATTCCAAAATCTTATAACACGTTAGTAAATAGGAGTTCCAGTAGTGATGGAAGTTTCTCCTGGAAACACACACACAGTAGCAACGTGCATTCATTGATACCTTAGCTGGGTAATTAGTTACATGTTTACCACCAACTAACACCATCCACATTGACTTACCATGCCACATGGCCTAATTGAGTTCCTTCAATTCATGAGCGTTGTGTGATAAAGAGATAGGCAGTTGATGCAATACTATTGAGAAGCATTCCCTGATGCAGAAAGCTAACCCTAGTCTTTCAAAACATGAATTCATGTTGGAAAATGAAGTTGAAGTACCACTTCTGATGATATTTTGAAGAAGTTTCGGAGCAAAGATACATTTTTGGGAATTAAGTAAATATTGTGGACATGAACATTTAATGACTTGCACCTTGGTGATATAAAAAAAAAATGGACCAATGAAGAACTTGGGCGTGTCAAAAATATGGCGATACTCTCTTGCTCCTTTTCTGACGGTCCTTAAATATTTTTATTTTATGCCTGATGGATGAGGGTGTATGATAAATCCGGTCATAAATTTCAAAGCCAGAGGTCAGCAAGGACAGACCCAGGCAGCTTCTTTGAACATATACAGTAGTGGCCAAACAATTAAGGCAGAGTCTAAAATATCAGAATTTTATTAGAAAAGTACATGTTATTGTCACTTTCATGGTCAAAAGCTTTAAGAACCAAATATATATATGTCATTTTCAAAGTTTTATTCAGGAAACAATATATGTGTCAATATTTGATAGGGTGTCCATGATTTTTCAGCACAGCCTGGATTCTTGTAAACATACTGTTAACTAGCGTTTTACAGTGTGCCAGAGTGATTTCGTTGACCCATACATGCTTGAGTATGTCCTTTAGATCTGCTTCTGAAGTTGGAAGGTGTGCGGCCACCTTTTTCTTCATAAGATTCCAACAGTTTTCAATTGCATTGAGATCCAGAGAGTTTGATGGCCAATTTGGTAGCAGTTCGATCTTGTCCACGAACCATTTTTTGACTGGTTTTGCAGTGTGGCACAGTGCCGAGTCCTGCTGAAATATAGTTGTGCCAGAAACATTCATGTGTATTTTAACATCAGCACGGATATGTATTTTGCAGCATTTACTCTTTCACCTTTCTCAAAAATGTGCAGGCCACATCATCCATTCGCCGAGATACCACCCCATACCATGACCGAAGGTGAGTGTTTAACAGTCTTGATCATGTACTTCGGATTTAGTCTCTCGCCTGCTGGTCGACAGGCGTAGTTGTAACCACTCCCACGTACTTGTTGAAATGCACTTTCATCTGTGAACATTACCCTCTCCCACCATTCAGCAGATTTGTGTTTCATCTTGCTACAAAACTGTATGTGGGCAGCAATTTGTTTCCTGGTCATCACAGGCTTCTTGGCAGGTCTTCTGGCCACGAGTTTGAATTCATCCACAAGCCATCGTCAGACAGATCTGGCACTTATCTTTATTCCTCGATCATTAGCTAATTGAGCCACACGTTGAGATGAAGTATGTGGACTAGATGTAATAATGCTTTTGAGGAATCAGTCATCTTGTCCAGTAGTTATCCGTCTGCGCCCACATTTCGAACAACCTGTACAGCCACCTGATTTCAGAATATTCTGACCTGCACACCTTGATATGTGCAAATGTTTTGCAATAGCACATTACGAATATCCTTCAGCATGGAGTGTGACAATTTGTCCCTTTACAAAGTCGTTAATATCTCACTTTCTACCCGTCTTTATTGTATATTTTACATATAACTTTCAATCTTTTCCTAGTTGTAAAAATTCAAAACTTCATCCAAGAAACCTACTACAGAGTGTAAGTAAAGTAAAATGGACGCCAGACACATGGTGTAACTAATCGCCATGCTGATTAAATAAGTAAGCACATGTGACATCTCCACAGTACATTATTTAACAATAAATTGTAAAAAAAAAGATACCCGCCTTAATTTTTTGGCCACTACTGTAGTTCAATGTAGCTTAATATTCATTATGTAACTTGTCACAACTGGAAAACCAGGACGTATTGGGGTTCAAGCTAGCAGGAAACTAGTTCAGGCTATGGCTAGAAAATCATGCAGAGATTGGCTTGTTTTTTCTATTGTCAATTCTGCTTTTCTTTTATGCTTAAATTTGAACATTCTGGAGTAGATGATCGCATGCTGAAGACTTGTTGGAAGGTAAGAAGTGAAGAATTCTTGTGTATAAGGTAAAATTACTTATATTGTGCAAAGGGAGGGTTTATGAAAGATTTGCAGTTAAGGACAAGTGCTACGAAATATGGGCTGTTGAGCGCTTAGAACCATAGTGCTTGGGTGATTTACAAGTCAATTTAAATAAATGAACACTCTTCTTTGGTAAGATACAATATGGTGGCTAAAATATTACAACACAGAAAAAAGCTGAAAAGCAAAAGAGATGTGGAAGCAGCTCAAAACCGTTCTCAGCTAAGAATTTTTTTTTTAGACATGTTTTCGATCAAACATTGATTCATGACTGAGTTAATTCTAAAGTTCCTCCAGAGGTGCAAGATAGGAGAAATCCCTCTACCCTAACATTTTCCACCTTGTGATGAGCCATAACAAATGAGGAACGGTAGACTATGTATGCTGTATTCACGATGTGTGTGTTACTGTGTGCTATGTCTGCACAGAAATGTGAATAATTATTTTTTAAGAGGTGGGAAAACCTGTTAAGATATTTGCTGCTTAAAATTCATCCATCCCGTATAAATTTGTATAAAGATTTTTAATCTAAATATGTTCTCGGCAGACTCATAAGAAGATATTAAACTATAATTTGAAATAATGTTTTGAAATAACCAAAGTGAAAGTTTAACTTTTCATTCTTTTCTTTGGAAAGCCGCAGTCTAATTTAAGTCTTGTGCAATCTTACGTAAATTATGTTCAGCTCCTTAAGGTGCAATAGGGCTTTATGAGCTCCATGTTATGCGATGCTTTTATATTACAGCTGACAGGCAAAGGATGAATAACCAAAATTTCTGTCAGGAGCAACATAAAATGAATGAGAGGTAAACGCTGCATGTCTTTTCTGGGGAAATACCCTTTAATTTATTTTATAATACTGATGCGAATCTAGTTTAGATTTCAGAGAACCAAAATGTGCTACAAAAATTATTTTTAACCTCAGAAGTTTGTAAGAATAGAGACATCCATTCCATGTGGAGTCCTGGTGACTTGTAAAATAAGATAAGAACATAAGATATGCCATACTGGGTCAGACCAAGGTCCATCAAGCCCAGTATCCTGTTTCCAACAGTGCCCATTCTAGGTCATACGTACCTAGCAGTTTCCCCAAAAGACACAGGTTCTGCAATGCTTGTACTGGGTCAAGCATTGATATCCTGGGTCCCTTCTTAATAATGGTTTATGGACCTTTCCTCCAGGAACTTGTCCAAACCTTTTTTAAACCCAGCTACACTAACAGCCTTTACTACATCCTCCGGTAACAAATTCCAGAGTTTGATTACACGTTGAGTGAAAAAATATTTTCTTTTATTAGTCTTAAAAAGTTTACCCTGTAGCTTCATTGCATGTCCCCTAGTCTTTCTATATTCTGATAAGGTAAACAATCGATCTACGTTTACCTGTTCCACTCCGTTCATCAATTTATAGACTTCTATCATATCTCCCCTCAGCCGTCTCTTTCCCAGGTTAAAGAGCCCTAACCTTTTTTGCCTTTTTTCATAGGAGTATCCTTCCATCCCCTTTACCATTTTGGTGGCTCTTCTCTGAACCTTTTCTAAAATCGCTATATCCTTTTTAAGATACGGCGACCAGAATTGCACACAATATTCAAGGTGCGGTCTCACCATGGAACGATATAGAGGCATTATAATATCTTTTGTTTTATTTTCCATTCCTTTCCTTATCATACCTAGCATTCTATTTGCTCTCTTGGCCGCTGCTGCACACTGAGCTGAGGGTTTTAACATGGTATCCACAATGACGCTTAAATCTTTTTCCTGGGTGGTAGTTCCTAATGTGGAACCTTGCATCGTGTAACCATAGTTTGGGTTGTTCTTCCCTAGGTGCATAACCTTGCACTTGTCCACATTAAATTTAATTTGCCATTTTGATGCCCAGTCTTCCAATTTATCAAGATCCTCTTGCAATTTTCCACAATCCTCTTGGGTTTTAACAACTTTAAATAGTTTTGTGTCATCTGCAAATTTGAAAACCTCACTCGTTATTCCACTTTCCAGGTCATTTATGAATATGTCAAAAAGCAGCGGACCCAGCACAGATCCCTGGGGTACACCACTATTCACCTTTCTCCATTGGGAAAATTGGCCATTTAGCCCTACCCTCTGCTTTCTAGCGTTTAACCAGTTCCTGATCCACAAAGTACACTGCCTCCTATCCCATGACTCTTTAGTTTTGCCAAAAGTCTCTCATGAGGGACTTTGTGAAAGGCTTTCTGAAAGTCCAGATACACAATATCAACCGACTCACCTTTGTCCACCTGATTATTCACTCCTTCAAAAAAACATAACAGATTAGTAAGACAAGATCTTCCTTGTCTAAAGCCATGTTGGCTGTCTCCCATTAGGTCATGACTATCTACATGCTGAGTAATTTTATTCTTTATGATGGTTTCTACCATTTTTCCTGGTACTGATGTCAGGCTCACCGGTCTGTAGTTTCCCGGATCACCCCTGGAACCCTTTTTAAAAATTGGTGTTACATTGGCGATCCTCCAATCTTCAGGTATTAGAGATTATTTTAATGATAGTTCACAGATTACTAATAGCAGATCTGCAATCTCATATTTCAGTTCTTTCAACCCCCTTGGATGTATACCATCCGGCCCAGGTGATTTGCTACTCTTCAGTTTATCTAATAGTTGTAATACATCTTCCCTTCAATTCTTCCACACCTTTAAATACCACTTCAGTCATGGGTAACATCCCTACATCTTCCTCAGTAAAGACTGAAGCAAAGAATTCATTCAGTCTCTCCGCTATCGCCTTGTCGCCTCTTAGTGCTCCTTTAACCCCTTTATCATCTAATGGACCAACTGACTCTCTCGCAGGTTTTTTGCTACGAATGTACTTGAAAAGGTCTTTACTTCGCGTTTTTGCTTCCGCAGCAAGCTTCTTCTCAAACTCTCCCTTTGCCTGCCTTATCAATGCCTTGCATTTGACTTGCCAGTGCTTGTGCTGTTTCCAGGTTTCGTCGTTTGGCTCTTTTTTCCATTTCCTGAAAGACGCTTTTTTGGCAACAACAGCCTCTGACCTCACCTTTAAACCATGCTGGCAGTTTTTTGGACTTCCTTCCACTTTTCTTAAAGCGTGGAATACAGCTGGTCTGGGCTTCCAAGATAGTATTTTTCAACAACAGCCAAGCCTGATGTACGTCTTTAACCTTTGCAACTGCTCCTTTTAGTTTTTTCTTAACTATTTTCCTCATTTTATCATAGTCTCCCTTTTGAAAGTTAAAAGGTAGTACTGTGGATTTCCTTACTATCCCTCCTCCACTAATTAAATCAAAGGCGATCATGCTATGATCACTATTGCCAAGTGGCCCCAACACCCTTATCTCTTGCACTAGATCTGGTGTTCCACTAAGGACTAGGTCTAATATGGCTTCCCCTCTGGTCGGTTCATGAACCAGCTGCTGCAAGAAGCAGTCATTTATTTCATCTAGGAACTTTATCTCCCTAGCATGTCCTGACGTGACACTGACCCAGTCGATACCGGGGTAGTTGGAATCACCCATTATTTATGCTGATGACTCTCAGACCTACCTCTCTACACCTGAAATCTCTGCCTGCCTTTCTGACATTGCTCCGTGGATGTCTCATCGCCTCTTGAAACTGAACATGGCCAAAACTGAGCTGCTTACTTTTCCCCCTAAATCCTCTCCCCCTTCCTCTTTTCTGAGTCTCTGTGGATAACTCTCGACCTCAAGGTTGCAAGCTGAGGAGACAGGGAGGGGTAGTCTTTTACTCTTCTCTTTCCTTCTCCACACTTCTTTCCAGGGGAGACCTCCTACAGAAGGAGCTCCGAACCCATGGACCAGGCGATGGAACCCATCCCCCAACATCTCTAAGGGAAATGGTTCTACTCCCGTTAATTCCTTGTCCCCAAAAAGACAGGAGATTTTAGTCCCATCCTAGATATGTGGGACCACTTTCTGGTCAGAGAGAAGATCAAAATAGTATCCCTTGGAATGTTGCTGCCCTACATCCAGAGGGGAGATTAACTATGCTTCTTGGCTCTAAAAGAGGCCTATACCCCCATATCCTGATCCATCTCTGGCACCGTCAGTTCCTCTGCTTTGTCGTAGGTGAGTGCCAATACCACTCTTGGGGGCCGGTTCACCAAGTGCCTGGCAGTAGTCAATCTCTGACTACAAAGAGTCTTCATTTTCCCCTATCTGGATGATTGGCTCATAAGGGGAGGCTTGTCTGAGGAGATCCAGCAGGCGGATCACTGCACCCTTCTGATGCTGCAACATCTGGGGTTTGTCATCTACTACCCCAAGTCTCATCTGCAGTCCATGCAGTACCTAGTGTTCATAGGGGACCTCCTGTACATGACCCATGCCAGGGCCTTCCTCCCTCTGTACAGAGCTTGGCAGCTAGTATCCCTGGTGACTGAAATTCAGGATCACATGACTATCAGCCTGTCACATGGTTTCAATGGTTTATGTGACGTCTGACATCTGCCTGCAGATGCAGACGGCATAGTGGTCATTTTGCGCTCAATGATCACAGGTCAGGGGTTGCCTGGCTGATCGTGTGCAGGTCACCATACCCCTTGTGAACTCCCTTGCCTAGTGGCAGCACCCACCAAACCTCATGGCAGGTCTGCCTTTCCAGGTGCCACTAATCCAGCACATCCTCACCGAGGATGCCTCGAAGCTCGGATGGGGGAGCCTACTGCAACTGACTCCGATCCCAGGGTGTTTGGATGCAGGAGGAAAACTTGCATCAGATCAACATCCTTGAGCTCAGAGCAGTGGCAAACACCCTTTGAATGTTTGAGTCAGCTGTTGAACCAGGTAGTCCTTATCCAAACAGACAACCAGGTCGCAATGCTCTACCTCAACAAGCAGGGTGGCATGGGCTCGTTCCTCATTTGCTGGGAAGCGGTTCACATCTGGACCTTTGCCACAGTGAAGGGCATGCTCCTTCGAGGAGCCTACCTCCCGGGACATGAAAATGTCCTGGCAGATAGACTCAGCAGGGTCCTTCAGCTGCATGAGTGGTGTCTGAATCTGGCCGCAGCCTGCTTTCTCTTCCGGTTTTGGAGATTCTGATGATGGACCTCTTTGCCAGTCCCAGCAATTCTCAGTTACCTTGCTTTTGCTCCTGGATACTGACCTGTGACTGAGCGGCGGCCAATGCATTCCTCTTGCCATGGAGTCTGCTGTATGTGTATTTATTTATTTTATTTTATGGTATTTATATACCGCCTTATCATTCAATCAAAGCGGTTTCCACGGCAAACAATCAAGGGGCAAATGTTTTCATGCAGTGTACAGAGTGGTGTGTATGTGTTGGCAGGGATGTGATTAGATTTGGTTTATCTACATAGTGCGCTATTATACATCATGAGCTATTATACAGTCTTATATACAGGGGGGGGGGGGGGGTTGATGATCTTACTTGTATGCTGGTTCAGGGGGGTATGTCCATGTCGCCTCCAGAAGTGACCATGTGACCCCCATTCTAAAGCAGCTGCATTGGCTACCTATACACGGAAGGATCATATTCAAGACCTTACTTCTCTCATTCAAGGCCATCAATTCCCTCTCCTCTATGGCGCTTACTGAGCTTATCCACACAGTGCCCCCCAACAGATCCAGAAGGTCAACAACCCTAAATCTACTGATAACCCCGAAGTCCTTAACTAAATGCAACAACACAACGGCAAATAGGGCTTTCAGTCTTTACGCCCCTAAATGCTGGAATGCACTACCACCAGACATCCGAGCTATTGTAGACCTATCTCAGTTCAGGAAGGCAATCAAATTTCACCTCTTCCTCCAATACTACCCAGCCAGCAACCAGGTCTAAGTAACCCACCTTAAAACACCCCTCCCTAGTGTTCCATATTCCCAGCCTCCTTCCTGCAGATCAGACGCATACCGTCTTAAAGTGATTACTGGACTTCATTAGATTCTTGTAATTATCATTTCATATATTCACCTCAACCCTGTTGTTGCAATTTATTATCTCATGTATATAGTTCAACCCTGTTGTTGTAATTATTGTCTCTGTATATAGTTCAACCCTGTTAGCCAAGTTGTTACTCCTGTTCCTTGTAAAACCAAACAGAATGTTGTCTTGGTCGTTTTGTTATATTGTAAACCGCGCTGATGCCGAATAGTGCGGTATATAAGCAAATGTAATAAATAAATAATCGATGAACAGGGTTGTCTTCACTCTACTGGTTCCCCAAACCCTACCCAAGATTCATTTGGACTGGGCCATAGTGATCCTCATTGCTCCCTGGTGGCCCCAGCAGCTGTGGTTCTTGCTGCTGCTGCTGCTGCTGCAACTTTGAGTGGCCCCAATCCCTCTAGGCTATGCTCTGGACTTGATCTCACAGGAGGATGGCTGTCTCCGGCACCCCAACTTCCAGTCCCTAGCACTGATGGTCTGGCAGCTGAAAGGGTAGCTCTGGCCCCCTTCCACCTTTCCAGGGAGGTTGAAGATGTCCAGTTGGCCTCCTGCAGGGATTACACCACGTGTACGTGTGCGTGTGCCTCTAAATGGCACTGGTCTTCACTATGGTGTGCTGACAAGGTTCTTAGCCCCTTTTCCTATCATGTGCAGTCGATACTCCAGTACCTGTTGTGCCTTTCTCATTGGTGGCCTAAAGTCCAACTCCATCAGGGTGCACCTCAGTGTCCTTGCACATCATCATCCGGTGGATGAACAATCCATCTCTGTCCACCTCCCATTCCAACATAAACACCAAGAAGGGCTTGGCAACCTCACCATAACTCCCAAAACTGCACACTGGACCAGCAGGGTGTTAATGTAAATACATATTTCATAAAAAACAAAGGAAATGCAAAATGCTCACACAACAAGGAACTAAAAGACAAAGTGAGAACCACAGCACTGTTTATAAGACCAAATTATAACTCTTTTTATTCTATTATAAACTGCGTTATGGTTCTCACTTTTTCTTTTTGAATATATATTCTACATACACAGAAACCTCTCCCTCTACAATGGGTGCAGCGTCGAATTAGGCATTTCACCCACAGAACTAAATATATTTTTTTAAAAATCTGATTTTGGTCATCTAACATTGTCCAGTGCCGGGCATATTGGGAACTAATATAAAACCTTTCAAAAGTCACCTAAGATCTAAAAGGCCAAATCTATCACACTATACCAGCATAAACTTCTAAAACGAATACAAGGGGCCTATCCAGAAAGAAAATCAGCACTATAAATACTGCAGCAGGCCCTAGAACATCCATGCACCTATTTGAAAAGCTGAACATGTCAAATTACTACAGTACAGTATCCCTATGAACAAACTCCATGTTAACAGAACACCTGGCCTCAGTCACACAATCAAAACACAGACCCTCACCAAGCACAGAATAAGTGGAGTCCCCCAGGGTTCTGTCCTAGCACCTCTTCTTTTCAATCTGTTTCTTTCTCCTCTTGCTCTCTTAATCCAACAGTCTGGAATCTCTGCCTTTCTCTATGCCGATGATATCGTTCTACTGCATCACACCTCCCCCTCCTGTCCTGACCTTTCTGCACTTAACTCTTGTCTTTCGGATGTAGCTAATTGGTTAACTCTTCACTGCCTTCACCTCAATCTCACTAAGACTGTGGCTATCTGGTTCTCTCACGGTTGTCCACCCCCTCAGCTGGCCCCTTCATTCTCTGGTTCTGCTGTTCCCCTAGTCTCTTCTTTTCGTTACCTTGGTGTTCTTTTTGATTCGGATCTCTCCTTTCAGTCACACCTTTCTCATGTCACTAAATCATCTTTCTTCTTCCTTCGTCAAATTCGTGCGGTGCGTCCTTTTCTGTCCCCCTCAGCCCTCTCCACCTTGTTAATGTCCCTAGTTATGTCTCGTGTAGACTTCGCCAACTCTACTCTCATTGGACTCCCCAAGTACCGACTATCTCAATTACAACGGATACAAAACACTGCCGCTCGTCTTGCCTGTCATGCCTCTCTCCGAGATCACGTCACACCCCTGCTTTTTCATCTCCACTGGTTGCCTTTTCCTTACCGCTCACAATTCAAGCTGCTCACTCTGGTCCACAAAGCTTTCCATACTGGCACCCCTCAATATCTTGCTGATCTTCTCTCTTTTCACTCTCCCCGGTACACTCCTCGTTCTTTTCACCTCAATCGTCTCACTCTTCCTTCCCCCTCCCGTGCTCACCTACAATCCACACGTTCTTCTGCTTTCTTCTTCATTGGCCCTGCCCTCTGGAATTCTCTACCCTCTTCCCTCCGTTTAGAACCTCACCACCCTACCTTCAAAAAGCATCTGAAAACTCACCTCTTCTCCCTTGCTTATGATGTGCCCTCCCCTTTTGTGTGACCTCCACTTCCCTTGCCCCAACCTTCCTTCTGTTTCCCTTGCCTATCCCTTTCTGTCTCCCCTGTCTATATTCCTGTTTTTATAATGAAATTATGATTGTTCTCTTTCTTTTCTTTTCTATTCTTTCCTGCCTCTCTTGTCTATACTATGGTTTTATAAAGATATTGTAATTTTCTTTTCCATGGCTCTGGCCATTTTAATAATGGTTTTTTTAAATTGTACATCGCTCTGATTTCTGGAGAAGGGCGATTTTATCAAATCACAATAAACAAACAAGTGACTACAACCAAAAATAAAATGTAGACAAAAATTAAACTGAAACCCCAAGAAGCCCTACTTCGCATGCAGTGCAACATCAGATAAATAATCCCCATACTGTGTAAAATATAAAGATAGCACAAAGTTTAACCACTAAATTGAAAATAAAATTATTTTTCTACCTTTGTTGTCTAACCATTTTATTCTCTGATCATGCTGGTCCCAATCTAAGGCTTCTCCTTTCCTGTCTTCTCTTAACTCTCTTTCCATGGTCTCTTCTGTTTTCTTCACTTCCTTCCATCAGCCTATTTCCAGTTCCAGTAACCCTCCCCAGCATCAGCCCCCTTTCCAGTCCTCCTCTCCGAGTTCCTTCCAGTATCAACCTCCTTGCATTCCCATGACTGCCACTGGTGTCCATTCCCTTCCAATACCCTTCCTTCCCCACTGTCCAGCCCCTTCTAGTCCAAATACCATCACAAATATCAGCTCACTTCCACTCCCAGTGGCACCCCCCATGTCAGTTCCCTTTCAATGACCCTACCCTCTGTCCATCCCCCTTCCAGTATCATCCTGACATGTCAGCTCCCTTCCAGTCTATGCCCCCTTCTCTACACCACCCTCCTCCCCATTACCCAGCCACCTACAAGTCCCAACCTCAAGTGTCAACTCCCCTCCAGTCCCACTCCCAGGTGTCAACTCCCCTCCAGTACCATCACAAAGTCAGCTCCCTTCCATCCCCCTCCTCCCTGCCAGTCCCCCCTCCAGTATCATCCTCAGTTATCAGCTTCCTTCCAGCTCTCTCCTTCCCCCATGTCCTCTCCCTTCCTGCCCCCACCTTCCCCCATTGTCTGCTCCCTTCCTTCCCCCCTCATGTCAGCTTCTTTCCAGCCCCCACCTTCCCCCCTTGTCAGCTCCCTTCCTGCTATTACTTTCTCCCCTCATTCCTGACCCTACCTTCCCTTGTCAGCTCCCTTCCTACCTGCCCCCTCCTTCCCCTGGCAGCCACAGCACTTGTGTCTTACAGAGCTGCAACTGCGCTAGCACTAGTAATTTAAAATAAAAGCAAAACCAGTGTGGAGCAACCACACCGGTTTTGCTTTGATTTTAATTACTAGTGCTAGCGCAGCTGTGGCTCCAGGAGGAGGTGGTGGCAGGAAAGGAGCTGATGCAGGGGGAGGTGGGGGCAGGAAGCTGGCACGAGGGGAGGGAAGGTGGGGGCTGGAAGGGGGTTGATTCTGCCGTTGCTGAGAAGCAGTGTCAGCAGCTTGTCCACTCTTTTCTTTTAAATTTTGAAGGCAGAGTAAGGCAGCTGTTTTGGGAGCAATTTTTTTTCCACCCCAAAAAGGTTGCTGCCTGAGACGGCTGCCTCACGCAGCTTCCATTATAGAGCTGCCCCTGATCCTAACTGCATATCCCATCTGCTGCCTTTAAAGATTTGTTTTCTGCTGACATTGTAACAATCATATTTGTTATATTAATGTTCTACTCTGCTTTCTCTCTCTCTCTGTATGTGTGTGTATATATGACTGCCACTATCATATTATTTTCAAGACCACACTTTGCTACATTCATGAATGAATTGCTCTATTTTAGCTTTAGTTTGAGTTTGCATATTAGTAACTGGCAATCTGTGTCAGTCAGCTATAGGTTATCTGTGTTGAAGTTATTGAGTTTTTCCATGGTTGACTTTCGCAGATGAAGTAATTTTATTTTTGTATAATCCATTAAGAGAAGTTCATGTGTATACTGCTTGTGTTGCTGGAAGAAGGTGTTTGAGATGAAGAGCGGTCTTACAGAATTCTATCGCTCTGTTACCAACCACTTTGCCACCTCCTTTATTCTCATTTTTTCCATTCCAGGCACCCATGAGTATCAATATTTGTTTGCATGTTCTGTCCATTTGAGCTTATTTAATTAGAAACATAGAAATATATGTCAGAAAAAGACCACATTGCCTATCTAGTCTGCCCTTCCATATCAAATACTGTAGTCTCTTTCTTTAGAGATCTTCTGTGTTTGAATTTAGATACTGTCCTTGTCTCTACCTCCTCCACTGGGAGACTGTTCCATACATCTACCGCCCTTTCCATAAAGAAATGTTTCCGTATATTACTCCTGAGTCCTATCCCTGTTCAACCTCATCCCATGTCCCCTCATTGCAGAGCTTACTTTCAACTGAAAGAGGCTCTCCTCCTGTTCATTTATACCACGGAGGCATTTAAATGTTTGTCATATGGTATCTCTCTGCTATCCTTCCTTTCTTCTCAAGTATATACATACTGAGATCTTCAAGTCTGTCCCCGTATGGTTTATAATGAAGACCACTGATCGTTTCAGTAGCCACCCTCTGCACAGACTCCATCCTGTTCAAGGTGTAGTCTCCAGAATTGCACACAATACTCAAATGAGTTCTCGCCAAAGACTTATACAGAGACACTGTCATCTCCCTTTTCTGCTGGCCATTCCTCTTCCTATGCACCCAAGCATTCTTCTAGCTTTCGCCATCACCTTTTCTACCTGTTTAGCCACATTAAGATAATCAGAAACAATCATGCCCAGGTCCCACTCTTCTTTCATGAACAGTAGTACTTCACCCCTTTTATACTATACCACTCCCTTAGATTTTTGCAGCCCATATGCATGACCCTGCATTTTTTTTTAGTGTTGTTAAATCTACACTGCCAAATTCTTAACCAAGTGTAGCTAGGTCCCTCCTCATGTTATCTACTTCTTCCTGGGTTTCTACTCTATTTCAGATTTTGGTATCAGCAGCAAAGAGGCAAACCTTACCCAACAACCCTTCCTCAGTATCACTAATATAAATGTAAAAAAGAATCAAGTGAAGGACAGATCCATATGGCACACCACTGGTAAATCAGTCATTAACACCCTTGTCACCTCCCACTTTGACTTTTGTAATTCTATATTGCACAGTATACCTAAACACTCCATAAGACAACTACAGATTGCCCAACACATGGCAGCAAGAATTACATCCAACATCAACCTGGCTGAACACATCACACCAGTGCTATATAACCTCCACTGGCTCCCAATTCAGAGCTGCATTAAATACAAAATTCTCGTAACCACATTCAAAATCATCAAAGACATTGTTCCATCCTACGTCACCACCCTCATCACCAAAGATAACAAGACCCGGAACCAGCGTGAGAGCAGCAAAAACAAGCTCACCACCCCAACCGAATTTAGAAAATCCACAAAGTTAACCAACAACAGAGCCTTTTCACATTTCTCTCCAGTAACCTGGAACAACCTCCCAGACAATATAAGATCATTAGATGACCTCACCATCTTCCACAAAATAATCAAAACCCACTTGTTCACCATACACTTTGTAAATATAAATGAAGAAACAACCCCCTCCACTAACACTGCACTCAACAGATACTGAACAGACATAACCCTTCAGGAAACCCTGCTCCTTAAGCCCTCCAAAGAATTGTAAATAATGATCGCTTTGTAACTAATGACTGTTCATTATGTTACCATGTTACATTGATTGTACTACTGTTCACAATGTTACTATAATACTCTGTTTACTGTATATAGTTAAACGTTCCATGTAGTGAATATGTACCTCTCTGTACAATTCAATTTTCAATTTAATGTAAACCACATTAGATTTATTTATTTATTTAACTGTATTTATATCCCACTTTTCACCGGGTCAAAGTGGTGTAACACATAACAGGGGGGGGGGGGGGAAATCAATGGTTATAGAGTGGGGCCATCACCATGGGGCAACATTAATGATTTGGGATGGACATAGACATGTACAATCTTACAGTTTCTAATCATGGTTTCTTGAAGAGGGGGTGATGTTTCTGTTCAGAGATGTTCACGGAATAGGACCGTTTTCAGCTGTTTTTTCAATGATGTAAGATCACCGTTGTTTCTGATGTGGTTCGGCAGAGAGTTCCAGAGGGATGGAGCATAAAGTTCGAAGGCTCTGTTGCAGGTCCGTTGTGTGGACTTGGTTCTTTTGTGGGGGACGGTGATGGAGTTATTGGAGAAACCTTAGAAGTTATTAGAACCTTGGAAAATGTGGTATAAAAATGTTAAATAAAATAAACATCCTTCTCCTCAGAAAGAGAGCTCCATTTACCTGTACCCTTTGTTGTCTCCCACTTAACCTATTTCTAATCCAGTTAATCACTTTAGGGTCCATCCCTAGGGTGCTTATTTTATTTATAAGTCGCCTGTGTGGAATAATGTCAAATGCTTTACTGAAATCTAAGTACACATCTAGGGTTCTCCCTCGGTCCGACTCCCTGGTCACCCAATCAATTAGATTTGTCTGACAAGACCTGCCTCTAGTAAACCCATGCTTCTTTGGATCCAGTAATCCATTGGACTCCAGAAACCTCACTATCCTCTGTTTTAGGAGCGTTCCCATTAATTTACTCACCACAGAGGTCATACTAACTAGCCTGTAGTTTTCAACCTCATCCTTACTTCACCTTTGTGTGAAAGGGACCACATGTGCCTTTCTCCAGTCCTCTGGGACCACTCCAGACTCTAAAGAAGCAATGAAAAAAAATCAGACAGTGGAGCCGCTAGAACTTCCCCAAGTTCCTTCAATACTTTTGGATGTATCCCATCACTTTGTCTACTTTTAGTTTAGCTAGTTCCTCACTAACACAGTCTTCTGAAAATTGTTCAAGAGTCCCTTCATTTTTGTTCCTATTTGTGGGTGTTTTCTGAGGTCCTGCTCCGGGCCCTTCATCTGTGAACCCAGAACAAAAATATTTGTTAAGCAATTCTGCTTTATTCTCATTAGCTTCTACATATTCCTTCCCTTTACCCTTGAGTCTGACGATACCAGTTTTGTACTTCATCCTCTTGCAAACATATCTGAAAAAATGCCTTGTCTCCCCATTTTATTGCATTGAATATTTCTTCTTTTTGAACATTTACTTTTCTGACTGCTTTCCTTGCTTCTCTAAGTTTCTCCAAATATTGATGCTTGTCTTCTGCTTTCTGTGATCTCTTGTATTGTCAGCTAATTCGTTTGAGAATCATAGTGACCACCTTTTCCTTTTACCTTCTAACAAAAAGTTTGTTGCCCTTAAAATATCCCCTTTCAGTTTTGCCCATTGCTTTTCTACATCCCCCAGCTGTTCTCATCTTGATAACGATTCCTTGAGGTATTGTCTCAAAGCTAGCTTTCCTAAAGTCCTTTGAATGGACTTTTTCAGTTCTAGTCCTAATACTGAACCACACCATCTGGTGATCATTGGATCCGACATGATCTCCCATTATAACATCAGTAACAGTGGGAGATGATCTTGCATCCAGTGATCACCAGATGGTGTGGTTCAGTATTAGGACTTTTATATACTGCCTTATTTGAATGTCAAGGTCGTTTACATATTAATAGATTAACAAGAACATTGAAGTTACACGCTTGCACTTGGGTCATAGAAATGATCAACTCCATCCTCTTCTGCATCTGTTGTCGGCGCATATACCAATTTAATGGAATGGATGCTTGGAAGGAGAGCGTTGGCTGCCCCGCACATAGTTTCAAGACACGATTCAGTCTCATCAAAAGAGCAGAGGAGGACAAACAGGCTGCCCTTGGGCTGGGAGGAATATTTAATTAAAATAAAAAGAGTGGGGGGGGGGGGGATATTATTCTGAAATCAATTTTTTAAATACAAAAATCAAAACTGCAACAGATGTTCATCCCAAGACAGAAGACTAGTGAACTGAAGAAGGGAGCTAGATGAGCTTCAAACATAATTCTCATTGTTGATTCAGTAAAGGACATCTCAACTACAAGGACTCCAGCTGATGTTTTCCTATAGCTAGAGAGAAACCGTATGAGGGTTTCCACTGGGCAAATGAAAATTCTAGCCTCTTGCTATTGCGCCAGCTGGTCTAGCATACATGGCATCTCAGATGGTTCTGAAGCTGGGCTGCCCCTCCACTGACTGGCTCTTCGACCTCAACATAAGAAATGCACAAGAAAGTTGAATTTTAAAATAGATTTTGCTCCAAATAATAGAACAAGCCTGTGGAGCAAATTTCTGCTGCTGTTCTTGTTGGTTTTCTTGTGATGGAACATCATATATGTTTCTTTGTATTTAGTACTCTAGATCACCACTGTCGTCATTCTCATGGCAGTCAAGTTATGCAACCCATCAGATCCATGTATCAGCGGGTGAGACCAGCAGCACATCAGCTTGATGATCTAACCCTGTCCAGCAGATAGTCTCCCTCTGGTCCTGTGCAGGTCATGGCAGAATGAGTGCCTTTTGCTGTTTCACACCATTTATGGAGTAAATTTACACCTGAAGCAGGGTCTGGAAAATGTGGAAGAGACACAAAATGTGGTACTATGTCATGTACATTCATGAGTGAACAAGTGTGTGGGATCATCCATTTTGGGTCATGCTAAGTTCATTCTTGCTTTTAGTTTAAAGTCAATTGTGCTGCTTTTACTGCAGTAACTGTGTAAAATGGACACTTTATATGTAGAGGTTTGTTCCTCTCTTTGATAAGTCTGACAAAAAAGTATTTAGGATCACTTTGATTTAGCATTGGCCTCTGACACACTTATGGATTTAATATAGCAGCAATGGAGTTAGCATTTAAATGACAAAAACAAAACGCAATTTGGTTTCATGGGAAAATGCATACAGAAGGCTCTAGCTCAGAGAGACGTATGCCTTTTTGCAGGCTTTCTTTTAAGGCTGTGCAGAAATGGTTACCTTTTAGTTAAGTCTTCATTAATCATTACTTTACATCTTCCCTCCAGCTACTCATAGTTTATAACACAGTGCAACATTTAGCGGGGAGAACAAGTTACATACCTTAGTGCAGTAATTGCATGCCATTAAGTATCTCTTTGATATACAGTAACATCTTGCACACAGCTGCAAAAACAACAGCTTAATCCAGATCCTAACTCCTGATGATATTTGTTATATTCCACACAAGAGTTATCCGATATACTTATAATCTGCATTGTTTCAAACAATATTTCATAGTAAACTGTCGGGCATACAGAAACAGGCATGGTAGACAGACACGGCAACTTGCACAGTGCTATATTAAAGTTTTAAAGGGCTCAGGGCACTTCAGGGGTGGGAGGGACTCCTGTAGACTTGTTTATATAGTTAGCAGCATGGCTATATATATTATAACACACAGAAAAAGCAGGCCAATGATACACCATGGAAAGAAACACTTTATTCAATAAACGATGAGGTTGGCCCAACAGTGTTTCGGCCGGGAGGCCTTCTTCAGGAGACTTAGACCTCTGGAATAAATAACATAATTTAAAATAATAATGAAGTAAAAAACAACCGTATAATTCAATTGCAATGATAAACACACAGAACCAAAGATAAAACCAAACTAAACACCAAATAGAAAAAAAGGTTAACATCAACATATAAAAGTTAAAATTACAATAGAAAGATGATCATGCTTCTAAAATTATGGAAAAACATGTTTAGGTGGTGTGCTGAATAATTAGTACCATGTGATTAGAGATGGTCTTGATGCACCTTGAGCATAAAAGTTCAGGATCTAAAAGCCTGGCTTTGAATAGGACCAGAGATATGTTCCAGGCTTGAAGAATGGTCAAGAATTTGGCAGCTAAAAAATGTAGGATCATGCATTTGGGTTGCAAAAGCTGAGAGAATGTTATAAGAGGCAAAGTACTTCTGTCCATGAAAGTAGAGCGGAACCTAGGCATAAGTGTTTCTGATGATATTAAAGTGGCTAAACAGGTAGAAAAGGATGGAGTCAGTGCAGAGGGTGTCTACTACAAAAGGGCAGTGGTCTTCGTTATAAAGCATATGTGATTAGACTTAAAGATCTTAATATGTATACGTTAGAGGTAAGGTGGGATATAGAAAATATGATAGAGACGTTTAAATACCTCCATGGCATAAATGCACAATAGGAGAGCCCCTTTCAAATGAGAGCAAGCTCTGCAACCAGAGGACATAGGATGAGGGTGAAAGACTCCGGATTAATATGCAGAAATATTTCTTGATGGAGAGAGTGGTAGATGCATGGAATAATCTCCCCAGTGGAGGTTGTAGGAGACTAGGATAGTATCTGAATTCAAGAAAGCATGAAACAACACAGAAGATCTCTAAAGTAAAAAAAGAGGACTATAGTAATTGATATAGAAGGGCAGACTAGATAGAAAAAGACCATATGGCC
Organism: Ichthyophis bannanicus; assembly: GCA_033557465.1. Taxonomy (NCBI): domain Eukaryota; kingdom Metazoa; phylum Chordata; class Amphibia; order Gymnophiona; family Ichthyophiidae; genus Ichthyophis; species Ichthyophis bannanicus. Next base: position 26,304,357 of record CM066050.1, on the reverse strand, counting down.
TAAGGTGCAGAAAAGTGGACAGAATGCAGTCTGGAGTTGGCAGTGGAAGTGAAGGGCACAGACAGAAGGGATTTGGCTGATGAGTGGAGTTCCCGAGGAGGGGTGTAGAGAAATATAAGAGAGACGAGGTAATGAGGAGATGTTGAGTGAATGCACTTGTAGGTCAGTATGAGAAGTTTCAATTGGATGAGGAAATGGATAGGGAGCCAATGAAGTGACTTGAGGAGGGGTTACATGAGCACAGTGACTTTGGTGGAGGATTAGCCTTGCGGTGGAGGGAGATGTTTCAGTGGGAGCCCAGTGAGGAGAAGGTTTCAATAGTCTAAATAGGAGGTGACGAGTGGATAAGGGTCTTGGTAGTGTGTTCAGAAAGGAAGGGACACATTTTGCTGATGTTGTAGAGAAAGAAACAAGGTTTAGCTGTATGTTGGATGTGTGGGGAGAAAGGGAGAGAAGAGTCAAAGATAGCCCAAAGTTGTGAGCTAAGGAAACCTGGAGGATACCGGGTTCCAGCCGCAAATGCAGAATTTTCTTATAGGTATTTTTAATGCATTTCAGTAAATGGGCCTCATGGAATGCTAGATTATTATCTAAAAACTTAAGGGTTTTACATTTCTTTTCAAAATAGTGCAATAAGAAGACAAACAAGAAACACCAGTCGTCAATGTGTTTTACGAGGCTGACTGTGCAAAAAAAGATCATTGGTATGAGAGGGAGTGGAATTTCTAGTAGGACCTGGGTTTAATGCACACTTTTAAAAAAAGACAGTTGAGGAAAACATGGCTAAGAACATATACGTCTGGAGAGTGTCAGAGCTCGGATAGTGGATGGATCCCAAAAGATGCAGGCACCACCCTACCCAATTAGGTGAGTCAACAGGAAAAATCTTAACTGTAGAACAACTCAAAAAAAAAAGAAAAAAAGAAAAAGAAAAACACAAACACCTTAAGTGTCATCAAGACAATGCAGACTCCTGGCGACCCAGCAGCCCCTGGCTTTTCTTGGCAAGGTATGACTGGAAGCAGATTGCCAGGCCTTTTCTTCCGAGGCAATGGAGGGTAAAGTGACTTGCCCAAGGTCACAAGGAGTGCTAGTGGGAATTAAACTCTGATCTTTTGGGTACTAAGGCTGTTTGCTCTAACCACTCCAAAGTGGGTTACAAAATGAAAAATCCAATAAAGAATTTCTTCACCATTGTTTTATAATAGGGATTAAGCAAAAAAGATTTTCCTGTTGGCTTTTGCACCTTTTCCTCTCTTAAAACCAGGAGTGGTCCAAGGGGGGTGCGAGGCCATGTGAAGCGACTCATTGTGGGGCCTCATTTGCATAATGTTAACATGTGCTAACTTTTAGTAAACATGCCTCTTAATGAGTGTCTGGATAAAGAAAGACTAACAGAGTCTACATAACTATATTCCAGTGCCAACCGCCAGGCACATTAGGAAGTACTATAAACGCTGCCCATTTAGAACCCATAGCAAACCCGCTGTATCATAGCAGCACTACCAGACTCACAAAGCACTAAACCCTACCTAGCAAAAGGCAACACTGCAAATATTAAACCAATATATCTCAGAGAATACCAATGCATCTCCTACTGGGGAAAGAGAACAAGTGGCACTTTCAAATAGAAACTACATGAACAGAATACCTCAGCTTGGTTACACTTGCAGAACATAGACCGTCACCAAAGAACAAGGGATCGCAATTTAGAAATAGGAAGACAATAATTAAACTGGGAATCCACAACACTGGAGAAATAAAGTGATAAATTAATTTCCTCTTGTACTAAACAAAATGCAAATATGTTAGCGATGCACATTTCCCAGAGCTGACATAATCCAGTTAATAAATTCAAAATAAAAATGTATTTTTCTACCTATTGTTTGGGCATTTTCCAGTTGCTATTGCTCCAGTCATTTTCTTCTGTTCTCTTCATGTCTTCTGCTAACTCTCCATTGTCTGCTGTCAATTTGTACTCTCTTTCTTTAGTTTTTTTTCCATTCTCTCTCTACCTCTGCTTTGACATACTGATCTTTCCTCCATTTATTTCTTTTGCATCCACTCAAATTTCACCCTTCCATTCTCGGTCCCCACTTACTCTCCCAGTCGTAGATTTTTCTTCCTTCCCACACAAATATCTTTTCCCCTCTCCATCTTCACTCCCCTAGCCCCATCCCCTTTCTAGTCCTCCCACATCAGCTCCCTTTTAGTTCCAGCCTCACCCAGCATCCACTCCCTTCTAGTCCCATTCTCCCATCCCCCATCAGCCCATTTCCAGTCCTATCCAAGTCCCCCATCATCCCATTCCCAGTCCTAGCTCCCCCATCAGCTATTTCCAGTTCTGTCGTAGCCCCCTCTCATCAGCCCATTTCAAGTCCTAGACCCCCATCGGCCCATTTCCTGACCAAGCCCCCCCATCAGCCTGTTTCCAGTCCTATCCTAGCCCCCCCCCCCCCAAGAGCCCCGCACCTGTCTGACCATCTTCAGAGGAAGCTGGGGAGGCCCGAAGTACCAACTCACCTCTGCACTGCTACCAGAGCAGACAGTGGCATGTTCCTTCACTCCAGCAGCTGTATTCTCATGAAGCCGCTGGCAGCGGAGGTTAAAGGGCATTTCCTGTTTCCCGGCATTCAGCGCGCTTCATGTGAACACAGCTGCCAGAGTGAAGGAACACATCATTCTTCACTCTGGCAGTTGTCCAGAGGTGAGCTGCGGGCTCCAGCCTCCCCAGCTCCCTCTGAAGCCGGTTGTGCAAATAGACCATATGTAGAATGAAGTTGGTGCAGGGACTCCTGAAGTGCGAACAACATTCTCGACAACAGATGGGCTGGCCCTGCCTAAAACTGCCTGTTTCGGCTAGGGCTAAACATGAGAGATTAAGGAGGTTTATGCCCTTAACCAGGAGCGAAGGAGTAGCCTAGTGGTTAGAACACTGGTAACCAAGCAACCAGGGTTCGATTCCCACTAGCACTCCTTGTGGCCTTGGGCAAGTCACTTAACCCTCCATTGCCTCGGAAGAAAGGCCTGGCATCTACTTCCGGTGACATTGCCAAGAAAACCCAGGAGCTTCTGGGTCACCAGGAGTCAGGACTGACTCAAAGGCACACATTGCATTTTGCATGCCCTTAACCTCCCTTTTTAAAAATTGTAGTCTTGGAAAACAGAAAATAGTTTTGCTGCTTTGCTTCTTAATTGGACTCACATGGGCAGTAATGTTATAAGGAGGCATCAGCAAGAACGTGTGCAAATGGGGGTATTTTATTCACATGTAAGTGGTTGCTCTTGTGTTGCACCCCATTCTGTAAGTATATCAGTCAATACAGTGGTGGAGCACACAGGGCAGAAGTTTTGTTGGAGTGTAGTTGAGGCAGAAAGTTACACACAAATTATAAACTACTATGATTGATGTGTGTGATTTCTAACCTAGCCACAGGCGTTTACAGCAGTTCTAGGGATGGTGCAGGTGATTATGCCTCAAATGAACACCAGCAGTACTTTACGAAATAGTGCCTATGCAGATGCCTCCTACATGCAACCCCTTGCTTGGTTGGCAGCTGCTTCTGCCACGAGGGGCTTGTGCGCATCAGTGATGCTGGGAGATATGCTTTCGGTAGCTTAACTACTGGCAGGGTCTTCCAAGATGGACAGATCTCAGCTGAGCTTCCAGACCAAGACCAACCACCAGTCAGGGCAGCAGTGGTATAGGACGGTGTTGGTGGCAGACGATCACAGTTCTGTGACAATATAAAGCTAAAAAAAATCCCCCTACCAGTTCCAACCATAACTTTACCACAACCTAAAAGCTTAAAATGTTACCTTATCAACGCTAGATCAATTAGAAATAAAATACCAATCTTCCTAGACTTACTTACTGCCAACTCACCAGACCTTGTCTGTATAACAGAGACGTGGCTCTCCAACACAGACACTGTAATAATTAACCAACTGAAAGCCCCAGGATATGAAATATTTCACGCTCACAAAACCTCTAAAAGAGGAGATGGTGGCGTCCTCTTAATTATAAAAGAGGAACTGAAATCATCTCTAATCACTTCAGACAACATAGAAAACATTTATATACTCGCTATAAAAACCAAACTCCACATATACTTAGCATATAGACCACCAGACTCAAAACCTGAAAACTTGGACATACTAACTGAATTACTATGCTCCTCCACAGACAAAAACCCTACTCTACTATTAGGTGATCTAAACCTACCTTCCTTGTCTCACAACCACGTCAGCCTTCCTTACCTTCATTATTGATATGGATTACCACCAAATAATCAACACCCAAACACGTCAAAGGTTATACACTAGACCTAGTATTCTTAGCCAGTCCTCTCTACAATGCCTACAATCCAACATCATTAGAAGTACAACCAATTCCCTGGTCTGACCACCACTACAAGGATAAATTAAAGCATCAAGATTTACCTATAATTAACCAAACATACTATATCCAACACAAAACTCCCCCTTGTCAATGTTTTGTCCTACATCAAAAGACTCACTCAGTAATATCATTTACAAACTTAACACTACTACATCCTATCTCAACCCTTGTCCAGTAAGCTGGATAAAAGCAACAAAATTGGAACTATCTTAATTCATCCTCCCTATTATCAACCTCTCTCTACATCATGGCCACCTTCCCTCCTCATTGAAACATGCACTAATTCGTCCTATACTGAAAAACAACTCCATGGATAAAAATAACCCCACATCATACAGGCCCATTTCCAGCTTCCCTTTCATGGCTAAACTAATTGAAAAGATAGTACAAACCCAACTCCAGGATCATATTGACTCCTTTGCCCCACTAGATGAACATCAATATGGCTTTCGGCCATATCATGGAGTCGAGATGCTCCTCACCCTCCTAATTGATAAACTCACATGTGGTATTGATGACACTAAACAGGTGTTCCTCCTCATACTCCTGGACATCACTGCAGCTTTTGAAAGCATAAACCATGATATTATGCTCTCCAGATTGCATCAATTAGGTCTTAAGGACACAGTACTAAAATGGTTCACTTCCTATCTATCTGGTAGAACAGAACAGGTAAGACTTGATCAACAAATATCAGAACCCTACAAACAAGAACAAGGTCTTCCTCAAGGTTCCGCTCTTTCAACCCCTCTCTAACATTTATCTCCAATCTGCTCCATTTTTAAGAAATTCCAGTTAAACTATCACATATACGCCGACATCCTGTTCAACATCCATAACCCTTCAATTCTACAAATTACAGATTGCTTTGCAGAGATAACGGAATGGCTTGCATCCCACAACCTCAAGATCAACTTTACCAAAACCAAAGCACTGTATATAACAAGAAACCAGAGCTTTACCCCTCCGACTTTTATCAAGAATCAAGATGCAAACATCTCAGTCAAAAATGAGGTAAAATACCTTGGAGCTGACTGTGGTACAGATCATCAACTACTAGTATGCAAACTCAAGCTAAAGTTGAAAAAGAGCAAACCACTCATGAATGCAGCAAAATATGACCTTGAGAATATACCACTGGAATTTAAAGACTGCCTGCAAAATCGATTTGCTGCTTTAGATACAAATGACAGAGCTCCGGAAGAGTTATGGAATGACATCAAGAAGGTTGTGTTGGAAGAAAGCGAGAAGTCTCTACAAAAGGTGAAAAAGCAAAAACGGCCAAAATGGATGACGGAAGAAACTCTGAAAATTGCCCAGAAACGCAGAGAAGCTAAAGCCAGAGGAGAAAGAAAGACAATCGCAGAACTCAACAGAGATTTCCAACGTGCAGCAAGACAGGACAAGGAAAAGTACTACAATGACACTTGCAAGGAAATAGAAGCAGAAACTATTAGAGGAAGAACAAGATCGGCTTTCCTAAAGCTACGAGAGTTAAAGAAAAAGTTCCAGCCTCGAATTGGAATGTTACAAGATGCTCAAGGTTCTATGTTGAATGATGCTGAGAAGATCAAGAAAAGGTGGAAGGAATATACAGAGTTTTTATATGATAAAGATCAAGTGGACCAACAGCCATTTCAACCTGTACCTTATGATCGGGAACCATTGGTGATGAAAGAAGAAGTTGAAGCAGCATTGAAAGCCTTATCAAAGAACAAAGCACCAGGCATTGATAGCATTCCCATAGAAGTATTGCAGCAATCTGATGCAGCTGTTACCGTACTCACAAGGCTCTGCCAAGAAATATGGAAGACAACATCATGGCCAACTGACTGGAAAAGATCTGTGTTTATACCAATACTAAAGAAAGGTGATCCAACTGACTGTGGAAATTATCGCACAATTGCTCTGATCCCACATGCCAGCAAGATTCTACTGAAGATTATTCAAAAGAGACTACAACCATACCTGGAACAAGAACTACCTGAAGTGCAAGCAGGGTTCAGGAAAGGGCGAGGAACGAGAGACATCATTGCAGATGTGAGATGGATCCTTGAAAAGACTAAAGAATACCAAAAGGATATCTATTTGTGCTTTATCGACTATAGCAAGGCTTTTGACTGTGTAAACCATGAGAAACTCTGGGCCACATTAAGAAGCATGGGTATACCAGAACACCTGATCATACTCTTGCACAATCTGTACATTGATCAAGAAGCAGCAGTTCGAATGGAACAAGGAGAAACAGAATGGTTTAAAATAAGCAAAGGTGTAAGACAAGGCTGCATACGTTCCCCCTAACTGTTTAATTTATATGCAGAACAAATCATCAGAGAAGCAGGATTGTATGAAGACAACAGAGGTGTGAAGATTGGTGGAAGACTCATCAACAACCTTCGCTATGCTGATGATACCACATTACTGGCTGAAAGTGAAGATGATCTGAAACATTTGCTTCTCACAATCAAAGAACATAGTCTCAAAATGGGCCTGCACCTTAATGTAAAGAAGACAAAGATCATGACAACTGGCATAATCAACAGGTTCATCGTTGAAGGAGAAGAAATTGAAATTGTGAACAACTTTAACCTACTTGGATCAACTATCAATAAAGAAGCAACAAGCAGTCAAGAAATCAGACGACGCATTGCTCTTGGCAGAATGGCTGTGAAAGACCTAGATAAGATTCTCAAGAGCAGAGATGTCTCTCTCCATACAAAGATTCGACTTGTTCAAGCCATGGTATTTTCAATAACATCATATGGATGTGAAAGCTGGACAGTGAAAAAGATAGACAGGAAGAAAATTGATGCCTTTGAATTATGGTGCTGGCGGCGAATACTGTGTATACCATGGACTGCCCGAAGAACAAACCAGTCGGTACTAGAGGAGATCAAACCTAAGCTTTCTTTAGAAGCTCAGATGACAAGACTTCAACTTTCATACTTTGGACACATCATGCGAAGTGAGAGATCATTAGAGAAAGACATTATGCTTGGCAAGATAGAAGGTCAACGCAAAAGAGGAAGGCCAGCAATGAGATGGATTGATACAATAACAGCAGCTACGGGTACCAGTCTGTCAACATTGAGCCGCCTGACTGAAGACCGAACACAGTTTAGGATAGCTATCCAGAGGGTCGCCATGAGTCGATTCCGACTCGACGGCACTTAACAACAACACCAACCTTGGGGTAATCCTTGACTGCACTCTGTTTGACGGCACACATAAAACATAACAAAAGAGATATTCTATAAACTCAAAATGTTAAAACAACTCTGTCCGCTGCTTCATCACCATGATTTCAAATCTGTCATCAATGCGATCATCTCACCATACTTCAACTTCTCCAACATGATCCTACAAGGCATTACCAAACAAACCTTAAGACAACTAGTGGTTGGGGCAAGTTACCTCAGGACGGAAGGTCAGGGGTTCAAATCCCACTAGAGGACAGCAACCTTGGGCCGGAAGGACTGGGGTTTCTAGTCCCACAGGTGCTCCTTGTGGTCTTGGGCAAGCCACTTAACCCTCCATTGCCCATGTTCCCTGTAAAATAGTTATCGCCAAGTTATAATGCCCTGTTCAATGTAATTTCAGTTTGTTCAATGTAAACCGCCTTGATATCATGAAAGGCGGTATATAAGAAATGTTAAATAAATAAATAACTACAAATAGCACAACACGTCACAGCCAGGATAATCAGGAATATCAGCCCAATGGAACACATCACTCCAATGTTGCATGATCTTCACTGGCTCCCTATCCAGAGCCGTACAAACTACAAAATCCTTGTCACAACTTTCAAACTAATCAACGATATCACCCCCTCATACCTCTCCTCTCATCACCAAGGAAACCCACACTCGCATACGAGACCAAAATAAAAATAAACTCACAATACCAATTGATTTCAGGAAATCAAGCAAAATAACAAAGCATTCTCCCACAGTGCCCCTAACCTTTGGAATAACCTCCCAGACTAAGATAAATGACCTCCTCACTTTCTGCAAAAAACTTAAAACCTATCTATTCACCTATCACTTTGGTACTCCAAATGATCACAATTCCCCACACCCCTCTGCTTAAACTCACCATTGAAAGTACATCTCTCTGCCCTGCTAATTTGCTCTGACTAAACTATCATCTACCTAACCAGGGTTCAGGAAAGGGCGAGAGACATCATCGTGGATGTGAGATGGATCCTTGAAAAGGCAAACGAATGCCAAAAGGATATCTATGTCTTTTATTGACTGTGTAAACCATGAGAAACTCTGGGCCACATTAAGAAGCATGGGTATACCAGAACATCTGATAGTTCTCTTGCACAACCTTTACATTGATCAAGAAGCAACAGCTTGAATGGAACAAAGAGAAACGGAATGGTTTAAAAATCAGAAAGTGTGTGTGATGAGGCTGCATATTTTCTCCTTACTTGTTTAATTTATTCATTTAGATATGTATGCCACCTTTTCCTTCAATCAAGGTGGTCACGTCATATCACGATTGGAGGGTTACATTTAACATTAGGGTACGTGAAACATTTAGACATTACAGTTACTTAGCAGCATTTAGACAGTACAATTGAGGTAACATTTAACATGAAGGTATTTAATAATGTGGTATGATAGGTTTGTGTGCTTGGGTAGGGGATGTTGCCTGAATGCTCATAGGTTTCTATAAATAAGAATGTTTTGAGGTCTTTGCAGAAGTCTGTGAGGTCATCTAATGCCCTCAGGCTCGTTGGGAGGGAGTTCCATAGTGTGGATGCCAGTAGTGATGGTGCTCTTTTTGAAGTTGTTTGTTTGGTTTTGTGATAGCCTGCAGGTGTGCCGATCATGTTGTCATTATTGGTTCTTCTTGGTCTGTTGCTGATGTCTGTTATAACGTTTTGTAGTACGTCTGCTGAGAGATGGTATATGATTTTGAAGATGATCATATCACCTCTATCCTGCCTTTCCTCTAAGGTGTACATATTAAGATCCTTAAGTCTGTCCTCATATGCTTTATAATGAAGACCACTAATCATTTTAGTAGCCACCCTCTGCACCGACTCCATCCTGTTCACATCCTTTTGAAGGTGCGGTCTCCAGAATTGCACACTATACTCCAAATGAGGTCACACCAAAGACTTATACAGAGGCATTATCACCTCCTTTTTTCTGCTAGCCATTCCTTTCCGTATGCAAAATTGGAAATTTAATTACAAACACACAGAAGAGATCATTGCAAATATTAGAAGACTCTCCGATTGGACATTTTGCTTGCTCGAAGGGCTTATCTTGTGACTTGTGCCAAAAAACAATTGAAGGGTTAGATTGGCAGATTCCCAATTCGAGGTTGAAGCAGACATCTAAATGGTTTACTACATGCTCTATGACTTATGCAGTTTACATATTAGTATGCCCGTGCATGAAACTGTATGTTGGACGGACAATACGAAAAGTAAAAATTCGCTTACATGAGCATGCTTCACGAATAAGGAATAGAGTAAATTTAGCCCCTTTGGTTCAACATTGTATAGACTTTAATCACTCATTTTCTGATTTCCAATGGCGAATAATAGATCATGTCCCAGCGAATTCAAGAGGAGGAGATAGAGAGCAGCGCCTTCAGTGGCTAGAACAAAGCTGGATTTTTCGAATTGGCTCTTTAGAACCAAAGGGGCTGAATTTGGAACTTGACTGGATGAGTTTGATATGACGTCACAAGAGAGGAGGGCTATTCATGGTTAAAAACTTTCCGTTACCCTTTAGCGTTTGATCAGTAAGTGTGACTGCATGAGAAAAGTGAAGTCCGGTTTCAGAGAGGGATGAATTATGCTGCCACCTCGTTAAACAGCTGAAAGGAAGTGAGAAGCTTATAACGAAGGCGTGAAAATATAAACCGCTTTGGCTGGACATCAGAATCAGATGAGTAAAAAAGATAGCAGATTATAAGCGTTGAAACAGAGCTGAAAATGAATGTGCGGCTTTAAACGCAGTACTGGGTTCGTTGAGATCTGCAATGTGAATTCTAAATGGAAATATGAATGTGATGTAGCATTGGGATTTGAATGCGATTACTTCACAGTATTTTATACAGTGGTTAGGTTACCACATAAGTGATTAAAAGGGAAGTTAAGCTTCAAGAGGGAGTAATCTCTCACGGCAAAAACTTCCGACAAAAAAAGTAAAAAAGTTTTCAGTTACTTAGGTTTCACTCGATAAGTGGATAGGATACAATCTGGATACCAGCATTGAAAATCTGATAATATTTAAACACCATGGCTAACCACCATAACATTTAAATAGTGGAAGTTCTGAACATTGGGCCTTGAATTTATTTTTTAGCATTGATCATAACCATAAGCATATCCCTAGTTCTTCTCCTTCTGAAGAATTACCCCCACCTCACTCTCCAGTGAGAGTTCCAAGCAGGTCCCTTCCTGCTACTTGATGGACGTGTGGAGGGGACCTGCAGACCACATAAATGCTGCTGACCAAGATACTCAGTGACACTAACACAAATATCCCCCACTAACTGGGTTAAATGACATGGTGCTATCCGAATAACACTGTGGCATTTGTGGGTGGCACCAACAGCTGTGTGGTTAGCAGTGATATTCCAACAGCTGCACTGGTTACCCATAATGGCACGGGCAAAATTCAAAGCAACACACCAATGCTCAGCAGACGTTCTACAAACCACAGTAACCAGAGACACTAACAGCAGACCCAGACGAACCCAAGGCAGCAAGAGACTCTTCACCCCAGCTGGATACCACAAAATGAAACAACATCCAGAAGAGCCTTTTCGCTTTCGGCGCCGGACCTTTGGAACACCCTCCCTGAGGAACTAAGAGCACAAAGGGACCTCAAGGACTTCCAAAAATCCCTCAAAACCCACCTATTCAGGGCCTCATTTTAACAAGAACTTCAACTCCCCACCCTTGCCAAAAACCATCAAGCACCATCATCTCAGGCCTGGGGCACAACCCCCCCGAAATATGTGTATGTCTTGTCACCTCTGTTGAATGTAGACCCTCATCGCATCCCTAACCACTTTGATTGAAGGATAAGGTGGTATACAAAACTGGCTAATTAAATAAATAAATTCAGCAGCGCCTCTTAAACCAGAGAGGTGAAAAGCTGCCCTAACTTTATGCGGTTTTGCAAGCTAGCTAGTGACAGAATGTAACTGCATTGCAAAACAGTAATCCAGGCAAACCAGATATTCAGCGCTGGTCACCGGATATGAGCCAGCATGGAATATGTGCGCCTAACTGCTGCTTTGATGTCACTGCCACTGCTAACAATCAACCCCATATACTTTAAGAAATGTTCCTGTTGGCACATAAACCTACTGTGAGTTGCACATGTCAGCTACCTCCATGCTTGACCTGAAGGAGTGATTAAGGAGGGAATTCCGTAAACATCGATGGCAGGGATTCTCAACCCAGTCCTCAAAATACACCCAGCCAGTCAGATTACCAGGATAACCACCATGAATATGCATGAGGAGCGATGAACATACAATGGAGGCAGTGTATGTAAATCTCTTTCATGGACATTCATGTGGCTATCCTGAAAACCTGACTGGCTAGGTGTGTTCCAAGGACGAGAACCCCCGATCTATGGTGACCAAAAGGACCTGAGAAAGCAAAAAAAAAAAAAAAATCTATCTTTGCTCCTTAATTAGTAGCCCTTAAATATCCAGTTTTTGAAATCCACTTACATGCACAAGTTCCAAAATCTGTTGCTTTCTACGTCTTGATTGGTGGTGCTCTTCTTTGTAAAATGGCCGTTTGTATTGAATGTGGCATCAGATCCATAGACTTCTCCCCACCCAGGGCCGGTCCATCCACTAGGCGAGCCAGGCAGCCAGCCAGCCTGGGTGGATGGCAGCACAGGTGGATGGCGGCAGCAGCGGCACACATGAGCAGCTGTACTGCCCCCACCAGCTGGCACCAATTCTGTTTGAGGGGGGAGGTGGGCAGCAGTAGAATTTCCAAAAGCAGCAGCAAAAAGCTGCCGCTGCCCTTCTCCCCCCCCCCCCCGAGACAGAATCAGTAGCAGCTTGGGGGGGGGGGGAGGGCAGTGAGGCCAGGGTTTCTGCCTAGGGTGGTAGAAATCCTTGGGCTGGCCCTGTCCCTACCCCATCCTTATCCATATTTTACAAGAAACTCCACAATCAGCAAGCCTTTAGCAAAACCCACTTTAAATTGCAAATGTTCTAACTTGGACATGCAATATAGTCTGCAAGATCAGACCTCACATCTGATGGGCTCTAATGATTTAGTGCATTAATACATCAAGCAAGTCACTAGATCAGCTTATCATAAAATGAAAGCGGTTTAGAATCTCCGCCCCCTATTGGAATACGACAACTTTAGAGATGTCTTTCAGGTTCTCATGACACCAATACTAGACTATGCAACCATCATCTCAAGGACTCCCTTACATTACTACCTCTACAACTTACACAAAATACCACTGCCAGGATAATCACTGGAACGTTGCGACGCACCCACATTACCCACCCCCCCATCTTAAAACTCCTCCACTGGCTCCCAATTCACATGAGGATTAAATATAATAGTCACCAACCATATTCAAAATTCTCCACAACCTTTCAGTGGAAATACTCAGAGGTGTGAGAATGAGAATTTGTAGTAACAGAACCAGGAGGAAAGCCCTTCAAAACTTACTATCTTGCCCTCCATTTGCTTCACAATGTACCCATGTAACCTCTAATACAGCCCCCTCTCTCTACGTCTCAACCTTATGGAACCCTCTTCCTTCAGAAATACGATCAACCACAGCCTTGAAAGAGTTCCGTAGCTGGCTGAAAACACATTTTTTATTTAACATTTCTTATATACCGCCTTTCATGATATCAAGGCAGTTTACATTTAACAAACTGAAATTACATTGAGCAGGGCATTATAACTTGGAGATAACTATTTTACAGGGAACATGGGCAATGGAGGGTTAAGTGGCTTGCCCAAGACCACAAGGAGCACCTGTGGGACTAGAAACCCCAGTCCTTCCGGCCCAAGGTTACTGTCCTCTAGTGGGATTTGAACCCCCGGCCTGAGGTAACATCTAATTATAGAACACGAGGGTGCAGACACCTAACCACAAGCACTGACCGTGATACAGTTATATATCAGACTCCACCCCCTATACCCTAAGCAACCAACCCCAATCTCATCTTAACACCCCTCTTCCAGCTCCTCCCCTGTTTCAATTGCCCCTTCACGCCCCACCTCTACCTGTTTACCCCTTGCCAACTTCTCCCCAACAAATTACTCCCCTAACCCATTTACCCTCTTCCATTCTCTCCTCTACCCTTCTGTACCCACCGGCCCTTCCCAGTTTTGCAAAACTGTAATCATAACCTAAACAATGTATACATTTCTAGCACTAGCGCCTATTAACTTACCCCTAGTGATGTTCAAGTAAACTGCTGTTGAACATGTTCCACTTTTGCATATTATGTTATTGCCTGCTGTTACCTATCTTCTGTGTAATCTGTATGTTACCTGTAAACCGCTGTGACTTGTAGATATAGCGGTATATAAAAGTTGCTAAATTATTAAGTTTCCTTCTCAGCTTAAATATCTGATATTAAAAAGAGAACTTTGTTGCAGATCCCCTACCAGGCACACAGCAATGAAAGGCATACATTCAAAATTTTTTCAATAACTATCAGACTTCAAAAAATACAGTTTGTAAGTGGTTTGATTGTCCCTACATAGATTCAGTTATGAACACAGTTTGTATAAAATGTACCGCCATCTCTGTGGAAACATCTTTTAGTTTAAACAAGTCTATTTATAAGCAAATGGTTACATATTTAACGAGAATATATGAAATGAACAGTTGATCCGTTTTGGCTACATTAGCATCTCGAGCGCTGATGAGATGGATTCAATTTCCTCTTCCAGATTTCAAATCTGTCTCACTTGATACCTAGTTATATCTATACTTAATGAACCATCTCAGAAAGGTTGGTTTCTACCACACTTCTAGTATGAGAAAAATTAACTCTCCATCTACAGATTTATAATCGCAGTCAGACACTATCTCTGTCAGGTGATGGCATTGGCAGTAGACTCTCTCTTGTGGTATCAAACATATCCAGTGAGCAAAATGTTACCAAATTTTGCAGAGCTGCGCCATGAAAGAATGACCAGTTCTAAGAACAATTCTAAGTGCTATTCAACAGGTGACTCAATCATTACTTGGGCAGATGGACAAAGGAAAATTTAGAAAAGAGAAATACCTTTAGATACACCACCATGGGCATTTGTTACTCTTGATTTAGCTTTTAGGTTTAGTACTCATCTCCAAATCTAAGTTATGTTCAGGTAAGCAAGTTATTTCTCTTGCCAAGTAGACTCAAGATTGAAGTTGTACCTGAGGCGTTGGAAGATGAAGTGACTTGCCCAAGGTTACAAATAGTGGCAGTGGGTGAAGTGAGATATAAATCCTGCTTGGTTCACACCTGCCTCTCTGACTGCTGGACTATTCCTCCTCAATATGAGTCAGGAGCTATTTACGGAATCAATCCCAGATAGGGCCCAACCATTAGGCGAGATTAGGCAGTCACCAAGGGAAGCAACTTCTGAGGGGTAGCAATAAGCAGCAGCAGTCAAAGCAAAACAATAGATCCTGAGAGGCTCCCCCCCCCCCCAACACATTCTGCTACCTTCAGGGAGAGCGGCCGTACACACACACACACACATACAAAGCAAAGTTCAGTAGTTAAAAGTATGATGTCCAATTATGCCTTTTTCACAGGATTGTTGTTGAAAGGGTGGTGTTGCGAGGATCATGATTTATGAATTTAATTATCATGGGGGAGGGAGAGCATAAAGCTGAGCCTCTACGATCCTTACGCAGCCCTGGGGAGGAGATGCCAGCTTATCCTTCGCTTCAGGCAGCAGATTGCTCTGAGTCGCCCCCTGTTGGACTCCTTTTCCTCTTTGGTGGTGTGGGTGTTAGCAGGAGCTGCATCAGACTCTGATACTCTTCTTGCTCCTCTTCTATGATTGGTGTGGTGGGGGTAAAGCAAGGTTCCTAGTTCTCGGTCTGCAATCTTACTTTTGGTCTATGGAAGAGAGTATTCCTGAGACCTCCCTATACCATGCTGATGGTTCCTGTCCGCATGACTATTCCTGCAGTTGATCTACCATGCCACTGCTTCCTGATGACAGGGCGTTCCCTGCAGCCCCACTTCCTCGTCACTAAATTTACTTTTGCTTTTAATGGTGGTAGGGACGTGTGTCAGGCTCTGCTACAAGGGGACATAGGACGAAAGGGGTAGACTCAGGAGTAATATGCAGAAATCTTTCTTTACAGAAAGAGTGGTAGATGTGTGAAATAGTCTGCCAATGGAGGTGGTGGACACGATGACAGTATCTGAATTCAAAAAAGCATGGGACTATTGTAGCTGATATGGAACAGCAGACTAGATAGGCCATGTGGTCTTCTGCCATCATGTTTCTATGTTTCTCATCAGCAATGAAAATCAACTCATGTGAGGTGAGCATATTTTTTTAGTCCCAGCCATGGACTGTATTAAAGTGGAAATCTAGCAGATCTCACACTATTGTTCTACCACTGGACGAACAGAAGCCTATAATTCAGAAGTTGCATACAAAGGCTAAATAGTGGAGCGGAGGAGCAGCTTAATGGTTAGAGCGCTGGCTTTGGAATCAAGAAACCAGGGTTGGATTCCCACTAGCACTCCTTGTGACCTTGGGCAAGTCACTTAACCCTCCATTGTCTCAGAAAAATTCAAGTTATCAATGTCCCTGTTTAATGTATGTTAGTTACCAATGATTTGACTGAAATGATATATCAGCTGCGTTTGATAGCGTACACCACACAATAATGCTCAATAACCTGAGGCAAATAGGCTTAAACTCCACAGTACATAATTGGTTCTCATCCTACCTAAATAATAGAACGCAAAATGTAAGAATTGGGAATCAAAACTCAACCACATATAAACAAGAGATTGGATTACCACAAGGTTCAGCACTGTCAGCCCTACTTTTCAATATTTACATAAAACCAGTCTGCAACATTTTCAAAAAATTTGGAGTAAAATATCATCTATACGCAGACGATATTATGATGTATATCCCATTCACGATACCCAACCTACCGCTACAACTCCTATCGGACTGCTATAATGAAATCACAATGTGGCTAAAAGCACAAAACCTCCACATAAACCACACTAAAACCGAAGTTCTAATTGTGACCAAGAACAAAGCCTATATCCCCCCAACACACATAAGACTTCAAAACCAAGAAATTAAAATAAAAAACGAAATAAGATATCTAGGCGTTATACTAGATACACACCTTACGATGGAAACACACATTAGCAATACCATAAAGAAAATTTATTTCAAACTCAAAACCCTCAAACAACTTCGTCCTCTAGTATTTACACAAGACTTTAACAACATAATCCAGGCCACCATAACTCCACATTTTGACTTTGCCAATCTAATTCTAATAGGCATATCAAAACAAAACATCAAACAAATGCAATTAGCGCAAAACGCAGCGGCCAGAATCATATTGAAAATTAACTCACTCCAACACATATCACCAATACTAGCCTCCCTCCACTGGCTACCAATTCAAAGCAGAATAATCTACAAAACAATAATTACTGCATTCAAGGCCTTATATGATATGGCCCCAACCATGCTATGTAACTTAATACACAAAGAACCATCCAAGCCCACACACACAAAAGGACAATTGAACAGATTAAAGATCCCGAAAGATTATACAAGAGCCCATAAATCAACAAATAACAGAGCCTTTTCCCACATAGCCCCAATGACCTGGAATTCCCTCCCAGAGGAGCTACGAACACTAACGGAAATCATGGAATTCCGTAAAAAATTGAAAACTTATCTGTTCACCAAACACTATAACATAGATAACTCAGCACCTGCGTTAGACAACGGTTAAACAGGTATCAGTCTACATTAAGCAAAAGCCCTTTAACACACACAGATAACACACACCCATGATGACCTCACAGCTTATGTCCTTTCACCTCCATGTATATATATACATATACAAAACTGTATATAGTTTAATCTGTTCTGTATTATCTCACATTGTTTAGACTGTATACTCTATATATAATATGATGTTCCTTGTATATATGTTCTGTTATAATATGACGTTCCCTGTAAAACAAACTTGCTTTGTTAATTGTTGTTCACTGTGAACCGCAACTGAACTTTGGAAGATGCGGTATATAAAATGTATATAAATAAATAAATAAATAAATGATAAAGCAATATAAAAGGTGTGAAAGGACAACAGCAGGAGATGGAACCACGATAATTCAGCTACCATTTTATACATTCCTGCCCCCCCCCCAACCAAAATGACCAGCAGACCACTAAGACAAGCCACATTAGTTCAGTCGCTTATAGCAATCAAACAGCTCCCATGTTAAATTATGGTTCCCTAGTATTATTTAGCACTCAAGCACAACTAGACCTGAAGGGCACTGCACAGAAAAGAGTCCCTGCACAATGGGGCTTACAATCTAGTCAAGAGAGACAGACCAGATGAACAACAGACTACAAGAAGTGTATTTATTAAGGTCAGCATGTTACAAACAGTAAGGCAGGGTTAAAATAAAAAAGGTACACCCTGTTGGCAATACTACTGGATAAAGGAGGACCCAGTTTCTAGAATCTCTTATTAGTATATCTTCTATCAATTTTAAGGTTCTTACAGCTGTTATTGAATCATCCAGGCTGGTCCTATGCCAATTCTTTTCTTGCATTTTCCAGAGAAATGTCGAGTGCAAAAGGTACTTTGATTTCTCTTTCAAATGTCTGCAGAGCTTAAGACACTCATCAAAAATTCAATTTTCCAATGGAGTGTAATTGGTTGAAACAGCTATATTTTTAATTTTTTTTTCAAACTAAATTACTTGGTCTGTCTTTTGGATTCAAACTAAATTACTCTGTTCTCTGCACACAAGGTTTTTTTTTTCCTTTAAATTAATGCTTTGAATCCATTTTTTAATTCTACTTTTCTGATTGATGTCTAGAAAATTCTTCATTTTCAGCTGCTCTTCAAAACCCAGGTAAGCTGTTGTTTTGAGGCTGGGAAGTAATATACGAAGGTGCCTTAAGTTAGTGGCATGTCTCATGTCTCAAGACCTTCACATCCCATTTCTTCCCCAAAGCCAGGAAAGCGCTGCCCTGGAATATCTATAAATTCAAGGCGTTGATGAGATACACCTGGCATTCATTTTAACGCAAGAAACACATGCAGTCAATTATCGCACACAGACAATAGGATCTTGAAAAAAAGTTGCATTTACTGAGAAAACCATAAAAAGAAATGGGATAACTTACATTGTTTTCGAAGAAGTCATTGGGGTAACTTAAAGGAAGAGGTAGTTAGAGCTCTAACCAGCTTCTGGGCAGATTAGATGGGCCCATTTGGTCTTCATCAATTGTCACCTAGTGGTGCGATGGAGTATGTAGCTGATACAATGTTCACACAATATTGCAGCAGTGGCTCCTCTTCTGGGGTAACTGAACCAGGCACGATGTAGGAAATGCTTCCAAGTATAAAGTCATTCCACATAGTTTATTAGATAGACTAGTGTCATATAGCAGTCCGATCTCCCATTCACAGCAAGAGATATGCTGGGGCAACATTAAGCAGATTATGAAACATGCAGTTTAGATATAAATATCTGAACTTTTACCGAATTCACACCACTTTGCCTCTGTATGAGTATGCATGAAATGGTTTTAAGATTGTGGAAATGAGGGTGCATGATGAGATGTCCCAAGTGGAAGGGAGGCACTGGAATGTTTTAAAGTATCACATTATGACTAGCCAATATTAGGGGCATAGTTTAGGATCAAAGCCAGGTCTCATGGAAGTTCATTGGAAAGTTGAATGCACTAGATAGGGAATAAACATACAGTACAATTCACCAAAAGTATCTACAAAATATATATTTTTAAAAATAAAACCCAGCATGAATTGTGAGTGAAGTACTCATAAGACACAAACTCATACAAGAGGCAATAAGAACACCTTCCTTCATCGTCTAGGGGACCTCTGAGACTCTAACGTGTATTTATTTATAAAAATGTATATGTTAATTTTGTTCTGAAAAGGTGGCAAACACCACCATCTACAGAAAAAATACCTAATAAAACCATGCAATAACAATTCACAAGAAAATAATAAAATCGTCAAACCAGTGCTATTGTGGAAATAAAAATATTCTCCATCTGCTGGAATCCTACCACTAGAAATAAGGAAGCTTTCAAAATTTTCTGAAAACAGGTTCAACTCAGTTTGGTTCTCAAAGGGAAGATGGCTCCATAGGGGCTACAGCTGAGAAGTTCTAGTCTTCCACACTTCATTTCCTTAGCACAATTAGCAAGCACCTTGGCTGGAACATAAAGACAATAACAGACCCAATAATGAAAAGCACTTATCCAGTCAGCAGAACCTTCGATCACAAGATTCAGCAGCACTGTCCAGACAGCATCATCGAATCTTTCCTTTGACGGCTTTAGCATTCTCTGGCTAGTACCATGGTAATGGAATTCAGGGTAATCTAGTTAGCAGCAATATTCAGTCCACTAAATAAATAACAAACCAGATAAAGTTACGCCACTTAAACTTAAGTGATTTTGGTACTAAAACTGTTCTCCAGATAGCACAGGTAGTCGGCATGGAACGCAGATAGCGCTAGCCACTATCCATATTCTGGCACAGAGTATCCAATTTCATTTTTAAATGCTGTGGCAAGCAAAAACACAACAAAGACGGAATTTGGCTAGTGGTCCAAAGACTTATTTTTATAGTACTATTGGGCATCCGGAGCACTCTACAGTGGTTCTCAGCTCCTTGCTCTAACTACTTCCATGCTGGAAAACACCACTACAGTTGATCACTAAGATATATTGGGCAACACGTATGTAGAACCCTAAAGGCCAGTAGCAGGATCCTAAATGGTGCACACGTTCCTTCATGGACAGCCAATGAAGCGCCCTCAGCGATTTCTCTGCAAAAGCACTATATACTACTCGCAACAATACAGAACACTGATTACCTTCAGTCTGGACCATCTTTCAGCACAGTAAACCCCACGACTCCTTTATTAGCTTAGTGAGTGTCCTTTGTACGTTTTCGAACATTTAAATAGCTTAAAAATGGACAGTTATATTCCAATCCAAAGAAGGGTCTCCACAGCTTCAATAGGAAGATGCCTTGGATGCTGTCTGCCAGCAAGGCGATATAAAATCCTTTCATTAATTAGAAATCGGATGCACATTTCTTCTGTGATGCAAAACTATTTAGTGACCACCGTCCACTAAACATTAGCAGCCTAGCAGAGGCAGAATCATTCAGCAAGGGATCTCTCTATACAAAAGAGCTTTTCACTGACAGCTCCTGCTTGATTTTTTCCCCTGCCCTATATAAGAAAACACTTCCATTACAGACAAGAGGAAAAAATGAATTCTACATCATTGAAAGGAAAAAAATAATTTAAAAAAAAAGATATCAAACCATAGAATTTTCTGCACCACCTGTGATCTTCGTATGCCTACCACAAACAAACAGAGGCACTGGATGAAAAAAAGCAGATTTTTATTATATGATTTCTGTCCATTAGTTAGCGTTGCCAAGAACAGACCTCATTCACAGCAACTTCTGTACAGATGTGGCTTTGTTTTACTAGAACAGTTCCATACAGTCCAATATTTCATGGAGTAAGTGAAAAGACATCATTACTACAGAATTATTGATCAGAATGAATAAAAAACTACAATTTTGTTTTAAACAGGAGTCACATTTTAATTATATTTTACAAGGTTTAAAATTACTGTGATAAAAAATAATGAAAAAGTCTTTTTTTCAATAATGCCATTCACCAGTATAATACAGGGTCTGTCTCCCACTATATATCTCTTTATTTTTCTTAGTTTAATATACAAAATATAATATTGACAAACTGTAGAATCTATGCAGTTAGGTGGGTTGTTTGGGAATATTTTCAAAAACACAGCTTTTGCGTAGAAGAGAATAAAGCCTGATCTTGGGCACACATTGCTTTTCTCCAAGAGGCTCCAATCCCTTCGATTTACATATCCTAAACTGGACAGGCCTGCTGTGTGTCCACAAAGTGCTCAGAAATGGGAAAATACCAAACTTTGAATACTCAAACATTTCAATCTTTGTATTTTTATTCAGATTCTGCTACTTCGGTACTACCATCTACAGCAGTTAGAAAAAAGTAAGAAATTACAGCTAGAGTGATGATTTCTGCTAAAGGCACTATTACTGAATAGGCCATTGGGTTGGTTTGTTTAAACATTTACTTAGCACCAACAGCTATCCTTCTCTTGTGTATACCTGTCTAAGCACTTCTAAAGTATAGGATAATTTTAATTTACAAGTTAATATGTTCCTTCGAAGGGACGGCTTATCAGTTAACAGTGGTATGGGGCTATGGACCAATGCAAGAGGAATCCTGGCACCTGTACAGAGGAGAGAAACAGAGAACGTGATGGCAGACAAAGACCATAAGAGTTATCCAGTCTGCTCACCCATACCATCTACTAAGCTCTACAAAACCCTTTCCTTGCCCTGAGAGATCCTTTACATAAGAACATAAGAAATAAGAACATAAGAAATGCCATACTGGGTCAGACCGAGGTCCATCAAGCCCAGTATCCTGTTTCCAACAGTGGCCAATCTAGGTCATACGTACCTAGCAGTTTCCCCAAAAGACACAGGTTCTGCAGTGCTTGTACTAGGCCAAGCATTGATATCCTGGGTCCCTTTTTAATAGTGGTTTATGGACCTTTCCTCCAGGAACTTGTCCAAACCTTTTTTAAACCCAGCTATACTAACAGCCCTTACTACATCCTCCGGTAACAGATTCCAGAGTTTGATTACACGTTGAGTGAAGAAATATTTTCTCCTATTTGTCTTAAATAGTTTACCCTGTAGCTTCATTACATTGGCTTTCATTAGCTTCAATACATTAGCATTCATTAGCTTTATTTGTCCCATGCTTTTTTGAATTCAGACACAGTTCTCATCTCCACCACCTCCACTGGGAGGCAGCTCACGCATCCATCACCCTTTTCGTAAAGAAATATTTCCTTAGACTACTCCTGAGTCTATCCCCTTTCACCTTCATCCTATGACCCCTCTTTCCGAAGCCCTTCTTGGTGTGTTTATATCATACCTAATTCCCCTTCCTTGCAATGTGCTTTTTGTCAAAAATCATTGACTATTTAGTAGTCACCCTCTGGGTTGACTCCATCCTATTTATGCCATTTTGAAAGTGTGGTCTCCAAAATTGTACAGTACTCTCAATGAAGTCTCACCAGAGACTTACACAGAAGCACTATCATCTCCTTTTTCCCACTGGCCATTCCGTTCCCCACAAGCATCTTTCTGTTTTTTGCCATCATCTTTTCAACCTGTATGTCCACCCCAAGATCGTAAGATGTAATCACCCCCAGGGTTCTTACTTCTTTCATGTACAGAAGTACTTTACCCTCTGTAATGTACCAATCTCTTCGGGTTTTTGCAGCCCAAATACATGACTCTGTTTTTTTTGAGTAAATATTAACTTCAAAATTATCCACCATTGTTCAAGCTCTGCTAGATCCCTCTTCATGTTATCTACTCCTTTCAGGGTGTCTACTCTGCTGCAGATTTTGGTATCATCTGCAAAGTCAAACCTTACCCGACAGCCCTCCCTGACAGTGCTAATGTTTTCCAGCACTTTCTGAGTTTTACATCCACTGACTCCTTTACGAATGGTAATTTCATTCATCAGATCTAAAAATGGGAAAGGGGGGAAGGCAGGGGGAAGAAGGGGGGACCACTTCCACCTCATGAAACTTCCCTACCAAAATAAAATAAAATAAGATGCAGGAGATAATCATCATAGGGGCTCTGTAACAACCAGAAAAAAAACAAAGCCTCTTCTCCAGATTATTCTGTTTATACAGGACAGGACTGCAGGGTCCCGGACTCACTGCCTACACCATAAGGCACTATGAGCTGTGATTAGCCCCCCAAAAGGCAGTAAATAGATATTTCAGATTGCTGCATTCACTCAGAGGTAGAAAATCTCCAGTGTCCTTTCACAAAAGGTCAATGGCTTAGCAGAAATATTCTGTCCCTTACACAGTTAATCTTTACACATTATAAACCCCATGCACACTGCACATGCAATAAAACCTATCAAATATTCCTCAAACTACCTCGCTGTAATGTCTGAACTGCATAAAGTTGGCTTATTTTAGTCCCAACAGTGGCCTCCCCTCAGTAAGCCAATGGACACTTTGGCAGCTCATTTGTACATAAATCATCAAGTCACAGGGATTTTATTTAACTTTGCAGTTTAAGTATTTTCTTCAATTTTTAGTTTATAGGAATACTCCTCCCTCCCCAAGTTCAATCTGTGAATGAGCGACAAGGACAAATGCATCTCATTTCTTAATAAACTGGGATTTCATAAACAGTCACTTGACAAAAATGTATTTGAGGCACTATGACCACAAAGTTTTAGTAAGATTTGGTTTGCATATAGAAATAAACTTCTGAAAGATTTTGAGCCTCTGGTAAAATACAAGTGTGTTGCCCATCCTTCACTCCAGCATATTATACTTTAGAAATGCCGCACTTTCTCCACTTGAGAAAAAAAAAGGACACATACCTTTAATTATTTTAATGGCGAGATTTCCTGAAAATTCCAGAGGAGGTATTTGGGAGCACGAGAAAGGCAAGATAGCAATACAAGGCAATTTCTTACGTTTCTCTTAAAAGAAAATACAATTGTTTTCTTTCTGCAGTTGCTGTCCAGGTGTGGCTTGCTATTTTGTTTGTTAATCTTTAAGCTAGTTCTCTTAACAGGCAGCATAAATATTTCCATTTGGTGGGGTTGCAAAATTACTGTTACAATATTTCCTGCTCTTCTAAGAAGGTTAGCTTAGCCTTTACAAAATATACATAACTTTACAGACAACCCATGGAGAAAATATAATAATTACGCTTTATTTTTGAAAGCAATGATACTTTACTTCAAAGTAGCAATTGATCGGAACAACATTCAAATTATTCATGAACAAAAAAAAAAAGAAACAAACCCATATCATTTGTTCCCTGTTTCTTTCAGAAACAAAGTGTTACTGTAGGGCATGAAAGTTCTATAGTGTTTTGTGAATAACCTCGGCATGGAGGCTCTGTATTTACATATTGCTGGTATCTGTATGCGGATTATTGCCGAACTGTTGGTATGGTTTGCTATGCTTGTGAGGCTACAGGTGAAAGTAAATTCCAAATGTCAGACGGTGCACATACAAACATAAATTGCACTCTATCAAGTGCACACCCACATATGCTTTCTTCTGGACTGCCATTTCCTTTATCCGTTCGCCATAAAGGGGAGTCTATGCGACTTGTCGACTCTGAAACAGAAGACGAGGATGAACATGTGCAGGTGTGCACCGAAGATACAACACTACATTTTCTTCCAGGCATTAATAAACAAAATCTACAAGACATGAACCAGGTGAATTCACTCCTACCAATACACATCATTTCTCCTTTGTTCCATAAAGTGCCTTCTTGATGGTAAAAAGTTCAGATAAAAACACATTCAGGTTGCTTCTATCTTCAGTATTCAAGTGACCCTGACAGAAAACAACCCCATAAAAGCATCTGTCATGATAATAACTTTTTTTTAATCTAAAATTCTCTTATTATACACTATACAAGCTTTTTTTTTTTTTTTTTACAATCAATTATTTAATTGCTCTGTTTTAAAGCTGCAGTAGCCCTTCCGTTTCCTTTGCAGATTTTTAAATATAACATTACGATATAATAATTATTTGTTACTATAACTAAATACAAAAATATATTGAAAGTTTCACATTTTACCTCTTTCTGCCTAGAAGAATTTGACTTTTTTTTGGTTCTTTTTAATTCATTTTGAATGAAAAATCTGCCCACTTTAACGCAAAATTATAGGTTAGAGTGGTGGTATTAATATAAGCTTTTAGCTACAAAACAAATGCTCAGCTAGTGTCTGGTGCACAATGAAAGGGCTACTATAGCTTCGGAATTGTTTAAAATATATTGATCTACCTTTGACAAGGAACAATTCTCAAGACCTATGGCTAATGTATGGCACAGCAGTAAGTGATATGAAGGGACAGAGACAAAGAGCCGAACGGATGCAGAAAGTGAGAAGTCTGACAGATCATCATTTCATCAGAATTGCAGTAGTGTGACTCTTTCATCTAAACATGGTGGGGGTGAAAAATGGGCGAATAACCGAAGCCTGACGTTTTCAGCCAATGAGCTTCACTGCACAAAGAGTCGTGTTTACTAAACCTTAGCGCGCAGCAACAGACATTAGCGCAGGAATCTAATGAGCCGCTGTGGCAGTTAGTGTGTGCTGGTGCATTTTACATGCATGAACTTTAGTAAACATGACCCAAAGCTAGCTTGTCTTACTTTTTGCATAAACATCAGAGATTATTGTTGGGGAATTGCCTTCATGGATGCTATGTGCATATTAACTGGGCCCTTTTGACCACTGCACACGTGAAGGACATATTTTGGAAAACATATCATTGTGGTACCTGGAATCATAACATAATACTGCCTTAAGCTATGCACACTGAAATATTTTCCTAAAAGCTTCCTGAAGGAGGCATAAAAGGAATTTTTTTTAAACAAAATCTTCTATTTCAAGTTATGGCTAAGATTTAACATGGGCCTCAAGCGATTAAAGTCTGTGTATTAAACGTATGGAAAACCTCCAGCTCTATGGCTTAGCCTGCACTGTGCGTGGTGGTGCGAGTACAGCATCTACGGGGTTGTCCAGGCCTGGGTATAGCGCAGAGAGAGTGCCCACAGGCTCAGGAAGGAAAACAGCTGCTACTACTGCGGTGACCCCTACCAGCTTTAATAAGCTGTCCAGAGAGGGCACTACCTCAGAGGAGATGCCCCTCTAGCCCCTTGGGTTGGAGAGGATCATCCTGAACTTCCCAGGCATAACTTCTGGGGACAAAGATGCAGCCTAGACCACAAAGACAGAAAAATTGGAAACCCACTTAACCCATACCCACCCCCCTCCACCCAGCTTGGAATGAGCGTTTCTTATGAACTCCGCTGGAGGCAACAGTATCCGGCTATGCTGTGTGCCAGTTCCCTACTTTTTAAGGCTCAACAAGGCATCTGAAATTGCTCTTTGACTCTTAGGCTATCTTTGCTTGGGTTACTGTTTTGCACCTGCTTGATAACCACAGGAGCATTGATTGACATCTGCTTCTAAAACCCCATTACCTGCTTCAGATTCTAGTACCACAGCTTACCACTGGAGGTGGTCCAGTTTGAATAGAAAACGGAGGTATTTCTGGACAACTCTCAGCACAGCTATGCTCACTAACCACAAGATACACTCATCATACAGTGTAGCAGTGTAAAATCATGGGGCAGCCTCAGTCTCATCAGAGAATGGGCTGGTGCTCAGAGGCACCTATCTGCGCACTTTTACTTCAGACAAAGCTGAAAGGGGTCTTCTGGTCCTGTGCAAGTGGATCTGGATTCGGGTGCTGGTAAACCTATTTTTCTGTGATCCATGGACAAAAGTTTAAAGAAAAAAAAAAAAAGGGGCCCAAAAAAATCAGGTCAGATGCTCCAACCCATTTTCACAGAGGATAAAGATTTCTTTTTTGCAAGGAATTTTAGGAAAGCAAAGCTTCTTAAGCAAATACAGCACCAATCTCTCTCTGTCTTCCCTCACAAAAAAAAACCAAAACTGTACAACAGGCAACTCAAAGTACAAAATTACGTAAGAAAAAATGAGCAAGTCAGTTGACAATATAAATTTGAAAGGAAACTGCTTAAATCAATGTAATAGCTTAAAAAAGGCACAACTTCCCTTTTCCGATAGACACTTGTAAACTTTCTTTAGATTACATGCATGAATCCAAACGGCATCTCAACTATACAAAAAAAGTGACAAATTGATATCTGGCAAACTGCAAAAAAAATATGAACTAGCAGAATGCTTCTAATGCTGACTCCGATTTATATGAGTTATTCTTCCTTCTGTTGTCCAGTAACTCTTCGACCATGACAAAATCTTCTGTTCCAGTAGCCCAAGTGTTGGCCCTCTGTAAACCACATGTAGTGCATATTTAAAAAAACAACAACAACAAAAAAAACCCCACCATTGCAAGGACAAAAATCAACATGTCTGATAGTCTGTATAATAAAAGCTATAGGTCAACATTGTTTTAAAATTCCTTAAGGCAACTTTTTTTCTTTTTAATAAGGCAGTCACTTCTGATGAAATAGGAGTTTTTTGATATTTCCAGAGGAGTATTTTGGTATCTGATTGCTGATGATTTCTGACAACATCTCTGGGAACTCGATGCTCATTGATTTATCCAAAAATGAATGGAAGCAAAAGCTTAGGAGGTTTTCAACGACCTAGGAGAAAAAGAGCAAAATACTTTGTAACAGGTGGAAAACCCCAAACTTCCAAAACAGACAAAGTAGAGCTAGCTAGTCTTTTTGCTTTTAGTTCCGTGGATGCTATTCACTATTGTGCTCTATCTTGTTTTTTTCCACATTAATGAGCCTATGTACTCAGATGTATTACTACGCTACAGTTAATGCAGCACTTTAGTGGTTAACCTGTGCTAAATTTCCACATTAATAGTCTAATGTGGAAAGGAAAGGGGAACGAGCCTTGCAGCTAGTTACCATGCATTCATGTGATGCGGTTGCATTAATAGTTACCTGCCATTTGGTTTACATGCAGCACAGGGCATCTCTCTACATTTAATGAAAAGCAAATCACTGTGAATGTGTCAAACAGAGGATTTGTGGTTACCTTAAATGTGGCCATTAACCCACAGTAAATGCAAAACCTTATCGCAAGTTACCAAATAGCCCCCTAAATACCTTTGAAAAAAAGATTTTGAATATGGCTGCAAACATTCTCTATTTCGTTTCCCACCAATTTTTATTTCCATGAATACTGTAGCTACTGTACCTGAATGTAATTCTCTTGAACTACCAACAAAAAGGAAAAACATTTGTTATAAAATTATAAGAAATTGCTACAATATAAGTCTGACTGACCTGTAACACAATCCATTTTCTTGCACTTCACTCAACAACTGTTCTGATGGCAAACCACCTGACCATTACACCCACAATTTCTGAAAGTGTGCATTTGTCACAGTAAAGGTTACCTATCACCAAGCTGTAAATTAATTGCATGAAAGAAAGGCTTGATGATCTACGTTGTGATAAGGAAGCTTATCATAGCTCAGGAAGGAGCTATAGGAAAGGTGAAGTGACTCTGAACAAGCAACCTGTCAGTTCTGGTAGAAATAAGAAAACAGAATTTTCCCATAAAAGACTACCAGTCCCAGAATGCACCAGGTTTCCAACAGCCATTAGAGGAGCTGAAGTGGGGAAACGTGTGTTCAATCAGGAGGGCTATGAGGTAATCCCTAAGCACTCATCTCAAAGGGCAGGGCCTGATTCAGCACAGCTGTGCTGTGTTAGGGAGGAGCACTCATCTAAGCAGAATAAAGGTAGAGTTTATTCTACAAAGAATTATCCTCATCCTCATCATCATCTTCATGATCAACTTGGATATCCTCAGTTTCATCTGGAGAGTCATCAGAAGCAGAAGCCAAACTGGACGGACAGAGAGGGCAAGAAACCCTTTGGAAGAAAGAAGAGAAAAGCCTTTGGGAGGTCTAGAGGAGTCTGGAGCAGTACGTATACTGGGAGACATTCCAAGGGCCAGCATACACCACTGGACTGGGGAAAGCCAGAGGAATGGTGCTGCAGAGCTAGGAATCTCCAGACGGTACCTGTGAGGGAGACGGCTGCACGTGGAAGGGACCCTAAGACCCGTGCCAGAAGGTATGTGAAGAGAGATCCAGTGTCCAGGGATCTGGATTGGAAGGCTGGACATAAGAACAGGACTACATACTGGCCAGGCTATATAGAGAGGAACTCTAACAGCAATGGAAGCTCAGGTATGAACACTGATCTATGCCCTAGCTATAACCTTGAAAGACAGCAGGGAAACAAGTATTCTCCTGAAAGTGCTCCATTGAGAGATTCATCTGTGCCAATCCATGATATTGAACCCATGCTTGTTGAAGAAGGGGGAATGATAGCAGATGAAGATTCTGTTTACATGGACTGCTCTCTGTCTAAACTCCTTTGGTAACTTTCTGTTACAAAGTACAGCAACCATCACAAAGAAATACAAACTTGTTCTTTAATCTACTCAGAAAAGCTCCTGAAGCAGGATTTGACCCACGCAGTAGAAAGCAAGCCAGCTAAGGGGTTTCAACTGGATAACTGCTAGCAATTGAGCCTTACCTAATTGCTTGTGAGCTAGGAGAGAATCACTTCTGAATCTATGTGGGAAGATATAAGAAGTTAACCTGAAAAGAACAGTTTTTTTTCTTTCTTTGTAGCTTTTGGTTTGTTGTTTGATACATGCTAAGAAAATATTAGCTAAGCCTACAGAAAAGACCAGTTGGTTATCAACCAGGTCTTATTTCTTTTGTTTTGATTGCCTGACAAGTTTAAAGGTTGTTTTCCTGATTTTGTTTTTTCAAGTTTAACACTGAAAGCAAGTAACCTGATTTATGTGCTACCAAGCATATCTGTGTTGGGAGAAATAACGCCATAAATAAATATCTTATTGGCTTTACACTTGAGCACAACTAAATTATTGTGAGCAGCTGTGTCTGGTGTGAATGAACTGCATTGCCCACAATACCTTGCAAATCATATAGATATATGCACTTGCCAAGACTGTGAAGATTCTCACCCAGGCAGCCGTTTGACAAGCTTTGTTCTTACAGGAATTATGAGCACAGAATTTCTTTTGGCAAAGTGATCAGATGCTAATCCCACAAGGAAGCTAAAATGTATGTTGCGGGCTTCTCACAGCTGACCCAAGAACTGATCATGGAACCTTGTGCTAGTTACATCAACAACATTTATGGTAATATAAAAGCCAGGCTGATGTCCAAGCCATCGTGTTGCAACCACAGATTTCCATTTTACAATGGGAAATGTACCTCGTGCATTGAATCCATAAGTTTTGTCAGTTGATAAAATCGCTGCCAGTTCTGACTCGAGTTCCCTTCTCTCTTCACTATGGCTTTTCCCAGCTCTTTGATATATGTCATACGGATTTCATCAAACAGCGCCTGGCTTTTCAGGCCTTCCTTTGGAACTGCAATATTACAAGTCATTATTAAAAGGCTACTGACAGGCGTTTATATTGTCACACTCTATCCATTTACAGACTTGCTTTCAGACAATTGCTATCCCAACGATCCCACAGCTAGTTGGGTTTTCAGGAAGCTCATAATGACGATGCATGAAAAAAACCTGCACAGGCTGTGTGTCCAATGTATGCAAATTTATGTCATGTGTATTCATTATGCATTTCTTTGGAAGTCTAACTGTGACAGGTTTGGGAAGCCCTGACTTTCTATATGCAGCAAATAAAAGTAGGAAGACAGAAGACAACTGATATCTTACATTTACAAAAAAAACCAGAAACAGAGAATCTGGTGGCAAAGGAAGACCCTAAATGTTCACCTAGCCTTTGGAAACTCTACACTGTTCCTAAAATAAATTGCACCTTGGCTGCAAAAATGATGAGAGAGATATTAAAAGCATAGTATCAATAACATTAAAATACTACAGATAGCACCCTGGTCATTTATACTAGTACTTTATGGCTTTATCTTGCATACTGTGCAACCTGGTTAGTAGAAATGGACTGCTGAGATGAGTTCCATGGTCACAAATTCATTTTAAAACACTTATTTAGCTTTATTGTTGTCCAAACTTAAGAAATAATGAAGAGGCAAACCTCTGACAGAAAAGCAATTATAGCAACACAGTAAATAATGGCAGATAAAGACTAGCACGGGTCCATCTAGTGTTCCCAGTGAGGTGGCTAGACTTGGAGATGTACCTACCAGGTCGTGCAGGTTACCCCCCTTCCACCCTTCTATGCCTTTGTTGAGGGTTGTAGCTGCCACTCTGTGCACATTACCCTCTCTATGCCTTTGTTGAGGGTTATACCCACTGCTCCCATGCAGGTTATTCTCTCTATTTGTTGAGGTATAGAAGATATTTAAGTTTGCTTTGATTCCAAACTCTTGCTATAAAGGGATCTTCTGCATCTGTCCCATGTTGTTTTGAATTCCGTCACTTTTCTGTGAAAAGTATTTCCTGGTGTTGCTTTTGAGTTTACCTCCTTGCAGCTTCATTTTATGCCCTCTAGTTTCACAGCTTCCTCTTCTTTGAAAGGGGGTTGTTTGTTCATTAATACACTTTAAGCATTTAAATGTCTGTATCAATTCCCCCCGGACTTTCCTTTCCTCTAGGGGATACATAGTTAGGTCTTCTTTTCACGTGTCTTCTGGCGCAGGCCCCATATCAGTTTGGTCACCTTCCTCTGAACTGTTTCAAGCCTTTTGATATCCTTTGTGGAACACAATACTCCGAGTGAGACCTCACCAGCGACTTGTACAGAGCTATTAACACTCCTTCCTTCTGGTGGTTATGCCTCTCTGATTGCAGTCTAGCAGCCTTCTGGTTCTGGCCACTGCCGTGTCACAAGGGGAGGAGTTTACTGAAAAGAACTGCTATAGAGGGAGATAACTTCTGAAAAGGCACCCTGTCTAGGGTTTAAGAACTGGAGAATGAACGTTTTATAGGGCCATGTGAAGATTCCATACGTACAATGCACTCCACAGTGCCAGACCCTACGTTTCCAATTTGGGATCTCAGGATTTGAACCTGCAACATTTTGGCTCCCAATGAAGGACTCTACTGCTGAACTAAAGGAGCAGCTCGATTAGATGAACTCTTTCTACTTCAGCCATGTTGCTCCTAGTCATCCCCTTATTACTCTACTACTCTATCCCAGGACACATGACGGCAGAAAAAGAAAACATGGCCTATCTAGTCTGCCCTCCTTGGCTGTCTCTTGGCTCTAAGCAATGGATAAACTTAGACTAAGTTCTCTGGGGATAGGGACGTACCTACTGTACTAAATCTAACTCAGCTATCAATGAAAATGCATGAGCTAAATCTTACTAAATTCAGTTGGATCTGTCATTTAAAGTAAGGAACTGAAAGACTGCTCTTATTCTAGAAGAAAAAAAATGCAATTTTATATACCACCATGCTCAGAAAATGAAACCTACAATTACCATAAAAGGGGAAAGAGGATGGGTTGAACCACAGAAACATACTGTATCATGTCACTCACACAAACATGGACACACTCTCAAGAACATGCACGTTTACCTACTTGTACAGAGGAGCATCAAGGTCTTCATGCACAGATATTCATCATCGGAAACTTGGAGGCGTGATAGCTCGCTGGCAACCTTCAGCATTTCCTGACAATTCTCCTCCATGTATGGCAGGTGCATTCTATCCCTGGGGGTATTAAAATCAAAATTATGGGATTAAAATTAAAATTGCACTGTAGGGAAAGAAGTAAGTAATTGTTAGAATATATCTTCTAGGAAAATTCTGTATGCTGCATCTTGAATGCCTTTGATCAATGTGCTTGAAATAATGAACAATAATATAACACATTCATGATATTACTTTGAGGGCTGGATTTACATTTGTATAAAAATCTGACAAACAAATAAATAAACTAGGCAAGGGTGGAGGAGCAGACATGGAATTCCTCCCTGGAATTTCAGGGAAAGAGGGGGAGAAAGGAATCTTCCGATGAAGACATTCTGCTTACTCCTTCTAACCCTGGCCTAGAGTAGACGCCAAGACTCTCCCAGCACGGAGGATACTCTTCTTCCATTTGGGGATAATAGAAACAGAAAAATGACGACAGAAAAAGACCACATGGCCTATCTAGTCTGTCCATATCAACAACTACAACAGTCCCCTTTTTTCCTTTAGAGATCCTCTGTGTTTGTCCCATGCTTTTTTGAATTCAGTTACTTTCCTCATCTCTACCTCTTCTATAAGGATGCTTGGGTGCATACGGAGAGGAATGGCTAGCAGAAAGAAGGAGGTGATAATGTCTCTGTATAAGTCTTTGGTGCGACCTCATTTGGAGTATAGTGTGCAATTCTGGAGACCGCACCTTCAAAAGTATGTGAACAGGATGGAGTCGGTGCAGAGGGTGGCTACTAAAATGATTAGTGGGCTTCATTATAAAGCATATGAGGACAGACTTAAGGATCTTAATATGTACACCTTACAGGAAAGGCGAGATAGAGGTGATATGATTGAGATGTTTAAATACCTCCGTGGCATAAATGGTCAGGGAGAGAGCCTCTTTCAATTAAAAGCAAGTTCTGCTACGAGGGGACATGGGATGAGGGTGAAGGGAGATAGATTCAGGAGTGATATGCGGAAATATTTCTTTACGGAAAGAGTAGTGGATCCGTGGAATAGTCTCCCAGTAGAGGTGGTGGAGGACAGTAACTGAATTCAAAAAAGCATGGGACCAACACAGAGGATCTCTAAAGGTAAAAAGTGGACTGCTGTAGTTGTTGATATGGAAGGACAGACTAGATAGGCCATGTGGCCTTTTTCTGTCATCATGTTTCTATGTTTCTACCACCTCCACTGGGAGACTATTCCACAGATCCACCACTCTTTCTGTAAAGAAATATTTCTGCATATCACTCCTGAATCTATCTCCCTTCACCCTCATCCCATGTTCCCTCGTAGCAGTTGGATTAGATGAGGGAAACGCTGAAGGCCCTTATCAGATTCTTCTATTAGATGTTGCTGGGACTGGAACCTTCTCCATCTTGCCTGTCACTGAACACTGATGGCTTTGCATCTTATTTTGGTCAGTGCAGGTTGTTGCCCCTGCAAGACTGATATATTTTAAGCATCTGCCTATTTTTCCTAATTATAGATTTGGGCTGCCTACTGCTTTAATTCATTCTGTTCAGGCGACACCTGGTGCTGGGCTACTTTGTGTCCGCTGGTTAACAATAAAGATGAGAGAAACCCAAATTTCACCCATCATACAGGGGCTCTTACTTGTGCTCAGTAAACAAACATTCTTAAAAGCAATTAAAAAGGCAGCCAATGATCAAGGGCTTTTTTATATGAAGTTGTGAACTAGTAAATCATGCTAGATGAAACATATCTGGATCATGGATCGAATTTAGGGCTATGATTTCTGAAACAAAAACCAAACAAAAATGGCCAAATGATTAAAAAAGCTGTAAGAAAGGTGATCTCAGAGGCAAACTGAACTGAATGAAATTTAACAATGCATCAGAGAGCCTGGAATACTTTTGCAAATAGGTTGGTTCTCGTCAGTTCAGAGGACTTGTGGGGCATCAGAATGACTTCAATTAGAGGAGGAACAAGACTAAGCAAGGTGAACAATACCATTTTGGCATGTATATTTATGAAATACCAAATGGCCCAAAAGTAAGAAACAAATGCAATTAAAAAGCAGCACGTCAGAATCAGGGCAAGCGACAAGGCGTGTCATCCTACCTAGCTTTCATCCACATCTCTGCCTTTCTTATTTATTTATTTATTTTACATTCTCTTATATACCGCGCTCTTCTGCATCAGTACGGTTTACATTGAACAAACTGAAATTACATTGAACAGGGCATTATAACTTGGAGATAACTATTTTACAGGGAACATGGGCTATGGAGGGTTAAGTAGCTTGCCCAAGACCACAAGGAGCACCTGTTGGGACTAGAAACCCCAGTCCTTCCGGCCCAAGGTTGCTGTCCTCTAGTGGGATTTGAACCCCCGACCTTCCGGCCTGAAGTACCTTGCCCCAACCACTAGGCCACTCCTCCACTCCACTTCTTAGGGCAAAGTTCCCGAACTCTGCTCTTCTCTTGCAGCCCCTGCCCCCTAAATCTGAAGACTAAAATAGCAAAATGTTTCCTTAATTACCTAGCTCCACAAGTTTAAATGAGGCGAGTCCAGCTGCTCAAAAGTTATAAAGGAGGAAGGGGAGAAGAGATGTACATGGGGAAGAACATCGGCATGATCTGATCAGCCTCCAGACATATCAAACCAAAGTTGACAATGAAAGAAAAAGTAGACATGGGGTGTCATACCATGGACCCAAAGACTAATTTTCTTTCACAGCATGTTCCCAAAGTATCTGGAGCACCAACCTAAGCATGGACCCTTATGAAGTCAAGAAGCTGGATGGAGGTAGATATCCAAAAATGGACTACAGGAATCATCCAGAGTTCACTCACACTTGCTCAAGTAACCCGCCAAGATCCGTGCAAGGTAGGGAAAAAGGCCATCCGCTATATGTCACACTCTCTATTTAAGCCAATGGAGATCCCTCAGTTTCTGCATAGCAATTTTTTGTACCAATCAAAAAGCTCCTTCTCCAGACATCACTAAATCTCAGTGCATCCCGCCTACATCCTTTTCTTAAATGTGCCTCGTGCCCTCCGGAGAGAGCTCGCAATGCAGGAAGCATTTAAAGCCCGAGAGGCTTTTCCAAGAAAACACTGCAACTGCTGAAAGCAGCTTAAATTGAACTGACCTTTCTGTGTAAAGAAATAAGCAGATATATGAACAAATGCCTGGAAGACATTTCTTTCCGAATGTATATACCCTGAGAAACCTATAGTGCTGCCATATACTGTAATTTCTCATGAAACCTTTTAGGGCTATTTGGACCATGTTCTGTCTAAGCCTTGAATTTGAAGACATATGACTTACAATAACCAAGTAACGGCAGCAGGAACACGCTGACAAGGTGTGGAACGCATACTTTATTTCCCTGTCGCTACTTCCAATTCTAGACTCAGATGACCTATGGAGCCTTTTAAACTGCTTCATATATTGTTTGGGTGATATTGAACAGAAGATGCTGATCTGTTTGAGGTGGCGTGTTGGTAGTGAGGTGATCACCCCTTCTCAGTCATTTTTCTTTATTTATTGCTATATCAACAAGGGGCACAGAAGGTCATCAGAGCACTTTACAATGAAAACTAAACAGAGGAGGAGAAAAAATGAAGTAAGGGAGAGAGGGGAGAGGGAGGTTTCAGCATTGTGGAGACAGAGGTGAGATGAGAAGGAAGGAGTTGGGAGGTCTAGTGGTTCGGGCAAGTTACCTTGAGCCAGAGGGCTAGGGTTCGAATCCCGCTAGAGGACAGCAACCTTGGGCCGGAAGGACTGGGATTTCTAGTCTACAGGTGTTCCTTGTAGCCTTGGGCAAGCCACTTAACCATCCATTGTCTCGGGTACAAAAACAGATTGTGAGCCCTTAGGGGACAAGGGAAAAATATATAAACAGAACCTGAATGTAGACCGCTTTGACTGGTAAAAAAAAAAAAAGCGGCATATAAGCCTAGCTAGTTAAATTAATAACTAAAGGAAGAAAAGAAAACAGTGGTAGTTTTGAGCCCTAAGGAGGAAGGGGTCAATTGGAAAGGGGGGTCAGGAAAGGCACTTGGAAAAAGCCAGGTAAGTTCTTTTTTAAAATTTTGACAAAGAAGGTTCCTGCTGCAGGTTCAGAGGGAGGGAGCTCTGGGGATGGAGAGCAGGGTAGGAAAAGGAACAGTGCTTGGTGCCCTCAGAAAAGTGCTTGAAAGGAATGGAGACAAGAGGAAGATTGGTAAGGACAGAGGAGGGAGGCCAGATATGGTGGACAGGAGATAAAGTAAGCCTGGTGTACCAGGATTAAAATTCTATATTGTAAGCAAGCCAAGGGTGGGAACCACTGTAGGGCGATGAGCAAAGGGGTCTTGTTCCCTTGCTTATACCCTCATGCCTCATCCTTCTGGGTTTCCTTTGGTAATGTCTTAGGATTTATGCCACCAAATCCATTAGAAAAAGGGAGGTAGGGGAGAGGATAATAGGGTCGTTATTCAGCTAGGGGAGCACAGATGTTTAGTTTAGCTCTGAGGCGGAGTGATTAGAGAATGCTATAATTCTGGCCGATAACCCTCAATTGAGAGTTTCGGCATCAACTGTTTTAAGTCATGTCTGACATTTTCCCTTACTTTTTGTCTCCATTAAATCTGCACCTTGTGGTCTCTCAACAGTTGATTATCTTAGTCATTGTGTCGCGGCCAAGTTAGAACGCCACAGCTGCTATGTTAGTCTGACTAACACCACCATAAGTCACACATGGTCTACTCCGATCATACATTCTAAGCAAGTAATGAACTGACAAAGGTTAAAGAGCACCTTCAATGCTCTCTCCCAATCAGTTTGTCATCTGTTCAGCACATCCGTACCATATTCACCGAGAATGCTTTCTAAGAGACAGAAAACAGCAAGTGAAGGCAATATATTTTAGAAGGCAAAGCTCTTTATTTGGTAATCGGTAGTTTGATTTCTTGGAAGGGAATATCACTATTATTTTATTGGGACTATTTTGACAGCTTTAGATTTAAAATGCTCAAAGACCAGAATGCTTATGTGGGATTGTAAAGGTGTCAGAATCTGAACATCGACTATCAGTGACTCACTCGACTTTAGTGAGCTCTTTGGAGCAAGCAGCCACTAAACAAGGCTTTTAAAGAACAGCACGGCCCTAACACGCACATATGCACACGCAGGCTCCTAAACTCTCTGCAGCAGACTGAGCAGATTGTGTGTGGACAAAATTTTGAGACCAAAATCTTCATAGTGCCATTTTAAAACTAAGAAAAACTGTTACTATAGCTCGGTATACTGTATAATAATATATCAACGCACATTTTTCCTGCTAGTAATATAAACACTACAGAATGTGAACTGTATACTCTAAGGAACATGCAAACAATAGTGCTAGAAGGACCAAGTGAGAAAATAAATAATCCAAAGGCGAGGCAAAAAATCCATTTGGCAGAGAAACATGAAAGCCCAATAATAAAACCACACCCAAAGTAAAGACCATGTGCACGCTCAATACCAACAATTCCAACACAGCTGGTGGAATCATTCTGGGCACCAGCCACTGTTTGTTACTCGAGGTTTGCCACCTTTGCTTTGTGCCAGGGTTTTGTCATCTTTCTCGAGGTTCATATCTTTGCTGTCTGTTACCCTTACTAAACATGGTCATATTCCATAAACTCACACAGATACTGTGCTACATTGAGCGAGTGTTAGAGGCTTCGCCTTTGGGATTTACAGCGCCAGCAACATGCTTATGTACACTGGAGTGTGCTGGGAGAGGGGAGAATGAAGCAGTATCCATGCCATGCTTTTAAAATAGTGCCAGACTGCTAAAGTTGAGCTCTTTCCGATCAGCCGCCACCCCCCCCCCCCTTGAGTTTTTGCTTTTCTTAGATTCCAAGTTTTGGCAGCAGAAATTCCCAGGAGCTGGAGAAGCTGTGAAAGCAGTATTCACACCCACGGCCCCAACTCCCTAATGCCAAGGACAAAATCCCAACCGCTAGGAAATAGCAACGCCTAAGCTAGATTCAGAGCTGTGCCAGGTTCCAAAGGGCACCAAAGTCCATGACTGTCTACAGATAATCTTCTGCTGTAATGACTGGTAGCTCTGAATGAAAGACCATGGTGCCTCAGCTTCAGACCCCAGCCCCCCTCCCCATCAAAAATGACAGCAAGTGGAGATGGGGCAGACTACAATGGGGTTATGAAGCCCTTGTGTGGAGGGAGGTGGACCAAAAAGCAGCAGTCACAATGCCCTGGTCTTTATGGGGTCAATCTGCCAAATACATTTCTTTACCACAGTAGGCAGTCTATAAGCAAGTGACAACATTTCCAATCCTTATCAATTAAAAGCCGATCAAGATCAAAATATAAGATAGAGCATTGCAGCCCTAGAAGACACAGACTAACTTGTTATGCCTTCTGGTTCACACGCCATCCATTCAGCGCAAACAAGATTAAGCCCTGAACTTAAACTGACAGTGACAACAATAGTAAGAAATTTGCTGAGCAGGAAGTAATGGTGACAACTTAATTATAAATTTCTTTTTTCTATGCCTTACTGTGAAACAAGGATGAAAGCCCGACAATAACGGCGAGGAGTAGCTTGAATAATGTGTGTGGTTAATAAGAGAAAAAAGCTGCAATACTGCCTGACTGAATGGAAATTACACAGATCAAGCGCAAGTCTCCACAAGACCAGGAAATTAGGAAAATTACGTTTCCTGCACACATTTTAGCTATTTCACCACGATACTAGAAAGCTGCTATTTTTAGGCAATGACCGCATTCAACTGAAACCCCGGTGCAATGTACAACAGTTCATTTTGCACACATGCCTTGATGCTGAATAAGATGCAGGTACATAGCAATTTCATTATCTCTGTCAGAGCACAGGCTCTGGATGCCATACGAGTCCCACCAAAAACGGGTTACTGCAAAAGCTGCAATTCCATATATGGGACCAATATAGGAATTATCCAAAGATGATGAATATGAGAGGCTTTTAAAGATCACATGGACCCTTGTTCTTTATCTGTGAAACATGTCAAGGTGTTCACAAAAGCTCTAGTGAACCACATCAATGAGGAATCCTGCTCCTATTTGCTCACCAGCAGAAGGCCATAACCAATGGTCCACTGCATCCTGCCTTCAAGAGTGGCTAGTTGTCTGCAAAGGGGCAGGGTGGCGAACCTCAAATCTACCTGGCTAATAACTGAGCTATGGAGGGCTTTATTGAGGAGAATCAGGTTATGTGGTTCTTTTCAACCCAACTACAGCTTTTGATACCATATGCAATAGCTTCGTATTACATAGTCTTGAAGATGATGGGGTAAGATGAACAGTGTTTAAATGGAAGAAAGGGCTTATATAGTGTTAATGGAGGAATCAGTATGTGAATCGCATACACTATTGCATGTTTTCCTCAGAGATTCCTACTTTGGACCATATTTTTCAATGTTTAAGACCTGTGGCTGATATCATGAGACACAGTTTTCAACCTTATGTCTACACAGATAATATTTTGCCTCTGCAGAACATCCTTGGAAAGATGGCTAACTTAAAACAGATTGATGCTGAATGTTCCTAAACTTTTATGAGCTGGATGACTCTCTTAACATGCACAATGAACTAAGAAGTCCAAGCAATCTTTTGGACTCCAAATGAGCTTAGA
Source organism: Ichthyophis bannanicus (assembly GCA_033557465.1). Classification (NCBI taxonomy): domain Eukaryota; kingdom Metazoa; phylum Chordata; class Amphibia; order Gymnophiona; family Ichthyophiidae; genus Ichthyophis; species Ichthyophis bannanicus. Next base: position 26,263,778 of record CM066050.1, on the reverse strand, counting down.
GGCCCGGGTGTCAGCGGATGTGAGAAAATCATGGTTTGTACTATGCATAGTGTGGCAGCTCCATTCTCAGATTATGCCCACATGATTTTAGGAAGATAATGCAGGGGATGGTCCTCAGGCACTTGGACTACTGTAATACCATTTATGCTAGGCATTATGATGATTACAAACTGCACAAAATCAGCCATACAAGTAGTGATCTAGAGGGCAAAATGGGACAGATCTTCACCTATTTTACAGGGACCCCACTGGCTTCCTTTTGCACTGTCTGTGACATTTAAATTAGTGCATCTAGCTTTTTGGGCATTTCATGAGACAGGCCCAAAGCACTTATTAGGACAGGCTAACCAGATATCACCTAGTGTGTAGCTGTGTTCTAGTCAAGCAGGAAAGTATGAAATCCCCCCACTACATTATAGTATATTGTACCGCAGGAGCTAAAAGTCGCATCTAATTATTCACACTTCGGAAAATTGTTGGAATGTGTCTGTCTGAATCTTTTGCTACCTAATGCCAGTCAGGTTTTGATAATGGCATTACTCAGGGACCATCATGTCTTGCATTGAGTATTCAGTGGTTCTGCAATTGTTTATGTTTTCTCATTTTTTTAAATATTTTATATTGGACCTGAAGTATTGTTTATTTAATATAATTTTACATTTATGTTATATCTATAGATCTATACTTATGCACATTATCTACTTATCTATATAAAATCTCCAACTTCTCCCTGCCAGGCACTTTTGACCTGGATTGGCCACTGCTGGACGCAGGATACTGGGCTTGAAGGACCATTGGTCTGACCCAGTATAGCATATCTTATGTTCTTATTACTTTTATTACTGCCAAAGATGTGATGCACTATTTTTCCTAACCTGAGCATTTTCACAGAGCCAACACCTGTTTTGGTTAGGACGACGACTGCTTTACAATGAGACTATTGTAACACCTGTCCAAGATCAAGCTCGCTATGAACACGGAAGGACCCACAAATTTGGGGATGAGGAAGAGTTGACAGAGTCTTTGAATGAAGTTTAATTGTTTTTATAAAAGTCATTGAGGAAATGTCACAACGGGAACTAATGTTGAAAAGGCTCTGCAAAGGTTCACAGAGTTTACAATACTGCTAAAGAGAAACTATCATCTGGTGGGTTATTTTGACACAGGGTTTTACCAATGCACAGAACAAGACAGATAAATGTCTCAGTAAATGCCCATCTGCGACTTACAAAAACAAACAGTGATGGAAAGTCACTCATCGAATGTTACACAGTGGCAAAAAAATCTGCGTTTAAAAGTCAATATGTAATTCCCCAAAGCAAATCAAGTCAAAACTTCATCATTTTGTTTAACAAGATGCTAGCAGAGTTTTAAGTAAGGCTTTGTCGCCAAAGATTTCTCATTTCAAAAAAAGGTGACTTGTAAACTATGGATTCTATTTTTTTTTTTTTTAGTTATTATAATACTGTGCTGGCAGAGTAGTCTATTAAGGCAGATGGCTGTAAACCTGATCACCGCTGCTCGGTTACTTTGAACTATTCATCGCATGGTCCTCAGATCATCATTTAAACCTTCATGTGCTCAAACGCAGACTTAGTTGTTTATGGAAGACTTTTTGCTAACCATGCAGACCACCATGTACCCTGAAGGCATCTGGTTCTGACCCCATTCCTGAGAATGCACCTAGCCAGTCAGGCTGTCAGGATAACCCCAATGAAAATGCATGAAACAGAGATCTGCGTACAATGGAGGCAGTACATGTATATCTTTCCATGCATATTCACTGGGATTACCCTGAAAACCTGACTGGCTAGGCATGCTGAGGACTGGGTTGAGAACCCATGTGTTAATGTATTGGTATTCTTATAAATTAATCTAGTCTTGCATGCCCCATGTTTATGATTCAAATGCAAACCGTCAGATAGTCAGTTTCTCTCATCCTTTGATTAATGGAAGTCATTAATTGTGACAATTTTTTGAGGGTTGGTCACATCCATTATTTTCATTCTCCTTTTATTAATATGATTTTTAAATACATAGTGTGATACAGGTCAGAAAAGTACAAAGGGTACTCGATGGCATACTTTTCTGTTGAATTCTATACCAATGATGGCCTCGAACTGTTGATGCCTGATGTCCAATGTGACAGAGTCTACTGGTGCTAACAGAACAGAGCTATGTAACAAGTAGGCAATAAAACTACATGGTATGTATTAAAGAATTCTGGCACAGGCCTTAGGTGTCTTCGGAGAGCCCCTTGGTGTACACTAAACTCCTTCAATTCACAATTCAGTGCAATACTGCACTTAAAAAAGACCAACTTTTAAATTATTTTGTGGCATGTTCAGCCCTTTCCAAAATTTCAATAATGCTACAGTATAAAACAAGGATGATCTCATCTGGTTTTGTTAAAATTTAGCATCTCATGTTGCATGTCCTAGGCACTGAAGGATTTGAGGTCAATTCAACATTTTGCCATCTAATTTGCAAAACTTACAAGTTAAAAACATAAGAAATGCCGTACTGGGTCAGACCAAAGTCCATCAAGCCCAGCATCCTATTTCCGACAGTGGCCAATCCAGGTCACAAGTACCTGGTAGGTTCCCAAAAAGCTGCATGGTTCCACAATGCTTGTTCTGGAGTAAGCAGGGATTTCCTGGCTACTTTTTAATAATGGTGTATGGACCTTTCCTCCAGGAACTTGTCCAAACCTTTTTTTAAGCACAACTACACAGTTTACATTACTTGAAAATATACCATTCATCAAAACAAAATGAGGTGACTCATGAAAATGCATCTTACTCAGAAAGGATATTTCTCCATTAACAGAGAACGGACAAAATCTTTTTGTATAAGGACCAATGCATCTTTCAAATTTTAATGAAACTGAAATGGTAAAAGGTCCGTTCTTGAAAACAATAGCGAGACTGGCACATACATGAATGAAAACAGGAGAACGATAGCTTCTCAAAACATACCCAGGAAGAATCCTAAACATTAACATTTTGCTTGGTTAAAATTTGGACTTCTTACCCTTAATGTCGAGTGTTTAAATCTGGTCTAGTCCTCACATGTCTAAATGTCAGTACCACAGATGCAGTTTCTACTAAGCAAACTGAATTTCTCAGCACAACATCACAAGAAGTCTCCCTTCTCTTGCTACAAATGAATATGTTGTGTTAACAAAGATGCTTTTCTTAATGTGTCTGGAAGCAGGAACTAGGTGTTGAGGATACTATGGTTGGAGCGTACTTGTGGAAAAATGAGATGTCATTTCTAATAGAGAAATGTGCTTTTGGCATTTGTTCTAAATTTCCATTCCATGCTTGAATACTTTGGTTTGTGGTCCTGGCTGAATCAGTGGGCATACTTTTTTGGTATTGCCTAGTGCGAGCTGAGCATTTAGAACAAGAAATTGTAATATTCCCTCAACACAGCAGACGGGAAGGCGAGGAAGCCAATAAGGCAAGATACAAAAATGTGTGCCGTCGAGTCAACGCTGACTCGTAGCGACCCAGCCCCTGGGTTTTCTGGCAAGGTATGACTGGAACTAGATTTCTTTCTTCTGCACAGCGAGTTTACAGCCCCTAGTATTCCAAGATGGTCATCCATCCAAGTACTAGCTGGCCCTGATCCTGCTTAGTTTCAGAGATCAGCTGAAAGCAGGTTCATTCAGGACAAGAACATATAATAAACTAGGCCAAGATTTTGATTAAGGTTAAGAAGGGTTGATGGAAATAAAATTTTAAATTCCAATAGGAAATTGTAGTGTATGTCTATCATAAATCAATGGTTACTGAAAAGCAGGTTTTCATAAGAAAATGATGCATATAGTATGTCTTTAGAGTATTAATATATAAATCTTATTAATCTGTAACTTTAGCCAATGTTCAGTACTGAAAGACGAACCAATCAGGGATGCTAATGCACCTTCCCTGCACCTACAAAATATGACTGCTGGGAAGTAGATGGCAGAAATGCATGTCAGGGGATGGATCTCGCCACACACTTCCAGCCACAGTCAGGAGGAAGATGGAGCTAGATGTAACTCTGATCTGACCTAGTCTGGCAGTTCTTGTGTCTTTTATTAAGGGTTGCCTGCAGAGGACTGTTGAACAAAACAAGAGTGGAAAATGCAACAGTATTTGTTTTCTTGCATATTCATATCACACCATCCCTCAATGGTTATCTTATTTATTTTCTTTGGCGTTTGCTCACCCAAAATAAAATTAACTAATTAAAGTCAAAGTAATCGGGCAGCAATTAACTGCCTAAGAAATGTTGAAAGCAGCACTGCCTAAGGAAGAGAGTTTAGCATTCCCAAAGCTCTGCCCAAATAATTATTAGCCTTGCAAACATACTAATTCAGTCTACTTAGTTTCTATTTAACTAATTTTAGCATCAGCTCCCAAACTTATAGCCACATTAGGTGGGAAAGAGATCTAACATTTATTGTATTAACAAGATTTTCTAACAATAAAGTAGATTATGTACAAGGAAAAGTGTCTGAGACTATATTTAATTTTGGTCAAGTGTCGGATTATGCCACTTGAAGAAAGGAGCCTATCGGGCATGTCAGCCTCGGGGGGCCCTTCAGAAAGGTCCTGAAAATTTCTGACCTCTGCATGTAAAAGCACCGAACTTCCGAGGCCAAGGCACTAGTGATTCAACATAATGAGACACCAAAAAGGACAACGCGGCACAGAAGCTCTCTGTGGTGGCTCACTATGTCTATGACTGAAGCTGTCTGCATCTGTATACGTAAGCCAATGTGCTAAAGGCCCAAAGTAAAAAATGCAGCATTTTACTGAACACAACCACTTAACTGTAACTACACTGAGCAAGAGAAGTGACAGGGACACCTTAATGTTTTCATCCACCCCCAATGGGCAATGAAAAAAGTTTTTTTTTTTATTGGACTGTTGGTTTACCAACCGGTCCATTTTACTCTTTTATTGAAAATCTGTTCACCATCTAGACCAAACGTTTGTCCCGTATTTTAACAGCTGAAAATTCATGTGACACCAGATGAAATAAAACCGGCAGATCTCCAGCCTCCTTCACCTCCCACCACTCACCTGAAGCAGGAAGGCGGCAGCAGCAACAACAGTGGCAACAGCAGTCTGCACAGGGTCCCTTGTGTCAGTGTGCGGTATGTACTTATAGACCCCAATACTCGGCATGGGTTTCCAGTTTAACAGGAGGGGACAAGGGTCTATGAATGTTCACTGGCTCACAAGGCCATATACCGACTGGTCACTGCCACTACTTGGCATAGGTCACAGTCAAAGGGAATGATGGTATATACACTTTGTAAGCAAACAATTTCTTTTTTCAAAACACCCATTCATCAGTGGTAGCCGATACTTGTTGAGCAGATGAACTTCGGGCCACAAAAGACACAATATCATTCAGAAAGGTCCAAAAAAACTCAGAGAGTCGAAGACTCCTTCTCTGACAATATGACATAGCTAGACAACAATTCCTGAACCCTTACTCTCCTCCTCCCACCTCCATTCCCCTCCAAGTTGATTCCCCTCCCTTCTTATAATCCCCCTATTTTCCCCCCAACTACACCTAAGAAATAACTAAGCTAAATTAAGATTGTTCAGGTTGATTGCCCTGTTACAATGCATGTTTGTTACAATGTAAACCGCTTTGACCTCAGGATAAAGCCGTACAGTCGTCCCTCGTTTATCGCGGTTAATCCGTTCCAGACTCTACCGCGGTAAGTGAATTTCCGTGAAGTAGGATTCTTTATTTATATCCAAGAGTTTTACCTTCTCCTGGATGGTAAGCATCTTCCTCCGGCGCTTAGTTTCATCGTCAGAAGGCTTAGAAGAAGCAGCATGTTTAGGAGACATCGTGGGGCTTAGATAAAGGCCTACAATCCATACGTACAGTAATTTTAATTTTAATTGTAATACAGGGGTGTATAATTGACTCAAGACAACCGAACGTGTGCAGTATCATTTTCACTGTCTCAATCAACCTTTTAATGAATATACATGTATTTAAGAAAAACGCGATGAAGTGAAGCCGCGAAAGTCGAAGCGCGAAGTGGCGAGGGACGACTGTATAGAAAAGTTGTTAAATAGATAGTAAAATAATATATATTATTTCATTTACTTTTAAGGCCATAACTGAACTGCATCAAATTTTAAATGAAAAGTACCTGATCAGCTAAGGAAACCAGTTTTACAAGCACCCACAGCATTTCCTTTAAAATCTACCTTTTCAGATACAGAGATTCTAAACTTTTTCCAAGGGCTTAATCGCCAGGTTCATGCCTGCCTTGTGCCCTCCTGCTACAACTGTTTGTTTTTTGTGGGGAGAGGAAGGCAGGTGAAGTATATGGTGACTGCATGTTCCACCCTACCCAACCCTCATAGTGCAGCCTTCTTAGTTTCCACCTTTACTGTGCCTCAACTCCATCCTCCAATGTCACCCCAACAAAACCCAGGGCAGCCCTCATGCTCTCTTCATTCATTCCACTCCCCACCCCACCTCAGTATAGCATGTCACTCTTCATCCAACCATAAGCAGTCCCTTTTCCTCTCTCACCCCTCCGACCCCTCTTCCCTGCTTTCTCATTTCCCTCTGCAGCTCTATTAGACTCTTTTCTCTTTACTTACAGGCCACAACTCTCTGTCCTCCTCCATCAACACTCACACTTCAGGCCTCATGGGGGCGTTAAGAGTCTCCTTATTCTGCATTCAAGGGCCCCCCCCCACTGTGAATGAAAATAACTCACTATCCCTCCTCCCCCCCCGGCACCAATTGAGAAAATGCGGTTGCTCCTAGGTGAGCAAGGAAATACGTCTTCTAAATCCTAAGAGAAAGCAGAGAATATATCTGTGACAAAGTAAAAACTGAACAGTAGCATCAAAGGCAAAATGAACATGACTTAGGTAACACTCACTCGCTGATGATCAGATCAGGTGCAAAATATAGCATGTTTCCATTGGTTTGTTTGTAAGATCGCCACCCAAGAGCAAAAACCATCAGAAACATCCACGAGTACTGTAGTAGGGTCATTTGGTCATCCAGGTGCAAATTTCTGAAACCTGGAAGAAAAACGTCATCATGTTGCTGCTGTGTTAATCCATCTGGATACGTGCTAATAGCCCAATATAAACCTACAGCTTTTTTGTCGTCTAATTTAATACATTTCTGATGAGCACTTAAGAGCTACAGACTCCTCATCAGATCAAAGCAGAAATAAGCAAAATGGCCTTTATTTCTATGACACCTGAAAAAACAGAATGCTTAACACTTTATGTAGTAAAGATTGCACAGATATGTTTGGCCCATGGAGAAGAAAAATAATAGAACCACCACTTCACCTTCTCCCTTATTTAAAATTTCCATCTCTCGGGGATTCAGCTTGTTTTATGGATGCAGGATACGTGAAAGAAATGGAATTTCTTTCAGGAGCAGGTGCATTAAGGTACAGACGCTAAAATGTGTCTTGCACCTTGAGCTCCCCAGCTCCAAACCTCTGGCCATTTGGACTGTACGACAATGGTACAAAATACCATTTTCAAAGCTCCACTGCTGCTAGGACACCAATATCCTTGTATTCAAATGTCATGGATTTTTCTTTCGTTTGTTTTATTGACTTAATAATCCAGCTAAAAGTGCAAACAATCTTCTGAATGAGATAAGAACCCAGTACAAATACATATTACATTTATCAAGCCTTTTCTTTTGGTCAATCCCACAAAATCTGCATATTTTTTAAGGAGCTGCTTTGTGGCCAGGACAGAAAAAGTTCTAGAATCTATTTTAGATGCTGGTTTTGGAGAGGTGAGGGAACATGTCAGTATCTTTGCTTAGCTTATGGGAACACATTTTGTAATGCAGAAGACTCAAATATATTTGATAAAGGCTATAGTGAGATTAATATCTTAAAGTGCTTTGAAATGTTAAATTTCCAAGTTTCTTCAAGCCAGAAAAATCCATAAATCCACACAAACTCCTAAATAGCCTTAACTAGAGCTATATGATTAGCAGTTACGGGTGAAAAAACGTCAATGCTAAATGCAACATAATTAATGAAATAAAAATTGAAAATATTTACATTACAGATGAGACAAAATATTACGTCCCGTTCTGAAGGTTGTCTCGCCAAATGGATGTAGACAAGATGGAGGCGATGCAGAGAAAATTCATGAGAAAGGGTCTACACAAAAGTCCCTAAATTGAGGCTTATGGGAGTGGGAGTTGGGATTCCATGAATAGTGCACAAGTAGTAAACCTTATAACATAAGAACATAAGATATGCCATACTGGGTCAGACCAAGGTCCATTAAGCCCAGTACGAGGGTTGCTATTTCTGGCCTTAGCAACAGTAAGTGTTGCCAGGCGCCATCCAATGGTTCCATTGGAACACTGACATTGTTGAACATAACCTTATTCATAACATTTTATCATTTGAGCACGATTTGTTGTTTACAGTAACTTGAAAAATTCATCTCGGGCGAAAAATGGAATTAACTCGTGAACATTTTCGTGCGATTATTTTTCATAACTTTCAACATGGATTATCAAGACAAGAGTGCATAGAACTTAATTTTTTATACGGTGATAAAGCACCATCCCACAGCACTGTAAAAAAACTGGTATAACGAATTCAATCATGGCCGACGTTCGCTCCAGGACGAATTCCGTCAGGGTTGTCCAAAATTGGTTGCTGTGCCAGAAAATAATCGATGCTGTGTGTGAACTGATAAAGCAAGATCATCATGTGACATACCGTGAGATTGAGGCATCTTTGGGCATTAGTATGACAAGCATCAATAAGATATTACATGATCATTTGGCCGTAAAAAAGATTTGTTCGCGTTGGATCCCGCATAATCTGACAAACGCTCAAAAGAAGGCTCGTGTCGATTGGTGCAAGGAAATGTTGAAAAAATACGTTCAAGGTGCATCAAAGACTGTGTATAACATCTACACAGGTGACGAATCATGGATCTATGCATATGAGCTCGAAACAAAACAGCAATCGACTGTATGGTCTTCCAAGACGAGCCAAATCCAACATAAGTTGTTCGCGGAAGAAGCACACTGAAGCAAATGGTTGCCTGTTTCTTCGGCATTACCGATCACATGGCGACAGTGCCGTTAGAGCAACATAGGACGGTCAATTCTGAATGGTACACGATCATTTGTTTACCAGAAGTCTTCGGAGAAATTCGGAAAAAGTCGAAGAAGAGGCGAATAATTCTTCATCATGACAATGCAAGCTCTCACACATCGGCTCAAACAAAGGAATTTTTGACCAGCCAAAACATTGAATTGATGGGTCATCCACCGTACAGCCCTGATTTGGCACCCAATGACTTATTTTTATTCTCGCACATCAAAAACAAATTAAGTGGTCAACGATTTTCAACACCCGAAGATGTGGTTGATGCATTCAAAATGCATGTTTTGGAGTTACCTCAATCGGAGTGGAAAAAGTGCTTCGAAAATTGATTCAAACGCATGCAAAAAAGTGTATTGATCTTCATGGAGAATATTTTGAAAAACAATAAAACCAATTTCGATCATAAATATTTGTTTTTTCATTATTAGGCCAGAAGTATAAATAGCAACCTTCGTATCCTGTTTCCAACAGTGGCCAATCTAGGTCATACGGACCTAGCAGTTTCCCCAAAAGACACAGGTTCCACAATGCTTGTACTGGGTCAAGCATTGATATCCTGGGTCCCTTCTTAATAATGGTTTATGGACCTTTCCTCCAGGAACTTGTCCAAACCTTTTTTAAACCCAGCTACACTAACAGCCTGAGAAAAGACTGCTCTAGAACAAAAGATCATGGTATCAGGTCCAAGGAGGTAGACTCATAAGCAACATCAGAAACTATTCCTTCATAGAAAGGGTGTAGACGCAGGACTGGACTTGTGAGGGAGGTGATGGAAAGTGTGGAGTGAAGCACAGAGGATTCCTGGTTCTGAAGAAGTAGACTGGGGTATATGGGACTGCAGCAGGACTAGAAGGGCCGTGAAGTCCCTATCTACCAACACATATTGTTTCTGTGTTTAATTATCGTCATCGCAAGGGAATAGAGTACTTCATGAAGTATGCCCGCAGGAAAGAAGTGTTACTGTTCTAAGCTAGAGTTGGCTTTCAGCGTGCTTCACACCACTGCCCTCAGTCAGAGGCTGCTCATGTGACGTGGAGTTATCACACCCAAGAATAGGAGAAACTGAGCAAAGACCCATTCAACCCTCAATAAAAGCCGAAAAACTTTGTACAAACCAAATCATGAATGAGCCTCTGAGCAACTGGTGGTTGCTGAGAATATCTGCCGTTCAGTCTCCCACCCTAACAAACAACTGTTCTCTTGATGCAAAATCTTCCACAATTTTCAAACCTCTTTTAAAGGGTTAAGCAAAATTTCTGTCTATAAGGATTTTGGCAGGAACATTACTTATTACAATATTTTTATCTGGTCTCTTTTCTCTTTTATTTTTGTGGCGCTCCACAGTTGGTAGTGGAGAACTGGATAGATTGGGAGCATCGCACGATTGATCCTGAAGGGCCGACGTCTCCTCCTGAAACTTATCAGCTGTTCCGCCTGTTTCTATGAACCGCATATGCTTCCAGTAGTTATATTCCAATAAAGCTGCAAATGGAAGCGATCTGCCACTGGTCCGCTTAAGAACATTATAGTAAATGAAGATGGGTCGAATAGCAGAAGACTGCTTCCCTGGGTGCTGAAACGTAGACAGTTGCTGATCTGCACTAGCGACTCATCTGCATTCTTCGAGAACTTTGCGCACTCTGTTTCCTGACTGTGCTTAAACACGAGTCTCCAGAAATTTGTCTAACGTTTTAGCTAAAAATATATTCATAGCATGATCTCTATGAATAAAGGCTCAGATAAGATGAAGGGGAAGGAGAAAAAAAAATGTAGGTGCGTGCTCGTGTCCTGGATAAAGCCAAGTGGAGGCACCTGCCTTCTGTACTCGGCAGGTGCAACATATGCAGTGAAAATGAAGAGAAAGCAGTTGCAGGGATTTCAAAATAAAATACCTGTGAAAACCGCAGCTTGTAGAATGACAACATTTTAGCTTAACTAATTCATGGTAGGGAATCACTGAGAACCAGAGGAGAGAAATGAAGTCACTAGGCTTAGCCAAATGAAAATAATAGCTCAGATGGGCAAGAAGCTGGGGAAAGAAAACTCAAGAGAAAAATGTAAGTAGCAGACGTTGTGGCAGTAAGCACAAGGCTCTCATCTCCCTTCTTCTTGGACCCAGCAGTTCCTCTCTGCTCCTTTGGATCTCCAGTTCAATTGAACAAAGGCTGGGATTTCTGTCCACGAGCCTTCACCTTCATAGCTATCCAGGGGTTTCCCCCTCCCCCATCTTATTTCTCCCTCACCCCCTGTATTGGTCATTAGAGCGATGGTGCTGGCATAGGGACGACATGGAACCCTATAATCACAGGCCCTTAATATGGTCACTGGTCACTAAGTGTTGCCCTTCAGGATGACCATAACTCTCTTCCCTTTCCGGAAAGGGGGGGGGGGGCTTTGAACGCTGCCACTGCAGGAACCCCATCTAACCTGGGAGTGGAAGACTTAACTCGGGGACTGAACCAGAGAATCTTTTTCTGCAGCAGTGTGTAGGATAGTCACTAAGCCACTGGTGCTCCTTTACTCTGCAAGGCATCTATCTTTCCTTACGGATCCTATCTTTGAACTGCTTTTCTTATTCCTGACTCATAATATTTACAGTCTCAGCCAATCGTGCGATAAAGTTCAAATGAACCACTTTAATGATTAGCCATCTCTGCAGATAAGCTACAGTGTTAAACACGATATGGTTTCAAAACAGATTGTCTCAGATTTTACCTGCCCAATATACTAAATGCTTATTTCGTATTCCTGTTTTCTCCTTTTTTTTTTGGTTTGGTACTATCACTTTGTAAAACCCTCTTCAAATTGTTCTGAATAATCTAATGATTCCTCCCCAGTTGGTTTTCTAGAAGGTGCTCAATCCAAAGGGCAGAAGCCAGGGAAGCAGAGTGTGATGTAAGCATTAACTTAAGCCCAAGCTTGAAATTCATCATCTCTCATCATGAAGAGCTTTCATTTGCATGGTGCTGGCGTTTTCCATCTAACGCTTGCCCAGAAGGCTATGGTGAACTAAAAGCTGCCATAAACATTAAATGATTACAAGGCACAAAGTTTTAAAAACCACGGTACGACATGCTGGCAGCTACGGATCTCCTGATTTTTAAAGCCCAAACTCTTGCTTCACATGAGGTGTGGTTGTAATGGCTTCAGCAAAAAAATGTAAACAAACCCTTCATTTATCCTTAGAAAGCATTGTCAATGACTATTTTTCACCACTTTAAAAAGTATTCTTCGGCCTATCAGAGCAACATGTATTGTCTGAGTCTCATGCCAAGTGATGTTCCGACTGGATTATTCAAACTTATTTGCAGTAACATTTCCCTTATGTTTCTTTGAACTTTGTGTCTAGCACACGGTACTTGTTCAAGTGAGTTATCTGTAGAGAGCAGCAGCTTAGGGGCTTCGACCCGGCAGGGTGTTCTCTTTACAATGGGAGCCTTAGGCATCGGTTCTGTACCTCACCAGGCTCTGCCACTCAAACATGCCACTTACAGAACTTCTGGTGCAATGCATCGGTTCTTAAAATGACTAGTAGGAGCATCGTAAAAGAATAATATAGTAGCATTGTAAATGATGGCAGATAAACACTAGCAAGGCTGCCCAGAAAGATGTTTAGAGTTTCACTGCAGCTCCATGCAGGTAACCCACGTTTTATGCTTTTTACTTTGGGTTGTAACTGCTGCTCCCAGCAGGTTACCCCCTCTCTGTGCTTTGTAAGAACATAAGAACATAAGAAATGCCATACCGGGTCAGACCAAGGTCTATCAAGTCCAGTATCCTGTTTCCAACAATGGTCATAAGTACCTAGCGTTTTCCCCAGAAGACACAGGTGCCTCAATGCTTGTACTGGGACAAGCAGTAGATTTCCCAGGTCCCCTTTAATAATGGTTTATGGACATTTCATCCAGGAACTTGTCCAAACCTTTTGTAAACCCAGCTACACTAACAGCTTTTACTACATCCTCCAGTAATAAATTCCAGAGTTTGATTATGCGTTGAGTGAAAAAATATTTTCTCTTATTAGTCTTATATGGGTTACAATGTAGCTTTATTGCATGTCCCCTAGTCGTTCTATATTTTTAAGGCGTAAACAGTCGATCTATGTTTACCCATTCCACTCCATTCATTAATTTATAGACCTCCATCATATTCCCCCTCAGCCATCTCTCTTCCAAGTTGAAGAGCCCTAACCTTTAAAACCTCTCCTCATAGGGGTATCTCTTCCATCCCCTTTACAATTTTGGAGGCTCTTCTCTGTACCTTTTCTAATTCTGCTATATCTTTTTTAAGATACGGCGACCAGAATTGCACACAATATTCGAGGTGCAGTGGCACCATGAAACAATAGAGAGGCATTATAATATCCTTTGTTTTATTCTCCATTCCTTTCCTTATGAATCCTAGCATTCTATTTGCTCTCTTGGCTGCCGCTGAACACTGGGCAGAGGGTTTCAATGTGATATTGATGACATCACTGAAATCTCTCTTGGTGGTTCCTAATGTGGAACCTTGCAGTGTAACCATAGTTTGGGTTGTTCTTTCCTAGGTGCATAACTTTACACTTGTCCACATTAAATTTCATCTTCTATTTGAATGTCAAGTCTTCCAATTTATTAAGGTCCTC